>CM061245.1:63306005-65806005 GCA_030848705.1 Heracleum sosnowskyi
ATCTCTCTCTCTCTCTCTCAAAAGAAGAAAAACTCCATTTTTATAAAAGCTTAGTTTTATAAAAAGCTTCATCGAAGGATTATTCTTGGTGGATACCGGTAGAGTGCTTCACACTCTGAGGAGCAACTGCTAGAATCCATTTTATAAAGCTTCGATTTTCAAGGTATGGTTACGATTCCCCTCGATCTAGATTTTATATGTATTTCTATATGTGCGATACATGGATTTGACGGAATAATTGTTATATCACGCTTCCGCTCATCCGTAAATTCCTTCAATGGCATCAGAGCTAGGTTTTGCATATAGAGATTCATATAAAAAAATTTCAGATTTTTTTATACATGTATGGATTTATTATGATTTTTGCAAGTATATTTAGATTTAATTATGAATTAATGCGAAATATTATTTGCATGAGATTTTGATCATTGATCTGGGTTCTACAAGTGTTGTGGATGATCTAGGTATTTTTTTCATAATTTTGTGATCTGTAGATTATTTGTTATGAATTTTTTAAAATCGTTTTAATTAAAATTCATAAAATAATTATACATGTTGAAATATATGAATTAAAATTTGTACAAGGACCCCATAGATGCTTGCTTATTTTTGCTTTTGTTTGATTTCAGAAATCATATTATTTTGATTTTTTATTAATTTATTAATTAATTGTTAATTAATTTATTAATATTAAAATAAAATAATAATAACAATAAAGGGCATTAATGGTTAGAGGAGTTTTTTTTCTTAGTGTTATAAATGCTAAGTTAGTGTTTTAATGCTAAAGGAGTTACAAGCATTAAATAAAATAGCATAGAATTGTTTTAACTTACTTAGCATTAAATAAAAAAAAAAAAAAAACTTTCTGTCCACATTAAATTGCTTTTAATTGTTGTAACGCATGAGCGTCATGCGTTACACATGTAATAGCTTTTAATTGTTGTAACGCATGAGCGTCATGCGTTACAGCCCCTCTGTCCACATTAAATTTGATTTTTTGGGAGTTTGGTAACTCCGTTTTGGGCGTGCAATATACCGTTGGATTCGTTTTTCCGAGACGGATCTAATGGATTGGTCAAATATTTTTTGTATAAAAGTTTGGAACTGTTTATATTCCCGGAAATGTTTTAAAGCATGTATTAATTGTTTTAATTGCTTTTAAATACTATAATAAATCCATACATCATTATATCATTGTATGACATGATATTAATTACATGCTTACTTGTTTTTTTATTTTTATATATGAGATATATGCCTATATTTACCATGCGATGATAGATTTAGGTGAACTTAAATCAATATAAGGCGTGCTCTAGAAAATCTAGAATGAGAATCGTTTCTTGCCTTAACAATAATATTATGAGTACAACCATGAGATTCTTATGTTTATGAAACATAGAGTGAAATACTCTTTTGATGTTGAAAATGAAAATTTCTGTCTAGGCCGTTGGGTTTTAAGCGGGACCGATGTGACCCCTCCAACACACTGGGAATTTTTCATTTAAATATCATAATTGTATTTTGTTCAAGAAAAAGAGAATCTCCTAGTAATATGATTATGGTTGTAACATAATATAATCCCTCTTAATTAAAATTTATATCAAGTAGTAAATGGCCAATGGCACAACGGGCTTGTGTCGGTCATAGCCTTCCAATATAATAGCAAGTAGAGTTCTTATATTGAGACATTGTCATTTCGTGCTACAGCCGAGGGCTTTGTTTTGAGATTAAGAGATGTTTGTCTATCACATGAGATGTGTATGATAAATTAGCTTTCAATTGTCGTTACGTGCTACAGCCGTGGGCTTTTGGAATTCTAATTTAATTATGTAAGATGTTGGGTTTGACTTGACTTAGAATATTGAGTGAGTCGTGCCACAGCCGAGACTCAATGATTCAAGAGGCTAAAAGATAATAAGGAATAACATGAGATGTAGTTGACAAGAGTTGTCTTCCTATGGAACATCACATTGCGTTTCGTGCCACAGCCGAGGTGATGTGATGGAAAATAGGATCCTTATTCTCACTAACATTATGAATGTTTAGTTATACATATAGAGGGTTGTATAACTTAAATAAAATAGTGGGAGCCACCAATGAATAAAGACCCGATTTATATGGTGTTGTAAGAATAAAATTGAATATTTACTTAGTAGTTATGTGTATTCACTAATAGAATTATATATATACTATAATTTCTGCACTATCACACATCGTAGTAGAATAACACGTTGACTTATCCCGAATATGCTGATGAACTTTGAAACTTGAGAAATGTTCTCAAGAATGAAAAGTTAGACGAAATGTTTAACTCGTTAATACAAAGTGTCTTATTTGTGATGCACATGGAGATGTGTATGAGACCAAGTGCAAGAGGTCTAATAATGCAAATGTTGCAAAGTAAACCAAACTGATGTCTATGAGCTTGAGACTGTGCAAACAGTATGAGCACAAGGACATTCAGGGCTACCTTGTTGCTTCTATAAGAGTTGTAGAATGTGATAAATAAGATGATTCAATATAGGATATCGAATGAGCTATTCCATAATAGTTATGTTGAGGGTTGATCTATGAATAATCATAGACTCAAGACAATCAATTTGATTGATTGTCTAGGGTAGGTTGATTTTGTCATAGATGGAAGCTAAGTCGAGATATGATCTTGAATTAGCTTCCGAATACGAACTCGCAAATTTGTTGTGAACTCTTACATGAAAAGGTTGGATATCAGATTGTCTGAAATCTACTTCATGTTAAAGATTGTTGAGACGTATTTCCTTCTTAGAGAGCTTTGTTCTTCAGACTGGTAACGGTTCTGGAATCAAGTTGTGGGAGATGAACCATACCATCAAGAAGAAGTTTGTTAGTGAGTGATAACATAATTAGTCAAAGGCTAAGTTTGACTCCAAAAGCAAAAGAGTTTGTTGCCACCTATCAAAGGTGGGTTATTGGAAGATCAACTACAAGAGTTGTCTTGTAGAGTTGAAGAATTAGAGAAATTTAGTGGGACTGAAACTTCTCATTTTGAAATAGGGACTATGGAATAGAGGTAATGGAAATCCAAAGAATTATAGGCTTGTTTGCACGAGTGAGAAGAGTATTCGCTTGTTGCATGGTGATGGGTTACAAGAACCATATGATTATTGAATCACATTATGCATGCGAAACTCGTCTCACTCGAAAGACCACTATATCTCTATTTTCTTGAAATAGAGAGATAATGAGCAACAAAAGTGCTAAAATTAGTACACATAATTGTATGTGCACCAGTGACAACACATGCCAGAAAAGGATTCACACGCTTCATTAGAATTCACGGATATGATCCGGATTCAGATATATGTATTTGGTACAATACAAATTCGAATCTTTTGGAATGTTTCAAAATGAATAATAATGAAATACAAAACAAAACAACAAGTGTTGGGACTCTTTGATAAGATCAAAAAGATATACACTTGAGTGAGTGTTTTGAGGTTATCTCAAATCTTAAGTTTAAAGCTTCACGTTGGACAGATCCTGAGATTCTACAGGTAGATGGAATGTACGAAGGAGCGAACGAACTTTGTTAGACATCGTTCGGTTCATGTTAAGCTAAATTGATCTTCTAATATATGTTTAGAGTTGAATTTTATAAATATCAGTATATCTGCTGAATATAGTATCTTCTTAATCTGTTCCTAAGTTGTCATATGAGATATGTAGTGCAAGGAACACAAGTCTTAAACTTGTTAAGATTTGGGATGTCTAGCTTATGTCAAAATGTTTAATTTGATAAGCTAGATGGTAGATCCAAAATGTAAGTTTGTGAGATATCCTAATGATAGTCAAGGATGTTGGTTGAATATTCTACTGAATATAGTGTGTATGACATACTGCCTACTTAGAGGAATTGTTCATTCTAGAAGGGTTCAGTGGGAGGAAGGTTGAACTTAACTAAGTTCAAACACCACAAATTACAAAGATTCTATAGGAAGAACATTTTTCAGACAGGATAACTTTTTGTAGGTTAGCTTAAGTATAGGTCTTGATATTTTATCACCAACCTGAGAGGTTGACTGCCTTATCATTAAGAATGACAATGAGTTGTCAATTATATGATAATGACCTTATGACCTATACTAAAGCTATGAGTTATGACTCGGAGAAATGACATAGTACCATGAAATCCGATATAGATTCCATGTACATCAACCAAGTACGGACTATGGTTGAGGACCTAAAGGTGTCATAACCGGAAGGGTACAAGTGAGTCTATAAAAGGGAGATTGGAGTGATTGGCTGGGTAAAGACCTATAAGTCCTTGCTTATTGTGAAAGGATTCAATCAAAGCAAAGAGATTGACCTTGATGAAAAAAAAAAATTCACATGAAGTAGTGCTCAAGTCTATTCGGATTTTGTTTGCGTTTGCGGCTAGTAATACTATAATATCTAATAATGGTCGAACGGTCGACCCTCATCGATAGGAAAATTGAAGAGATGTGTAGTTGACACAATTAGAGGGATTTATTGCTATGAGTAGCAAATCTATGGTCTAATAGCCACGACAATCCATTTATGAATTGAAGCAAGCTTCTCAATGATCGAACATCTGTTTTGATGAGACAATCAAATAGTTTGATTTTATCAAAGACAATGATGGATCATGGATCTACAAGAAGGTTAGTGGGAGCGTGATGACATTCCTAATAATGTATGTGACATACTTATGATAAGGAATGATGTATCGACGCTAAAATTAGTCAAAGTGTGGTTATCTAACATATTCTCTATAAAGGACTTGGGAATGGCTTCCTATGATATATGAATGATAATTTATAGGATAAACCAAGTGTTGGGATAAACCCAAAGTGTGTACATCATTTATATGCTAAGATGTTTAGCATAAATAACTCCAAGAAGTTACTTGAATTGTCAAGTCACAGAGTTACTTTCTCCAAGATGGTGTCTTTCTACGACATCTGAGGAGAAATGACGTATGATTAAGATTTATTATGCTTCGGCAAATGTATCTATCAAAATACCGGATGTACTATACAAGACTTGATGATCGCTAACTCACTAGGCGAGATAAGCGAGCACTAGTCTAGTCCTTGAGAAGCGCGATAGTAAGCTGGAAGAACGTCCTTAAATACTTTCGAAGAATTAAGGACATCTTTCTTGATTATGGTGGGTCCAAAATGAAAATCGAGTGTTATAAACACTATGATTTTCTTAGGACAAATGTGATAGAAAATCCATGTCAAAATAAGTGTTAATTCTGAATGGATGAGCGGTTTGTTGGAAGAATTCCAAGCAGCTTAAGATAACTGATTCCGTAGTGGAAGCACTATATGTATATAGCTATAAGTGAAGCTGCAAAGGAGGTTCTTTGGATAGCGAAACCTGTTTTCGCTGGTTAGACATGGTTCCTAGCATAGGATTTATATTGTTGTATCGGTACAACATATGGTAGTAGCGCAGGCTATGGAACCTAGGTTTAATCAGGGATTCAAGATCCAAGTTGCGGCACTTTCATATGATATATGAGATCGTTGAAAGTAGAGATGTTTAAGTCAATATTGACTTGACACCCATAACAACATAGTAAAGACCATTTACTAAACCGTTATTTGAAAATCGCTTTGTTCTCTATTAGGAGAAGTTGTGTATGAGATACCAAGGTGATTGGTTTTAGTACAAGTGGGAGATTGAAAGACGTGTGTCCTAAATCCAATCATGGATGATGAGTTAGGAGATACTTTGTTCAATCTGATTCAAGTTTGTTTAATTTAATAAAATGGTAATATGTTTTATAACGGGCTTTATCTATTTAAAGTGTTTAAATTAGATGATCCATAGTTTAGAGTAAAGCTTTAATGGATTATGATGAGATCATTATAATGAGACCTTAAAGATGAGAACTCTAAACTTAAATAGTTCCTGGTCGTAGGATAATTAATTGGTAGTTAATTAATCCGCAAAGATCGGTACATACTATGCTTGCTTCACTATGAAGGATGTCTGTTCTCATAGGCATTTGTGTGGTGACACTATAGCTAGTATGTAGGTGCTTATTAGGAATAAGTTCACTGAACATGACTCGATCAGTTGAACAACTAATGGAGTTCACTCATGTGTCAGTAGTTGTTCATATAGTGATGGTTGTACAAGTGTCCTTTGACTTGAGATCATCATAGTCATCTTGTGTACACTGAACTATACTTTGGTTTAGCTCTTAGTCTCGAGGGACAATAATTAGTGCTCTTCTGGGTATAGGAATTTGTGCACGAAGATAGTGAATGATCAATAAAGGATCTGCCCCTTCCAGTGAAGGAAGAGAATGTCCTATGTTATTCCATTTATGCTAGTTCAGGAACCTCTGGCCAGAGTGAATGAAATTAGAAAGAAGTTTCTAATTTGCATTAATCTGAACTAGACATAGTGAATAGGAAATCATATGATTAAATTAGATAGTCTTGACACGAGATCCATGCCTTGTATTTAATCGGGATATTGTAGGGTAGAAGGAATTGATTGTACTGTAACTAGTCACTGACAGGTTCTTGGTATTCTAAGCAGTGAATTCATATTATCCGGATAGTCGCGATATGTTGAGAAGCATCACTCACGATGTAGAATAAATATAATTAATCAGTTAATTATATTTAATGAATTATTAGAATTCATATAAATAATAAATAAAAGTTTATTATTATTTATTTCTACTACCGGCTTAATATTGAACCTACAGGGTCACACCATAAAAGATTAATTTATTGATGAAGGTATTTTGAGATAGCAAGTTATTTTCTAAATAGTTTAGAAAAGGAAATAATGATTAAAATAGTTTTAATTATTATAAAGCATTTTATAAGATAAAGTGTGGGGTTAATATATATATAAAGATATATTAAAAAAACCCTAGGAGAGCCCTATAAATAGAATGAGATAGTTCATTCTAAATGACTAGAGTTTTTGTGAAAACCTAGTTGCCACCCTCTTCTTCTTCATCTCTCTCTCTCTCTCTCTCAAAAGAAGAAAAACTCCATTTTTATAAAAGCTTAGTTTTATAAAAAGCTTCATCGAAGGATTATTCTTGGTGGATACCGGTAGAGTGCTTCACACTCTGAGGAGCAACTGCTAGAATCCATTTTATAAAGCTTCGATTTTCAAGGTATGGTTACGATTCCCCTCGATCTAGATTTTATATGTTTTCCTATATGTGCGATACATGGATTTTACGGAATAATTGTTATATCACGCTTCCGCTCATCCGTAAATTCCTTCAAAATGCAGATTCTTAGATTTGAGAATCAAGGATACTTGGAGGAAGAAGAAATTGTTGATGAAGAACCTACCTATACTCAAACTGTTGATCTTGAAAAAGATGTTGTCATTGAAAGTAATGACAATCAAACTCCAGCTCAGTCACAGACAATTTCAGAAAATATTCAAAATGATGGTGACTCTGGAGACATTGAAGAAAATGGTGGAGACAATTGCCCTGGTGAAGACTCAGTTCCCCAAACTGAGGCTACTGTTTCAGATCAAACAAGAAGCTTGCCCAGAACCACAAGGTGGAACAAGGATCACACAAATGACTTAATTATTGGAGATCCTTCTTCTGGGGTGAGAACCAGGAATAATGTTTCTGCTGACAGCATGTTTTCCTGTTTTCTGTCTCAAATGGAGCCAAAATCAATTAATGAAGCATTGTTGGATTCTGATTGGGTGATTTCTATGCAAGAGGAACTCAACTAGTTTGAAAGGAACAATGTATGGAGGTTGGTTCCAAGACCAAAGGGAAAATCAGTCATTGAGACAAAGTGGGTTTTCAGAAATAAGCTGGATGAGAATGGAAATGTGACAAGAAATAAGGCAAGGCTAGTATCTAAAGGTTACTGTCAACAGGAAGGGATAGATTATGATGAGACATTTGCACTTGTTTCCAGACTTGAAGCTATCAGGATTTTTCTAGCCTTTGCTGCACACTGTAACTTCAAGGTGTTCCAAATGGATGTCAAAAGTGCTTTTCTAAATGGAGAGTTGGAGGAAGAAGTGTATGTTGAACAACCACCTGGTTTTGAGGATGCTGAAATGTATGATTTTGTGTACAAGCTGTTCAAGGCACTTTATGGTTTGAAACAAGCTCCAAGAGCCTGGTATGATACCCTCTCTACCTTTCTATTTGAAAACCAGTTTACAAGAGGTGTAGTAGATAAGACTCTATTCTATAAGCATCATGGCAAAGACATCATTCTGGTTCAAATTTATGTTGATGATATCATCTTTGGTTCATCAAATGAGAAGCCGTGTGAGAAGTTTTCATCTCTAATGAGAAACAAATATGAGATGATCATGATGGGAGAACTGTCATTCTTCCTTGGTTTACAAGTTCTTCAGAAAGATGATGGCATCTTCATTTGTCAAGCAAAGTATGTCAAGGAACTTCTCAAGAAGTTCAACCTAGAAGATTCATCACCTGCCAAGACTCCCATCTCTACTTCAACTAGTTTGGATCTAGACTCCAAAGGGAAGAAAGTGGACTCTAGTGCTTACAGAGGCATGGTTGGATCCCTTCTCTACCTAACTGCTAGCAGACCTGACATAATGTTTGCTACATGTCTCTGTGCAAGGTTTCAGGCTGACCCAAAGGAGTCAAACTTGGTAGTTATCAAGAGAATTTTTAGATATCTAAAGGGCACTCCTAATCTAGGCCTTTGGTATCCTAAAAATACTGGATTTGAGCTAGTGGGGTATTCTGATTCAGACTATGCTGGGTGTAGAATTGACAGAAAGAGTACTACAGGAAGCTGTCAATTTCTTGGTGGAAGATTGGTGTTCTGGTTTAGTAAGAAGTAGCATTCAGTTTCTACATCTACTGCAGAAGCTGAATACATCGCAGCTGGAAGTTGCTGTGCACAAATTCTGTGGATTAAGAATCAACTGTTGGATTATGGTCTAGTGTTAAATAATATCCCTATCTACTGTGACAACACTAGTGCCATAGCATCTCAGACAATCCTGTTCAACACTCTAGGACAAAGCACATTGATATCAGACATCATTTCATAAGAGAGCATGTTGAAAGAGGAACTGTGAAGTTGATCTATGTACCTACAGAAAAGCAACTTGCAGACATCTTTACAAAACCACTGGATGAAGCAACCTTTAACAGGTTGGTAAGTGAATTGGGAATGCTGAATCTGGTATGTTAACTTACTAGTTTTTCCATTCTAATATTCAAATGAGGCTTGTGACAGTAACATCTCAAAAGTTGTTGTCATGAGAAAGTTACCGTCTTCTTTAGTCTCTATCTGTTTTCGACAGCACGTTTACTTTGACTATGTTAAATTGAATTTTGTGCTCGTCTTATACTTGATAGTTTGATTCTGTATGACATTAACTTGAATGGTTTTTAATGTTGAAATTGGTCAAGGAATTTCCTTGATTGGTCAGTTTTGCCTTGATTGTTGGATTAGTGGTAGACATCACTTAATTGCAATATGTGGTAGTTGTATGGGTATTCTAAACTGTTGACCATTTACCTCCCCTTTACCTAGTATGCCTATAAAATGAACCTTAGGCCATATTAGTGAATCATTCAGAAAAAGGTAAAATGGAAAACAAAGTAGGAATCAAATACAGGCCAAAGGCAACCTGTGATTCTCCCTATAGGGAAGAAGTTGAAGCGTTGTTTGATGAACTGTTGGATGCCCTCGATGAGGAAGAGGAGAAAGAACTTGCTGCCAAAGCCGCTGAGGAGGCCAAGTGGCAAGAGCAGGAGAAGGAGTTTCAAGCACTCCTCAAGGAAGAAGGAACCACAGAAGAGGAAGTTAGGGCAGCATTTCTAGAATTGGTTAAGAAAAACTCTAATGAATAGTTAATCTTACCAAGTGTAGTAATTTCACCCTCTTCAATTAATAAATTTTATCTTTTTCCTTATGTAGTTTCTTATTGCTTGCTGTCTGTGTTGTTATGGTTTGAATCGTCCTTTCACTTTGACCGTCTGTCTGCGGGTGATACGCCGTGCTCATTTTTAATTCGGTGCCTAAACATTCTTGAAAACTTCTCCAAAATCTTGAGTTGAATCGAGGGTCTCGATCAGATACTATTGACACTGGAACTCCATGCCGTACCACGATTTCCTTTACATATAAATGAACTAACTTATCCAACGAGAATCTCTCGTTAATTGGAAGAAAATGTGCAGATTTCGTCAATCGATCCACAATAACCCAAATAGCATCATGGTTAGTCTTCGTTCTAGGCAATCCTACCACAAAGTCCATTGCAATGTGTTCCCACTTCCACTCAGGAATTTCTAACGGCTGCAGTAATCGACTTGGTCTTTGATGTTCCGCCTTGACCCTCTGACACGTAAAACATTTACTCACCCATTCAGAAATTTCTCTTTTCATATCTGGCCACCAAAAATTCATTTTAAGATCTCGATACATCTTCGTGCTTCCAGGATGAATTGAATACTTTGAGTTATGCGCTTCGTGCAAAATTTCATTCTTTAGTTCCGCTACATTAGGTACCCATATTCGAGAAGCAAACCTTAAGATTCCCATGTCGTCCAGTTGGCTACATATTTCCTCGCCTGTTAAACTATTTGCATTGTCGTTCATGACTTGCTCTTGGCATTTCTGTATCTTTTCCAACAATTCAGGTTGAAATGTTATGGCATAAATCATCTCTGTCGCATCCTTCGGAATATGTACTTCTATCTCTAACTTTTCAAACTCTCTGTACAGCTCTTTGGTCATCGTCAGCATATTCAATATTTCTTTGCTGCTCAATGCATCCGCTACCACGTTTGCCTTACCGGGGTGATAATTAATGGAAACGTCATAGTCCTTGATTAGCTCCAACCATCTTCTCTATCTCATGTTCAGCTCCTTCTGAGTAAAGATATACTTCAGACTTTTGTGATCGGTGTAAATTTCACATCTCTCTCCGTACAAGTAATGTCTCCAAATCTTCAAAGAAAATACGATCGCTGCTAATTCCAAATCATGTGTAGGATATTTCTGTTCGTGAGGTCTCAATTGTCTTGACGCATAAGCAATTACTTTATCATGTTGCATAAGCACACATCCCAATCCTTTGTAAGACGCATCGCTATAGATTACAAAATGACATTGATCGTCTGGTAGCATCAACACTGGTGCCGTAGTTAGTCTCTTCTTTAACTCTTAGAAACTCTCTTCATATTTGTCGTTCCATATGAATCGCTCGCTTTTCCTTGTCAGCTTGGTCCTTGGAGTAGCTATCTTTGCAAAATCCTGTACAAATCTCCGATAATATCCGGCTAATCCCAAGAAACTTCTAACTTCAGTTGGTGTCCTTGGTCTTTCACAATCCTTCACTGCTTCAATCTTTGTTGGATCTACTTTGATGCCTTCACTACTTACCACGTGCCCTAGGAAATGAACTTTTCTTAACCAGAATTCACATTTTGAAAATTTTGCGTATAATCCTTCTTGTCTTAAAATCTCCAACACAATCCACAAATGGTTCATATGTTCTTCTTCCGTCTTGGAATATATCAAAATATCATCGATGAATACCACTACAAACTCATCCAAATACTTCTTGAAAATCCTGTTCATTAAATCCATAAAAGCTGCTGGTGCATTCGTCAATCCAAACGCCATTACCAAAAACTCATAATGTCCATACCTTGTTTGAAAAGCTGTCTTCGGTATATCGTCTGGTTTAACCTTCAATTGGTGATATCCTGATCGTAGATCAATCTTAGAAAAATAAACCGCTCCTTTTAGCTGGTCAAACAGATCATCTATTCTGGGCAATGGATACTTGTTCTTGATGGTTAGCTTGTTTAACTCTCCTGATAATCTATACAAAGTCTCATACTTCCATCCTTCTTCTTGACAAACAGCACTGGTGCTCCCCATGGAGAAACGCTAGGTCTGCTAATTCCTTTGTCTAACAATTCCTGCAATTGCTTAGCTAATTCCTTCATCTCCACTGGTGCCATTCTGTATGGTGCTTTGGATACTGGTTCCGCGCCTGGTGTTAAATCTATTGCAAACTCAATCTCTCTATCCGGAGGTAGTCCTAGTAATTATTCTGGAAAAACATCTGGAAACTCACTCACGACTGGAATATCTTCTAACTTAGAAACTTCCTTCTCTGTATCTATCACATATGCGAGATAAGCCTCACATCCTTGTCTTAATAACCTCTTAGTCTGAATCATTGTCAAAAATTTCTTCGTTTGTTTCTCTCCTTTAAATACCACTTCTCTCTTTTCTGGGGTAACTAAAGTAACCATTTTGTCCTTACAATCAATACGCGCATCATAATCAGTTAACCAATCCATTCCTAAAATCACATCAAATTCTCCCAACTTGAAAGGTAATAAATCAACATAAAAACGATTTCCTAAAATCTCAATTTCACAACGAGGACAATACGAACTGACCGGTATACGATCCTGGTTAGCTATTTCTACACTCAACACTCCACTTAAGGGTTCCATTAAACAATTCAATTTACGAGCATACGTTTCAGAAATAAACGACTTAGTAGCTCCTGAATCTATCAGCACTTTAGCATTAACAGAGTTTACTAGAAGTGTACCTGCCACCACATCGGAGTCTCTCACTGCTTCCCTCATTGACATATTATAGATCCTGGCTAGCGGCTGAACATCAACAGCTGGAGGTGCCTCTATTGCTCGAATCATGTTGTTCACGGGTGCTGGCGCTTTACAATCCTTGATCATATGGCCTGGTCTCTTGCATCGGTGACACACAATACCTATCTTGCAATCTCTAGCATAATGCCCTTTCTGGTTACACTTAAAACATGTGATACTCAATCTGTGGCATATACCTGGATGTCTTTTCCCGCATGTCTTGCATTCTGGCAGTGGAGGTCTGGAAACTACTTGCTGATTATTGTTTGGTGGACGATTGATTGGTCCTGCATTTCCGGTATCTGGTTTCTTGAAAGTTGTACCTCTGCCCGGCTGAAATCCTGGTTTCTTTTTTGGATGGCTCTGAAGATTTCCATGTGACTGTACCTTATCAGATGTCCCTACCTTTCTTTTCTTATTCTCTCTCTCTCTCTCTCTCTCTCTCTCTCATGTACGAATCACTCTCTCCTTCCGTAATCATTGCCTTCTGTACTACGGCTGCATATGTATCTAATTCCAAAACTGCTAACTTACTACGAATCCATGACCTCAGTCCCTGTTGGAACCTCTTGGCCTTCTTCTTTTCCGTATCAACGTATGTCGGAACAAACCTAGACAACTCGGTAAACTTGGTCTCGTATTGAGAAACAGTCATACTACCTTGCTTCAATTCTAGAAATTTCAACTCCATTTGATCTCGCATAAAGTCAGGAAAATACTTCTCTAAAAACAATTCTGTAAATATCTCCCACGTAATTAACCCTTCAGGTTCTAAAGCCTTACTAGTTTCCCACCAATAACTTGCCTCATTTTTCAGAAAATAACTAGCATACTCAGTTTTCTTTTCTCCCGTTTCCTCTATCAACGTAAAAGCTTTCTCCATTTCCCTTAACCATGCCTTTGCCTCAACTGGATCAGCAGATCCCTTGAACTCTGGAGGTTTTTCTGCTTGAAAAGATTTAAACGTAACCACGGGTAATACCTGTTGGTGCTGCTGTTGTTGATGCTGTTGTTGCTGATGCTGCTGCTGTAGTAACAACTGATGTTGGATCTGTTGTTGTTGTTGTGCTAGAGCAGTAGTTTGTTGAGTGAGGGTGTTCAAAAGCTGTATTACAACCGGATCTAAATGACCCGTTGGGGGTGTATTCTGTTGACCTTCTTGGTCAGTGGAACTATTCGCACGGGTGTTTCGTCTAGGTGGCATATTGCTGATGAATCAACAATAACTGATTTAATCAAACAATTCATAAATGGAAAAGAATGGGGTTGATAGAATCAAGAGTTACAAATCGTCAAATGGTACCGTGACGGTTAAAGGTTTCCAATGGTATATACAAAAAAACAACTGTTGCAATAAATAGAATGGCAATCATGGTGCTGAAATAATATGACAAGAAAATAATGACAGTTCTGCAAAAGTAGTGATCATATATATAAAGATTTGATACAAGCGTAGAACGCTTCCAAAAGTAAAGTATGTCATAGCTGAACTACAACTGCCGATCAACAGTACAACAACAAAATACAACAACAATCCAATGCGATACTATAAGCCCGATGCACTGCTGGTACTATACTATGCATCTATGTACTATCTGACTGGAATCCCCATAATATCTCAACCTCGTCTCTACCGGCTCATGGATCATCATCTCTAGTCTCCCATAGTGCTGGTCCGGCAATCTCTCCAATCTCCCTCATCGCAAAGTCCAAAATCTCTCTCATCCCTACTGTAGTCTCTCCCTCTCTACTAGTAGCTAGTCCATGCAACCTCGTCTCTACCAATGTCCTCACAACCCTGAGTCTCATCCGTATCTCTCCTACCTGATCTCTGAATCTATCTCTATCTCTGGCTATAACTGCCTCCGATGAACGCATCCCACACATCTCTAACACCTGTCTATGAAAGTAATCCCTCTCCTCTCTCATCCTCTAATAACGGTGATGTGGAACTGGTGGCTCAGAGATCTGGAACAAAGGTCCAGAAACTGAAGCCTGAGACCGCGGTGCTGCGGGTATGCGTCGAAGTGGAACGGGACAAGGTATAGGATCCCTCCTGACCACTATAGGTCCAGAATGAGGTAGTGTCAGTCACGACGGTCCTGCTCTCATATCTGGTATAGGTCTCTCCTCTCTCGGATGCTCTGACGAATCTGAGTCTGAACTAGAGCTAGGTGGCTGCAATTATAACCATACTCAATTACTACACATAATATCTCTAATCGACCTTCTATGACCATTAGGTGAATTCCTAACCCTCTATGTTATCCTGGACCCTAAATCCTAACTTGTTTCAAATGCCATAACTTGTTGCTCTGATACCAACCTGTGACGCCCCTCCAAACCCGGGGTACAGATTTGGGGAGTCACTCGACCAACGAAACACAATAAACCTGAATATAACACATGCATAATAATATAATAACATAAAATACCCCTTATCCAAGACCGCATCCAGATTATGGCATTGAACAAGCTTCTAAGTCATAATTATTATAAACCAGTTTTCAGAGTTATTACACAACTTAAATTCAAAGCTAGACATCTAGTCTAACTATCAAAATAAACAACTACCCTGCCAATGACAACCACTCTTGGTGATCTCCTAGCTGCTGGAGAACTATCGCTCGCGCTGTGTCTGCTCATACTCTCGCTTAACTGGAATATGATTAGAAACAAAACAAGTATGAGCCACAAGTGCTCAGCAAGCATAATATATATCAATCACAGTTCCATAATTAAAGGAAGGATCTCAATTATCTGAATCAACAATATACAAGTCAAACATATGCTTTTAACAATCTTTATTGAAGAAAGAGGGATTAGAACTAGACTTCTACATTTTTCAAATACAAAGGTTGAGCTGCTGATCAGTCACGCATCAACCCCGGACTTGCTTATAGCAAAGTCTTCCACTCGGATCCATGGCCATCTGGGCCTTAAGTTATTACGACCATAAATATGGCCCGACCATTTCTGGTCTCATTTTTTTAAAACATGCCAATTCTATCACAGAGTATAAGCAATAACATGCATAACAAGATAAGTACACGATGATAGGGTGCAATAGTTGCAAAAGACCTTCAACTGCTCAATATCAAATGAAGTTCGAGAAATAGATTCGAAATGGTTTCAACGGTACATAAGTACACATTTAAGAAGGTCAACAATGATTATAGTCAATACAAGTGAATTGAAATGAAGATTTCTGATATTCGACACGATTGTGGATTTAATCAAGAATTTAGGAATATTCAAGGAAATAGCATCAGTTGCTCAATACGGGTGAAGATTGAATAATCTGAATCGTTCTGATGGTAACATACATGTAATCATTAAGAACAATAACAATTGAATCAACAAGTACAGGCACAGATACTTGCATGGTCTACGTAGCTGACAGAATTCTACCAAGCTCACTCTACATTCTCCTTTCCCTTCCTCCGGGAACTCGATTCTATAATAAACAACTCATTACAGTAAGTCTAACTATCCTTGTTCTATCCTCGATATACACTCATAACCATTTTCAAATTTAAACAAGTAATCGGGTTCCTATTGGATGCCCGATCTAATTTACGGAAATAAAAACTCAGGCATTAGCCCTCATACGGGCCTTTACGGACTATAAAACACATTATTCAACTCATATATACCATATAGCACTTATAAATATTTTTAGAACAATATTCGAGGCTTATTTGTATTTAAATAAGTCACAAACAAATTTTAAATCAAAAATCGGATTTTTAATCCCAATATAAGTATTTAAAAACAATTTAAATCAATTAATATAAATTAATTGACACTTTTCAAACACTCAAACTATTTTTAAATAATTAAATCAAGCTAGAAAATAATTAAACTTAATTTAAATTAATTAAATCTAATTAATAATTAATTATTAAGAATTAACTGATTAAAAGAATTAATCAATTAATTAAATTAATTAATTATTAATTAAAAATAATTAAAATAATTAAATTTAATCAGTTTTCAAATTTAAATAAATAATTGTAATTTTTCAGAATTTTCAGAATTTAAAAATGTATTTTTAAAATAAAAATATGATTTTTATAAAATTTTAAACTATTTTCGAATTAAATTTAAAATAAAATTCAAAAACAGTTTTCTGAAAATAAATTAGGGTTTCGAAGATTGAAACCGGGTCAAAATTTCGGATAAACGGGCCGGGAAGAACAAAAACGGGTCGGGAAGAACTTGCCGGAAAATTCCCAGATTCCGGTGGGTTTTCCAGAACCCGGCGAGCCAAAAACACAATAAAAATTGGGGTTTTTGATACCAAAACACTCCTAATAACCATACCAATACATTCCGATCAAAAAAAACCAAAAAACATCACCGGAATCCAAAACCCGATCAATTTCCGGCGAGCTTAAACAATTTTCCGATCTAGCTTATTTCTACATGAAACTCTACGTTCTTTATGTTAAAATGAAGCTAAGAACACATACAACAAAAGCCCTCTATCAAAAACAATGTCAGATCATTCATATGAACGGACTATTCAAAAGAAAAATCGGGCAAAAACCCTAAAATTGAATTTCTCAAAATCAAACATAAACATGAAATTAAAGCATGGATTCCTACTAATTAGAACCCCAGGAACATATTAGAAGCAATCAATTGAACGGAGAATCAACAGAATGAAAATCCCCAATTCGAACAAGAACCCTAATTTTAATTCAAATATTGAAAAATTCATATAAATCGAAAAATTACCAGATGATGGTATGGTTGGAAGATTCTGAAACTAGAGCTCAAGATCTTTGATTTGAGTACTTGAACTTGTGATTTGGATTTCAATAACACCTTCAAAATTGATTTTGATTTTCGAGAACACGAAGAACACGGTTCGGGAATTTTTATATTTTTATAAATATGAAATACGGATTATACGAAGGATAATGTACGATTCGTCTTTTTATACTTAGTGGAAAATAATACCCCAAACGACATTTTTGGATCGATATCGATCCACTGGATCGCTTTAAAACCCTAATAAAGTAAAATACACGTTTTACGAGGTGATAACTATCCACAAAGGCTGATAGTTATCCACATCAATACATATCATTTATATAACTAATGCTCAAGAATACTGGGGCTATAACAGATGTATTATTGATACAGACAATATATCAATTGCCCTAAACAATTAGGGTTTGGAATAATTCTTTTCCTTTTCGGATAAAACGAATAATATTGACAAGATCAGATAACTACGGATATAATGATACGAATAAATCTTCCGATAATGATTCAGACACGAATGACGAAGGGATAATAATGATGTACACAGTTTCAACGGGGCCTTTGAATTTTCAAAACGGGGCTCAATATTGAAGATATTTTCAAATGACAAGATATTTGAACGGGGCTTCCGACACACCAATCTAGCACATAATCACTCAACAACCTTTATTATTAAAACTCAAAATACTTCATAATAATTATTCTACACATATAATACACTTTATATTATTAAAAAAAATCACGGATCTTACAATATGACTACTGTTTTTGCAAGTTCGTTTATGAGACATAACTGGCGTGAGTATATGGATGGTGGGGTCACCATATGTGTTGATTTATATTATTATGATTCAAGTATCAAGTGTTTGTACGGAATAAAGGAACGTGACAACCTTGATCTCCGACCCCGAATCTGGGGGTGTTACAGCCGACTTAAGTTCTACCAGTGAAGGAGAAGTTACATGTTTCTATAGTAAGGCATCTTCAGAACAAAGTTGGCTATTGCATAAGAAGCTCTCACACTTGAACTTCAAAACTACGAACTCTTTGGTAAAGAGAGAGTTAGTGAGAGGGTTACCCCTGATGAAATTTTATCAAGAGGGACTATGTGAAGCATGTGAAAAAGGGAATTCTAAGAAGGTATCACACAGAAGCAGAGAAATGACAAGCATTGCTGAACCTCTTCAGCTGATTCATATGGATTTATTTGGTCCAGTCAATGTTATGTCACTTTCAAGAAAAAGATATGCATTAGTGATGGTGGATGACTACTCCAAGTACACGTGGGTGTTATTCTTACATTCAAAGGATGAAGCAACACAACTAATCATTGATCACATCAAGAAGATAGAAGTGGAAGCTAAACTACCTGTGCGGACAATCAGATCAGACAATGGAACTGAATTCAAGAATGCAGTTCTTAATGATTTTTGCTCAGAGAAAGGAATATCAAGATAGTATTCAGCACCAAGAACTCCTCAACAGAATGGAGTAGTGGAAAGGAAGAACAAAACCTTGGTTGAAGCAGCAAGGACAATGTTAAATGAATCAAAACTTCCCACTTACTTTTGGGCTGAAGCAGTGAATACAGCTTGCTACACTCAGAATCGAACCCTGATTAACAAAGATCATGAAAAGACTCCGTATGAGTTAATGGCCAACAAGAAACCAACACTGAAGTACTTTCATGTGTTTGGTGCAAAGTGTTTTGTACTAAAAGATGGAGAACATCTAGGCAAGTTTGATGCTAAAGCAGATGAAGGCATTTTTCTGGGCTATTCTCTGGAATCTAAAGCTTACAGGGTGTATGTGATTGAAGATAAGAAGGTGTTGGAAAGCCTTAATGTATGTAACATTTGATGACACCAAAAGACCAGGCCTGCAGACTAGAGAGAACTCTGAATCCTTGGTATTTGAAAATCTATCAGGAGATCTCTTTGACATTGAAGAAGAACCTGAAGTTGTTCCAATTATTAATATTAATGATAATGATAATGATTCTGGACCAAGTGGTGACAATGGTGGAAATCATCAGACTACTACTGGATCCACTAGTCAATCAACAGGGTCAACAGATCATACCGGCAAACAACTCAGGGGGAGCAGGAGAAGGATCAACTAGTCACACTCCACAACATTTTGAACAAGGAGAATCATCAAGATCGCATCTGCCAAGACAAAGGGTATGGAATAGAGATCATCCCTTTCACTTGATCATTGGTGATCCGGACACAGGAGTGAGAACTAGAAGGACATCACAAAATGAATGTCACTATTCTGGGTTTCTTTCAGAAACATAACCTAAGAAAGTTGAAGATGCCCTAGATGATCCAGATTGGGTGATTGCAATTCAAGATGAACTCAATCAGTTTGAAAGGTAGAAAGTTTGGAAGCTGGTACCCAGGCCTAAAGGAAAATCTGTTATAGGAACAAGATGGGTATTCAGAAATAAGTTGGATGAAGATGGCATTGTAACGAGAAACAAAGCTAGACTGGTTGCTAAAGGTTACTCTCAAGAAGAGGGTATAAATTATGATGAAACCTATGCACCAGTAGCAAGACTTGAGGCCATCAGAATGTTTCTGGCATTCGCAGCACATTCCAATTACAAAGTATATCAAATGGATGTGAAGAGTGCTTTTCTGAATGGAGAGCTAGAAGAAGTGTATGTGGAACAACCTCCAGGGTTTGAGGATTCAAAACTGGCAGACTTTGTGTACTTTCTATTTAAAGCTTTCTATGGACTCAAACAAGCTCCAAGGACATGGTATGACACTCTCTCTGAATTTTTACATGAAAATAACTTTACAAGAGGTGTCGTAGATAAAACTCTCTTTTACAAACAGCACAAAAATGATTTGATATTGGTGCAAGTATATGTTGATGACATAATATTTGGTTCTACTAATGATGATCTATGCAAGAGATTTGCTAAGTTAATGCAGAGTCGATATGAAATGAGCATGATGGGTGAATTATCATTCTTTCTTGTACTACAAGTGTATCAAAGGCTAGATGGAATATTCATTTGCCAGTCCAAGTACATCAAAGATCTTCTGAAGAAGTATCAAATGGAAGACTCATCTACAGTAAAGACTCCAATGCCCACTACAACTAAGCTTGATAAGGATGAAACTGGTAAGAAGGTTGACATCACAAGCTACATAGGTATGATAGGCTCCTTACTATATCTCACTGCAAGTAGACCAGATATAATGTTTGCAACATGCTTGTGTGCTATGTTTCAGTCTGATCCCAATGAATCTCATCTAATAGCTGTTAAGCGAATATTTAGATATCTTAAGGGAACCCCAAATCTTGGAATTTGGTACCCTAAACATACATGATTTGATCTTATTGGATATACAGACTCAGATTTTGCAGGTTGTAAGATTCATCGGAAGAGTACTTCAGGAAGCTGTCAGATTCTTGGAAGAAGGTTAGTTTCTTGGTATAGAAAGAAGCAGCACTCAGTGTCCACATCAATAGCTGAAGCTGAATACATAGCTGCTGGTAGCTGTTGTGCTCAAATCTTGTGGATGAGGAACCAACTCCGTGACTATGGGCTTTTGTTGACTAAGATTCCAATATTCTGCGACAACACAAGTGCCATAACAATCTCCAACAACCCAGTGCAACACTCGAGGACAAAGCACATCGACATCATGTATCATTTTATCCGAGAGCATGTCATGAATGGAACTATGGAGTTACATTTTGTACCCACAGAGGAACAAATTGCAGACATCTTCACTAAACCACTTGATGAATCCACTTTTTCTAAGCTGGTTGGTGAACTTGGGATGTTAAATCTTTCTAATTGATTTTGATTAGAAGTCAGTAACTACAAGATAGTACTAGTAAATACATGAGTTTAAGAATTTCTATATCCTTAGGACTCGTGAATTTATTTTCAGGAGCAATTCTCGTAAGTTAGAATTATTGTATTAATTTTATGTCATATTTATGGATGATATATCTTCTGGCATTTAACTAGTTAATAATTCTAAAATTATTTAGGTGCTAATATTTGTTCTAAATATTTGAGCACCTATTTAATTCGAATTGATTTACTTTGTTTTAAACATTGTAGATTAATGCAGCATAATTTATTGTATTTTAATTGGTTAATATGATTTAATGATATTTAGTCGATTTTATTCTAAGAAAATTGTGAATTTTCTGTTAACTTTGAATTTTTGGTGAATAATGTTTAATCTAAAATAAATTCATAGTTGACAGAAAATAAGAAAAGTTCATTTTTACACAAGAACAGGTTTAAAAATAAACAGGAAGGAAAAATATATCGAATTAGGAAATTCGATAGTTTTTCTAAGTACTGGACAAAATCTATCGAAAGCAATTTTCGATAGTTTTTGGAAAAGAAAAGAAAACTATCAAAGTAATTTCTCGATAGTTTTTGAGATGGAAATTGAAATCTATCGAAGAGAATTTAATTTCATCAATACTTAGAATTCTCGATAGTTTTCAGAAAGGGTTCGATAGTTTTTGGTTTTAAAGTTAAAAATGTTCGATAGTTTTTGGTAAAAGTCTGTTTAAATTCCTATTTTATCAACTTCGATAGTTTTTCAAAAAACTATCGAAGTGTGATTAGACTTTTATGCCCCTCATAAAAACCATCGACAGTTCATTTTAAAATCTATCGAACATGGAATTACTAAAATACCCCTACAGTTTCAAGAGTATAAAACAACCTCTTAGACATTTTTCTTCATTATTCTAAGATCTAAGCTTTGGTTTTTTATACTTACAGATACATACACAAACAAGAACTCATACTTCGACAGATTCTCAAGTTTTTCACCGTGAAAATTGATTATTTACCACAGTAAATTCATTTTACAGTGAAACTATTGTGTGTTTGTGATTAATTTGGATTTTCTGTTCTTGGTTTTGAAAGAAACCATCGAAAGTGACACTTCTGGATCTTAGTTTTTGTTAACAGTGTTCATCCTTGGAAATTAATTGTTAATCAGTTAATTTCTTTGTGTTTTAAGTAAAAAATACGAAAGTTAACAATTAGGGTTCTTAAATCAAAGTGTTCGAGTTTGTGAATTTAGGAAAAAGGATTATTTTAAAAATTGATTAATTAGAAATAATTAATTAAAATAATTTTTGGTATTAATTTAAATTTTTTGGAATTCTTTGAAAATATAATGGCTGGAGAATTTATTGTTACCAAAACTAATCATGTCTCTTTTCAGAATGTGCAATCCATTGCGAACTTACAGTTTCGTGCATGGGCACAATTTTTGAATGCACGTTCTTTAGTGGCTTATGCACTAAGTACTTCTGCGGTCCTTTGTATTGATCAATTGACTACACTGTACACAACGGCCACTGACACATCGGAGAATAATATATCTTCTTTCAGTTTTGTTGTGCTAGGGGCAGAACAATAAGGGTGACGGGACATGATTTAAACAGAATCTTACATTTTCCTACATAAAACCTTGTTCCTGATCCCAATACTGAAGAAATACATGTTTTCTTCACTCTCATTAGAAGTCAACAACCTAACTTCTTTGGGGGAGAATTTTTAAAGCATTACCTGACAAAGCCATGGAATTTCTTCTTTCACACCCTAATCCATGTTTTTACTGCCAAGCTTATAAATCTGCATGGTATTCCTCTGTTTCTTCAGAAACTAGGGTTTTTTATTGCTAATAATAGGCATATAAACATTGGAAGGCTTGTGATTGATCAAATGATTATGTGCATGGGACCACTGGATGAAAGGACAGGCATAGATGATGTGCTTTGTTTCTATCCTAGGTTCCTACAGCTAATTCTTAATTATGTGCTTGCAGCTGAAGAACGAGACATCTTCGAAGGTGAGGAGACCATGGATTGTATGAAGATGAAGAGCAATGCTATAACGGCTATTATCTAGAAGAACCATCTTCCAGGGGTGCCTACTGTTCTCACTGAATATCTAAGAACGGTACCCCTACCACTTCTACCCCCAGGGGAACAGGTAAATGAAGGTAATATTCCTGAACCTGTTGTGGCTCCACAACATGAACTTTTTTTTTTTTGCTAAATTTCACAACCTGAACCTATGGATGTTGATCCAGAGCCCTCAGCGGCCATTCCTGACCAAGAGGTTGAAAACCCACAATCTCTAACCACGGTCACAGAGCTTTTGCATGAGCCAAATGAAACCATAAACGAACCTCCTACCCCTAATATACCAAACATTCAGACATCCATGAGTGTAGAGGGAGATAGTGCCTTAGCAGCACCACATAAGGAGATACTCCCTTCAACAATAGCTCTGCCTTCCTCTAAAAGGAGAAGAATAGAAAACGAGGAAACTATTGAAACTTCATTTGTCTCATCCAAACAACCATTTATTGATTTTTCTGATGCTGATTGGGCAACGCTTACCAAAGCCATATCTGAACCAATAGCTCAATCAAGTAAGGAAGAATTGACGGAAGCAACTGGTGTTCCGACCATATTACGGTCAGGATCACTGGTTGAAGGTTCTGAATTGAACCAAGAGTCTTCACAGACGTTGAGAAAAGGTTTTGACCTAAATGCACAATTTCAAGGGTCATTGCCTAGCTCCCCAGATGGAACATATCTGGATCCTGCGGGTACATGGTCTGACGTAGGTGCATATCGGCAACTCGGTGACAATGAATCAATTTTAATTGAGGAGTTAACTGAGGAAAAGTCTTCACAGACTTTAGAGGAAGTTTCAGGATCTCTGCTGTTAATAGAGCTTGATTCTACCCTCCTAGAGATTCAAACTCTAGATCCTACAAAGGATACATCATCTAAGGATGATCAGCAACTTGGTATATCCAAGGACGGGGACTTGCGAAGCCCCATTGCACCACCGGTGACCTCCTTAAGGATGTCTACGGTGAATTCTGATGCAGGTACAACTAGCAAGACAGGAATGAGTGAAACAAAAACACTATCACCTGGCCTGAGTGGGAAAGGAAAAATGAGTGATACACCAACAGAAACGTTGAGTGAACACCCAGAGCCAAATGTGAGGAGTGACACCCAAACCCTAACAAACATAGATGATTTGCATATGATGAATTATGCTAACCTGATTATATGTTGAGATATTAATCAGGGGGAGCATTGCTTTAGGGGGAGCAACATAGTCTCTCCGATGTATTCAAGCATGTCATCGTCAAAAAAGGGGAGATTGGTACCAAATGAAAATGCACACCTAGAGGGGTAAATGGCTAGATATGACCAATTTTAATGTTTACCGGAAATGGCTTACTGAGTACAATTTATGCAGACTTAAATGGCAAGCTGACTATTACTAATGCAGACACAAATGGCACGCTGATTGTAAATAAATGCAGTACGGTAAGTAAGGCATAAAAGTAAAGAACACAATAAACTTTTAGCCAGGTTCGACCCCTAATCCCCATGGTCTACGTCCTGGTCCCTTACCAACCCGGTAAGATAATATATTATTGATCAACGAAATAAGCCAATTACAAGATACAATAATATATCTCCCATTTACACTCAGCTGCTGAATATATATGAGAATACAATTTCCAACAGCTATAAAAAGATATGAACGAATCTTGGCTGTTTTGGAAGTGTTTAGATATGGTAGAGAATGAGTAAAATTTGTTTTGAATGGATAAGGAAAGATAAATTACAATCCCTATAAAATATGAACAGATTTTCAACTTTGATTTGAGCTCTATTAATTATATAAACTACATATTATATAATAGAGTTCTTACATATATAATCCTAGCCAATCTCTGATATCTTTAAGCAATCTTCAAGAAATCTTTGTTAGGAACTATGTTGTTTCTTGATGATAACTAAATTAACTTAGTAAAAAATTGTACAAGTAAAATGTAGCCATCAACGGATAGCATGCTTATGCAGTATCCGTATATGGGTAGCTTATCTACAGATAAGACTCAATGTAACATGTTGTTGTATTTCTGATGCTGAAGTTGAAGTAATCCTGTAAGGCTGAATAAGTCACGTTGACTATTAATAGATATGTAGAATAAGGAGGCTAATTGTAAATAGTTGATGCCTTGTAATTTTGCATAAGTGAAATTGACTATCTACGGATAGCTTAATTAGCCTTCTACGGATGTGGACAATGTACTGTCTACGGATAGCAGTACTAGCTGTCTACGGATGTGATCAAGATACTGTCAACGGATACAACTCAAGAAGCTTCTACGGATACACAATGTACTTGTGAAAGGGACAGTTCAGTAAGAGCACATGGGTTGACAGACTACATAAAGCATGGAAACCGGTTTTTATGGAAAGGTCACGAGACGAAGTAGCATTCTATTTGTATGGTCCAAAGTAGCATTTCTATAAAAGACAATCAGTCAAGAAGGGCAAGCTACTAACACATTGACCACTACTCATAATAGGATCTTGAACAGATTTACTTTTTGTATTATTGACTATTCAAATATCTTTGTAAACTTGGGATATATAACTGTTAGGAATATGTTGTTCTTGATGATAATTATAAAACACTTAGTAGATTTTGTGTTAAGTCAATATTGTAACTGTCAACGGAATGGTATGCTTTGCAGCATCCGTTGACAGGTAGCTCATCAATGGAATGAGTCTCATCAACGAAATGAGTAATGTAGCAATTGCACTGTACAATACTTCAACTGGTTGATATGCATTTGTTGTAGGTATTAGATAGGTTTTCCAAGTCATGTTGACTAAGTACTAGATAGGCAAAATAGGTTGGTTAATTGTAAATATTCTATGCCTTGTAATTTTGCCTAAGTGAAGACATGTCAACGGAATGAAGATTACACCATCAACGGAATGAAGAATAAAGCTATCAACGAAACACATCTCACTACTATCAACGAATCATTATTACTTTTCTGAATAGTTGACAAAGTGATAGTGACAGTTTTCTGACAGATCAAAAGGTGATGTAGAAGTGTACTTTGCATTGGGAGCCATTAAAATGGACACTGGGAATGAGGAAACATTCAAATTTCCAATTAGGTTCTTGAGTGTGATCATAATAAGCATGAAGACAAAAGACAAGATCTCCAAGGACCATTGGACAAAAGGAATGAAAAGCAAGCTACTGGCGGTTACCCTTTGTACATTTTAGAGTAGCCAAAAATAGCATTGTAAACTTGGGATATATAACCAAGTGTAGCAGTTCATTTTACAGTAAGTGAGTGAGATATAATAACTTTTTATTAGCTTCTTTCAAGAGCACTCTCACTCTACATTAGGAACTGAGCAGCTGTGCTACTTTTGTAACACAGATTATTCCCGCAATAAAAACATCTAAGTTGGATCCTCAAAACATCCAACTGAAATTTTATATTTGCTTGTGTTTTAATTTTCTGTGATAATTTATTTTAAAGTTGTTTTAAGTTTAAAAATATCTAGAATTGTATTCAACCCCCCCTACAATTCTGTTAGGTCATTTGGGATTAACAATTGGTATCAGAGCAAGCTTCTAACATACAAGGAGTTTAAAGATCAAGGCCAAAACAGAAACCATAGTGAAGAAAGATGCAGGTGTAAAGATACCAGCCAACTTGGATGACTTAGATGAGATTTATGAACACATTGCTTTTCTTTCAAGAAAATTTTCTAAGTTCAAATTCAAGAGAAACTCAAAATCAAGACCACCAAGGAGAGATTTTCAACCTAGCAAAAATAATTGGGTTGAAAAGTCTAAATCTAAATGTTTCAACTGTGGAATGATTGGTCACTTTGCTGGAGATTGCAGAAAGCCCAAAGTTGAGAAGGGCAACAGGAAATTTGAGCCTGTTGATTATAAAAAGAAATACTTTGAACTTCTCAAGCAAAAAGAAAAGGCTTTCATGTCTCAGGAGTATGTTTGGGCTGACAATGGTGAAGATTCAGATGATGATGTTGAGTATGTCAACTTGGCTCTAATGGCTAACAATCATGAGCAGCAAGCAAGTTCCTCTAGCAACCAGGTAACAATTACTAATCTTTCTGAGCTTTCTAAAGAGGAATGCGATAGTACAGTTAATGAAATGTCTACTGTACTATATAATTTGCGTGTTACTCTTAAATCACTTACCAAAGAGAACTCAAGAATTAGAGAGACTAATTTGCTCTTAAGTGATAGAAATGCCATGTTAGAAGCACAACTCATTGAGTTTGAGAAAATGAGATGTGTCAGTAGGGATGCTAAGCAGGAACTTGAGAAAGTGTTAAAAAGGGAAGAGATTCTTAAAACACAACTAGAAATAGAACAGAGAGTGATTGCAAAATGGAAAGATTCCAGAAATGTTGCTAGCAACATCATTAATGTTCAAGGTATGGAATCTTTCTGTGAACAATCATGGAAAAAGAACAAAGAGAAGCTAGGGTTTGCTGTTGAAACCTTAGAATCAGAAACAGAGTCAAAAAACAACAATGGTCATTCGTTGAAGGTTGATACGTCAACGGAATGCATCATTCCGTTGACAGATGAACCATCAACCGATCATGTTGTTTCATTGACAAAGGAAAAGAAAGAAGAACTCACTAGACTTAGTAACAAGTATGGTCCTGTCACCAAGAACTTTGTTCAAGGTGAGTCTAGTAAATCAAAGAAAGTTGAGAAGCCTGTTGAGAGAGCTAATGTAGGTCACTTGTCTAACAAGCAATTGAAAGACAAGTTAGAGAAAATTCAAGTTGAGGTTAAGGACAATAAAAAGAATAACATAAATGACAAAGTAGGGATTAACAAACATAACAATTACACACCTGATAAGTATGCTCCTAGAAAAACATGTGTTAATTATGGAAGTGTTAGTCATTTATCTTCTAATTGCAAATCTGTTAAGAAGCATACTAATGTGAAAATGCCTAAGCCTGCAATGAATACCTCTATGCCTGCAATGCCTGTTATGCCTAATATGTTTGCTCCATATGCACAATTTCAAAATCCATATGCTAGCATGCCATTTGTGCCTAATCCATACATGAATATGTTTAATGTGCCACAAATGCCATGGAATGTGAATAACATGTTTGTTCCTCCAAATATGCATGCCATGAATGAAAATGTGAGCAACCCTCAGAAGTCAACACCAAAGGTAAAGGTTGATTTAACTCAATCTGAGCCCAAGGTGAAAAATGATGTGAAGAGTAAATCAAAGGATAACAAAACAGGACCCAAGGAAACTTGGGTACCAAAATCAACTTGATTTGGTTTTATTGTGTGCAGGGAGACAAAAGGAATCTTTGGTACTTGGATAGTGGTTGTTCAAGACACATGACTGGTGATTCTACTCTGCTCACAGAGTTCCAAGAAAGAGCTGGCCCTTGTATTGCTTTTGGAGATGACAACAAAGGCTACACTAAGGGATATGGCTTAATTTCAAGAGAAAATGTCATCATTGATGAGGTTGCATTGGTGGATGGTCTAAAGCACAACTTGCTTAGTATCAGCCAACTTTGTGACAAAGGATTTTTAGTTACTTTTTCAAGAGAAGCATGTGTTGTTTCTAAAGGTGGAGACAACAATGTGGTAATGACTGGATTCAGAAGAGGGAATGTGTACATTACTGACTTTAGTAGCACAAGTCCAGACACCATCACTTGTCTGTTTAGCAAGGCAAGCAAGGATGAAAGTTGGCTATGGCACAAGAAATTGTCTCATTTGAATTTCAAGGTTATGAATGACTTGGTGAGGAAAGATCTTGCTAGAGGAATTCCATAGGTGGAATTCACCAAGGATGGTTTGTGTGATGCTTGTCAAAAAAGGAAACAAAAGAAGGCATCATTCAAAAGCAAGACAGAGCCATCAATTGTCCAACAGCTTGAGCTGCTTCATATGGATCTATTTGGCCCTGTAAATGTCATGTCCATTTCAAAGAAGATATACTGTCTTGTGATTGTTGATGATTTTTCTAGATTTACATGGACTTTCTTTTTGCACTCCAAAGATGAGGCAAGTGAAATCATTATCAATCACATCAAGATGGTAAACAATCATCCTGATTTCAAAGTAAGAAGAATTAGGAGTGACAATGGGACAGAGTTCAAGAATTCAACTATGAAGATGTTCTGTGAGGAAAATGGTATTTTGCATGAATTTTCAGCTGCAAGAACACCACAACAAAATGGTGTAGTTGAAAGGAAAAACAGAACACTTATTGAAGCTGCAAGGACAATGCTAGATGAATCAAATTTACCAACTTATTTTTGGGCCGAGCCAATTAACACAACTTGCTTCACTCAAAATATATCTTTGATTAATCAAGCCAAAGGAATGACCCCTTATCAACTTCTCAAAAGAAAGAAGCCACTATTGGATTTTCTTCATGTCTTTGGATGCAAGTGCTTTGTTCTGAGAAATCAAGCTGAGCATTTGGGGAAATTTGAAGCAAAGGTAGATGAAGCAATATTTGTGGGATATGCAGCAGGGAAAGCTTACAGAGTCTATAATCTCAGAACTAACATTGTTATGGAATCTGTACATTTTGTTTTTGATGATCTCAAAATTCAAGGTCTCTGTGATGAAGGTTTCCATGAAAGTCTTTCTTTTGAGAATGAGGAAGGAGATCAAGTAAATCATGTTAAGGCTATTGAGAAACAGCCTAAAGTTATTGTGTCCAGCACAGATGAAAGCAGCAGTGAAGATGAAATTGCTGCATTAAGATTGAAAAGAATAGCTGCTAGCAGACCAAATGATCATTCCGTTGACAGTCATGGTGGAGGATTCGTTGACAGACCAAATGATCATTTCGTTGATAGTCAAAGTGGGCTTTCCGTTGACAGTCATAGAAATGCTTCTAGGAATGATCACTTAGGGACAACAAACTCAGGGGGAGTTTCTCAAGGACAAATATCTATTCAAGGCAATCATGATCATGAAGCTACATCTTCTAGAGCTAATCTACCTCCCTCAAGGAAATGGACCAAAGATCATCCCTTTGAACTCATCATAGGTGATGTTTCTTCAAAAGTCCAAACTAGAAGAACAACTCAAGAGGAATGTCTATATAGTAGCTTTCTGTCTCAAGATGAGCCAAAGAAAGTTGAGGATGCACTTCTTGATCCAGATTGGGTTTTAGCTATGCAAGAGAAGCTAAACCAATTTGAAAGAAACAAAGTTTGGAAGCTGGTGCCCAAGCCTAGAGACAGGAGTGTTATAGGCACAAAATGGGTGTTCAAAAACAAGATGGATGAAAATGGCATAGTCACAAGGAACAAAGCTAGATTGGTTGCTAAAGGCTACTCACAGGAAGAGGGAATTGATTTTGATGAAACATTTGCTCCCGTTGCAAGACTAGAAACAATAAGAATTTTCCTAGCCTATGCAGCCGATGCCAATTTTAAAGTCTATCAAATGGATGTGAAGAGTGCTTTTCTGAATGGGGAAGTGGAAGAGGAGGTATATGTGAGTCAACCTCCTGGTTTTGAAGATGATGATTTTCCAGAATATGTATACTTTCTCCTAAAAGCACTCTATGGTTTGAAACAAGCACCTAGAGCCTGGTATGACACACTTTCACAGTTCCTTCTTGAGAATCACTTCACTAGAGGTAATGTTGATAAAACTCTTTTTCATAGGATTGTGAATGGCTCTACTATACTTGTTCAAATTTATGTAGATGACATAATTTTTGGGTCTACAGATGAAAAACTTTGTCAAAAGTTTGCCAAGCTTATGCAAAGTAAATATGAAATGAGCATGATGGGAGAATTAACTTATTTCCTTGGTCTCCAAGTGAAGCAAGTTAATGAAGGCATTTTCATTAGTCAAACAAAGTATATTCATGATTTGTTAAAGAAATTTAACTTAATGGAATGCTCTCCTACCAAAACTCCCATGCCTATTGCCACCAAACTTGAATTGAATACTAAGGAAAAATCTGTGGACATTTCAAGTTACAGATGCATGGTTGGCTCACTTTTATATTTAACAGCTAGTAGACCTGATATTATGTTTGCTACATGTCTATGTGCTATATTTCAAGCTGATCCTAGGGAATCCCATTTAGTTGCTATTAAAAGGATTTTCAGATATCTCAAAGGAACACCAAACCTTGGCATTTGGTATCCTAGAGAATCTGGCTTTGAACTAATTGGTTATTCAGATGCAGATTATGCAGGATGTAAAATGGACAGGAAAAGCACAACTGGCACCTGTCAATTCCTAGGAAACAAGCTTGTGTCATGGTTCAGCAAGAAACAAAACTCAGTTTCTACCTCCACAGCCGAGGCTGAGTACATTGCAGCTGGAAGTTGTTGTGCACAAATTTTATGGATGAAAAATCAACTACTTCATTATGGATTAAGAGTTGAGAAAATTCCTATTTTCTGTGACAACACTAGTGCCATTGCCATTACTGAGAATCCAGTGCAGCATTCAAGGACCAAGCACATTGACATCAAGTACCATTTCATTAGAGATCATGTTATGGATGGTACTGTGGAGTTACATTTTGTTCCTAGTGAACAAAAACTTGCAGACATATTTACTAAGCCGCTTGATGAATCAACATTCTCAAGACTAGTAAGTGAGCTAGGTATGCTAAATTTCTCTTAATTATTTTTGAGATTTTTGCAAGATATTTGCAGCCAGAAATTTGCTATGATTTTCTGTGAATTAATTTTCTCAGGAAAAAGTGAAATTTTGTCTAAGTCAAAATTACTATGTCAACGAATGTCTCATTCCGTTGACAGTCTTAGCATCTTTCTGGGTATTTCGTTGACAGCCCTTTTATGTCAACGAAATTCAGCTTTATCAACGAAATAAACGGGACCTTAAACGCCCAATTCTAATCCGTTGATATAGCACTGTTAGTCTGAACCGTTGAAATTTGCACGTCTTTTTACCACGATCTATTCAGACATTATATTCTATTCGAGGTTTATAATTACCTTGTTCGTCCCAAACTTATTTACTCTTCTTTCAATTCATTATCTGAGTAGTCAAAATGTTGTTTTCTTTCTTTCTTTGGCTAGATGTTAAGATTTTGTGTTGGCAGATTGAAACTGTCTAGTTATATACGCTATTAAGAATGACTAGTTAATCGTTCAAACTAGTTGAGATTTTAAATACTATGATAAAGATCTAGCTAATTGCCCTGGCTAGATATTACGTTTCAACCCAGTTGAACTAGCCAATTTGGTTCGGCTAATTGCTAATGATTCTTGAAGTGGACTAGTTATTGTATCACTAAGTTTAACTTTCGGTCAAATTTATATAAGTGAATTCACGATGCATTTGGTATGCAGTGAAGTATGATGAGAAGATTTTCAAACGATAATTTGATTGAGACCTAACCAGATCGCCCCCTCAGCGAGAATTTTTACAAAGTTTTTTTTTTATATAAAGTATTCTGTTGTTGAAATATTTCATGTACCATGCAAGTATTTTCCTTAGTATTTGGAAAAGAAGAGTGTTGAAGCTGAGAGCTAAAACGAAGGAGTACGACAAGTTATGAATTGAAGTTTACGGAAATTGCCAAGGTTTGTTTCGCATGATGCGAATTCAGAATAATGGAGTGTTCGAAACGACTGATTATGTTACCTTGGTTAATGAAACGACTGTGATAGAAATGGAAGCTAAGTGGACGAGAAAGAAATGGGCATAAAGAAAATAGAGTATGAAACGCGAATAGATTAAGAAAGAAAGAAAGTAAGAATTCAGATTGTCGGATGAGGGAACGTTTGACCTCCAAGGATGTGAAACTTGTTTAGCGACTATGATGGATACGAAACGGGAAGTACCTAGCGTACAGAATATCCCTGTTGTCAACGAATTCGATGATGTATTTCCAGAAGATCTCCCGGGATTAGCACCCGATAGAGAAATAAAGTTTGCTATAGAATTAGCTCCAAGAACGGCGCCAGTTTCGAAGTCCCCGACCTGACTAGCTCCAGTCAAGATGAAGAAATTAGTCGCTCAATTGTAGGAATTGTTAGAGAAAGGAATGATAAGACCATGTGTGTCACCGTGGGATACACCAATGTTAATTGGTGAAGAAAAAGGACGACAGCATGAGGCTGTGCATAAATTATCGAAAGCTGAATAGGCTAACTGTTAAGAATGAATACCCTGCCAAGGATCGGTGATTTGTTCGATCGACTGCATGGTGTAGTTAAATTCTCGAAGATTGATTGAGAACTGGATGCCACAAGTTGAAAATTAAACCTGAGGACGTACCCAAAACTGCGTTTCGCACCAGGTAGGGACCCTACGAGTTTTTAGTAATGTCGTTTGGGCTGACGAATGCCCCTGCAACTTTCATGGACTTGATGAATCGAGTTTTCAAGAAGTATTTGGATAAGTGTGTCATAGTGACATCGACAATATTTTGGTTTACCTCAAAGACCGAGGAAGAACATGCATAACGTTTGAGAATAGTGTTAGAAGCACTGAGGAGAGAAAAGTTATATGCCAATTTCTCAAAGTGCGAGTTTTGGCTAAGGGAAGTACAATTTCTAGGACATGTGGTCAATAGTGAAGAGGTGATGGTTGACCCCGCTAAGATAAAAGCTGTTTCGAACTGGGAAAGACCAACCACCCCAATCGAGGTGAGAAATTTTGTGGGTTTAGCCGGATGTTACCGAAGATGTGTACAAGATTTCGCTAAAATAGCAGCCCCACTGACCCGACTACTCGAAAGACTGAAAAGTTGAATGGACCGAGAAATGTGAGAAAAATTTCAAGGAATTAAAGAAGAGACTAGTCACCGCCCTGTACTGGTACCGCCAGACGGGAAGAGAGATTTTGTGGTCTATAGCGACGCATCGCATAAAGGATTAGGGTGTGTGCTTATGCAGCACGGAAAGGTAATTACGTATGCATCCAGACAATTAAAGGAATAGGAATTTAGATACCCTACGCATGACTTAGAATTGGCAGCAATAGTTTTCGCTTTAAAGATTGGAGGCACTAATTGTATGGAAAGAAGTGCGAGATTTATACAAATCATAAGAGCATTAGATACACTTTCCCAGAAAGAACTTACCATGAGAATTGAAAAGATAGCTAAAGCTAATCAAGGATTATGACGGTAGGATTCTTTACCACCCAGAGAAGGCCAATGTGGTGGCCGATGCCCTTAGTCTGAGAGATTTAAGATGATAACATCGTTGGATAAAGTTAATCCAAGGATTTGAGAAAATGGAAATTGAGGTTAAGATAACTGGAAATGGTACGGAGAGACTATTTGAGGTTACAATGCAACCGGAATTGCTACAGAAAATCAAGTTATGTCAAGAACGAATGACGAGTGAAGGTATAAAGTCAATGATGGAAAAAGCATTAAAGACTGAGAAAGATGATAAAGGGATCATAAGGTATATTTTACCAAGTTGGGATTCCAAATGTTCAAGAAATGAAAGGATGCTAATTTTTCAGAATGACTAATAAGAAGAACTGAAAGGATGAAGTTTGAAGTCACGAGAACAACAAGGATTATTTAAAGGTCCTGATTGGGTCAGAATAAATTAAAAAAAGTTAAGGAAATGTTATAGGTGGCCGGATAAATAAAAAGGATTTATCGATTGGTAAACAAATATTGGATATGTCAAGAGTGCCTTCTTGAATCGGGAACTGGAAGAGGAGGTGTATGTCAGTTAACCTCCTGGTTTTGAAGATCCAAATTATCCAGAATTTGTCTAATTCCTACTCAAGGCACTCTATGGACTAAAGCAAGCACCTAGAGCCTGGTATGACACTCTGTCACAGTTTCTTTCAGAGAATCACTTCACTAGAGGTACTGTTGACAAAACTCTTTTCTTTAGAAATGTTAATGGCTCTAGCATACTTGTTCAAATTTATGTAGATGACATAATCTTTGGGTCTACATATGAGAAACTTTGCAAAAGGTTTGCCAAACTTATGCAAAGTAAATATGAAATGAGCATGATGGGTGAGCTTACCTATTTCCTTGGCTTACAAGTTAAGCAAGTGAAAGAAGGGATCTTTATTAGTCAAACTAAGTATATCTTTGATCTACTAAAGAAGTTTGATCTAATGGATTGCTCTCCTACTAAAACACCCATGCCAACTGCTACTAAGCTTGAAATGAATACTAAGGAAAAATTTGTGGACATTTCAAGCTATAGAGGCATGGCATGCTCACTTTTATATTTAACAGCAAGTAGACCTGATATTATGTTTGCTACATGTCTATGTGCTAGATTTCAGGCTGATCCACTTCTCACTTAATTTCTATCAAGAGGATTTTCAGATATCTCAAGGGAACACCAAACCTTGGCATTTGGTAGCCTAGAGAATCTGGGTTTGATCTAATTGGTTATTCAGATGTAGACTATGTAGGTTGCAAGATTGACAGAAAATGTACAACAGGCACCTGTCAATTTCTAGGAAACAAGCTTGTCTCATGGTTCAGTAAGAAGCAAAATTTTGTCTCTACCTCTACAGCTGTGGCAGAATACATTGTTGCTGGAAGTTGTTGTGCACAAATACTTTGGATGAAAAATCAACTAATAGACTATGGTCTAACAGTTAATAAGATTCCAATATTCCGTGACAACACTAGTGCAATTGCCATAACTGAGAATCCAGTGCAACACTCAAGGACCAGGCACATTGACATAAAGTATCACTTCATCAGGGAACATGTGATGAATGGTACTGTGGAACTTCATTTTGTTCCAAGTGAGCAGCAAATTGCAGACATTTTTACCAAGCCACTTGATGAATCAACATTCTCAAGGTTGGTAAGTGAGCTAGGTATGCTTAACTACTCTTAATTTATTTAAATGTCTGGTAATTTGTAATGCAGCCAGTGTCAGCATGATTTTCATGAGAATTAAAACTCTCTGAAAAAGAAGAATTTTGTCTAAGTCAAAATTTCTCCCTCTATGGATACCCCTATCCGTTGATGGTCATTTCTGACACTGGATTTTCTTTGTCTACGGATACTACTTTTCACCTCTATGGATGACGAATCCCAAAAGGTAAAATCATATCCGTAGATAGTTTAGTTTAATTGTAACCGTTAAAGTCACAATCTTATCCGTAGTTACATGCGTACAATACGTGTATGTAATTACAGTAAATTTGTGACTTTACTTTTTAATCCATTACTTTTAAACAGTTACTTTCTTGCCCAATCGGGTAATTTCTTTTAATTATTCTGATTTCATTAGTGAATTATTTTTGGGGGAGTATAAATTAAATTTTACTCTCAGTTAATCATTTTCTATCTTTTTCAAAATTCACTAAGGTAAGAACCCTTCTTCTCTCTCAAAGCAATATATCTCTCTGTGTATTCAAAGCTTACATCAATGGCACCAACCAACAAAACAATGTCACTCACTGGTTTCACATATGAGAAGAAAAATTTCACAGCTCTGGTGGACTTCGAAGAGAAGAACGCATCATATCACACTATGATGAGGTTTTTCCAGAAATGCAAGCTCTCAAAGGCTATGTTCGAAGCCCTCACATTATATTTTGAGGTAATTGAGGCTATTTGGGAATCAGCTGTATTTGATTCTGTTAATGCCACCATTACTTTTGTTCTTCAAGGTAAGGAACATGTGATTAATACTGACATTATTTCTGCTTGCTTAAATTTTCCTGATAATAGTAGCTTAGAAAAGCATAGTGATACTGAGATTGTTAACATGCTGAATTTGATTAACTATGCTTTACCTACTGATAATTTAAGTAAGATTCAAAGAAAAGACATGGTCAAAGAATGGAGCTTTTTCTTTGATGCCATTCTTAAGGTGTTCTCTGGTAAGATTAGCAACTATGATGCAGTCACATTCTCTATGCTTGATATTGCTTACATGCTTCTAAGTGATAGCTTTTATAACCTAGGATCCCTAATTCTTTATGAACTAGGTGCTAAATTAGGGAATAAAGCATATAGAAGTAAGAATATCTATTATGCTTGATTTTTCATGTTGCTAGCTAACCATGTAGAAAGTAACTTGGTGATCCAATTCCCTGCCAACTCCAAGGAATGTTGGGTTCAAAATAAGAGAGTCCTTGAGGACTTGAATAGGCCGAACCACAACAAGGAGGTTCAATTGGTGTATCCACCAATTTTCAATGCAGCTCAAGAGGTACAGGTGTGTCAGGTAATCTCCTCAACTGTTCCTACCTCTATTGTTCCTTCTTTGATTTCAAGTGCCACAATGGAGACTGGAACTGTCCAACAGCCTCCTACCCAAGTGGCCACCTCTAAAATTTCCAAATCAAAATCCAGAAAGCTAACCTCAGGTGCTTCTCAAAAGGCACCTGTTGCAAAAACTACCCAAGCCCTTGAGGGGAGTGTGAAGGATGTAGTAAGTGGTGAGGGAAGGGGTGAACATCAAAGAAACCCCAAGAACAAGGACGGTTAGATAAGTGTGTCCCAGCCTAGCCACCCTATATCTTCTCAAAAAGATGCAGTGGTTGAAAAGGAATTAATCACATCCCTAGTGGCATCCTCCCAAAAAGATGTTGCTATTGAAAAGAGTCGCCAACCAGGGACACAACACAAGAGAGATAGGGACACCAGAAGCCTCACAGATACATCAATGGCCTATACAAGGAGAAAGAGGTCTAAACAATCTGGGGTTGCACAGGGATCACACATAGTGCCTATGGCACCATCTCAAATTCAGTTTGATGTGGCTCTAGTAAGTGTGGAGTCACAGCCCCATTCTTTAATCATTCAAACTGAAACAGAAACACAAAGCTCACCCACTCTCTCTTTGGATGTGGATATGATTCACACATCCATTCCTGATTCTCCATCTCTAACATTCTTGGAGGAGCCCCACTCTGAAATTGGTGGTCATCATCTTATTGATGATTTGTTGGACCACCAATCTATCATTTCTCAGACTCTAGCTCCATCTGTGGCTCTCAATTTAAAATCAATCTCCACAGATTCAGCCATAGTCTCAATTTCAAGAGCTACTTCTTTTTCTTCATCTACGGATATTTCTCATCCATTGACAAGTGTTTCTCTGTCTAAGGCTATGCCTCAAATCAGCTATCCGTTGACATATACTTCTACTACCTCAACGGATACTCCTTCCACACTTGCACTTCAAACATCAAATATTACAACTTCAAGTATGGATGCGTTAGTAGTAGTTCAAACACTTTTAGGATTGAGGGAAGGGAGTGAAGTAACTGAGAGTGAGAGGTTGGTTTGCAACCAGACAAAAGGAGAAGAAGAGAAAGAGAGACAGACTACTTCTTCCAGTCTGGTAAAATTGAGTACTGAGAGTTCCACCTTAGTAGGTGAAGGTGAGGGTGTGAGAGGTGTGAGCCAGGGGGAGCCCCTAATGCAAGAACATAGAGAAAATGAGAGAAAAGCAGGTACAAGAGATATAATGATGGAAGACTCAACCTGAATGCTGAGATGGAGAAGCAAATGGACACCTTCTTGGCTAACCAGGATATACAGACTCAGCTTCTGCAGCAGTTACTGCGGGCTACTAGTGCCACTCAAACCCTTGATGATAACAAAAAGGGGGAGAGTTCAAGTAATGGGAGGGTGTATTAGTGGTATCTGAACCAGTAACCAAAGGTGTGCCATCAAGCCAAGGGGAGCCAGGGGAGTCACCTCAAATAATAGCAAATCCAAGTAAGTTTCAACTCACAAAGGTGGTCTCTCCTCAAGCTAAGGATGTCCAAATCTTTCTCTACTCAGAAAAGCTGATCAAGGAATCCATCTTCCAAGCGGTGACTTCATCCTCAAGTAGCCATCATGTCCACACAACCATTCTGAAAGTTCTCACTCCTGACACCATTGTTCTACAAAGAAACTATGATGCTGAACACTCAAGTGTCAAGGAGTTTGAACCAATCTTCAGTGGCAGGACTGGATCACCACCAAGACATCATGGCAAGAACAAAATAGAAGTGGACTATCCTTTTCCCAAGCCTGATGAGTCTAAGGTGTTAGCAACTCTTATCTAAATTCTCAAGAATACCAATGATTTTATGTTGAGGCAAGGACTGGCTGTCATCTACAGAAATGGCAAAGAAATTCACATCACAAGCATCCATCCCAGGTTCAATGAAGCAAAAGCATAAGAGATTTAAAGGATAAGGAGTGAAGCCAATCCCCGGGGTTATGAATCTACACCTGAAAAATAGGCTAGATTAGCCCAAGAACTATTGAGGGAAATGGAGGAAGAAAGTAGTGAGGCTGTAGAGGAAGATGCCCCTACTATGAAGAAATTGAAGAAAAGGAAGACAGTGCCTAAGTCCAAGCCAACCAGATGGAAGAAAAGATCACATAGGTCTGTCTCTCCTAAGAAAGTAGAAGAGAAGAGAGGTACATGGAGGAGGATTATTTTTGAAGACCCTACTATAGCCTGAACTCAATCTCAAACCACCTTCCATGAGACTTCTGTAGAGACTAAAGAAGAACCTATTGAGTTTGAAAACTTGGTATTCCCTAAGTTTATAATTGAATCAGAAAAGATGTCAAAGAAAACAGAACAGGTCAAGAGAGCTCAACAAGGACCAATCAAGCTGAATGTTACACCAAAAGTTGCCAAGCCAGTTGAGAACAAGGCAGACTTTTTGTACATTGCAGAATTATTATTACTTCCCGGCGATCATCCGCAACTTCATCAAGTTCTTCAAGTTCATCTTCTAATCCTTCATAAAGTAAACATTTCAATCTCAAAAATCTTCTTCCATATGTGTTTTTATGTTTCTGCAATTTATTCGTTCGAACTGAATAAAGTTGCGAACCGAGTTCTCTCATCGAGGTGAACTCATCCCACGGTTCAAGCTGAACCTGGGTTTGAAAATAAGATCTGTGCTCGCATAGTAATCTTATTTACACGTGCGAGGCGAGGACACTTAGCATTTTTTACTTCCTTCTCTTATTTTAGGGGCACACACTAATTTTCACCATCCTTTTTAGATGTCGAGTGCGACCCCATCCATGTCTGCCAGTTCGCTTGATAAAACACCGTGCCCGGCTCGCTCTTCTGCTACTCCGTCTCCATTGAATCAATACCCTCCTAAACTTAGAGGTTCTAAGGAATTCCAACGGGAATTGACATCTATCTCGGGTCGTCTAAGCCAACCCATTTCCCCAGGTTCAGCCATTACTCCTGAAGGGGAAGCTAACATAGCCAAGATAGAAAACGCAATGCAAGCCAGTAGATCCAGCTCGCTTGGACTCCAACTTGATCCAAACTACGCCCCAGAAAACTATACCAGGGAAAAGGACCTATATTCATGGAGGGACAAGATGACAGGGCCAAGTATTTCCAGCTCGCTTGGCCTTGAAGATTTATTTAATCGTTCAGTACGTCCCATAAGCGACGAGGAGGCTAATGTCCGTGTAAATCAATTGCTTCGAGAGAGAGAAGTGAGGCTTCACCTCGCACCGTCTTCCGCAAATTATCCAATCGATATATCGGAGTCATCCACAGACAGTTCCCTAGGGAGCACTTTTTATGACAAACGTAAAGGGAAAGCAATGGCTCGCACCCCATCTCCCCAGGACGAGTTTGAACAGAATGATGAAGATGATGACACCTGCTCGCACTGTTCATATGACAGTCCTGCTAGCGAGGAGGTAGCAGGTGTGTCGAAAGAAATAGATTTCTGCAAATATACATACATCCACGAACCATCTCCTGTTCCTTATGAACCACTCAAACAACCTGAGCTCGAAGGAGAGGTTTTTCTTAAAAAATGCGTAATCCTAGATGGCGATGAGAGCTCATCTTCCATTCATGAAAGTGGAAAAATTCTAGCTTGTCGGGATATGTCCACCTCGTTAACTAAAAATGTCCTGCGCGATCTCGTGGATCAATTCAGGCCAGAGGGTCGCATAATTCTCCCCGCACCGCATATGAGATGCTATCGTTTTAATCATCCGGAAAATGGAGGACGGGCTCCTCGCATGGTTCTCTCATCTTTCTTGTTAAAGCTGGGTATTACTGCGCCCCTTCATTCAAGAAATCCTGGAGTACTATGGACTCGCACCGTTGCAGATCAATCCCAACGGCTATAGGTCGGCCATAGCTTTATACATTCTTTATAAAAAACAAGGCTATCCTACTCTCACCGCTAGGCAACTCGGGTATTTCTTGAACTTGAAGAACTCAGTCGAATTTGGCTACTTTTATCTCTCTGTCTGGCCCTATTACAATAAGAAGAAACTAATTTTCGGGGGGCCAAGCAACTCAGGTAGATGGAAAGACCCTTTCTTCTACGTACATGAAGTTCCCCGAGTTCAAACTCACTTTTATTACGACCCTGGTAAGCAATTCATTTGAGTTCGCATCGTTTCTTTCACTTCGCACCGTACTTTCTCGCTTCGCACCGTTTCTTATGTTTTGTCTTGATTTATTCAGAACCTCCTGTGAGAACACCTTTACAAGGTCAAGAGAAGATTAACGCCGATAATCTTTTAAACATCCCCGTTTCAGAACGAAACATTAGAAAACTGATCACTACTGCTAACCTTGTTGAGTATGGGTTCTTAAAAGAAGGGACTAGATTAACTCCCAGCAAAAAATCTAGGAGAAAAAGAAAAGGTAGGTCTTCACTCGATGCGAGCCTTCAGCTCGCACCGTTATCTTATATGTCATTTTTACTCTTGCATTTTTATTTAACATGTGTATTGACTAACTCTTTTGTCTTCGTTTTATTGCAGAAATGGCAATCTCCCCTCCTCCATTCTTAGCCGAACAAGATGTTCCGGTTCGAACCGTTCCTTCTGCTAGTCAAACCGATTCGCACGCCGGGGGCTCGGACAAGGTTATCCCTCCAACCAAGGAGATTCCTTCTCAGTTTAAGACTACTCTCACTGAATATTTGGCAACTGGGGGGGCCTCTCCCCAAAAAAGGAAAACCAGACAATACAAGGACATCCTCCCTGAGGCTGAGGTATCGAAGCGAGCTCGCAAGGAGTTGCCCCCAAACCCTCAAGGGAATGTTGTGGCCAGTACTTTGGTTCGGCTCGGAGCCCCACATATTTATGAGAGTGAGTTAAGGGCATGGATTTCGGGCTCTTCGAGGCGAATAATGATGCCCTCACCAAGGCCACAGCCGAGGTGTTTATAAGACAAATCAGCAGACACGGGGAGCTTCGTTAAATGGGTCAAGCCTATGCTCGTCTTGATAAAGATAATAGGATTCTGAAAAAAAAATTGGACGAGGCGAGGAAAGCCAATGTGGCATTGGTTGAGGAGTCCAAACAAAGTATCCTCGACGCGAACACAAGCCTTGAGAAGGACTTGCGCAAGTCTAAAGCACTTGTGGAAAAGATGAAGGGGGAACATTCCAATGTTCAAGCCGAGGCCACTTCCCAGAACAATTCTTTAAAAGCCCAAGTTGCCGAACTCGAAGCTAAGATGGCAGCCCAAGGTGTTGAGTTCGAGGCCAAATTTTCAACATTGGAGGCGAGCCGGGACGCAGAGGTCAAGGATGCGAAGGCCCTAGGCTCCAAGAACTTCATGAAGGGCTTCATGGCGAAGGTCCCTGAGTTCGATTGGAGTCCTCTAGGTGCTGCTACTGTGAGCTATGCCGAGAAGCTTCGCAAGGAGATGGAGGAAGAGGCTGCAGCTGCTGAAGAGGCTCGAACCGCTGAAGAGGCCCAGCTCGAACCGGAACCTCAGCTCGCACATGCAGCCAATGAGGAGACTCCTCAGGCTTAACTTTATTTAGGTATTTTCTTTGGGGATGCGGGCACCCCGTTTGCCTTGCAGTTTGTAAACATTTGATGGCTTCGAACCAGTAACACTTGCACATTACTCTGAATGTTTTCCAAATGTTTTCTCTAAGTATTTTGTGTTCGCCCATGGTTTTGAATGTTTTCTATTCATTTCTGTACATTTCTTTCACCAGGTCCACCTCGCACGGGACTACTTTGCCCCTGGTTCCTACTCGCACAAGGTCCCACCTCGCACTAAGTCTCACCTCGCACAAATTTCCGCCTCGCACAGAGTTTTACTTCGCACAAAGTTCCACTTCGCGCAGAGTTTCACACCGCACAAAGTTTGAGTTCAATTTTTTGTTTTTATTTCCCAACTTGTATGAGCTCGTTTTTTGAGAGGCCTTGCCTCGCACAAGCTCTATTTCATGATTGATGGGCCGAGGCCCAATCAAATATACTTTATTTTCAATCTTCTGAAAACATAAACGAGTGCCTTTTCCTTAGAGCAATTTGTGATAGTAAAAAGGAAAATAGAATTTACTTAATGCATGAAAACATACAATAAATCTTAACTTTATTTAAATAATAACAGACTTAGACTTATTACATCGTATGTCAAAGGGAGGTGCCTATATGACACTACCCCCCGAGACTTAGGATAAATATCAATGCATGCTAAGTCTTAAATAGATATAGACTACTGATAGTATCTCCTCAAGTGCTCAGCATTCCAAGCCCTTGGTATAAGCTTCCCCCGTATATCATTAAGATGATAGGTTCCTTCCCACAAGACTGATTTAATCTGATATGGGCCTTCCTAATTTGCACCAAACACCCCATGATTAACCACCTTGGTGTTAGGCATCACTCGACGGAGAACCAAGTCCCCTACCCGGAAAGGTTGGGCTCTCACCTTGCGGTTATAATGTCTGGCAGTTCTCTGGTGATATGCTAGCAGCCTTACTTGTGAGTCAACCCGTATTTCTTCAATCATATCCAAGTAAAGACGATGATTCTTCTCACTATTCTCTGGGTCATAATGAGCTCTCCTAAAAGATCCAGCTCCCACCTCCACCGGGACCATAGCCTCACATCCATACACCAAGAAGAAGGGTGTCTCACCCGTTGTGGTTCGGGGAGTGGTATTGTAAGACCATAAGACTTGTGGAAGTTCCTCTGGCCAATTTCCTTTAGCATCCTCTAGCTTTGCCTTCAGTGTGTGCTTGAGTACTTTGTTGATTGCCTCAGTCTGGCCGTTCGTCTGTGGATGGCTCACTGCACTGAAACTCTTCAGAATCCCCAACCGATCACAAAATTCTCTCATCTCCTTACTGTCAAACTGTTTACCATTATCCGAGATCAACTTGTAGGGTATACCAAACCGACAAACAATAGCCCGATACACGAAATCAATGAGCTTCTTTGTAGTTATTGTGGCTAAGGGCTCAGCCTCTGCCCACTTAGTGAAATAATCCACCGCAACCACAGCGTACTTCACACTGCCTTTAGCCTTAGGCAGTTCTCCAATCAAATCTATCCCCCACATGGCAAAGGGCCAAGGGCTCATAAGTGAGGTTAGTGGTGCCACCGGGCTGTTGTGAAAATTTGCATACCTTTGGCACTTGTCACAAGCTCTAGCAAACTCGAAAGGATCTTTTTTGAGAGTCGGCCAGTAATACCCTTGACGAAGTATCTTTTGTGCCAATGAACTAGCCCCCGAGTGGTTACCACAGATACCTTCATGGACTTCCCTTAGTATATAGTTGCACTCTTCTCCATCAACACACTTGAGTAGGGGCACATTGAAGCCTCTCCTATATAAGCCTCCATCATATATTGCATACCTAGCAGCCATATACCGCACCCGTCGTGCTTCATTCTTATCTTCTGGTAAGGCACCATTTTTTATATAAGCCAAGAGTGGAGACATCCATGTCGCCCCATCTTCCACCTCCATAAGCTCTACCTCTGGCACGCTAGGCCTCCTCTGTATTTCCAAGGGTGTTGACCCTAACAGAGTGGTCTCACGACGTGAACCGAACTTGGTAAGCTCGTCTGCCGTCTCGTTCTGGCCCCGAGGGATGAGCTCCAGGTTGACCTCATTAAATAACTCCGTTCTAGGCCCCCGTGCTTGATACCCCCCATTTATCTAGTATACCACTATCATGGAATCACTAAAAGCGTTAAGGTTTTCCACCTTTAGTTCCAATTCCAACTTGAATCCATTAATTAAAGCCTCATATTCAGCATCATTATTTGTTGCATGAAAGGTGAAGTGAACAACCCTCTTCACCCTACATCCTTCTGGGCTTACTAACTCGAATCCGGCTCCCGCTCCATCTCCATTGGACGCCCCATCCACATACAAGCTCCACCACGGGGCACTGATCTGACTTTCCTCTGCTGGTATTTCTGAAAAAAATTGCAACGCCCTAGAGTCCTCTTCTGTTTGAGGTGAGAACTCCAACATAAAGTCTGCTAGTGCTTGTCCTTTAATTACAACCCGAGGCTTACACTCCACATCGAACTGTCCCAGCTCTACAGCCCACTTCAACATTCTTCCTGAAGTTTCTGGTTTATGCAACACTTATCTAAGTGGATAAGCTGTCTACACCTCAACCTTGTTAATCCCAAATGACCTAACAGAATTGTAGAAGGGGGGAGGTTGAATACAATTCTAGATATTTTTAAACTTAAAACAACTTTAAAATAAATTATCACAGAAAATAAAAACACAAGCAAATATAAAATTTCAGTTGGATGTTTTGAGGATCCAAATGAGATGTTTTTATTGCGGGAATAATCTGTGTTACAAAAGTAGCACAGCCGCTCAGTTCCTAATGTAGAGTGAGAGTGCTCTTGAAAGAAGCTAATACAAAGTTATTCTATCTCACTCACTTACAGTAAAATGAACTGCTACACTTGGTTATATATCCCAAGTTTACAATGCATTTTTTGGCTACTCTAAAATGTACAAAGGGTAACCGCCAGTAGCTTGCTTTTCATTCCTTTTGTCCAATGGTCCTTGGAGATCTTGTCTTTTGTCTTCATGCTTATTATGATCACACTCAATAACCTAATTGGAAATTGGAATGTTTCCTCATTCCCAGTGTCCATTTTAATGGCTCCCAATGCAAAGTACACTTCTACATCACCTTTTGATCTGTTAGAAAACTGTCACTATCACTTGGTCAACTATTCAGAAAAGTGATAATGATTCTTTGATAGCAGTGAGATGTGTTTCGTTGATAGCTTTATTCTTCATTCCGTTGATGGTACATTCTTCATTCCGTTGATAGTGTAATCTTCATTCCGTTGACATGTCTTCACTTAGGCAAAATTACAAGGCATAGAATATTTACAATTAACCAACCTATTTTGCCTATCTAGTACTTAGTCAACATGACTTGGAAAACCTATCTAATACCTACAACAAATGCATATAAACCAGTTGAAGTATTGTACATTGCAATTGCTACATTACTCATTTCGTTGATGAGACTCATTCCGTTGATGAGCTACCTGTCAACGGATGCTGCAAAGCATACCATTCTGTTGACAATTACAATATTGACTTAACACAAAATCTACTAAGTGTTTTATAATTATCATCAAGAAAAACATATTCCTAACAATCTCCCCCAATTTATGACTGATAGAATAACAATCATAAATAGAGCCTTGATGATAACAAAAACACTTAAACAAACTACAAATTACAAAAGTAGAAATTGCATTGAGCTTCGTGATACTTTAAAATTTATTGAAAACAAAGTAGAAAATCTTACAACACAAGTGCACAGAGTTGCTCCTCTAGCCTGAGCAAATTTACCATCTTTGTCTCTGTGGCCTTGTTTTCTTCCCCTTCTTGGCATTGTTCTCCTTAATTTGAGCTTGGAGCCTCCTGTAGAAAATCTTCTCTTCTTCATCTTGATCACCCAACTTGGATTGCATAAATCTAAGAGTTTCATTAGATGCCTTTTCCAATTGGTCCTCTATTCTGAAGAATCTCCTACAGTTGTCCTTGTATCTGAATTCCATCATCCAATAGGGTTGGAGATGAATTTTCTTTCATGTTTGAATGACCTTTAAAGTTCTGGGAAGTGCATTAGGCTTGTTCCAGCTAGCTTTTACTTGACATATCTTGGAGACAACCTCAGACTTAGCAGTTTTGGTGAACCCAAAATCTTTCTTTAAGCACTTGAACACCACTAGCAAGGTCTGATAATCTTATCCTAGAATTCTGTGAAGAGGCCAAATCTGTTCCCTTCCACCCTTGTAGAAAAACACTAATCTCTCTGGTAATTCATGAGTGGCTCCTATTCCTCTCACTTCCACCAAGTCATCAAGATGTAGGTTTAAGTCAGACTCCTCCCTTATATCTGCAATGTAGATAAAGTCTTCTGGGTTTGGAGGTGGTTTTTCAGTCTGTGGCCTTCTCACTAGAATTGGTTTAGCCTTAGAAGCCCTCTGCTTTGATTTCTTCCTTGATTCCATCTCAACCAGAAATTTAGGAAAATTAGCTTCATCAAACTCAATTGGCTCCTCCTGTGGCTCAATTGGTTGATCATGAAAATTAACTGGTTGTTCAGGATCACAAGCTAATTTTGCTCCACAGTCTTGATCAGAAAAGGTTGAAGGCATTGTTGTTACAGGTGCATCTGTGACAGTGTCTTGAGAATCATCCTTATCAAAAGCCAAGTTTCTTTTAGCTCTTGTTTTGGGTTGCCTTATACCTTTTCTTTTTCCTTGCACAGCTTCAGCTCTAGCTCTTTCTTCTTGCTTTCTTTCCTCTTCATCTAGAGCCTGGGCAACTGCAAGAGCTTGCATGTCTGCCCTAGCTGATTCCTCAGCTTTAGCTTCAGCATAATTTGGGTGACCAGCCCAAACACAGATTTCTTGTCCATTCCTGTAGACTATTGCTCTTTGATTCCTGATCTCAGGCACATTGCTTTCCTTGCATTTTATAATAAGTTCACTCAGAATCTTGAGCTCATCTGGAAGTGGAGGATGATAGAATGTCCTAGCAATATTCTTGCCCTTTGGTTTAGCTGGGGATTTTGGAGATAAACATCTTTGAAGAGTAGCTGTGTCCACATCTCTAATACATGAAGGTTGTCCCATTTCTTTTCTTGGACCAGTAATCACTCCATATAGAAGAGGCTTTAGATCATATGAGGATTTAGTCTGTGGCTCCAATTCCGTTGACACTAATAACATGGCATTCGTTGATGATGGTATGGGCGCATCCGTTGATGTAGAAGTAGCTTGATCCGTTGATGGATGTTTGTTTCTTGCAGTTTCAGCTATCTTCTTAACCCTTGCATCTATGCTAGACCATTGTTCTTTAATCTATGCTGCAAGTTGTAGTCTCATAGATGCTTGTTGAATTAGGTCAACTCCATCTAATTTCTCCTTTGTATACTCCCCCATAGCTAGTGGCTCCTTTGGTAAAGAGATGACTGGGACCATGACTTTAGTGACTTGAATATTTAGCTCCTGTGATTTCTCCCCCTTTTTGTTATTATCAAGAGAGATGAGAGGGAGACCCTGAGCTGCCACTAGCTGATTTATTAGCTGTGTCTGCTTCTCCTGTGCCTGCTGCATATGAGCTAATGTGGCTTCCACTTTGTCCACCCTAGAAGTAAGAGTTTTCAAAGTAGTTGCCACCTCATTATCCTTGTTGAAGAAAGTGGTCATCCTGGCAATAGTGAGAAGTGGGAGTTTTTCATCAAGCCTCCTTGCAGTGGAATCCTTTAGATTGTCAATGGAGTCCTTGATTTCTCTGGCTTCAATCCTTGTCTGAAGCATCTGGAGTCTCTGAATTTCTAGAGAATCCATGAGTGCCTTGTAGAATTTCTTTTCAGTGTCAGGTGCAGACTCATGAGCCAAATATGCTTCATTATACTGCCTTGTGATTGCAACATCTAAACCCTGATGTCCAAGCAAGTCTTGAGAAAGCCATCTTGGCTTAGGAGGCACCACAGAAGTCCCAGTCTGTGTAGTAGTAGCCACCTGTAGAACAGCATCAAGACTATCCTCATCACTTGAAGAACCATCATATTCAAAACTTCCACCAGCTCCTGGAGACAAATTGGCAAGTGCATCCTTAGCCCTCAGCATGGATGCAGTTGTATGAATAAGATTGAGTGACCTTTCTGCCTCCACATTGCCCTGTTGAGCCATGATTTGATAGGCTGGCGCAGGATGAGTAAAGGTTTCAGGATCCAAAGAAATGCTATCCAGAGTCTGTTGATAATTCTCTTGGAAAGTCAATTCTCTTTCTCCCTCATTAACCTCCATTAACTCACTTGCAATGGCTGGTTCCTTCCTTTGAGTATTTGTAGTCCCTTCTCTCTCTCTCCACTCTTTTCTTGCATCATGGGCTCCCCATGGCTCACACCTCTCACACCCTCACCTTCACCTACTAAGGTGGAACTCTCAATCTCTCCTTTTGCCTGGCTGGAAGAAATAGCCAGCCTCTCACTCTCATCCTCTCCTTTTGTCTGGCTGCAAGCCAGCCTCTCAGATTCACTCCCTTTCAATCCTAAAAGTGTTTCAACTACCACTAGATCATCTGCACTAGTTGTGTGAACAACTTGATTTTCAAGAATAGGTGCAGAATGAGCTATCAACAGAATGGTAGTTTGAACTGTCAACGGAATGGGTTCCGTTGATGGAGAAACACTTGTCAACGAAAGAGACTGTTTCGTTGATGAAGTCAAGAAAGGAGTTTGAGAAAGTGAAATTATAGTAGAATCTATGGTGATTGACTTTAGAGATGGTTCCACAGATCCTCTTGTAGCTTCAGAAAAAGATGATTGTTGGCCCAACAAATCACTTAACAAGTGATGACCACCAATTGCAGAGTGGGGCTTCTCCAAGAATAGAGTTGGAGAATCAGGAATAGATGAATGGATCATATCCACATCTAATGACTGTGTAGGAGAATTTTGTGGAGGTGTCTCAATATTAATATTGAGGGAGTGGGACTGTAACCCCAGAGAAAAAATTGGGGCTACATCAAACTGAATTTGAGAAACTGGAATTGTTGCTTCCAGTGTGTGTGCACCCTGTGTGACCTGGGATTTTTGTCTTACCCTTCTTTGGTATTGGGAAATAGCTGTTTGGGGGCTAGATGTGTCCCTTACCCTTTGGATGTGTGCTCTTGGAGGTGAGCTTGTTTCAATAACTTCATCCTTTTGAGAGGATGCAATTAGACTTGAGCTAATATCCATATTACTCATTGTGCCTTGTTGGGAAGACACAATGGGGCTAGTCTGGGCAACACTCACCTCTCCCACCTTATCCTTAGGTTTTCTTTGATTTTCACCCCTTCCCTCACCACTCACCACACCAGAATCACTCCCCTTAGGTTGTGTAGTGGATTTTACAACAGATGCCTTTTGAGAAGCACCTGAGGTTGGCTTGGTAGATTTAGACTTTGTGGATTTAGGTCTAGTTGCAGGGGCAGGAGCCTGTTGGGAATCTTTTGAGTTAAGTAGTTATGAACCGGTTTACCTGGTAACTCTAAATATAAGAGCATATTCAGTGTTTTCGACTCTAAATCGGGAGTCGGTATTTTGAGATATGTAGATAGCCGTGGAAACCAGGAGGGATTCCATCGGCAGAATACCATGTATTTTGAGGATTGTTATTTGAGTATGATATCATTCGAGGAATGATATTTGCTTACTATATCTTTCAAGGAATGTTATTTGAGTATTATCTCAGTCGAGAAATACTATTTGAATACTATTTCAGTTATATATGCTAATGGGAGGCATAACTGTTTTCGAAAGTATATTGTGATACTTGCTTTATGATTTGATTATGGGCTTCTAAGCTAGATATGGGATATTAGTTAGAAGCCAGTTTTTTTATAAATGCCCTAGTTAAAAGGGGGTATGATTTATTCTTTAGACCGGAAGTAGTTATATTTTCGGTATATGTTAAAGATTATTTTTCCGATAAAGATATCGGATAACTGTTATTTGAGGTTTATTTATTTAATGAATATTATTTTTGAATATTCATTTAAGGTTTATTTATTTAATGAATATTATTTTGAATATTCATTTAATCCTTATTTATTTAATGAATATTATTTTGAATATTCATTTAAGATTTATTTATTTAATGAATATTATTTTTGAATATTCATTTGAAGTTTATTTATTTAATGAATATTATTTTTGAATATTCATTTAATCCTTATTTATTTAGTGAATATTATTTTGAATATTCATTTAATCCTTATTTATTTAATGAATATTATTTTTTGAATATTCATTTAATCATTATTTACTTAATGAATATTATTTTCGAATCTTCATTTAAGGTTTACTTATTTAATAAATATTATTCCATTATTTATTAAATACATTTAACACGTTTTAAAAATGAGAAATGTTATTTAAAGTTTATCACCGACCTTCAATAATTACGAAGGATACTCTAAGTTGTATTAGTAATTATTTTTAAATCAAAAAGAGGTTCCCAAACATTGTTTTTCCATTTAAATCTGTCTTTTAAGAGGATTTAAATGCTCGCTCAACTATCAAAAATATGGGAAACCTGATTTAAGTGACTGCTACTCATTTTAAACTCTCAACTCAAAACTGTCAGGGGACATATATTTTCTCGGAGCAATTTAATTGCTGCAAGTCAAATGTTATGTTACCACCTCAACGATCGAGGGGTAAATTGATGGAACAAGTCGATATCCATTAACAACCATCGCTTGGGAAATATTGGAGAATCTTCCTTTCCAACCTAGATATAACTACTTAGTGGAGTCGTATCAACAAGTATTACACTTGGGGAAAGGAGGACGATCTTTACGTTTCAGAGTCATGGATTTCATCCGAACTAGGAGTGGTGTAAGTGGTCCAGTTGCGCCGACCCATCCATTTTATTGCCCCAAATGGGCCGGGAGATCCGGGAAGGCAGTAGACAATGTCAGGCTGTCGTGATTCTTCCATCTACATGTAGAGAACATATTTTTGTTGTACGACCAACTACTGATCATAGTAAGGTTGGTACGACGGGCGCGGTAGCAACTCCGGTATTGGTTCATCATCCAATTTGTATAATTCTGCAACATGTATTGAAAGGGACTAAGGGTAGCCCTCTTAGTACAGGTTTACCGATCATGTTGGCAGAGGGTCGAAAAGTGTTCAAAGAAAATGAAGTTGCAATAAATACTTGCAACTTCATCTTTTATTTTATGGGTTATGACTCTGATAAAACCTTACTCAGATTATATATGCATAAGTGGATTTTGGGTTACGAAAACATTATATTAATTTTCCTCGTAACTTCATCTTTTATATCATATGACTCTGTGGATACCTTACATAACATGAGTTATGCTAAGGGAGTTGTTTATACTGAATCACCTTATAACTTCATCTTTTAAGTTATATGTTGATATTCTACTTACATAGCAGATATTTTTCGGAAAGGTTATATTGGTTTACTTTGAAACCTCATCTTTTATATTATACTAGAACTTTGTTCATAATATAGCAAAAGTTGCAGAAACATTATGAAAATGATATTTGAAATACAACAATGGTACTGTTTTTGGAATACATTCCGATAAGGAAATAATTTCAGAATCGAGATATTTTGACAAATTATTGTCTTATACCCGCTTTATTCTGGGTTGAGTTAAAGGCAGGAATATGTCATACTTTAATTACCTTGCTGAGCTATCGCTCATTCTTGCTATTGTTTTATAAATATTATATAGCAGCGAAGTAGGATACCAAGGATTCAGCGCACATCCCTCAGGCGAGTGGTAAGCGCAAGACAGTCTCATGAGCAGTTTCTAGCAGTGATCCTGGAAGTAGTGTGAACCAGTCAGATCAAGCTGGAGCTTTTGGTATTCATCTTATGTATAGATATGAATGGTATGAGAGGGTGGTGAGTATTACAAGGCTAAGTTGGTAATGTACCATTACTTAGGAGTTGTATCAGTAGCAAATTCAAAAGACATTTGGGTATTGTAATAAAGATTATTTATTCCGCAATGGTTGTATTTGTGTCATTTCTGAGACTCTAACATGTGTGTGTGTGAGAGAGATATATACATTGTGGGGTCATAAGCAGATGAATTGTGTCTATTGTGAGTAAAACAGGCAAGGCAAGAAGTAAGTGGATCGTGACTACTCTAAATCCCTGACCCCGGATTTGGGGCTGTTACAGAAATGGTATCAGAGCGTTATGTTACAGTCCTCAGAAACGATAGGAGATCGAGTCTTACAATACCCTTAATAATGATAAGAACATCTAGAGCTTAGATTGTGTTTGTAGTCGAGTTAGAGGACATGACCCTGACTGTTTAAGATGAAGCCCGAGAGGGGACTTCTTCTGGGAAACCGTACTTAGGACTTCATGGTTAGTCACCTCGATTCGTATGAGATATAGATTGATGGGATTCTGAGATACCAGACCCTGAGGCCTTCGAGTAGGCAGTTGATGATGCGTTCCTTGAAATGGACGGAGATCCGATACAGGAAGATCCATAGGAGGATCTAGAGGAAGACCCCATAGTGGGTCAAGGAAAGAATCTTGTAGAGAACGTGTTGATTGATAAAGATGTGGTATGTTACTTGAGGTCGTATAATAGGACCGGACGAACCTTCAGAGGTCAAATAAGTGCCGATACGAGAGTTTAGAATCGTTATGATTCAATAAGAGATATGACGAACAAATGGGGTAGAGTCTCCAAAGCAGAAGAGGTAGAGGCAGAATAGCCAATACCGGTGGAATGATTCGATTTGAACGAGACCCGTTACTCGTAGTCTGTTGCAGTGTCTAGGGAGGCAGCATACGTAAGAACGAAGACGTTCAAACTTCATCTATGATTAAGAGTACTTAGTGACCTTAACTAGTAGAGGCATTACCTTATTTATGGGGTTTGACTCCCCACGATCAGCGATTCCACCAAGGAAGGTGTTTACTACAGTACTGAGGCATTTTATTACCTCGAGCAAGATTTTTGTATGTACGTACTACGTAAGGTGTCGTTGTAACACGAGTGCGCCAAAACGAGATATATTTGAAGAATCAAGACGGACTAAGAAAGTCTGGGAAAGACTTAAATAAAAAGGCTATTATGCCACAAGTGTTAAGCTTATGTAGCATCCGAGATTGATACAAGAAAGGAAATGTTTGGTATGAAAACGGTTATAATAGTAATTGGGTTTAAGCCTGTAGATTCTAACGATCTTCCGGAGTACCGCCCAGTTGACATATGGAATTCGTCGTTGCTATGGGCAACACCGGTATCGAAGTCCTCTTACGATAGGACGCTTGCTTGAGATGCTTGCGCCGAGTCGAATAGAACTCCCTGCGATTGCAAATGTTGATGGTTGAATTCTTAGCGACTATCATATGTCGGCAATGACGTAAGTATCGAACACCTTAGGGTGCGTGGAAAAGAAAAGCTTTGGAATTGAACGATTATCCATTAGAGGAGCCGACATAAAAGGAATCCGTAGAGACCTTGGTAGTACCCTCCCCATTTGCAAATTATGTGGGGTACTTCCCCAATCTATGATCTATCTTGACCTCTCTCCAAGAAAGAATTCTGATAAAGGGTATATTCCCTCTTCGAAGTTATTTTTATAACACTTGTGTTAAATCATATTTAATTTCAATTGTGTTAGAGGCTGTCACGATGCCTACTTTCAGGTTTTCGAAGCCCTGTCAAATGATGTTATTCAAGCTTCCACTTTTCTTCAAATAATGAATAACCCTATGATGATACCTCACCACTTGCTTGTTAAATAGCAGTATCTTTTTGGTTATTCTTTTCTTTGGAAACTGCACCTTTGGAATCTGTTCAATTTTAATCTGTTAGATATAATTGCTGATGATTGTTTATCAGTGTTTAAGTAACAGGTACTTTTCTTTGATTAATCAAGCCAAAGGAATGACCCCTTATCAACTTCTCAAAAGAAAGAAGCCACTATTGGATTTTCTTCATGTCTTTGGATGCAAGTGCTTTGTTCTGAGAAATCAAGCTGAGCATTTGGGGAAATTTGAAGCAAAGGCAGATGAAGCAATATTTGTGGGATATGCAGCAGGGAAAGCTTACAGAGTCTATAATCTCAGAACTAACATTGTTATGGAATCTGTACATTTTGTTTTTGATGATCTCAAAATTCAAGGTCTCTGTGATGAAGGTTTCCATGAAAGTCTTTCTTTTGAGAATGAGGAAGGAGATCAAGTAAATCATGTTAAGGCTATTGAGAAACAGCCTAAAGTTGTTGTGTCCAGCACAGATGAAAGCAGCAGTGAAGATGAAATTGCTGCATTAAGATTGAAAAGAATAGCTGCTAGCAGACCAAATGATCATTCCGTTGACAGTCATGGTGGAGGATTCGTTGACAGACCAAATGATCATTTCGTTGACAGTCAAAGTGGGCTTTCCGTTGACAGTCATAGAAATGCTTCTAGGAATGATCACTTAGGGACAACAAACTCAGGGGGAGTTTCTCAAGGACAAATATCTATTCAAGGCAATCATGATCATGAAGCTACATCTTCTAGAGCTAATCTACCTCCCTCAAGGAAATGGACCAAAGATCATCCCTTTGAACTCATCATAGGTGATGTTTCTTCAAAAGTCCAAACTAGAAGAGCAACTCAAGAGGAATGTCTATATAGTAGCTTTCTGTCTCAAGATGAGCCAAAGAAAGTTGAGGATGCACTTCTTGCTCCCGTTGCAAGACTAGAAACAATAAGAATTTTCCTAGCCTATGCAGCCGATGCCAATTTTAAAGTCTATCAAATGGATGTGAAGAGTGCTTTTCTGAATGGGGAATTGGAAGAGGAGGTATATGTGAGTCAACCTCCTGGTTTTGAAGATGATGATTTTCCAGAATATGTATACTTTCTCCTAAAAGCACTCTATGGTTTGAAACAAGCACCTAGAGCCTGGTATGACACACTTTCACAGTTCCTTCTTGAGAATCACTTCACTAGAGGTAATGTAGATAAAACTCTTTTTCATAGGATTGTGAATGGCTCTACTATACTTGTTCAAATTTATGTAGATGACATAATTTTTGGGTCTACAGAAGAAAAACTTTGTCAAAAGTTTGCCAAGCTTATGCAAAGTAAATATGAAATGAGCATGATAGGAGAATTAACTTATTTCCTTGGTCTCCAAATGAAGCAAGTTAATGAAGGCATTTTCATTAGTCAAACAAAGTATATTCATGATTTGTTAAAGAAATTTAACTTAATGGAATGCTCTCCTACCAAAACTCCCATGCCTATAGCCACCAAACTTGAATTGAATACTAAGGAAAAATCTGTGGACATTTCAAGTTACAGATGCATGGTTGGCTCACTTTTATATTTAACAGCTAGTAGACCTGATATTATGTTTGCTACATGTCTATGTGCTATATTTCAAGCTGATCCTAGGGAATCCCATTTAGTTGCTATTAAAAGGATTTTCAGATATCTCAAAGGAACACCAAACCTTGGCATTTGGAATCCTAGAGAATTTGGCTTTGAACTAATTGGTTATTCAGATGCAGATTATGCAGGATGTAAAATGGACAGGAAAAGCACAACTGGCACCTGTCAATTCCTAGGAAACAAGCTTGTGTCATGGTTCAGCAAGAAACAAAACTCAGTTTCTACCTCCACAGCCGAGGCTGAGTACATTGCAGCTGGAAGTTGTTGTGCACAGATTTTATGGATGAAAAATCAACTACTTGATTATGGATTAAGAGTTGAGAAAATTCCTATTTTCTGTGACAACACTAGTGCCATTGCCATTACTGAGAATCCAGTGCAGCATTCAAGGACCAAGCACATTGACATCAAGTACCATTTCATTAGAGATCATGTTATGGATGGTACTGTGGAGTTACATTTTGTTCCTAGTGAACAAAAACTTGCAGACATCTTTACTAAGCCACTTGATGAATCAACATTCTCAAGACTAGTAAGTGAGCTAGGTATGCTAAATTTCTCTTAATTATTTTTGAGATTTTTGCAAGATATCTGCAGCCAAAAATTTGCTATGATTTTCTGTGAATTAATTTTCTCAGGAAAAAGTGAAATTTTGTCTAAGTCAAAATTACTATGTCAACGAATGTCTCATTCCGTTGACAGTCTTAGCATCTTTCTGGGTATTTCGTTGACAGCCCTTTTATGTCAACGAAATTCAGATTTATCAACGAAATAAACGAGACCTTAAACGCCCAATTCTAATCCGTTGATATAGCCCTGTTAGTCTGAACCGTTGAAATTTGCACGTCTTTTTACCACGATCTATTCAGACCTTATATTCTATTCGAGGTTTATAATTACCTTGTTCGTCCCAAACTTATTTACTCTTCTTTCAATTCATTATCTGAGTAGTCAAAATGTTGTTTTCTTTCTTTCTTTGGCTAGATGTTAAGATTTGTTGGCAGATTGAAACTGTCTAGTTATATACGCTATTAAGAATGACTAGTTAATCGTTCAAACTAGTTGAGATTTTAAATACTATGATAAAGATCTAGCTAATTGCCCTGGCTAGATATTACGTTTCAACCCAGTTGAACTAGCCAATTTGGTTCGGCTAATTGCTAATGATTCTTAAAGTGGACTAGTTATTGTATCACTAAGTTTAACTTTCGGTCAAATTTATATAAGTGAATTCACGATGCATTTGGTATGCAGTGAAGTATGATGAGAAGATTTTCAAACGATAATTTGATTGAGACCTAACCAGATCGCCCCCTCAGCGAGAATTTTTACAAAGTTTTTTTTTTATATAAAGTATTCTGTTGTTGAAATATTTCATGTACCATGCAAGTATTTTCCTTAGTATTTGGAAAAGAAGAGTGTTGAAGCTGAGAGCTAAAACGAATGAGTACGACAAGTTATGAATTGAAGTTTACGGAAATTGCCAAGATTTGTTTCGCATGATGCGAATTCAGAATAATGGAGTGTTCGAAACGACTGATTATGTTACCTTGGTTAATGAAATGACTGTGATAGAAATGGAAGCTAAGTGGACGAGAAAGAAATGGGCATAAAGAAAATAGAGTATGAAACGCGAATAGATTAAGAAAGAAAGAAAGTAAGAATTCAGATTGTCGGACGAGGGAACGTTTGACCTCCAAGGATGTGAAACTTGTTTAGCGACTATGATGGATACGAAACGGGAAGTACCTAGCGTACAGAATATCCCTGTTGTCAACGAATTCGATGATGTATTTCCAGAAGATCTCCCGGGATTAGCACCCGATAGAGAAATAAAGTTTGCTATAGAATTAGCTCCAAGAACGGCGCCAATTTTGAAGTCCCCGACCTGACTAGCTCCAGTCAAGATGAAGAAATTAATCGCTCAATTGTAGGAATTGTTAGAGAAAGGAATGATAAGACCATGTGTGTCACCGTGGGATACACCAATGTTAATTGGTGAAGAAAAAGGACGACAACATGAGGTTGTTCATAAATTATCGAAAGCTGAATAGGCTAACTATTAAGAATGAATACCCTGCCAAGGATCGGTGATTTGTTCGATCGACTGCATGGTGTAGTTAAATTCTCGAAGATTGATTGAGAACTGGATGCCACCAGTTGAAAATTAAACCTGAGGACGTACCCAAAACTGCGTTTCGCACCAGGTAGGGACCCTACGAGTTTTTAGTAATGTCGTTTGGGCTGACGAATGCCCCTGCAACTTTCATGGACTTGATGAATCGAGTTTTCAAGAAGTATTTGGATAAGTGTGTCATAGTGACATTGACAATATTTTGGTTTACCTCAAAGACCGAGGAAGAACATGCATAATGTTTGAGAATAGTGTTAGAAGCACTGAGGAGAGAAAAGTTATATGCCAATTTCTCAAAGTGCGAGTTTTGGCTAAGGGAAGTACAGTTTCTAGGACATGTGGTCAATAGTGAAGAGGTGATGGTTGACCCCGCTAAGATAAAAGCTGTTTCGAACTGGGAAAGACCAACCACCCCAATCGAGGTGAGAAATTTTGTGGGTTTAGCCGGATGTTATCGAAGATGTGTACAAGATTTCGCTAAAATAGCAGCCCCACTGACCCGACTACTCGAAAGACTGAAAAGTTGAATGGACCGAGAAATGTGAGAAAAATTTCAAGGAATTAAAGAAGAGACTAGTCACCGCCCTGTACTGGTACCGCCAGACGGGAAGAGAGATTTTGTGGTCTATAGCGACGCATCGCATAAAGGATTAGGGTGTGTGCTTATGCAGCACGGAAAGGTAATTACGTATGCATCCAGACAATTAAAGGAATAGGAATTTAGATACCCTACGCATGACTTAGAATTGGCAACAATAGTTTTCGCTTTAAAGATTGGAGGCACTAATTGTATGGAAAGAAGTGCGAGATTTATACAAATCATAAGAGCATTAGATACACTTTCCCAGAAAGAACTTACCATGAGAATTGAAAAGATAGCTAAAGCTAATCAAGGATTATGACGGTAGGATTCTTTACCACCCAGAGAAGGCCAATGTGGTGGCCGATGCCCTTAGTCTGAGAGATTTAAGATGATAACATCGTTGGATAAAGTTAATCCAAGGATTTGAGAAAATGGAAATTGAGGTTAAGATAACTGGAAATGGTACGGAGAGACTATTTGAGGTTACAATGCAACCGGAATTGCTACAGAAAATCAAGTTATGTCAAGAACGAATGACGAGTGAAGGTATAAAGTCAATGATGGAAAAAGCATTAAAGACTGAGAAAGATGATAAAGGGATCATAAGGTATATTTTACCAAGTTGGGATTCCAAATGTTCAAGAAATGAAAGGATGCTAATTTTTCAGAATGACTAATAAGAAGAACTGAAAGGATGAAGTTTGAAGTCACGAGAACAACAAGGATTATTTAAAGGTCCTGATTGGGTCAGAATAAATTAAAGAAAGTTAAGGAAATGTTATAGGTGGCCGGATAAATAAAAAGGATTTATCGATTGGTAAACAAATATTGGATATGTCAAGAGTGCCTTCTTGAATCGGGAACTGGAAGAGGAGGTGTATGTCAGTTAACCTCCTGGTTTTGAAGATCCAAATTATCCAGAATTTGTCTAATTCCTACTCAAGGCACTCTATGGACTAAAGCAAGCACCTAGAGCCTGGTATGACACTCTGTCACAGTTTCTTTCAGAGAATCACTTCACTAGAGGTACTATTGACAAAACTCTTTTCTTTAGAAATGTTAATGGCTCTAGCATACTTGTTCAAATTTATGTAGATGACATAATCTTTGGGTCTACATATGAGAAACTTTGCAAAAGGTTTGCCAAACTTATGCAAAGTAAATATGAAATGAGCATGATGGGTGAGCTTACCTTTTTCCTTGGCTTACAAGTTAAGCAAGTGAAAGAAGGGATCTTTATTAGTCAAACTAAGTATATCTTTGATCTACTAAAGTAGTTTGATCTAATGGATTGCTCTCCTACTAAAACACCCATGCCAACTGCCACTAAGCTTGAATTGAATATTAAGGAAAAATTTGTGGACATTTCAAGCTATAGAGACATGGCATGCTCACTTTTATATTTAACAGCAAGTAGACCTGATATTATGTTTGCTACATGTCTATGTGCTAGATTTCAGGCTGATCCACTTCTCACTTAATTTCTATCAAGAGGATTTTCAGATATCTCAAGGGAACACCAAACCTTGGCATTTGGTAGCCTAGAGAATCTGGGTTTGATCTAATTGGTTATTCAGATGTAGACTATGTAGGTTGCAAGATTGACAGAAAATGTACAACAGGCACCTGTCAATTTCTAGGAAACAAGCTTGTCTCATGGTTCAGTAAGAAGCAAAATTCTGTCTCTACCTCTACAGCTGTGGCAGAATACATTGCTGCTGGAAGTTGTTGTGCACAAATACTTTGGATGAAAAATCAACTAATAGACTATGGTCTAACAGTTAATAAGATTCCAATATTCTGTGACAACACTAGTGCAATTGCCATAACTGAGAATCCAGTGCAACACTCAAGGACCAGGCACATTGACATAAAGTATCACTTCATCAGGGAACATGTGATGAATGGTACTGTGGAACTTCATTTTGTTCCAAGTGAGCAGCAAATTGCAGACATTTTTACCAAGCCACTTGATGAATCAACATTCTCAAGGTTGGTAAGTGAGCTAGGTATGCTTAACTACTCTTAATTTATTTAAATGTCTGGTAATTTGTAATGCAGCCAGTGTCAACATGATTTTCATGAGAATTAAAACTCTTTGAAAAAGAAGAATTTTGTCTAAGTCAAAATTTCTCCCTCTATGGATACCCCTATCCGTTGATGGTCATTTCTGACACTGGATTTTCTTTGTCTACGGATACTACTTTTCACCTCTATGGATGACGAATCCCAAAAGGTAAAATCATATCCGTAGATAGTTTAGTTTAATTGTAACCGTTAAAGTCACAATCTTATCCGTAGTTACATGCGTACAGTACGTGTATGTAATTACAGTAAATTCGTGACTTTACTTTTTAATCCATTACTTTTAAACAGTTACTTTCTTGCCCAATCGGGTAATTTCTTTTAATTATTCTGATTTCATTAGTGAATTATTTTTGGGGGAGTATAAATTAAATTTTACTCTCAGTTAATCATTTTCTATCTTTTTCAAAATTCACTAAGGTAAGAACCCTTCTTCTCTCTCAAAGCAATATATCTCTCTGTGTATTCAAAGCTTACATCAATGGCACCAACCAACAAAACAATGTCACTCACTGGTTTCACATATGAGAAGAACAATTTCACAGCTCTGGTGGACTTCGAAGAGAAGAACGCATCATATCACACTATGATGAGGTTTTTCCAGAAATGCAAGCTCTCAAAGGCTATGTTCGAAGCCCTCACATTATATTTTGAGGTAATTGAGGCTATCTGGGAATCAGCTGTATTTTGATTCTGTTAATGCCACCATTACTTTTGTTCTTCAAGGTAAGGAACATGTGATTAATACTGACATTATTTCTGCTTGCTTAAATTTTCCTGATAATAGTAGCTTAGAAAAGCATAGTGATACTGAGATTGTTAACATGCTGAATTTGATTAACTATGCTTTACCTACTGATAATTTAAGTAAGATTCAAAGAAAAGACATGGTCAAAGAATGGAGCTTTTTCTTTGATGCCATTCTTAAGGTGTTCTCTGGTAAGATTAGCAACTATGATGCAGTCACATTCTCTATGCTTGATATTGCTTACATGCTTCTAAGTGATAGCTTTTATAACCTAGGATCCCTAATTCTTTATGAACTAGGTGCTAAATTAGTGAATAAAGCATATAGAAGTAAGAATATCTATTATGCTTGATTTTTCATGTTCCTAGCTAACCATGTAGAAAGTAACTTGGTGATCCAATTCCCTGCCAACTCCAAGGAATGTTGGGTTCAAAATAAGAGAGTCCTTGAGGACTTGAATAGGCCGAACCACAACAAGGAGGTTCAATTGGTGTATCCACCAATTTTCAATGCAGCTCAAGAGGTACAGGTGTGTCAGGTAATCTCCTCAACTGTTCCTACCTCTATTGTTCCTTCTTTGATTTCAAGTGCCACAATGGAGACTGGAACTGTCCAACAGCCTCCTACCCAAGTGGCCACCTCTAAAATTTCCAAATCAAAATCCAGAAAGCTAACCTCAGGTCTTCTCAAAAGGCACATGTTGCAAAAACTACCCAAGCCCTTGAGGGGAGTGTGAAGGATGTAGTAAGTGGTGAGGGAAGGGGTGAACATCAAAGAAACCCCAAGAACAAGGACGGTTAGATAAGTGTGTCCCAGCCTAGCCACCCTATATCTTCTCAAAAAGATGCAGTGGTTGAAAAGGAATTAATCACATCCCTAGTGGCATCCTCCTAAAAGGATGTTGCTATTGAAAAGAGTCGCCAACCAGGGACACAACACAAGAGAGATAGGGACACTAGAAGCCTCATAGATACATCCATGGCCTATACAAGGAGAAAGAGGTCTAAACAATCTGGGGTTGCACGAGGATCACACATAGTGCCTATGGCACCATCTCAAATTCAGTTTGATGTGGCTCTAGTAAGTGTGGAGTCACAGCCCCATTCTTTAATCATTCAAACTGAAACAGAAACACAAAGCTCACCCACTCTCTCTTTGGATGTGGATATGATTCACACATCCATTCCTGATTCTCCATCTCTAACATTCTTGGAGGAGCCCCACTCTGAAATTGGTGGTCATCATCTTATTGATGATTTGTTGGACCACCAATCTATCATTTCTCAGACTCTAGCTCCATCTGTGGCTCTCAATTTAAAATCAATCTCCACAGATTCAGCCATAGTCTCAATTTCAAGAGCTACTTCTTTTTCTTCATCTACGGATATTTCTCATCCATTGACAAGTGTTTCTCTGTCTAAGGCTATGCCTCAAATCAGCTATCCGTTGACATATACTTCTACTACCTCAACGGATACTCCTTCCACACTTGCACTTCAAACATCAAATATTACAACTTCAAGTATGGATGCGTTAGTAGTAGTTCAAACACTTTTAGGATTGAGGGAAGGGAGTGAAGTAACTGAGAGTGAGAGGTTGGTTTGCAACCAGGCAAAAGGAGAAGAAGAGAAAGAGAGACAGACTACTTCTTCCAATCTGGTAAAATTGAGTACTGAGAGTTCCACCTTAGTAGGTGAAGGTGAGGGTGTGAGAGGTGTGAGCCAGGGGGAGCCCCTAATGCAAGAACATAGAGAAAATGAGAGAAAAGCAGGTACAAGAGATATAAGGATGGAAGACTCAACCTGAATGCTGAGATGGAGAAGCAAATGGACACCTTCTTGGCTAACCAGGATATACAGACTCAGCTTCTGCAGCAGTTACTGCGGGCTACTAGTGCCACTCAAACCCTTGATGATAACAAAAAGGGGGAGAGTTCAAGTAATGGGAGGGTGTACTAGTGGTATCTGAACCAGTAACCAAAGGTGTGCCATCAAGCCAAGGGGAGCCAGGGGAGTCACCTCAAATAATAGCAAATCCAAGTGAGTTTCAACTCATAAAGGTGGTCTCTCCTCAAGCTAAGGATGTCCAAATCTTTCTCTACTCAGAAAAGCTGATCAAGGAATCCATCTTCCAAGTTGTGACTTCATCCTCAAGTAGCCATCATGTCCACACAACCATTCTGAAAGTTCTCACTCCTGACACCATTGTTCTACAAAGAAACTATGATGCTGAACACTCAAGTGTCAAGGAGTTTGAACCAATCTTCAGTGGCAGGACTGGATCACCACCAAGACATCATGGCAAGAACAAAATAGAAGTGGACTATCCTTTTCCCAAGCCTGATGAGTCTAAGGTGTTAGCAACTCTTATCTAAAATCTCAAGAATACCAATGATGTTATGCTGAGGCAAGGACTGGCTGTCATCTACAAAAATGGCAAAGAAATTCACATCACAAGCATCCATCCCAGGTTCAATGAAGCAAAAGCAGAAGAGATTTAAAGGATAAGGAGTGAAGCCAATCCCCGGGGTTATGAATCTACACCTGAAAAATAGGCTAGATTAGCCCAAGAACTATTGAGGGAAATGGAGGAAGAAAGTAGTGAGGCTGTAGAGGAAGATGCCCCTACTATGAAGAAATTGAAGAAAAGGAAGACAGTGCCTAAGTCCAAGCCAACTAGATGGAAGAAAAGATCACATAGGTCTGTCTCTCCTAAGAAAGTAGAAGAGAAGAGAGGTACATGGAGGAGTATTATTTTTGAAGACCCTACTATAGCCTGAACTCAATCTCAAACCACCTTCCATGAGACTTCTGTAGAGACTAAAGAAGAACCTATTGAGTTTGAAAACTTGGTATTCCCTAAGTTTATAATTGAAGCAGAAAAGATGTCAAAGAAAACAGAACAGGTCAAGAGAGCTCAACAAGGACCAATCAAGCTGAATGTTACACCAAAAGTTGCCAAGCCAGTTGAGAACAAGGCAGACTTTTTGTACATTGCAGAAATACAGGAGTACTCAACCTTGGATCTATTCCTTGATGAAGTTAGTGAAATAAGAGGCACAGACAAGTTCAGAGATCTGCTTGAAAGACTAACTTTTGTCTACAAAGGAGGAAAGGTGAGAGCATGGCCCCTGCAACAAGTGCTGAATGAAGGATATTCTACCTTGGTGAAAGTCTTCTCAGGCTTCAAAAACACAAGGGGATTTTTTGAGGTTTCCAGGAGTGCTGTGTTGAAGAAAATTGAGGAAATTAGGAGCAGCTGGAATTCTCCTGATTGTTTGCCAAGAAAGCTGAAGATCCCTTTTAATGGACAAAGAATCCATCTCCAACCTTACCGGATGATGGAATTCAAGGATGACAAGGGCTGTAGAAGATTCTTCAGGATTGAAGATCAATTGTCTAAGGCTGGCACCAGGTATCTTAGATGGTTGCAAGGCAAGCTAGATCCAAAAATTGCTGAAGAAGATGCATTCTACAGAAAGCTTCAAGATCAAATCAAGGAAAATTATGCTAAGGAAGGGAGACAGAAGATTCAACCCCAAAGAGAGAAGAAAAGGAATTAAATCTGCTCAGTCTAGAGGAGCACTCTCTATGTAACTATCTCTACTCTTCGGTTTTTCATTTATGTAGCTTAATACAATTTTTAATGTTACTGTCTATATGTTGAAAGTGGTTTTGTTATCATCAAGACTCTTAATTTATGTATGATTCTCAACCAGGCATAAATTGGGGGAGATTGTTAGGAACTATGTTGTTTCTTGATAATAACTAAATTAACTTAGTAAAAAATTGTACAAGTAAAATGTAGCCATCAACGGATAACATGCTTATGCAGTATCCGTAGATGGGTAGCTTATCTACGGATAAGACTCAATGTAACATGCTGTTGTATTTCTGATGTTGAAGTTGAAGTAATCCTATAAGGCTGAATAAGTCATGTTGACTATTAATAGATATCTAGAATAGGGAGGCTAATTGTAAATAGTTGATGCCTTGTAATTTTGCATAAGTGAAATTGACTGTCTACGGATAACTTAATTAGCCTTCTACGGATGGGGACAATATACTGTCTACGGATAGCAGTACTAGTTGTCTACGGATGTGATCAAGATACGGTCAACGGATATAACTCAAGAAGCTTCTACGGATACACAATGTACTTGCGAAAGGGACAGTTCAGTAAGAGCACATGGGTTGACAGACTACACAAAGCATGGAAGCCGGTTTTTTTGGAAAGGTCACGAGAAGAAGTAGCATTATGTTTGTATGGTCAAAAGTAGCATTTCTATAAAAGACAATCAGCCAAGAAGTGCAAGCTACCAACACATGGACCACTACTCAGAATGGAGAAACAAGGATCTTGAACAGATTTACTTTTTGTATTATTGACTGTTCAAATTTCTTTGTAAACTTGGGATATATAAACCAAGTAGTAGCATAATTCTAGAACTAAGAAATTAGTTAGGCAATTTAGAGAGCACAAAGCAATATCCTTTGTAAATTGCTGAAGCTAGAATTGTGTATTTGCAGCTGTGTGTTTATTCATAAACATCACATAGATTTCTTCAAATAAAATCTCTCAGGTGGACAAAAACAATCCACCTGAATTTTTAATTATTGTGAATTTATCTTGTTTACTTTTATGTTCTTGTTTTAATTTCATATCTTCACTATAAAGAATCAAAGAAATTTTAAAGATTTTATTCAACCCCCCCCCCCCCCTTCTACAATCTTGGTTCATTGTCTGGGAATAACAATCTTCAAGATCAAAGTTGACTTAGAACAACTTCTGGTGAGTCCATGTCAGCTTGCTGTTTTGATAATGAACATGGGAAGTTGGCTTTCCAAATTGACTCTGTCCAGCACTAATGGCTTGCTGTTTAGAAACCCTGCAAAACCAAGTTAGTACATTCATATAGCTTGTTGTTTTACACATGTAAACACAACCAGCTTTCTGATACTATTATCATCAAAACCCATAGAGTTTCAATCTCCCCTTTTTTTATGATTACATATCAATATGAGATAGAACTAAGAGCTCATCCTCAAACAAAGCATCTTGCAAAATAAAGTTAGATGGCAGACTAAAACATTCACCAACAAGCAATCAACTTGTTGTATGTGTCATCATCAAAACCAATAGGTTTTCAATCTCCCTTTTTTGATGATTACACACCAATATTCAGGAGCTAAATACTGCCCCTACATTTATACTTCCCCTGCAAAGATATTAGCAATATATACAAGGATATAAGCATTATCTTGGTTTGGTGTCGCATAAACATTTAGCATTATCATACCAAATAAAGCATATGTAATAGAAGGTTAAAAACACTTTATTCCCCTTCATCAGAATCAATACTTTCTGCAAAACAACATTAGATCATGAAACATAAAATATTCATAAGCAAGATTTGTATTCATCATCAAAACATTACGCCAACACTAGATCCTAAAGGAAAAAAAGTGGATTCTACTGTTTATAAAGGCATGGTTGGATCCTTGATGTATCTAACTGCCAGCAGACCTGACATTATGTTTGTTACATGTCTCTGTGCAAGATTTCAAGCTGATCCAAAGGAATCTCACTTAATAGCCATTAAAAGGATTTTTAGGTACCTCAAAGGTACTCCTCATCTAGGTCTTTGGTATCCTAAAAACACTAGTTTTGACCTCATTGGATATTCAAATTCAGACTATGTTGGTTGCAAGATTGACATAAAGAGTACTAATGGTAGTTGTCAGTTCTTAGGTGGAAGATTGGTATCATGGTTCAGCAAAAAGCACCACTATGTATCAAGTTCAACTGTTGAAGCTAAATACATTGCATCTGGAAGTTATCGTGCTCAAATCTTATGGATGAAGAACCAATTGCTTGATTATGGCTTAGTGTTGAATAATATCCCTATCTACTGTGCCAACACTAGTGTCATAGCCATCTCAGATAACCTTGTTCAACACTCCAGGATAAAGCACATTGATATAAGGCATCATTTCATCAGGGAACATGTTGAAAAAGGGACTTTGAAGCTGTTCTACATTCCAACAGACAAGCAACTTGCAGACATTTTTACTAAGCCATTGGATGAATCAACATTCAACAGATTGGTTGGTGAATTGGGAATGCTAAATTTGGTATGTTAATTCTACCATTTTTTGTGTATTGTAGCTCAAGACAACATCTTTTTCCCTGACAAGAAAGGATAATGTCATGAGAAGTTATTGTCACGTGTAGCCTACTTAATTTTTGGACAACATGTTTTAATCTAATTGCCTATCTGAAATGCATGCTATATGTTTAATTTGATGTAGTACTTGCATGAGACATGTAACTTAATTAAAAGTCAAAAAGTTTTAGTTGAGATATGTTGATTGGTTAAAGCTTTGAACGAGCTAAGTAGTGTTAATCCCAATAGTCAAAAGTCTTGAATGCAGTAGTTGTATGGGTAATCCCTATGTTTGACCCTTCGGTTTTACAACTCTTCTATGAAGGCCTATATAAAGGATAGAGAGTTAAAGGATTATTCAACTAGCATACAATTCATATGGCTGACAAAGGAGAGTCAATCACTCCTCCAAAGGATTTGAACTCTCTTCCTCTCAAGGAGCAACTGGAACATTGCTTCCATAAAATTGAAGATGATCTAAATGATCTTGCAAAATCTAGGGAAGAAGAGGTAGCCTGTATAGCTGCTAGAGGAGCAGAAGAAGATGAAGAACTCAGAATTGCCCTCGAAAAGGAAGGGAAAACTTAGGAAGAACTCAAGAAAGGAGTGGCTGAAGCCATAAATAAATTGTTCAATTATAATTGAATGTACTTTTTATTTTAATATAAATGAAATTAATATTTGTTTTCTCTTTCGTTCTTGGTTTATCTTTCTTTTCAGTTGAATTCTTGAATTGTTTCATGCTTTAATCTACATGCATAAATGTTGAATGTGAAATTAAGTGGATTATTGCAGTTACTATGATTTACTGGAGATAAATTAATGAAATTTATAATTGCAATTCATAACATCCAGTATTTCCAAAAGTTACTGTCAAGAGAAATGTTGATGTCGTGTTTCATGACAGTAACTATCTTGACAGCTTGGAAAAACTCACTATCATGAACCTCAAAGATACTGTCATCAAGTTATCTCTTTGTGACAGCATGTTTTCCTGATGTAGTTATTGTCAACAAAACATATTGTCACAAAGTAAATTTACTGATGATTTTGCTTAAGCAAACAGGTTACTGTCAAGAATGCGGAACGTTTTTAACCGTTAGACCACGACAACACGTGCATCAAAACGTGGGTTAAGACACAAAGTGTAATAACCCCAAATTTTGTACTTATTTAAAAACTACTGATGAATAGTAATTTTTGTCGTTTAGAAAATTTTCAGACCACCATATGTACGGGTCTGTATAATGAACCTTCGGAGTCGTACTAATGATCTACTATGTAAATGAGTGAATGCAGAAGCTGTCTGAATCAAAAGAATAGCATTTTCTGTTTTCTCCTAAATTTCAACAATTACTGATGGATTCATCATTATTTAAATATATTGGAGGATTTTAAATTATCAATTCCATGGATATGGATTTAGTAAAGGTATTAAGATATCAAGAACGTTTACGGTAAACTACTTCGATAGAACACTTAAGAAAGCCATGCGAACGTTCAATGAGATTAAGCGGTAATAAAACAACGTGACACTTATTGGATTAAACACAAGTATGGAAGTATCATGTAACAAGATTTAATCAAGGAATGCAACATTAGATACATCCATGTGAAACCAAACAAAGAACCAAAACAAGTGGATTAAAGAAAGATGCTTCTTCAACACCTTTCTAACTTGACCTTTGGCAAGGATGACAAAAGCTACACTACATCACCATTTCTATCACTTATCCAAGCCTTCCAACCACTTCCCTTTATCAAGAAAATATCAAGAAACCAAGCAAAAACTCTCTCCACCCCATTTTTTCAAAATACTGTCCAACATGAACAAGGGAGGAAGAAAAATTCATAACTCAAGTTCTACTCATTCTAAAATCACAATATTTGGACCATAGATCCCTCAATATATACCCAATGTACGTTCAAAATTTTATGGTCATCCAAGTAGTATAGCATGGTCAAATATTGGATCAAAGTTGAGGCATGAATAGTGATTTCGAAAATACTAACTTGTGTTCTTGATTTTGTTCTTGAAGTTTAAGCAAACTAAGGTTAGTTCAAGGCTCAAGAACGGATTGTAAGCTATTTTTAGTGTGTTTAAGGCATCATGGAAGGTATAAACTATTTGAACCCTTAGTTATAAATCGATTTTTATGGTTAGTTTTGAGTTAGATTAAGTTAGTATAATTTAGTGGATGAATGATTGATTATGGTGGATGTATGGTGTTGTTTTGATGGTTGATTGTGTAGATGCTGGTTTTGACTATTATTTCATAATGGTGAGAGCCCAAAAGATTATGGTGAGAGCCCGAAAGATTATGATGAGAGCCCAAAATATAAGGATGCGAGCTCATCAAGGTGAGAGCTCATTTATTGACGAGCCTATCATTCATTAGCGGTGCGAGCTCACCAGACTTAACCTCAACACAACCCCTCGTGCGAGCCCAAAACCTAGTTCACACCAATCTTTCCAAAACATAACTCATTTCCTAGGCCCAAATCACTTATGGACCTGTTTAGGGTCCATTATCGAAAATCCAACATAACAACTACCCCCCAAAATTCCTTAGTAATCTTAGATAAGGAATTTTCATTCTCTTCCAATATTACGGTGCGAGCCCAATGGCCAACTCGCATTACATCCAGTTCACATATTACTGTTAGGCGTGTGTTCAATCGTTTACAGCTGTCCATGGAAAGACATGTCGTCCATTCATATACAGACACATGTCCCCATATTCTCTTTCCTCCCCTCTATAAATACCCCAACATTTCCTTTCATAAAATCATTTTATCAGAAACAGTAACAAAACTATGCCCATTTTTGCTCAAGGATCAAACACAGCGAGAATTATTATTACTTCCCGGCGATCATCCGCAACTTCATCAAGTTCTTCAAGTTCATCTTCTAATCCTTCACAAAGTAAGCATTTCAATCTCAAAAATCTTCTTCCATATGTGTTTTTATGTTTCTGCAATTTATTCGTTCGAACTGAATAAAGTTGCGAACCGAGTTCTCTCATCGAGGTGAACTCATCCCACGGTTCAAGCTGAACCTGGGTTTGAAAATAAGATCTGTGCTCGCATAGTAATCTTATTTACACGTGCGAGGCGAGGACACTTAGCATTTTTTACTTCCTTCTCTTATTTTAGGGGCACACACTAATTTTCACCATCCTTTTTAGATGTCGAGTGCGACCCCATCCATGTCTGCCAGTTCGCTTGATAAAACACCGTGCCCGGCTCGCTCTTCTGCTACTCCGTCTCCATTGAATCAATACCCTCCTGAACTTAGAGGTTCTAAGGAATTCCAACGGGAATTGACATTTATCTCGGGTCGTCTAAGCCAACCCATTTCCCCAGGTTCAGCCATTACTCCTGAAGGGGAAGCTAACATAGCCAAGATAGAAAACGCGATGTGAGCCAGTAGATCCAGCTCGCTTGGACTCCAACTTGATCCAAACTACGCCCCAGAAAACTATACCAGGGAAAAGGACCTATATTCATGGAGGGACAAGATGACAGGGCCAAGTATTTCCAGCTCGCTTGGCCTTGAAGATTTATTTAATCGTTCAGTACGTCCCATAAGCGACGAGGAGGCTAATGTTCGTGTAAATCAATTGCTTCGAGAGAGAGAAGTGAGGCTTCACCTCGCACCATCTTCCACAAATTATCCAATCGATATATCGGAGTCATCCACAGACAGTTCCCTAGGGAGCACTTTTTATGACAAACGTAAAGGGAAAGCAATGGCTCGCACCCCATCTCCCCAGGACGAGTTTGAACAGAATGATGAAGATGATGACACCTGCTCGCACTGTTCATATGACAGTCCTGCTAGCGAGGAGGTAGCAGGTGTGTCGAAAGAAATAGATTTCTGCAAATATACATACATCCCCGAACCATCTCCTATTCCTTATGAACCACTCAAACAACCCGAGCTCGAAGGAGAGGTTTTTCTTAAAAAATGTGTAATCCTAGATGGCGATGAGAGCTCATCTTCCATTCATGAAAGTGGAAAAATTCTAGCTTGTCGGGATATGTCCACCTCGTTAACTAAAAATGTCCTGCGCGATCTCGTGGATCAATTCAGGCCAGAGGGTCGCATAATTCTCCCCGCACCGCATATGAGATGCTATCGTTTTAATCATCCGGAAAATGGAGGACGGGCTCCTCGCATGGTTCTCTCATCTTTCTTGTTAAAGCTGGGTATTACTGCGCCCCTTCATTCAAGAAATCCTGGAGTACTATGGACTCGCACCGTTGCAGATCAATCCCAACGGCTATAGGTCAGCCATAGCTTTATACATTCTTTATAAAAAACAAGGCTATCCTACTCTCACCGCTAGGCAACTCGGGTATTTCTTGAACTTGAAGAACTCAGACGAATTTGGCTACTTCTATCTCTCTGTCTGGCCCTATTACAATAAGAAGAAACTAATTTTCGGGGGGCCAAGCAACTCAGGTAGATGGAAAGACCCTTTCTTCTACGTACATGAAGTTCCCCGAGTTCAAACTCACTTTTATTACGACCCTGGTAAGCAATTCATTTGAGTTCGCATCGTTTCTTTCACTTCGCACCGTACTTTCTCGCTTTGCACCGTTTCTTATGTTTTGTCTTGATTTATTCAGAACCTCCTGTGAGAACACCTTTACAAGGTCAAGAGAATATTAACGCCGATAATCTTTTAAACATCCCCGTTTCAGAACGAAACATTAGAAAACTGATCACTACTGCTAACCTTGTTGAGTATGGGTTCTTAAAAGAAGGGACTAGATTAACTCCCAGCAAAAAATCTAGGAGAAAAAGAAAAGGTAGGTCTTCACTCGATGCGAGCCTTCAGCTCGCACCGTTATCTTATATGTCATTTTTACTCTTGCATTTTTATTTAACATGTGTATTGACTAACTCTTTTGTCTTCGTTTTATTGCAGAAATGGCAATCTCCCCTCCTCCATTCTTAGCCGAACAAGATGTTGCGGTTCGAACCGTTCCTTCTGCTAGTCAAACCGGTTCGCACGCCGGGGGCTCGGACAAGGTTATCCCTCCAACCAAGGAGATTCCTTCTCAGTTTAAGACTACTCTCACTGAATATTTGGCAACTGGGGGGGCCTCTCCCCAAAAAAGGAAAACCAGACAATACAAGGACATCCTCCCTGAGGCTGAGGTATCGAAGCGAGCTCGCAAGGAGTTGCCCCCAAACCCTCAAGGGAATGTTGTGGCCAGTACTTTGGTTCGGCTCGGAGCCCCACATATTTATGAGAGTGAGTTAAGGGCATGGATTTCGGGCTCTTCGAGGCGAATAATGATGCCCTCACCAAGGCCACAGCCGAGGTGTTTATAAGACAAATCAGCAGACACAGGGAGCTTCGTTAAATGGGTCAAGCCTATGCTTGTCTTGATAAAGATAATAGGATTCTGAAAAAAAAATTGGACGAGGCGAGGAAAGCCAATGTGGCATTGGTTGAGGAGTCCAAACAAAGTATCCTCGACGCGAACACAAGCCTTGAGAAGGACTTACGCAAGTCTAAAGCACTTGTGGAAAAGATGAAGGGGGAACATTCCAATGTTCAAGCCGAGGCCACTTCCCAAAACAATTCTTTAAAAGCCCAAGTTGCCGAACTCGAAGCTAAGATGGCAGCCCAAGGTGTTGAGTTCGAGGCCAAATTTTCAACATTGGAGGCGAGCCGGGACGCAGAGGTCAAGGATGCGAAGGCCCTAGGCTCCAAGAACTTCATGAAGGGCTTCATGGCGAAGGTCCCTGAGTTCGATTGGAGTCCTCCAGGTGCTGCTACTGTGAGCTATGCCGAGAAGCTTCGCAAGGAGATGGAGGAAGAGGCTGCAGCTGCTGAAGAGGCTCGAACCGCTGAAGAGGCCCAGCTCGAACCGGAACCTCAGCTCGCACATGAAGCCAATGAGGAGACTCCTCAGGCTTAACTTTATTTAGGTATTTTCTTTAGGGATGCGGGCACCCCGTTTGCCTTGCAGTTTGTAAACATTTGATGGCTTCGAACCAGTAACACTTGCACATTACTCTGAATGTTTTCCAAATGTTTTCTCTAAGTATTTTGTGTTCGCCCATGGTTTTGAATGTTTTCTATTCATGTCTGTACATTTCTTTCACCAGGTCCACCTCGCACGGGACTACTTTGCCCCTGGTTCCTGCTCGCACAAGGTCCCACCTCGCACTGAGTCTCACCTCGCACAAATTTCCGCCTCGCACAGAGTTTTACTTCGCACAAAGTTCCACTTCGCGCAGAGTTTCACACCGCACAAAGTTTGAGTTCAATTTTTTGTTTTTATTTCCCAACTTGTAAGAGCTCGTTTTTTGAGAGGCCTTGCCTCGCACAAGCTCTATTTCATGATTGATGGGCTGAGGCCCAATCAAATATACTTTATTTTCAATCTTCTGAAAACATAAACGAGTGCCTTTTCCTTAGAGCAATTTGTGATAGTAAAAAGGAAAATAGAATTTACTTAATGCATGAAAACATACAATAAATCTTAAATTTATTTAAATAATAACAGACTTAGACTTATTACATCGTATGTCAAAGGGAGGTGCCTATATGACACTACCCCCCGAGACTTAGGATAAATATCAATGCATGCTAAGTCTTAAATAGATATAGACTACTGATAGTATCTCCTCAAGTGCTCAGCATTCCAAGCCCTTGGTATAAGCTTCCCCCGTATATCATTAAGATGATAGGTTCCTTCCCACAAGACTGATTTAATCTGATATGGGCCTTGTTAGGTCCTGATAAGTTTGTAGAAGGGGGGGGGGGGGTTGAATACAAACGATACCGTTTAATCGAATTTGTCCTTTTAATATATAACAATTTAGAACAAATTATTGCGGAATAAAACTGAAACAATATTCAAGTTAAATAAAACTCTATTAAACTTGAAGGGTGTTACAATTTTGATCACTGATTACAAAGAACTTGATAAAACAAATCTAGAATAAATTTGACATGAATTTATCTATTTTTGTAATAAAAAGGATCGAATACTAAAAAGTAGTTCGATATAAAATCTAGGGATTATGATCCGCTAGAAAGCTAAAGCAGTACAAGAGAAATGATTCTTATGGATTAAATGCTAAGAACAATCAAGAATTAAATCTCCTGAAGAAATTGAATGCTCAGACAGTTTGGAATTGAAGAAGACAGAGAGAAATGTAATGTTTTTGGTTGCTGTGTCTTTCTTTCCTTTTTGTTGTAATGTGTTGTAAAGTCTTCGAATTACTTGTATTAATACCACTGCATTTTCTTTTAGTCACCCACGTGCAAGTTGCAGAATACAAATTGCCTTTGGAAGACTTAAAAGAAAACAATCATTTTAGCCTTAGAAGACTCTCGGGAAGACAAGACTTGGCCTAGGAAGACAACCGGTAAGACAATGGTTAGGCCTAGGAAGACTTTCGGGAAGACTCACTTGTGAGTCTTCCTAGTTCATTTTTCTAAGTCTTCCTAGTTCAAACCTAAGTCTTCCTAGTTCATTTTTATTCTAATTTAAATAATTAACTAAATAAATTATGTATTAAATTAATTCTTTACAGAATTAATTTAATAAATAATATACTTGATAGTATTAATTATTTATAATAGAATAAATAGAATTAGTTGACTTCTCAATTAATTTCTTTTTATTCTAATTTAAATAATTAACTAAATAAATTATGTATTAAATTAATTCTTTACAGAATTAATTTAATAAATAATTTACTCAATAGTATTAATTATTTATAAGAGAATAAATAGAATTAATTGACTTCTCAATAAATTCCAGAATCACTTAAAACTTAGATAAATAACAAACATAATAGTACGTTGACACTCGATGCACTGTCTGGTTCATGAGTGACTAACGACAATGTCTGTTCTTTATCTGTTTGACTTTAAGTAGTGATTCACTTCCTTTTCATTCAAAAACTCCGTAATCAGTATCTTTTGCTGTCACAACTTGAAATCTCCGTCACTTTAATAAATCCACTGAGCTTGAATACTTCATTGAGGCTTGATCAATAAATTGAGCTTCTTTCAATGTAGAATCACTTCAAGTCTGTAGATGACTTTAATCTTCATTCTTTGACAGATATAATCTTCTGAGATTCCTGTGACATCTGATCTAATATTTACTTATTACATTCTTGTTTAAGTTGAGTAGAATCCTCGAATTACAAATAGGCTATTTCATATGCCTTTCAATCTCCCCCTATTTGTTTGTTAGAGAATAACAACCAAATACCTAGAGGATCACTCAACTAAAACCAAGAAAAAGATAGGACTCTTAAGCCTAAGTAAATACTCGAAAGTTCTGGATCAAATATGACATTTCCAGATTTCACCAGTAAAGATAAATGCAAGACAGGTGTTCCTCTAGACTGAACAAATGATAACATTTAACCTGTCTTGATTTACCTAAGCTCTATACATATAACATTTACAAACCAGAGCTAATTACCTTTACTCCCCTGAAACTCCTCATGTTCCTTTTATATCTTTTTCAGCTCCCTCTTCCTAGCTTCTCCAAATTTCTCTATAAACTTCTCTAGAAACTTCTCCCCCTTAGTTGAGTAATTCTCTACAGATATAACTTTATGAGTCTCTAAAGCCAGTAGGAGTTGAGATAGTTGATGGAGTTGATCTTGGAAAGTAAATTTGTCTTCAAGATTTCCTTGAGCAGTCCCAGCTGATTGTTGACAGAGGTGGAAGAAGAAGACCGTTCAACCACTTGTGCTTGCAAAAGTTCTTTATCAGCCTGGGTTTTGAATACATGTTCCTGTAGATCAGCTATGTGAGCTAACTACATTGCAGTGTATGTGTCTGTGTGTGCACTCACTTGAATTTCTCTTGTAAGTGTATCACTCATCTCACGTGCATGTGTTTCACTCAGTGTTTGACTCTTATCACTCAACATTAGCTGTCTGTTTGCTCCTTTTTGATCAGTACCTGCATTGAAACTCACCCTAGCCTCTTCAAGAGAGGTCAGTGGTGGTGCAATGGGAGTTCGCAAATCCCGATCCTCAATCATGTCTATCAAATCACTTGGATTTGAAATCTGAATTGCTTCAGTGATAGACTGACCAAGTTGCCTTCCACTTTCTCCAGATAAATCTGCGAGTGGAAAATCCCTTTGGGAGCCAGAGATGTTCACTCTGGGAGGGGAGAAAATGATTCTATTTAAATTTGGCAAAGAATCAAATTTTCCCTCAGATGCCTATGAAGGCACTTCTACCGTAACAATGGTAGGCACTGTAACTAGTTGCAGGTGCTCTGCTTTCACTGTGTCCTGAGTTTCATCTAATGAAATTGTCTTCTCCCATTGTGAGTAATGAGAGTGTGCTTGACTCAGTACAAAGTGCCATGGCCCTATGGCGAATTTCAATAGATTCATCCTGTTGAGAGAATGTCTCTAGAAACAGTTCATTGGTCATTTCAAAGTTCATATCCTATTGAGAGGATACAGATGCCTCAGTATATATTGAATTTCTTTAGAGGAGGCAGAGATGTGGGATCACTCACTGTTTCAATCAAAATACTTCTTTGTTTAACATTTGATTTCTGTTTAAGTTGAGAGGTCAAGTAATGAAGTTGTAGACTCATTGTTTGGCTCTAAGACCTGGGATAAAGATTGTGGATCTACAATCCCTTGGTCAGCCCTAACAACCACTTGGGTTCAGCAACAGTAAAAGAAGTGGATTGAGAGATAGAAAGTAATACCTGAATTGGATTTGGCACTGAATTTCCAGCTAAGCAAGAGCTAGATCAGAAATAATATATATAATATATTTACACAAACATCTAAGTCAAATAGAAAATAAAAGATAATAAATAATAATAATAAAAATAATATAAAATAATATATTCAAACTAAAATAATATATACATAAAAAAACTATTAGTAGAAAACTAAAGAAAGAAAATGAATTAAAAAAAAATGCAGAAAATATTTACATGCAATTACGAATATTTTAAAATAAAAGATTTTCAATAAAAATAGATTTCTCTACAATTTTAAATTGTAAAATTTGAGAAAAATATTTTTAGAGAAAATAATTCATTTTAACTTACTCAAACAAAAGCTAAGCAGTTTACAGCATAAAAATAATATAAACTTGCAGAAATATTTAAACAACAATATTTACAATCTGAAACTAAATTAAATGATTCTTAAATAAATAAATTTTCAATAAAAATAAGTTTCTCTACTTAAAAAATATGAGAAAAGTATTTTTAAAGAAAATAAATTATTCAGAATATTTAAATTAACAAGCTTTATACATAAACAAGAATTGGCAAAATATATCATTCAATATCAGCAAGAGAAAATGACTTTTTGAAAGAACAAACATGACAGAGATATTGTTAATCACTAAGACTGTTTAACATACCCAATTTACCAACTAACTTGATAAATGTGGATTCATCAACAGATTTAGTGAATATATCTTCAGTCTGTTCTTCTGTGGGTACAAAGTGTAACTCCACAGTTCCATTCATAACATGCTCTCTGATAAAATGATACCTGATATCAATGTGCTTCGTTCTCGAGTGCTGCACAGGGTTGTTGGAGATTGCTATGGCACTTGTATTATCACACAAAATAGGAATTTTGTCTAATGCAAAGCCATAGTCCTTTAATTGATTCCTTATCCATAAGATCTGAGCACAACAGTTCCAGCAGCAATATATTCAGCTTCTGCTGTTGAATTGGAAACTGTTTGCTGTTTCTTGCTATACCAGGAAATCAACCTACCTCCTAGGAATTGACAACTCCCAGAGGTACTCTTTCTATACACAACACTACCTACATAATCAGAATCTGTATATCCAACAAGATTAAAACCAGAATCTTTAGGGTACCAGATACCTAGATTAGGTGTACCCTTAAGATATCTCAAGATTCTTTTCACAGCAACGAGATGTACATCTCTAGGGTCCGCTTGGAACCTTGCACACAAGCATGTAGCATACATAATATCTGGTCTACTAGCAGTAAGATAGAGTAAGGAGCCAATCATACCTCTGTAGCTTGTAACATCTACCTTGATAGATTTGTCAGAAGCTCCAAGTTTGATGGCTATTGAAGATGGAGTCCTTGCTGATGCTGAATCCTCCAAGTGATACTTCTTGAGGAGTTCTTTGAGATACTTGGATTGACAAATAAATATACCATTTGACCTTTGACTTACTTGTAATCCAAGAAAGAACTTCAGCTCACCCATCATACTCATTTCAAACTTACTCTGCATTAGCTCAGCAAATCTCTTACAGAGATTATCATTAGTAGACCCAAATATGATGTCATCCACATAGACTTGGACTAATATCATATCACCTTTATGTTTCTTTGAAAAAAGAGTTTTGTCTATGATACCTCTAACAAAACCATTTTCTAAAAGAAAACCAGAGAGAGTGTCATACCATTTTCTTGGGGCTTGTTTGAGACCATAGATAGCCTTGAAGAGAAAGTACACAAAGTCCAGCAACTCCTGATTTTCAAAGCCAGGGGGCTGTTCCACATACACTTCTTCATCAAGCTCACCATTCAGGAATGCACTCTTAACATCCATTTGATAGACTTTAAACTTGGAATAAGCAGCAAATGCTAAGAACATCCTGATGGCCTCAAGTCTAGCCACTGGTGCATAGGTTTCATCATAATCAATGCCTTCAGCTTGTGAATACCCTTGTGCAACCAGTCTTGCCTTGTTCCTTGTAACAATGCCATCCTCATCTAGCTTGTTTCTGTATACCCATTTTGTACCAACTACTTTCTTGTTCTTTGGCCTGGGTACCAGTTTCCAGATTTGCTGTTGTTCAAACTGATTGAGTTCATCTTGCATAGCAATCACCCAATCTGGATCAGTCAGTGCTTCCTCAGTTTTCTTTGGCTCCATTTCAGATAGAAATGCTGAATAATTACATTCATTCTGAGTTGCACTTCTAGTTTTAACTCCAACATCTGGATCACCAATGATCAGCTCAAAAGGATGAGCTCTATTCCATACAGTCTGTCTTGGAAGATTTGATCTTGATGATTCGCCTTGAAATTCACTTTGATGTTATGAGTGACTAGATGATCCTTCATTTGCTCCCCCTGAGTTGTTGCTTGATTGCCTTGATGATTCTTCTCCAGTGTTAGTGGTATCTCCATTGTTACCAATGTTTCCACCACCACCACTAGGATTATTATCATCATTATTATTATCATTACCAGCAATAACTTCAGGTGGGGCTTCATCATCTGATTCTGAGTCTGGCAAGTTATCAAACTTCAGCTTCTCAGATGAATCTTCTTTTTGGATATTAGGGAACTAGGTGTCATCAAATGTAACATTGATGTTCTTATTGACTGATAACATTTCTTGATTTCAAACAGGCCATATCCTCAGTTATACCCTTGCTGTTATCTCCAAAGGTAAGCACTGGGCCAGCTTTCTCAATCAAATCTGATAGCAGGGCTCTATCTCCGGTCATATGCCTTGAACAGCCACTGTCAAGAATCCATATAACACGGTTTACCTGTTGAACTCCCTGCAATATCAAATTGATTAGACCTTCTTCGGAGCCCAAAATTGATTGGGTCCGGCATACTTAAAGAACTGGCCTTTGTCAGGCAAAACAACATTTTTAACTAAAACTACTTCAACCTCTTTCACATAAGAGCGTTTCCATTTATAGCTAGCCTTAACACATTTCTGAGTAGGCTTAGGGATAAATGAATCCACTCTAGTCTGAGGAGGACTAGTAGTCTTTGCTTTAACATGCTTCTTATTATTAACATGTTGGCGTGGAGCAGTCTTATCTTTAGATACATGCTTTTTATTAAAGTAAACATACATAACATTAAAAGCACAAGACATGCAATTAATCACACCACATGCTTTATGAGAAGAATTAACAGCATGCATGTTATTTCTACAGTTGTTTTGATCCAACTTATGAATATCTGATTTAGTCTTTTTAGTTGTAGCAACTTTGACTGGAATATCAGATATACACTTTTTGGATTGTGCAACTTCCAAAGCAATATCTTCTTCACGAATCTCCTCAGCAATAATGATAGAGTATTCATTCAGAGGATCTGCCTCGGACTCCTTACAGAAGGGTGTTTCAATACCCTTAAGCACATATGGAACACCCCTTCCTTCAGATCTGACTCTACAAGGGGAATTAATGCCAAGCAATCCAATAGCCTCATTATAATCATAACCTATACTGACATGATTACCAACAGCTTGTTTATTAAGAATCTCTTTAGCCGTCTTACAAGAGTTGTAATAGGCATTAGCTTTGGTCTTAAGCTCACTAATCTGATCTTTGAGAATGGTTTCCAGTTGTTGATACAATTTAACCCTTTTCTCAAGAACTGCTACATTATTAGTAAGTTCATCTTGATTGATATGCACTAGTTTTAATTCTTTTATTTCCTTTTCAAGATTTGTGTTTAAAAGAATTATTTTATCATTTTCAGTGCGTGCACAACTTAAAGTATCACCAAGATGACGAATCATTTCAGTATCAGTGAACTTTACCTTAGACATGTTGGGTGAAGAAAACATGGAATCAAAGAGTTTGTCTCCTATTGCCATGAGTGCAAGATTCCCAATCTCACCTGCTTCTTCATCACTGTCAGTGTCATCCCAACTCTTTCCCTCAGCAACATAGGCTTTCCCAATCTTGTTCTTCTTGCTAGAATCAAATGTGTTTCTAGTCACTTGCCTTGGCTTTCTACATTCAGTAGCAAAGTGACCCAACTCATTGCAATTGTAGCATCTGATTGTGCTCCTTTCCACAGTTCCAGTTTTGTAGCCACCCCTTGTGCCACTTGAAGATGAAGAACCACCTCTCTGAAACCTGGGCCTGAACTTAAGATTGGGATTCCTCTTGAATCTAAACTTCCCAAACTTCCTGACTATCAAAGCCAAATCACCATCCTCCAGCTGATCAAGTTCCTCTAAAGAATAGAAGTCACCACCAGATTGATCAATGGATGTTAATCCATATTCAGCATCAATAACATTCATGTTAGAACTGGAAGAATGACCAGCCTTCACTTCCATTCTCTGTGGGACTTCAGCAGCCAGTGCAGTAGAAGTACTAACAATCTTCCCAGTTCCATACAGCTCCCTTTGTTGAATCTGCTCCAGCTCATAGGTCTTCAGAACACCATACAATCTCTCCAAAGCAATCTCATTCATATCTCTTGCTTCTCTAATGGCAGATATTTTGTGCTCCAAATGAGGTGGAAGTGTAAGAAGGAACTTCTTGTTAATCTCCTTGTTGGTGTAGTGCTTCCCATTGAGATTCAGATCATTGATTAATTTGTTGTATCTCTCAAAAACCTGAGAGATACCTTCACCAGGGTTTGATCTGAAATGCTCATATTGTGAGGTGAGAATTTCCAGCATATTCTCCCTAACTTCCTCTGCCCCCTCATTGATTATCTCTATGGTATCCCAAATGTGTTTGGCAGTATCACAATTTAGGACATGAGTATGCATGATAGGATCAAGACAATCAATAAGGATCAACTGAAGACAGGAATCCAAGGTAACATCCTCTTTCTCATCAGGAGTGTACTCCTTGGGATCTTTAGGGTACATACTAGCAACCCTAGTAACAACATTATCCACTGTTATCTCTTTCTCAACAATCATAGGGACTTTGGGACCATTCTTCAGCACACCAATGTATTTGGGATTTGCAACCTTAAGAAATAGGAGCATTTTCTTCTTCCACATAGGATAATGCTCCTTGCTGAACATTGGGATTTTGACTGTACCCACTTTCTGTGTAGTAGACATCTTTTGAGATTTTTAGGAATAATAAAAAATTCAGAGTTTAAGAAAAATCTCAAAACAATTGGATCTTTGATTTGTATATCAATCAAAAGGCTCTGATGCCAATTGTTAGGTCCTGATAAGTTTGTAGAAGGGGGGGTTGAATACAAACGATACCGTTTAATCGAATTTGTCCTTTTAATATATAACAATTTAGAACAAATTATTGCGGAATAAAACTGAAACAATATTCAAGTTAAATAAAACTCTATTAAACTTGAAGGGTGTTACAATTTTGATCACTGATTACAAAGAACTTGATAAAACAAATCTAGAATAAATTCGACATGAATTTATCTATTTTTGTAATAAAAAGGATCGAATACTAAAAAGTAGTTCGATATAAAATCTAGGGATTATGATCCGCTAGAAAGCTAAAGCAGTACAAGAGAAATGATTCTTATGGATTAAATGCTAAGAACAATCAAGAATTAAATCTCCTGAAGAAATTGAATGCTCAGACAGTTTGGAATTGAAGAAGACAGAGAGAAATGTAATGTTTTTGGTTGCTGTGTCTTTCTTTCCTTTTTGTTGTAATGTGTTGTAAAGTCTTCGAATTACTTGTATTAATACCACTGCATTTTCTTTTAGTCACCCACGTGCAAGTTGCAGAATACAAATTGCCTTTGGAAGACTTAAAAGAAAACAATCATTTTAGCCTTAGAAGACTCTCGGGAAGACAAGACTTGGCCTAGGAAGACAACCGGTAAGACAATGGTTAGGCCTAGGAAGACTTTCGGGAAGACTCACTTGTGAGTCTTCCTAGTTCATTTTTCTAAGTCTTCCTAGTTCAAACCTAAGTCTTCCTAGTTCATTTTTATTCTAATTTAAATAATTAACTAAATAAATTATGTATTAAATTAATTCTTTACAGAATTAATTTAATAAATAATATACTTGATAGTATTAATTATTTATAATAGAATAAATAGAATTAGTTGACTTCTCAATTAATTTCTTTTTATTCTAATTTAAATAATTAACTAAATAAATTATGTATTAAATTAATTCTTTACAGAATTAATTTAATAAATAATTTACTCAATAGTATTAATTATTTATAAGAGAATAAATAGAATTAATTGACTTCTCAATAAATTCCAGAATCACTTAAAACTTAGATAAATAACAAACACAATAGTACGTTGACACTCGATGCACTATCTGGTTCATGAGTGACTAATGACAATGTCTGTTCTTTATCTGTTTGACTTTAAGTAGTGATTCACTTCCTTTTCATTCAAAAACTCCGTAATCAGTATCTTTTGCTGTCACAACTTGAAATCTCCGTCACTTTAATAAATCCACTGAGCTTGAATACTTCATTGAGGCTTGATCAATAAATTGAGCTTCTTTCAATGTAGAATCACTTCAAGTCTGTAGATGACTTTAATCTTCATTCTTTGACAGATATAATCTTCTGAGATTCCTGTGACATCTGATCTAATATTTACTTATTACATTCTTGTTTAAGTTGAGTAGAATCCTCGAATTACAAATAGGCTATTTCATATGCCTTTCAGGCCTTCCTAATTTGCACCAAACACCCCATGATTAACCACCTTGGTGTTAGGAATCACTCGACGGAGAACCAAGTCCCCTACCCGGAAAGGTCGGGCTCTCACCTTGCGGTTATAATGCCTGGCAGTTCTCTGGTGATATGCTAGTAGCCTTACTTGTGAGTCAACCCGTATTTCTTCAATCATATCCAAGTAAAGACGATGATTCTTCTCACTATTCTCTGGGTCATAATGAGCTCTCCTAAAAGATCCAGCTCCCACCTCCACCGGGACCATAGCCTCACATCCATACACCAAGAAGAAGGGTGTCTCACCTGTTGTGGTTCGGGGAGTGGTATTGTAAGACCATAAGACTTGTGGAAGTTCCTCTGGCCAATTTCCTTTAGCATCCTCTAGCTTTGCCTTCAGTGTGTGCTTGAGTACTTTGTTGATTGCCTCAGTCTGGCCGTTCGTCTGTGGATGGCTCACTGCACTGAAACTCTTCAGAATCCCCAACCGATCACAAAATTCTCTCATCTCCTTACTGTCAAACTGTTTACCATTATCCGAGATCAACTTGTAGGGTATACCAAACCGACAAACAATAACCCGATACACGAAATCAATGAGCTTCTTTGTAGTTATTGTGGCTAAGGGCTCAGCCTCTGCCCACTTAGTGAAATAATCCACCGCAACCACAGCGTACTTCACACTGCCTTTAGCGTTAGGCAGTTCTCCAATCAAATCTATCCCCCACATGGCAAAGGGCCAAGGGCTCATAAGTGAGGTTAGTGGTGCCACCGGGCTGTTGTGAAAATTTGCATACCTTTGGCACTTGTCACAAGCTCTAGCAAACTCGAAAGGATCTTTTTTGAGAGTCGGCCAGTAATACCCTTGACGAAGTATCTTTTGTGCCAATGAACTAGCCCCCGAGTGGTTACCACAGATACCTTCATGGACTTCCCTTAGTATATAGTTGCACTCTTCTCCATCAACACACTTGAGTAGGGGCACATTGAAGCCTCTCATATATAAGCCTCCATCATATATTGCATACCTAGCAGCCATATACCGCACCCGTTGTGCTTCATTCTTATCTTCTGGTAAGGCACCATTTTTTATATAAGCCAAGAGTGGAGACATCCATGTCGCCCCATCTTCCACCTCCATAAGCTCTACCTCTGGCACGCTAGGCCTCCTCTATATTTCCAAGGGTGTTGACCCTAACAGAGTGGTCTCATGACGTGAACCGAACTTGGTAAGCTCGTCTGCCGTCTCGTTCTGGCCCCGAGGGATGAGCTCCAGGTTGACCTCATTAAATAACTCCGTTCTAGGCCCCCGTGCTTGATACCCCCCATTTATCTAGTATACCACTATCATGGAATCACTAAAAGCGTTAAGGTTTTCCACCTTTAGTTCCAATTCCAGCTTGAATCCATTAATTAAAGCCTCATATTCAGCATCATTATTTGTTGCATGAAAGGTGAAGTGAACAACCCTCTTCACCCTACATCCTTCTGGGCTTACTAACTCGAATCCGGCTCCCGCTCCATCTCCATTGGACGCCCCATCCACATACAAGCTCCACCACAGGGCACTATTCTGACTTTCCTCTGCTGGTATTTCTGAAAAAATTTGCAACGCCCTAGAGTCCTCTTCTGTTTGAGGTGAGAACTCCAACATAAAGTCTGCTAGTGCTTGTCCTTTAATTGCAACCCGAGGCTTACACTCCACATCGAACTGTCCCAGCTCTACAGCCCACTTCAACATTCTTCCTGAAGTTTCTAGTTTATGCAACACTTATCTAAGTGGATAAGCTGTCTGCACCTCAACCTTGTTAATCCCAAATGACCTAACAGAATTGTAGAAGGGGGGAGGTTGAATACAATTCTAGATATTTTTAAACTTAAAACAACTTTAAAATAAATTATCACAGAAAATAAAAATACAAGCAAATATAAAATTTCAGTTGGATGTTTTGAGGATCCAAATGAGATGTTTTTATTGCGGGAATAATCTGTGTTACAAAAGTAGCACAGCTGCTCAGTTCCTAATGTAGAGTGAGAGTGCTCTTGAAAGAAGCTAATACAAAGTTATTCTATCTCACTCACTTACAGTAAAATGAACTGCTACACTTGGTTATATATCCCAAGTTTACAATGCATTTTTTGGCTACTCTAAAATGTACAAAGGGTAACCGCCAGTAGCTTGCTTTTCATTCCTTTTGTCCAATGGTCCTTGGAGATCTTGTCTTTTGTCTTCATGCTTATTATGATCACACTCAATAACCTAATTGGAAATTGGAATGTTTCCTCATTCCCAGTGTCCATTTTAATGGCTCCCAATGCAAAGTACACTTCTACATCACCTTTTGATCTGTCAGAAAACTGTCACTATCACTTGGTCAACTATTCAGAAAAGTGATAATGATTCTTTGATAGCAGTGAGATGTGTTTCGTTGATAGCTTTATTCTTCATTCCGTTGATGGTACATTCTTCATTCCGTTGATAGTGTAATCTTCATTCCGTTGACATGTCTTCACTTAGGCAAAATTACAAGGCATAGAATATTTACAATTAACCAACCTATTTTGCCTATCTAGTACTTAGTCAACATGACTTGGAAAACCTATCTAATACCTACAACAAATGCATATAAACCAGTTGAAGTATTGTACATTGCAATTGCTACATTACTCATTTCGTTGATGAGACTCATTCCGTTGATGAGCTACCTGTCAACGGATGCTGCAAAGCATACCATTCCGTTGACAGTTACAATATTGACTTAACACAAAATCTACTAAGTGTTTTATAATTATCATCAAGAAAAACATATTCCTAACAATCTCCCCCAATTTATGACTGATAGAATAACAACCATAAATCAAGAGCCTTGATGATAACAAAAACACTTAAACAAACTACAAATTACAAAAGTAGAAATTGCATTGAGCTTCGTGATACTTTAAAATTTATTGAAAACAAAGTAGAAAATCTTACAACACAAGTGCACAGAGTTGCTCCTCTAGCCTGAGCAGATTTACCATCTTTGTCTCTGTGGCCTTGTTTTCTTCCCCTTCTTGGCATTGTTCTCCTTAATTTGAGCTTGGAGCCTCCTGTAGAAAATCTTCTCTTCTTCATCTTGATCACCCAACTTGGATTGCATAAATCTAAGAGTTTCATTAGATGCCTTTTCCAATTGGTCCTCTATTCTGAAGAATCTCCTACAGTTGTCCTTGTCTCTGAATTCCATCATCCAATAGGGTTGGAGATGAATTTTCTTTCCTGTTTGAGGGACCTTTAAAGTTCTGGGAAGTGCATTAGGCTTGTTCCAGCTAGCTTTTACTTGACATATCTTGGAGACAACCTCAGACTTAGCAGTTTTGGTGAACCCAAAATCTTTCTTTAAGCACTTGAACACCACTAGCAAGGTCTGATAATCTTATCCTAGAATTCTGTGAAGAGGCCAAATCTGTTCCCTTCCACCCTTGTAGACAAACACTAATCTCTCTGGTAATTCATGAGTGGCTCCTATTCCTCTCACTTCCACCAAGTCATCAAGATGTAGGTTTAAGTCAGACTCCTCCCTTATATCTGCAATGTAGATAATGTCTTCTGGTTTTGGAGGTGGTTTTTCAGTCTGTGGCCTTCTCACTAGAATTGGTTTAGCCTTAGAAGCCCTCTACTTTGATTTCTTCCTTGATTCTATCTCAACCAGAAATTTAGGAAAATTAGCTTCCTCAAACTCAATTGGCTCCTCCTTTGGCTCAATTGGTTGATCATGAAAATTAACTGGTTGTTCAGGATCACAAGCTAATTTTGCTCCACAGTCTTGATCAGAAAAGGTTGAAGGCATTGTTGTTACAGGTGCATCTGTGACAGTGTCTTGAGAATCATCCTTATCAAAAGCCAAGTTTCTTTTAGCTCTTGTTTTGGGTTGCCTTATACCTTTTCTTTTTCCTTGCACAGCTTCAGCTCTAGCTCTTTCTTCTTGCTTTCTTTCCTCTTCATCTAGAGCCTGGGAAACTGCAAGAGCTTTCATGTCTGCCCTAGCTGATTCCTCAGCTTTAGCTTCAGCATAATTTGGGTGACCAGCCCAAACACAGATTTCTTGTCCATTCCTGTAGACTATTGCTTTCCTTGCATTTTATAATAAGTTCACTCAGAATCTTGAGCTCATCTGGAAGTGGAGGATGATAGAATGTCCTAGCAATATTCTTGCCCTTTGGTTTAGCTGGGGATTTTGGAGATAAACATCTTTGAAGAGTAGCTGTGTCCACATCTCTAATACATGAAGGTTGTCCCTTTTCTTTTCTTGGACCAGTAATCACTCCATGTAGAAGAGGCTTTAGATCATATGAGGATTTAGTCTGTGGCTCCAATTCCGTTGACACTAATAACATGGCATTCGTTGATGATGGTATGGGTGCATCCGTTGATGTAGAAGTAGCTTGATCTGTTGATGGATGTTTGTTTCTTGCAGTTTCAGCTATCTTCTTAACCCTTGCATCTATGCTAGACCATTGTTCTTTAATCTATGCTGCAAGTTGTAGTCTCATAGATGCTTGTTGAATTAGGTCAACTCCATCTAATTTCTCCTTTGTATACTCCCCATAGCTAGTGGCTCCTTTGGTAAAGAGATGACTGGGACCATGACTTTAGTGACTTGAATATTTAGCTCCTGTGATTTCTCCCCCTTTTTGTTATCATCAAGAGAGATGAGAGGGAGACCCTGAGCTGCCACTAGCTGAGTTATTAGCTGTGTCTGCTTCTCCTATGCCTGCTGCATATGAGCTAATGTGGCTTCCACTTTGTCCACCCTAGAAGTAAGAGTTTTCAAAGTAGTTGCCACCTCATTATCCTTGTTGAAGAAAGTGGTCATCCTGGCAATAGTGAGAAGTGGGAGTTTTTCATCAAGCCTCCTTGCAGTGGAATCCTTTAGATTGTCAATGGAGTCCTTGATTTCCCTGGCTTCAATCCTTGTCTGAAGCATCTGGAGTCTCTGAATTTCTAGAGAATCCATGAGTGCCTTGTAGAATTTCTTTTCAGTGTCAGGTGCAGACTCATGAGCCAAATATGCTTCATTATACTGCCTTGTGATTGCAACATCTAAACCCTGATGTCCAAGCAAGTCTTGAGAAAGCCATCTTGGCTTAGGAGGTACCACAGAAGTCCCAGTCTGTGTAGTAGTAGCCACCTGTAGAACAGCATCAAGACTATCCTCATCACTTGAAGAACCATCATATTCAAAACTTCCACCAGCTCCTGGAGACAAATTGGCAAGTGCATCCTTAGCCCTCAGCATGGATGCAGTTGTATGAATAAGATTGAGTGACCTTTCTGCCTCCACATTGCCCTGTTGAGCCATGATTTGATAGGCTGGCACAGGATGAGTAAAGGTTTCAGGATCCAAAGAAATGCTATCCAGAGTCTGTTGATAATTCTCTTGGAAAGTCAATTCTCTTTCTCCCTCATTAACCTCCATTAACTCACTTGCAATGGCTGGTTCCTTCCTTTGAGTATTTGTAGTCCCTTCTCTCTCTCCACTCTTTTCTTGCATCATGGGCTCCCCATGGCTCACACCTCTCACACCCTCACCTTCACCTACTAAGGTGGAACTCTCAATCTCTCCTTTTGCCTGGCTGGAAGAAATAGCCAGCCTCTCACTCTCATCCTCTCCTTTTGTCTGGCTGCAAGCCAGCCTCTCAGATTCACTCCCTTTCAATCCTAAAAGTGTTTCAACTACCACTAGATCATCTGCACTAGTTGTGTGAACAACTTGATTTTCAAGAATAGGTGCAGAATGAGCTATCAACAGAATGGTAGTTTGAACTGTCAACGGAATGGGTTCCGTTGATGGAGAAACACTTGTCAACGAAAGAGACTGTTTCGTTGATGAAGTCAAGAAAGGAGTTTGAGAAAGTGAAATTATAGTAGAATCTGTGGTGATTGACTTTAGAGATGGTTCCACAGATCCTCTTGTAGCTTCAGAAAAAGATGATTGTTGGCCCAACAAATCACTTAACAAGTGATGACCACCAATTGCAGAGTGGGGCTTCTCCAAGAATAGAGTTGGAGAATCAGGAATAGATGAATGGATCATATCCACATCTAATGACTGTGTAGGAGAATTTTGTGGAGGTGTCTCAATATTAATATTGAGGGAGTGGGACTGTAACCCCAGAGAAAAAATTGGGGCTATATCAAACTGAATTTGAGAAACTGGAATTGTTGCTTCCAGTGTGTGTGCACCCTGTGTGACCTGGGATTTTTGTCTTACCCTTCTTTGGTATTGGGAAATAGCTGTTTGGGGGCTAGATGTGTCCCTTACCCTTTGGATGTGTGCTCTTGGAGGCGAGCTTGTTTCAATAACTACATCCTTTTGAGAGGATGCAATTAGACTTGAGCTAATATCCATATTACTCATTGTGCCTTGTTGGGAAGACACAATGGGGCTAGTCTGGGCAACACTCACCTCTCCCACCTTATCCTTAGGGTTTCTTTGATTTTCACCCCTTCCCTCACCACTCACCACACCAGAATCACTCCCCTTAGGTTGTGTAGTGGATTTTACAACAGATGCCTTTTGAGAAGCACCTGAGGTTGGCTTGGTAGATTTAGACTTTGTGGATTTAGGTCTAGTTGCAGGGGCAGGAGCCTGTTGGGAATCTTTTGAGTTAAGTAGTTATGAACCGGTTTACCTGGTAGCTCTAAATATAAGAGCATATTCAGTGTTTTCGACTCTAAATCGGGAGTCGGTATTTTGAGATATGTAGATAGCCGTGGAAACCCGGAGGGATTCCATCGGCAGAATACCATGTATTTTGAGGATTGTTATTTGAGTATGATATCATTCGAGGAATGATATTTGCTTACTATATCTTTCAAGGAATGTTATTTGAGTATTATCTCAGTCGAGAAATACTATTTGAATACTATTTCAGTTATATATGCTAATGGGAGGCATAACTGTTTTCGAAAGTATATTGTGATACTTGCTTTATGATTTGATTATGGGCTTCTAAGCTAGATATGAGATATTAGTTAGAAGCCAGTTTTTTTTATAAATGCCCTAGGTAAAAGGGGGTATGATTTATTCTTTAGACCGGAAGTAGTTATATTTTCGGTATATGTTAAAGATTATTTTTCCGATAAAGATATCGGATAACTGTTATTTGAGGTTTATTTATTTAATGAATATTATTTTTGAATATTCATTTAAGGTTTATTTATTTAATGAATATTATTTTGAATATTCATTTAATCCTTATTTATTTAATGAATAGTATTTTGAATATTCATTTAAGGTTTATTTATTTAATGAATATTATTTTTGAATATTCATTTGAAGTTTATTTATTTAATGAATATTATTTTTGAATATTCATTTAATCCTTATTTATTTAGTGAATATTATTTTGAATATTCATTTAATCCTTATTTATTTAATGAATATTATTTTTTGAATATTCATTTAATCATTATTTACTTAATGAATATTATTTTCGAATCTTCATTTAAGGTTTACTTATTTAATAAATATTATTCGATTATTTATTAAATACTTTTAACACGTTTTAAAAATGAGAAATGTTATTTAAAGTTTATCACCGACCTTCAATAATTACGAAGGATACTCTAAGTTGTATTAGTAATTATTTTTAAATCAAAAAGAGGTTCCCAAACAATGTTTTTCCATTTAAATCTGTCTTTTAAGAGGATTTAAATGCTCGCTCAACTATCAAAAATATGGGAAACCTGATTTAAGTGACTGCTACTCATTTTAAACTCTCAACTCAAAACTGTCAGGGGACATATATTTTCTCAGAGCAATTTAATTGCTGCAAGTCAAATGTTGTGTTACCACCTCAACGATCGAGGGGTAAATTGATGGAACAAGTCGATATCCATTAACAATCATCGCTTGGGAAATATTGGAGAATCTTCCTTTCCAACCTAGATATAACTACTTAGTGGAGTCGTATCAACAAGTATTACACTTGGGGAAAGGAGGACGATCTTTACGTTTCAGAGTCATGGATTTCATCCGAACTAGGAGTGGTGTAAGTGGTCCAGTTGCGCCGACCCATCCATTTTATTGCCCCAAATGGGTCGGGAGATCCGGGAAGGCAGTAGACAATGTCAGGCTGTCGTGATTCTTCCATCTACATGTAGAGAACATATTTTTGTTGTACGACCTGCTACTGATCATAGTAAGGTTGGTACGACGGGCGCGGTAGCAACTCCGGTATTGGTTCATCATCCAATTTGGATAATTCTGCAACATGTATTGAAAGGGACTAAGGGTAGCCCCCTTAGTACAGGTTTACCGATCATGTTGGCAGAGGGTCGAAAAGTGTTCAAAGAAAATGAAGTTGCAATAAATACTTGCAACTTCATCTTTTATTTTATTAGTTATGACTCTGATAAAACCTTACTCAGATTATATATGCATAAGTGGATTTTGGGTTACGAAAACATTATATTAATTTTCCTCGTAACTTCATCTTTTATATCATATGACTCTGTGGATACCTTACATAACATGAGTTATGGTAAGGGAGTTGTTTATACTGAATCACCTTATAACTTCATCTTTTAAGTTATATGTTGATATTCTACTTACATAGCAGATATTTTTCGGAAAGGTTATATTGGTTTACTTTGAAACCTCATCTTTTATATTATACTAGAACTTTGTTCATAATATAGCAAAAGTTGCAGAAACATTATGAAAATGATATTTGAAATACAACAATGGTACTGTTTTTGGAATACATTCCGATAAGGAAATAATTTCAGTATCGAGATATTTTGACAAATTATTGTCTTATACCCGCTTTATTCTGGGTTGAGTTAAAGGCGGGATTATGTCATACTTTAATTACCTTGCTGAGCTATCGCTCATTCTTGCTATTGTTTTATAAATATTATATAGCAGCGAAGTAGGATACCAAGGATTCGGCGCACATCCCTCAGGCGAGTGGTAAGCGCAAGGCAGTCTCATGAGCAGTTTCTAGCAGTGATCCTGGAAGTAGTGTGAACCAGTCAGATCAAGCTGGAGCTTTTGGTATTCATCTTATGTATAGATATGAATGGTATGAGAGGGTGGTGAGTATTACAAGGCTAAGTTGGTAATGTACCATTACTTAGGAGTTGTATCAGTAGCAAATTCAAAAGACATTTGGGTATTGTAATAAAGATTATTTATTCCGCAATGGTTGTATTTGTGTCATTTCTGAGACTGTAACATGTGTGTGTGTGAGAGAGAGATATATACATTGTGGGGTCATAAGCAGATGAATTGTGTCTATTGTGAGTAAAACAGGCAAGGCAAGAAGTAAGTGGATCGTGACTACTCTAAATCCCTGACCCCGGATTTGGGGCTGTTACAGAAATGGTATCAGAGCGTTAGGTTACAGTCCTCAGAAACGATAGGAGATCGAGTCTTACAATACCCTTAATAATGATAAGAACATCTAGAGCTTAGATTGAGTTTGTAGTCGAGTTAGAGGACATGACCCTGACTGTTTAAGATGAAGCCCGAGAGGGGACTTCTTCTGGGAAACCGTACTTAGGACTTCATGGTTAGTCACCTCGATTCGTATGAGATATAGATTGATGGGATTCTGAGATACCAGACCCTGAGGCCTTCGAGTAGGCAGTTGATGATGCGTTCATTGAAATGGACGGAGATCCGATACAGGAAGATCCATAGGAGGATCTAGAGGAAGACCCCACAGTGGGTCAAGGAAAGAATCTTGTAGAGAACGTGTTGATTGATAAAGATGTGGTATGTTACTTGAGGTCGTATAATAGGACCGGAAGAACCTTTAGAGGTCAAATAAGTGCCGATACGAGAGTTTAGAATCGTTATGATTCAATAAGAGATATGACGAACAAATGGGGTAGAGTCTCCAAAGCAGAAGAGGTAGAGGCAGAATAGCCAATACCGGTGGAATGATTCGATTTGAACGAGACCCGTTACTCGTAGTCTGTTGCAGTGTCTAGGGAGGCAGCATACGTAAGAACGAAGACGTTCAAACTTCATCTATGATTAAGAGTACTTAGTGACCTTAACTAGTAGAGGCATTACCTTATTTATGGGGTTTGACTCCCCACGATCAGCGATTCCACCAAGGAAGGTGTTTACTACGGTACTGAGGCATTTTATTACCTCGAGCAAGATTTTTGTATGTACGTACTACGTAAGGTGTCGTTGTAACACGAGTGCGCCAAAACGAGATATATTTGAAGAATCAAGACGGACTAAGAAAGTCTGGGAAAGACTTAAATAAAAAGGCTGTTATGCCACAAGTGTTAAGCTTATGTAGCATCCGGGATTGATACAAGAAAGGAAATGTTTGGTATGAAAACGGTTATAATAGTAATTGGGTTTAAGCCTGTAGATTCTAACGATCTTCCGGAGTACCGCCCAGTTGACATATGGAATTCGTCGTTGCTATGGGCGACACCGGTATCGAAGTCCTCTTACGATAGGACGCTTGCTTGAGATGCTTGCGCCGAGTCGAATAGAACTCCCTGCGATTGCAAATGTTGATGGTTGAATTCTTAGCGACTATTATAAGTCGGCAATGACGTAAGTATCGAACACCTTAGGGTGCGTGGAAAAGAAAAGCTTTGGAATTGAACGATTATCCATTAGAGGAGCCGCCATAAAAGGAATCCGTAGAGACCTTGGTAGTACCCTCCCCATTTGCAAATTATGTGGGGTACTTCCCCAATCTATGATCTATCTTGACCTCTCTCCAAGAAAGAATTCTGATAAAGGGTATATTCCCTCTTCGAAGTTATTTTATAACACTTGTGTTAAATCATATTTAATTTCAATTGTGTTAGAGGCTGTCACGATGCCTACTTTCAGGTTTTTGAAGCCCTGTCAAATGATGTTATTCAAGCTTCCACTTTTCTTCAAATAATGAATAACCCTATGATGATACCTCACCACTTGCTTGTTAAATACCAGTATCTTTTTTGTTATTCTTTTCTTTGGAAACTGCACCTTTGGAATTTGTTCAATTTTAATCTGTTAGATATAATTGCTGATGATTGTTTATCAGTGTTTAAGTAACAGGTACTTATCAGAGTTTACACTAGAAGCTAGTCAGAGTTTGTTAACGTCTGACGGGGTGAGAGTTTATTTAGTTGTCGGCGCATACTTGAAGATTCTAGAAGCAATATATCTTGAAGATGGAAAGAAGCAAGATATATTGAGATAGCTAAAGAAACGGGACAGAAGACAGAAGCAATCCTAAATTGATATAAATTGTATAGCTGATTTATAGGAATATCAATTAGAGATTGATTGTGTAACTGTGTTCTATATAAACACAGATAGGTTAACCCTAAAAGGGATGCGAATACTGAATACATTATTCTTGTAACCTAGCAGCTCTCTGTGATATTTTACATCACTGAGAGAAGAGTTATTTAATATAATTCAGTTTATTGTTCATAAACAGTGTTCTTGATTGTTATTCTCATACATATATTGATTATATATTGTGTATTCGGCCTAACAATTGGTATCAGAGCCAAGGCTGATTAATATATACAGTTTATTGATCCAAACACAAGTATAATCATGACTGAAAACTCCCAGGCAGGTTCTAATGGAGGTTCTAATGCTCAAAAGGTTCAATCTGCTTCTGTAAGTCGATATGAGTCAATCAGGGTTCCAATTCTCAAACCAGTGGAATATCCAATATGGAAGGTTAAGATGACCATGTTTCTAGAAGCCACAGATCCAGAATACCTTGATAGAATCTATGATGGTCCTCATATGCCAACTAAACTGACTCCTGTAGTTGCTGGTCAAGAACAAAAGACTGTTCTGAAGGAAAAGAAAGATATGACTCCTGAGGACATCTCATCAATTGCAAAGGATGCAAAAGTTAGACATCTTCTTCATATTGCCTTAGATAATGTCATGTCTAACAGAGTTATTGGTTGCAAGACTGCCAAAGAAATCTGGGATGCTTTAGAAGTCAGGTGTCAAGGAACAAGTGCTATAAAGAAGAACAGGAAGACTATTTTAACGCAGGAGTATGAACACTTTGACTCTAGATCTGATGAAACTTTGACAGATACATATGACAGATTCTGTAAATTGTTGAATGATTTGTCTCTTGTTGATAAAGAATATGACCTTGAAGAGTCAAATCTCAAGTTTCTACTATCTTTACCTGAAAGATGGGATTTAAAGGCAACAACAATAAGAGATAATTATGATCTTGCAGAAACAGATCTTGATGAAATTTATGGGTTGCTTAAAACTCATGAACTTGAGAAAGAACAAAGAAACAAAAGATCTGGAAAGTAGACAAAATCTGTTGCTCTCAAAGTTGAAGAAAAACTCATGAAGAAAGAAACATCAAAGAAGAAAGCTAAGGGAAAAGCTTTAGTCATAAATTCTGAAAGTGAGTCATCAAACTCTGATGGTGACTCAAACTCTGATGCTTCTTCTGAATCTGAGGATGATGAAGAACAAATGATGCAAATGGTTGCTTTGATGGTGAAAACCTTCAAGAAGATGGGTTTCAAGAACTTCAAGAAGGGAAAAAGATTCTCAAGAAAAGATTCAAACTCTGAAAGAAAGAATTTCAGAAAGTCTGAAAGAAGGGATATCAAACCTGGAAAGAAAGACAAGTCTGAAATCCAGAGCTACAAGTGTAAAGAGATGGGTCACTATGCTCCAGAGTGCAAGAAAGGAAAATCTGAAAAAGCACTCATCACTAAAGGAAGAGACTGGGCAGATACTTCAGATTCAGATGAGGATGTAAACTATGCTCTCATGGCAACTGTTCAAGATGAATCTGACTCATCTGAAAATAAGGCACCCCTAACAACTTATGCTTATGATATTGATAATATATCTGAATTGAGAATTTATCTTAAAAGCATACATGTTAGTTATAGAGATCAGACTTTAGAGAATGAAAGAATTAAATCTGAGAATCTTAAGCTTAAAGATAGAAATAAATTTCTTGAAGAAGAACTTGTTAACATGCAACAAGTTCAAAAGGAAAGAGATGATGCTGTTTATGTTGAACAGGAGTTGCTTAAGAAATTTAGGGAATTAGAATCTGATTTGGAAAAAGAAAGGAAGGTAATTAAAACCTGGACAAATTCTGGAAAAGACACACATCAAGTTTTTCAAAAAGATGCAGTTGGGTTAGGTTACTATGAGGAAGATGAACTTAGGTTTAAAGATAAAGTTAAAGTTAAAACACAACTTAAACCTATGAAATTTGTTCCTGAATCCAGTAAGCAAAACCATGTACTTGAAAAAGAAGCTGTTACGAAAGAATCAGTAAAAACTTGTGTTAAACAGGTGAATGTTGGTTTAATGACAGAGAAACAATTCAAGTATAAGCTCAAAGAGGTACAGTCTGTTGAAAAACAGAAAGTGTCCAGGAAAAACAGAAATGGAAAAGTAGGCATTAACAGAAGTAATAATCATTTGCCTATTGCTGATACTCCTAGAAAAACATGTCATAATTGTGGTAGTACTAACCATCTTGCAAGTTTTTGCAGGAAGAACAAAGATATTAATTCTTTACCCTCTAAGTCTGGAGTTAAGAATGAAAATAGTAGGGTTAAACCACAGACTTTATGCACTCACTGTGGGAGTACTTGGCATTCTATTTAAACTTGCAAGAATTATCATGCTATTTATCACAATTATTATGAGTTGAAGCTTAATTTGAAATGGGTTAAAGTTGATTCTGCAAGTGTAAATTCTGATAGTGCAAACTCTGATACAGTTAGCTTAAATTCTGTAGATAAGAATTCCGCTGCAAAAGCTAACTATATTAAGAAAGCCAAAGGATCCAAGCAAGTCTAGATCCTTAAATCTAACTCTTTGTAATTGTTTGTGATTGCAGGGCATAAGGGAAAGTACCCTAGTCTTGGACAGTGGATGTTCAGGACACATGACTGGAAATAAAGCCCTGCTATCAGATTATGAGGAGAAAGCTGGCCCAAAAGTTTCCTATGGAGATGGCAACATAGGACATACTATGGGATATGGCAATATCAATCTTGGAAGTGTCATCATCACCAATGTAGCTCTAGTCCCAAGACTCAAGCATGACTTGCTATATGTGAGTCAAATCTGTGACAGAGGTTATCATGTAGATTTTCAACCTGAATACTGTGAGGTTATCAGCAAATCTACAGGGAAAGTTGTTCTAGTTGGACACAGACGGAATAATATCTATGAAGCAAGTTTGGTAACAAACTCTGAAGGAAAAGCTGTGTGTCTGTCTGCAAAAATGTCTAATGAAGAGAGTTGGAAATGGCATAAGAAGCTCTCTCACCTAAACTTGAACAACATCAATGAGCTAATTCGAAAAGATCTTGTAAGGGGACTTCCAAAGTCTATACTCATCATAGATGGTCTGTGTGATTCTTGTCAAAAGGCCAAGCAAAGGAAGTCATCTTTCAAGAGTAAATGTAATGGATCCTTATCATCAGTTGTGGATCCTTATCATCTTCTACATGTTGATCTATTTGGTCCAGTAAATGTAATGTCTCTAGGCAGAAAGAAATATGTTCTAGTCATAGTTGATGAGTATACCAGATACACTTGGGTGTACTTTCTAGAAAAGAAGGATGAAACTGCCTTAACTCTGATGGATCATGTAAAGTTACTGGATAAAGGATCACAGTATAAAGTGAAAATTATAAGGAGTGATAATGGAACTGAATTCAGAAATGTAACAATGGAAGAATTTTGCAAAGAAAGAGGAGTGAAGCAAGAATTTTCTGCACCAGGGACTCCACAGCAAAATGGTGTAGTTGAAAGAAAGAACAGAACTTTAATCGAAGCTGCCAGAACAATGCTTGATGAAGCAAAATTGCCAACTTATTTCTGGGCAGAAGCTGTTCAAACTGCTTGTTTTACTCAAAATGCAACACTGATCAATAGACATGGGAAAACACCATATGAGATGGTGAAGAAAAAGAAACCAACCCTGAAATATTTTCATATTTTCGGGTGCAAATGCTTTGTGTTGAAAACTCATTCTGAACAGCTGACCAAGTTCGACTTAAAAGTTGATGAAGGAATTTTTGTTGGATACCCACTGTCAACTAAAGCATTCAGAGTCTACAATCTGAGAACTAAAGTGATCATGGAATCTATACATGTGTCATTTGATGACAAGAAAATAACTGGAATAGAAGATGAAGAATATCATGATCGACTTCACTTTGAAAATGAAGATCTAAACTCTGATCACGTAAACTCTGATGAAGCAAATCCAACAAACTCTGATGAAGCATACTCTGAACCTCTACTGGTAAACACTGAGGGAGTTTCTCTGACAGAACAAAATAGAGAACCAGTTGAGGGGGAGCTTGATGATACTTCAGAAACATCTCAACATGATGGTTCACATTCTGAAAATGAGTCAGCTGAAGAATCAAATAGAAACTCTGGGTCAAACTTTGAAAGTTCAAATAATGAACAGTCCAATTCAGGGGGAGCCTCAGAGAATGCAGATGGTCAAGAAGAAAATCAGGAGAGCATGGATCAAGGGGGAGGATCTAATAATGATGAAAGAAGCCACTTTCCAACAGCAAGAAGGTGGACACAAGCTCATACACCTGATCTGATAATTGGAGATCCAGATGCAAGTGTGAGAACAAGAAGTGCAACAACGAATGAATGTCTGTTTCATGCATTTCTATCCCAAACTGAGCCCAAGAAAGTGGAAGAAGCTCTTCAAGATGCTAACTGGATAACAGCTATGCAGGAAGAGTTAAATGAATTTGAAAGAAATGAAGTATGGACTCTTGTACCAAGACCCAAAAACAGATCTATTGTTGGTACAAAATGGGTTTTCAGAAACAAGACTGACAGTGAGGGAATAATTACAAGGAATAAGGCTAGACTTGTGGCAAAAGGATACTCTCAACAGGAAGGGATTGACTATGATGAAACCTTTGCTCCAGTTGCAAGATTGGAGGCCATAAGAATTTTTCTGGCATATGCTGCTCACAAAAAGTTCAAAGTCTTTCATATGGATGTGAAAAGTGCTTTTCTCAATGGGAAACTTGAAGAAGAAGTGTTTGTTGAACAACCACCAGGGTTTGTAGATCCCAAGCATCCAGATTATGTCTACAGACTTGACAAAGCTCTTTATGGACTAAAGCAGGCACCTAGAGCATGGTATAAAACTCTGGCTCAATTTCTTTTAGAAAGTGGGTTCACTAGAGGTACAATTGACAAAACCTTGTTCTATTTCAATACTGGTAATGATTTGCTTTTAGTTCAAATCTATGTGGATGACATAATTTTTGGGTCTACTAATAACAAACTCTGCAAGAAATTTGCCAAGCTTATGCAATCCAGGTACCAAATGAGCATGATGGGAGAGCTTAGTTATTTTCTAGGCTTGCAGGTAAAGCAAACAGATGATGGGATTTTTATCAATCAAGCAAAATATACCAGAAATCTTCTCAAGAAATTTGGTATGCTTGATAGTTCATCTGCCACAACTCCCATGGCTACTGCAAAAAAGCTAGACAAAGATACAGGGGCTTTAGTAGATATTACAAACTACAGAGGCATGATAGGGTCTCTTCTTTATCTCACTGCAAGTAGACCAGATATCATGTATGCAACATGTCTTTGTGCAAGATTTCAAGCAGACCCCAGAGAGCCTCATCTAGCAGTTGTGAAGAGAATTTTCAAATATCTCAAAGGAACCATAACCCTTGGTTTGTGGTATCCTAGAGAATCAGAGTTTAAATTAATTGGTTACTCTGATGCAGATTTTGCAGGCTGTAAGATAGACAGAAAAAGCACCAGTGGAAGCTGTCAATTTTTAGGTGACAGATTAGTTTCTTGGTACAGCAAGAAACAGAAATCAATTTCCACCTCCACTGCAGAAGTAGAGTATATTGCTGCTGGTAGCTGTTGTGCACAGATTCTGTGGATGAAGAATCAATTGCTGGATTATGGGTTAAGGTACTCTAAAATACCTATTTTCTGTGATAATCAAAGTGCTATTGCTATGACAGGTAACCCAGTACAACATTCCATGACCAAGCACATCAGTATAAGGTATCACTTTATCAGGGAACATGTGGAGGAAGGAGATATTGAGCTTCATTTTGTGTCTACAGAACAACAGCTTGCAGATATCTTCACTAAGCCTTTGAGTGAAGCTACATTTACAAGACTGGTAAATGAACTTGGAATGATCTCTGGTTTCGACTAGAGATATTGGTTAGACTCAAACTTTACTCATCTGTGAAAATTTGCTCATGTTTTTCTGCATGTGTTAACTGTCATGCAAATCATGTTGATAGACTCTGATAACATACTCTGCTGGAAGCATACTCTGATGATAAACTCTGATGTTATACTCTGATTGTGTTATTGTCTGAAACATATTGACCGATGAAGAAAATTGTACGAAGCATGATTCTCAGTAAGTAATCATGAATCTTTCTAAGTTATATAAAATCTGATCTCAAATGTGTGCAGTAATTTTACACAACATGATACTGTCTCTATATTTATAGCATCTCTTAGTTTATTGATCCTATACACTGAGTCTGTATTAGCTGTTTGCACTTTCTCTCATAAATCATAAACGTTAAATGATGTAGTCTAAACTCTGATAAATAGTTACTGCTAATTCACCCCTAAGCAAAAGATGCAAAAATATGCACAAATTCCTTTGAGATCATGTTGTGCCTAGGAAGACCCATGAACTTATTGTATGAAATAAGGGTTAAAATTTTCAAATTTTTGGTGACTAGTGCCAACCACTGATTACTGGAAAAAGAATGAATAAAAAAAAAAATTAAGGGGGTGAAAACAAATGAATACAAATAAATACAGAGTTTAGATGAAATCAGAATATGTTTTACATATGAGAGTTTGGGCAACCAGTTTTTACTGATTTATTTTGTGGATTTTATGCACTTTGAGATGCTCTCAATATTTATATTTTGTAAACTCTACTATTCACACACAAATATTCACAACTGTGCATTTTGAGAAGAGAGATTATTAATGAAGGAGGAGAATTGATAAAAACTGATGAACTGTGTACTCTACGCCGAGGTAATTTATTTTTAATCTCTGATGATAAAAATAAATAAAGTTGTTTCAGACATTTCATAATTATTGAGGAACATTATTTTTGGAAAATAGAGAGTATGATTGAAACGGTTTGATTGAGTTTTTGAAAATGGAGAGAGGTTGCCTGTCTAGGAAAATGTAAAAGGCGGTAATTATTGCTCTTTTTACTGCGCATGCGCATTGGAAACTGTCAATTACTGCTGTCAGTCATTGCATGAGTGCCATGTGTCACACTCACACGTTTCACGGAGTAAGACAGTTGTGTGTATTGATTAGAAACTGTTCAGTTTTTAATTCTTTCTTTTTGTATTAATATACAATACACAAACTCGTTTGAACTTTACACAACTTACTCCAATTCACACCTTATTGTCACATACACATTTTCACAAACACTCTTACTGCAAACACTCTCAAATATTCTCTAAGTCATTCTCTGCTTATTTCTAAATCGTACTAATGGGTTCTACTGCTTTTGTCTCTTCTGAGCTTGAATTCGTTCCAAATAATTATGCTGCTCCATTGGTTAATGTGAACGCACCGAAGGCGTTTCATTTGATGCAGAATTTTCTTACCCAATCTCCAATTGGGCGTGCTCTTGTAGAACCAGAGAGGCTTTCTGCGGTTCAAATCAAAAGCTTATGGGAGACTGGTATCTATGATGATGGTGGTGTTTCTGGAATGCCATCTATTATTTTCGAGTTTCAAGAAACAGAGTATGTCATTACACCTGGTACGGTACGTGATGCTCTGGGCTTTGGTGAACATACTGCTTACACCATTGCTGTTGGTGATGCTGAGTTGCTGAGGATGATGAGGGAGATAGGTTATGGTGGATCTTTGGCCAAGATAGGTCAATTGAAGCGACCGTTCTTGAGGAAGGAGTGGAGCTTTTTCTTCGACTGTATAACAAAAACGTTCGGGAAGAAGTGCACAAACTGGGATGCAATACCCACTGACAGTCTACAAATAGGGTATTCTCTTCTCTATGGTACCAATTTTGATTTTGGTAGATTTTTTTTAAGTAACTTAGGAGAGAAAATGAATGAAAATAGGGGAGTAGTTTACTTTGCTAGATTCTGTCAGCTTTTATTTTCTTCCTGTGTTAGTGGGGTAGATATTAATGATGCAGATGTAATTCCATGTTTTAAATTACATAAACGTATATTCTCTGATCTTGTGAACAAAGATGTGAAGAAGGGTGCTGTAGGTGATCTCTTACTGCCTGCATTAGTGCAGCAGTTTTTGGATGATTCTACCCAAGAAGATTCACAACCAAAACCACTAAACACTGAAGTTCCTCCATCTACATCACAACCAATTCAGACAAGTGGTAGAATCAAACACAGGGTTTTTAAACCTGCAAAGATTGTTAAGCCAGCTACTGAGGTTGGAGTGTCAAAATCTTCTCTGCCAAAGTCTGATGGTCCCTCAAAGAAGAGAAGAGCAAAGAGACCACGTTCTGATGATGAGGAAGATACTGAAACTTTGCATCAAAGAAGAAGAAGGCTGGTAGCTGACTATCTTTTTGATGAGTTAGATACTGAAGTTGTTCCTGAAGCTGAACAGAATGTAGCTCCTGATGTTGTTACTGAGGAGGCTGATGTTAATGTTGAAGCTATTGTGCCTACAAAGGACAGAGAAGATGCTGCACATGCTGATAATGATAACTTTGCAGATCCTTTGGACATGGATTTTGAAGCACATCCTACTATCATTGTTTGTGACACTGAGGATGTGGCAGCTGATCAAGCCACTCTAGTAGTTGATGAGTCTATGGCAACTCATACAGAGATTCTCTCTGTCACCAATCAAATTCTTGAATTGGGTGAGGAAGTTGATCAGGGAGCAAAATCTGTCTCTTCTGAGAAGATTGTTGAAGCTGCTGTTGAGAAGCTAGATGAAGCTACAGCAGAGAATCTGGAAGAAGAAGAAGAAGTTGTTGAGGCAGTTAACTCTGAGAAGAATGAAGTTGTTGCAGAGCAAGTTCATGATGAAGCTGCACAGCTAAACATTGAAGTTACTGCAGAGAATACAGCTGCAGAGCCTTTAGCAGAAAATGTTGATGCAGACAGAGTTGTCTCTGACAGTGATGATCACACTTCTGCAAATTCTGATCATGCAAACTCTGGAATAAATATTGCACTCTCAGACTCTGATGATCATGAATCCATACCTTTTCTAAGGGATCCTACTGCAGAGTCTGTCAAGGAAAATCAACGTGCCACTGAAGATCATTATAGAGAAATGTACTATTCAAATTGGTCAGGGGCATATTGTATTTTCTCTACACAAAGAACTGCTGATTTTGTTGCTAAGTCTGCTAAAGAAATTTCAAATCCTGAGCTGTTGACACATTTGAAGGCCACAATTATTCAAGTCAAATCTTTGCACAATCGCTTTGATGAGACTCACAAAGCTGTCATAGGCCTGAGGAATGATAGTGTTGATAAGGAATTGGCCTTGAAGACTGATAGAGCTCAATATTCCTCTATGATCAAGGATCAGGTAGAAATAAAGCAGAGACTAAGCACAGTTGAGAGAAATCAAGATGAAATGGCTACAAAGATTGATTCTATTGATGCATCTTTAGAATTGTTGACATCTGTACTTATTCCTGATGATGTCAAAAAGGGGGAGAGAGTTCCTAAAGACAAATGCAAAAGGGCTCCAACTCTGAGACGGAGGGATGATGCAACAGATGGTGGAAGCAAAGAATCAGAGAAAAGGTCAAAATCTGCTCAAGAGCAAGGGAGACTTAGGTCAAACTCTGCTAAGCTGACAAACTCTGATAGAGTAAACTCTGGTGCTCAATCTTCTTCAAGAATTAAAATTCTAGTGATTTCAGCGAATCCAATTACTGATGAAGAGATTGCAGCTAAGCTGTTTCTGGAAGAACATGGTGGTGAAGCCACAGTTGAAGATATGGATGCTGAAATGCAGATTCTTGCTGAAGAGCATAAGAAGAAGGTTGAAGATGGAACTTACAAGAAAAAGGCTGTCAAGGCTCCTAGGAGAAAGGAACAAGGAATCTTTATTAAAGAGAATGTGAACTCTCAACAGAGTTTACAATATTCAAGGAGGCCTGTTGAAGCAAGCACTGATAAAGGTAAAGGTAAATTGATTGAAGAACCTGAGTTATCAAAGAAGGCTCATTCAACCTCTGACATGGCTCAAGTTGAATCAAGACCTAATCAATCAACCACTGACGTTGCTCAAGTTGATAATTCTGCTAAAGTTGTGACAACCTCTGACACTGCTCAAGTTGTACAAACTCAGTTGAGATCTTCACAACTCCAAGGAATTTTTGGAAAACCAACTAGAGATGAAACTCTGAAGCCAGGAAATGTGAATTTTCTTCAGACCAGATCAGTGTTAGGAAAGGAAACTTATGATAAATCTGGTTTGGGATCACATAGAGAGAAAAGAATAAATAACAGTCCTTTAGATCATACATCACTGGCAGAACCTGGTGTTGGGGTAACTCAAGAAAGCCTTGACAAGTTAGAGTCTGTTCAGATGATCTATCACAAAGGAATTAAAAAGGAGTTTTTGTTATACTTTATGGCTGATGGAAGAGTTTATAGAGTTGGAGAAGCTGACATTCATCTGAAGCTATGGGAAGAGCTGGAGTATGTTTTGTATCTAATGAAAGTGAAAAATCAAAGTACTCATAATGCTGCTCAAGTTTTGAAAGAGAGAATGATGAAGTCTAAAGTTTTGCTTGGAGCCAGAATTTCAAGTGCTTATATTCCTAAATATAGAGATGCTCATGGAAAGCTGGTAGAAATGAAGAGGAATAGTGCAAGGTTCAGAACTACACTGGGAATAAAAGTCTTAGAGTTCAATCTAGAGTCTGATAAGTCTTTCTTTATAAGACTTGGAAATGCGATGAATAAAAACAGCATTTATTCTCCGAGGGCTGCCATATATCAGACTGGTGAAAGAGATCCATAACTTAAGGAGCTGAAAGAGATTATGACTGCTGAGCTAGAAAGAGCTGAAAGAAGACTACTTACAGATTATCTCAGGACAGTGCCTGACATTGAAGAAATTAAGTAAAGGCTGACTGTAAGTTTTTAAAGTTTTATGTTCTAAGTAAAAGTTAAACTCTGTTATGTTATAAACACTGCATTTGTTAATGTTTTGACATCATCAATTATCTTTTAACTTGTACATTTTTGTTATGCACAAGTTGGGGGAGATTGTTAGATATAATTGCTGATGATTGTTTATCAGTGTTTAAGTAACAGGTACTTATCAGAGTTTACACTAGAAGCCAGTCAGAGTTTGTTAAAGCCTGACGGGGTGAGAGTTTATTTAGCTGTCGGTGCATACTTGAAGATTCTAGAAGCAATATATCTTGAAGATGGAAAGAAGCAAGATATATTGAGATAGCTAAAGAAACGGGACAGAAGACAGAAGCAATCCTAAATTTATATAAATTGTATAGCTGATTTATAGGAATATCAATTAGAGATTGATTGTGTAACTGTGTTCTATATAAACACAGATAGGTTAACCCTAAAAGGGATGCGAATACTGAATACATTATTCTTGTAACCTAGCAGCTCTCTGTGATATTTTACATCACTGAGAGAAGAGTTATTTAATATAATTCAGTTTATTGTTCATAAACAATGTTCTTGATTGTTATTCTCATACATATATTGATTATATATTGTGTATTCGGCCTAACATAATCCAAGGTGTTCCTTTGAGAAATATTGTCGAAATGCGATAATCATTAAATTGATCTCGAATTGCTTTCATACTTTTCAACTTCCACTGAGACGAACAACCCTATACTTATAGGGGCTACAAGGACTATCTGTCTATGTGATAGAAGTCTGATGGGACGCCATCACTTGTGAGTTGTGAAATAAAAGAAGGCTAATTACCTTTAGTAATGTCTCAATCGAGGCACACAGCGTTGAGTTCTTATGATCATGTTGATCTCTCGGTAAATTCTCTTACCTCCAATAAGGTTACCTTAAAACTCATAACCTTATGATCACCAGTGTGTGACGTTTTCCTTGATATGGGAGCTATCTTTTCAAGGCCCCATAATTTTTGTTATCCTCATTGAATTCCAGGGGGAGGCCAACCAGGTCAAATAAGTCAAAATTCTCTGATAGGAATTAGATTCGCAACGAAATCGCCTATGACAGGAGCGAATCCCTAAGACAAATAGAATATTAGTGACATATCAATGAAATTGGTTTATTCTCCCAAGGATATTATGATAATGGAAAAGGGGGTCAATCGATATATGTGAAAGGAATAGCGATGTGCCGTGAACTTCAGTGACAACGATGTTAGATAGATGCCCTATAGTGGAATTGAGATTTTGGAGGAGTTGTTTACGAATGTACGCTACCTCTGGGTTAGCAAGATAAGTATTGTCGATGGAGTCAGAGGGAGCTGGTATTGTGACTTGGGAGAGGTGCGGTGTGTTGTTTTTAGAGAAATAATTTCCGGAAATATATGGAGACCTGGATGAAAATAAAAGTTAAAGAGTTAAAACAAGAAACCATGACTGTGACCGAGTATGAGGCCAAGTTTTCCGAATTATCGAGGTTTGTTCCGGAGTTTGTGAACACGGAAGAAAAGAAAGCCAGTAGGTTTCAACCAGGACTACCTCCAACAAGCAGCCCACTGTCAGGACCTTTAAATAGCAGGTACCCTTCTATACTATTTAGACAGAGCTAATGTATCATTGTATATCAAGAAGTTGAATGCCAATTAAACCTTAAGGCCGAGCCGCTAAGGGAATAATTACAAGTAGAAATAGTCAATCGAGGGATTTTCCCATAAGACTGGTACATCCAGGTTGTGAACTAGAAATATGAGGTCGACACTTTTGATAGACCTGATTCCTTTCAAGTTGGGAGAAGTTGATATTATAATAAGGATGGGTTGGTTGACACCCAATGGAGCCCAGACTGATTGTAAGGGAGAGAGAGTAATAATAAAGGATGGAGACAGATTCAGAGATTCTTGAATATAGTTCAGACTAAGAAACTATTACGCCGGAGATACGAGGCTTAATTAGCTCTTATGGTTGACACCAAGAAAAGAGACACCAAGTATAAAGGAAACTACAGTGGTTTTGGGAGGCTGTACAAGATCTTAATGTGCTACCAAATATCGATTGGGATGACATGAGAATGAATAACGAGTATTCAGGTTATAGTGCCGCATCTCCTGTTAGCCTCAGTGGGAATGAAAGAGTTAGCGACTCAGTTACAAGAATTGCTGTGGAAGAATATGATAAGACCCAGTGTACCACCGTGGAGAGCCCGGTGTTGTTGTAAGAGAGAAAGATGTTAGCACAAGATTATGCATCGAACCTCGAGAGTTGTATGAGTTCGACATGGAGAATAGGTACCCTTGTAAATGATTGTTTGATCAGCGGAAGAACGCTGTGTATTTCCAAATTTATTTAAGAACTGGATATCACCAGTGGGAAGTTAAATCCGAGGATATACCCAAGACTGCGATTCATACTAGGAATAGACACTTCGAGTTTTCAGCGAGGTTATTTTGGGTTGACTAATGCACCCATAAATTTTTATGGAATGTAATGAATTGACTTTGAGTTACCCGTGATAGTAGATAACATGAGATGGAGAAATGGCTAGAATTGACCTAGGATTATGACTGTGAGATACACTACCATCCGGGGAAGGCCAATGTGGTGGCCGATACCCTTAATTAAAATGAGACAGAGATGGATTCCGAGTGATCGGGAATTAAAGGACGAGATTTTACACAAAACCCAAGTTAGTCCAACAAACTAGAAAGACAAAAGATTTCACCAACAAGCGGCTAGTGACAGCCAAGACAGACAGAGAAAGTATGCGGACTAAGACCGCGAGTATAGAGATAGTACTGCTATTGATAAGCTAAATGGCATGTTGATGAATGACAAGCAAGTTTATGTTGGTGTATTTTCTGTACAAACAAGATAGAGAATATGAGGTTAGAGATTCGTGATGCCAAAAGATATCCTCGTGGAAGGAATTAATGAGATTTGGAAAGAAAGGGGAGTTGAGCCCGAGATTCATTGGGCCATCTGAGATTTTAAAACGTGTCAGGAAGATGGCCTACGAGCCAGCCTTACCCCCCAAACTTGTAGAATGGTCATAACGGGGTTCATGTGACAATGCTACGTCAGTATACTATAGATGCCCGTCATATGTTAGAGTACGAGCAGGTAGATATACAACCTGGTCTGACTTACAAAGAACAACCTGTGGAAATCACTGATAAAAAAGAGCAAGTGCTAAGAGACAAGGTTGCCAAGCTAGTGAGAGGTTTGTAGAAAATCAAGAAGTGGAAGAATCCACTTGGGAGTTAGAAAGTGCAATGGGAGAGAAGTACTCCAGTTATTCCTAAGCTGATTCCGGGACGGAATCCTTTTAAGGAGGGGAGACTCTAATAACCCGAATTTTTGGTAAAATTAAAACTTTTCTTATTATGATTAAGTGCATCAGTGAATAGTGAATTTGGTGGATGAATAGTGATTTTGAGGGTTAAGAAAATTTTTCATGCCACCTATGTACGAGACGTAGTGTGGATATTCCGAAGTCATATTAGTGATCTACGGAGTAAATAAGTGAATGCAAAGACGATCGGAATTCAGTTATTCCAAATTTTATTTTGGTGTAGTATTTGACCGGGCAGTGAATTATATATTATTATATTCAAGAAATGAGATATTAAATTTGAGGATTTGAGGATTTAATATTTTGGAATTTTATTATTTTATTAAAGTCGATTTAAGGATTCGATTGTTGGAGTGAATAGTGAATAGTTACTATTCACTACGAGAATCGCGCAGAGTTTATTCGCTCTTTTTAGGAAATATTTTCGAATCGTTGCAAGAGGAACAAAAACAAGGATGAATAGTAACATTGATGAATAGTACTCCACGGTGAATAGTAAAATTTTATAGTCTCCGATTGATCCTATATTTCAGCGGAAGTTCAGGAATAATAAACGGTTACTAATCGTGTAGTCAGAAATCGCAAACGAAAACGAGAATCGAAAATCCGTTCGAAGGAGCAACCTTGGACATATTATAACTTAGGGAATAAAGAATAAGATATGTATTATAATAAAAAAAGGGAAAGAAAGGAAGTGGTGGGAGAAGTGTGTTAAAGAAGCTTGTAAGCTTAACCAAACTTGAGGGGCTAACTTGCATTTTGTTAAAAACAAAATATCTACCTTATCATCACACCTCCACCACACATTACACACACAAAAGTAGCAGCCCCCACCCCCATTTTCTTGAAGAAAAAAACGAATGGAAGAAGATGGGATGCTTGCTTGCTTGTTTCTCGTGTTCTACCACTCGAATCGAAGCTCTTTCCAAGCTCTTCGCATCTAGGGTAACATCTCTCTCACCCATGAACTCTATATATCTCTTTTATTAAGTTAAAGAAGATGATGAATAGTTTTTTGTTGAGTTTTATGTTTATAATTGAAAGATGGAAGCATGAATGTATTGTTAAGGTCATGAGTAAGTGGATTATGTAGTTTGTTTAGTTGTTGGATGAGTTGTGGATGGATTTTAAATATGGTACCAACTGGTTTGGCTCGGTTTGAGATTGATAATGGACTTTAAGTGTTGTAATTGATATGTATGATGATTGGTGATGAATTGGAATGAGATTTGAATCTCGGAAATGTTAAGCTTTAAGCCGACGTAATGCCCGATTTTCGGTAACGCTAAAAACTGCCTAGAATCCGAAAACCTAACTGCCTCTTTTGGTTCAGTGATAAACATGAGTGTGTAGAGATTTGTTTCTAGTTTACGTGAGCGCAAGAATCATGTCATTACGATTTACGGTTTATGAGATATGACCATTTTAGTGAAAGTGGTTCAAGGAATGAGATTGCAGAAATGTACCAACTTTGTGGCTATGTTTGAGACCCTTGAGTTGTTTTAAAATATGAAATTTTGTATTGAAGTGTCAAGGTCAGTTACGAAAGTTTGTACGAAGGTTTCGAGTCCAAAAGATTATTTTTCGATTTTATAAAAATGTGTTAGCCGATGTTGCGCAAGTGAAAACCACTAAGAACATGACTTAGAAACCAATGTTGTAAATGGTTAAGTATAACTTGTATTCGAGGATCGATTTCGGACTAAACCTACGACTTAAGTAATTATCGATTAACATGGACTTAGTATGGGCCTATAACGAGCTAGTAATGCATTGGTTGTGTTTCGCTTACGTGTTTAAGCATTTAGTACAAGTGGATTATCCAGGGGATTAATCGTGTGTTTTCTTTGACTTTGTCTAGATTGTCCGACATCGTCGCGAACCCCTATCACTTCTCGAGCATCAGGCAAGTTTCTAAATCTATACTTTGAAGTATTGATTATATAATATTGCTTTTGCCATGTATAGAATTGGACAGTTTTGCGATATATCTTATTTCTTGTTGAAATAGATTTGACCTCTGGATTATATAAAATCTTTTGAGTTAAGTAGTTATGAACCGGTTTACCTGGTAGCTCTAAATATAAGAGCATATTCAGTGTTTTCGACTCTAAATCGGGAGTCGGTATTTTGAGATATGTAGATAGCCGTGGAAACCCGGAGAGATTCCATTGGCAGAATACTATGTATTTTGAGGATTGTTATTTGAGTATGATATCATTCGAGGAATGATATTTGCTTACTATATCTTTCAAGGAATGTTATTTGAGTATTATCTCAGTCGAGAAATACTATTTGAATACTATTTCAGTTATATATGCTAATGGGAGGCATAACTGTTTTCGAAAGTATATTGTGATACTTGCTTTATGATTTGATTATGGGCTTCTAAGCTAGATATGGGATATTAGTTAGAAGCCAGTTTTTTTTTTATAAATGCCCTAGGTAAAAAGGCGTATGATTTATTCTTTAGACCGGAAGTAGTTATATTTTCGGTATATGTTAAAGATTATTTTTCCGATAAAGATATCGGATAACTGTTATTTGAGGTTTATTTATTTAATGAATATTATTTTTAAATATTCATTTAAGGTTTATTTATTTAATGAATATTATTTTGAATATTCATTTAATCCATATTTATTTAATGAATATTATTTTGAATATTCATTTAAGGTTTATTTATTTAATGAATATTATTTTTGAATATTCATTTGAGGTTTATTTATTTAATGAATATTATTTTTGAATATTCATTTAATCCTTATTTATTTAATGAATATTATTTTGAATATTCATTTAATCCTTATTTATTTAATGAATATTATTTTTTGAATATTCATTTAATCATTATTTACTTAATGAATATTATTTTCGAATCTTCGTTTAAGGTTTACTTATTTAATAAATATTATTCGATTATTTATTAAATACTTTTAACACGTTTTAAAAATGAGAAATGTTATTTAAAGTTTATCCTCGACCTTCAATAATTACGAAGGATACTCTAAGTTGTATTAGTAATTATTTTTAAATCTAAAAGAGGTTCCCAAACACTGTTTTTCCATTTAAATCTGTCTTTTAAGAGGATTTAAATGCTCGCTCAACTATCAAAAATATGGGAAATCTGATTTAAGTGACTACTACTCATTTTAAACTCTCAACTCAAAACTGTCAGGGCACATATATTTTCTCGGAGCAATTTAATTGTTGCAAGTCAAATGTTGTGTTACCACCTCAACGATCGAGGGGTAAATTGATGGAACAAGTCGATATCCATTAACAAGCATCGCTTGGGAAATATTGGAGAATCTTCCTTTCCAACCTAGATATAACTACTTAGTGGAGTCGTATCAACAAGTATTACACTTGGGGAAAGGAGGACGATCTTTACGTTTCAGAGTCATGGATTTCATCCGAACTAGGAGTGGTGTAAGTGGTCCAGTTGCGTCGACCCATCCATTTTATTGCCCCAAATGGGCCGGGAGATCCGGGAAGGCAGTAGACAATGTCAGGCTGTCGTGATTCTTCCATCTACATGTAGAGAACATATTTTTGTTGTGCGACCTGCTACTGATCATAGTAAGGTTGGTACGACGGGCGCGGTAGCAACTTCAGTATTGGTTCATCATCCAATTTGGATAATTCTGCAACATGTATTGAAAGGGACTAAGGGTAGCCCCCTTAGTACAGGTTTACCGATCATGTTTGCAGAGGGTCGAAAAGTGTTCAAAGAAAATGAAGTTGCAATAAATCCTTGCAACTTCATCTTTTATTTTATGAGTTATGACTCTGATAAAACCTTACTCAGATTATATATGCATAAGTGGATTTTGGGTTACGGAAACATTATATTAATTTTCCTCGTAACTTCATCTTTTACATCATATGACTCTGTGGATACCTTACATAACATGAGTTATGGTAAGGGAGTTGTTTATACTGAATCACCTTATAACTTCATCTTTTAAGTTATATGTTGATATTCTACTTACATAGCAGATATTTTTCGGAAAGGTTATATTGGTTTACTTTGAAACCTCATCTTTTATATTATACTAGAACTTTGTTCATAATATAGCAAAAGTTGCAGAAATATTATGAAAATGATATTTGAAATACAACAATGGTACTGTTTTTGGAATACATTCCGATAAGGAAATAATTTCAGTATCGAGATATTTTGACAAATTATTGTCTTATACCCGCTTTATTCTGGGTTGAGTTAAAGGCAGGATTATGCCATACTTTAATTACCTTGCTGAGCTATCGCTCACTCTTGCTATTGTTTTATAAATATTATATAGCAGCGAAGTAGGATACCAAGGATTCGGCGCACATCCCTCAGGCGAGTGGTAAGCGCAAGGCAGTCTCATGAGCAGTTTCTAGCAGTGATCCTGGAAGTAGTGTGAACCAGTCAAATCAAGCTGGAGCTTTTGGTATTCATCTTATGTATAGATATGAATGGTATGAGAGGGTGGTGAGTATTACAAGGCTAAGTTGGTAATGTACCATTACTTAGGAGTTGTATCAGTAGCAAATTCAAAAGACATTTGGGTATTGTAATAAAGATTATTTATTCCGCAATGGTTGTATTTGTGTCGTTTCTGAGACTCTAACCTGTGTGTGTGTGAGAGAGAGAGATATATACATTGTGGGGTCATAAGCAGATGAATTGTGTCTATTGTGAGTAAAGCAGGCAAGGCAAGAAGTAAGTGGATCGTGACTACTCTAAATCCCTGACCCCGGATTTGGGGCTGTTACATTCGTCGAGTTTGAATTTGTTGATTTTGGGGTCCCAGACCTTGTATGTAAGGAGGAACATATGCTTCATGGTAAGTGGGGTTGAGACCACTATTGCCCATCGTGGGTCGAGGCGGCATGCCATAGTTTGGCATCCCAAGAGTTTGTGTTGCGTATTGGGGAATATCCATAGTATGAAGTTGAAGGCCACTTGGTGCATTCATGAGCAGTGGGGAGATTGGTTGCTGGAGAGTGGTCTCTTGTGGATTAGATCCATGAACGACCATTTGTAGGGGATTCGTCCCTTCAACCGAAATCGGGATTTTCGGTCCTTGAGTGTTGGTGGGGATATTCGTCCCTTGAGTGCCAGTAGTTGGCGGTGGTTGATTTCCATGAGCATCAGCCTCAGAGGTGATAAGAAGCTCCTCAGAAGTTTGAGTATATCGAGTTCTTCTTCGTGTTTTTGCCATGGTTGATGTTGTCTTCCCACAAACGGCGCCAAATGTTATGGATTAAAAATTGTGCTTGTAAATTAATTGCTAGGGTTTAGAGAGTGTAAAATGTAACGCCCCCAAATCCGGGGTCAAAGGATTTGGTCGTCACACTGCACTCTTAATCCAAACAACCTGTTTAACATAAAATCAACACAATAATAATAATATATGTGACCCCAACTCTACCAAGAATCTTTAAGGGTTATAGTGCTAGAAACAAGAATCCAAAATTTCATTACAAACAATCTTTCTTCTTTACAACCATTCTCTTTACATAAATTCTAATACACAAGTATAACTTCGATAAGAAGTATTCCAGGCAACTAACTTTACACAATACAATATTCAATGGAAAACATCCATATACAAAACCTCTCACTACCTTCAAATGCTCTGGATCAGAACGTCTTTACGCTAATATCCTTCCCCATCTCTGATCAGCTACGCGGACAACTCTCGCCAATATGCCTTCTTACTGGCAGGCTAAAATATATATAAAGAAAACAAGTATGAGCGAATGAATTGCTCAGCAAGTGCATTATCAAGTATAATATATAAAGTTTCCAAAATAAGCTTTGGATTTTCAAATAACAAACTTTTGTTTTTAAACATTTGTAATCTTTAAAACTTCTCAAATCAAGTTTAGTAATTTATCACAATTTCTCATTCGTCTTCTCGCAACTGAATAGTTTAAAACACAAAAAGGTTTATATTGGCCGTCACGGCGACCGAATCAACAATAACTACAATAGTATGTAGAAAAATACGAATTGAGTATAACTCATATGTCTTTAAGACCACAGTTTGTATAAAGATACTAATTTTGTAGATAACAAATCTATTCACAACATTCTCTGAAACCAACAACTCTGGAAGGGTAGAATAATCAAGGAGTAAGAATGAGCCAACACGCTCGATCATGGAACAAAGAACGCACTTCAAGACTTCGACATGGTACCGACTGGATACGCGGTATGAATAAAACTCATCAGAATAGATATCTCACGACTACCAATGGAATCAGGGAAGTGGATTTCGACTATTTGGAATCCAAATGAATTAAGAGTAAGTGATTTCAGCAAGATTGAAACCACCATTTATTAATCAACAACCAACAATTTTACGCAACGAATAAACCTGAATATCAGGTCATAACTCACAAGTACAAAACATATGGATGTAACTCATCCCAGAAATAAGAATTGATATTAGAATTGGATTTTTAACATTTATCAAATCAAAGGTTGTGATGCTGGCCAGCCACGCATCAACCCCGGACTTGCTTATAGCAAAGTCCTCTACTGGATCCTAGGCCAATCTGGGCCTTAATTTATTCCGACCATAAATATGGCCCGACCAATTACTGGTCCCATTTAAAAACATTCCAATCCTATATTATATACGTCAGGTGTCAGAACAATTGACAACCTTACTTCGACAATCAGGTGTCGGAAGAATCGACAAACCTAATACAACAATTGCTGGAAAACTCACGTTCCAGGAAACAGTTCAATTATGAAGAATCCATTAAGGAATAACAATATAATCTAGTATCGACAAGATCGACACAATATGGGGAGGTGCACATGAAAAGTGACAATATAATAAGCATCGATGAGTTCGATGTAACAACTGGGATATAATGAAGAATAAACAATGACATGCTTAACAAGATTAAATCTGATATGAAACAGGCATTATGATATCAACAGAATTTGCAACAACTCAATATAGAATAGGGTTCAAAGAACAGGCTCTAGATGGCCTTAACAGTTCAAATTATCACATTATGGAAGAATTAGTTAAGATTTACTAATCTGGTAAGTGACAAGAAAGTCAAGTTTAATTTTAAGGAGAATTCAAGGTGAAGTTTATAAATGAAGAAAACAAGGGTTTATTAACTTCTGACAGAAATAGTTCAAGTCCTTCGAACATATACTTATAATAGATAAGCCTTGTATTTGAAGGAAGTAAACTAAATCATGCACAGCATATATGAATTCGAATCAGGGAATGGATCAGATGATCGCATTAACAAGAAATGATAATAAGACTTGCATGGGTGCAAGATGGAAAAATGGAATACTTGTAGAACAAGTACCACAACTTTTGGAATTTAAAATAACACTTTACCCTCATAGGGTTCACAAGTTCCCACTCATATAGGGTTGGCAATATCCCAACCTAATATTTTTAAATCAACTTTTTGAAAGAAAGCCTTAGTATACGGCCCATAACTATCTTCTAAATCGTTTCAACAAAATATTTATATTTTTCCAACCAACCTGGAAATATGAATCTAAACTCAAAAGGTATAAAATAATACTCGTCAACTTACGAGATTTAAATAACATACTTGCAATTTAATGCAAAGAAATCAACATTTGAAAATTCAGTAAAAAGCATTCAACATACATACTAATAATTCAAGATAATATCTCTTAATTAATAAGCAAGGGTATAAACACTTGCCTCTGGTCCTTAGCTATTTCGTAACGCTGAAACAATACGATTCCCTCCTTATTCTGTCTTATCGCACGATTCTCTACTTCCGTCCTTCTTTGCTCTAACGCTCTTGCGAACACCACTAGTCTGCTTTTACCATTTCGAATCCACGTGCCAGCCTCGATAGTCAAACATGAGACAGTACTGGGTCTTCAACGTATGATTTCACATTCCATAAACGATTGTAACTTAACTCCGATAATCTGACTCATCTCGTCCAATAGCCTCTGTTGCATAGACAACCACATTTCAATTGATAGAATGATCACAACTAACTATACAAGTAATCCTCGTAACTCGCTTGACGAAACTCCCCATACTATAAAAAAGTCAACATCTAAGTCAACGGCCTCGTAAATCTCATTTTCTAACATTACCGACAAATTTCTATTCCAACTACCCCTCGTGATGATATTAGACACGACCAAAGCATTTAAACAAGTTTCAAAACAATTATTCGCATTTATGACTCAACAACCAGATAATCCACATCATTCACATAACACATTTAAACAAGTAACCGGTTACGTATCGGACGCCCGGTCTAATTTACGATATTTAAAACTCAGATACTAGCCCTAGTACGGGCATATACGGACTATAAAACACATTACACAACTCATACAAACCATATAGCACTTATAACTATTTTTAAAACATCATACGAAGCTTATTTGAATTTAAATAAGCCACAAACAATTTTTAAATCAAAAATCGGATTTTTAAATCCAATATAAGTATTTTAAATGCAAATAAATCAATTAACAAAATTAATTGACACTCTTTAAATGCTCAAACTATTTTTAAATAATAAATCATGTTTGAAAATAATTAAACTAAATTTTAAATTAATTAAATCTAATTAATAATCAATTTTTAAGAATTAATTGATTAAAAGAATAAATCAATTAATTAAATTAATTAATTATTAATTAAAAATAATTAAAATAATTAAGTTTAATCAATTTTCGAATTTAAAATAGTAAATAAGATTTTCCAGAATTTTCTGAATAATAAAATGTATTTTTAAATCAAAGATATGATTTTTAGAATTTTTAAAACAATTTTTGAATTATTTTAAAAATAAAAATCCAGAAACAGTATTTAGAAATAGGTTTAGGATTTTCTGGATCAAAACCGGGTCGGGTTAGGGTTAGGAAACGGGTCGCCAAGAACAGTTTCCGGATCTGCCAAGAACACCACCGGAAAACTGGGTTTCCCAGTTTCCGGCATGGTTCCGGCCAAACTCCGACCAACCCAAACTCTGCGTTCTTTAATGGAAAATCACGAGGACAACTTGGCAACACCAACCCTTGCTGGAATCGACTCAAATCACCAGGAATCACTCAATAATAACCGAAAAAGAATTTCCCGGTGGCGGTGAATTTTCCGACCGTCAAACAAACGATCTCCATCCTTGAAACAAATTACACATACTAACTCCCCTTCCCCCGATCTACTCATTGGTATCAACAAAATCAAGAACCCATCCCTGTAACCAAAAATCCGGCCAAAAGTTCATAGTTTTCCGGCGAGCTTACTAACTTCCGATTAGCTCGATTTCTAACTCAAAAATCAAATTAAAAATCACTAACATGTTCTAAATCACATAACAAACACACTCAAGCCATCAATTTACAAGAACAATCAATATTACAGATTTCCCCAAATTAAAAATAAAAATTCGAAATAATTAAAATTCAAGAAATTCGAAATTCATACCCACACGAATGTTGATGATGGATTTGGATAGAGGGTGATGAGAGCTTCGATTTGGTTACAAGAACATCGAAATCGGATTCCGATAACGCCTTCAAAAGTTGGTTTGATTCTCAAGAACACAAAGAACACATTCTAGGGTTTTTTGGATTTTTAACTGTAATTAAGCTTGATTATACGAAAACAAAGTACGATTTACCTTTTTATAATAAACGGAAAATAATACCCCAAACGACATTTTTGGATCGATACTGATCTGATGGATCGCTTTAAATAAAATATAACAGAATATATGCTTTAAACCTTTAATAAAGCAGAATACACGTTTCACGAGACGATAAGCATCCATAAAGTACGGATAACTACAAGTATCGTTTAATACAAAATATACGAACCAAAATACCTCCATTACGAATATTTTCGAATACTTCCCACTTTAACGAATGAAATATTGGTACGAACGATATACCAATGTCCCGATTAATTTGGGAACGATCCAAATTTTCTTTTCGATAATTAAAATAGAATAAACTAGTATGACATCCTTTTCAAAATAGTTTCTAATTCCCCACACATTTCACATAGCACCACAATATCACATATTCAATCATTTAACGAATAACTTAGCGCGTTTAAACAGATAAATCACTTAATAACTCTTAATATGAAATTAAAATTTCATTTCACATCACATAATAACACGTAATTTTCCCGAATCTTACATAAAACATAATGTAACATAAGATGTAAAAGAGATAACTACAACTTAACAAAGGACAAGACAGACAATAGTATTAACAGAAGCACAAGAATCCAGAATCAAAGAAGAAAAGGTAAACTCAAAAAATCAAAATACGTTATGTATTCTTGAAGTCCGTAAGCAGGTCACGGAAAGAAGTTCATGAAAATGTTCAAGCCTCAGTGACAGCAAAAGAAACAAGACTTTCAAGACGACAGAAGTATGTGAATGATTTAGGGTTAAGTACCACGGGATTCCAGTGATTTAAACGAAGCAACCAGAACGACAAAGGACTTATCAGAAGCATTGAATTGAAGACATAGAAGAAGAATTGATCAAGTGATTATTCATCTGTGACTAGTTGCACTAGGTGACGACACTTAAAAGATCAAGGTGTTTTATCGTCTCAGAAGAAATTGATACAGTCTATTACTTAAACACCAAGGAGTTCAGAAGCATTTTCTAAAAGATCAAGAACAAGAAAAAGAGTTCGATGGTTTTTCATTTATAAAAACCATCGAATGTGATTCAAGGAAACAATTAGAAAACTAATGTAAGTTAAATTCTCATTCGATAGTTTTATTTAAAAAACCATCGAATGGAAATTTAACATTAAACATTCGATAGTTTTCTAATGTGAAGAGCAGGTGAAAAGTATGTTTGTTTTCAGGTTGATTTTGAAGATGGACGGCCAAGATTGATTCTTCAATATGGTTCGATAGTTTTCAAATCCAAAGTCTGCAGTTAATACAGAGATGAAGAAGTGTCTTCTTCAGTTAAGGCAAAACACACAGAGACATTACTGAGAGAGAGAATTGAGCCGGATAAATTATCAGAGAAATTAATAGTGCTCAGAACTTGATCATTGTATTGAATTTGTGTAACCTTAAACTCATTGAAGCTAATCTACGGATTAGAAATTGTAGCACCCCTCGAGGTTTATATTTATAAAAAGATATATTCCCCGAAACTTGGTTTGGTTTGGTGTGTTTGATTTCGTTATAGAACTGAATGATTAATCCGCGAACGAAATTAAATTATTTGTGAGTATCGTCTTCAACCCCCCTTCTACGATACTTTGGACCTAACAATTGGTATCAGAGCTACTTGATTGACGTACAAATCAGATCCGGTGAATGAGACGAAAATCAAACGTAGCGTGAAAATTCGAAGCAAATTTTTTAACTTTCAAATTTTTTCATTTAATTGGAATTTCTTGAATTTTAAACAATTTGAAATTTTCAGAAACCATGAGTGCTCCAAAGACAACCGCTAGTATTAAAGTTCCCCCGTTTACTAGAGATGATTTCGGTTTGTGGAAGATGAAGATGCTGTTATTTATCAAGGCATCTAATCCGTTGTATATTGGCATATTAGAGAACGGACCGTTTGTACCAATGAAACCAGTTAGTGAATCTACAGCTCCTGATGGTAGCAGGATTCCTCAAGGCACCCAACCTAAGGATATTACTGAGTATACAGATTCTGACAAAGAACTGATTCGATTGGACACAAGTTTGATGTTGATATTGGCAGACTCCGCAGACAAAGAAATGAGCTATCGGTTGATGAACTGTACAAGCGGGAAACATATGTGGGATACCATTAACTTGATAATGGAAGGAACTGAAGACGTGCAGGAAAACAGATTGGACATCCTGACTTCTCAGTACGAAGCTTTTAGGTCTCTTCCAGGAGAAAGTATAACTCATGTCTTTGAGAAATATACCAAGCTCCTAAATGAATTGAAAGACCTTTAATAAAGCAGAATACACGTTTCATGAGAAGATAAACATCCATAAAGTACGGATAACTACAAGTATCGTTTAATACAAAATATACGAACCAAAATACCTCCATTACGAATATTTTCGAATACTTCCCACTTTAACGAATGAAATATTAGTACGAACGATATACCAATGTCCCAATTAATTTGGGAACGATCCAAATTTTCTTTTCGATAATTAAAATAGAATAAATTAGTATGACATCCTTTTCAAAATAGTTTCTAATTCCCCACACATTTCACATAGCACCACAATATCACATATTCAATCATTTAACGAATAACTTAGCACGTTTAAACAGATAAATCACTTAATAACTCTTAATATGAAATTAAAATTTCATTTCACATCACATAATAACACGTAATTTTCCCGGATCTTACATAAAACATAATGTAACATAAGATGTAAAAGAGATAACTACAACTTAACAAAGGACAAGACAGACAATAGTATTAACAGAAGCACAGGAATCCAGAATCAAAGAAGAAAAGGTAAACTCAAAAAATCAAAATACGTTATGTATTCTTGAAGTCCGTAAACAGGTCACGGAAAGAAGTTCATGAAAATGTTCAAGCCTCAGTGACAGCAAAAGAAACAAGACTTTCAAGACGACAGAAGTATGTGAATTATTTAGGGTTAAGTACCACGGGATTCCAGTGATTTAAACGAAGCAACCAGAATGACAAAGGACTTATCAGAAGCATTGAATTGAAGACATAGAAGAAGAATTGATCAAGTGATTATTCATCTGTGAACCAGACCAGTTGCACTAGGTGACGGCACTTAAAAGATCAAGGTGTTTTATCATCTCAGAAGAAATTGATACAGTCTATTACTTAAACACCAAGGAGCTCAGAAGCATTTTCTAAAAGATCAAGAACAAGAAAAAGAGTTCGATGGTTTTTCATTTATAAAAACCATCGAATGTGATTCAAGGAAACAATTAGAAAACTAATGTAAGTTAAATTCTCATTCGATAGTTTTATTTAAAAAACCATCGAATGGAAATTTAACTTTAAACATTCGATAGTTTTCTAATGTGAAGAGCAGGTGAAAAGTATGTTTGTTGTCAGGTTGATTTTGAAGATGGACGGCCAAGATTGATTCTTCAATATGGTTCGATAGTTTTCAAATCCAAAGTATGCAGTTAATACAGAGATGAAGAAGTGTCTTCTTCAGTTAAGGCAAAACACACAGAGACATTACTGAGAGAGAGAATTGAGCCGGAGAAATTATCAGAGAAATTAATAGTGCTCAGAACTTGATCATTGTATTGAATTTGTGTAACCTTAAACTCATTGAAGCTAATCTACGGATTAGAAATTGTAGCACCCCTCGAGGTTTATATTTATAAAAAGATATATTCCCCGAAACTTGGTTTGGTTTGGTGTGTTTAATTTCGTTATAGAACTGAATGATTAATCCGCGAACGAAATTAAATTATTTGTGAGTATCGTATTCAACCCCCCTTCTACGATACTTTGGACCTAACAATTGGTATCAGAGCTACTTGATTGACGTACAAATCAGATCCGGTGATTGAGACGAAAATCAAACGTATCGTGAAAATTCGAAGCAAATTTTTTAACTTTCAAAATTTTTCATTTAATTGGAATTTCTTGAATTTTAAACAATATGAAATTTTCAGAAACCATGAGTGCTCCAAAGACAACCGCTGGTATTAAAATTCCCCCGTTTACTAGAGATGATTTCGGTTTGTGGAAGATGAAGATGCTGTTATTTATCAAGGCATCTAATCCGTTGTATATTGGCATATTAGAGAACGGACCGTTTGTACCAATGAAACCAGTTAGTGAATCTACAGCTCCTGATGGTAGCAGGATTCCTCAAGGCACCCAACCTAAGGATATTACTGAGTATACAGATTCTGACAAAGAACTGATTCGATTGGACACAAGTTTGATGTTGATATTGGCAGACTCCGCAGACAAAGAAATGAGCTATCGGTTGATGAACTGTACAAGCGGGAAACATATGTGGGATACCATTAACTTGATAATGGAAGGAACTGAAGACGTGCAGGAAAACAGATTGGACATCCTGACTTCTCAGTACGAAGCTTTTAGGTCTCTTCCAGGAGAAAGTATAACTCATGTCTTTGAGAAATATACCAAGCTCCTAAATGAATTGGCAATGAAAGGGAAGAACTATCCACTGAGAGAAACCAACAGGAAGTTCATGATGACGATGCCCCATCATGTAGAACACAAGTCATCATCCATAAGGGAAAGAATTGACTTCACAAAGATGTCATTAGAGATGATCTATGGCAAGTTGAAGACCTATGAGATGGAACATGAACAGAAAGTGATAATCTACGGATCAGGGACAGTGGACAGAAAGCACAATGCACTTGTGAGATCAGCAGCACTTGTAGTGGATGAACCAATAACTTCTGAGATTCAGGTTCAAACCCCTAGAGCTGGAAATGAGGTGATAATAGAAGCTGAAATGGATTCTGTGAATCTGGGTGTTGATGAAAGTGATTACTACACCCTAGAAGAGCTTGAGCAAATGGAAGACAAAACCATGGCGTACTTAGTTGCAAAGTTGAGTCATATTCGTTTCAAGAGAAACCCTAAGTACAAGTTCAAGGGCTCAACCAACAGATTCCAGAAGAGCAATTATGCACCTAGTACAGGCTTTAAGGGAGGCTACAAGACTGGCATGATTGATAGAAGCAAATCAAGATGCTACAATTGCAATGAGTTAGGGCATTTCGCCACTGGATGTCGGAAGCCTCGTCAAGCGAGAGACATGAAAGATGTCTATGGAAAGAAGGATTCTTATGATGAGTCGAACAAAGAGAATGCCAAGCTTAAACAGCAATTGGAGGCATTCTCTGGAAAGCAGAAAGGGAAAGCTTATATAGCAGAGGGAAAGCACTGGGATGATACTGATTCAGATGAAGAGGAAGAGTATGTAAATGTTGCCCTAATGGCTGACTCTTCAGAGGAATCACCACAATCATCTCAGGTACCTATCTTAACTACAATTGATATGTCTAACTCTGAGTACAAGAAAACTGTGCAGGATCTAAGTGTAGAATTGTTTAATGTACACACAAGCATGCTAGCATCTGAAATGGAAAATGCTAAACTAGTTCTTAAGATTAAAAATCTAGAATCTAAAAATGAAGAACTAGAGCTTGTAGCTGTCACATTAGAAGATCTTAAGCAAAAGAACGTGTACTTAGAGATCAAGGTCAAGTGTAATGATGAGATATAGACTATCCTCAGGAAGCAGATTTCAGATTTAGATTTGAATCTGAATGCTTTTAAGAATTCCGCCCTAATTTCTAAGGAGATCATTGATACTCAGGCCATAGGGAATAAAACTGCTATAGGATTTGACTATGACAAGAAAGCTGGTAAGAAGATAGTGGAATTCCCTGTGACACCTTCAGTTGTCAAAAGGAATACTCCACATGTTCTTAAGAATGTTGATTGTCCAGTTTTTGTTAAGCCTTTTCCACCACTCTTTCATGAGGATGACCTTTTCATAAGACAAGAATTGCTTGAGGAGGATTTGTTGAAGGTTAAAGAGATAAAGACTAAGTTACCTAGGAAATCAGTAAAAACTGAATTACCTAAACCTGATTTACCTAAAACTGAAGTAGGTGACTTAGTTATTAATGCTAAAAAGAACAGGAATGGGAAGAAGAAGATTGTTAATCAGGAAATGGTTCCATATTCTCCCATTGCATCTAGGAAGTTGTGCACTATTTGTAATTCTGATGGACACCTTACACATGCATGTAAAAAGGTTAAAGTAGAAACTGCTAATACTTCTTAAATGCATAACATGTCTGACATGCCTGATCTTCATGAACCCTGTGGAAAGAAAGAGTGTTTGCTATGTAAGTACAACATCATGCATGCTTATTTTAAGTTGATGAATGATAGTAGCAAAAGCACTGTTAATGTTAAATCCACATATACTATGAATATCAAACAGGGTAAGACAAAATTGAATGTTACTCCTGTTAAATTATCTAAACCTTCAGGACCCAAACAATTTTGGGTACCAAAGTCCGCTTAATCAATCTGTGATTGCAAGGTAAGGTTAAAAGCTCTAAGGTTGTGTGGATTCTGGATAGTGGCTGTTCTAGACACATGACAGGTGAAGAGTCCCTGCTTATAGAGGTGGTTAAGAAGACCGGCTCGATTGTAACCTTTGGAGATGACAACAAAGGATTCACTACGGGATATGGTAAATTGAAAGCTGGGAATGTCATCATTGAAAACATCTTTCTTGTTGAAGGATTAAAGCACAATCTTCTAAGTATCAGTCAGTTCTGTGATAAAGGCTACAATGTAGATTTCAGAAAGGACAAGTGCTTGATCACCAACAGGAAGGATGAGAAGCTTACTCTACTGGGAGTGAGAAAAGGAAATTTGTTCATAGCTGACTTAAGTTCTACCAGTGAAGGAGAAGTTACATGTTTCTATGCAAAGGCATCTTCAGAACAAAGTTAGCTATGGCACAAGAAGCTCTCACACTTGAACTTCAAAACTATGAACTCTTTGGTAAAGAGAGAGTTAGTGAGAGGGTTGCCCCTGATGGAATTCAATCAGGAGGGACTATGTGAAGCATGTGAAAAAGGGAAGTCGAAGAAAGCATCACATGGAAGCAAAGGAATGACAAGCATTGCTGAACCATTACAACTGATTCATATGGATTTATTTGGTCCAGTCAATGTTATATCACTTTCAAGAAAAAGATATGCATTGGTGATGGTGGATGACTACTCCAAGTACACGTGGGTGTTGTTCATACAATCAAAGGATGAAGCAACACAACTAATCATTGATCACATCAAGAAGATAGAAGTGGAAGCTAAGCTACCTGTCCGGACAATCAGATCAGACAATGGAACTGAATTCAAGAATGTAGTTCTTAATGATTTCTGCTCAGAGAAAGGAATATCAAGACAGTTTTCAGCACCAAGAACTCCTCAACAGAATGGAGTAGTGGAAAGGAAGAACAGGACCTTGGTTGAAGTAGCAAGGACCATGTTGAATGAAGCAAAACTTCCCACTTACTTTTGGGCTGAAGCAGTGAATACAGCTTGCTACACTCAGAATCGAACCCTGATCAACAAAGATCATGAAAAGACTTCGTATGAGTTAATGGCCAACACTGAAGTACTTTCATGTGTTTGGTGCAAAGTGCTTTGTACTTAAAGATGGAGAACATCTTGGCAAGTTTGATGCCAAAGCAGATGAAGGCATTTTTCTGGGCTATTCTCTGGAATCTAAGGCTTTCAGGGTATATGTGATTGAAGATAAGAAGGTGTTGGAAAGCTTTAATGTAACATTTGACGACACCAAAAGACCAGGCATGCAAACAAGAGAGAACTCTGAATCCTTGGTATTTGAAAATCTATCAGGAGATCTCTCTGACAATGAAGAAGTACCTGAAGTTGTTACAGTTATTAATAATAATCATAATGATAATGATTCTGGACAAAGTGGTGACCAAAGTGGAGATCCTCAAAATTCTACAGGATCCACTAGTCAGTCTATAGAATCATCAGATCAAACCGTCAACAACTCAGGGGGATCAGGAGAAGGATCAACTAGTCACACTCCACAACATCTAGAACAAGGAGAATCATCAAGATCGCATCTGCCAAGACAAAGGGTATGGAATAGAGATCATCCCTTTCACTTGATCATTGGTGATCCGGACACAGGAGTGAGAACTAGGAGAACATCACAAAATGAATGTCATTATTCTGGGTTTCTTTCAGAAACAGAACCTAAGAAAGTTGAAGATGCTCTAGATGATCCAGATTGGGTGATTGCTATGCAAGAGGAACTCAATCAGTTTGAAAGGCAGAAAGTTTGGAAGCTGGTACCCAGGCCTAAGGGAAAATCTGTCATTGGTACAAGATGGGTATTCAGAAATAAGTTGGACGAAGATGGCATTGTAACGAGAAACAAAGCCAGATTGGTTGCTAAAGGTTACTCTCAAGAAGAGGGAATTGATTATGATGAAACCTATGCACCAGTAGCAATACTTGAGGCCATCAGAATGTTTCTGGCATTTGCTGCACATTCCAATTACAAGGGTATATCAGATGGATGTGAAGAGTGATTTTCTGAACGGGGAGTTAGAAGAAGAAGTGTATGTGGAACAACCTCCAGGGTTTGAGGATTCAAAACTGGAAGACTTTGTGTACTTTCTATTCAAAGCTCTCTACGGACTCAAACAAGCTACAAGGACATGGTATGACACTCTCTCTGAATTCTTACTTGAAAATGATTTTACAAGAGGTGTTGTAGACAAAACTCTCTTTGTCAAAAAGCATAAAAATGATTTGATATTGGTGCAAGTATATGTTGATGACATAATATTTGGTTCTACTAATGATGATCTATGCAAGAGATTTGCTAAGTTAATGCAGAGTCATTATGAAATGAGCATGATGGGTGAATTGTCATTCTTTCTTGGACTGCAAGTATATCAAAAACAAGATGGTATATTCATTTGTCAGTCCAAGTACATTAAAGATCTTTAGAAGAAGTATCAAATGGAAGACTCATCTACAGCAAAGACTCCTATGCCAACTGCCACTAAGCTTGATAAGGATGAAACTGGTAAGAAGGTTGACATCACAGGCTACAGAGGTATGATAGGCTCATTACTTTATCTCACTGCAAGTAGACCAGATATAATGTTTGCAACATGCTTGTGTGCTAGGTTTCAGTATGATCCTAAAGAATCTCATCTAATAGTTGTTAAGTGAATATTTAGATATCTTAAGGGGACCCCAAATCTTGGAATTTGGTACCCTAAAGATACTGGATTTGATGTTATTGGATACACGGACTCTGATTTTGCAGGTTGTAAGATTGATCGGAAGAGTACTTCAGGAAGCTGTCATTTTCTTGGAAGAAGATTAGTTTCTTGGTATAGCAAGAAGCAGCATTCAGTTTCCACATCAACAGCTGAGTCTGAATACATTGCTGCTGGAAGCTGCTGTGCTCAGATCTTATGGATGAGAAACCAACTCCGTGACTATGGACTTTTGTTGACAAAGATTCCAATATTTTGCGACAACACAAGTGTTATAGCAATCTCTAACAATCCAGTGCAACACTCGAGGACGAAGCACATCGACATCAGGTATCATTTTATCCGAGAGCATGTCATGAATGGAACTGTGGAGTTACATTTTGTACCCACAGAGGAACAAATTGCAGACATCTTTACTAAACCGCTTGATGAATCCACTTTTTCAAAGCTGGTTGGTGAACTTGGGATGTTAAATCTTTCTAATTGATTTTGATTAGAAGTCAGTAACTGCAGAAAGTCCTAGTAAATACATGAGTTTAAGAATTTCTATATCCTTAGGACTCGTGAATTTATTTTCTGGAGAAATTCTCGTAGTTAGGATTATTGTACTAATTTTATGTCATAATTATGGATGATATATCTTCTGGCATTTAATTAGTTATTAATTCTAAAAATTTATTTAGGTGCTAATATTTGTTCTAAATATTAAAGCATCTATTTAATTTGAATTAATTTACTTTGTTTTTGACATTGTAGATTAATGCAGCATAATTTATTGGATTTTAATTGATTAATATCATTTGTTGATATTCAGTTGATTTTATTCTGAGAAAATTGTGAATTTTCTGTTAACAATTGATTTTGGTAAATTTTAAAAGATTTATTCAAAGTAAAACTTGACAGAAAATTAAAAGTTTTGAATTTTAGAACATGAACAGGTTTTAGAATTTGAAAAGAAGCAAAAATATCGAATTTTAGGAAATTCGATAGTTTTTCAAGTACAAAGAAAATTCTATCGAAATTAATTTTCGATAGTTTTTGCAAAGGAAAGGAAAAAACTATCGAAAACAATTCTCGATAGTTTTTGAAATTAAATTGAAAATATATCGAATGGAATTTACTTTAATTCATATTTAAATTCTCGATAGATTTTTCAAATAAATCTTCGATAGTTTTTGTGTTTAATTCAAAAAGCTTCGATGGTTTTCTATTTAAAAGTCTGTTTGCATTCTTTTTTGAAAACTATCGAACGGAAATAGACTTTTTTACCCCTCCAGAAATCCATCGATAGTACATTTAAAAACTATCGAAATGTGTTTTTACAAAAATGCCCTTACAGTATATGTGTATAAAACGTCCCCTTAGTTGTTTTTCAGTTCATTATTCCAAGAATAGAGTTTTATATGCTTACAAAATAGATACAAACACACAACATCTCCATCGATAGTTTCTTCAAGCCTTAATCCAGTAAACGTGACAAAAACAATCATTTACCACGGTGATTTCATTGTTACAGTGAACAAATTGTGAGTTATTGATAAGGTTGAGTTTTTTTATCTAAGTTTACAAAGAAAACTATCGAACTTGGTTGTGGATCTAAATCCTATTGTTAACTATAGTAATACTGAGAAATCGATTGTAACCAATTGATTTCTAAGTTTAAAGTCTTAATTCAAAAGGTTAACAGTTAGGGTTCTTGATTTCTGTGTGGTTCGATTTTGTCAATTAAAAGAAAAGGGGTATTTTGTTAAAAAAAATGATTAATTAGAAATAATTAATTAAATTTAAGTGAAAAATAGTTTTGGTTTATTTAAATTTTCTGGAAATTTAAAATGGCTGGAGAATTTATTATTACCAAGACTAATCATGTCTCGTTTCAAAACCTGCAAGCCATTACGAACTTACAGTTTCGTGCATGGGCAGAGTTTCTGAACACACGTTCATTAGTGGAATATTCTTTAAGTACTCCCGTGGTCCTTTGTATTGATCAATTGACTGCGTTGTACACAACCGCCACGGATACAACTGAGAATAACGTAAGGTCCTTCAGTTTTGTTGTGCCAGGGGGCAGAACAATAAGGGTGACGGAACATGATTTTAATAGAATCCTACATTTTCCTACAGAAAACCTTGTTCCGGATCCCACGACTGAGGAGATACATGCTTTCTTCACTCTCATAAGAAGTCAACAACCTAACTTCTTTGTGGGAGAGTTCCTTAAGCATTACTTGACAAAGCCATGGAACTTTTTCTTTCATACCCTAATCCATGTTTTTACTGCCAAGCTAACAAATCTGCATGGTATTCCCTTATTCCTTCAAAAGATAGGGTTTGCCATTGCCAACAATAGGCATATTAACATAGGAAGGCTACTGATTGATCAAGTCATTCTGTGCATGGGACCACTGGATGAAAGAACATGCATAAATGATGATGTGCTTTGTCTCTATCCTGGGTTCCTACAGCTAATTCTCAATGATATCTTAACAGATGATGAACGGGAGATATTTGAAGGTGAAGCCAACCAGGAGTGCATGAGAATGAAGAGCAATGCAATAACCGCTCTCATAAGGAAGAACAACTATCTTCCAGGGGTACCCACTGTTCTCACAGATTATCTAAGAACGGTGCCCCTACCACTTCTGCCCCCAGGGGAACAGGTAGTTGAAGGTAATATTCCTCTACCTCAACCTGCAATGGCACCTGAACCAATGGATGTTGATCCAGAGCCCTCAGTGGCCATTCCTGACCAGGAGGTTGCAAACCCACAACCTCTAACCACGGTCGAAGAGCCTTTGGAAGAACTAAATGAAACAATAAATGCATATCCTTCCCCTCCTATACCCAGTAAACAAACATCCTTGAGTGTAGAGGGAGATAGTGCCAAAGCAGCACCACATAAGGAGATACACCCTTTAACAACAGCTTTGCCTCCCTCTAAAAGGAGAAGAACAGAAACCGAGGCAACTGTTGATACTTCATTTCTCTCATCCAAAGAACCCTTCACAGATTTTTCTGATTTTGATTGGGCAATGCTAACAAAAGCTATATTTGAACCAATAGCTCAATCAAGTAAGGAAGAATTGACGGAAGCAACTGGTGTTCCGACCATATTACGGTCAGGTTCACTGGTTGAAGGTTCTAAGAACCAAGGGTCTTCACAGACGTCGAGAGAAGGCTCTGACCTAAATGCAAAATCTAAAGGGTCATTGCCTTGCTCCCCAGATGGAACATATTTGGATCCTGCGGGTAAAGGGTTTGACGTAGGTGCAGATCGGCAACTCGGTGACAATGAATCAATTACTATTGAGGAGTCAACTGAGGTAAAGTCTTCGCAGACTATTGAGGAAGCTTCAGGATCTCTGCTGATAATAGAGCCTGATTCTAGCCTCCTAGAGATTCAAACTCTAGATCCTTCAAAGGATATATCATCTACGGATGATCAGCAACTTGGTTTATCCAAGGACGGGGACTTGCGAAGCCCCATTGCACCACCGGTGACCTCCTTAAGGACGGCTACAGTGTTTTCTTCTGCAGGTACTACTAGCACAAAGGGATTGAGTGAAACAAAAACACTTACACCTGGCCTGAGTAGGAAAGGTAAAATGAGTGAAACACTAACAAAAACGTTGAGTGTACACCCAGAGCCAAATGTGAGGAGTGACACCCTAACCTTTCCAAATATTGATGATTTGCTATTACCGATAGAACGAGAGGTACATGTTCAATCCACCCTCAAGGAGATGACAGTTCGTGACAAAGAAGGAAATCCATTATTCAAGGTTCCACTGCGACCTTCCTTTGACCAAGGGATCTCCTCTAGTCAGGCCAATGCTTCTTTAAAGACTATTCAAGAGAAGGTTGACTTGGCTGCAGCTGATTCCAGAAGAACATTCAGGGTCATTGGCAGTGCATCTGGCACTATAACAGGTACGAAGCAGGTAGTGGACTCCTTGAAGAAGGAAGTAATGGAAGAACTGATCGAATTAAGGACGGACGTCAAAGAACTTGAAGATGGATTCATGAATGAAATAGATGCTTTGTCACATGGACAAGAAGCTTTGAGAGAAGACGTTCTGGTTATCCGGGATGGTCAAGCGCGGGTAAAAGATGCAATTAATACACTTTCAAGAGTGGAGTCTAAGCTGAACAAGAGGCTGGATCATATGGAAAAGACTACCAACTCAAGATTGGATAACATTGACCTGACACTAGCTTCTATGAATGAGATGAATAAGCAGATTATGGATTTCTTGGACAATCAAGGTGACGGAGTACAATCAATCTGGACTATGCCAAAGAACCAACAAACTGGACAACCTGGTCCTTCAAATCAGCAACCTGATCCTTCTACTCCCTTTTATGTTGAGGATGCTTTCGTCGAGGATTCCTCAACTAAGGGGAGAAAGTTGGAGATGGGGAGAAAGGTAAGGATGGATGGGGAGTTTGGGAAACGGTTGAAGCTATTCCGATAAGACAGTACTGGATAGAAGAACTTGTACAAGAAGAGAATAGTGAAGAGGTATTTGAGGTCATGCAAGAGCAACCAATTCAGGAGGAGCATGAGCCGTATTATCCAGAGCCTGTTGAATATCCAATCTGGGAGGATAATATGGAAGAAGAAGCAAATCCTCTATCACAAGAAGAAGAAGCTGCCTTGGAAGCGATAAGAGCTCAAAGAGCTGCAATAGATGCCAGGCATGCTGAGAAAGAGAAACAACAAGCAGTTCTAAGAATTGAAAAGCTAAAAAGATCCAAGGTGCAAGCTGAAGTGAGGAAGAAAAAGATGATGAATTTGGCAAGCAAGCATGGAAGTGAATGGGAGATGGCTTATAAGACCTTTTGTGGAGTTGAAGACGGATTAGAAGTCAACGACAATGCAGAGGTGGAAGTCATATTTCATAACATAAGAAGTGCAAATCCTGATGATCATGTTTACTTCACTACACTGAGGAATACTGTGATCTTCTGAAAGCTGGGGTTAAAGCAAATGGAGCCTGGAACATCTTGATCAATTTTCTTGAGAAAGGTACATTTGTGATTTCCACTAAGTTTTTAGAACATAGAACATACACAGAACTGCAGGTGATACTCATCAAGATTCAAAGAACTACAAGGCTAAATGAACTGCTCCGTGAGCATGTTAAGGAGATCTTGATGAAAGTCGGTCCAGAGATTACTGAAGATCCTCCAATGGTTAGATTCATGACGAATGACTTGTTCAGAATCTGCTATTTGGCTGAGGACAAACTGAGAGACTATCCAAGCAACTATCTAATATCAGTTGAGAAGTATCTTAGATCCACTGGATTCTCATCAACGGAGAAGGACAAAGCAGCAGACACTCTTAGAAGATTTCTAATGGAGAATGTTCCTTACTATAGGAAAAGAGTGGAAAGAGGATTGGAAGTGCATACCAGATTACCAAACATACCAAAGCTAAACAAGGAAGATGTTAACATTGCATGGTTATGGGCTGGAGTGGGTCAAGAGGTTGAATATATTGGAAGACACATCCAAGGAGCAATCCTTAAACCTGGAGAACCACTGCACTATCTATCAGTGATTGATTATCAAGCTGCTAACTCCGATCCAATGATTGAAGAAGGTGAGATCGGAATGGACTGCAGAAAGAATCAAAAGACAAAAAGAACTATCAGCTCAGACTAGAGGAGCAACTTCATTGTATAAAGTTTTATTGTTTTTTTATTTATGAAATCTGGAAATGTATATATATCTGATCCATAATGCATTTAATATTATTACGATGTCTTACTTTAATTAGTTTCATGTTTCCTTAGTTAGTTGAGTTATCCTCGAAGTATTTGCTTGTCGAACTCTATCCAATCAAATAGGGGGAGATTGTAAAGCATAATGTAACATAAGATGTAAAAGAGATAACTACAACTCAACAAAGGACAAGACAGACAATAGTATTAACAGAAGCACAGGAATCCAGAATCAAAGAAGAAAAGGTAAACTCAAAAAATCAAAATACGTTATGTATTCTTGAAGTCCGTAAACAGGTCACGGAAAGAAGTTCATGAAAATGTTCAAGCCTCAGTGACAGCAAAAGAAACAAGACTTTCAAGACGACAGAAGTATGTGAATGATTTAGGGTTAAGTACCACGGGATTCCAGTGATTTAAACGAAGCAACCAGAACGACAAAGGACTTATCAGAAGCATTGAATTGAAGACATAGAAGAAGAATTGATCAAGTGATTATTTATCTGTGAACCAGACCAGTTGCACTAGGTGACGACACTTAAAAGATCAAGGTGTTTTATCGTCTCAGAAGAAATTGATACAGTCTATTACTTAAACACCAAGGAGCTCAGAAGCATTTTCTAAAAGATCAAGAACAAGAAAAGGAGTTTGATGGTTTTTCATTTATAAAAACCATCGAATGTGATTCAAGGAAACAATTAGAAAACTAATTTAAGTTAAATTCTCATTCGATAGTTTTATTTAAAAAACCATCGAATGGAAATTTAACTTTAAACATTCGATAGTTTTCTAATGTGAAGAGCAGGTGAAAAGTATGTTTGTTGTCAGGGTGATTTTGAAGATGGACGGCCAAGATTGATTCTTCAATATGGTTCGATAGTTTTCAAATCCAAAGTCTGCAGTTAATACAGAGATGAAGAAGTGTCTTCTTCAGTTAAGGCAAAACACACAGAGACATTACTGAGAGAGAGAATTGAGCCGGAGAAATTATCGGAGAAATTAATAGTGCTCAGAACTTGATCATTGTATTGAATTTGTGTAACCTTAAACTCATTGAAGCTAATCTACGGATTAGAAATTGTAGCACCCCTCGAGGTTTATATTTATAAAAAGATATATTCCCCGAAACTTGGTTTGGTTTGGTGTGTTTGATTTCGTTATAGAACTGAATGATTAATCCGCGAACGAAATTAAATTATTTGTGAGTATCGTATTCAACCCCCCTTCTACGATACTTTGGACCTAACAGAGAGCTTCGAGCTTTAATGGTTTTTCTCGTGTTTCGTGACTAAATCGGTCCTCGCAAGATGCCTACGTATCTCAATTCGTAATTGAGAATCAAGCCAAAAACGTAGTTCTTGGTGTTGCCCTCGGGGCTATGGCGGCAGGGGCACACCAAGGACGTAGTGACTTGTATGTCCTTATTCGAGGATGAAGTCTAAAACGTTGTAGATAACGTATGGAGCTGTGTCCAAAACGTAGTAGATGATGTATGGAGTTGTGTCCAAAACGTAGTAGATGACATATGGAGCTGTGTCTAAAACGTAGTTCTATTGTGAAGGAGCAGGGTCCTTATATAGGCGTCTGGAGCCTCATATTTAGAGTAATTTTAGGAGACTTAGCGAATAAGTCTCCTTTTTTATAATGGATAAACATTGTATTTCTTGGTGGACAAGTCTTTCCCTTGTTGATAAGGACTATGACTCATTATTTCTTTTAATTGGGATTCTGGATCCTTCTTTCATGAATTTACCATATTTTGGACTCCTTTCCTGAGCTGTATATTTTCCCTATTTATTAATTACGAAATTAATAAATAATAAGGGTTTCGGGCCTTGCTTATTGGGCCGTGTTCTTAGACTAATCCGGGTCTAATTAATACGTAATTAATTGCACTTCTAGGATTATTTTTCAACCCATATCATATAGTGTTAAATCTAAACCACTAGAATTCATTCACTTGTATTGTATTGACTATCTAGCGGATCTTTATCCCTCGAACGAATCTCGAACTATCGTTTATCGTTATATCTTTTTATTACAAAAATAGATAAATTCATGTCGAATTTATTCTAGATTTGTTTTAATTAGTTTGAGATTTTATTCTTTAATCAGTACCAAAAATTGTAACACCTTTCATGTTTAATATAAGTTATATTTAACTTGAATTCTGTTTCATTTAATTCCGCATAATTTGTTCATCCATTGTTTAATCTTTAAAAGGACGAATTCGATAAAACGGTATAGTTTGTATTCAACCCCCCCTTCTACAAACATATCGGGACCTAACAGCTTCACAATCTTAAATTCAAAGACAGAAAGCTAAATGTGAGACTGAAGTTGGGTGATGAATGGGATAAAGCTAGAGAGATGTTTGCACTACAGAGAGGAACCAATAATGATGGTAAATTTCTTCGTGTTTTGGAAAGATATAAGAATGTCAATCCAGATAATTCTGTGTACATGAAAGCTCTTCAAGCAGAGATTTCAAGGGTTACAACTGGATTTGATAGGGTCAGAAATGAAATGTATATCTATATCTCCACTCACAATGAAGGAACTTTCACTGTTTCTCTCAACCTTCTGGAAAGCAGAACTTTATCAGAACTCTAGATGTTCATGAGCAAGGTAAGAAGAACAACTCATTTGAATGAGTTGTTGAATGAGGCAAGTCCTCAAGTCACGGAAGTGCCATATGAAGTCAAGTTCTATACAGGAAGAGCACTTCAGACTTGTGGAGTGGATCCTCTCTCTCTGAAAGATTATCCTTCCAAGCACCTTGTCAAGCTAGAAAATGTGTTAAGGACTTCAGGGTTTTCTACTCAGGAAAAGATAGAAGTTGCTGACTTAATTCAAGACTATTGCACAGCTAACATTACAAGGTATCATCAAATGAGGAATAGGCTGAAGAAAGTCACAACTCAACCTGTCACACCCAGTGGTATCATATCTGAAAGTGATCGTGTTCTTGACAAGGATTTGTTAGAATCTCTGGAGGAAGGTGAAATGGTTGATGAAGACAAGTGAACACAAGCTCGGTTTTTAATTTAATACATTTAGAGCTTAGGTAAATCAAGATAGGATCAATGTATTCATATGTTCAGTCTAGAGAAACATCTATCTTGTATTTATCTTTAATTTTTGAATCTGGAAATGTTATATATAAACCAGAACTTTCTTTTAATATTTACTTGGCTCTTAAAGTCTTATCTTTACTTGTTTATTAGTTGAGTTATCCTCTAGGTATTTGGTTTTTATTCTCTAACAAACAAATATGGGGAGATTGAAAGGCATATGTATAGGCCTATTTGTGAACATCGAGGATACAACTCAACTTAAACAAGTATGTAATAAGTAAATAATAATTCAATTGTCACAGGAATCTCAGAAGGTTATATCAGTCAAAAGAATGAAGATTAAAGTCAACCTACAGACTTGAAGTAATTCTACATTGAAAAAAAAGTTCAATTAATTGATCAAGCCTCAGTGAAGTATTCAAGAAAGTGGATTTCATAAATTGACAGAGATTTCAGAAATGTGACAGCAAGTGTATAGTTTACAGTGCTTTGATAAAAGGGAAAAGAAAAGGACCACAGCTTAAAGTAAAAAGATGAAGAACCGTCATTGAAGTTAGTCACTCATGAACCAGACAGTACATCGAGTGTCAACACCATACAGTGGAAGTTCTTCATTAATTCAAGTGGTTCAAGAATTGTTTCTGCTATCAAGGAAGAATATTATTTCTCTTTTAATTAATTATTCAATTAATTAATTTATTCAATAAATTAATTTAACAAGAATTAATTTATTACTTAAATTAATTATAAGATTAATTAAATTTGAATTAGTAATGAACTGCAATGACTATGAAAAATGAACTGCAATGACTATCAAGGATAGTGTTAGGTCCCGATAAGTTTGTAGAAGGGGGGGTTGAATACAAACCTTACAGTTTTATCGAATTTGTTCGTTTTAGAATAAAACAATTTAAGAACAAATTATGGCGGAATTAAATGAAACAGAATTCAAGTTAAATATAACTTATATTAAACTTGAAAGGTGTTACAAATATGGTACTTATTACAAGATTGAATCTCAAACTAATTAAAACAAATCTAGAATAAATTCGACATGAATTTATCTATTTTTGTAATAAAAAGATATAACAATAATTGATAATTTGAGATACGTTCTAGGGATAAAAATCCGCTAGATAGTCAAAGAAGTACAACTGAATGAATTCTATTGGTTTAGATTTAACACAATGATTTTAGAATTAATTCACTGATGAAAAAATGATCCGGCAGTGTTCTTGGTTTTCTTGACAGAAAGTTCTTCTTGATAGATAATATGTTGATGATGATGAACTGTACTGTCTTTATCTTTTTGTTAACACTAATCCACTTGACATAACAATTCTCCACGTTTCTTTCTTCTGGAATGACTATCAAAATAGTCTAGAAAAGACTATTAAAATGCCTGGAATGACTATGCTTTGTACTGGAATGACTATCAGAATTTAGGAGAATTAATTTAGAATAAACTAAAATGAACTAGGATGACTACCGGGATGACTATCCCTTGATAGTCATTCCAGTTCATTTTTAAGTAAAATGACTTGGAATGACTACCGGGATGACTATCCTGGATAGTCATTCCAGTTCATTTTAATTCAAGTAATTCTATATTAATTATAATTATATTTTAAATTTAAATTAATAACTAATTTAAAAGAGAATTTAAATTCTTACAAGATAGCATAACCAATCCTTGAACCACTTGAACTCGATGAAGAATATCCACTGGATGTAGTTGTCACTTGATGCACTGTCTGATTCATAAGTGACTAACTGAAATGTCTGTTCTTCATCTTGACTTTAAGTTGTGGTCCATTGTCTGCTTTTGACTGTTGTTCAACCTTTGTATCATGTACATTTGCTGTCACACATCTGAAATCTCTGTCACTTTAATAAATCCACTTCCTTGAATACTTCACCGAGGCTTGATCAATAAATTGAACTTCTTTCAATGCAGTATTTCTTCAAGTCTGTAGGATGACTTTAAACTGTATTCTTTTGACTGATGTGATCTTCTGAGATTCCTGTGATACTGTGACAATTGAATTATTACTTACTTATTACAAACTTGTTTAAGTTGAGTTGAATCCTCGATGTCAACAAATAGGCCTAAACATATGCTTTTCAATCTCCCCCTATTTGTTTGTTAGAGAATAAAAAGCAAATACCTAGAGGATAACTCAACTAAATAAACAAGTAAAAATAAGACTTTAAAAGCTAAGTAAATAATAAGACAAAGTTCTGGATTTCATTAAACATTTTCCAGATTCAAACATTAAAGATAAATACAAGATAGATGTTCCTCTAGACTGAACATTTGTATACATTGATCCTATCTTGATTTACCTAAGCTCTATACATATAACATTTACAAAACAGAGCTAGTGATCACAATTCTTGATCACTCATTTCACCTTCCTCTATTGCATCCAGCAAGTCTTTATCTAGGACACGATCACTTTCAGTTGTAAGATTTGTTGGTCTGACTGGCAAAGTTGTGACTTTCTTCAATCTATTCTTCAATTGATGACACCTTTTGATGTTGGCAATACAATAGTCTTGAATAATGTCAGCAACTTCAGTCTTCTCTTCTGAAGCAAATCCTGTAGTCCTTAGCATGTTTGTCCAAGTTAGGAGTTGATGTACCTGCAGGAAAAATCACTGTAGCCCCTTCTAGAGAGGTCAGTGGTGGTGCAATGGGAGTTCACAATTCCCAATCCCCAGTGAAATCCAAATAGTCTGGTTGAATTTGAAACTGAATTGCTTCAGTGTTGGATTCACTAGGTTGCCTTCCACTTTCTCCAGTAAAAACTGCGAGTGGAAAATCTCTTAAGGGAGCCAGAGATGTTCCCTTTGGGAGGGGAGAAAATGATTCTATTTGAGTTGGCGAAGAATCAGATTTTCCCTCAGATGCCTGTGAAGGCACTTCTACCGTAACAATGGTAGGCACTGTTTCATATTCTAAGTGCTCTCCTAGCAAAGTGTCCTGAGTATCATCTATTGGTATGTATTCTCCCATTGTGAGTAACGGGAGTGTGCTTGACTCAGTACAAGATGCCATGGCCCTATGGCGAATTTCAATAGATTTATCATGTTGAGAGGATGTCTCCAGAAACTGTGTAATGGCCATTTCATAATCCATATCCTGTTGGGAGGATACAGACGGGCTTACAGATATCTCCCTATATGTTTTTCTTTTCGTAGGAGGTGGAGATAGAGTTGTGGGATCACTCATTGTTTCTTCATCACTATCATTTCTGTTTCTGACATTGAGATTAGGTTCAGGTTGATTTGTGAAAGGAATTGACTCTGTGTTTGGCTCTATGACCGGGGATAGAGTTTGTGGTTCTACAAACTCTTGGTCAGCCCTATCAACCTCTTAAGTTTCAGTTGCAGTGCCAGAAGAACCAGGGATAGAAGTTAATACATGTGATGGAGTTACTTCTTCAGTTCCAGCTGATGTAACAATCCATTGCTCAGGAACTGGTGGTTCAAATGATGGAAGGTTGATGAAGTTTGTCATGTAGGTGGATATGAGAACTGGAACATTGAGAAATCTGAAGGATGTTTGTAACCTTTGATAGAACTTTCTGTCAGTGGTCGGAGAAATAAAAAAGTGACCATTCCTGAACAGTTCTTGATGTTCATTAGAAAGTAAGGAATTAATGACAAGTGATAGAAAACGAGGATAATAACATTTAATCTTTCTACCACTATCAAATTTCCTTCTAGCATTAAACACCCTCCTGACAACAATATCCCATAGAAGGTGGCCAAAATTTAGTCTTTTGTTGAAGACAATTGCATAACCAATAACTTGTAAAAGATAAGGAATATTCTGAAAGTTATTTTTAGTGCAATTGCCAAAGACCTTGGCCAGAGTATCAAAGAATAGATCCCATTCACACACAAGATTCCCCTTGATCAATTTGGTCATGTTCAGGGGACCTTGATAGTGAATATTGATGAAAAATTGGGTTAATTCATCATCAGTGGGCATTCTATCAAAATTGTCCCGAGGAAACTGCAAGACATTACAAAATGTTTCCTCATTAATTGTGTACTGTGTATCCTGAATATTGAATGAAATAGTTGAGAAATCATCAGAGACAACAGCAGTAGAACAAAGTAAATATAAAGGATCAATTTTCAAATCAACATTAGAACAAATAGCATATTAACACATGAATGTTCATTAAGAAAAGAAATCCAAGGCCTAAAACGTTCAAGTGAACATTTCAGGGGATCAAAATAGCCATGGTAGTTAGTAAAAACAATTTCAAATTGCTGGGCCATTTTAACACAAATTAATAGAGTTAATTTTAGATTAATTTCAATTTCGGGAATAAATTCCAAAAATAAAAACTAGATCAGAAATTAATTAAATCAAAATATGTTGATCCAAAAAAAATTATGTGCACACAAAACATTTGATAGCACCTCTTTATTTTTGAGAATAAAGAAGCCAAACAAGAGAATAGTAAGTTCTGTAAAAACAAGAACTTGAAGAATGAATGAAAACTACTAAGTACTAATTAGTATTTATAGATAATTCTATTAAGCCTGGAATGACTACCAGGATGACTACCAGGTAGTCATACCGGTAGTCATTCCAGTATAAACTGAAATAACTTAAGAATACTAACCGTTAATTAGCACAAAAATAAACAAATAACTAAAATACTATTGGAATGACTACTGGGATGACTATGGGATAGTTATACCGATAGTCATTCCAGCATAAACTGTTAATACTGAAATATAAACCGAAAAACTATTCTAATTTAAACTAAATCCTAATAAACGAAGAATGACTACTGGAATGACTATGTAAGATAGTCATTCCGATAGTCATGCTAGTACAAATTAGCATAGACTTACAAATTTAATTAAAAAATGGTAAAAACTTGTTAGAAAAACAATTAAAATTAACAGAATTAATTAAGGAAAAATACAAACCTGTTAAAAATGCAAACCTGTTCAGAAAAATGCAAATAAAATAAAATAAAATAAAACAAAATATTCACAGTTCAAACATTTAATTGCATAATGAAAATTAAGCAACAAAATATTTTCAGAAAATGCAAAATTAAGCAGAAAATTATGCACATACATAATAAAATTGCAAAAAATTATAAAAATGCAATAAAAATATATAAAAACCTGCAGAAAAATTCAAACAACAATATATACAATCTGAAACTAACTTAAATGATTCTAAATAAGTAAATTTTCAATAGAAATAAATTTCTCCACTAAAAAATATGAGAAAAATATTTTTAAAGAAAATAAATTATTCAGAATATTTAAATTAACAAGCTTTACACTTCAAACAAGAATAGGTAATCTTTAACATTTAATAATCAGCAAGAGAAAATAATTTTTGCTAAGAACAAACAAGACAGAGATATTGTTAATCACTAAGACTGTTCAACATACCCAATTTACCAACTAACCTGGTAAATGTGGATTCGTCAAGAGATTTAGTGAATATATCTGCAGTTTGTTCTTCTGTGGGTACAAAGTGTAATTCCACAGTTCCAATCATGACATGCTCTCTGATAAAATGACACCTGATATCAATGTGTTTCGTTCTCGAGTGCTGAACAGGGTTGTTGGAGATTGCTATGGCACTTGTATTATCACATAAAATAGGAATTTTGTCTAATACAAAACCATAGTCCTTCAATTGATTCCGTATCCATAAGATCTGAGCACAGCAGCTTCCACCGGCAATATATTCAACTTCTGCTGTTGAATTGGAAACTGTTTGATGTTTCTTGCTATACCAGGAAATCAATCTACCTCCTAGGAATTGACAACTCACGGAGGTACTCTTTCTATCAACAACACTACCTGCATAATCAGAATCTGTATATCCAACAAGATTAAAATCAGAATCTTTAGGGTACCAAATACCTAAATTAGGTGTACCCTTAAGATATCTCAAGATTCTTTTAACAGCAACGAGATGTAAATCTCTAGGGTCCGCTTGGAACCTTGCACAAGAGCATGTAACATACATAATATTTGGTCTACTTGCAGTAAGATAGAGTAAGGAGCCAATCATACCTCTGTAGCTTGTAACATCTACCTTGATAGAATTATCACAAGCTCCAAGTTTGATAGTTGTTGAAGATGAAGTCTTTGTTGATGCTGAATCCTCCATGTGATATTTCTTGAGGAGTTCTTTGAGATACTTGGATTGACAAATAAATATACCATTTGACCTTTGACTTACTTGTAATCCAAGAAAGAACTTCAGCTCACCCATCATACTCATTTCAAACTTACTCTGCATTAGCTTAGCAAATCTCTTACAGAGATCATCATTAGTAGACCCAAATATGACGTCATCCACATAGACTTGGAATAATATCATATCATTTTTGTGTTTCTTTGAAAAAAGAGTTTTGTCTATGATACCTCTAACAAAACCATTTTCTAAAATAAAACCAGAGAGAGTGTCATACCATTTTCTTGGGGCTTGTTTGAGACCGTAGATTGCCTTGAAGAGAAAGTACATAAAGTCCAGCAACTCCTGATTTTCAAAGCCAGGGGCTGTTCCACATACACTTCTTCATCTAGCTCACCATTCAGGAATGCACTCTTAACATCCATTTGATAGACTTTAAAATTGGAGTAAGCTGCAAATGCTAAGAACATCCTGATGGCCTCAAGCCTAGCCACTGGTACATAGGTTTCATCATAATCAATGCCTTCAACTTGTGAATAACCTTGAGCAACCAGTCTTTCCTTGTTTATAGTAACAATGCCATCCCCATCTAGCTTGTTCCTGTATACCCATCTTGTACCAACTACTTTCCTGTTCTTTGGTCTGGGTGCCAGCTTCCAGACTTGTTGTTGTTCAAATTGATTGAGTTCATCTTGCATAGCAATCACCCAATCTGGATCAGTCAGTGCTTCCTCAGTCTTCTTTGGATCCATCTCAGATAGAAACCCTGAATAGTGACATTCATTCTGAGTAGCACTTCTAGTTTTAACTCCAACATCTGGATCACCAATGATCAGCTCAAAAGGATGAGCTCTATTCCACACAATCTGTCTTGGAAGATTTGATCTTGATGATTCGCCTTGAAATTCATTTTGATGTTGTGAATGACTAGTTGATCCTCCAGTTCCTCCCCCTGAGTTGTTGCTTGATTGCCTTGATGATTCTTCTCCAGTGTTGGTGGTATCTCCATTATTATCAATGTTTCCACCACCACCACCGTGATCATCATCATTATTATTATCATTACCAGCAACAACCTCAGGTGGAGATTCATCATCTGATTCTGAGTCTGGCAAGTTATCAAACTTCAGTTCTTCACTGAATCTTCTGTTTGGATACTAGGGAGTTTAGTGTAATCAAATGTTATATCGACACTTTCCTTCACTTGGTGACTATCAACCAAGTACACCCTGTAAGATCTTCTGGAATAACCAACAAAAATAGCTTCTTGTGCCATAGCCAACTTTCATCTGATGAAGCTTTAGCATAAAAACAAGTAACTTCATCTTTGGATCCAGAGTAGAGATCAGCTATGAACAAATCACCTTTCCTTACTCCTTGAAGAGCAGGCTTTCCATTATTCTTGTGAAGGATCTGACACTTCTCTTTACCAAAGGAAACAGCATATCCTCTGTCACAGAAATGACTGATGCTGAGAAGATTGAACTTCAGACCTTCCACAAGGGATATATCTTGAATGATAACATTTCCAAACTCCAAACAACCATATCCTATGGTAATACCCGTGCTGTTATCTCCAAAGGTAACGTCTGGGCCAGCTTTCTCAACCACATTTGATAGTAGGGCTCTATCTCCGGTCATATGCCTTGAACAACCACTGTCCAGAATCCACATAACACGGTTTACCTGTGCCACACCCTCTGACATGAATGATGATGAAGTGCTTGCCTCATTAGCCATTAAAGCTAGGTTTCCAATTTCACCAGCTTCTTCATCACTATCTGTATCATCCCAACTCTTTCCTTAGGCAACATAAGCTTTCCCAATCTTATTCTTCTTGCTAGAATCAAATGAGTTCCTTCTCACTTGCTTTGGCTTTTTACATTCTGTAGCAAAGTGACCCAACTCATTACAATTATAGCACCTGATTGTGCTTCTGTCCACGGTTCCAGTTTTATAGCCACCCCTTGTGCTATTTGAAGATGAAGAACCACCTCTCTAAAACCTAGGCTTGAACTTAAGATTAAGATTCCTTCTGAATCTTGATAAGTGGATTTCATATCCACTTGGATCGTCCTAAATTGGCTTAAACTGGCTGTTTTGTTCTCAAGTTTGTAGTGTTTGTGATATGTTTGGTGTTAGTAATTGCAGAGTTGAGTTGTCAGCAGAGATGTGGAGTTCTTGTGGTTTGCAGAAGTGTTTTGAGCATGTTTGTGAAGGTCAAGTGGTTGCGGAGCGAGAAAGCGCAAGGAAATTCGGATTTGTTGGGCTACCTGCACATAATTCACTGTTTGGGCCATATCTTGAGATCTAGAAGTCGGAATTGGACGATTTAACAGTCCACGCGAAGATAAAGGAATTCTGGACAGGGATCAAGCGCCCCCGCGCCCTTCCAAGCGCGCCTGCGCCCACTCCAATTCAATTCAAGCGCGCCCACCCCCTTCCAGGAGCGGCCACCCCTGAAACATTCTGGAAAAGGCAATTTCAAGTCAGAATTGGAAACCAACAGAAGACCAGTCAACTCTAAGGCCTATATAAGTAATTGGTGGACGTTTTCAGAGGATATTATTCATATACATCCATATACAATCATATACTTACATACATATTCATCCACCGGTGAGGAGAACAAGGAGACGGTTGATTACGAAGATCTACTTTTCATATTATCTTTGTATTCTTCTAATTATGCGATACTTTGTATTCTCGTTGGTTTCGTTTGTTCTTTCATAAACCCTAGCACCTTTATTCAGTATTCTAGACTTATTATTATCATGTTTTCATCAGAACGCATGATGATGAACGGTTCGGTTATGAACTAATCGTTGTCGTGGGATTCTAACGGATTTATTTATGGATTTTAGTAGTTAATTGTTTTAAAGATGTGTGTGTGATGGCTAATTGATATCCTAGTTTGGTTGTGCTTATTCTTCTTGGATGCGTAGCTAACATCTAAGATTGTTTGTTAATCTCTATTGAATGTGAAAGTGGATATAGAGGTTTAGAACTTGCCATGCTAGCATAGGTTTATGTATGTTTGTCATGCATGATTCGTAGGTGATTTTAACCATCTTACCTGCCCTATGTAATCTGAATGGATAACTTGCTCGTTAAACCGTTATGTTTTCAAATCTTATAGACATATAGGGTCTAAGCATAATTGGTGTATGCTTAACTTCTATCTCTGTTGTGGATGTTTGAGTGGTTTGGTATACGTATACTGAAAGGTAGCGTGTACTAATTTCGTGTTATCCGATTAGTTATCACAACTGTCACATGCATTGATTAAAGACAAGATACTCTAGATGAAGTATCTAATGAAGTTAGGATCCCATGTTTATTCTCATAAGTAATTCAACAGCAATCTATTTAGTTAATTATAATCTTGTTAAGTTAATTAGTCAATTTAGATAATCAAAACTCAAATTTGATACTTGTCTTAGCATTGAACAATAGCCATACATTGTTGCATAAGTGCATAACTGTAGTAAACCAGTCTCTGTGGGAACGAACTCTACTTATTCTTATATTACTTGTGACCGCGTATACTTGCGTGATATTGTGTGAACAAGTTTTTGGCGCCGTTGCCGGGGACTCGGTGTTATTTATATAGTTTATGTGTTTGTCATCAGTGGTCGTTAAAGTTCACTGACTTGGATTATTCTTTCATCAATTTTACTTTGTTTGGTGAGATTCAGGTGTTCTATTGAGCGTGTATGCGAACACGTTCTCAATCTCGGAAAGAAGAACTTGAATCAAGTCTAGTTATGGGAGATTAATTAGCACCAGAAGCGAAGGCTCTGAAGGACTATTCTCAGCCGAGAATCAATGACATTCAATCTAGTATTGTCAGGCCGGCTATTGCAGCTAATACTTTCGAAATCAAGCCTGGCACGATTCAGATGGTGCAGAACTCAGTTCAGTTTGGGGGTGCTCTGACGGAAGACCCTAATATGCATATTAGGGATTTCATAGAGATCTGCGACACCTTCAAGTTCAACGGAGTGTCAGAAGATGCTGTGAAGCTGAGACTTTTCCCATTTTCTCTGAGGGATAAGGCTAAAGGCTGGTTGCACTCTCTACCAGCAGGTTCTATTACTACGTGGGAGGATCTTGCTCAAAAGTTTCTCACTAAATTCTTCCCCATGGCTAAAACAGCTGCAATCAGGAATGCTCTTACTCAGTTTGCACAACACTCTGGAGAAACTTTATGTGAAGCTTGGGAGCGTTACAATGAGATGCTTAGGAAGTGTCATCATCATGGCATGCCTGATTGGATGGTGATCAACTATTTCTATAATGGTCTGGGAGGTCAATCACGACCAATGCTTGATGTGGCATCAGGTGGAGCTCTGTGGGCTAAGAGCTACGATGAAGCTTATGAACTAATTGAGATGATGGCTGCTAATGAATATCAGAATCCAACTCAGAGGTTATCACAAGGCAAGGTAGCAGGGGTTCTGGAAGTGGATGCAGCTACAGCCATAACAGCTCAGTTAAAGGCTTTGTCCATGAAGGTTGATTCTTTGTCTAACTATGGAGTTCAGCAGATTGCTAGTGTTTGTGAGCTATGTGCAGGTGCTCATGACACGAATCAGTGTGCCATATCTAGTGAGTCGGCACAGTTCGTGAGCAATTTTCAGATATCACAGCAGCCAGTGCCTAACGCCTATCATCCGAATAACAGGAATCATCCTAATTTCAGCTGGAGTAACAATCAGGGTGGTCAGAATCAGCCACAACAACAGTATCAAGGTCAACAATTTGGAGCTAAACCATTCAACTCTTCTGGTTTTCAGCAACAGTATGCTCCAAGGCAACCGTATCAACCACCAGGGTTTCAACAACCATCTCAAGGCAATGTTGGTCAATCGTCTAATGAAAAGTCTGAATTGGAGGAATTGAGGCTAATGTGCAAGAGCCAAGCTGTTTCCATCAAGACTCTGGAGAATCAAATCGGTCAGATTGCCAATGCATTGTTGAATTGACCACAGGGAACTCTCCCTAGTGATACGGAAGCTAATCCAGGCAAACAGGAGGTCAAGGAACATGTCAAAGCAGTTACCTTGCGATCTGGAAAGGTTACGAATGATCAGAATGCAGAAACGGATGAAAAAGAAGAAATTTTGAAAAATGGCCAGAAGGTGAAGCGCGCCCTCCCCTGCCCTTCTGCCAGAAAATGAAGAAAAAGTTGAAAAAGCTAGTTTGGGGGTGAACGAAGCGGAAAATGTTGACCATTCTTCTGAGAAACCTATTCCGAAGCAAGCTACTGAGACCAAGGAGGTCTATCCTCCTCCGCCATTCCCTAAACGTCTTCAAAAACAAAAGTTGGATAAGCAGTTTGCTAAGTTTCTCGAAGTTTTCAAGAAGTTGCAGATCAATATACCTTTTGCGGAAGCTCTTGAACAAATGCCAAGCTACGCAAAGTTCATGAAGGGTATTCTATCTCGGAAGTTGAAGCTCGAGGATTTGGAGACCGTCGCTCTAACAGAAGAATGCAGTGCTATTCTACAGCAGAAGTTACCTCCAAAGCTCAAGGATCCAGGGAGTTTCACCATTCCGTGCACAATCAGCAATCTATCTTTCAACAAGTGCTTGTGTGACTTGGGAGCTAGCATAAATTTGATGCCGTTGTATGTCTTCATGCAACATGGACTTCCTGAGCCTAAACCTACAAACATGTCTTTACAGCTGGCTGACAGGTCGATCACATATCCTAGAGGTATAGTGGAGGATGTTTTGGTTAAAGTTGATAAGCTCATTTTTCCTGCTGATTTTGTTATTCTGGACTTTGAGGAAGACAAAAAGATTCTGATTATCTTGGGAAGACCGTTCTTGGCTATAGGCCGTACTTTGATCGATGTGCAGAAAGGAGAGCTTACAATGAGGGTTCAAAATCAGAAGGTCACTTTTAACGTGTTCAAGGCAATGAAATTTCCAACTGAGGAAGAAGAGTGCTTTAAATTGGAGATGGTCGATTCTGTCGTCAATACAGAGATTGAACAACCGCTGAAGTCAGATACAATGGAGAGAGTCTTGATAGGGAATTCTGATATCGAAGACAAAGAAAGAGCAGAGCAACTTCAGTTGTTGAATGCACCTCCATGGAAAAGAAAAATTGATGCGGCATTCGATTCTCTTGGATTAGCAGAGCTGAACAATTCTCAGGAGCGACTTAACCCATCTATGGAAGAAGCTCCTACACTTGAACTCCAACCACTGCAGGATCAGTTGAGGTATGGTAAAGTCTACGAGAGCAACATGCTATATAAGGAGAAGGTTAAGGACTGGCATGAAAGAGGGGTGGTGAAGCATTCATTTGTGCTTGGTCAGCTAGTTCTGCGTTTCAAGTCCCGCTTCAGATTTTTTCCAGGAAAGCGTAAGTCGAGGTGGTTGGAGCCTATCACGGTTAAATCAGCATTTCCGCATGATGCAGTAGAGATTTTCCATAAGTTTCCGGACGAAGCGTGCAAGGTTAATGGTCAGTGGCTGAAGCATGACGTTGGTAATACGGTGAATCGTGAGTCGACGTTCACCGTTCTTGCGACTGGATGAAAAAGGATTCACGTCAAGCTATTGACGTAAAACAAGCGCTTCGTGGGAGGCAACCCACGCGAATATGTAGTATTAGTATTCTGTGTAAAAAAAAAAAAATGAACAGTAGCAGAGCGCGCCCGCGCCTGGATGAGCGCGCCCGTGCATGGATGAGCGCGCCCGCGCAGGGTTGTGTTGTTTCCCTCTAGGATCCATCTGGGATTCAGAGTGAAGTTGATAGGTCCTTTGGGTACTACTTTCAGAGCCACTGGAGTTGATGTTGTTTGGCCTGAATTTGGAGCGGATTCTGTTTATCCACCACCGGATACACCACCCGAGGAGGGTGGTCCTGCTGATGATTAGGTATTTTCTGCACTTTCCTTTTTATTACCTTCAATGAGGACATTGAATATTGTAAGTTTGGGGGTGGTAATTAGGGAATGTGAGTGTGTGTGTGTTCATATAGGAATCATATTGCATATTTAATTAGTTCATTCATATAGTTGCATAATTGTCATATAGATCATTCTGTTTTGCATATTTGTTTATCTATCATGTGAGTCCATTTAGTTGCATTTGCATAGCATGCATATTTCATGATCCCATAGGAATTGACTATTTCCGTTGATGAGTCGATATTGATGGGAGTGTGGTAGTGATGAATAGAGGGTTGATTAAGTTCCTAGAAATTGACTTGCATGCCAGAAACAAATTAATTTCACAAGTCTCATTGGTTGCTTTTAGATTTGATCAGACCATGTTTGTTTGGATGTTAGAATTTAATCACTTGCTTATATTTAGAATGTCTTCTATTCTCTTGAAATTCAAAGAAGCACTTAAGTCTAAGTTTGGGAGAAAACCGGGATTTCATGCTAGTTGTCAATAAGGCTAGGTGTCAAATGGCTAGTAGCCGGCTCATTGTAAAAGATGAGTAGTCTAGGGTGGGATGAGAAAAAGGCAAAATGCACTCATTCCGAAATTTTAAAAAAAATAATAGAAAAAGAAAAGAGAAAAAGAAAAGAAAAAGAAGTTGTTTTAGTTGTTTTATGCAGAATTGATCAGTTTGAGCTCTTTAATACTCGAGCAATTAAGTTCTAGGGGACTTTGTGCCTAGTGACCTAAGATTTTTCCGGTCTGGGATCCACTAACCTAAAGCTCGCTACATGGGTATTATTGTATAAGCCTTTTGGGGTCTCAGCCATTGCACGGTCAAATAAGCATGAGTTTTGTTATGTGTGTCGTAATAAAGCATGAATTCCTGTCTAACTCAAGTCGAGGTTGAGGTGTCTTTAAGTGGTTTCTTGTGTCTAGAGTTCATTCTGTTTATAAGCTTGTGGTTGTTTTGGTGAAGAATAGGATATGGTCTTGATTTAGTTTGAGAGTATATTGATGAGCATTGCACACACGCACGTTTTTGTGTTTGTTTGTTAGTATAAGGGGATTTGGTCGAACTCTGTTTGAAAGATTGCATTCCTTGAGATGTTGGCTTGTTGATTGGTTATGGTTAGTTTGAGGGGATCGTTTGCATTTTCATATTAGTTGCATTCATGCATTGCATTATAGTTAGTAGAGTCTATTTATGCTTGAGGACAAGCATCGGTTTAAGTTTGGGGGTGTGATAAGTGGATTTCATATCCACTTGGATCGTCCTAAATTGGCTTAAACTGGCTGTTTTGTTCTCAAGTTTTTAGTGTTTGTGATATGTTTGGTGTTAGTAATTGCAGAGTTGAGTTGTCAGCAGAGATGTGGAGTTCTTGTGGTTTGCAGAAGTGTTTTGAGCATGTTTGTGAAGGTCAAGTGGTTGCGGAGCGAGAGAGCGCAAGGAAATTCGGATTTGTTGGGCTACCTGCACATAATTCACTGTTTGGGCCATATCTTGAGATCTAGAAGTCAGAATTGGACGATTTAACAGTCCACGCGAAGATAAAGGAATTCTGGACAGGGATCAAGCGCCCCCGCGCCCTTCCAAGCGCGCCCGCGCCCACTCCAATTCAATTCAAGCGCGGCCACCCCTGAAACATTCTGGAAAAGGCAATTTCAAGTCAGAATTGGAAACCAGCAGAAGACCAGTCAACTCTAAGGCCTATATAAGTAATTGGTGGACGTTTTCAGAGGATATAATTCATATACATCCATATACAATCATATACTTACATACATATTCATCCACCGGTGAGGAGAACAAGGAGACGGTTGATTACGAAGATCTACTTTTCATATTATCTTTGTATTCTTCTAATTAGGCGATACTTTGGATTCTCGTTGGTTTCGTTTGTTCTTTCATAAACCCTAGCACCTTTATTCAGTATTCTAGACTTATTATTATCATGTTTTCATCAGAACGCATGATGATGAACGGTTCGGTTATGAACTAATCGTTGTCGTGGGATTCTAACGGATTTATTTATGGATTTTAGTAGTTAATTGTTTTAAATATGTGTGTGTGATGGCTAATTGATATCCTAGTTTGGTTGTGCTTATTCTTCTTGGATGCGTAGCTAACATCTAAGATTGTTTGTTAATCTCTATTGAATGCGAAAGTGGATATAGAGGTTTAGAACTTGCCATGCTAGCATAGGTTTATGTATGTTTGTCATGCATGATTCGTAGGTGATTTTAACCATCTTACCTGCCCTATGTAATCTGAATGGATAACTTGCTCGTTAAACCGTTATGTTTTCAAATCTTATAGACATATAGGGTCTAAGCATAATTGGTGTCTGCTTAACTTCTATCTCTTTTGTGGATGTTTGAGTGGTTTGGTATACGTATACTGAAAGGTAGCGTGTACTAATTTCGTGTTATCCGATTAGTTATCACAACCGTCACATGCATTGATTAAAGACAAGATACTCTAGATGAAGTATCTAATGAAGTTAGGATCCCATGTTTATTCTCATAAGTAATTCAACAACAATCTCTTTAGTTAATTATAATCTTGTTAAGTTAATTAGTCAATTTAGATAATCAAAACTCAAATTTGATACTTGTCTTAGCATTGAACAATAGCCATACATTGTTGCATAAGTGCATAACTGTGGTAAACCAGTCTCTGTGGGAACGAACTCTACTTATTCTTATATTACTTGTGACCGCGTATACTTGCGTGATATTGTGTGAACAAATCTGAATTTGCCAAACTTCCTCACTATCATTGCCATATCCCCATCCTCCAGCTGATCAAGTTCTTCCAAAGAATAGAAGTCACCACCAGATTGATCATTGGATGTTAAGCCATATTCAGCTACAATAACATCCGTGTTAGAACTGGAAGGTTGAACAACCTTCACTTCCAGTTGCTGTGTGACTTCTGTTGCCAATGCAGTAGAAGTACTAACTATCTTTCCAGTTCCATATATCTCCTTTTGTTGATTCTGTTCCAGCTCATAGGTCTTCAGAACACCATAAAGTCTTTCCAAAGAAATCTCTCCAAGATCTCTTGCTTCTCTAATATCAGATATTCTGTGCTCTAAATGAGATGGAAGTGTCAGGAGGAATTTCTTGTTAATCTCCTTGATAGTGTAGTGCTTTCCATTGAGATTCAGATCATTTATCAATTTGTTGTATCTCTCAAAAACCTCAGAGATACCTTCACCAGGGTTTGATCTGAAATGCTCATATGAAGAGGTGAGAATTTCCAACTTATTCTCTCTGACTTCCTCTGTCCCCTCATTGATTATCTCTATTGTGTCCCAAATGTGTTTCGCAATAACACGGTTTAGAACATGATTATGCATGACAGGATCAAGACAATCAACCAGTATCAACTGTAAACAGGCATCCAGGGAAGCATCCTCTTTCTCATCAGCTGTGTAGTCATTGGGATCCTTAGGGTACATCCTAGCAGCTCTAGTTATAACATTGTTCTCTATCTGCTCTTTCTCAACAATTATAAGAAGTCTAGGACCATTTTTCAGCACTCCAAGATATTTATAATTAGCCACTTGAAGAAACAGGAGCATCTTCTTCTTCCACGTAGGATAATGCTCCTTGCTGAACATGGGGATCTTTACTGTACCAACTTTCTGTGTAGTAGACATTTTTGAGATTTTTGATGGATAATAAAAATTTCAGAGTTTAAGAAAAAATCACAAAAAATGGATCTTTGATTAGTATATCAATCAAAAGGCTCTGATACCAATTGTTAGGTCCTGATAAGTTTGTAGAATGGGGGGTTGAATACAAACCTTACCGTTTTATTGAATTTGTTCGTTTTAGAATAAAACAATTTAAGAACAAATTATGGCGGAATTAAATGAAACAGAATTCAAGTTAAATATAACTTATATTAAACTTGAAAGGTGTTACAAATATGGTACTGATTACAAGATTGAATCTCAAACTAATTAAAACAAATCTAGAATAAATTCGACATGAATTTATCTATTTTTGTAATAAAAAGATATAACAATAATTGATAATTTGAGATACGTTCTAAGGATAAAAATCCGCTAGATAGTCAAAGCAATACAAGTGAATGACTTCTATTGGTTTAGATTTAACACAATGATTTTAGAATTAATACACTGATGAAAAAATGATCCGGCAGTGTTCTTGGTTTTCTTGACAGAAAGTTCTTCTTGATAGATATTATGTTGATGATGATGAACTATCCTGTCTTTATCTTTTTGTTAACACTAATCCACTTGACATAACAATTCTGCACATTTCTTTCTTCTGGAATGACTATCAAAATAGTCTAGAAAAGACTATTAAAATGCCTGGAATGACTATGCTTTGTACTGGAATGACTATCAGAATTTAGGAGAATTAATTTAGAATAAACTAAAATGAACTAGGATGACTACCGGGATGACTATCCCTTGATAGTCATTCCAGTTCATTTTTAATTAAAATGACTTGGAATGACTACCGGGATGACTATCCTGGATAGTCATTCCAGTTCATTTTAATTCAAGTAATTCTATATTAATTCTAATAATTAATTTATATGTTAAATTAATTCTTGAATAATTAATTTAATAAATTAATTAATAACTAATTTAAAAGAGAATTTAAATTCTTACAAGATAGCATAACCAGTCCTTGAACCACTTGAACTTGATGAAGAATATCCACTAGATGTATTTGTCACTTGATGTACTTTCTGGTTCATAAGTGACTAACTGAAATGTCTGTTCTTCATCTTGACTTTAAGTTGTGGTCCATTGTCTACTTTTGACTGTTGTTCAACCTTTGTAACCTGTACATTTGCTGTCACATATCTGAAATCTCTGTCACTTTAATAAATCCACTTCCTTGAATACTTCACTGAGGCTTGATCAATAAATTGAACTTCTTTCAATGCAGTATTTCTTCAAGTCTGTAGGATGACTTTAAACTGTATTCTTTTGACTGATGTGATCTTCTGAGATTCCTGTGATACTGTGACAATTGATTTATTACTTACTGTTAGGAATATGTTGTTCTTGATGATAAACATAAAACACTTAGTAGAATTTGTGTAAAGTCATTTTGTAGCTGTCAACGAAATGGCATGCTTTGCAGCATTCCGTTGACAGGAAGCTCATCAACGAAATGAGTGTTGTAGCAATTGCATTGTACAATACTTCTCAAATGATAGGCATTCTGTTATATGTATTAGATAGGTTTTCTAAGTCATGTTGACTAAGTACCAGATAGGCAAAATAGGTTGGTTAATTGTAAATATATTATGCCTTGTAATTTTGCCTAAGTGAAGACATGTCAACGGTATGAAGATTACTCTGTCAACGGTATGGAGTTTACTCATCAACGAAACGAGGGAAACACCATCAACGGAATGAAGAATAAAGCTATCAACGAAACACATCTCCCTGCTATCAACGAATCATTATTGCTTTTCTGAATAGTTGACAAAGTGATAGTGACAGTTTACTGAACAGATCTAAAGGTGATGTGGAAGTGTACTTTGCATTGGAAACCATTAAAATGGACATGGGGAATAAGGAAACATCCCAGTTTCCAATTGGGTCTTGGGAGTGATCATAATAAGCATGAAGACAAAAGCAAGGATCTCCAAGGACCACTGGACAAAGGGATGAAAAGCAAACTATTGGCGGTTACTCATTGTACTTTTAGTGTAGCCAAAAATAGGGTTGTAAACTTGGGGATATATAACCAAGTGTAGCAGTTACTTTAAAAATAGAGAAGAAAAACAAATAGTTTGTATTAGCTATCCTTGAGAGCATTCTTCTCTACAACCTTGTAACTGAGCAGCTGTGTACTTTTGTATCACAGATTATTTCCGCAATAAAAATCACTTCAGTTGGATCATCAAACAATCCAACTGAAATTATTAATGTGCTTGTGATTTTTACTTTAAGTTCAGTTTTATTTATAAGTTGTTTTAAGTTCAAGAAATATCAAAATTGTATTCAACCCCCCCCCCCCTTCTACAATTCTGTTAGGTCATTTGGGAATAACAATTGGTATCAGAGCGAGCTTCTAACATACAAGAAGTTTAAAGATCAAGACCAAAACAGTAACCATGGTGAAGAAGGATGCAGGTGTAAAAATACCAGTTCTTGATAAGGACAATTACTTTCACTGGAAAGTAAAGATGCATTTACATCTCATGTCTATGGATGAGAGATATGTAGACTGCATTGAGAAAGGTCCACACGTTCCCATGAAGTTTGCATCTAGAGTTGGACTGCCAGATGATGCTCCTGATGTGGAAATTCCAAAACTTGTCTCAGAATGGACTATTGAAGATGTTGCAGAAGTCCATAAAGATAAAAGAACCATGAACATTCTGTTTAATGGTTTGGAGCAAGAGATGTTTGCCAATGTCATAAACTGTACAACCTCCAAAGAAGTATGGGACACTGTTAGAACTCTCTGTGAAGGTACTGAGCAAGTTAGGGAAAACAAAATGCAGCTCCTTATACAACAATATGAGCATTTTCATTTTAAAGCTGGTGAAACCCTAAATGACACGTTTAGTAGGTTTTAAAAACTTTTGAATGGATTAAAGTTGTATGGGAGGATCTATCAAACCAAGGATTCAAACCTTAAATTTCTTAGAGCTCTTCCAAAAGAATGGAAGCCTATGACTGTTTCTCTCAGAAACACTCAAGAGTACAAAGACTACACTCTTGAAAGGCTTTATGGAACCTTGAAGACATATGAGTTGGAAATGGAGCAAGATGAAGAAATTGAAAAGGTACAGAAGAAAGGTGGATCTGTTGCATTGATTGCATCTGTGAACCAACTGGAAGATGTCAATGAAGAAGCTGCAAAAGCCACAACTAGTCGAGCTAGTTGTAGAAGTGATGTTAGCAAGGGTAAAGGCAAGATGACAGAAGAAGAAGAATCAGAACCAGCCAACTTGGATGACTTAGATGAGATTGATGAACACATTGCTTTTCTGTCAAGAAAATTCTCTAAGTTCAAGTTCAAAAGAAACTCAGAAGCAAGGCCACCAAGGAGAGACTTTCAACCTAACAAAAGTAACTGGATTGAAAAGTCTAAATCTAAATGTTTCAATTGTGGAATGCTTGGTCACTTTGCTGGAGACTGCAGAAAGCCCAAGATTGAGAAGGGCAACAGGAAATTTGAGCCTGTTGATTATAAAAAGAAATACTTTGAACTTCTCAAGCAAAAAGAAAAGGCTTTCATGTCTCAGGAGTATGATTGGGCTGGTAATGGTGAAGATTCTGATGATGATGTTGAGTATGTCAACTTGGCTCTTATGGCTAACAATCATGAGCAGGAAGCAAGCTCCTCAAGCAACCAGGTAACAATTACTAATCTTTCTGAGCTTTCTAAAGAGGAATGCGATAGTGCAGTAAATGAAATGTCTACTGTATTATATAATTTGTGTGTTACTCTTAAATCACTTACCAAAGAGAATTCAAGAATAAAAGAGACTAATTTGCTCTTAAGTGATAAGAATGCAATGTTAGAAGCACAGCTCATTGAATTTGAGAAAATGAGGTGTGTTAGTAGGGATGCTAAGAAGGAACTTGAGAACGTGTTAAAAAGGGAAGAAATTCTTAAAACACAGCTTGAAATAGAACAGAGTGTGATTGCAAAATGGAAAGATGCCAGGAATGTTGCCACCAACATCATTAATGTTCAAGGTATGGAATCTTTCTGTGAGCAATCATGGAAAAAGAACAAAGAGAAGCTAGGGTATGTTGGTGAAACCTTAGAATCAGAAACAGAGTCAACAAACAACAATGATCATTTGTTGAAGGTTGATATGTCAACGGAATGCAATGTTTCGTTGACAGATGAACCATCAACCGATCAGGCTGTTTCGTTGACAGAGAAAAAAAAAGATAAACTCACTAGACTTAATAACAAGTATGGTCCTGTCACCAAGAACTTTGTTCAAGGTGAGTCTAGTAATTCAAAGAAAGTTGAGAAGCCTGTTGAGAGAGCTAATGTAGGTCACTTGTCTAACAAGCAATTGAAGGACAAGTTAGAGAAAGTTCAAGTTGAGGTTAAGGGAAATAAAAAGAATAACAGGAATGGCAAAGTAGGGATTAACAAACACAACAATTACACACCTGATAAATATGCTCCTAGAAAGACATGTGTCAATTGTGGTAGTGTTAGTCATTTATCTACTAACTGCAAATCTGTTAAGAAGACTGTTAAAGTGAAAATTCCCAAGCCTGCAATGAATAGTTCTATGCCTACAATGCCTGTTATGCCTAACATGTTTGCTCCATATGCACAATTTCAGAATCCATATGCTAACATGTCATTTGTGCCTAATCCATACATGAATATGTTTAATATGCCACAAATGCCATGGAATATGAATAACCTGATTGTTCCTCCAACTATGCATGCTGTGAATGAAAATGTGAGCAACCCTCAGAAATCAACACCAAGGGTAAAGATTGATTTAAATCAATCTGAGCCCAAGGTGAAAAATGATATAAAAGGAAAAGCAAAGGCTAACAAAACAGGACCCAAGGAAACTTGGGTACCAAAATCAACTTGATTTGTTTTTATTGTGTGCAGGGAGACAAAAGGAATCTTTGGTACTTGGATAGTGGTTGTTCAAGACACATGACTGGTGATTCTACCCTGCTCACAGAGTTTCAGGAAAGAGCTGGCCCTTGTATTGCTTTTGGAGATAACAGCAAAGGCTACACAAAGGGATATGGCTTGATTTCAAAAGAGAATGTCATCATAGATGAGGTTGCATTGGTGGATGGTCTTAAGCACAATTTGCTTAGTATCAGCCAACTTTGTGACAAAGGATTCTTAGTTACTTTTTCTAAAGAAGCCTGTGTTGTTTCTAAAGGAGGAAACAACAATGTGGTAATGACTGGATTTAGAAGAGGGAATGTGTACATTGCTGACTTTAATAGCACAAGTCCAGACACCATCACTTGTCTTTTCAGCAAGGCAAGCAAGGATGAAAGTTGGCTATGGCACAAGAAATTGTCTCATCTGAATTTCAAAGTTATGAATGATTTGGTGAGGAAAGATCTTGCTAGAGGAATTCCACAAGTGGAGTTTTCCAAGGATGGTTTATGTGATGCCTGTCAAAAAGGGAAACAAAAGAAGGCATCATTCAAAAGCAAGACAGAGTCATCAATTGTCCATCAGCTTGAGTTGCTTCATATGGATTTGTTTGGCCCTGTAAATGTCATGTCTATTTCAAAGAAGAAATACTGTCTTGTGATTGTTGATGATTTTTCAAGATTTACATGGACTTTCTTTTTGCACTCCAAAGATGAGGCAAGTGAAATCATTATCAATCACATCAAGATGGTAAACAATCATCCTGACTTGAAAGTAAAAAGGATTAGGAGTGACAATGGGATAGAATTCAAGCATGAAGGTGTTCTATGAAGAAAATGGTATTTTGCATGAGTTTTCAGCAGCAAGGACACCACAGCAAAATGGTGTGGTTGAAAGGAAAAACAGAACACTCATTGAAGCTGCAAGGACAATGCTAGATGAATCAAAGTTACCAACTTATTTTTGGGCTGAGGCAGTTAATACAGCATGCTTCACTCAAAATATTTCTTTGATTAATCAGGCCAAAGGAATGACCCCTTATCAGCTACTCAAAAGAAAGAAGCCACTATTGGATTTTCTTCATGTCTTTGGATGCAAGTGCTTTGTTCTGAGAAATCAAGCTGAGCATTTGGGGAAATTTGAAGCAAGGGCAGATGAAGCAATATTTGTGGGATATGCAGCAGGGAAAGCCTACAGAGTCTATAATCTCAGAACCAACATTGTTATGGAATCTGTACATGTTGTTTTTGATGATCTCAAAATTCAAGGTCTCTGTGATGAAGGTTTCCATGAAAGTCTTTCTTTTGAAAATGAGGAAGGAGATCAAGTGAATCATGTTAAGGCTACTGAGAAACAGCCTAAAGTTGTTGTATCTAGCACAGATGAAAGCAGCAGTGAAGATGAAATTGCTGCATTAAGATTGAAAAGAATAGCTGCTAGCAGACCAAATGGTCATTTCGTTGACAGTCATGATGGTGGATTCGTTGACAGTCAAAATGAGCGTTTCGTTGACAGCCAAAATGGTCATACCGTTGACAGTCATAGAAATGCTTCTAGAAGTGATCAGTTAGGGACAACAAATTCAGGGGGAGTTTCTCAAGGACAAATATCCAATCAAGGCAATCATGATCATGAAGCTACCTCTTCACGAGCAAATCTACCTCCCTCAAGGAAATGGACTAAAGATCATCCCTTTGAACTTATTATAGGTGATGTGTCTTCAAAAGTCCAAACTAGAAGAGCAACTCAAGAAGAATGTCTATATAGTAGCTTTCTGTCTCAAGATGAGCCAAAGAAAGTTGAGGATGCACTTCTAGATCCAGATTGGGTTTTGGCTATGCAAGAGGAGCTAAACCAATTTGAGAGGAACAATATATGGAAGCTGGTGCCCAAGCCTAAGGACAGGAGTGTCATAGGCACAAAATGGGTGTTCAGAAACAAGATGGATGAAAATGGCATAGTCACAAGGAACAAAGCTAGATTGGTTGCAAAAGGCTATTCACAGGAAGAAGGAATTGATTTTGATGAAACCTTTGCTCCTGTTGCTAGACTAGAAACAATAAGGATTTTCCTAGCCTATGCAGCCCATGCCAATTTCAAAGTCTATCAAATGGATGTGAAGAGTGCTTTTCTGAATGGGGAATTGGAAGAGGAGGTGTATGTAAGTCAACCTCCTGGTTTTGAAGATGATGATTTTCCAGAATATGTATACTTCCTCCTCAAAGCACTCTATGGTTTGAAACAAGCACCTAGAGTCTGGTATGACACACTTTCACAGTTCCTCCTTGAGAATCACTTCACTAGAGGTACTGTAGATAAAACTCTTTTTCACAGGGTTGTGAATGGCTCTACTATACTTGTTCAAATTTATGTAGATGACATAATCTTTGGGTCTACAGATGTGAAACTTTGTCAAAAGTTTGCCAAGCTTATGCAAAGTAAATATGAAATGAGCATGATGGGAGAATTAACTTACTTTCTTGGTCTTCAAGTAAAGCAAGTTAATGAAGGCATTTTCATTAGTCAAACAAAATATATTCATGATTTATTAAAGAAGTTTAACTTAATGGAATGCTCTCCTGCCAAAACTCCCATGCCTACTGCCACCAAACTTGAATTGAATACTAAGGAAAAATCTGTGGACATTTCAAGTTACAGAGGCATGGTAGGCTCACTTTTATATTTAACAGCTAGTAGACCTGATATTATGTTTGCTACATGTCTATGTGCTAGATTTCAGGCTGATCCTAGGGAATCCCATTTAGTTGCTATTAAAAGGATTTTCAGATATCTCAAAGGAACACCAAACCTTGGTATTTGGTATCCTAGAGAATCTGGTTTTGAACTAATTGGTTATTCAGATGCAGATTTTGCAGGATGTAAAATAGACAGGAAAAGCACAACTGGAACCTGTCAATTCCTAGGAAACAAGCTTGTGTCATGGTTCAGCAAGAAACAAAACTCAGTTTCCACCTCCACAGCTGAGGATGAGTATATTGCAGCTGGAAGTTGTTGTACACAGATTTTATGGATGAAAAATCAACTACTTGATTATGGATTAAGAGTTGAGAAAATTCCTATTTTCTGTGACAACACTAGTGCCATTGCCATTACTGAGAATCCAGTGCAGCATTCAAGGACCAAGCACATTGACATCAAGTACCATTTCATTAGAGAACATGTTATGAATGGTACTGTGGAGTTACATTTTGTTCCAAGTGAACAACAACTTGCGGACATCTTTACCAAGCCACTTGATGAATCAACATTCTCAAGATTAGTAAGTGAGCTAGGTATGCTAAATTTCTCTTAAATACTTTGAGATTTTTGCAAGTTAATATGAAGCCAGAAACTTGCTATGTTTTTCTGTGAATTAATTTTCTCAGGAAAAAGTAAAATTTTGTCTAAGTCAAAATCACTATGTCAACGAAACGAACCATTTCGTTGACAGTCTTAGCATTTTTCTGGGTGTTTCGTTGATAGCCCTTTTATATCAACGAAACGCAGCTTTATCAACGAAATAAGACGGGACTTTAACCGCCCAATCCTGATTCGTTGATTTAGCGTAGTTAATCTGAACCGTTGAAATGTGACACGTCCGTTACCACGATCTATGCATACACCCCTGTAAGTATAAATCATGGTAATTCTTTAAAAGTAACGGTTATATTTTTAAGCCAATCCAGTAATTTACATTTATTATTGGACTCATTTTCTGAGAATTTTTGGGGGAGTATTTAAGAAATTCTATTTTCTTTATTTTCTTTTTACCTGTTCTCAAAAATTCCAAAGGCTTTTCTCTCTTCTTCTCTCTAACAAGCAATTCAGTTCGAAGCTTTTCTTCACACAACAATGGCACCCATAGTCAAGCTTATGTCTGCTGGAGGGTTCATCTATGAGAAGAACAACTTCATTCCATTTGTTGTCAAGGAAAGTCCAAACAGTATCTTTTCAAGATGATGGACTTCATGAAGAACTGCAAGTTGAGCTATGCTATGTTTCACTCTACACCACTCTACAATGAAATAATAGAGGAGATTTGGACCTCATGTGAGTATAGTGGAACAAACTACACTCTGCAATTCACTCTTCAAGGTAATGAGTACATAGTTAATTCTGATGTATTGCAAGCATGTCTACAAATTCCTGAAAATAACTGTAATGCTTTGCCTACAATCACTGAAATGATTAACATGCTAAATTCAATAAACTACTCTTTGCCTACTGATAATCTGGGTAGAATAATTAGGAGAGGTTTGGTTAGGGAATATAGTTATTTAGTTGATGCATTTATCAAGGTCTTTTCTGGAAAGATTAGTAATTTTGATGCATTAACTAATTCCATGTTGATTCTTTTTACCATGCTCCTAACTGATAGATATTACAACTTTAGCACCCAACTTATGTATGAAATTGGTGCTAAGTTGGGTGACAAGGCTAATAGGAAAAAGAATATCTACTATGCTAGGTTTCTGATGGTGTTGGCTAATCATGTTAGTCCAACACCATTAGTAATCTCTAACCCTGTTTCCAAGTTTGAGTGTTTTGTGCAAGAGAAGAGAGTATTGACAGACATACTGAGGCTGAACCACAATGGTGAGGTTCCAGTGGTGTATCTGCCAGTAATTGAGGTAACTACTGCTATCCCCTCTAGTATAATTGTTACTTCAACTGTATCACCCAATCCTGTTGTTGTGGAGTCTGTAGTTGTGACCCAACAGGCTCCTGCCCCAGCAACAAAACCAAAATCAAAGAAATCCTCCAAGCCAACCTCAGGTGCTTCCCAAAAGGCACCTGTTGTAAAATCCACTACACAACCTAAGGGGAGTGTTTCTGGAGCTGTGAGAGGTGAGGGAAGGGGTGAACATAAAAGATAAGGATAAGGAAGGACAGATGAGTGAAATCCAGCCAAGCCCCATTGTGTCTTCCCAACAAGGCACAATGAGTAATATGGATTTAAGCACAAGTCTAATTGCATCCTCCCAAAAGGATGTGATTATTGAAACAAGCTCTTCACCAAGAGCACAGTCCAAGAGGGTAAGGGACACTTCAAGCCCACAGTCTACATTTTCCCAATACCAAAGGAGAGTGAAGCAAAAGTCCAAGGGTACACAGGGTGCACACACACTGGAAGCAACACTTCCAGTTTCTCAAATTCAGTTTGATGTAACCCCTATTATTACTCTGGGGTTACAGTCCCATTCTCTAAACATTAATCTTGATTTATCTCCATCCAATTCACCAACTCAATCTTTAGATGTGGACATGATCCATACATCTTTTCCTGATTCTCCAACTCTTATCTTGGAGAAGCCCCACTCTGAAGCTGATGGTCATCACTTGTTAAGTGATTTGTTGGGCCATCAACCAATTTTTTCTGAAACTGCAAGAGAATCTGTGGACCCCAATCTCAAATCAATCACCACAGATTCTACTGTAATTTCACTTTCTCAAAGTGCTTTATTGACTTCATCAACGAAACAGCTTCTTTCGTTGACAAGTGTTTCTCCATCAACGGTATCCATACCGTTGACAGTTCAAACTACCATTCCGTTGATAGGTCAATCTACACCCCTTATTGAAAATCAAGTTGTTTCCACAACTAGTGTAGATGACCTGGTGGTAGTTGAGACACTTTTAGGTTTGAGAGGGAGTGAAATTGAGAGGCTGGCTTGCAGCCAGGCAAAAGGAGAGTCTGAGAGTGAGAGGCTGGCTATTTCTTCCAGCCAGGCAAAAGGAGAGATTGAGAGTACCACCTTAGTAGGTGAAGGTGAGGGTGTGAGAGGTGTGAGCCATGGGGAGCCCATGATGCAAGAAAAGAGTGGAGAGAGAGAAGGGACTACAGGAGCAATAAGGATGGAAGCAGCCATTGCTAGTGAGTTAATGGAGGTCAGTGAGGGAGAAAGGGAACTTACTTTCCAAGAGCATTATCAACAAACTCTGGATAGTATTTCCCTGGATCCTGAGACCTTTACTCATCCTGTGTCAGCCTATCAAGTTATGGCTCAACAGGGCAATGTGGAGGCAGAAAGGTCACTCAACTTAATTCATACTACTTCATCAATGCAAAGAGCAAAGGATGCCTTGACCAATCTACCTCCAGGAGCTGCAGCAAGTGGAGACTTTGAGTTTTCTGATGATGAGGACAGCTATGGTGATAATCTACAGGTGGCCACTACTTCACAGACTGGGACTTCTGTGGTGCCTCCTACACCAAACTGGCTCTCTCAGGATATGCATGGAAGAGTCACTCTAAATACTGCTATCACAAGGCAGTACAATGAGGCCTATCTAGCTCATGAGTCTGCAAATGCAAGGGACAAGAAATTCTACAAGGCCATCATGGATTCTCTGGAAATTCAAAGGCTACAAATGATGCAGACAAGAATTGAGACTACAGAGATCAAGGACTCCATTAGCAATCTAAGGAATGCTAACTACAGAATGTTAGATGAAAAGCTCCCTCTTCTCACTGTGTCCAAGATGACCAGGTTTTTCTCTAAGGAACCTGAGGTGGCTACATCCTTGAAGACTCTCTCTTCAAGAGTGGACAAGGTGGAAGCTACACTTTCTCAAATGCAGAAGGAACAGGAGAAGCAAACTCAGCTACTCACCCAGCTAGTGGCAGCTCAAGGACTCCCAGTCATCTCTTTTGATGATAACAAAAAGGGGGAGAAATCTAAGGAGCTAGACATTCAAATCACAAAGGTTTTGGTTCCAGCCATCTCCTTACCAGAAGAGCCATTAGCAATGGGGGAGTTTGGAAAGAAGCAAAAGGATGGTATTGATCTAATTAAGGAAGCTTCTATGAGGATGAAACTTGCAGAACAGATCAAAGATCACTGGTCCAACATAGAAGCAAGGTTCATGAAAATTACTGAATCTTCAAAGACAGATCAGCCATCAACAAATGCAATGGTGACAGTACAAATGGAGCCACAGTTCAAGAGCTCTTATGCTATAGAGCCCCTTCAGCATGGAATTCTTCAAGATTCAAGAAATGAGAAAGGCCAATCTTCATGCTTTAGGAATGTGGATGCAAGAGGGATTTCTCCAATGTCACCTATCAAACCCAAAGGCAAGAACACTGAAAGGATATTTTATCCTCCACCAAATCCAGATGAGTTCAAAGTCCTAGGGAAGCTGATCACTAAGTGCAAGGAAAGCAATCATCCAAGCATAAGGAATCAAATGGCCATCATCTACAGGGACAGCAAGGAAATCTGCATTTGGGTTGGTCACCCAAATTTTGCTAAGGCAAAAGCTGAAGAATCTGAAAGGGCAGCAATGCAAGCATTGGCAGTTGCTCAAGCACTTGAAGATGAAGAAACCTTACAGGAAGAAAAAGCCAAGGATGGAGCTAAGGAAACTGAAAAAGCAAGGAAAAGTGTAAGGCAATCAAAGGCTAGAGCTAAAAGGAATCTGGATTTTGATAAAGAGGATTCTCAGGACACTGCTCAAGCCACTTCCACAACAAGTGCACATCAAATTCTTGCTGATCAACCTCATGAAGGAAAATTGGCATGTGATCATGCACATCCTGTCAACTTTCATGATCAGCCAATCATGCCAAAAGAGGAGCCTATTGAATTTGATGAAGCCTATTTTCCAAAATTCCTATTTGAAAAGGATCAGCCAACAAAGTCAAAGAAAAGGGCTGTCAAGGCAAAGCCAGTATTTGTGAAAAAACCACAACCTCAGAAACCCCCTACAAATCCAGAGGACTGCATGTACATTGCTGACATCAGGGAAGAATCTAGCTTACATCTTGATTTAGACAACCTGGTGGAAGTAAGGGGCATTGCAGCTTCTCAAAAGTTGCCTGAAAGATTAGTTTTCACATTCAAGGGTGGTAGAGAGCAAGTGTGGCCTCTCTACAGGATTTTAGGAGAAGACTACCAAACACTACTCACAGTGTTTAGATGCTTGAAGAAGGACTTTGGCTTCACCAAAACAGCCAAGTCTGAGGTGGTCTCCAAAATATGTCAAATAAAGGCTAGCTGGAACAAGCCTGAGGCTCTTCCCAGAATGCTTAGAGTGCCCTCAACAGGAAAGAAGATCCATCTTCAACCTTACTGGATGATGGAATTTAAGGACAAGGACAACTGCAGAAGGTTCTTCAGGATGGAAGACCAGCTGGATAAGGCATCTAATCAAACTCTAAAGTTTATGCAATCCAAGCTTGGTGATCAAGAAGAGGAAGAGAAGATCTTCTACAGAAGGCTACAGGTCCAGATTGAGGAAAACAACTCTAAGAGAGGGAAGAAGACTATGCCACAAAGAAGACCAAGGTGAATCATGTGCTCAGTCTAGAGGAGCATTTCTGGGCATCAGTCTTGTAAGTCTTGTACTTTGTTCAAAATATTATGAAGCTTAATGCATTTTCTACTTTTGTAATTTATAATGTATCTGAGTGTTTTTGTTATCATCAAGTCTCTTGATTTATGGCTGTTATTCTATCAGTCATAAATTGGGGGAGATTGTTAGGAATATGTTGTTCTTGATGATAAACATAAAACACTTAGTAGAATTTGTGTAAAGTCATTTTGTAGCTGTCAACGAAATGGCATGCTTTGCAGCATTCCGTTGACAGGAAGCTCATCAACGAAATGAGTGTTGTAGCAATTGCATTGTACAATACTTCTCAAATGATAGGCATTCTGTTATATGTATTAGATAGGTTTTCTAAGTCATGTTGACTAAGTACCAGATAGGCAAAATAGGTTGGTTAATTGTAAATATATTATGCCTTGTAATTTTGCCTAAGTGAAGACATGTCAACGGTATGAAGATTACTCTGTCAACGGTATGGAGTTTACTCATCAACGAAACGAGGGAAACACCATCAACGGAATGAAGAATAAAGCTATCAACGAAACACATCTCCCTGCTATCAACGAATCATTATTGCTTTTCTGAATAGTTGACAAAGTGATAGTGACAGTTTACTGAACAGATCTAAAGGTGATGTGGAAGTGTACTTTGCATTGGAAACCATTAAAATGGACATGGGGAATAAGGAAACATCCCAGTTTCCAATTGGGTCTTGGGAGTGATCATAATAAGCATGAAGACAAAAGCAAGGATCTCCAAGGACCACTGGACAAAGGGATGAAAAGCAAACTATTGGCGGTTACTCATTGTACTTTTAGTGTAGCCAAAAATAGGGTTGTAAACTTGGGGATATATAACCAAGTGTAGCAGTTACTTTAAAAATAGAGAAGAAAAACAAATAGTTTGTATTAGCTATCCTTGAGAGCATTCTTCTCTACAACCTTGTAACTGAGCAGCTGTGTACTTTTGTATCACAGATTATTTCCGCAATAAAAATCACTTCAGTTGGATCATCAAACAATCCAACTGAAATTATTAATGTGCTTGTGATTTTTACTTTAAGTTCAGTTTTATTTATAAGTTGTTTTAAGTTCAAGAAATATCAAAATTGTATTCAACCCCCCCCCCCCCTTCTACAATTCTGTTAGGTCATTTGGGAATAACACTTACTTATTACAAACTTGTTTAAGTTGAGTTGAATCCTCGATGTCAACAAATAGGCCTAAACATATGCCTTTCAGATAGTCATGCTAGTCTTATTTTTCATAAAAATGAACTGGAATGACTATCATGGATAGTCATCCTGATAGTCATCCTAGTTCAATTGGATAGTCATTGTAGTTTATTCTAATTATTCTGATAGTCATTACAAGCAAAAGGGATAGTCATTGCAAGCCTTTTTGGTAGTCATGCCAAGTCAAATGGATAGTCATGCTAGATCAAAAAGGAGGCGTACAAGTAATTAAACAGAAAGAAAGATATATATCAAGTGCAATCAAGACAGAAAGGCCAACTACTTCAACAAGACAGAAAACAAAGATCATATCATTTACTCTGCTCTTAACTGAAGAACAAACTGTCCCAAGCCTTAAATTCACAGAGTATTGATTTCTAGTATTGATTGTTATATCTAAGCCACTGGAAATCATTTACTTGTACTGCTTTGACTATCTAGCGGATCTTTATCCCTAGAATTTATCTCGAACTATCATTTATCGTTCTATCTTTTTATTACAAAAATAGATAAGTTCATGTCAAATTTATTCTAAATTTGTTTTAATTAGTTTGATATTCAATCATTGTAATCCGTACAATATTTGTAACACCTTTCAAGTTTAATATTAGTTATATTTAACTTGAATTTTGTTTCATTTAATTCCGCAATTATTTGTTCTTGAATTGTATAATCATAAGCAGAACAAATTCGATAAAACGGTATAGTTTGTATTCAACCCTCCATTCTACAAACTTATCAGGACCTAACAATATACTCTACTCAAAGCACTTAATTTTTATGTTTTGTTTTTTAAAGGTTTGTTGGTGTTAATATTTTTTTATCTTTGACAGGAATAAAATAGCACCGTAGATTTTTTTTGCATTTCCATTTTTAGTTTAGGAGTGAGAGGTTGACAAAATTGGGATGGATGTCGATAAATATAAAACTGCTTTGTTTACTTAAATTTGTGGAGTTGAGTTCTGAGTATTATGATTTATCATCCTTTATTCTTTGGAATATCAAACATATATAATTATCCAGGAGAAGATCTAAAAATGAGTGTGTTTTTCTACCAAAATTTTGTTTATATGCACCCGAATAATGAGATAAAAAAGAGTAGAGATGTATTGCTATAACATTCTGTGGATTATGGATAGTCCATGTTGAATCAGCTATAGTTGGTGAAGCTGACAAAGAAAAGGCCGAACTGATAAAAGAGTTCAGTTAATATGATGATCATGGCCTTTTCAGTGTAGATACAAATGCTGGATAGAATAATTCTTAATTCATCTCCAAATCTTTGTGTATGAGTGTAGTTAATCTAGAACATAAGCTAGCCAATGGTGTCTCTCTTGGTGATTTTTTATTTCTTTATCATATTATCGGTTGTGTGATTATTGCCTAGGGCTGCCAATTTATAATCCTAGCTATTAAGATATTATTTCTCTTGGATTGGATTGTAGGCAGAAATCGCGTGAAGCTGGATAAAGAGAACATGGGATGGAAGTAAGTTAATATCAAGGACACTACAAGCATGAAGCATGTGACTAATATCTTGAAGGAAGGTAATTATGATCTACTTGAAAATTAGAATTTTTAAATTGGTATGAAGTGAAAGGGTAAATCATGTGTTTGAATAAATTTTGATCTCGAATATAATCTCTAACTTGCAGGTGATGATCTAGAATGGTTAATAATTGAAAAAAAGTGGTTGTTAGAAATTGAGTGTAGACTCTATATCATTTTGCAATTTGGGACATACACAAGTCTTGTCTCGCCAGATTATGCGGATAACATTATCATAGATTTTTATAGAGGTTGGTGTTTTGAGCGAGTTGTGTTACCTGTGACCTGCAGAAAGAGGCTTATAAGTGTTGTTGCACGTAGGGCTGAGCATTCGGTTCGGTTAATCGAATACCGAACCGAAATAACCGAAATAATTCGGTTTGGTTAACCGAACCGAAATAATTCGGTTTCAATTCGGTTATAGAAATATGGATTATTCGGTTTTTCGGTTTTTTCGGGTTTTTTACCGAATTACCGAAATTACCGAATTAACCGAATTATATGTAATATATAATTATATATTATATTTATATAAGTAATACTAATAAGTAATAACTAATAAGATTATTTACTTTAAGTCTTTCTTAGTCAATTACAATTCACAAATCACAGCAGCTCCGTGACTCCGTCTCTACTCTCTCGGCGTCTCGCACAGCCCGCCGGCCGCCGGCCGCCGTCTCTCTCGAATCTCGATTCGGCGATTCGGCGATTCCGCGATTCATTTTCTTTTTTAACTTCAAAGATAAGAATCAATTAATCAAAGGTAATTGAATCGATTCCTTTCCTTTCATTTTAGTTCTTTCGATTCGATTTTTTTTTCATCAAAGATAATTAATCGATCCGATTAATTAAGAGTCGGATTTTTTGTTCTTTGCAGTTCAATGGATGAAAGTAACGATCCTCTTGGAACAGGTACCCTCATTGATAATAATTGTAATAATCTGTGTTGGTATTTAATTTGGTACTAAATTGTTTTTTGATTTTGTAGATATAAGCAAATTGGATGTTCGTGCGGGACAAACTTCTTCAACAACTACCAATTCTGTAATGCTCTGTTTTTGCTCTGCTTTTACTCTATTTTTCTGTCTTTCTAGCCTACTGCTACTGTCTGCTACTCTTTCTAGCTTTTACTGCAATTTTTCTGGTTTCTGGCTTTCTGTTGTTCTTTTACTGTAATTTTTCTGCTGTTCTCAGTTCTGGCTTGCAATTCTGACTGGATGCTTAATGCTTTTACTTGCTGGCTGATAGTCTGAGAACTGAATGATGCATACTTCTTTTAAGTATATTGGGAATTAGAGCTAATCAGTATTCCAGTAAGAAGTATTCCATTCAGAAGTATTGCAGATAAAAATGAAAACATAATTTTAAGTTACGACAGAATCAGAAATAATAGAGCAGTACATTCTTTTATTCTTAAATTTGGCATTGAACTGGATCATAGTTTTTGTTTTTGCTGTTTTGTTTCTGCAGGTGTTCTATTTTGCAGATTGATTGTGTATTTCTGTGTTGCTGACTTGCTGCTGGTTGCTGATTCTGCTGAATGCTGAGAGCTGCCTGTCTTGTTTAGTTGTTTCTGACTTCTGAGTTCTGAGTTGCTTGCTGAGAGCATTTTCTTATTTATGTATTAGCTATTTAGATTCTTATTTGTAAACCTGAGCCTGGGAGATGTTTCTGTTCTGAGTGAATTCTGTTTTGTATCTTCTGTTAACATTTGAGTTTAGACTTTCATTTCTAATTCGGTTTTTTAATTCGGTAATCGGTTTTAACCGAAATATTTAATTAGGTTCGGTAAATAACCGAAATTATTTTGATTCTTAATTCGGTTATAAATTTTCTTCTTATTCGGTATTCGGTAACCGAATTATAATTCGGTTCGGTTAACGAATTACCGAATGATCAGCCAACTTGCACGAGTCCATTGAGCGGGGGGGGGGGGGGGGGGGGGGGGGGGGTACTTTGTAGGCTTTGTAGGAGATATGTGTGTATAACTCTTTAACAGTTTATCCATATTTTTGTTTGTTCCGTGGCAGTGATTTTGATATTGCTATTTTTTCATTTACTCACTCGAATTTGTAGACTACATAAGATTATTAACTCACTCAGTGAAGGACATAACTGTTTAATCGCTTCATAAATCTGCAAATAGCTTTTTATATTTATATTGTGAATGGCAGATCCTAAAATTATAGATAACTAACATAACACATACTCTCTGCATACCAATAAAAGTATATTACATTACATCAATGACGAACAAATGAAAAATGATAAAAATTTAATGTCAAATTTGATGAACAAAAAATAGTGGCAGTAATTAAATGTCCCAATTGGTAGCAAAACGATTTTCATTTTATTATTGAAAATTCAAGTGATATTGCTCAATGGTGATGGTAGTATTTTTAGTAATATTTTTAAATTTATTACTTCTCTCATTTATTCAAGTCTAAATTGTTTTTATTTCAAAATATATGTATAATAATACACTAAATGTGACATAAATATAAATTCGGAGAATATAAAATACGACTAGCTGATTAGACATTAAAAAATTTGTAGGGTTGCTTCGTATTAAAAATTTGTTCCTTAATTCTTGCAAATACGACATATCTAAATTTAGCACTTAATAATTGAATTATTCAATTACTACTTTAACACACGCTTAAAATAACATATTTGCTTATAAAGTATACTGCTTCATTTCCTCAACTAATGCACGGAATTTAAAATGCTTAAAATATTACTTTTGTACAATATTTTTCAATTTGATTTTAATTTAAATCATTAATTTATTTATAAAAAGAATATTTAGAAAAATTAAATAAAATATTATTTTTATACACTTAAAATTACGTAAAAATATTCAAAAAGAACAAGTCAAATACAATAACGTATCTCTATTATATATCAACTAGGTTAGTAAGTCGCGCTTCACAGCGACATTATAATATATTTGTTAAAAAAAGAATATTAGAATAAAAATTGTGAAATTAATATCTATAAAATTATTTAAATTATCAAATAAAATATATTCTATAATTAAAACACTTTTTTCTAACAAATTCTACTCCTCTTCAAAAAATTCTAGGTTAGTATATTGATTTATTAACCTTTTCATCGATGAAAATCATGTCAAGACTGATCAGTTCTTAGCATTTGGATTGACAGATTCTCACATTCTACACACTCGTACGTACTCTTATCATCCAGGTATAGCTGTTGTCGTTCCAAACATCCAACATGGTGTAGGTCATAGTTGTATTGATTGTAAATATGGTTGTAAAATTTTGAAGCTATGTAAAAAAGTTTCGGTGTAGATTTTTTGTTATGATTGACCTTTAATTTATAGGTGTTTGTAAGGTGAATAACACGGAAATCCATTATGTTTAAAAGTAAAGAAATATTATAAAAGAAAAGTTCTATAAAGTTTGAAAATAATAAAAGAAAGTTCTATCAAGTTTGAAAATAATAAAAGAAATTTTTATCAAGTTTGAAAATAATAAAAGAAAGTTCTATCAAGATTGAAAATAATAAAAGAGAAAATTGCAATTATTAACATAAGAGCCTACAAATTCGAAAATAATAAGGAAGTTGTAATTTTCTAAATCAAAGAAAGTTCTATCAAGTCCTACAAATTCGAAAATAATAAGGAAGTTGTAATTTTCTAAATCAAAGAAAGTTCTATCAATTTTGAAAATAATAAAAGAAAGTTATATCAAGCCTACAAATTCGAAAATAATAAGGAAGTTGTAATTTTCTAAATCAAAGAAATGTTCTAAATCAAAGAAAGTTATATCAAGTCCTACAAATTTGAAAATAATAAGAAAGTTGTAATTTTCTAAATCAAATAAAGTTCTATCAAGTTTGAAAATAATAAAAGAAAGTTCTATCAAGCCTACAAATTCGAAAATAATAAGGAAGTTGTAATTTTCTAAATTAAAGAAAGTTCTATCAACTTTGAAAATAATAAAAGAAAGTTTTATCAAGTTTGAAAATAATAAAAGTGTAATTTTCAATTTCCTTCCTACAAAATCGAAAATAATAAAGGAAGTTGTAATTATTAAAATTAAAAATTGTGAAAAATTGAGAAAATTAGAAAAATATAACGGAGCGATTCTAGAGGCGCCACCTCACCGCCTCGTCTTCTCCTTTTTAATTTTAAGTATTTAAAATTGTGGAGCTCTAGAAAATTAGAAAAATATGAATCGAGCGATTCTAGAGCTCCGGGGGGTTTTCCTTTATATATATAAAAGATATTGATTGATTTGATGTTATTGATATTAAAATTTTTTATATATAGAAATCGAGGTATCGCCAGAGACGATGACGAGAAGTATTCGTAACAAATATATTTTGAACTTAATAAATGTACTTTTGTGAATTAAGTAAAACTCTAAAACTATATTCTTTTTGTTCATTTTGTTATATTTTTTTCAAAAGTTTACGATAATGTTATAACTAACCGTAAGTTAATACAATCATTTTTTTATTTCCAAAAACATGATTAATTAAATGTTTATTTGATTAAATAAAATATATCTTAAATTATAGTTATCTGAAAGGATCAATCGAAAAGCCAAATATATTCTAAATTATAACTATCAACCAAGGAAATTATTATTATTATTAATTATAATAACAAATATTTTAAAGTTTAATAAATTGTAATTTCTTGCCTTCATAACATACGAATACATGCACATGTTACATTTTCTACAATTTATTTTGTGGCCATTTATTTTAAACATAACAAACAGGTTGATAACATTGGTCTACTGTAAATAGGTATTCACCCTCTTTTTTTTTCTTTTTTACGGAAACAATAAGTATTCAGAGAAAAGGTCCCAAATGGCACATGTGGAGAATTAAATGCCCCAAATGACATAATCGAAAAAATTATCCCAAATGGCACACTACAACGTTAGATCAGTTAACGTTTATCATTTATGATCAAATGCTATTTCGTCCGGCGTTTTCTACTTAAAAAATATATACTCATAATTTTCTTTCAACATTTTAGTTCAGCGTTAACAACACTGCACATATACATATATGTATATATATTGAACAGTAATTACACACTACAATGTACTCGTATAAAAAGTTGTGCAAAATACTGACAACTGATGGTAAAGTGCGCGGGTCCTCAAGGCTAATAAGATAGATCTCTATATCACGCGAAAGCTGAAAAGATTAAGAGAAGACGTCAAAAAGCTGTCAAAAAGCTATGCTCCGAGATATTAAAACGTGAATAGAAATCACGTTTTGGATACTAACGAAAGTTTAAGTCACGTTTCCTCTCTAAAAACGTGAAATTAATTTGCTTTTTGTTAATAAAATATGTGTTACACATAGTAAACGCAAGACGCATCCACGTTTTAATAAACACATGTTTAACTTGCGTTTCTTTGTGCTATTTGGGATCATATTTTCAATTTGTGTCATTTAGGACCATAATCTTTCAAATCTATTATATATTATATATATTATGGGCCAACATGGCTTTCTATGCCATTTATTAAATTACTTATATACCCCTATAATGTATAAATATATTAAAAATATTGTTACTAACAAGAATTGAACCCATGACCTTTGTAAACAAAGGTATTTTATGTTACCACCTCAACCATCATGCTAGGAGCCCATTTGATAAACTTTTGAAGCTCATTTACCCTATACTTAAATAACTCTTAATATGTGTATGTTATTTAAACTTTATTTTAAAACTCATCCATCCATCCGGTATATATTATATTCTATTACATATATTAAAGGCCAACAAGCCTTTTTAAGACTATTTAGTAATTTACTAATAAACAAAGGTATTTTATGTTACCACCTCAACCATCATGCTAGGAGCCCATTTGATAAAATTTTGAAGCTCATTTACCCTATACTTAAATAACTCTTAATATGTGTATGTTATTTAAACTTTATTTTAAAACTCATTCATCCATCCGGTATATATTATATTCTATTACATATATTAAAGGCCAACAAGCCCTTTTAAGACTATTTAGTAATTTACTAATTCGCTCTTTCATCATATTAATATTAAAAAAATGAATTATATTCACATCTCCTACACCAAAGAAATTTTGAGAACCATTTTATGAATCATTGGAGCATCTCCAATGAAGTTAGCTAAAATGGTTGGCTAAAATAATATAAAGTAATATTTGGGTAAAATTTACTGAATCTGTAAGGCGTTGTACTCCAATGGGTTGATTATAATGGTTGGATATATTTTGAAAATAGTATATTTATAATTTTAAACAATACTTTTTCATTGAAAAATAATTTATAGCCCATTTTGATAAGATTTTGAAGCTCATTTATCTCATACTTAAATAACTCTTAATATGTGTATGTTATTTAAACTTTATTTTAAAACTCATCCATCCATCCGGTATATATTATATTATATTACATATATTAAAGGCCAACAAGCCCTTTTAATACTATTTAGTAATTTACTAATTCGCTCTTTCATCATATTAATATTTAAAAAATGAATTATATTCACATCTCCTACACCAAACAAATTTTGAGAACCATTTTATGAATCATTGGAGCATCTCCAAAAGAGTTAGCTAAAATGGTTGGCTAAAATAATATAAAGTAATATTTGGGTAAAATTTACTGAATCTGTAAGGCATTGTACTCCAATGGGTTGATTATAATGGTTGGATATATTTTGAAAATATTTTTTTTTATTGAAAAATAATTTATATATATTAATATCAATGCTAGAGGTGCCGAAATTGGGTACAAGATAATGTGGAGTTGCTAATATGTCAATTTGAAATATTTTAATTTGTGAAAATGATGTAAATGACATTATACATTTATTTATAAATAATCAAATAATGAAACATGTCATTTTATATTTATTTTTATATCCAATTTAATACCTCTAGCATTATTTTTAATACTAACACTAGCTAATTTTTGTGTTGCCTCCATAATTTTTAATTTCACACAAAAAAAAATATTAAAAAGGATATTGAAAATTTTGGTCGGTGCAAATCAAAGCTGCAGCTGAAAAGAAAAAGAAAGAAAAAAGCAAGGGAGAGAAAAAGTAGGTAGAGAAAGTCTCTACATATCTGTAAGACTTGGCCAAATATGACCAACCATATCTTGATGGCTATAATTTTGAACAACAACAGTCAGTGGTTGGAGTGACCATATTCACAGAGGTTGGCTATAAATTACACTGTTTAGTTGTCAGTTGTACTTTTAACCTAAGAGTTAAGTAAGGTTGGAGATGCTCTTAACTACATACACCAATAACTCATTGTTATAATGTTTTACATTTTTATTTTCATATATATTACATATATATATTATAGGCCAACAAGTCCTTTCCAGACTATTTAGTAATTTACTAATTCACACTTCCATCATATTAATATTAAAAAAATGAATTATATTCACGTCTCTAACCACTACACCAAAGAAATTCTTAGAACTTTTTTATGAATCATTAACTACATACACCAAGAACTCATTTATTATAATGTTTTATATTTTTATTTTCATATATTTTATCGAGTCAAACCCGAGCTGAATTATTCATATTCAAACTTTTTTTGAAATAGGTTCAATTCGAGTTTTCGAGTTACTTGATCTCGGCTAATAAAATTTTCAAATTCAGCTTGATAGTATTCGAGTTGAACTCGAGTTAGCTATTGTTATACTTTTCAATATTTTTATTAATTTATATGTTTTATCGAGTCAAACCTGAGCCGGATTGTTCATATTCAATTTTTTTTAAATAGGTTCAATTTGAGTTTTTGAGTTACTCAATCTCAGCTAATAAGATTTTCGAATTCAGTTTGATAGTATTCGCGCTGAGCTCGAGCTTTTGCTATTTAACTACTTTACCGAGCAAAGTTCAAGTTTTAAATTACTCGATTCTTGAGGTTCGCGAGACTAATCGAACTTTTAATATTTAATTTTTTTAAGAATTATAAATATATTTCAAAGTAAATATTCAATATTTTACATAATTCATATATTTTATCGAGATGAACCCAACTCGAATCGTTTATATTTAAACTTTTTTTCAACACAAGTTAAATCGATTCAAGATTTCAAGCTTTATGAGTCAAGTTTCAATGTAAAAATTGGAGGACCAATTAAACTTGAGCTCGAGTTCAAGCTTGACATAATTTTTTTATCGAGTTTGAACTCGAGTCCGGCAGTGTTCGACTCGATTACACCCCCACTCTCACTGCTATTTGGAAAAATATTTTTATAGTCTATAAAAAGATAATTTAAGAGGAAAAAAATTATTGTAGATGAGATTTGGAATTCATATTAGTTATTAGATGAATATTTAGATAAAACACATAGTTAGTTCAAAAATATTTATTAAAAAATAGAATATGGATACTATATTAAAAATAATTTAAAACGTCTCACTGTATTATTCAAGTATGCTACTTAGTAGATGATATATCACAATGAACATGAATACAAACCAAAATTTTAGCTAATTTTAATATGAACTAGAAGAATATTAAATCACTGTCACATGACCACTACCACGCCACCACCACTAACCACGTGAACACCACCACTTACACAACCAAAATTACCATCATCAAAGCAAGTCACTAGAAATTCAACTAAAATTATCAAAATTTAAACGTAAATCACTAAAAAAATTGAACGCAAATAACAAGAATATTCCAAATTTGGAATTGTGTTAATGTTCGAAGTTGTTGGTAATAGTGTTGACGGTAGTAGAGTGAGTGAAAATGACATCGATCGGTAAACTTAGATATGTTGAGAGAAGGTTGAATGAATTACTGGAGGTGTGGTCAGGAATGAGACTGGAATTTGCGACAAACATGTTCATAAGTTACTTTCGGAGTGGTGGTCGATTTGGTGACAACAAAAGATTGTAGAGTGATTATGGTTTATTATACACACAATTTCTCTCTCTCGCCCACTCACACGCATTATATATATCTGTGTGTGTGTGTGTGTGTGTGTGTGTGTGTGTGTCATGAATGATGATGACAAATGGAATGAGATGATGATAACAACGGTGTAAAGTAAGTGATGGTGTGTGAGGTCGCCGATAATGGAAGGGGCATAAGAGTGAATATGGGTGATGGTTGATATGTAAATTAGATTTGAATGTGTGACCATAATCAGTTTTCGCTTCTTATTTATGTAAATTATCTTATTTAGCACTTCTTTATATATAAATACGTGAGTCTACTGACTCATGATTAGACTTTTAAATTACATATTTTTTAATCATTCCAAGTTATTTTTTTAAATGGCTAGATGTGATTCTATTGTTACGATCATATATGAAATTCGAGTAAGAAATTTGAGTTATTGCCAATGTCCATAAAAAAATATCACATTAACGACGTATAGTATTTCAAAAATTATAAATCGTCTATATAATAAAATCAAAACAACAACATTTTATGAATTTAAATGGTGCCCGTGCTTTGCACGGGCTATCATGCTAGTTGTGATATAGAGGGCCAACACCCAATATTCACCCTAAACGAACACAATTTAACATAATGAACAAATATAAAGATAACTTTAACATTTATTACTTTTGTTAGAATAATTTCATAAAAAAGTTATTTCACTAAAATAAAAAAAAAATCTTAAATTATATCTCGTGCGAAGCGGGCAAACTTTCTAATTTTAATATACGGGGAGTTGGAAAATAAGTATGCGCCGACAATACGCTAGAAGTGGGATAATAAGTATGCACTCAAAATAAGAGACGTAGGAGAAATCGTGTACATGAATGAATTTATAAGGGCGAGTGTCAAGTTTGACTGATTTTTTTATACAAAATAGACAAAAGTAACCGGTTTCAATTATTTGACCAACTTTAGTCGGCGAAATACACAATTTACGGTGGAGTAAACTGGTATACGCAACTCCTAATGGAGTATTACCAATTTATTATGATTATTTTCAATTGTATACGCAAGTGGCAATAAAGTATTCGCAGAATACGCATTCTGCAATATGGTATTCAATATAAACAAAAATTAAATACTCAAACGGTGATTGCGTATCATGAGTGTTTTGTATTCAGGTGGCAGGCTCACGATTTGTGGCAGGTAAAGATGATTGACACCCGGTCGAATCATGTTTCCCTTTCTCTTTTAAGTAGAGTGATAGTGACATGGACCGCACAAGACCCAACACCATATCAGTGAATAGTATACGCATTCATGGGTTCTAGAGTTGGTCAAAATTTTATAAGTAGTTATTTACGTGTATCTTTATGAAAAAAAAGGTTAAATCTGTCAATTTTTCCTCACCTCGTTCAACTACTTTGTTGCCTCCGGTCCGGTGTTGTAAAAAGCGCATTATGCGGCCGTCTATGCGGTCGTTTAAGCGGAATCGGACACTAAACACTTCGATTTTATACTAAGCGGGTAATTATGCGTTTTTGAAGATTAAGCGGTCTAGTAAGCGGATTAAACGATCATTAAGCGGATTTAAGCGGTCAAAATGATGTTGACCTGCTAATTTTTAATTTTAAAATAATAATATTTATTATAATATGACTATAATTATCATAAAATTTTAAAATTACCTTTTCTGGTTAGGAACGTTTTATCTTTAAATTCTTTTTACTTAATTATTACATAATTTTAATTTTACATGTAATAATATCATATTTAAAAATTTAAATATATATATTATTAATCCGATCAGTGAGCCGCTTAAAATTCCGCTTAAGCGTCCGTTTAGTCGCTTAAGCGCTTGAAGGTCCTCACACCGCTTAGGACCGTTTTGCTCTTTTTAGAACAATGCTCCAGTCACATAACCCTCGTAGATAAAAAGGATACAGGGACTCGCGTTTAGCACAAAACGAAACACGGGATAGCGTTTCTAGAGCCATAAAGACAATATAATAATGCGTTTTTCTTGTTTCTTGGGTCCTATTAACACATAAGCGTGAGACGGCATTGCGTATTTTGAGAACGCTTTTCCATCTTGTATTTTAGGCATTTTGATATTGTGTTAATTAGGGCATTATTGTGGCATACAAGGGATAAATTTACGTATCTATTTATTATCACCATCTGTCCTCGGGGAGTGAGGATTGATTTGAATTGTTACAAAGGTCGGGGGGTAATCTTCTATATTTGTTCTACTTGCATTCATTTCTTAGGTGTTTGTTGTTTTAATTGAATTCCCCAAATGTGATTTGTGCCTGCTAAGTGTTTGATCATAGCTCCCATCTGAATTTTGTACCTTTAATACATGTTAATAATATATATACTTAGGTGTTTCCTCTTGAATTCAAGGAACTTAGGTGAATAAGTGTTCAAATACGATATTATGTTCATCACCACTTTCCTTAATTTCAGCATTTGTGAAAGCTGCCTCTATGCTTAGTATTCCACCAAATGCATATCAGTGCATGAAATTGTATTTTAGTTAGATTGTTTTACTTTTCTTCTTTTAAGTTAATTTCACTTTTATATTCTTCTTATCAACATAATATTCTAGGGCGTTGATATTCTGTATATTTCAACTTTTTTAAGAGATGAACAGCTTTCATGTGACTGCCTGCAAGCCTGCCTTTAATGTCTTAAGCGTACCTCGTGGGCGGTATGCTTCGTCACAGTTACCTGCCGTTGTTCGATTTTCTAGGGATTCAGCTTGCCATCACACAAAGGTTCCAGATGTTTCATGGAGGCTAAAAACTTATACATCCAACATTCAGAGATGTGCACCAATATGCGTATTTGGTGGCAAGGGAAATTTGACAAATGATAATGACGTGAGGAAATTATCAATGGATATTTACTTATATCTTTTATTATTTATTTATATAAATATCCGATTGAAGATTTATGATTAGTTTTTTTATTTAATTAAAATGTCAATACAACAAACAGCAAGACATTTAATATCATTGGGTGGGGTGGGGTGGGGGGTTTAGTACTCCATTCCTTACCTTTGTTCTTGACATTCCTGAGAGGTAGGTTTGATGATTTCCACTACATTGATGGTATATTGTGAATAGTTGATCAGGTGTTCCTCTATGTTTTTGTCTATTTGCACAATTTTTTCGATATTGTCAATCAGTCAGGGATCGTTTGATAGATATGGTAGATCTTATAGATGTCACTATTAAACATCTATTACCTACCAGAATGTTATAAAGATCAACTTGTTGGTCGCATTATGATGAAGAGGTAGCATCTCAGGCTCTCAGCATCATGAAGCAGCTGATGTTGATCATGAGCTTCTATAACATGGATCTAGATATAGAAAAAAATCAGCACTACTGTATCGTCTAAGGCTTAAAAGCACAAAGAAATTGTGATTAAGATTCTTTGTAGGCATAACTTATACCATATAATATTCTCAATTAATTTTAGACTGATTCTAAAAAAAAATTCAAACTTGTGCATGATGAGAGACCTTGGGAGTTCAGAGATATTAGGGAGTGAAAGAGAAGTTAGGGAGAAAGGCAATTTTACAGAAGAATAAGGAGAGGAACGCCATTTACATTTAAAATATTTGGTGCCATCAGACTACTTGTTGGAAAATTAAATCTCATAATAGATTACGACATAACATGCATACTTGAGAAGATAACACAAGTTTCTTAGCTGATAAGTCATAAATCTCCGGATTGAATAGTGTGTTTCTTTAAGTGGTAGATGAAGTTACATGCTCTTTTGTTAATTTTTTTAACAATTCCGAACTCAATATTGACTAGGCTTCCCCATGGAAATCACTTGAGAAGGCGATGAGTGGTTTGAAGAAGGAAAAGACACTAGAGGATGTATTACGGCAGCAGATGGAAAACAAAGAGTACTATGATGATGGAGGTAGTGGTGGAAAACGTCCAGGTGGAGGTGACGGTGGTGGGGGAGATGGTTTTGGTGAGTCAGAAGATGAAGGTTTTTCTGGTATATTGGATGAGGTATTTCAAGTATTCATGGCAACACTGGGATTCATACTTCTGGTAAGTCACTCGTATCTATATACAGCTTTTACTCTGTACATGATTGCATATATATATATATATATATATATATTGTTTTTGCTGTCTTTATAATTGCTAGACTGTTAAATGGCTTTATAGTTGCTAGACTGTTAAAATATAGAAAAATCCCCGACTAGAAGTTAAAATCGATCATGTATTTTAACTGCAATACCATATAGATTAATAAATCCCAAATGGAGTACAAATTTCATTAATGGATACTATTAACAATACCAATCAAGATAATCTAGCCTTTTAACAAATAAAGGGGATGTTTTCAAATATGTATGCTGATAATCTGCTGTTAAGACTGAAGTTAGCTTACCAATTAACCCAGCTATATGAATGACACCCTAGTACATTATTGAAACTCACGACATTCTATAATGTGCATCTCTGCTATGGAGCAAAGAATAATGGTTGTTTAGCACTCCATTAATGAAAAGGTTTAAACAAATCATAGTAAGATAACTGTGACTGTTATTATTATTATGCAAGGCTGCACTTTATATTATGGAACAATTTGGTGAAACTGCGGTGCTAAACTAAAGGAGCAGGAGCTCAAGGGGTTGGTAAATTAACTGCAAGGAAATTTTGTAGCAATCTATACTATCTTACTATTATATTAAAGACGGAACATTGAAAGTTTCGTTAGTAGTCTGGTCTTCCATAGTTTGGTCACTCAATCCACAACCGTTAGATCTTTCCAATCAACTCAATGAGAACCGTTTGATAAAATACTAATTATTATATAAACTACCTTTTACATATTTTCTAATTAAAATTCCATTTTTTCTAACAACATTATGAGTAATTTTATTCAATAAAATAAAATAAGAATATTATAACTACTAATAAATAACCAATTACTTTTTTTTAGCTAAAAGACGTTACCTTTTCTACCTTTCCCAACTAAAACCTCTTATTTTCCAAAAATATCACGGGCAATACCATTTAATAAAATAAAATAATAATATTATAATTACTAATAACTACCCGATTACCTTTTTTAGCCGAAGCGTATATTCTTTTTTATATTTTCTAACTAAAACATCTCCTTTTCTAAAATTATCACACGCAACATTGATATAATTATCACTTACCTCAAATGCGACACTAAACGCTGAAAATAATACACGAACAGTCTTTTAAATTATTAAATCATGTCAAGTAAATATTCGTTTCTAATTTTTTTTACAATTTAATATAGCAAATGAATGCAATTTATTTTTAAAACCAATTTACTTGGACTACTTGACAAACCTATTTATTTTAAAACATATTCGAATGATTCCAGTTATTTATTTTAAATTTTAACAAGTTTAATTATTATAATTACATATGCTAATGAAACTATTACATCTAACCTTACGTATTTTTTTAACAAATCTAATTAAATATAAAATGTAAAAATAATTCAATAACAACTATTAAAAATAACCGTGCTTCGCACGGGTTTTGAGCTAGTATTATTAATATAAAAATCAAGTACAATATTGATTAGAGAAGCGAATTAATATTTTGTCTTGTATGCAAGTGGTTTTCTTTTCAAATTCAACATGAATGGTGTTGTATGTTTTGGCTTCTGCTGTTATTATCTAATGCACAAACATGTAATAGTGATCTGATAATGACTCGGCTTCTCCTATTTCTTGGATGTCAGTATGTTTATATCATTGCTGGAGATGACGTGATTGCTTTTTTCAAAGACATACTTAAATTTCTTACAAGACAACGTAATAATCGTCTGAGCAACATGTTTTACCAATTTGGGAGACGATACCAGAATCACTACCAGGAAGATCCATTTGCCTTGGAGAAATCAATTCTGAATACCCCTACATGGTGGGATAGCCCAACAAAGTACAAACGCATGGTGAAGGCGTACCTTGCGTCACTTTCATCTGAAAATGAAGAATATGATTCATCTTGAATCCGGTTTTATGAATGTTGAAATGCTTAGATGAGAACTTCTCGTGCTGGGCATGTTAGTACAATGTATCAAGTTATTTCGAGAACAGTTGAAATATGCAATTAAAATTCAGGATATAACTGCAGAAGTTTCACTTTAATGGCAAATACTTGTTTAATTTCCTATATATATATATATATATATTGCTAAATATCCCTCTATATATAATTGCCAAAGGTTTTATGTAAAAGGGAAAAAAACACATTAAAAGTTTCTACAGCTAATTTTATTTTTTCTATATCTTTACTCAGCATGATGATTTATTGTCCAATTACTTGCAAGATATGTACACTTGATGTAGTTCCGCGGAAAATGATTGGAATACTTTACGACTACAAAAACTGCAGCATATTTAAATTGACTATAATATAACTGTGGACTACAGTACAATTTTAAATGTGGACGTATAACTGTGCATTGTTCAAAATGAATCCAGATTATTTGGTAGTACAATTTACAAAACCAGATCAATTCGAGTAGATAATAATTACACTACTAGTTAGCATAATCCATACATACAGCTACCTATTTTACTTTGAATGTTATGAATTATCCAACTTTTGCAGTTTCATGAAACATGCAATTCTTTCCAGATGGGAAACAAGGAAACACGTCTGTCGCAGAGTTTCAAAAGGCTGCATGTAAGGAACAGAACAAAATAATAGAACCGAGGAAGGAGGAAAAAATTGTACATGGACATTAAAATTTTCCTATTGCACAACAAAGATTACAAAAAAGCACTGCTGGTTCTCTACCGCGGAGATAGGGTGAAAGAGAACTGAGAATATATGATACATACAAACAAATTTTACTCCTTGTACATTATTCTTGGCCTGACATTTATACAGAATTAAGTGGTTTATATTACAAGATTACAACAACTGATATGCAATCCAACTTTAGATGGTACCGGTATATGTTAATATTGTCTCTTGATTATTAGAACCAGGAGCATCAGCATTATCGACAACACTCGTAGAAGTCTTCGACTTAACATATGATCGTGCCACATCCAACATCACCCCTACCTCTTTCTTATACTGCATTAGCAAATTGTAAAAACTGTTTTTTGAAGCGTTGGAGAACTTAATAAATTTAATTTTCTAAAACCTTACAAAAAATGTCTGAGAAAAACAATGTATTGCAAACATACCTCATTCACAGCGCCAGATTTGATTTTAGACTGCATAATTAACCATTTTTTAAAATGCGCACCTGTCAAAATAAGAAACTCCTACTCAGTATGGACTTGTAGGAGATTATATATAGATATTAGTACATACACATACATATATACATATTGTGACATCAATGTTCGAGGATCCAAAGACAGCATAGGGGGCAAAGTCTCACTCCCATCCCATTCTCCATCGCAAGGTCATGGGTTGGAATTCTCACTCCCCATCCCCTCAAACTTAAGAAATTATGTTAACTACCAAACGAACAAACTTCCTTCTTCTTTAGGTCAAGAAAGACCATTCAACAAAGTGATACAGGTGAAGGGCATGTCAAGATCACAAAAAAGTACAATTAGTAACTAAACTTCTGCGATTGACTATTTCCAAGAAAAGACCGTATTTTAAACTCAATATACTAATTGTGGCCACAATATTCGAAAGAATACTTAACAAAAAAAATATATTCAAAAGAACATTTAACCTAAAAATATAATAATTTGACTTCAATTTGTTGGATGGATTCACTTTACAAGTACTCTCAAACACGCCATCCTGGATTCACTTTACACATACTATCAAATACGCTATTCATAGTATTTAATACTACTCCAGTGTAACACCTAATATAATTAGCATCTGAAATTGTACTTCGTACATCCTAATCTGCATGCAACTATCAGTTCAGCAGTATTAATAATCAGGATCTTACTATTAATTCTTTATTCCTTTTTAGCGTTGGTAAACTGTGTGGTGAAGAGTTGTTAAGGTAACTTCTAGTTAGCAAGAAACATTAATTCTATAATAAATGTGACAATGTGGAACGAGATCACTCAAGATGGCATTTCTAACATGACTTGGAGAATATAGTGGGCCAGCACGAAAATATTACTTAAAGAGTACATGCACCGTAGCAGGCAGAAGTAGGATGGCAAGTGTACAGATACAAATATGAGTAAATATCACTAGCAAGACAAGTTGCAATTTGCTGCGTCTTGAAAAAAAGAAAACAGATGTGCCGGAATAATTTTGATTACTACAGATACGTACCCACTTTTACATTAATTGTGCATGAGGATTCAGAGTTTGTCTGTACTGACCATCTACAATGAATCTGAAACAACAAAGATAGATATTAATAAATACAAATTTGAAGCAGATCTAAACAATAAAGAGTCATATACTTGTGTGTTTGCCCTCGTTTTCAGAGTTGCAGAGAAACACTACGAAGAATGTCACCATTTATCTTTATTATATTTTAAATGTGCGTTTAATTTTAAATTGTTCATGTTTATTTATAAGCTATGTTACTCGGACTCGGCTAGAAGTGTCCGACATGGATACGTGTCCAAGTACCGGACTCGGTAAGAATTTGAAAAATAGGCATGTTTTTTGCCTAAAATAAGTGTCCGAGTCCGAGTGTCCATGTCCGGGTGTCAAGTGTTCGACACGGGTACTTGAAGGTAAAATGAAGAGTCCGAGCAACATAGTATATAAGTACATGAAGTTTTTTTATTATTATAAAAAGTACATGAATATTTACTACATTGAATTAAATTTAAAATTGTGTTTGTCACCCTTTTAGGTAAATGATTGATAAAAGTCAAGGACATACCTACAAATATGCCCCTTCTTTATGTACTACAAACCCTTCGATTCTCATAATTAGAATCTGAGAATTTATCTATGTGATTGTGTGTCTACCAATCTGTGGGGAAAAGTCATCCCCTGTTTTCAATGACAAATAAAGGACCTAAAACAGCATATTCTACATAATTTATGCCCAAAATAACCAAATAAAATATGCAAGTTGTACATCCATAAAAGCAGAGAGCTTGTTTACATTAAGACCTTCAGGTTGGCCAGTGGAAAAAAGGTCATAAATACAAATATAAGAGCACCATATAAAGTAGAAGATGGCTATCTATGTCCAAAATAGAAAATATGATAAAATTATGGTCCAAAATATCCCCTAGCAACACAACTGAAAGAGAGTTTCACTTATTTTACTACTACCAGCTTAATAGAATGTGTGCAACATTTTTTTTTCAAAGAAAAAGTAGTGCGTGACACATGGCTCCATTACGCGCAATAAAGAAATAATTACTAGAAAGAACATTTTAAGTATGTTGGTGACACATCTATCTTGACACTGAATAATATTTAAAAACATACAAAATTATATTGGTAAAACTTTAGTAGGAGGCCTGACTAGTTATACAGCATTTTAAAAGACAGAATGAGATCCTCTATTGGGTATATCCTTTTAAATATACTATTTCCTACTATTTTAGGTTAAGGCCTGGAAAAGCAATGGAATTACATTACACAGTACTGCGATACATACCTCAAATGAAGATCCAAATGGAACATCATGTGCCTGTGATACAGTCTCAAACACCTGATTCAGGATAATAGAGGCCGTCATAGGGCTGATTTACTAATGCAAACTGACTGACAACTTCTTCAAATATCAAAGCGGAAAATCACTAAGTAACAAAGATAAATATTCTTGCCAGAGTTTTTTTATTTGGTGTGAGAACAGCATGCTGCCACTCGGTCATGGCAGTGTCAGGGGGACACATAGGACTATTACACAGGGATCTGAAAGTTATTTCTCTGACCTGACCGTCATATTCATCAGCAGCATGCCATTGACCCATCTAATAATAAAACAACCAATATAATATATTTATATGCATCCACATGCAGGCAAACTAAACGATTGTATTGTCACAATAATATATTTATATGCATCTGCTATTGATATGCTTAATAACAGAAGTCAAACAATTAGAGGCCACAGAAGACTGTATAAGAAAACAATGAGAAGAATCAGATCACAAGGATATAAGTTTCACATCTTTCTAGCATGCCTCGATACAATTTGTAATGATCCAGACCTAAACCAAGTCCACAAATATGTAAGAAGAAAGGAAGTAAGATAAACTATCCAAGAATAGTCAATAATGCACTAGTGGCTTTAAGCTGCATGTTTTCAGCATTATAAACTATTACCAGGCACTAATAGACCAAATATTGCACATTTAGAATAGTGCATATAAAAAAGGTATTTTGATGCCCTAAAAGAATAATCACAGCCTCTGAATGATAAAGATCCGTTACAGGCAATATGAAAAGCTACTTCTCTTGCAGAGGAGACGCTTTTAAATTTCCTCTCTTTCTTTCTGCTTTATCCCCATAACATGGTACAATTCTCAGCCTTTTTACATTTCTAAAAAAATTCAAAAATCCATAAACCTTCCCTATCCTAGATAAAAGGAACTAACATGAAATGACAATTTGTAATACTTACAGTCAGATTGGTATCTTTCCGTGTAGAACGATATTCCTTTGTATAACTGGAATTGTCACTAAACAGCAACTCGAAGCACTGATCAGCAGTTGCTGGAAAAACACCCTAGAAGAAGGTAGCATTTTAATTTAGCCAAATCATCTATGATTTCAATTTTGAATATTTCTTGTAGACCAGATATTAGGTACATACATTGTATATATCAACAAGAACTTCTTCTTTAATGAAAGGCTGTAAATTTCCAGATGTGGGTACACTTTCTTCTAGAATCTTAATCTGCCCTTCAGTGCATCTGATCGAACTACTATGAGCACGAAGTGCAGACTGTTCTTTCTCCTGTGCAGCAATAAAAAATCATGCAACAGTTAATACAATAATAAAACCTGTCAGAACTATTCTGCTGTTCGACTTCGGAATGTACATATAATTTTTTTTTTAAAGATCTTCAGAGACATGCTATCAGGAGCTTAAAGTGTTTCATAATTGTAGGCCTACAGATAACACATAATCAATAACTTTCTTAATACTTTAATACAAAAGTCTATACAACACACTGAAAACTAATTGTAATTCTGGAAATAGAGCACATCTAAGCTAGAGGAATCCTTCTTTAAAGTTTGTCTTGATATACCCTATCCCTGCTGCCACTATCCTGCAAAACGGGGGACCTAAAAGACTTCTCCTAATGTATCATTTCTGGGTCCAAGGCTTCATCAAGGCAAATAAAATTACAAATAATAATTTAATAATATTGTGAATCATAAGTCCCTATAAATATATACTCCCTCCGTCCCATAATTTTTGTCTTGTTTGACTTTTGATGGTCAAATTGACCGAACTTTGACTACAACTTGTATCTTTTTTTTATATAATTTTAAAAATCTGAAATATCCATAATAAAGTAGGCTGAATAATAATTTTTAATTATATAATATATATGTAATTTGTGGTCAAAGTTTGGTCAGTTTGACCATCAAAAGTCAAACAAGACAAAAATTATGGGACAGAGGGAGTATGTCTTTTGTAAATTATACCAAATGCAAATTCAGCAAAAGTGAAAAACAACTGACATTGGATTATATGTTTTGGTAATTTATATTTTATCAATTGGTATCTTCTCTCTCTTTGAGATACGAAGTTTATTTGTTAACTAATTATGTTGAAATCTGTAAGCCTGGTTTAGTTATGGGAGTTTTAACTTGTTTATGGAATTTTGCTCAATTTATGGTCTGTTGGGGAAACTCGAATTCATTTGAAATCATGGATTTGGTACGAATAATATGTTTGGATCTTCAAAATAATTTGGATTTGGTTCAAATTCATGACATTCATTTACAAGCATAATTTTGGAAATTTTAAAATAAAACTCAGTTCATGTCATTTGAAATAACTTCCTTTTTACAATCTTTTAATAAAGTAGGAAAAGATAGATGGAGAGGTAATCAAAATTTATTTGTTCTGTTTGTTCAATCATCATATACAAGATAACAGTAATTATTTAGGTTTGGAGGATGGGCTTTGCAATTTAACTGGCGGCTCAACCTGTTGTCTGTTTACCTTGTACTTTTGTAACTTCAATTTTTTAATATTAATATAGGCTAGTGATCAAATACAAACCTTTTTTAAAATACAAACTAAGAACCAATCTAAGCCCTTAGATTAATCTAATCTAATGGCCCCTATATGCACAACACACAACTAAAATACACCCTCCCACACTCAATCACACCTATTCTCCTTCGTTTTTAATTTGACTTTTCCCGTCAATCGGAGAGCTTTTTTTGAAATCCGACTTCACCGTATTTTTCTCCATCTCCCAACGATCAATTTGCATATCATATGTGCTATGTTTTAACGCGATTTGAAAAAAAATATATTTAGTTTGTAGTTTGTAGTCTAAGAGTGGTTTGTATTAGAGTAAACCCCTATATATATATACTCCTTTATATATATATATATATAACATTTATTTAAGACCTTACAACTCAATAGTATTAACCTATCAATAATCCAGATTTAAACAGTTTCAAGATTGTTGGCTGCCTGTGTATACAAATGCATATATTTTAGGAGTATGACCAAATTAAAGGGTACTATGTAACACACAATGCGTCACCATATGGTTTTGAATGATATATTGATAAATATTTCAATTTAATTATAGAAATCAGACAGATGCTTCTGAACTGCAATGTTCCGTCTGTAACATTTATGCAAAGATAACCCTTATTTTCGATTTCTTTTTCATTTTTATTTTATTGTAAGTTGTAATTGAAATGAAACCTCATATCCTTATGTCATTTAAAAAATCGAGGCCACTAAACTTGGAAAAACCTAGGGCATTATAAGCTGTTTGCTACTTTGGGATGTTCCCAGTCATGTGTGCTACCTATATCGCGCACCTCAACCTCACCCAGAGAATTCTCAAGGGCCCTACTTATAGAGTACGGAAGAGAAATCATAATTTCCCAACGCAATGCAAACAAATATTGGACTAGAAAAGATAGATTCTCTTTAAAGATTTGAAGTACTTAACAGTTAACGCCATGTGCATTATAAATTAACCGTTTCTAATTTTAGGTCATGTACGTATCTTTTTACTAAACTTAAAAATAGATTACAAACCTTTAAAATTTCAACAGTGCTCTAAACTAAAGAGGGAAGTATAAGATATAAAATGGTATGCATATCAAAAAATTGATTAAATTACACATGAGGTACTGTACCTTCTTCTCCGCTTCTAACATTGCATGGTAGTTATTTATCGCACGTTGCAAACCTCTTAATGCATGATTTCGGTTCCAGAATGATGCAAACATATATCTCACCCTGCCTGGACATGAGCAAAAGAAACAAGCCACGTAAACTGAATTTCTACCAATTATAGAAATTTCTGTAATCATGTAATTGCAAAATTTAATAAGATGCGCAGGCATAAGAAGACTTCTTATCTCCTTCAAGTAAAAAACAGATGGTAAGAAGAAATCAGATGGAGGAAAACTAATAGAGGGAAGTTAAGGTCAATAGAATGAAATTGATTCATATTATTATATTCTAAAACTTATGGCCTTCTAAAATTTTAATCTTCTGAAAATCCCTAAACCAATCTTGAGCCATAGTAAAAAAGATCCTAGTACATAAAGTTAAACAATCATGAAAGGCATAATAAGAATACTATCCTGATCTATAGTACAACATGAGGTATAAAACATATATCAACCTAATGTACAGATAAGAAGAAGTATAATGCTAGGTCATAACCACTAGGACACGGGTTACAGGTACTCCAACAAAGGCAGTAGTGAGTGCTGATCACTGTGTAAAGGAAGATAACAGAGAAAAAGCATGTACAAGTTGCTCTCTTTTATAAGCCTAAGAGGCTTACTAGAGAAGACAGATGTTACTCAGTTTTGGACTTAAGAAGACACACTATTAAAAAAAAAAGTTAGCATTCACAGTACTCATTTCTTACTGCCATATATATGTGTGTGTTTATATATATATATACGGGAAAGTAGTTTAGATGAAAGCCTTCTTACCTGAACTCTTCAATCACATTTTTATATCTCAAGACAGTTTCAAAGATATAGAGAAGATACACCGACCGGATCTATTACTCTTATTTTATCTAGTAAAATGTACACGTGATCAAGACCTTAAAAAAAAGTGGCCACCTTGTCCCTGATTGACCCCAATCATGCGGTTTTAAAAAGGTATGACATATATTAAGAATCGATGTAGAAAATTGAATAGAGTACAAATTTAAAAGATTACATGTGTCTTTTGAAAACTAATGTTGCTACCTGAGGATGTAGTTATAATAGGGGGGGGGGGGGGGGGGGGATGCAAACACTATCTACCATAACATATATATAAACTTAGTCTATATTCATCCCTAAAATTAACTGAGACTGAAGTACATTATTATCCATCAATCTGTTGGGTGTTAATCAGACATAGAACTAAACATTTCCTCATCTAATTAAGATGAATGCAACAAACTAATTTACAAACTTGATACTTAAAATAGTGAAATTAAGATTCCAATACTTACATGCGTAAAACGTCAACATACACACGTTTTTGTGTGTGGTAGATTCAATTAATAAAAAACTTAAAAAGTAAATGTACATAACTAACCATCAGGACTTCCTAAAGGAGGCACGCCATTCCCGCCAGCACCCATGCGCAGAACTATTGTGATAGCAGGATTGATTAATGCATGCTGGCTCCTTCTAATCTGTATTTTAGACATAATGATAGACTTCACTGTGCAACTGATTAAAAACGTTATCAAGCCAAGTAGCAAAATACCTCATCTATGTCTCCGATTGGTACGATTACCTGTCAGATGAAATTAAAAGCAGGTGTTTATTATCATCAGGAGCTAAACCATATCTCTAAGAGGCACCACAAGATTCTATTATATTACTTTGTATATCAACAGGTCTAAGCACCTAAAATGAAGAGACCAAACTCAATACAAAAGAGCTCTTCAATCTCTACAGATACAAGTAAGAGAAATACCCTCAAGATACACACAAAACAATGATTGACGACAAATAATAATATAGAAAAAAGATATAATCGTTTCTCTCTTTACAACAAAGTAGACAAAATTTTCCATAGGATGCTATATGGACATCATCACAAGGATTAAACATTTGAGCTCCAAAATCAGAAAAATTGGCAAGTGTCCATATTGATGCTCAAATTGATACAAGTAGTGAACTATCTCAGAGATATGTACTCAGAGAAATTCAGTTGTAATGATCTTAAAACTGGAATTACTATGTAAAAAATTGAAGATAAAAATATTTAAAAATAAATGTATAAAAAGAAGGCAATAAAGTGAGCAATCTAAAAGAGTTCTTCTAATCTATAAAATTCAAATAAGCATCTCAAGCATTCCAAGTAAGACAACCAAAGGGATCAAGGAAAACAATTTTTCCTACAAGTGCCCTAAATCAAGTTTCAACAAAGAAAAAATTAAGGGTTAAACATACACGAAAGATCTGCCTAACATAAACAAACTGAAATGCCCTAGTAACTCTCTGCATCATTAAAATTCATGTTTTTCAAAGTATAATTAGCAACAACGGAAAAAATAAGTATAACCATCCAAATTCCTCAAGAAAATAGATAATTACTTGACATCCATAGTAGAAAAGATATTCAAGGGAATTATGCTTCTCAACACTCCTAAAAATGTGTGTCTGCTTGGGGATGGAATCTTTAGTTTAAATTTGATACAAGTCCAAGAACCAAAAATATACCTGAGCAAAGAAGGATTCAATGACAAGTAAAATTCCAACACTCATACACGCATGCCCGCACACACTTATACACATACCTATATACATTAAGTCCTGCTAAACTAATAGAACATATATGTGGATTTCATATAACTACAGCCGACTTGGTCATGCAGCTGGGTGCTTTCTTGACAGTGACTGCACTTTTAAATCTCATGACTCGTGAATATTTTATTGTCAAGTATCCTCTAACTAAACAACAACATGAACCTGCTTTTAAACCAAGACAAACATACCTAGTATGTCCCACTTAAAGGAACCAACTTTACTAGTATGGAAAATTTGTAACAGTTGTTCATTTGTAATCATTAAGTTTAACATTTAATTGTTAGAAAAGGAACAAAGTTGGGCAATATTATGTAATTAAACCATCATTGATTCATGAGGGAAAGAGCGCAATTTAGAATAGACATTTGAGATCAAAATTGCAAAAAGAAATGACAGTCTAACCTTCATCTGCTTTGAAAATACATTAGAGTGGAAGCAGATGTGCCACGAAGAGACGTACATGCGGCCATGGTACAAAAACGACCTCTCAAGTGCACAAGAATAGCTATGCTCAACAACCTAGAAATTAAATGCACATCATTGTCCCCTTGGCAACGCAAGTATGCATGTCACCTCATTAGGATGTCAACAGACATGCATGACATAAAAGTATGAGGAATGAGGGATAATGCATTTAAACTTGCCTCGTCTGGAAGAAGATCAAATATTGTCTGCAGTGGCCCAGGTTTCTGGTGAACTACTGTGGGTCCTTGTTTTCTTCGAGCCTTAGTTCCAGCATAACCATTCAATCCCCTAATATATTTTTTGTTAACTAATTCAGAAATCAAATACGAAGAACACAATTATTCATGTTTAGACTAATATAAATGTGTACATTATGCCTCAAAATATCACTGTGTATACTAAACCTGTTCTACACATTAACTACACAACCACATTAAATGTTATACTATACGTACAAACATAGCCAAAAGGTTGAGCAGGCAATAATACCAAGTTACTGAATTGAGAAAAATATTTATTTAAGAAATACAAGATATAGTAATCTATACTAAACTATAATAAGCAAAATATAGGATAACTTGTAGTTTGGTTAGCACCTTCCTTTTCGGTTAACTCCTTCCTTTTTGGGTATTCTTTCATATCACTAAATTATGATAAGAAAATGTGATAATTTGTAGTTTGGTTAACACCTTCTTTTTTGGTTAACTCCTTCCTTCCTTTTTGGGTATTCTTTAATATCAACTAATTTTCAATTATATAAAAAATTAATAATAAATAAACTGCAATATACACATTAATAATATAAGGAGGTTTAAGGTTCAAATTCCACCAACAACATATTAAAATTACTATTTATTATAAACATATTAAAGTTAATATTTATTATATTTGTTTTAAAAATATAAAAAAATAAAATTACATCAAACACACATTATTATATTATATTTTATTACAAAATTTTAAGTTTTAAAATTAAAATATTCAAAAATAACCTGTGCTTTTCACGGGCTATAAGCTAGTTATTAACCAACAAACTAAAGATGAAACCATAGAGTATAGACAAACAATAAAATATAAAGCAGGGTAAACCAAAAAATGAGAAGCCACATCACCTGGGAGAGCTCATGGGGAGATTTATTGTTCTGATATGGAGGCAAACCTAGCAACAAAAATCAAATCAAATGCCATACTGCTCCGGTTCTCATATGGACAATAAACATTAATATTTCAATTACCTGCCCTGAGGTGCTATCCAAAGTATGCCATACTGCTCCAGTTTGACCTTCACTTGTAATAGGAACAGTAACTGAGCCAAGAACTGCACTTCTCCATATAATATCCCAGTCATATATCGTAACACTAATCTGCCGATTATCACAATTATAGTTACACAAACATAAAAGACAGGACCAAATATCACTCACACGTAAGCCAAACATGACATAAGATTTATGTTGTAAGGTTACTAAAAACATAACAAACCGTGACACAAGGACCAGGGTCAAACCCATTAATCACATATTCTAGAAGGAAGCAGAAGGATAAAACAATCATTTCATAGAGGGAAGGACAAGCCAAGGAATTATTTATTTTTGTAAGGGGTAAAAAGGGAAAAACATTAATTGAGATAAAGGATAAGGGGTTGGTGGGACGGGAGGATAGGTATGCTGGGTATTATCAATTTGTATTCTAAATTTGGGAGAGAGTTGTCCTCTCGAAAGACAATGTTACTTTTATTCGTATTATATTGCAAATCCTAGATCTGTGGTTATTTTGTTGATTTCAATTCAATTCAATTGTTAATTCATCAATTGTTTGTTCAATTCATAACAAAGTGGTATCAGAGCATCGATCCATGGCACTAACGTCAACAACACCCACCGTCGGACAGCGCGTGGAGGAATTAGAAGACGTCGTCGCAGGGTTAGAGGCTAAAGTTACCGATCTGGTCTCTAAAGCGATGGAGAAGGCAGTTACGGTGATGAAACACTCCCTCATTGAGTTACTCCTCCAAGGTCAATCGGAACAGTCGCAAAAACATATGGGGGAGTTGGAGGCGGTAACAACACGACTGGAAGCACGAATTACTCGTTCTCGTGAGCACCAAGAAGCCCTAATTTATTCCATGAAGAACGAACAAGACCACTTCTTGTCTGAGGTTAGATCTACTCTCACAAATTTTCAACCTCCATATCATCAAAATCTGGAGAAGGGTGAAGGGAGTGTGAATAATGGTGATTCTGTGGTTCGTGGGGCTCCTCACACGCCTCATAATGGGGTTGGTATGGGTTTGGTGTTTAGGAGTCCTTTTGGGGAGAAAAGTCAGTTTGGGGGAGGCGGGTCAGGCAGAGGACCCGGTAATTGGCGTTATCGAAAACTCGATATGCCGCTATTTGATGGGTCCGACCCGGATGGTTGGTTGATGCGGGTTGAGCGGTATTTCAATTTTTATCATTTGATGGAGGACGAACGTTTGGAGGCAGTGGTGGTTGTGTTGGAAGGCGACACACTGCGTTGATTTCAATAGGAACACAAGAGACATTCGATAAGGCGTTGGGAGGATTTAAAAAATGTTTATATTGTGTCAATTTCGGACCTCAACTGGCTACCATTCAATCCACTACGGTGGCTAACTACCGTCAGAAGTATATAGAGAATGCAGCTCCGTTGGATAGGGTTCCGGAGATTATTTTATTGGGGCAATTTCCGAATGGTTTAAAGGATTAGATCAAGGCCGAGGTCCTGGTTATGAACCCCGTGAATTTGGAACAGGCTATGGATTTGGCATTGCGTGTGGGGGAGAGAAATCAGATTACAGGGACTAAGAAAACTGGGGTGAGTGTGTATAAAGCAGGTTCGTATTTTGTGTCTTTCAAGGGGCCTAGTCAAGGGTACACTTCGCAGCAAAGCCCCTCTTCTATATGGAGTTAGGCATCTCAAGCCGGGGAGTCTCAGGCTTCAGTGACTTCTCCTAAGTACTCGTTACCCAATAATACAACCAAAACATGGGGAGAGATCGTCGACTAACAGAAAAAGAGCTGCATGATAAACGAGCTAAGGGTTTGTGCTTTAAATGCGATGAGAAATGGATGATGGGGCATAGATGCAAGAAGTGGGAATTAAGTGTGTTATTAATCGACGAAGAAGATGAAGAGGGAACAAAGTTTAACGTTAGTGAACCACCCAAGTCCCCAATTGAAGAAACTGCTACCGAGATACGTATCCCACCTAAAGTCTCGTTAAATTCAGTTATTGGGTTGTCCAATCCCAAAATGATAAAATTAAGGGGTACCATTCGGAGAGAAGAGGTGATTGTGATGATCGACCCGGGTGCAACGCATATTTTATATCGTTGTCAAACGTCGAGGAGTTGGGGTTACCGGTGTCAGATTATAGAGGTTTCGGGGTGGCTTTGGGTAATGGGGATTCCATTCGTGGAAAAGGGTTGTGTTGAGGTGTTGGTTTGCAATTAGAGGGTGCTGTTGAGGTTAGAGATGATTTCTTGTTGTTGGAATTGGACAATTCAAATATGATTTTGGGGATTCAATGGTTGGAAACTTTGGGTAATGTGGTTAGTAATTGGAAGACCCAGGTGATGCACTATGAGGCAGATGGTAGAACTATCACGTTGGTCGGGGATCCAACCCTGGTGAGATCCCAAATTTCTTTGAAAGCTATGCTAAAAACGATTCGCAAAGAGGGAGGGGGATACAGTGTGAGTTGAAACAGTTGGGAAAACCAGAGAGTGACATTACTGGCTCTGCACCATGTAGTAAAGAGGGGGTAGGACCTATAATCCATGAATTTTTAGCAGCAATACACCTATGTTTTTACCGAACCTGTGGGCTTACCACCATCTTGGGGTCATGAACATGCTATTGTTCTAAAAGAGGGGTCCAATCCGGTGGGAGTTAGGCCATACAAGTATCCACAGAAAGATGAAATCGAGCGTTTGATTCGGAAAATGTTGTTGGTAGGCATCATTAAACCCTCCAGCAGCCCGTATTCTAGCCCGATGTTATTGGTGAAAAAGAGGGATGGGTCGCGGCGGTTCTGCATTGATAATAGGGCTTTAAACAAGGAGACCGTGCTGGATAAGTATCCCATCCCGGTAATAGATGAGCTATTGGATGAACTACATGGGGCTCGAGTATTTTCGAAATTGGATTTGAAGTCGGGGTACCATCAGATTTTGGTAAAGCCACAAGACACCCACAAAACCGCGTTTCGCATGCATGATGGCCATTACGAGTTTTTGGTCATGCCGTTTGGGTTGATGAATGCGCTTTCCACCTTTCAATCGTTAATGAACGATGTATTTCGACCTTTTCTACAGAAATTCGTGCTAGTGTTCTTCGACGACATACTTGTCTATAACACTACCGAAGACGACCATCTACATCATATGCAACTGGTGTTAGCTACGTTACAAAAACAGGGGGCTGGTGGTTAACCGCAAGAAGTGCAATTTTGGAGAACAAAAAGTAACTTACCTGGGACATGTCATCTCGGGGCAAGGGGTGATATTGATAAAGTAAAAGTCATCCTCGAATGGCCCTACCAACGGCAACTGAAAGATTTACAGGGATTCCTTGGACTTACCGGTTACTATCGCAAAATTTGTGAGGTATTACGCTCAAATTGCCCAACCCTTAACAACTCAACTGAAAAAAGACTCTTTTGGATGGACAACTGAGGCTACTGTCGCATTTGACAAATTAAAACAAGCTATGGCTAATCCTCCGATCTTGGCGATGCCAAATTTTGCAAAACAATTCATTTTGGAGACCGATTGGCGTGGGAGCAGTCTTAATGCAAGACGATCGACCCATAACATTCTTCGGCAAACTTTTGGGCCAATGAGCTCAACAAAAATCAGATTACGAAAAGGAATTTATGGCAATTTGTTTGGCTGTCCAAAAGTGGTGTTTCTATCTTCCGGGTCGTCATTTCGTTGTTAGAACGGACCAACAAAGCTTGCGCTACATCACTCAGCAACGAGAAATTGGAGCAGATTACCAGAAATGGGTGAGTAAGTTACTTGGGTTTTCTTTTGACATCCTGTATAAACCGGGTGCTCAAACCGTGTGGAAGACGCCCTGTCCAGAAAGTCAGTGGGGGAAGTCAAATTAGGGTCTTTGCTTTCATATTTGAGTATTGATTGGTCAGTGTTGGATAGTTTTGGATAAAGAGGTGCAAAAGGATTCGTTGTTGCAACAAATTAAGCAAGATTTGGTGTTGGTGTCAAATCAGAAAGAACATGTAGGTTTTTCAGTGCAAGATGATAAATTGTTTTACAAAGATCGGTTTGTGATTCCCCATGCTTCGACATTTATCCCCACACTCTTGACCATGTACCACAATTCTCCAGTTGGGGCACACGGGGGAGATGTCAATACCTATTTTAGGTTGGCGGCTGAATGGATTTGGGTGGGCACGTATGTTCAACATTGTATTATTTGCCAGCAAAATAAAGCATCACGACAGTCTCCAGCAAGGTTATTGCAACCTATGTTACTCGGACTCGGCTAGAAGTGTCCGACATGGATATGTGTCCAAGTACCGGACTCGGCAAGATTTTGAAAAATATGCATGTTTTTGGCCTAAAATAAGTGTCCGAGTCCGAGTGTCCATGTCCGAGTGTCAAGTGCCCGACACGGGTACTTGAAGATAAAATGAAGAGTCCGAGTAACATAGATTGCAACCCATGCCTCTTCCTACAAAGGTCTGGGAAGACATCTCAATGGATTTCATTGAGGGCCTTCCGTTATCTAATGGCGTTGACACTATTCTTGTGGTTGTAGACCGCTTGTCGAAGTCCGCACACTTCATTCCTCAGCGACATCCGTTCAATGCTATGATTATGTCTTCAGTTTTTCTCAAGGAAATAGTCCATTTGCATGGGTTCCCTTCCTCGATAATTTCTGATCGTGATCGTGACAGAAATTCTTAAGTATCTTTTGGAAAGAGTTGTTTAAGTTACAACGGACGGAACTCAAACGAAGTACTTATATCATCCGCAAACGGATGGGCAAAGTGAAATTGTCAACAAAGCCTTGGAGTCGTATTTGTGTTGTTTTACAGGGGCAGCCAAAATCTTGGTCAAAATGGTTGCGCTGGGCTGAGGCTCCTCGCCTTTCAACAAAATTCACACCTTTTAAAATCTTGTATGGGCGTGACCCCCCATTAATGCGGCGACTGGGCAAGGGACAGTCCCCTTGGATAGCGTGGAGAGTTTGTTTCAGGAACGTGATGTTTATATTGGATGAGTTGCATCTAAATTTGTTAAAGGCACAACAGCAAATGAAGGCTAATGCAGATTTTAAGCGCAGGGATGATGCGTTTAAGGTGGGGGAAATGGTCTACATTAAGTTACAACCATATCGGCAACGCTCACTTGCAAAAAGACCGTATGAGAAGTTGGAAGCCAGGTATTATGGCCCCTTTGAAGTGCTGAAACCGATTGGGCAGGTTGCATATCAGTTACGGTTGCCAGAGTCAAGTAAAATTCACCCTGTGTTTCATATTTCTCAGCTCAAACGGACTGTTGGTCCACTTCCAACATCACCTACTCTACCACTGCAACTGAGTGCTGACTTGAAATTGCTAACTGAACCTGAAGCACTGTTGGAACTTGGATGTCCGTCCACCCAAAATTGGGCCACGTGGGGAGTTGGAAGTTCTGCTCAAATGGAAAAACTCGCCTCTATTTGAAGCAACTTGGAAGGATGCACTGTCTATTCAGGCTCGTTTTCCAGCTTTCCACCTTGAGGACAAGGTGAAACTTTGAGGGGATGGTAATGTGACACATGGACCAGGGTCAAACCCATTAATCATATATTCTAGAAGGAAGCAGAAGGATAAAACAGTCATTTCATCTAGGGAAGGACAAGCAAGGGAATTATTTATTTTTGTAAGGGGTAAAATGGAAAAAAATTAATTGAGATAGAGGATAAGGGCTGGTGGGACAGGAGGATAGGTATGCTGAGTATTATCATTTTGTATTCTAAATTTGGGAGAGAGCTGTCCTATGGAAAGAAAGTGTTACTTTTATTTGTTTTATATTGCAATGTTGATTTCAATTCAATACAGTTGTTAATTCGTCAATTGCTGGTTCAATTCATAACACAAACTGTAGACGACTAGCGGTTTATAAACACCCATTTCCTGATTATTTTGCGATTTCCACATCATTTTGTGTTGCAAAAATGAAACAGAACATTAAAAATAAGATATTATTCATGTGGTGTGAAATCATACTGAACTTTAGTACAAAAAGTTGGAAACAGTAGTAAGCTTAAATGGAAAGGTTACATAAATCCTTTCAAGGACAATTCTCAATACCAAGTGATGCCCAGTTTAATTAAAGTTCATACCTCAACGGGAAGTTCGTCAACTGGAAAATTGAACTCCTCTCCCCACATGGGGTTTCGTGAGCCAGGAACCATAGAACTACATATATATGTTATAGTCAAAAAGCACAATCATAGCTGAATGAACCTGATCTTAGAACTTGCTATAAAAGAAAAAAAATGAGGGAAAGGGAACAAGAAAATCCATGTGCAATGAAAAAAACAAGTTATCAAGCAGCGACAACGAAGCGATTACAACAATTTACTATAACAAGGACTGGAATACCCAAGAAGAAGAAATTTTGAAACACGTCCCACTGTAAAAAAAATTCTAATTGGACAACACACACTTTGCATCTAGGGAGCTTAAAGCCTCAATCACTAGGTAAACAAAAGTAAAAGGGGTGATGAGGAGCACGGACTTAAGTGAATTACAGGTTATTTTATATTTATTCATAAGATAAATTATTTGTATTATGAAAAACAATAGATAAATTACTAGTAACAAGTTCAGCTTTGCAAGTATGTTAGATTATTTTACCTTTGGTAAATATGGTATAAGTATGTGATAGTAATTAGTAATTAGGATTAGTTACCTTTTCTCCAGGGTTTTACTTATTCTCGAAGGTTTAGGAACTGCAATTTTAAAAGTTCTAATCTTCATTATGTAAAAAGTTTAAATCATTGGGATGAATTTTTGAACTTAATTCTGCATATTTGTAAGTGTTTTACAAGGTCAACACCCAACTGTCTGCCCTTATCAAGGGATAACCACTAGGACAAAGAAAAGATTCACTGTACCATATCTATGTACAAGACAACTTCATCTTACCACTGACAGTTTGTAATTAATAAAACCAGAAAGTTTGTGAATGAAGGTATTATAAAGGACAATAGACAATGGAACAATATAGAGGAGCAGAAGAAGTTGAAGCACAGTATTTATTCAAATAGTTCTATTTCAACTGTGCAAGATAAGATTTCAATTTATCCTTAATTTAGAATCTAAAGGCTTCTTTTATTTTTTTATTTTTTTTGTTAAGTTAAAGGCTTCTTTCTAAGTTGTAACAAGGGCAATTACAGATTATTGCGTCTAGGCATAATAATCCATCTCAAAGTAGGTCTTGTCACATTGTTCATGTAAGGCATTTGAGAAATGTCATTCATAGTCCACATGCGGAAGGACTAAACCAAATAAACCTGCTCTTCTCAGACTAACTTCTAATATCCAAACTAATCTCTTCTATCCTCCAAATCTTCTCCCTAAAGATTCCATCCAAACTTCCTCCTAAAACTAAGGTTCACCCTAAAGATAAGTAACAAATATTTAAAAGATGGAGATTATATGAAGGTGGCTGAACCGCGAACCAAAATCAGTCCCCTCCCAAACAAAAAAACCTCTGAGACCCTTCATTCAATATTAGATATTAATTTTATTGTTACCTACGTTAACCCTACAAGGGTACCCAAATTTGATCTACAAGAAGGGATTAGATAAGAAATATAACAAATACATAAAACTGGTTAGTGAATCAGGAAGGTAACGTTGACCTTCGTTATTGGAGTGTTAGTTTGTTCTTTGTTCTTTGTTCTTTGTTCGAAAAGCGCTATGCAAACTAAGCACATAGACTTAAAAAATTGTCCAGCTATCCCTTAAAGAAGTAAAACTATATTTTATCTAAGACAAGTGCAAGCACATTACTGTGATCACTGTATGGATGTTCTCCACACTTTGGTATAAAACCTACATGTTGGAGCTGCATATGGCCATGAACTATTTAGATATGTGGTGCAATTTACTAACAGCAATAAAGTGGTTTTAAGTTTTTATCAAGGCATCAGTATCATTCTGTGATGCCCCAACCAGTACAGTATTGCATATTTCTTCTGGGAATGACACTAGAGAAATCTTTGTAGTAGATTAAGTGTATTAAGTATAAAAAACAGGTATTTGATTAGCCTATAGCAACCACATATGTTTATGGCCACTCATCTGCTAGTCTACTTCAATCAATCTTTTTTAGGAAAACAACTTTCTTTAGTACATACTTTTTAGTGATAATCTTGCTGTTAATATGACAATACATTACCATGGTCCTGCTCGTAGATTAGTCAACTACATATAATTTCAACTAAAAATCCTCTGCCACCCTAAAATCAATATCTGAAATCTGAATTTTAGATCACGACAAATGACTAATCCGTTCCAAATAATTTGTGCATAAAAAATATAATATATCCAATCACCTAAATCGCTTTTCTGTACCACATGTGATGATTGCATAAGGATCTGATGTGCCATTTAAGTTGGCACCGATTAGATTCTTAGCTGCCAGCAATTCTACCTGTAAAAAAATTAAAATGGATTGCTCAACAAAAAGAAATTTCAGGCAATAGCTGATTTTATGTAACATGAATACAATTTCATAAGCTACTAATGTTAGGGCAAGCCTGGTAGCATATAATTACCCAAAAAAGATAAATGAAATATGACACATCATTGTGCTACTACTCATTAGAGCAAGTACAAAACAAGTACAGCATGTGTATGTAATGATACCACATGGACCAACAACAGGTCACGTATATTCAAGACGTGGAAAAAAGGGTACAAAGGTCCAAACAGAAAAGATGTGAGGATAAAATGGTAATTGTGGGAAAGGAGTAACAAAAGGGGGAGGAATTGGGAATTAGGGTATCTGGTGTTTAGTCTCATCTTGGTAGTATTGGGAGAGTGTGGCCTCTCGAAAGCCATATCTATCTGTAATAAAATTATCTTTTTAATTCAGTATTGCTATTGAAGGTAAACAAACTGTAGTAATCCATTACAAGTGGTATCAGAGCCTAGATCTATGGGGCCTCCAACAGCAGCACAAAGGATTGATTTATTAGATGTTAAGGCGGCAGCAATCGAAGAGACAATGGCAGATCTGGTCACGAAGGCGGTAGAAGCGGCGGTGAACGCCATGAAAATAACGATGACGGAGCTGCTGCGAGAGGGTCACGCTACTGTCGCTCGAAAACAGATGGAAGAAATGGATACTATGGCGATTAGGCTTGAAGGAAGGATTAATCGAGCCAGGGAAGCTCAAGAACAGATGATTAATAAGCTCAGGGATGAACAACTCCATTTTCAATCGGAGGTGAGATCTACGGTGACGGGGCTCCAGGTAGGTAAATCGCAGATGGGGGGTAAAGGCGAAGCAAGTGAGTTTCATGTTGGGTCGACTACGTCAGGGCCACTGAATGGAGGAAAGGGAATGGTGACCGGACAAATGGGTACAGGAGGTGGTGGCGATAATGGAGTTTTTGGCGGTGGATATGGGGGTTTTGGAGGGGCAAACGGGCACAGTGGTTATGGTAGCGGAGGGTCTGGTGGTGGGTCAGGAAATTGGCGATATCGGAAGTTAGATATGCCAATCTTCGATGGGGCGGACCCTGATGGGTGGATATGTAGGGTTGAACGATATTTTTCCTTTTACCGTTTGACCGAGGAAGAGAGACTGGAAGCAGTGGCGGTAGCACTCGAGGGGGACGCCTTAAGGTGGTATCAATGGGAACAAAAACGACGGCCTATTCGGCTCTGGGCGGATCTGAAAACATTCATACTGAGGCAATTTCGACCAGTGAATGGGGGTTCATTGTATGAGAAGTGGTTGTCCACCACCCAAACCACCACAGTGCACGAGTACAGGCGCAAATTCATCGAAACGGCAGCTCCCTTGGACCATATGTCTGAGCAAATTCTGTTGGGTCAATTCCTTAACGGGTTGAAGGAGGAGATACGGGTGGAAGTGAGAGTGTTGAATCCGATGAATTTGGAGCAAGCCATGGAATTGGCGGTGAAAGTTGAGGAGAGAAATAGGGTCAACACAAATAGGAAACAACAGTCGGGGTTTAACAAAACCAATTCTGCAATGGGGTATAGTAAGAGTAACCCAGGGCCAGTTTATTCTGCTGGGCCTTCATTCGGTCCAAGTAGCCAGCGAAGTTGGGGAACGGCATACTCCGAGTCACAGGCCTCGGTGTACTCTCCAAAATCACATAGCCCAACCGCACCTACACGGCCAACCAGTGAGTTTAAAAAGTTGACCGAGAAAGAGTTGCAGGAGAAGCGCGCCAAGGGAATCTGTTTTCGATGTGAGGATAAATGGGCCCTGGGACATCGTTGTAGAAGAAAAGAATTGAGCGTCATTTTGATAGATGAGGAGGAAGAAGATGGGACAGATGGGAGTAATTCAGAACCCCCCTTGTCACCCTCCCCAACGGAAGAATTAACAACCGAGGTATGTCTTAATTCTGTGATTGGCATTTCAAATCCTAAAACCATGAAAATTAGGGGAAAAATTGATAACCAAGAGGTAATAGTAATGGTGGATCCCGGGGCAACGCACAACTTTGTGTCGTTGAAGATAGTAAAAGAATTGGAGATTCCGGTAGATGACTCGGGAATGTTTGGCGTTTCCTTGGGAAATGGGGAGACCATTAAGGGCAATGGAGTGTGCAGGCAGGTTAGTTTATGTTTAGATAACAAGCTGGTGATTTGTGATGATTTTTTGCCGTTGGAGTTGGGTAATGCGGACGTGATACTAGGGGTACAGTGGCTCGAGAATTTGGGGCCCGTGACCACCAACTGGAAATCACAGGTGATGCAATTCGAAATTGGGGGAAAAATGGTAAGATTGGTGGGTGACCCGTCGTTAGTACGTTCCCAAATATCACTTAAGGCTATGATCAGGTGTTTGCGGAAAGAGAAGCAAGGATACTGGCTGGAATGCAGTAAGTTAGAGGGAGTTGACATGGGGTCAGGGGCAAAGAAGGTTCCCAGGGATTTGTTACCAACGATCCAGAAATTCCAAGGCGTGTTTGAGGCACCTAAGGGTCTGCCACCGTCTCGCGGACATGTGCATAACATTAATCTGAAAACAGGCAGTGAACCAGTAGGAGTGAGGCCATATAGATACCCCCAAAGTCAAAAAGACGAAATTGAAAAGTTGATAAAGGAAATGTTGGGTGCTGGTATCATACAACTGTCAAGAAGTCCTTTTTCGAGCCCGGTTTTGCTTGTGAAGAAGAAAGACGGGTCGTGGAGGTTTTGTGTAGATTATCGAGCACTTAACAAGGAGACTATCCCGGACAAATATCCAATCCCGGTTATCGATGAGCTGTTGGACGAGCTTCATGGGGCCAAAGTTTTCTCGAAACTTGACTTAAAGGCGGGTTATCATCAAATTCGTGTAAGACCCGAGGATGTTCACAAAACGGCATTTAGAACTCACGATGGCCACTATGAGTTTCTTGTCATGCCATTCGGTCTTACCAATGCTCCGGCGACTTTTCAATCACTCATGAACGACATTTTTCACCCCCTATTACGGAAGTGTGTGCTAGTCTTTTTCGACGATATTTTGGTATATAGCCGGACAGAAAGGGACCACATACAACACCTGGACCAAACTTTAAGTATACTGGCAGAACATCAGCTCTATGCGACCCTCAAGAAATGTGAGTTTGGGAGCAAGTCCATTTCCTATTTGGGGCACATGGTCTCGGGGGATGGAGTAGGTGTCGACAAGGAGAAGGTACAAGCCATGCTTGATTGGCCACAACCCCAGAATTTAAGAGAACTACGTGGGTTTCTTGGACTCACCGGATATTACCGACGATTCATTATGCACTATGCCCAGGTGGCCGAACCGCTAACACAACAACTCAAAAAAGATAGTTTCAAGTGGACAGATCAGGCCACGGCTGCATTCGTGCAGTTGAAATCTGCGATGACCAACCCCCCGGTGTTGAGGTTACCAAATTTCCAAGATGAATTTGTGGTGGAGGCCGATGCTTCCGGTTATGGATTAGGAGCGGTCTTGATGCAAGAGAGGAGGCCTATCTCTTTTTTCAGCAAATTGCTTGGCCCCCAGGCACGATTAAAATCGATATATGAAAAAGAGCTGATGGCGATTTGTTTAGCGGTGGTCAAGTGGAAACACTATCTCATTGGAAGACACTTTGTGGTTCGTACCGACCAACAAAGTTTAAAGTTTCTGCTTCAACAACGGGAGATCAACCCAGAGTATCAGAAGTGGGTTCGGAAACTACTTGGTTTTGACTTCGAAGTCAAATTTAAACCGGGAACGTCAAATAAGGTAGCCGATGCACTATCACGAAAAAGAGCTCCAGGAATCGAATTTAGTGAGTTGCAATCAGTAAATCAAGTACATCCAGTGGTATGGGAAGAATTGAGGAAGGAAATGGGGGCGAGTAATGAACTACAGAAGATAAAAGGATGTATCACAGATATGCAACCGGAATACACGGGATTCAGGATGCAAGATGAACTGTTGATGTACAAAGATAGGGTAGTCATTCCTCGAACTTCAGTGTTTGTTCCACTCCTCCTACGGCAGTATCATGACTCGGCTATTGGGGGGCATTCTGGTGAACTGAAAACGTATTTACGCTTAGCCAGGGAATGGTTCTAGAGGGGCATGCGTCGTGATGTTAAACACCATGTACAACAGTGTGGAATTTGCCAACAACAAAAAGGATCCCAATTGTCTCCCGCGGGACTGTTGCAACCCCTCCCCATTCCGTCACAAATTTGGGAAGACTTGACAATGGACTTTATCGAAGGGCTGCCAGCTTCCAAAGGGGTGAACTGCATTCTGGTCGTGGTGGACAGATTGTCCAAATATTCTCATTTTATTCCACTACGACACCCTTTCACAGCAGCAAGTGTGGCTGCAGTTTTCATTCGTGAGGTGGTTCGCCTCCACGGGTTTCCCTTGTCCATTATCTCAGACAGGGACAAAATTTTTATGAGTCATTTTTGGCAAGAGCTGTTTAAACTCCATGGAACCTCTTTGAAACGCAGCACCTCGTATCATCCGCAAACTGACGGGCACTCGGAGATCGTCAACAAGGTTGTGGAAACATATCTGAGGTGTTTTGTAAGTGGCAAACCGAAGCAGTGGGCTGATTGGTTACCGTGGGCAGAGTTATCCTACAATACATCACCCCATTTGTCTACACAACTAAGCCCATTTCAGGTGTTATATGGTAGGGAGCCTCCCCGACTGTTACGAGTTGGTCAAGGCATAACTAAGGTGGACAGTTTGGATGAGTGGGTACAAGAACGAGATGCCACATTACATGAATTAAAGTACAACCTGGTACGAGCCCAACAACAAATGAAAACAACAGCTGACAAGAAGAGACGAGAGGAACAATTTGAGGTTGGAGACATGGCGTTTCTTAAAATCCAACCATATCGGCAAAGGTCCTTGGCCATACGCCCTAACGAGAAGTTATCACCAAGGTTCTATGGGCCCTTTCCAGTGATTCGGAAAATCGGGAAGGTGGCTTATGAACTCCAGCTCCCAGCACCCAACACCATACATCCGGTGTTTCATGTCTCGCAACTCAAAAGGCACATTGGCTCCATCAAGGTGCAGGCTTCTATACCTCCTCAACTATCATCAGACTTGGAATTACGGGTCGAACCAGAACAATTGCTCGAAGTCCGAGATACCAGGACCACTGGGAAGGGACGACCAGAAGTTCTGATCCAATGGAAGGGCCTTCCAGCCACAGAAGCCACTTGGGAAGATATGAATTTGTTCAACCAAAATTTTCCAGCATTTCACCTTGAGGACAAGGTGAATCTTTTGGGGGGAAGTAATGTAATGATACCACATGGACCAACAACAGGTCACGTATATTCAAGACGTGGAAAAAAGGGTACAAAGGTCCAAACAGAAAAGATGTGAGGATAAAATGGTAATTGTGGGAAAGGAGTAACAAAAGGGGGGAGGAATTGGGAATTAGGGTATCTGGTGTTTAGTCTCATCTTGGTAGTATTGGGAGAGTGTGGCCTCTCGAAAGCCATATCTATCTGTAATAAAATTATCTTTTTAATTCAGTATTGCTATTGAAGGTAAACAAACTGTAGTAATCCATTACAGTGTAGCATGCAATTCCGAACTTAACGCATGTTGAATTTTTATTTTTTTTCTTTCAAAAGTAAAAAAATTACCTTAACTATATATGCAGAATTGGTGTGGGACTCTCCTTTCAGCTGAATTATCTACAAAATAAGTGGAAAACTGCATGTCAAGAACATGGAAAACTACCGCATGAATATAAAATTATAAAGCTACACGGTATTGTGATTCTATAATAGTGACGCATTAAGAGAAAAAAGATTTAAGATAAAAATTTATTTAGAACAGAGACGAGCTGAAGTTCAGATTTTACGAAACAATCATGTAATTACATTGCATATTACTAGTTTACTACCTATCAATCTTATCATAAAATTGAAATTTTATTTCTGGAGCGAGAAAGATGAATGTATAACTCTGTCTGCTGCAGTCTATTAGCTCAGCCTAAACTTTTGACGTTGCCATTGGGTGCTTATGTGTAATGTTAGTTTAACCAGCAAAAAATGGGAATGCTATTTACGAACATCTTAAACTGTACGAATCTGTAAGTTTAATCATGTGTCCATGTCGATGAAATGATACAGTTTGAAGTACCTCTTTTCAAGAGGGCAAAAATTGATTATCAGATACAGTTGGAAGTTACCAACACAAAGAATCACACAAATGCATACTTGCATTATAGTTCCAATATATTTAATTCCATTCCACGAGATAAAGTTAGGTTATCTGAAGTGGCTGACTTGAAGGCATTATATCCATTATTTAAGCTTATTTTATTCAAATGATTCACTCCATTTATTTCGTCATCTCATCATTATTTAACTTCACATCTCTCAAATATTTCACCACCTTCTAAGGCACCATGTTGACCAGAACTCTAATGTCTGGTTGAATTCAATTAAAAATTTCATCCTCAGTCACACATCGAGGAGACAATGGATGAGTTGTCGCTCTTGGTCCGAAGCAAACAATATCATACTAATACTAATGTGGACTTAAGGGTGCATTACACATCCTCGATATCTTAATTTTTACGGGTACACAATCATAACTTTCATTTTTTTCTCCATTCTAGTCTCGGTGAATCAAAGTATAGAGCAAACCCACCAACTTAGGCATGAACGCTGCATTCTCCATCTAACTCATATGCTGTATTTTTAAGGTTCAAATATTGAAAGTTTGGTAGTCGGTCGAAACTTGGCTTCTGGTCAGTCGGTAGTCGGTATTCTAGGTCATGGGCCTAATCTTTAAAAAAAAGGTTTTCCAAATTAAATACAACTCTAAAATTCTTAATTAACTTTTCTAATTAAAGTCCATCTTTAAGATAGTGTTTCTAATAAACCCATCTCTAGATAAAAGACATAAAATACATTACTCACAAAGAGATATTGAAATGAATGAATAAAAAAGATTTATATAAATGCACTACTTTTATTTAATACAACTTAAAATAAAAGTGCAAATAATTAAAAGATATCATTGTAAGATTTTTTATACATAGATGAAGTAATCAATTAATACTAGTGACAATGAACTGTTAATAAAGTTATCTATAAAACTTGACCGAATGCAATGAACTGTTAATAAATATAGAGTTGAGCTATTCATGTCGCATGCTATATAATTGAGCCATTTGGGTCACTAAAGTGCAATTAAGAGGCCGTTTGGATCATGGGAATTCAACCCAGGAATGGGAATGAGGCTCTAATACACTTTTGTTATGTTTTTTTTTATTCCATCCTTTGTAGCTAAACACAAGATAACTGTCACACCTCTCCCTCATTGTTTACACCTCTTCCTCATTGTTTACAAACTCCACTACGCTCCTATCCCTAACACACCATCCAAGGACATATCATTAAATGATATCAACATATATCATTATGTTAATTTAGTTTTAACCTACCTTGTATAGCGGGGAACAAATTATTAAAAAAGCAAGAAAATGAATCCAATCCCTCAAAATGTTATCTTAGAAACATACTAAAAAATAAAAAAAGTGAAGTTGAGGGGGGGGGGGGGGGGGTAACAAAGAGTAATGCTAGAGAACCAAAAAGACAGGTGACCTGTTTTTATTTGTGGGTGCATATGTATGCACGCGGGTAATAAGGTTACCAAATAAAGGGTATTTGAGAGATTTTTTGGGATAAAATTTTGGGTTCTTTAGCATTTTTTGGTAATAAATTATTAAACTTACAACATGTGAGTATAGCAGTATGAAAATTGAATGAAAAAGTGTAGTTTGGCATCACTAATAATGAGCAACAAACAACACAAAAAATGAAAATGTATGTGTTGGGGGGGTAGAATCAAGAATGTAATTTAGGAAATTGAAAATATAATTAATAAAACGGGGGGGATGGATACCTTGTGGTTATCGAGGGGAAGGGGATTATCAACGGCAACGTGGAGGGAGAATGAAGTGAAAGTAAAGAAGAAATAGTAAACGGTGAGCACAAAAGCAGCGGCGGCTACTGTTACTTCCACCTCCCACAACGACGGCATCAAATACGAGATCATCATCTATATATATATATCCTTTGTTGACTTTAAATTTATGGGTGGCGGTTACAAACAACCTTACTTGTGATCAGAAGAATGATTTACAGAAGACTATGCCACCATTATTATACTAGTCCATTATGATCATCATTGTATTGTATGTCTATTTTATACAGACACAGAGAGTCAAACCAGGAGGCTGACCTGTGGAAAACAAAGACTAACCCCAGATTTTGACAACCAAACATTTACCCTCTTTTTTAATACCGGTTCAAGGCTAAAATTAGCATAATTTTTAAATTTGGTGATCAGAATATCATATTTTGTAAATTTTGTCAAAAATATCAGCGACATGTTTTTCTGAATTTGGTATCTCGAGATACGAGACCGGGTATCTCGATATACGTTTTCTGAGACCGGGTATTTGACTTAATTTTTGAAATACGCTTTCTCGGGTATTCTGAAATACTCCCTCCGTCCCTTTTTAGTTGTCCCCTTTGAAAATTTTACGCATATTAAGAAATTTTAAATGCTATGCTTATTTTCCCTTAATACCCATAATTAATACACTAGTTCTATGAGTAGAGGAAGAAAAGTCAACATTGGAAATGACAATAAATGAGGGTATTAGTGGAAAAATGATCAAAATTTTGTGTTGGATGAAGAGTTGGACAACTAATTTGGGACAAATTTTTTTTTCAAAAGGGACAACTAAATAGGGACAGAGGGAGTACTCTTTTTCAGACGGGGTATCTGCCCATATATTTCACCCAATTTTTTAAAAAACAACGTTGTAAAAATACACATTTCACCAAAAAATAAAGAATTAACATTTTTTGAGATACATACTCCAAAAATGAGTATTTGGTTGGTAAAAATGGTCAGAAACTTGGAAATGGGTATTTTTGTTACTTAAGCTAAAAAAATGGTATTTTTATCAATTTTTCTTTTTTATTCAAAAAATCTTTCTTACCATCTTTACGAATTCATAAACAAACTAGAGAATTAGCTATGTTACGCACGTGGATGAAATATTTGAATTTATTTAAAATTATATAATATAATATCTATACTAAATATTATTTAATCAAGTATTTTATTTACATTGAATAGTGTTAACTGATATCTACAATTGATATAAAATATATAGGTTTTATCTTGTTGTCAAAATACGAAAATATCTCGAATATAAAGTTATGTAATTATATCCTATATATAATTGGCGTAAGGAGATTTTGATGGTTTGATCGTCAGGGCTATTCCACTAATTTTAAGTAATAAATATAATGGAGATAATCAACGTACGTGAAAAACAAGCACTAGCATAAACCTACAAAATAAATAACAAACAAAACACTACTTATCTAAACATTTTAAAAAAATATTAATTATTAAAATAAAGGAAAAATTATAGAATTTATTATGCATGATAAGGATGTTAATAAATCTAAAAATCACATATGATATATCTATAATGAGAGATGAATCTTAAGGTTGATTTTAAAATAACAAATAATGGTAGCAATTAGTTGATAGATAATTAAAGTAAATGAAATTACAAAAGTAAACATATTATAATTAAAAACTAATGCATCTAAAGGTAATATAAAAAAAATATGAGATGGAAAAAGTATTGTTAACATGTTTGAAATTTAAAAAAAAATGTCAACAAATTGTTTGATATATTACAAATAAATATTAAACTAATGTTAAATTTAGGAAAATTATGAATGACTAAACAAATGATCACAAAATTTTGTATTGATTTTAAAAATTTAAAAGATCATGAATATGTATCATCTTAAAAATATAACATAAACTGAAATAACATATATATATATATATATACTAGCTTATATCCCGTGCGATGCACGGTCTTCTTTAATATTTTCTTATTTTTTATTTAGATTTTAGTTATTATATATAATTTGATAAAATTTTAATATATATATATATATATTGGATTTATAAATCTAACAATATAATATTTAAATTTAATATATTATTGACGTAATCAATAGTAGTATTTTAGATATTAAAATATAAAATATTTTAAAATAACATATCTAATGATTCATATTTTTTTACTCTTAAAAATCTAAAAAGGGACTCACGTGCAAATATCAAAATATGTGATTGTTCAATATACCGAGTTTATTTGAATATACTATTACTTTTATTTTAATTAATTATCTCGTTTAAATTGAATGTTAAAAAAATTATAATAAACATGAATTTCATAAGTTTTATATAATAATATTACTTGTTATTAATTTTAGAAAATTAGTTGTTTAAGTTAGAAAATATAAAAGAGGTAATTTGTTTTAGCTGAAAAGAATAACTTGTTATTTATTAATATTTATATAAAACAATATTACCATTGTATATTTATTTTGCATGTATTATATTTAGAAGATAAGTTGTTTTAGTTAGAAAATATAAAACACAGTGTTTTAGTTGTCGGTTATAAATATATAATAATATTACCATTTTATATATATATTACCCGTCTTATTTTTAGAAAATGATTTGTTTTAGTTAAATAGATATATGAAATAGGTAATATAATTTAGGTGAAAAAGGTAATTGGTTATCAATAATTTGGTTTCCATATATGTCCCGTTTATAAGATGAGTTGTTTTAGGTAAAAAATATAAAAATAATGTGTTTTAGCTGAAAAAGGTAATCAGTTATAAATGTATAATAATATTACCATATTATATATAAGTTGCCCGTTTTATTTTTAGAAGATGAGTTGGTTTGGTTTAAAAAATAAATATAAAATAGGTAATGTAGTGAAAAAAGGTAATTGATTATTAATAAATTGATTATAGATAGGCCCATGAATCGGCCCAAATACCCGACCGACCGACCGACGACCGACCAAAACTTTTAATGTTTCGTCTTTAATAATATAGTATATATATATATATATATATATATATATATATATATGTGTGTGTGTGTGTGTGTGTATTTGGCATTCTAGAGAAAACTTCTTATATATAGTCGGGAGAGAACCATTACATAAATATTCATAATACATATTTTTATCACATTTTTTACTAGATATGATTATAAATTTCAATTATTAAATAAAAAACGAAATTAAACTCCTTTTTTAAAAAAAATAATTGAAAATTAGTCAAATAACCCAAAGTGATTTTACAACAGAATCAAATCTATCCAAAATGATTCTGTATTCAAATTTTAAATGTTAATTTTTTTGTAAAGTTTGTATATGCTAATATTCTACATTAGAATCAGATTATATATTTTATGTAAAAACAATTAAAATTATTTATGAGATTCTATAATATAATATATGGTTCTTTCTGATTCTCTCTATATAAGAGGTTCTGTCTGGAACAATGACATATATATATATATTAAAATTTTAAAATCAAAATAAAATGATTATTTTTTATACATAAATTTAAATAAATTTAAATAAAAAATATTAAACTAAATTTAAATAATTTATAAAACTTCCCGTGCATTGCACAGGTATAAAGCTAGTAATTATAGACTGGCTAAAAATTAAGTATTACAAAATTTATATAATAAAGAAGAAAAATAGTATTTGGATTAACAAATAATAGTATTTAATAATAATATAGATTTACTTGTGAAATTTATAATAATTTGTGGATCCTGAAATAAAAATAAGATATCAATAATATTATATAATAGACGAAACATTAAAAATTTGGTTGGTCGGTATGGTACATTGTGATTTTACTTAATTGCCCTTAACTGTATTTCGTGTTTTTACTTAATTAACCTTACTTATTTATAGAAATATATTATTAAATAATAATATTACCTATTTATAATCAGTTACCTTTTTTCCCTAAAATACATTATGTTTTCTAACAAATTCCCCTACTTTTTCAAACATGACAATTACCTTTTTTAACTAAAACATGTTAGTTTTTCTATTTTTCCAAACCTTTAGTTATTTATTTTTAAACCTATAATATTATAATTATTTTTTTAAAAGTTTACCTATTTTAACATGTCTACTTATTTTTCTTAACAAATGCAATCACTAAAAATATTAATATATAAATAATCAAATACCAATTTATAACCAATTACTCTAAAACACATTATAGATTTTTTCTAATAAAGTCCCTTCTTTTGTAAATATATCACGGGAATTTGTTTTTTTCAATTTACTTTTTATATTTTTCTCACTAAAATTCATTTTTTTCCAAAAATATTATAGGAAACCCTTTACTTATTTATTTTAAAACGAATTTAAATACTTTTAATTATTAAATTTTAAAACCCCATTTTCCAAAAATATCACGGATATTTAGCTTTTTAAACTAAATATATGTTACATTTTTTATTTTTTCTTACCAAAACCCCTCATTTTCCAAAAATATAACGGGCAAACCCTTACTTATTTATTTTAAAATCTGTTTTAATATTTTTAATTAATTAAAAGTTGTTATGGATTAAAAAACGTGCTTGTGAATTCAATGCTAAGATTAATGAGCTTTCGAGCTTTAATGGCTGCACTCGTGTTTCCGGACTAAATTGGTCCTCACAAGATGCCTACGTATCTCAAATCGTTATTGAGAATCAAGCCAAAGACATAGTTCTGATTGTAGGATCAGGGACCTTATATAGGCGTCTGGAGCCTAATATTTATGGTATGTTTAGGAGACTTAGCGAATAAGTCTTCTTTTTGATATTGGATAAACATTGTATTTCTTGCTGGAGAATTCGTTTCCTTGTCGATAAAGGCTATGACTCATTAATTGCCTTTAATTGGGATTCTGGATCCTTCTTTGACCAATTTGCCATAATTCGGACTCTTTTCATGAGCTGTATATCTTCCCTCTTCATTAATTACGAAATTAATGAATAATTAAGGTATCGGGCCTTAAATATCGGTCTTTCCATTGACTTGCCAATTATATTTCTATAATTACTTTTCTGTCCATATCATTTGCCCCCCAACTTCTAAGAAAATCTCTCTTGGATTATCGTAGAAGTTATTTTATTCGGGAGTTACGAAATTTTCTTCCGTATTGTGGCATATAGTTCTAAACCAATTTTGTAATTTCCCAAAACAGGAATCGGGATTTTTCATCAATTCCATAGAAGATAAATCAATTTTTGATTTTTCAGTTCATTTTCGACCAGGATCCTGGTCGAATTCGACCTCGCTTTTGGGTCCTGGTCGAACACCTTCGACCAGGATTCTGGTCGAATTTTGGCTGGCTTTTTCCTCCTGGTCGAATGGTTTCGACCAGGTTTCTGGTCGAACATGGGCTCAGTTTTACCCCCTGGTCGAATGGTTTCGACCAGGTTTCTGGTCGAAGTAATGCATCATTTTCCCTCCTGGTCGAATAATTTCGACCAGGATTGTGGTCGAATTTTCATTCCCATTTTGCTTCCTGGTCGAATGGTTTCGACCAGGATCGTGGTCGAACTTGACTTTAATTTTGGTGCATGGTCGAATGATTTTGACCAGGATCATGGTCGAACATGACTTCAATTTCGGTGCCTGGTCGAATGATTTCGACCAGGATCATGGTCGAACGTGACTTCAATTTTGGTGCCTGGTCGAATGATTTCGACCAGGATCATGGTCGAACATGACTTCAATTTCGGTGCCTGGTCGAATGATTTCGACCAGGATCATGGTCGAACATGACTTCAATTTCGGTGCCTGGTCGAATGATTTCGACCAGGATCATGGTCGAACATGACTTCAATTTTGGTGCCTCTTCGAACTCATTCGACCAGGATCATGGTCGAATACTTGGTTCGTTTCAGACTATTAAGGCCCACATATATTGGGCTCAATTTGGGCCTAAGGCTTTTATTTATCAATTGGGCCTTCAGCTTTTTATTGGGCCTTTAGCCTTTTTTTTAATAATTGGGCTTTTAGCCTCTCGACCAGATTTTTGGTCGAATACGAGAGCCATTTCGGGCTTTATTCGAACTCATTCGATCAGAATTTTGATCGAAAATGTGGTTCGTTTTTGTATTGGGCTTAATTGGGCCCAAGGGTTTTCACTGTTAAAACTCAGTAATTTGGGCCTTTAGCCTTTTATGGGCCGTACCGGCTAATGCCGGTTGCCCTTCCTTCAACCGGCCCAGTGACCGGCTGTCATCCCTATAAAAGGGGGATTTCTCACTTGTTTCCATTCATTCCTCACATTCTATTTTCTCAAAGTCACTCTGCTAAATTCTCTCCAAAGTTTTCTCCAAATTGCTCTGCTAGGGTTCCACCACAAGGCGATTCCCGGCGAGATTTTCTGTTGAATCTCACCGTTTTTCTGGGTTTTTTGCTTGAAGATTTGAAGATTTCTTTGAAGATTCTGGGTTTTTTGTTGAAGATTTCTGGGCTCTTTTGAAGATTTCTGGGCAATTTTCTTTGAAGATTTAAAGACTTTTTGGGTTAGAAATGGCTGATCGAGCTTCCCAACGTCTTCAAAAGATGAACTCCGCATCGAAAAGAGGTACCCCCATTCCTATTCGTTCAAAATACATGTCTTTGCATGATATGATTAATGAACGTGGGGATGAATACCCGTCAGTATCTGCTTTAGATTCGTATGATTGTAGTAATAAGTTTCACGAAGTAGATCTAATTAAAGATTATAATAAGATGTATAGGGTAAAGGCCCCTTTAAGACTAGTTCCCGCTGGTGCCGGTGACCGTTCATGTCACTGGAGACCAAATGCTTTGTGTATTTATAAGGATGCCATAGTTGCCGGCCTTAGGTTCCCATTCCATGAGTTCATCCCTAGACTCTTGGCAGATGTCCAAATTAATCCTTGCCAATTACCCCCAAATGCTTGGAGGATAATCCATTGTTTTATGGTTTTATGTCTTCGTAAAAACTTTCCTTTGTCTGTTCCTTTGTTTAGGAAGATTTTTCAGTTTAAAAATAGCTCAGCCAACAACTTGGGTTGGGTGTATATAAGCCATAGGGTAGGCTTCCCTTTTATCTTTCACCCCAAGTCGATCCCAGATAATAACCCCAGATGGAAAAATGAGTTCATGTATCTTGTATGGGAAGGAGGGGACTGGGGAACCCTGTTCCGTACATCTTTTGGGAGAGTCTCTGATGGTAGTTCCGGTAACATTGTCTTGAATGAGGAGGAACTTCATGCCTACTCAGAGCTCATTAAGGATAATGGGACTACCGTGGCTTGGGAGCTACTGGATGAGTTTGTCCTCAAGTCCGTTGGGCTCTCCACTGTTCATGATAAAGGTATTTTTGCTTATCCCTTTTCATTATGTCTATTTTTCTTTCCTTGTGATTTTTGCTAACCATTTTCTGGCTTTTCTTGTAGCTGCGGCCTTTATCAACAAGACCAATGAGCCCAAGGATGTGGAGACATCCAGGATGAAAAGGGCTAGGATTGGAGATGATCCAAGGGGGAAGGCTAGTGTTCCCAGCTTCTTGATCCCCTCTGTGGACGAGGCTGACATTCCTGTGTCTGCCAAGTCTTCAGTGTGGCACCCCAACTGGGGTATTAGGAAAAAGGACACCATTACTGGGGTGTCCAAACATGCTGTGGACTGGTCATACCACTCCCTTACTCCTTGTGACTACAAGGATTTCGTGGCAGATTCCACCCTTGAGGGGGCTGAGCATCTAGGGGCTCAAGCTATTGCTGCGGTAATTTTCTTTACCTTAGCTATTTCTTTGAAGTTTTTGCTTATATTTTTCTAACTTTAATTCTTTGGCAGACCAATGCCAACTTCCAGGGGGTATTTTTCCAAGATAAGGCTTGGCGTACCTCCTCTGAGGCCAACAGGGTCAAGTTGGAGAGCTCTGAGGAGGAGGTGAAGTCTCTTAAGGAGACTCTTGCTAGGAGGGATAAAGAGCTTGCTGATGCTCAGGCTGACCTTGTTGAGCTGAGGAAGAGTAAGGATGATTGCATCGATGAGTATCTTGACTCTCAGGAGTACAAGGACTTGATCGAGAAGCATGACGAGATTCTCTTCCCAGTCCAGCATACGTCAGGATGGGAGGATGCTGTTCAGGCTATCTTGGCCAAGCATCCTGGAGTCTTTGATGCTGCTGACTTTCCTGCTCCTCACCCTCCTACTCCCTTGGAGCGTATCTTGGTTGGAGTGGATGACATGGAGGAGGATGATGCCAGGATTTTAGACCCAGGACATTCATCACCCCTTGGTGACACCTCAGCTGATGACCAAGATGCTGATGAGCATTCTTCTGGCTCTAGCTCAGGGGAGGAGACAGATGCAGGAGACAAGGATGGTGAAGCGCAGCCGTAGTTTGTAGTTTACTTATGGCCTTTCATGGCTTTGTATTGTTTTTCTATGTATTTCCAGCCTTCGGGATTAACTTAAACTTTTGTAAGTTTAGTTTTATTTATATTTTGTGGCCATTCATGGCTTGTATTGTTTTCTTGATTCTTGACTTTGCATGCTTAGTTAACATGTCTATCAGAATGCAATTCACATATAATGAAAACATAAGAATATGGAATTCATAACTTTGAGAATGGGTTCAACCCTTACATAATACTCAAGTTTAAAAACTTGGGTTGGTTTTATCAAACCTTATTTCTAGTAGTGAGTCCACTTAGGAAACACCTTAAACATAATAAACTTTCAAATTGGAGGCATGCCAAGTCCTTGGCACCTCATGCCCTTCAAGGGTTTCTATCTTGTACGAGCCTTGACCAAATATGTTCTTGACGCGATATGGTCCTTCCCAATTTGGGGCAAGTTTGCCCTTTTGTCCAACTCCGGATGCCTCAATCTTTCGAAGAACCAAGTCTCCTTGTCGAAAAAACCTTTCTTTAACCCTTAGGTTGTAATAGAAAGATGCTCGTTTATGATTCTGAACTATCTTGGCGTTTGCCTCATCTCTAACTTCGTCAATTAGATCTAAAGCTAGCCTCAAGCCTTCCTCAACTCTTGGAGATGTGTGAGTAATCTCCACTGGAACCACTGCCTCTGCCCAATATGCCAACAGGAAGGGGGTAGCTCCAGTGGTGACTTTACAAGTAGTACGATACACCCAAAGTATGGGGAGCAATTCGTCTACCCAAGTGTTTCTGGAGCGCTCAACTCTTTTCTTTAGTCCATCCAGGATTATTCGATTTACAACCTCAGCTTGCCCATTTGCTTGAGGATGGGCAACAGAAGTGAAACACAACTTGATATCGTTCTCATCACAATATTTCTTGAACTCATCATTGTTAAACTGAGTTCTATTGTTCGTAACCAGGACTCGTGGAATTCCGTATCTGCATATCACATTTTCCCAGAAGAAATGCATCACTTGCTTGGTGGTTATCTTGGCTAATGGCTTAGCCTCAATCCACTTGGTGAAGTAGTCGATCGCTACTATCAAGAACTTTCTTTGAGCACTTGCCATTGGAAATGGCCCGAGTATATCCATTCCCCACATAGCAATGGGGATAGGTGAGTTAATGGATGTCATCATCTCTGGTGGTTGCCTAACCACTGGTGCATGTTTCTGGCACCGTTCACATTTCTTCACATAGCTTTTAGCATCAGCAAGTATGCTTGGCCAATAGAAACCTAGACGAGTGATTTTATGGGCAAGGGCTCTGCCTCCCAAATGCTGCCCACAAATTCCTTCATGTACTTCCTTCAGGGCTAATTCTGCCTCTTGAGGTCTCAAACATTTCAGATATGGAATGATGAAAGACTTTTTGTATAGGATTCCCTCAATCAGGGTATACCTTAGTGCTCTGACGTATAGCTTTCGTGCTTCTGAAGTGTCATTGGGTAACCACCCAGTTTCCAGATGAGCCTTGATGGGATCTATCCAACAATTAGCAACATCAATGGGTGCTACCAACTTTCCGTTGATGCTTGGGGTCCTCAGGACTTGGAAGTAGACACTTCCTGCATAGTTTTCAATTTCGGAAGAAGCAAATTTAGACAAGGCATCAGCCTTCACGTTTTCTTCTCTTGGAATGTGCTCTACATAGCATTCGTCGAACTGAGTCATGATGGCCTTGACAAGTTTCAAGTACTTGGCCATGACTTCATCTCTGGCCTCAAATTCCCCATTTACTTGGGAAACCACTAGCCTCGAATCTCCACATACTTTCAGAGTTTTGACCCTCAAGGCTCCAGCCAGCCCTAGACCAGCTATCAGAGCTTCATACTCAGCCTCATTATTTGTCGTTGGGAAGTCCAGCTTTAGTGCGTACTCTATGAGGAATCCATCAGGACTTTGTAGCACTAAACCGGCTCCACTTGATTTTGTTTTTGATGCTCCATCAAAATAGAGCACCCAACATTCTTTGGAGATTATGTCTTCAGTTTCCTTGTCTTCCATTGTTACTTCCTGCCCCCCGACTTCTTGGTTGTCAATGGTACATTCAACCATGAAGTCAGCGAGTGCTTGAGCTTTTATGGCCGTTCGAGGCTTATACTTGATGTCGAATTCGCCCAATTCAATGGCCCATTTGATCAATCTTCCACTAACTTGAGGGCTATACAAGATGTTTCTTAGAGGTTGATCAGTCAAGACCTCTATCTTGTGAGCCTAGAAGTACGGGCGTAGCTTTATTGAGGCCATTATCAAGGCTAAGTCAAACTTCTCTATGGTAGAGTAGTTTACTTCTGCCCCGTGTAGGATCTTGCTCACGTAGTAGATGGGTTTCTGAACCTTTAACTCTTCTTTTACCAAAACAGCTCCCAGGGCAGTGTTGGATACTGCCAAGTATAGATAAAGAACCTCTCCTGGTTTTGGTTTGGCCAATAGTGGTGGCTCAGCCATGTATTTCTTCAGGGCCTCAAAGGCCTCTTGACTTTCAGTTGTCCATTCAAAAATTTTCACTTTCTTGAGTGCTTTAAAGAAGGGTAAACACTTCTCTCCTGACTTGGAGATGAACCTTCCCAATGCTGCCACTCTTCCCGTTAATTTCTGGACATCTTTGACAGTCCGGGGTGGCTCCATGTCCAGAATTGCTTTGATTTTGTCAGGATTGGCCTCGATTCCTCTCTTGGAAACCATCAGGCCTAAAAACTTTCCCGAGCCTACACCAAAGGCACACTTAGCTGGATTCAACATCATCTTGTGGTGCCTTAGCACTTCAAATGCCTCTCGGAGGTGCTTAATGTGATCGGCCTTATCGAGGCTCTTGACTAACATGTCATCTACGTAGACCTCCATGGTTTTCCCAATTAGGTGTCCAAAAATTTTGTTCACCAATCTTTGATATGTTGCCCCTGCATTCTTAAGTCCAAATGCCATGATAAGAAGCAGAAAACACCAAAGTCAGTGATGAATGATACTTTGGCGATGTCATCCTCATACATCTTGATTTGATTGTATCCACTGAAGCCATCCATGAAGCTAAGCATCTCGTGTCCAGCTGTAGCATCTATTAGTGCATCAATCCTTGGTAAGGGAAAACAATCCTTAGGACATGCATCATTCAAGTCAGTGAAGTCGACGCACATCCTCCATTTTCCGTTAGCCTTTTTGACCATCACGGGGTTAGCCAACCATTCTGGGAATTGAATTTCCTCAATGAACCCAGCTTCCAAAAGTTTATTAACTTCCTGTTTAATGGCTTCAAGCCTCTCTGGAGCAAAACTCCTCTTTTTCTGTTTCACCGTCTTCCTTTCAGGATCCACATTCAGTTTGTGAGTTATCAATTGGGGATCAATCCCTGGCATGTCGGCCGCTGTCCAAGCAAAAACGTCATTGTTTTCTTGAAGAAAAGACGTGAGTTTGCTCTTCAATAGTTCGGGCAGTAGTGCCCCAATATAAGTCACCTTCTCTGGTTCTCCTGGGACTAGGGGAATTGGGACCAAGTCCTCAGCTGGTTTCCCCCTTATGTCCTCGTTGTCGCTGATATTCATGTCTTCAATTGGGAGAACTTGCCCCCCGGTTCCATCAGGCCTTAACGCGACAACATAACAACTTCTAGCCATCTTTTGGTCTCCTCGTTCTTCACCAATCCCATTCCTCATTGGGAACTTGATTTTTAGATGATAAGATGAGGCAACAGCCTTGAACGCATGAAGACCAGTCCTTCCCAGGATTGCATTGTAGGTTGAAGTCGCTTTTATAACTATGAAGTTCAACATGTGAGTAGACGTATTCATCCCTTGCCCCATGGTCATTGGGAGTTGGATAGTGCCTTCCACTTTTGATTCCACCCCGTTGAATCCGTATATAGGCATATTTGAGGGTGTTAGCTGAGAATCAGTGTAACCCATCTTGATAAAAGCATCGTGGAACAAGATATCCACTGAAGCTCCATTGTCGACCAGGACTCTCTTTGTTTCGGAGTTACCTATCACAGGTACTATGACAAGAGGATCATCATGGGGGAACTTTACCCCTTCCAAGTCTGAATCGTCAAAACCTATTGACACTTCTGTTCTTGCACGCTTCGGTGCTTCTCCAACCACAGTCATTACCTCTCGGGCATAAGCCTTTATTGAGTTTCGGGAGGACCCAGCAGCGGTTGGTCCTCCGAATATCATGTTGATAACTGGCCCTCGGGGCTTAGGGTTACGATCTTGGTCGTTGTCCCTTCTGTCGTAATCCTTCCTTTCATAGTTTCCTCTTTGAGTCCCTTGATTTCCATCCTTGGTGAATTTGCCGAGTTTTCCTCTTCGTATCAGAAACTCAATCTCATCTTTCAATTGCCTACAATCGTCGGTGTCATGACCGACTTCTTTGTGGAACCGACAAAACTGATTTTGGTTCCGTTTGGACAAATCAACCCTCATTGGCTTTGGCCATTTGATATCTTCTTCCTTGGTTATCTCCATCAGAATTTGACTCCTGGGAGTATTCAATCTTGCATATTATGTGAATTTTGGCCCAAAATTGTTTCTCTTGGGAGGAGAATCGGAGTTCTTTGACGTTCTGGGGAACTTTTCCTTGACGTCGTATTCCTGAGTTTCTTTTCTTTTCTTTGAGTTTCCACTACCGCCAACAGTGGGTTCATACTTTCTCATGCTTTCTTCAGCCTTGATATACTTTCCGGCTCTATCTTGGAGCTTCAGCATGCTCTCGGGTGGATGTTTAGCTAACGACCTTTTGAAGTGGTCATCAGTAGTTCCTTGTTGCAGGGCTATCATAGCCAATCTGTCCTCTAAGTCTGGGACTTTCAAAGCCTCTCGAGTGAATCGATTGATGTAGTCCCTTAGGGCTTCATTATTTCCTTGCTGGATTGCCCTGAGTGATGCAGAGCTTTTCTCATGTACCCTTCCACTAATGAACTGATTGATAAAAGCTTTGCTTAGTTCTTTGAAAGACCCAATTAAGTTGGGAGGAAGACGGCTATACCAACGTTGGGCCATGCCTGCCAAGGTTTGTGGAAACGCCCTACACTTGACCGCATCGTTGGTTGGCTGCAACAGCAGTGCATTGGAGAAGGTCCTTACATGATTTGCGGGATCTCCCGTTCCATCATAGGCTTTGATCGAAGGCATCTTAAATTTTCTGGATATAGCCGTTTTCATGATGTCTTGAGTAAACGGTGGTGTAGGATCATCACGATCTCCTAGGGGCAAAAGAATACTAGGATCACCCCTTGGGGCTTCGACCCTCTTGGTTCTTCTTGTCGGTGGATCCAAGTTGATTATTGGGATCCCTTCAGTTGTTCGGCCTCGAGATTGAGCGGCCTCCTCCTCAGCAAGGAGTTTTTTGAGCCTTGCAGTCTCTGCCTCATGGGCTGCAAGTTTCTCCCTAGTAGTTTGGGGTTGTTCCCGATTGGTTTGGGAAGAACATCTCCTTCTTGGGGCGACATCCTCCCCAGTTGTATAACCCTCATCCTCGGTGTATGGTCCCGTGTAATCTTGAATGAAAGGGGTCTGGCGAGTTTGGGGTCCCAAACCTTGAATATAAGGGGGCACATATGCCTCATGGTAGATCGGATTAGTTCCACTACCGCCCACCATGGGTCGAGGGGGCATGCCATAGCTTGGCATCCCCAAAGTCTGATTCACGTATTGAGGGAGATCAGTAGTATGGAGTTGAAGGCTCCTTGGTGCACTCATGAGCAGCGGGAAGGTCGTGATTGGTTGTTGGAGAACGGTCTCTTGTGGATTAGATCCATGAATGACCATCTGTAGGGGATTCGTCCCTTCAACCGAAATCGGGATTTCCGGTCCTTGAGTGTTGGTGGGGATATTCGCCCCTTGTGTGCCAGTAGTCGGCGGTGGCTGATCAGCCTCAGAGGTGATAGGGCGATCCTCATGAGTTTGATTATCCCGAGCTGTTCTTCGTGTGTTTGCCATGGTTGATGTTGTCTTCCCACAGACGATGCCAAATGTTATGGATTAAAAAACGTGCTTGTGAATTCAATGCTAAGATTAATGAGCTTTCGAGCTTTAATGGCTGCACTCGTGTTTCCGGACTAAATTGGTCCTCACAAGATGCCTACGTATCTCAAATCGTTATTGAGAATCAAGCCAAAGACGTAGTTCTGATTGTAGGATCAGGGACCTTATATAGGCGTCTGGAGCCTAATATTTATGGTATGTTTAGGAGACTTAGCGAATAAGTCTTCTTTTTGATATTGGATAGACATTGTATTTCTTGCTGGAGAATTCGTTTCCTTGTCGATAAAGGCTATGACTCATTAATTGCCTTTAATTGGGATTCTGGATCCTTCTTTGACCAATTTGCCATAATTCGGACTCTTTTCATGAGCTGTATATTTTCCCTCTTCATTAATTACGAAATTAATGAATAGTTAAGGTGTCGGGCCTTAAATATCGGCCTTTCCATTGACTTGTCAATTATATTTCTATAATTACTTTTCTGTCCATATCAAAAGTATTTAGCTATTTTAACATGCCTACTTATTTTTTTTAACAAATACAATTAATAAAATATTAAAAATATAATAAAAAAATAACAATTAACAATCTGTGCATCGCACGGGTTTTAAGCTAGTATTTTATATAGCTAAAATATTGTAAAAGTAAGTTAATTTGAGTTGTTAACACTATCTCTCGTCCGCAAATAAATAAAAAGTCTCAAACTTTTCAATTTTATTCTTTTCACGTACATGTAAATTTGTTATAACATATACAAAATCTTTTTCTCATCAAAGTAAAACATAATAAAAACTTGTGTTTTGGAAATCTTGATTGACAATCTGTACAATTTTAAATTAAGAAATTGTTAAAGATTAAAAAAAATACAAAATTTGAAGAATAAAACTTTTTTTTGAACAATAAGGAATAAAACTTATTGAATATGCAAAAGATTGAATATTTTTCGCAACGCGTTCGATTACGATCCAATTCACTCCTAATAATTTGGGGAAAAATTACCAAATGGAAAACATGGACGACTTTATAAAATTATCGGAATTAGTGTCTAACATAATCTAATCTATGTTTTTAATCTATGTTTTTAATTTATGTATTCAATATTAATAATATATTGCAATATGTATGTCAAATCAATATATATTGATTGAATATTTATTTCCCGATTAATTTTCTTGGAGTTTCTAAATGTCACAATAGAAAACTTTTTTATTAGCGCGGTCTATAATCATATTTAATCAATGTTTTTCAACAATCCAACCATACGGATGTGAAGATTATGTCAAAATACATTTACAAAATATTTTTTATGCAAATTTACGTTGTAGAGCATTGATTTTATAATGATATTATTTTCTTATATAATTTTGACGATAGAGATTGACCGATTATTTTTTGATAAAAAATGATTGATCCAAATCACTACATCATTTAAAAATTTGCATTTCTATTCACTTTCATTAGATACTCACATCTGTACGGTTGAATTTTTAAATAAATATCTTAATATTGTGAATTTGAGGCGCACTAATAGAAAACTTTTCTATAGTGACGTTTATATTCTCTTTTCCCTATTATATATATATATATATATATAGTAAGCTTCTAGAGAGAACCATTTTATCAAGAGAACCGAGAGAACCCTTCTAAGACCATTGATATACTATAATATAATTAATGAATCTTAATAAAACAATTAAAAAATTCTTGATTATCAATTGATTTATATTGAAATATATTATAAAACACTTAACAGAATCCTAATTTTCATATAATTATTAAAACACTTAAAAGAATCTTATAAAATTATTAAAACAATTAAAAGAATCTTAAAGTACTAATAAAAGTATTATAGTAAATCTTTAAAACATATCGGCCGTTGGATGGTGTGGGAAATTAACGGTGATTGATTAGTTCTCTCGGTTCTCTCAAAAAGATAGGTTCTCTCTGGATCTTTCCCCTATATTATATATATATATATATATATATATATATATATATATATATATATATATATATATGTGTGTGTGTGTGTGTGTGTGTGTGTATATAATTCCAAAACATATTAGTGCGCCTCAAATTTGCAGGAACATTCTATATATTGATATTTGCATTGGACCAGTACATACATTGTTCAACATTAAAAAAATGCTAAAATAAATTAAATTTATTGAAGAAAATCGTAATAATTAGCGTGAAATTAATTTATATAAATCTATTTCAAATCATTAAAAATTATTATATTATTTATACAATTACATTATAGACAAATATAAAAAAATTCAGTTAAAGGTTTCTCGGCATCACCTAACGGCGACACCTCAGAATTCGAACACTATACAAATAAAAACTCAACAAAAAAGAAGATAAAATAACTAAATACCTAGGATGTAAAATTACTATATATGGCACATTATCATTCACGCTAAAAATGTACATATATATATTTAAGATCAAGTAATTTATTTTTAATCATATATTGCATATTTCTGTAATTAAAAAAAATTAAACAAATATAAGTGTACCATAGAAATTAACATACTAAAATTTTAACTTCTAAAAGAGGTACAAACTACTAAGAGAAAAAGAACACTAAAATTACAAATATCATAGGTTAATCTAAGCAAATATAATTGTAAACAAAATTTATTGAATTAAAAACCTGATTTCTTTGACGAATTGAATTCTACGGATACTAAGAACGTTTGTGATCAAGTGGTACAACAAATACGATTTTTAAACACTCTGTTATGGATACACATGCAAATTAGTTCGCACGTAACGATTCAGGTTCTTAAAAATATGCAAATAAATTCATGAAAATACAAACAGAAAAAATCTGTCATGAGTAAATAAATACAAAGAAAAACATAACTAACGGAAAATAAGAAATTTCAAATATAATACAAAATATACTAAACACATCAAACATATATCAATATTATACACGACACTACAGTGTTCAATTATACATACTTAGGTACAATTTGATTGAAACAATTACAGTAATTTATTATTATCTGGTCTACCTTCTGTAGATATGAACATCAATTTAAATTAATATACATATGCTGCTTATGTATTGACAAATACATAAATGTATTTTTCTAGAATTAACAATCGCGAAGGCAACTCTGTTAAGGATCATCCATGTTTCGTATCCTGCAAATTCATATATATAATATTCATATATATTGTAAGTAATAGGGGTTTATATGAAAGTGGTCACCGTTCTCGTCAAAATATCTCACCTAACTACCCGATCTCCACGGGAACTCATTTAAAACACTCAAATCATTATATATATCACTCCATTAAATTTAGAAAAAAAAACTAACATAAAACTTAACGGAATGCTACTTACTGGATGAAGTGTACTACACATGACTCATATACACAATCACATATATAAACACTCACAAAAAAAAACTCTTGAGTATATGAGAAAGATAGAAGATGAAGAAGGAGAAAAGAAAAAAAAGAGATCAAAGAGATGATCATTAAGCTAACTGAAATATTGAATTTTTATGTTAAAATTAAGAGAATGAGTTATACATATATATAAGCAATCAAGATTTTCAATTTGAATGTCTTACTCGAAGAAAACATTGCAAAGAAAACATGTTCATCATGTCTTACTCGAAGGTCATAGTAGAATGTATGTAGATAGCATGATCCGAACAGTAGGTGATATATCCCATTAAACTTTGAGCATTGTTGAATGTTGAGTCTAAGTTGCAGGTTCTTATGTTTGTGTGATATTTCATTTAAATTTTAACATTGTCGAATCTGAATTGGTAGTTTCTTATGTGTATGTGTTATATGAAGTAGAAAAAGTAGATTTAATACTCTTTTGACTTTCTTTAACAGCAACCTAGTCCGGCCCTGAATCCAAAAATTATTTAGAAATTAATTTCTAAATTTATCAATTGGTATTTATTAATTCCTAAATTATCATCCATTGGTATTTATTAATTTCTAATTTATTGTGACATTCTTTGCAGGAGGTTGAGAAGGAGATGCCATATGTACTGCCTTCTGAGCTGAAGTATCAGATCCGTAGAATTAAGCTCAGCCCATTTTTGAACCAAGTGGTTATTGTGCTGGAAGTAATGTTATCTAGGTGAGGTGTGTTTGCTAATATTAATATTTATTCGTTAGATAGCCTCAGTCCTATGTCTTCCCAGTAGCTGAAATGTAGTACATGGCTACATCCAATATTGATGGGATGTACTCACAAAGCTTCCTGACCAGGTCTATTGTTGCTTGAGAGTTGGAGGTGGCCATTGAATGTGCACCTGTTTTCCTCTTCTATTATGTAAATTTTAGAGTTCAGTCTTTGAATGTATGCATAACTAACAGTGATATCCCGTTGATAGTCTTTGTCAGTTAAATTTTCTTAATATTATTAAGTGGTTCATCAGTTTTGTATGACCTACCTTCTCTTTTCCTTTTCACATGGTCTTTGATGAACATTTCTAATAAGACCTTTTGATCTGTTTTGATTAGTGTATCTTGTATCTGTGTAATTGACATTGATAGTTCTAGAGGGACGTCTTACAGAAAGTTGCATGTGGCACTACATATATTTTACAGGGGATATATTTTATAGAAAGTGCATTTCTCAATACTGAGCAAAGGTAGTTCATCTAGATCTCAAGAGATTGTTCTAGATGAGGAGGGTCTATTAGCATTGATCCTGTTGTGTCTCCCTTATAGAAAACTCATGTCCTTTTTCGAAAAAATGGCTTTCACTCATTACCAGTGCATACTTTACTCGACTCCTCAGTGATTCACTCCCTTCACTTCGTGCGTCTGGTCTCTTCATGCAATGCCCACCTCAAATTGGCAAAATTCCTGATTAAGTCTATTCAGAACCCCCGCGTTTGCTCATGACCTTTATGATCCTGGAAAATTCGTATTCTACAATCCTATAAGGACCTGTTGTTGTGTTCTTCTGCCTTTTTTAATCCTCACGGAAAGTTGTATCATCATTTACATATCCCCTGTAAAATAATCAAACACACTTTCTGACTATTCCAATTATGTTCATATAGATAAGAGATAAGAGTGTGAAAAAGTAGTTCTGTTTTCTTTTACTTATCTAATAGTATTTCTTAGCGAAGAGAATTTGTAGAACATCCTCAAGGTCATGGGTTTTGGTCTCCTAGATATCAAATATATCAAATAGGATTCAAATGTATCAAGCATGCATATTTATCATTTCCTTTCATTGGTTTTAACCTTATTTATATGTTTTGTAATATTGTAAAGATTTATTCTTTAATTGATGTAGAGTCAGATTAATAATGATAACATTATACGTTTCTTGAAAGTAAGAGTAGTATTATACACTAAGCTCTTTCATGAAAATAGAAAACTTTATCCCATTTTACAAAGTCATTCAAATGAGTGCCAAGTTCGGTTCTAATTTGATATGCGGAACTTGTAACTTTGAATATTGAATATGAAAAGAATTGCTAAACGAGGTATAATTAGAACATATTTCTTTTATTCTCAAACCAGGGTTTACTCTTTTCAAAATTCCTCTACTTATAATCCTTTCCAGCTGATTTATAGTCAAGCTATTATTTCTGGATGAAATTTTAAAAAATGGCATACCAGTATGTGCCTATTTTGTAATGCTAAAAAATATTTTCAATTTTGACTTTGTTTGCACCAATACTGGACAGTTTTTTAAGTCAGAATTACTTCAAACAAAAGGTTACTATATCAATTTTAGCAAATCCATGTCAACAGATGTTGTACTAATTATTTTCACGGCCTAAAACATAATCCAGGCGTGCACCTTTATCAAAACACGATCACAATTGGAGAGTACTGATACCAATAATGATATTGTGATTTTGTGTTTAATAAAACAGTAAAATATTTTGTATTTAACCAAAGGATTTTTCCTTTGGTTAGATTAATAGGCCTAGTTAGCTATTTTTATTGTTTATCTTTTGGTACTAACTAGAATACTCAATAGATGAGATACTTTATTTGGTGTTTTAATTAAATATTTTTAATCATAGGTTTTTTAATTATATAATAAAGAAGATCCATATATAATAAGTTTTTCAAATTTCAAACATATATCTTTATAAAGTCTGATTTCTTTCTGGTTTTCTATTCCAACGGCACCCAATGGACAGGTTTTTGCGGAGGATAAGGATCGGAAATAAAACAGTCAAGCTAGTCTATCTCATCCACAAGATAAGTCTTTTCGCTTAATTTGTATTGTTTCGGGTGTCTTCTTTTCAGACATCAAGGATTTATTGTCTAAACTTCCGGGGACATCTTGCATGTCCTTCGGCTAGATGATAAACTTTATTGAATGAAGGAAACTCCTCTTATTATGCTTTGTATTTTGGTACATTCTTTACGAGAAGGTATCCCCCTGACCAAAAAAAAAGATTTTCAATTTGAAAAAAATGATAACAACAATTAAGGATTGATTTGAAACAATTTCTATAATTTAAAAATTGTTTATAGGTTGATCCATAATATAGGGAAAGTATTAAATTCACGTATATCTATTGTAGGTGTCAAAATGTGCAACAATTAAATGGTTTAGGTTATAACAAAATTAATGAATTTTTTAGTTTACAATGAAAAATGACATAATTAGTGAATTTGAATTTGGATTTGGAAAATTTAATGTTGTGAGAGAAATTTGGTACAACACAATTGAGAGAATCTTGCTGGAATATCCGTAGAATGCGTCCTTGGTTGTCGGACAGAGCTGTAGGTTTGCATCCAGAAACCTGAAGCTCGTTTGAGGTACAGAACAGTAGAAGTAACGTCTCCGGGGGCTGAGTTGACAAAACCACCGGATGAAAAGGGCAGAGTAAATCCTACACGGCCAGCCAATTCACCGGAATATATATCACAGAGGGTACACGAGCCTTATGCGTGTAGAGAGTGAAAATCTGAATCCTTTAGTCAAGTGCCTACATATCCTATTTATAGGAATCAATCCCCATGTAGTTCTATTAGGTTTATACTTCTCCTTTCCTGCGAATTCAGCCACTCTAAGATAATCCATCTTAGAGTTATAGTCGAATTATACACCTGCAGCTGATCTTTCCAGTGTCCTAGTTTATGTCCATCACTAAGTCCTATAAATCCTCATGTATTTAATGTATATCTGAACCAATCAATATAAGTCCTATATTGATTGTAATTGTTCCATCCAATACGTTTTATCAAGCTTAGAAGTCCTTTTCCAAGAGTAATTCCATGCTCCTAAAGTATAGGAAGCTGAGTCCTTGTCCAACTCTGATTCTGTTCCGGGGAGGTTCAGACCACCCAGCACCTGAACCTGCGCCTGCGATCAACACACCCTGAACCTGAACCTGTTCCTCAATGCCGCGAACCTGAACCTTGGCGCTGTGAAGCTGAACCACAGTACATCCAATCCTCACCAAATCCATACTAGTTGGGCCTATATTGCACGTGGGCCTTAAATTGAACCCATGTGAGATTTTGGGCACAACAACTACCCCCTGTTCCTTGCAATATTGAATACAAAAGGAACCTGATCCTTCCACTCAAAAGCTCCAAGCCACATAAATTCATACCTTGAACCTCTAAGCTTACGTGAGTAAACTCTATGTAAGAAACAAGAGATTCATGTAACAATAGCGCCTATTTTATTCTTAGTTAAGCAACCTTTAACCTCATAACCTGCTATAGGTTCATAGCTGAATACCATCGACCCGAATAAACCATATAAAGAACAATCCTTTGTTATTTTAAAAATTACTCCCGTATTTTTAATTCCAGCAAAGCCCTCAATTTATGCACACATTATCCCTTTGAATCAAATTCAAATTTAAATTGTTAAGCAACAAACCCTTTACATTCCTCCTAGAAATCTGAACCATGCATTAACCCTTCATATTTTACATTTTTTTTACAACCAATCAAAAGATGCCACCTGGCGCGGCTGTTCTTATACCTGCGTGTACTTAAATACACACCCATCCATCCTTTTTTCTCTTTTATTTTACTTCCCAACACAAACTATACATTCTCCACTTTCTCTCTCCCTACGAAAAGCTTCAAAGCGGCCCGAATCTCTGGTGATACTCCGATTTCCGACGATCCTCCACCTACAACACTCTATAAGGTATGAATCTTCCCTCACCTGTTACCGTTGATCATTATTTGCCATTGCATGCCATTTTTCTATGTGTTCACTTCATATGTACACATACACACATATATACATATATGCACACATGTATGCACACACACATCAACACCTACATCTGTTGCCTATTTGATTCATAAACCATGATTCCATGCGTATACTTTCAGATCTATAAACATGCAACTTTACCCTTTGTCTTGACCATGTAATCGAATAAAATCAAAACCCTTTACACTTATGTCTTTTCATTGCCACGAACCACACACAATACTCTGTCCATTCACCTTTCTAAAGAGCCTTATCGACATGTTTGATAATTCTCATGCATTACATGTTACTTAGTAATCCGATGCTGATATGTTACCGCCTAGAAGGATTCGACCTATTGAGCCAATAACCAAACCCCTTTTCCTAGTTGTAGGTTTAGATATAGGCGCAATTAACCTCTCATATTGGTGAGGACCTCTATGAACCTATATCGATCCTTTAGGTATAAAGACAACTTAGAAATTAGCATCTCAGGAGTTCATTCTTACCTCGGTCACCATCTGTTTGTCATAAATCCCCAGTGATAATTCACAAAGACGCTCAATTGCACACCCGTGTAAGCTTCATAGTTTACTTGTCCTCTTGCTTGCCTGATTGAGAAGAAACATGTTGGCCATTAACTTACCATGCTCCATCTTTTGCAGATGTCAGGGAACTCAGCCCCGGCCAGCTCTCAACAGTCAACTGCCCACGAGGTTCAAACTCATATTGACCTCCAGGATTCCGACTCCTTACCTACCAGAACCCCTTCACCAAAACCTCTTGCTATCAAACCAGTTAGCACCGGAACCCGTTCCAAGGTTAAGGTGCTAGTCCCTGAAAAAGCCATTATATTAGTTTGAACCAATCTCTTTTCCCACAAGATCAGAGATACACAACCAGTAGCCATTCGTCAAACATCCTCTGACAACTATCTAATCCTTGAAACCGAAAGCTTGTTTAACTCTAAACACCATTTCCTTGATGGAGAAGTTTCCTCTGTCAAGACTAAAACCACAATCCACCCTGAACCTAGATCTGAGGTTGAGGTGGAAACCTCTGAGGAAGGTGAAGCCCCCTCTGAATCCCAAGGCATTATCCCAGCCTGCGAGGAGCTTGATACCTCCATGAATTCCAATAGATTGAAGCTCCTTCTTCAAAAACACCGACCTAGCTGTCGTTTAGTGATACCTTCCCCTAGGGAGAGGTGTCATCGTTTCGATAACTTTGAACCTGATCAAGCCATACCATCAGTCGTGTTTTCTGCCACGTTTTTTAGAATGGGTTTGTCCATCCCTCTTCACCCTTTCATCAACGATATCATTACCTATTATGACATTGCTCCCCTCCAAATGACCCTGAATGCCTATCGGATGGCCATGTGTATGTACATCCTCTATGACCAACAATTTGAAAAGAAAATGTATGTCCGTGAGCTGGGTTTCTTCTACCATCTCAAACAAACGGGAAAGAATTCTGGTTTCTTTTACTTGTCTGCCTGGAATGTCTATGATGGACAGTGCATTAAAGGTAATAGGAAGGGGATGACCGATTGGTTGCCCCAATTTATTTATTGTTATGACTACCCAATTTACAGAACCGAATTCAACAAAAATCCTAGTAAGTACTTGTTCCGTAATTTCTTTACTCCTTCCTGAATAATTTAGATAATACATTCTAACCCACACCTAACCCTCATATAAAGATTCCAAGTAAGACAGCTCTCAAGGGTCATTCCTTGGAAAGGGACCAAGAAGCCTTGAGGCTGTAAGCAGAGCTAGGGGATGGTGCTAGTCTGCTGACAGATCAAAACCTTAAAAGATGTGGCTTTTTGTCAAATGAGAGAACCACCAATCTGACTTCAGCTGAAGAGGATGAAACTAAAGCCTCGAACAGGATAGGTTCCCCATCACATCCTTACACTTTACTTTATATGCATCCATGACTTATTATCATTTCATACATATATTTAATTGCTTATGTGTTAACCTTTGATCTTCCTTCCAGATATGGCTTCTGGTGTGCCATCTTTTGTCAACAAATCTACAAGCTATGATGACCTCTTCGGGGATGAAGATAAAGACCTTCTTCCAATTGATGCTACTCATATATCCAGAATGAAATCAGCTACCGTTTCTAAGGATAAGTCCACCACTTCTTCCAAGAGGAAGCTTCCACTTGCTGCTACTGACTCTGCCAAAGGTTCGGGCTCCCATTTCAGCAAAAAACCTAAACCATCTACCCCTGGAATCACAGGTGAAGGTTCAAGCCCCCTAATCCGTAAATTTTTTAACATGGCCAGAAACCAGATCCCAGAAGAGGCAATCGCTGAGTGGGCTAAGATGAGCTTGTCTGAAGCTGCCAAGGCCACCACCTGGTGCGAAGCCCAAAGTTTCTTTCACACCTTGAAGCGCAACGAGGAAATGGTAGTAGCATCCCGTGGTGATCAGAAATTGTCCGAAGAAGTTAAGCATTTGAAGACCCTCCTTAAAGTAAGTGAAGATGAGAAGAAGAAATTAGTTGATGCCAGTAAGAATCTTAAGGCTTCCGAGGCTAAGTTGTTAAAAGAACGCGAACAACTAAACGCCTCCATAATCAACATTGATGCTGAGAAGGACGCCCTGAAGGCCTCTTATGCAAAGAAAGTTCAAGATTTTAAGAAGAAATTAGATTCTCTTAATACCACCATTGCCTTGGAAAGATCCACTCGTAAAGCCGCCAAGCGTGAAAAGTTTGAAGCTGGGTACAGCCGTGGGGTGAATGACTATATTGAGTCTACATACGATCATTTTCCAACCTTTGATTGGACTTTGCTCGGCGACGACGCAGTGAAGCTGGTGGAAGAAATTAAGAAGAAGGAGGCTGCTGCGGCTATGGATCAGGCAAAGGTTGTTTAGTCCGAACCTGAAGCCGAGGCGCAGGTTGCAGTAGATGGCACAAGCTTAGAGGCTCGAATGGAGGATGCGGAGATGGCTGATCCAGCTCCCGACCAGGACGTTCCTGAGGCGTCTCCTGACAACCTTGCTCCATGACCACCACTTTTAATTACAAGTTCTTCTGAAAACATTTACACCCTTGCAAGGGTTAATATTTATGGTTTTTTATTCCGATAACATTCCCGGCGCTTGCACCATAAGTTCTAAACATTTGGATGAGGGTGCGGGTACCTCCGAATACCTCGCAAGATGTAACCTTTAACTCCTGGTTTTCATCTTATGGTTTCTTTAGTTATCGTACTTTATTCTCCATATGCCCAAAATCCATGTTTAAATTTGCCATGATATTTCTTCCAAATAATCATTAGGTTGCCATAATGAATTCATATGCAGGTAGCTGTTGCTTCATGCAAAATCCTGAATACATAGGTTAAACCTGTTCTGCATCGTTAGAAAACCAATATGCCTAAAGTCGATCAATACGCATATTTGCGTTATTGTAGCCACAAACCTGAAGCTCACCTGAGCTATTATTCTACCTCTCAACCAGAGATACAAACCATACATGATAAAATCCATTCACAACATGATTATTCCAATAATCTGATGTATAAGTAAACCACCCTTGCACCTAATATCCTTAGGTACATAGTCCATATTCCATAGATTAAAATATCCATAAGCCATTTTATCCAATGCCTTAGAAAAAACCGATTATCCATGCATATCCCTGCCTAGGGCAATGCGCCATTAAATTCCATGTACTTCATAAATCCGTATGAAGCTTAATCCGTGCTACAGCTTCAGGGGTTCGCCAACCTTGAACCTCCCTATTGTAGTTTTGACATGTTTAGTGTTCTAGCTTGCAATCGTGCAGGGAATTTAATCCAGAGTGTGGCATGTGTTTGGCTCCCTCATTTTACCATGATATTTATGTCCAGTGTAAGATCCGTGAACTTTATTAATAATATAAATTGTATTATATGTGTAGAATACTTGTTATGAAGTATTTTGAGTTATAATGATAAGGATTGTTAAGTGTTTATGTGTAAATTGGTGTGTCGAAAGCCCCGTTCAAATATTTTGTCATTTGAAAATATCTTCAATTTTGAGCCCCGTTTTGATAATTCAAGGGCCCCGTTAAAATTTTGTTCATTATTATTAGTCCTTCGTCAATTGTGTTCGAATCATTATCGGAGGATTTCTTTGTATTATTATATCCCTTATTATCCGATATGATCAATAGTATTTGTTTTATTCAAAGGAAGAAAAATTATTCTAAACCCTAACCCTAATTTTTCTAGGGTAATTGATATATCGTCCGTATCAATAAATACATCTGTTATAGCCCCAGTATTCTTGAGCATTAGTTATTGTTGTGAGGGAAATTTGGTAACAACACTGAGAGAGAATATCGCTGGAATAATCAGCTTTAGCCCTTGATTATCGGACATAGCAGCAGCTTCACACGTCCACAGCTCTGTTAGAGCTTCAAGTTTCCACTGCCGGAGCAGATGGTGATATGTGGTGTTTTTGGGGGCTGAGTTGACAAAACCACCGAATGAAAAGGGCAGAGTAAATCCTACACGGTCAGCCAATTCACCGGAATATGTATCATAGAGAGTACACGAGCCTTATGCGTGTAGAGAGTGAAAATCCGAATCCTTTAGTCAAGTGCCTACATATCCTATTTATAGGAATCAAGTACCATGTAGTTCTATTAGGTTTATACTTCTTCCTTGCTGTGAATTCGGCCATTCTAAGATAATCCATCTTAGAGTTATAGTCGAATTATACACCTGTAGCTGAGCTTTCCAGTGTCCTAGTCCATGTCCATCACTAAATCCTATAAATCCTCATGTATTTAATGTATATCCGAATTAACCAATATAAGTCCTATATTGATTGTAATTGTCCCATCCACCACGTTTTATTAAGCCTAGAAGTCCTTTTCCAAGAGTAATTCTGTGCTCCTAAAGTATAGGAAGTTGAGTCCTTGTCCAACTCTGATTCTGTCCCGGGGAGGTTCAGACCACCCTGAACCTGTGCCTGCAGTCATAACACCCTGAACATGAACCTGTGCCTGCAGTCAAAACACCCTGAACCTGCCCCTGCAGTCAAAACACCCTGAAGCTGCTCCTGCAGTCAAAACACCCTGATCCTGAACCTGCTCCTGCAGTCAAAACACATTGAACCTGCTCCTCAATACCGAGAACCTGAATCTTGGTACTATGAAGCTGAACCTCAGTACATTCAACCCTCACCATATCCATGCTAGTTGGACCTATATTACATGTGGGCCTTAAATTGAGCCCATGTGAGATTTTGGGCACAACAACTACCCCCCAGTTCCTTGCAGTATAGCTTCAGCTGCGCAGTAGCCCGAACCTCTTCCACCAAATCCAAGTATAAACAGCGATTTCCTCATTATTCCCAGGATCGTAGTTGTCCCTTCTAAACGATCCAGCCCCAATTTCAACGGACATGTTAGAGTTGGCACATTTGGAATGATGATAACAAAATGCTCAAGACAAGAATTTGATCTTGACACTGAAGCTGATTGTCAGAAAGCTAGTTCACTGAAGCTGATAAATCAGGAAGCTAACTAGAAGGCATTTTATCTATCCAAGGTCTAAAATCCACATCAAATGATTGGAGGATATTCTGTCATCAAGTTAGGAAGCAATTCAGAAGCAAGCCAACGGACGTCTAATCAAGCACCAAGTGTTTCAGTGGTAAGTCTGCCTAATCAACTCAGTAATGGTGAATCAATAAAGATGACAAGATGTTTTATCTAAAGATGAAGCTAAGTGTATCCATTCTACGGATCAAGCTATGAAATCTTATTTCATCTACGGATACAAGCTGAAAACATCATATGCCATCAACGGATAGAAGCTGAGGACATCTTATCTCATCAACAGATAGAAGCTGAGGACATCTTATCTCATCTACGGATAAAAGCTGGGGACATCATATCTACGGATAAAAGCTGAAGGAAGTTGATCATCAGATACAGCTAAGGATGTCATGTTTTATCTATGAATGCAGTTAAGGAGGTCATAGTCTATCTATGGATGCAATCAAGAATGTCATGTCTCATCTATGGATACAGTTATGGAATATTACTTCTACGGATATTCTGAGATTACCTTTCTACGGATAATTAACATAGAATGGTAGTCTACGGATATGGAATTAATACGCCTACTGTAACGCCTTAGAATTTTTGACTTGTAAATTATTATCAATATGTGAATACCATTAATTTTATATGTGTATGATAATTGTTTAATAGGCTCTTTGTGCTAATTTGAGTAGCCTTAAATTTATTTTGTTAATAAAAACTATTTAAATTGTTTTTTATATTTATTGCTAGTAATAGCAATTGAGATTTTATTCTTGAAATTTTAGTTAGCAATGATGATCTTGGTATAATGTGACTTATGTGTAAGCTCATATTTTAGTCATACTTATTTGAGATAAAAATAATTATTTGATATAGTTCTATAATTTTGAAATTTCTTTATGTGACATAATTGTTACGTGCTTAAAATGTGAATTATATGCGTGGTGAATAATTAGTTAATTGTGAATGTGGTTTCTAAATTTTATTTAAATGCTCTGAGAATTTATTTGGGTCATATAATATTTATATTAAAATTAGAAAATGCTTTAATTATTTAATTTATAGCATAAAATATTTCTTAGCATTGTTTTATTCTATTTTAGTCTTAAACTCATGATTTAAATTTTATAACCACTTAATTATTTTAATTATTTATTTTGAGAGATGTAACACCTTCTAGATTATTTATGTTCAGTGGGTAATTTATTTATTTACCTAGGGAGTAATAAAATTTTATTTAAAATTGTTTTTGAGATAAAAAGACATTTTATTTGATTATTTCTTTGTAAATGTAATTTTATTTAACTAATCTACAAAAGTTATTTGTAGAATAATATTTCTATTGGATCTAGAAATGGGATTATGAATTTACATGAAAGCCCTTGATTTTTATCATGTTAGTATTTTATTTAATTGGACATTTTTGTCATATAATAATTAAATAACTAAAAAGTGTTTACTTTTACATTACTTTAACTCCCCTATAAAAACCCCTACCCACCCCCCATCGGCTCCCCCACCCCGTTCTCTCTCTTCTTCTTCTTCTCTCCCCAACACCCATTTCTCTCTCTTGTTCTTCATCTCTTACAAAATCAAAACCACCATAACTTGTGTTTCTCTCACCCAAATTACAAGTGTGAGTAACCAAAACACTCCCCTCTCAAATCTCTACAACCCTCTTGTACTAATTTCGAGTTTTATCATAATTTCAAAATTAGGAATTTTCGGATTCTTCTTCCTTTTGTGTAAAACTTACATGCAATGGTTGATTACTAGTTATAGGGATGATTCTCGGTGAGATCCATCATTTTGGACTCATCCGAGAAGAAACCCGACCATGGCAATGATCCTTGTGAGCCATGGTCTTGATTTCCATGTTTAAAAAGTTGAACTCAAGTTCATTTTGTTGATGCATGTCATTAATTTTGTGAACCATGATGATTTTGATTAAAGTTTGTTAGTGGGCTTTGATTCTTATTAAGTATATATGTTGTATGTCATATGGGTAGTAGGAATTTGAAATATTATTGGTTGCATGTAAGAGGTTCTTGAAGATCCTAGTGATTATGGTATTAAAGTTATGGGTTAGTAATTTCGAGATGAAATAGAACTTGTATATATGTTAATTAAGTGTATTGTGAGTTGCATGTTAGTTTAAGTGAAAGTATGATATATTTATATATATATATATATATGTTAGTTACAATTGAAAAATTTGATTGATTGAACTTTGGGTTGAGATTGATATGGTTGTGGTTTGAAGGATGGGAGTTAAGGTGGAAGGAGGATAGTTAGAAAGAAAGAGAGAGGGAGAAGCCGAGGAGGAGGAGAGAGAGAGGCCGAGAGGAAGAATGGGGAGAGGTTGAGGGTGAGCCGAGAGAGAGATGAAGTTGGAAAGGGAAGGAATTGATTTAAAAACTTTGAGTTTGGAAGTGTGATTTTCAAAATGTATTCATAGGTGTGTGTATTTTCAAAATATATAGGTGTGTGTATTTTCAAAGAGTGTTCATAGGTGTGTATTTTCAAAATGTAATTTCGGTTTCTTTTAAAACTAAGTTCTTGAAGGTGTATTTACAAAGGAAGTATGTCATTTTCATAAAATGTGTTTAATATGAGTGTGTCTTGTTTTAGAAAATTATTTTTTTTCATGTAAAAGCTTCTTTCAAAGTATATGGTGTGTGTGAGGGTGTGAGTGACTAAAAGAATGATTTTAAAAGTGCGTGATATTTAAAAAAATGTAAACTTGGATAATGTGTGTTTTCGCAAAGGTTGTGTAAATTGAGTTAGTATATGTGTATGTGTGCGTAGTCTTTTAAAATGTGTTCACCATTGTGTTCTTGTGTGTGTGTACTTGTTCGTGTGTGGTTGGTGTTAGCATAAGGTCGAGAGGCCGAGGGGGAGAGAAAAGAAAGAAAAGAGGGAGAGGTCGAGAGGCCGAGAAGAAGAAGGGAAGAAGGAAGGAGGGTGTTGATGGTGGTATTGTAATGACATAGTTTTATTCAATCTTAAATGGTATACATGGTCACTTCTATGCTAATTGTTTAGTTAAACTTTAACTGACATGGGTTGTCGTCAATTGAATAAGTATACATTATGATGGATTTATGTGGACGTCTTTAATTAGACTTTGTATTGCTTTAGCAATTAGGATTGGGTTTTGATTAGTTAAATCGAAACTTAATCGTAAATTGAATTATGTGATTGGTATAATTCTTGAGGTACGTATACATGGCTTATATGATTAAGTTTTAAGGATGTCATGTGATGTTAAGTGACTACATGATTGAATGTTAACTAAAGTTGTAAAGACACTATGTGCTTCTTGATTGTATATATATATAAGTGTATGAAATTGTATGACGATGGGGTAGAAGTATTTAGTAATACGTAAACAAAGCTGAGGTACTAAGTTATAAAGACTAAGACGATATTATACCTTTATACAGGTACAAGTAGGAGGCCAAGAAAGGAGCCTGTGTACGTAAAGTCGGAGTGGTGTACAAGTTATTGAGTTAGTTTATCGGCTTTTGAGGCAAGTGTCTATTCCCTCCACTTATTTTTCAAGTGGTAGTTTTCTTAAATTATGCTATGAACGTTACCTTTGAATTCTATTGCAAGTATACGTCCTACTTTTACTTATCTTTTACTTACCTTTATGCAATTGATCTCAATATCATGTTATTGTACCCTTTTTACCTTGCTCTTTCTTATGAAACCTACAATTGTTCCTTCACCTTTGATTTATTCATATAAACCTTTCTCTTGACTTATATTTTGTCGACCTTTGTTAACTTTTGAATACCCGAAACATACTTATCCCTTTGCTCATTTACTTACCATGTCTTTCAATTATCAAACTTTCCAACCCTTGCAATAAAATCTTGAATTAGTTTGTACCCTGAAATGAATGTTGAAAATGTTGAAAGCCTCTTATTCATTTAATCCCTTTGTTGAACTACTTATGAATGGAACAAACTTTGACCGTGGCGGCGGTCCTGGTTACTTATGTATTTATTTTATGGCCAATGAGTGCCTATGGATCCTGAATGTTAGGACCTTGTGAAAACATGGTCTGGAGCTTTACGTGGCTGATCACCCGTATAGCTCGTACCGTCTTATCGGAAGTTCCAATTCAATTGCTTAATCTTATTCTTTGAATAGAAAAGTATATCTTGAAACTTGTTACCAATTGAATACCTTTGATTATCATTTGATTACCAGTTGATTACCAGTTGATTACCAATTGATTACCTTTTGATTAATGATGGATTTCCAGTTGATATTTACATACGTTGTTGATTACACTTGCTGAGCAATTTTTTGGCTCACTCTTGTTTTATTATTCCCCAACCTTTCAGTTAGGAACGGAGTATGAAGTTTTCGAGTATCCGCTAAGAGGACCGTGAGAAGGCCTGAATTCAAGATTCTAGGTTCTATGTTGCCAGGAAGATAGAATTCATTTTAGATCTCACCAATGGTTAGGTGATGACAAATGGTTTGTAATAAAATTGAATTAGATGTTGTAATAAACGTTGATATTTTAGATTCTTGTTTCATACCATAACCTGTGATCGATCCTTTGTTGAGGGGTCGTCTGTATAATTATGTTTTATTCAGAGCGATAGTGGCACCAAATCCTGACCCCGGATTTGGGGGCGTCACAGGTTGGTATCAGAGATACAGGTTATTGGTCACTGAAACAAGAATAAGTAGAAGAGTCTAAGATAGGAAAAACGATGAGAAAACTCACATAGAGTTTGAGTTAGGATCTATGAATATAGTGTTGACCAATAAGATAGGTTCGCTCTAGGACTTAAGCTTCATAGGTAAGATATGATTTGTAGATGTAGGATTACCTTTAGGATGAGTATTAGTAGAATTAAGATAACCCTTTACCGTTTAAGTATATTCTTGGTTTATTAATGTGTTGTTACAGATAATGGTTGTTTCGAGAGATTAACCTTCATCTGAGATTCCTTTTCCTAAGCCAGAGTCGTCAATATCAGTATCAGTGCATGCACCCGACCAAGTGGAGATTTCCATTACCCCTTAGGTAAATTTATTTTCTTATAGTATAGCTGCATGTCAAGGCAGAGTTATTTCTTACATGTAGAATGAAAGGGATTGGAGATGGATGGAATATTGAACGAATTATGGATTATGTGTGGATGATTGAGTAAGTATTTGAGATATTGTTAAAACAGGGCATAGTCCATTTTACGAATAGGTCATGCCGAATTTTCTGTACAAATATTAACTTAAGTTACGCACTTCCATGTTATATCGTATTCCAACATATCGAGCGAGTATACGCTGGAACCATCTGAAGATCGGGTTGCGGACGAGGAAACTAATTCGAAGCTGGAAGAGTCAATCGGAGCGTCAGAGCTACCAGTTCAGAAGACATCACCTGTAAATCTTTATATACTTTCCCGAATTTCATCTGCGACTTCGGCTACATCGCGAACGCTATAGGAAACACCGCGCAGAGTTCCGAACCAAGTATAGTTAGAGTTGATTGAGAGTAGAAGCTCTAAGATAACGTTTAGAAAGACTTATATATATTCTTTGCGATATGATGACGATTTTACCCCCGTGATAGGGACATTCATCCAGAGGAGCGGCTAAAGTGTAAATTCCTTCTTATACAAGATTCCATAAGTTGATTTATTAGCGGGACATACCTATAAGCTCAGACTAGAAATTTACTCCCCTAAGGACCATCTACATGAGACAAGGCGTGATTACCTCCATTCGTTCGATGTAAGGATAAGTCTATTCACAACTAGTCATTGATTTTATTCAATTTACCTTTTTCAAAGATTCAATTTTTCACTTCTATTATTTTATTCTTTACGAAATACCTCTATTGTTCAGGGGCTACTTGATCCAATATTATATAAACTTTTGAAACTCTTAAACCTTTTATATATTCCTCTTAAATTTTTGATCCTCCTTGTTGTAACTAAGATGAACAACCCTATATATATATAGGGGATTCAGGGACTTTCTATCTGCGTGATAGAAGTCCGGTGGGACGCCACTGGTTGTGTGTTTGTCACAAAAGTACTAAAGGTTGGCCACCTTCTGTACTGTGTTGTTTAAAATGACAAATGCAACCTGATAAAGTTCGATGATCATCTTGATCTCTTAGTTAAATTCTTTTTACCATAAATTCTTACTAAACATGCTTGTTATATTTCCATGTTTGTTGACACCTTCTTATCTATTGGTTCATTTCGTCGGAAACTCTTACGACTCTTAAAGGTATCAAAGATTGGAGGTCGCAAAGGCGAAAATGATGGCATTCTGAGTGTTAAGCTGTACTTACATTGACTGGAAATTTGTTTTGATCGAGTTTAGGAAATTGTTTTAAAAGGAGGACTGAACGTCGAGTCAGATTGCTCATTAGACTTACAACACGATTAAAAGGTTTATTATTACCGAGAATTTGGTATGGATAAGGAGAAGGTAACAAGGATATACCAATACTAATCATGATGAAGTATGAAATAAAGTGATATTGGAGAGGCATTGGTTATTGTTTATAGAGGACTGTTATTCTACTTGTCGGGCAAGTATATATATGAGCACCTGTTTATTCTATATTTCACTTTGAATATGGTAGTCAGATCATTACAAGGTTTTGAACGTCTTGAGACCACATATTGGATGTAAACTTAAGAACTGAAGCAGGATAAGTTGAGCATAGCGTAATGTGAAGCAAAGTTTATAGAGCTAGCCAGGGTTGTGTTCAAATATGTGAATATCGATGAGAAGAGAGTTAGGAGACTCCAACATGAAGTAAGATCATGGATTAGGAGTAAAGTTATTGATTACAAACATAAGAAGCTAGAAAAGGGAAGGCGGAGACACGAGAAGAAGACCAATAATTAAGGAACTTTCATAACCGTTTCAAGATAAGGCCTGAGTTTCAGTCAAATAGGAATGTTGGATTTGGAAGACCAGAAACTGGAAGTGATGGGCAAGGGAACTGTCCATAAGATTTGGATCAACAAAGACCTCTAAGACCTCCGATACCAGAATGTAGAACTTGTGGAAAGAAACAACTGGGATTTTGTAATATATAAGATCAATATGGTACGTTACAAGGGTAATCAGAGAGAACACTACGCCAATGAGAGCCAGGTGTGACATGTCTTAAGAGATTGAGTCGTTAAGCCCAGTAAGCAATATGTTAAGGATAAATGGACCAGGGACAAGAACCCTTAATATGACCATGAGCGATATAGTGAAAATAAGGATGTAGTTACAGATATGTTTCACATAGATTACGGAAATGCCAAAGTGTTAATTTATTTTAGAGCTACCAAGTCTTTTACCTCTATAAAACTTGCTCATAAGCCGCGTTGTACGATTCAACTGCTAAGTAAAGCTTTGACTATAGGAATATCTAATCAGGAGCGTATATCGATTCATCTAGCTTTTCCGCATTGTGAGATTGATATAATAGATCACCATTTTCTTACGATTACTTGATTCCCGTCAAGTCAGAGAGATTTGATGTAAATTCTAAGAATGGATTGGTTAACAGAGTATGGGAAAATAGAATTGCGAGCCACCGATAAAGTAGAAGTTGTGTTCCTAGGTCAGAAACAAACGAAGAAATTCTAACTTGTTATATAGGGAAAGAGATTATACACAAAGTTTCCTAAGTGCGAGTTTTGGATGAAAGAGTTAAAATTTCTAGGACATGTAGATAGTAGCGAAGGAATCCAGTGAAGATTGAAGTGGTAATGAATCGGGTAAAGCTTAAGACACCTACAAAAATTTTACGAGATGAGATGGAGACTATCGAAGGTTTGTCAAGGATTTTCCAAGATAACCACACCATTAACCAAGCTTACCAGAAAGCTTTCAAGAGTTAAAGAGGAGATTGATAACTTCTCCGATGTTAGTGCGACTGGATAACAAGATATTCTGTGATATAGAAAGAATAAGATAAATGAATAAGGAAGTACTTAAATTGCTAGAGGAACGAAATTCTTTAGGTGAGCCATGTTAGTAAAATATATCCATTTCTAGTGGACCATTATGACTCATGTACCTTAGGACAATACCAAGAACTAATTTGAGATGGCAGCCTCATGTTAAGAATCAAGACTGACGCCACATGATAAGGTTATTTGCGTATGCTTCCAGACAACCGGAAAACCACGAATATAAATACTCAACACCTTATGGGGAATTTGCCGCAATAGTTTTTGCACGGATTTAGAGACAATACTTGTACGAAGAAAGGTGTGAAATTTATACGGATCAAAGGAGTTTGAAATATATTTTCACCCAAAGGGAGCTAAACATGACAAAGAAGATGGTTAGAGCTAATCAAGGATTACGACTGTATTACCAATTACCATTCAAGCAGAAAATAGGATAGCAGATGCTCTGAGTAAAAATGAGAGACTGAAAGTGATGACTTCATCTGAAGAATTGACCCAAGGAATTTGAGAAAGTGGAAGTAGAGGTTCGTATTTTAGATCCAGCTACGAAGATGATATATACAATGACTTTCCAACCTAAATTGTTTGAGAAGATTAGAAGATGTCAAGCTAAAGTGATGGGCCATAATACAAGTAGCTTAACCGGAGAAGAAAGAAGGATTCAAAAGGATGATAGAGGAATCGTAAGATTTTCTTTAACGATTTAGATACCCTAGGTGACAGACTTAAAGAATGAGATATTAAGTAATGCTCATAATCCGAAAAATTCGATCCACCCCGGGTGTACTAAGATGAACCAAGACCTACAGGAAAATTTTAGTGGACAGACATGAAAAGAGATATTACAGGATGAGTAAGTAAGTGTTTTACCTGTCAAAGACTTAAAACCGAACATCAGAGACTTAGTGGATTATTACAACCGTTAGAAATTCCTGAATTTAGGAAGGAACGACTCATGATGCCATTTGAGTTATGATCGACGGATTTACCAAGTTGGTACCTTTCTTTCCCATCAATGAGAAACTTTCATTAGATAAATTAGTTTATCGACTATAAAGATAGTAGTGAGGCATGTGATTCAAGTATTAATCGAATTTGACCAAGACCCGCAATTTTATTCAAGATTTTGGAGAAAGATGTTGGCACGTTCAGAAACCAAGTTGAACATGTGTACCATGTATCATCCTCAACCGTATGGTCAAAGTAAGTAGACTATTCAGACAATCGAAGACATATTTAGAGTTTGTACGATGAATTTTGAAGACAATTGAGATGATCGTTTGACATTAGTGGAATTCTTTTACCGCAATAGCTATAACGCGAATATTGAAATGCCAGCTTATGAAGCCTTGTACGGAGAAAGATGTAGATCTTCAATAGGTTGAAAAGAAGTTGATAAATGCAAGAGATTGGAACCAGAGTTAATGTATCATACCAAGGAAACTATTGAGCTCATCCAGAAAGGATTAATAGCTACTCGGAATCGTCGACTGTAATATGATGATTAAACCAGGGAAAGTATAGATTATAGAGTAAGAGAGTCAGTCCTATTTAAAGTGTCACCATGGAAAAGACTAACAGGATTTGGTAAGTAAGGAAGGCTGAGTCCGAAATTAGTTAGAACTTTTAAGATATCGAAGTGTGTGGGTAAGATTGCGTATGAGCTAACCTTACCTCTGTATATGCAACATATCCATAATGTATTTCACGTGTCTATGCTTAAGACGTAGTATTTCGATTCTAACCATGTAATAGAATACGATTCGATAGAGATTCAAACTTATTTGTACTATGTTGAGCAAACAGTAGAAATTTTAGATCGGAAAGAGAAAGTGCTTAGAGATAAAATAGTTGTACTAGTAAGAGTGTTGTGGAGAAACCCCAGGGTTGAAAAATCAACTTGGGAGTTAGAAACTAAAATGTTAGAATAGTACTCTCAGCTGTTTACGTAATAGATTCTGAGGACAGAATCCTTTTAAGGGGGGAAGGTTGTAACGCCTTAGAATTTTTGACTTGTAAATTATTATCAATATGTGAATACCATTAATTTTATATGTGTATGATAATTGTTTAATAGGCTCTTTGTGCTAATTTGAGTAGCCTTAAATTTATTTTGTTAATAACAACTATTTAAATTTTTTTTTATATTTATTGCTAGTAATAGCAATTGAGATTTTATTCTTGAAATTTTAGTTAGCAATGATGATCTTGGTATAATGTGACTTATGTGTAAGCTCATATTTTAGTCATACTTATTTGAGATAAAAATAATTATTTGATATAGTTCTATAATTTTGAAATTTCTTTATGTGACATAATTGTTACGTGCTTAAAATGTGAATTATATGCGTGGTGAATAATTAGTTAATTGTGAATGTGGTTTCTAAATTTTATTTAAGTGCTCTGAGAATTTATTTGGGTCATATAATATTTATATTAAAATTAGAAAATGCTTTAATTATTTAATTTATAGCATAAAATATTTCTTAGCATTGTTTTATTCTATTTTAGTCTTAAACTCATGATTTAAATTTTATAACCACTTAATTATTTTAATTATTTATTTTGAGAGATGTAACACCTTCTAGATTATTTATGTTCAGTGGGTAATTTATTTATTTACCTAGGGAGTAATAAAATTTTATTTAAAATTGTTTTTGAGATAAAAAGACATTTTATTTGATTATTTCTTTGTAAATGTAATTTTATTTAACTAATCTACAAAAGTTATTTGTAGAATAATATTTCTATTGGATCTAGAAATGGGATTATGAATTTACATGAAAGCCCTTGATTTTTATCATGTTAGTATTTTATTTAATTGGACATTTTTGTCATATAATAATTAAATAACTAAAAAGTGTTTACTTTTACATTACTTTAACTCCCCTATAAAAACCCCTACCCACCCCCCATCGGCTCCCCCACCCCGTTCTCTCTCTTCTTCTTCTTCTCTCCTCAACACCCATTTCTCTCTCTTGTTCTTCATCTCTTACAAAATCAAAACCACCATAACTTGTGTTTCTCTCACCCAAATTACAAGTGTGAGTAACCAAAACACTCCCCTCTCAAATCTCTACAACCCTCTTGTACTAATTTCGAGTTTTATCATAATTTCAAAATTAGGAATTTTCGGATTCTTCTTCCTTTTGTGTAAAACTTACATGCAATTGTTGATTACTAGTTATAGGGATGATTCTCGGTGAGATCCATCATTTTGGGCTCATCCGAGAAGAAACCCGACCATGGCAATGATCCTTGTGAGCCATGGTCTTGATTTCCATGTTTAAAAAGTTGAACTCAAGTTCATTTTGTTGATGCATGTCATTAATTTTGTGAACCATGATGATTTTGATTAAAGTTTGTTAGTGGGCTTTGATTCTTATTAAGTATATATGTTGTATGTAATATGGGTAGTAGGAATTTGAAATATTATTGGTTGCATGTAAGAGGTTCTTGAAGATCCTAGTGATTATGGTATTAAAGTTATGGGTTAGTAATTTCGAGATGAAATAGAACTTGTATATATGTTAATTAAGTATATTGTGAGTTGCATGTTAGTTTAAGTGAAAGTATGATATATTTATATATATATATATATATATATGTTAGTTACAATTGAAAATTTTGATTGATTGAACTTTGGGTTGAGATTGACATGGTTGTGGTTTGAAGGATGGGAGTTAAGGTGGAAGGAGGATAGTTAGAAAGAAAGAGAGAGGGAGAAGCCGAGGAGGAGGAGAGAGAGAGGCCGAGAGGAAGAATGGGGAGAGGTTGAGGGTGAGCCGAGAGAGAGATGAAGTTGGAAAGGGAAGGAATTGATTTAAAAACTTTGAGTTTGGAAGTGTGATTTTCAAAATGTATTCATAGGTGTGTGTATTTTCAAAATATATAGGTGTGTGTATTTTCAAAGAGTGTTCATAGGTGTGTATTTTCAAAATGTAATTTCGGTTTCTTTTAAAACTAAGTTCTTGAAGGTGTATTTACAAAGGAAGTATGTCATTTTCATAAAATGTGTTTAATATGAGTGTGTCTTGTTTTAGAAAATTATTTCTTTTCATGTAAAAGCTTCTTTCAAAGTATATGGTGTGTGTGAGGGTGTGAGTGACTAAAAGAATGATTTTAAAAGTGTGCGTGATATTTAAAAAAATGTAAACTTGGGTAATGTGTGTTTTCGCAAAGGTTGTGTAAATTGAGTTAGTATATGTGTATGTGTGCGTAGTCTTTTAAAATGTGTTCACCATTGTGTTCTTGTGTGTGTGTACTTGTTCGTGTGTGGTTGGTGTTAGCATAAGGTCGAGAGGCCGAGGGGGAGAGAAAAGAAAGAAAAGAGGGAGAGGTCGAGAGGCCGAGAAGAAGAAGGGAAGAAGGAAGGAGGGTGTTGATGGTGGTATTGTAATGACATAGTTTTATTCAATCTTAAATGGTATACATGGTCACTTCTATGCTAATTGTTTAGTTAAACTTTAACTGACATGGGTTGTCGTCAATTGAATAAGTATACATTATGATGGATTTATGTGGACGTCTTTAATTAGACTTTGTATTGCTTTAGCAATTAGGATTGGGTTTTGATTAGTTAAATCGAAACTTAATCGTAAATTGAATTATGTGATTGGTATAATTCTTGAGGTACGTATACATGGCTTATATGATTAAGTGTTAAGGATGTCATGTGATGTTAAGTGACTACATGATTGAATGTTAACTAAAGTTGTAAAGACACTATGTGCTTCTTGATTGTATATATATATAAGTGTATGAAATTGTATGACGATGGGGTAGAAGTATTTAGTAATACGTAAACAAAGCTGAGGTACTAAGTTATAAAGACTAAGACGATATTATACCTTTATATAGGTACAAGTAGGAGGCCAAGAAAGGAGCCTGTGTACGTAAAGTCGGAGTGGTGTACAAGTTATTGAGTTAGTTTATCGGCTTTTGAGGCAAGTGTCTATTCCCTCCACTTATTTTTCAAGTGGTAGTTTTCTTAAATTATGCTATGAACGTTACCTTTGAATTCTATTGCAAGTACACGTCCTACTTTTACTTATCTTTTACTTACCTTTATGCAATTGATCTCAATATCATGTTATTGTACCCTTTTTACCTTGCTCTTTCTTATGAAACCTACAATTGTTCCTTCACCTTTGATTTATTCATATAAACCTTTCTCTTGACTTATATTTTGTCGACCTTTGTTAACTTTTGAATACCCGAAACATACTTATCCCTTTGCTCATTTACTTACCATGTCTTTCAATTATCAAACTTTCCAACCCTTGCAATAAAATCTTGAATTAGTTTGTACCCTGAAATGAATGTTGAAAATGTTGAAAGCCTCTTATTCATTTAATCCCTTTGTTGAACTACTTATGAATGGAACAAACTTTGACCGTGGCGGCGGTCCTGGTTACTTATGTATTTATTTTATGGCCAATGAGTGCCTATGGATCCTGAATGTTAGGACCTTGTGAAAACATGGTCTGGAGCTTTATGTGGCTGATCACCCGTATAGCTCGTACCGTCTTATCGGAAGTTCCAATTCAATTGCTTAATCTTATTCTTTGAATAGAAAAGTATATCTTGAAACTTGTTACCAATTGAATACCTTTGATTATCATTTGATTACCAGTTGATTACCAATTGATTACCTTTTGATTAATGATGGATTTCCAGTTGATATTTACATACGTTGTTGATTACACTTGCTGAGCAAATTTTTGGCTCACTCTTGTTTTATTATTCCCCAACCTTTCAGTTAGGAACGGAGTATGAAGTTTTCGAGTATCCGCTAAGAGGACCGTGAGAAGGCCTGAATTCAAGATTCTAGGTTCTATGTTGCCAGGAAGATAGAATTCATTTTAGATCTCACCAATGGTTAGGTGATGACAAATGGTTTGTAATAAAATTGAATTAGATGTTGTAATAAACGTTGATATTTTAGATTCTTGTTTCATACCATAACCTGTGATCGATCCTTTGTTGAGGGGTCGTCTGTATAATTATGTTTTATTCAGAGCGATAGTGGCACCAAATCCTGACCCCGGATTTGGGGGCGTCACACCTACTGATGTTCATCCCATTCAACATGAAATCAAAATCTATGTAACGGAATCTTTTGAAGATTTCCTTATTTAACAGGTTGAATGGAGGACAGTCTCAGAAATCATCATTACACACCCGTGACTAAAATATGGTGGATAACGACGCAATAGATGTATGGAATAGGGAGTCAAAATTGTAAATATTCGAAGGCTCAAATTCCTACAAGTGAAATGTGAAGTCATCTATTGTCTTTTATGTCTCGATGGATAAATAAGAGTTAAGGCAGATACTTAGAAGTTTAACTTCTAACTGGACACAAAGGAAAAGCTTGACAAGCATGAAGACCTATTTGCAATACTACCTGTTCACTTATCTCAGCTGATAGTGACTTGACAACCGGGTAACCAAGGAGAGGTCTCTTTCATGCATATGTCACATGGGTTTGGAAGCTAGGTCAATTGCATGGACTTAGTAATTTTTGAAGAGAACAGCACACTCAATCAGAAAGCACCATTTGGGAGTATACAAGTTTATCTGTGATGCCAGCCAAGGCATTTCCCGAATAGGATAGTTTCTGAGACGAGCATGTGATCAAGCAGAACCAAAATGTAATATTTTATTATGTTGTAGGTTTTGTTTGTAACACACAGTCGATGTATATAAGACTGTGTGGAGTAGCATAGAAAAGTATGTGAAGATAGCACAAAGCTGAATGTAAAAATACTTAGGCTCTCTTTCATCATCTGTGTAAGCAGCTGGAGTTTGTTGAAAAACAAAACCATAGAATTCTTCAATATACACCTCAGGTGGGCTTTTTCCGAGAAACCCACCTAAAAAGTTTAAAAAGTCTGCTTCTCTCCTGCATTTCTTTTTAACTCGAAGAATTCATTTATTTTCATGGCTTGTCTTAATTCTTAGTTAATTTACCAACGCAGATATATTCATACTGTAAAAAGTTTGAATTTTTTTTGTAAAATTAACTAGATTGTATTCAACCCCCCCTTCTACAATCTAGGTTGCATTGTTCTGGGAATAACAGGACACCATAGCTTCACAACCATAGGTTAAGGTGAATGGTGACTCCTCAGTAGTGGTTCGCAGTGTTGTGTTGTATGACCACAAAACCATAGGGAGTTCCTCAGGCCAACACCCTTTGCTTTTTTCCAGCTTGGTCTCCAAGGTATGCTTAATGATCTTGTTGACAGCTTCAGTTTGACCATTACTTTGAGGGTGGTAAACTGCCGTGAAGCCCTTTTGAATCCCAAGATCATCACATAGCTTTCGCAACTCTTTGCTATCAAATTGCTTCCCATTATCTGAAATGAGTTTGTAAGGGACCCCAAATCTACAAACAATTGCCCTGAACACGAATTCCTTTATCTTTGCAGCTGCTATCTTAGCCAGAGGTTCAGCCTCAGCCCATTTGGTGAAGTAGTCTACAGCTACAACAACATAATTCACTCATCCTTTCCCTTGGGGAAGCTCCCCAATCAAGTCAATCCCCCATACAGCAAAAGGCCAAGGGCTGGTGAGAGTTTTAATGAGACATCGAGATTGCTATTGAAATTTGCAAACCTTTGACAATGATCACATGCCCGCGTGAACCTATGAGCATCCTTTTGAATTGTAGGCCAATAATATCCTTGAAGAAGTATTTTATGTGCCAAAGAGGTTCCACCCGAATGATTGCCACATATTCCTTCGTGGACCTCTCACATGATGTATTTGCACTTATCGCCTAATATGCACCTTAATAGCGGTTTGTTAAATCCCTTTTTGTCCAAAGAACCATCGTAGATAACATACCTTGCAACATGGTATTTTAACCTTCTGGCCTCCTCTTTATTTTCCGGAACGATTCCCTTTGTGATGTACTCCATGATAGGTGTTGTCCACAACATCTCAGTCGCATGTTCCAAGTTCGTGACATCAAACTTAGCGATGCTAGGCTGAAGTTGTATCTCTAGAGGTATGACCCCTAACATAGTAGCTTCCTTTTGTGAACCTAATTTTGCAAGTGCATCAGCGTCAGCGTTTTGTGCCCTTGGAATCTGCTCAAGGTTCACCTCCTTGAACCTACTTATCAACTCCTGAGAGTACCTCATGTAGAGGTCAATACGAGGACCTCTAGCCTAGAATCCTCCTCGAATATGCCATACCACCAACATAGAGTCACTGAAGACAGTCAGGTTTTCCACCTTCATCTCCAAAGCGAGCTTTAAACCAGCTATTAGAGCTTCATACTCTGCATCATTGTTAGTTGCATAAAAAGCAAAATGAATGGAGCTTTGAAGCTTGTGACCTTCCGGGCTTATAAGAACAATACCAACTCCTACCCCATTTCCATTTATTGCACCATCCACGTAGAGTGTCCACCAAGGTGAGCAGTTTTCAACCATATCCTCCGGAGCTGTAGGTTCAGCTACGCACTCGTCACCCTTAACCTCAAATGATGGAGGAAATTCCAGTAGAAAGTCTGCTAGCACATGTCCCTTTATAGCCGTCCTTGGCTTATACTCAATATCAAACTGACCCAACTCCACAGCCCATTTCATAAGCCTACCTGAAGCTTCAAGTTTATGTAAGACTTGCCTTAAAGGAAAAGAGGTACGTACCTCAATCTGGTGTGCCTGAAAATAAGGTCGGAGTTTCCTTGAAGCTAAGATTAGTGCATAAGCCAGTTTTTCCATATTAGAATACCTTGTCTCACCGTCCAACAACCTTTTGCTCACATAATAAACCGGGTGGTGAACCTGCACCTCCTCACGAACTAGCACAACGCTGATTGAGTACTCTAAAACTGCCAAATATAGTGTGATGACCTCCCCATCGAGAGGTTTAGACAGTAATGGGGGGCTGCCCAATTGCTCCTTTATTTTTGTGAAGGTAGCTTCACATTCCGGGCTCCATTCGAAGTTCTTTCCTTTCTTGATTGCTGCAAAGAATTCTCTACATTTATCCGAAGACTCAGATACAAACCTGTTCAGAGCTACAATCCTACCAGTAAGACTCTGAACCTCCTTTATGTTACGAGGAGACCGCATCTCAATTAAAGCTTTAATCTTTGAGGGGTTTGCCTCAATTCCTCGGTGATTAACAATAAATCCTAGAAACTTTCCTGATTCAACACCAAAGACACATTTTTGTGGATTGAGCTTCATCTTAAACCTCCTTAGTATGTTGAACATTTATGATAAGTGTAGCACATGGTCATCTGCGGCTTTAGACTTAACCAACATGTAATCCACGTAAACTTCCATAGTTTTTCCAATATGGTCCTTGAACATCCTATTAACCAGCCTTTGATAGGTGGCCCCAACATTCAACAACCCAAAAAACATGCCAATGTAGCAGTATAAACCTCTATATGTGATGAAGGATGTGTTGCCCAGTAATTAACAATTATAGAAGGGGGTTGAATACAATTGTATAAGATTCTTGACTAATAAACACAAATATGAAAATAATAACAGCTTTATTAATTCTGATATAAAACTATTACAAAACTCTCTCAAGAAATTATGATGTTCTTGAAAGCTGCTAGGTTACAATAATACTCGTGTATGCGATTGCAATATTCAAAACCTAAACTATGTTTATATAGCACACAGATACTCTGTCAATTACAAGATATGTTTAAATCAATTACAAACTATATTGATACATATCCTAACCGACAACTGCATTCCTATAAACTAGGAGCCGACAAATTAACCTTCCTTATATTTCTGGACTTGATAGTTATCTTGAAGTAATACTGATCAGCTTCCAGTCCTGATGATAATCCTGATCACAGTCCTGATAGCAATCCTGATACTGACGATGTGAAATCCTGACGACATCAGTATCACAATCCTGACCAGTAGTCCAGATACTGATGATCATTGAATCCTGATCTAACAATCTCCCCCAATCTCATACTTTGTAAAATAAAGTATAGATTTCTAGATTCAATGATGCCAAAAATATATTTACAAAATGTACAAAAAATATCAGTAGCAAACTTATCTTTAAATTCTTTGATAGAGCAGATTCATCTTCAAGAAGTTTGACAATAAATTTTCTTCTTTGTCTTCAAGAATCTGAATTTGTCTTCCCTTTAGATTTCTGAGTTCTTCATCTTCCTCATCAATCTGGTAGATAGCTGCTTTGAGATTTTGAAAAGAACTACTCTATAGATCAGATTCTTCAATCAAGAGATAAGCAATTTCCTTCCCATCAGGATTAAGAGACAATTGTTTCATTCCTAGAGATATTTCCTTAACATCACTACCTCTCCGCATTTCAACTTCTTGACCTCTAAGATTTAAGTACATGGGAGTATAAATGCCAACATAGTTCTTTCCTCCATCAAATCTTTGTTTAATGGTTGACAGAATTATATCAGACCATTCCTTGCACACTCTATTCTTCCATTTGAGCAGATAATGAACATATTTCAGTTCCTTTGTAGTTTTCACTAGCAGCTCCTGGATAGACATTATTTTTACACTTCCATCTTTCATGAAGTACAAAAGCTTCTCATTCTTTTCAGAACCATCATGACAATCTAAGACTATATCCACAACTTGTAAATTGTTCAGGTGTTCAGAAGTTAAGTTACCTCCAATTTCAACCAGTGCATGAGGATCAACATATGGCATGTTTAGAAATTCAGCATCCCTATGACTTATGCCTCCTCTTGTATTGTGTTGCATCTGCTTTAAGCTTGAAAATATTTATGTCCATGGTGCTTTGGATCTTTGAGAATCAGTAGTTTCTGCAGCACCAGGAAGATTTGTTATAATACCACCTGATTGAAAATTGACAGGTCTATTGCACTAAATAGTGTAAATATGCTTTCATTTCTTATCCTTCTCCTTTTCAAGAACATAGCTCTTTTATAGCTGGTGTTGTTGTCTTCTTTCATTTTTCCACAACAATCTGTTTGATTTGATCAGCCTTTGCAAAAAAAGATTAAAATCTCTATCTGTTGTTCTTTTTATCTCTCTCATTCTTCTTTCTTCTTCTTCATCAACTTCTAGATTATGAGAATCAACCACAGTAGAAAGTATTAACAAATCAACCCCTTGTAGAATTTCAGATTCATCAGGATCTTGAACAGTGTCATGATTAGAATCTTCAATTTGAGTTGTATTACTGATGAGAGTTGATTGTCTTGGTCTTCTCCTCAAAATCACATGTGGTTCATAATCTTCACCATCTTCATGAAAAGTAGTCCTGACAATCTGAGTATCAGGAACTTTTGGAATTTGAGTGTCCTCAGTGATTTCTTTAATCCTTAAACCTCTAGACCTTGTTTGTCTAGGTACTGATTGAGTTGATCTCCTACCTCTTCTAGCTCCTCTCCTACCTCTGCCTCTTCCTCTAACAGCAGCAGGATTATTAAAGATTTCCATGATCTCTTTCTGTTGTCTCATAAATTCTTTGTTCACACAATATCACGCAAGTATACGCGGTCACAAGTAATATAAGAATAAGTAGAGTTCGTTCCCACAGAGACTGCTTTGGTTACTATAGTTTTGCACCTATGCAACAATGTATGGCTATTGTTCAATGCTAAGACAAGTATCAAATTTGAGTTTTGATTAACTAAATTAACTAATCAACTTAACAAGATTATAATTAACTAAATAGATTGTTGATGATTTACTTATGAGAATAAAACATGGGATCCTAACTTCATTAAATACTTCATCTAGAGCCTTTTGTCTTTAATCAATGCATGTGACGGTTGTGACAACTAATCGGAAAACACAAAATCAGTACACGCTACCTTTCAGTATACGTATACCAAACCACTCAAACATCCACAAAAGAGATAGAAGTTGAGCAGACACCAATTATGCTTAGACCCTATATGTCTATAAGATTTGAAAACATAACAGTTTAACGAGCAAGTTATCCATTCAGATTACATAGGGCAGGTAAGATGGTTAAAATCACCTACGAATCATGCATGACAAACATACATAAACCTATGCTAGCATGGCAAGTTCTAAATCTCTATATCCACTTTCACAATCAATAGAGATTAACAAACAACTTAGATGTTAGCTACGCATCCAAGAAGAATAAGCACAACCAAACTAGGATATCAACAAATCATCACACACAAATCTTTAAAACAATTAACTACTAAAATCCATAAATAAATCCGTTAGAATCCCACGACAACGATTAGTTCATAATTGAACCGTTCATCATCGTGGGTTCTGATGAAAACATGATAGTAAATATGTCTGGAATACTGAATAAAGTACTAGAGATAAAGTTTAAGAAACACAAAACCAACGAGAATCCAAAGTATCGCCTAATTAGAAGAATACAAAGAAAAGTTGAAAACTAGATCTTCGTAATCAGCCGTCTTCTTGTTCTCCTCACCGGTGGATGGATAAGTATGTATGCAAGACAATGTATATCTCTGAAATCGTCCACCAAGTGTTTAAATAGGCCTTTCTGTTGACTGGTCTTCGCTGGTTTCCATATTAGAATTGAATTCAACAAATTTTCAGCATTTGGCAAGCGCGGGCGCGCTTGGTAGGGCGCGGGCGCGCTATGAACAGTAATTTCAGGTGTGGGCGCACTATGAACAGTGCTATGAACAGTGCCATGAACAGTGCTACTATTCATGGATTCTGCAAACTATTTTCTTTTCGTTTTCTTGCACTTCCAACTCCCTTACCGCATGGACTTCTCTTCTTTAGCACATATCCACCATATATACATGAATCCTCGCATTTCTGCATCCATCTGTAGCTCTGCACATTCTAGCTAAAAACACATTAAGCACACCAAATACTTGAGTGTGAGCGATCAATTTAAGCTGATACGAAGCGTTCCAAGTAGATATAAAATCCACTTATCACACCCCCAAACTTAAACCGATGCTTGTCCTCAAGCATAAACAGACTCTATATATATATAATGCAATGCATGAATGCAACTAATATGCTAATGCAAACGATCCCCTCAGACTAACCATAACCAATCAACGAGCCAACATCTCAAAGAATGCAATCTTCCAAACAGAACTCGACCAAATTCCCGTTTACTAACAATACAAACACAGAAACGTGCGTGTGTGCGATGCTCATCAATATACTCCCAAACTAAATCAAGACCATATCATGTTCTTCACCAAAACAATCACAAGCTTATAAACAGAATGAACTCTAGACACAAGAAACCACTTAAAGACACCTCAAAATCCACTTGAGCTAGACAGGAATTCATGCTTCCTTACTACAAACATGCTTATTTGACCGTGCAATGGTTAAGACCCCAAAAGGCTTATACAATAATACCCATGTAGAGAGCGTTAGGTTAGTGGATCCCAGACCGGAAAAGTCTTAGGTCACTAGGCACAAAGTCCCCTAGAACTTAATTGCTCGAGTATTAAAGAGCTCAACCTGATCAATTCTGCATAAACACAGCTTTTTTTTTCTTCTTTTTTTTTCTTTTTTTTTTCTTTTTTCTTTTTTATTTCGGAATGAGTGCGCTTTGCTTTTTCTCATCCCACCCTAGACTACTCATTTTTCATGAGCGGCTACTAGCCATTTGACGCCTAGCCTTTATTGACAACTAGCATGAAATCCCTGGTTTCCCCCAAACTTATACTTTAGTGCTCCTTTAATTTCAAGAGAATAGAAGACATTCTAAATATAAGCAAGTGATTAAATTCTAACATACAAACAAGCATGGTATGATCAAATCTAAAAGCAATCAATGAGACTTATGAAATTATTTTGTTTCTGGCATGCAAGTCAATTCCTAGGAACTTAACTCAACCCTCTATTCATCACTACCGCACTCCCATCAACATCGACTCACCAACGGAAATAGTCAAATCCTACGGGATCATGAAATATGCTATGCAAATGCAACTAAATGGACTCACATAATAGATATAAACACTAATGCAAACAGAATGCTCTAAATGACATAAACATGCAAAGATATGAATGAATTAACTACTTATGCAATATGAATCCTATATGAACACACACTAACAATACCATTCCTTAATTATCACCCCCAAACTTACAATATTCAATGTCCTCATTGAAGGTAATAAAAAGGAAAGATGTAGAGAATACCTAATCATCAGCAGGACCACCCTCCTCGGGTGGTGTATCCGGTGGTGGATAAACAGAATCCGCTCCAAATTGCGGCCAAGCAATATCAACTCCAGTGGCTCTGAATGCAGTACTCAAAGCCTGAGTCAAATCCTGAGCAAAGCGACGATTGATGTCATGCCTGGCGTCTATACGCCGAGTCAGCCGCCTATACTGAGCATCACCAAAGTCAGACCATCAACCTCTCGCTGAATCCTAGATGGATGCTAGGGGGAAACAACACAAACTCTTTTTTGTCTTTTTTTTTCCTTTTTTTTCCTGTGAACAGTGCCCCACGCGCGGGCGCGCTCCTGGAGGCGCGGGCGCGCTCCACATTCTGTCCAATTTTTTTTTTCTTGATTTTTTCATTTTTTTAGAGAACAATACTATAACAATTGCGTGGGTTGCCTCCCACGAAGCGCTTGTTTTACGTCAATAGCTTGACGTGAATCCGTTTTCATCCAGTCGCAAGAACGGTGAACAGAACTCACGGTTCACCGTATTACCAACGTCATAATTCAGCCACTGACCATTAACCTTGAACGCTTCGTCCGGAAACTTATGGAAAATCTCTACTGCATCATGCGGAAATGTTGATTTAACCGTGATAGGCACTGAACACCTCGACTTACGCTTTCCTGGAAAAAATCTGAAACGAGACTTGAAACGCAGAACTAGTTGACCAGGCACAAATAAATGTTTCACCACCACTCTTTCATGCCAGTCCTTAACCTTCTCCTTATATAGCATGTTGCTCTCGTAGACTTTACCATACCTCAATTGATCCTGCAGTGGTTGGAGTTCAAGTGTAGGAGCTTCTTCCATAGATGGTTCAAGTCGCTCCTGAGAATTGTTCAGCTCTGCTAATCCAAGAGATTCGAATGGCGCATCAATTTTTCTTTTCCACGGAGGTGCATTCAACAACTGAAGTTGCTATGCTCTTTCTTCGTCTTCGATATCAGAATCCCCTATCAAGACTCTCTCCACTGTATCTGACTTCAACGGTTGTTCAATCTCTTTATTGATGACAGAATCGACCATCTCCAATTTAAAGCACTCTTCTTCCTCAGTTGGAAATTTCATTGCCTTGAACACGTTAAAAGTGACCTTCTGATTTTTAACCCTCATTGTAAGCTCTCCTTTCTGCACATCAATCAAAGTTCGCCCTGTAGCTAAGAACGGTCTTCCCAAGATAATAGGAATCTTCTTGTCTTCCTCAAAGTCCAGAATAACAAAATCAGCAGGAAAAATGAGCTTATCCACTTTAACCAAAACATCCTCCACTATACCCCTTGTATATGTGATCGACCGATCAGCCAGCTGTAAGGACATGTTTGTAGGTTTAGGCTCAGGAAGTCCAAGTTGCATGAAGACAGACAACGGCATCAGATTAATACTACCTCCCAAGTCACACAAGCACTTGTTGAAAGATAGATTGCCGATTGTGCACGGTATGGTGAAACTCCCTGGATCCTTGAGTTTAGGAGGTAACTTTTGCTGTAGGATAGCACTGCATTCTTCTGTAAGAGCGACGGTCTCCAACTCCTCGAGTTTCAACTTCCGTGAGAGAATACCCTTCATGAACTTTGCATAGCTCGGCATTTGTTCTAGAGCTTCCGCAAAAGGTATATTGATCTGCAACTTCTTGAAAACCTCCAGAAATTTAGCAAACTGCTTGTCCAACTTCTGCTTCTGAAGACGTTTAGGGAATGGCGGAGGAGGATACACCTCCTTGGTCTCTGTACTCTGCTTCAGAACAGATTTCTCAGTAGAATGGTCACGCTTTTCCGCTTCGTTTCCCCCCAAACTTGCTTTTTCCTTTTTTCTTCAACTTTTGGCAGAATGTCAGGCGCGGGCGCGCTCCACCTTCTACTGGGAATCCAAAAAAATTTCGTTTTCTGCCGTTTCTGAGTTCTGGTCACTCGTAACCCTTCCGGATCGCAAGGTAACTGCTTTTACATGTTCCTTGACCTCTCTTTTGCCAGGATTAGCTTCCGTATCACTAGGGAGAGTTCCCTGTGGTCTATTCAACAAGGCATTGGCAATCTAACCGATCTGATTCTCCAGAGTCTTGATGGAAACTAGGGGTGTTCATCAAACCGCATAAACCGCACAAACCGCCCGCCCCGCACCACACCACACCGCCCCGCGTGGTTTAAATCTTTCGTGGCGTGGTCGCGGTTTGCATTTTAGCCAAACCGCGCGGTGCGGTGCGGTTTGTGGGTTGGGAATTCTCTTTCGCGGTTCAAACCGCACCACACCGCATATTACTAAAAATAAAATATTTTTTTATAAATATATATATATATATATATATATATATATATATATATATATATATATATATATATATATATATATATATATATATATATATATATATATATATGGTTATGCTCAAGAGAGAACCAATCACTAAAAAAGAACCTTAGAACTGTTATAAGCCGTTGGATTATTAGTAGATCAACTATTCAGATTCAACTCATTTTTATATACAAAATCTTATAAGGATATTGTTGGAATAAAAGAATTCTACTGTCGAACCTATTTTGTTTCATAGTATAAATACAGTTTTCTGCAACTGAATTTTAAAAGTTATGCATATGAACTTCAAAGTTCTACAACTAAACTTACTTTTTTCCACGAAGTTCTACAAGTTAACTTGATTATTTTTATAATGTTCAACTGTTGAGCAATGTTATTCACATTATTTTCATACCATAACTTTCGTGTTCTACCGCTGAACATAAAAGTTATGCAATCGAATTTGAAATCAAACACATAAATTTTAAAGTTCTGCAACTGAACTTACTTGTATTTAAATGTTCAGCTGCTGAACACTGTTATTTGATATTATGTTTGTACCATAACTTGAATATTTTCACAAAAATTGATAAAAATAATTGGGGGAATTTTATGATAATGATTGAGAGTTTTGTGATCGATATCTATCTACGATAATTATCGTTAATCAAATATTAATTAGTTCTAAATTATGTATTTTGTATTTTTGGACAACTTTACCCATGATCTACATATAATAAATATATATTATTTTAAAATATGAAATAGAGTTCTTAGGTTAATGGTTCTATAAGGAACATGACCATATATATATATATATATATATATATATATATATATATATATATATATATATATATATATATATATATATATATTTGACTTTTTGCCCCATTTCATTTATAATTTGTGTGTAATTTTTGGGTTAGTCCGTTTATTCCTTTCCTCTTAAACAATAATCTTTAATTGTAGTTGCGCCTCTCACTTTTACTTTTTCATTTGTAAGCATTATACATTATATTTTCACATTGTTTTACACTGTTTTTTTTTTCTATTGTGTAGATGATTCTTTGATATTTAGCCATTGTTATTTCATTTCTAGTGTCACTGCTAAGAACAATCTATCTTTATTTCAAATTTCAATTCTATTTAATTTGATAATTTGAGTTCATATTTTCAATTTTATTGTAACCTTTAGTTTTTGCAATTTATTATAATTTTTATATTGATATTATTAAACCGCATAAACCGCACAAACCGCACCACACCGCACCGCATTTATGTGGTGTGGTTTACGCGGTTTTTAAGTTATGCGGTGCGGTCGCGGTTTAAAATTTTAACCAAACCGCATGTGCGGGTTGGTCCGCGGTTTTAGAGAAAAACCGCACCGCCCGCACCGCGAACACCCCTAATGGAAACAGCTTGGCTCTTGCACATTAGCCTCAATTCCTCCAATTCAGACTTTTCATTAGACGACTGACCAACATTGCCTTGAGATGGTTGATGAAATCCTGGTGGTTGATATGGTTGCCTTGGAGCATACTGCTGCTGAAAACCAGAAGAGTTGAAAGGCTTAGCTCCATATTGCTGACCTTGATACTGCTGATACGGTTGTTGTGGCTGATTCTGACAACCCTGATTGTTACTCCCAGCTGAAATTCGGATGGTTCCTGTTATTCGGATGATAGGAATTAGGCACTGGTTGTTGTGGTCTCTGGAAATTGCTCACAAACTGTGCCGATTCACTAGATATGGCACACTGAGTCGGTGTCCATGTGCACCTGCACATAGCTCACACACACTAGCCACCTGCTGAACTCCATAGTTAGTCAAGGAATCAAGCTTCATAGACAGAGCCTTTAACTGAGCTGCTATTGCCGTAGCTGCATCCATTTCCAGAACTCCTGATACCTTGCCTTGTGATAACCTCTGAGTTGGATTCTGGTATTCATTAGCAGCCATCATCTCAATAAGTTCATAAGCTTCATCGTAGCTTTTGGCCCACAGAGCTCCACCTGATGCCGCATCAAGCATTGGTCGAGATTGGCCTCCCAGACCATTATAGAAACAATTGATCACCATCCAATCAGGAATTCCATGATGAGGACACTTCCTAAGCATCTCCTTATAGCGCTCCCAAGCTTCACATAAAGTTTCTCCAAAATGCTGTGCAAACTGAGTAAGAGCATTCCTGATTGCTGCTATTTTAGCCATCGGGAAAAATTTACTAGGATCGTCCTAAATTGGCTTAAATTGGTTGTTTTGTTCTCAAGTTTGTGGTGTTTGTGATATGTTTGGTGTTAGTAAATGCAGAGTTGAGTTGTCAGCAGAGATGTGGAGTTCTTGTGGTTTGCAGAAGTGTTTTGAGCATGTTTGTGAAGGTCAAGTGGTTGAGGAATGAGAGAGCGCAAGGAAATCCTAAACTTGGAAGGATTGGAGAATAAAGAGCTCAATTTGGAGATTTATTAGAAGGAAATTCGGATTTGTTGGGCTACCTGCACATAATTCACTGTTTGGGCCATATCTTGATATCTAGAAGTTAGAATTGGACGATTTAACAGTCCACGCGAAGATAAAGGAATTCTGGACAGTAACCAAGCGCCCCCGCGCCCTTATAGGCGCGCCCGCGCCCTAAACATGCTGAACAAGGCAATTTCAAGTCAGAAAAGGAAAGTTGCCAGAAGACCAGTCAGCCCTGCAGCCTATATAAACTATTGGTGGACGAATTTTGAGATATACATTGACATACAATCATACATATCCATCCACCGGTGAGGAGAACAAGAAGACGGCTGATTACGAAGATCTAGATTTCATCTTTTCTTTGTATTCTTCTAATTAGGCGATACTTTGGATTCTCGTTGGTTTTCGTTTGTTCTTTCTTAAACCCTAGCACTTTTATTCAGTATTCTAGACTTATTATTATCATGTTTTCATCAGAACCCACAATGATGAACGGTTCGATTATGAACTAATCGTTGTCGTGGGATTTTAACGGATTTATTTATGGATTTTAGTAGTTAATTATTTTAAAGATTTGTGTGTGATGGCTAATTGATATCCTAGTTTGGTTGTGCTTATTCTTCTTGGATGCGTAGCTAACATCTAAGTTGTATTGTTAATCTCTATTGATTGCGAAAGTGGATATAGAGGTTTAGAACTTGCCATGCTAGCATAGGTTTGTGTATGTTTGTCATGCATGATTCGTAGGTGATTTTAACCATCTTACCTGCCCTATGTAATCTGAATGGATAACTTGCTCGTTAAACCGTTATGTTTTCAAATCTTATAGACATATAGGGTCTAAGCATAATTGGTGTCTGCTTAACTTCTATCTCTTTTGTGGATGTTTGAGTGGTTTGGTATACGTATACTGAAAGGTAGCGTGTACTGATTTCGTGTTATCCGATTAGTTATCACAACCGTCACATGCATTGATTAAAGACAAAAGACTCTAGATGAAGTATTTAATGAAGTTAGGATCCCATGTTTTATTCTCATAAGTAATTCAACAGCAATCTTTAGTTTAATATTGTCTTGGTATTTTGTTTAGTTAATTTAGTTAATCAAACACAACTTTGATACTTGTCTTAGCATTGAACGATAGCCATACATTGTTGCATAAGTGCATAACTATAATAACCAAAACAGTCTCTGTGGGAACGAACTCTACTTATTCTTATATTACTTGTGACCGCGTATACTTGCGTGATATTGTGGTGAACAAGTTTTTGGCGCCGCTGCCGGGGGACTCGGTGTTATTTATGTAGTTTATGTGCTTGTCATCAGTGGTCGTTAAAGTTCACTGACTCAGATTATTCTTTCATCAATTTTTACTTTGTTTGGTGTGTTTCAGATACTTTAGTGAGCGTGTATGCGAACACGTTCTCAATCTCATAAGGAAGAACTTGAATTGAATCTAGTTATGGGAGAACCAGCAGCAAAAGAAACGAAGGCTTTGAAGGATTATTCTCAGCCAAAGATCAATGACATTCAATCTAGCATTGTCAGGCCGGCTATTGCAGCTAATACTTTCGAAATCAAGCATGGCACGATTCAGATGGTGCAGAATTCAGTTCAGTTTGGGGGTGCTCCAACGGAAGATCCTAATATGCATATTAGGGATTTCATTGAGATCTGCGACACCTTCAAATTCAACGGAGTGTCGGAAGATGCTGTGAAGCTGAGACTTTTCCCGTTTTCTCTGAGGGATAAGGATAAGGGGCTGGTTGCATTCTCTACCAACAGGTTCTATCACTACATGGGAGGATCTTGCTCAGAAGTTTCTCACTAAATTCTTCCCCATGGCTAAAACAGCTGCAATCAGGAATGCTCTTACTCAGTTTGCTCAGCATTCTGGAGAAACTTTATGTGAAGCTTGGGAGCGCTACAAGGAGATGCTTAGGAAGTGTCTTCACCATGGAATTCCTGATTGGATGGTGATAAATTGTTTCTACAATGGACTGGGAGGTCAATCTCGACCAATGCTTGATGCGGCATCAGGTGGAGCTTTGTGGGCTAAAAGCTACGATGAAGCTTATGAACTTATTGAGATGATGGCTGCTAATGAATACCAGAATCCAACTCAGAGGTTATCACAAAGCAAGGTAGCAGGGGTTCTGGAAGTGGATGCAGCTACAGCCATAGCAGCTCAGTTAAAGGCTTTTTCCATGAAGGTTGATTCTTTGTCTAACTATGGAGTTCAGCAGGTTGCTAGTGTTTGTGAGCTATGTGCAGGTGCTCATGACACGAATCAGTGTGCCATATCTAGTGAATCGGCGCAGTTCGTGAGCAATTTTCAGAGATCACAGCAGCCAGTGCCTAATGCCTATCATCCGAATAACAGGAACCATCCTAACTTCAGCTGGAGTAACAATCAGGGTGGTCAGAATCAGCCACAACAGCCTTATCAGCAGTATCAAGGTCAGCAATTTGGAGCTAAGCCATTCAACCCTTCTGGTTTTCAGCAACAGTATGCTCCAAGGCAACCGTTTCAACCACCAGGGTTTCAACAACCATCTCAAGTCAATGTTGATCAGCCATCTAATAAAAGGTCTGAATTGGAGGAATTGAGGCTAATGTGCAAGAGCCAAGCCGTTTCAATCAAGACTCTGGAGAATCAAATCGGTCAGATTGACAATGCCTTGCTGAATAGACCACAGGGAACTCTCCCTAGTGATACGGAAGCTAATCCAGGCAAACAGGAGGTCAAGGAACATGTCAAAGCAGTTACCTTGCGATCTGGAAAGGTTACGAATGATCAGAATGCAGAAACGGATGAAAAAGAAGAAATTTTGAAAAATGGCCAGAAGGTGGAGCGCGCCCTCCCCCTCTCAAGCGCGCCCTCCCCTGCCCTTCTGCCAGAAAATGAAGAAAAAGTTGAAAAAGCTAGTTTGGGGGTGAACGAAGCGGAAAATGTTGACCATTCTTCTGAGAACCCTATTCCGAAGCAAGCTACTGAGACCCAGGAGGTCTATCCTCCTCCGCCATTCCCTAAACGTCTTCAAAAACAAAAGTTGGATAAGCAGTTTGCCAAGTTTCTCGAATTTTTCAAGAAGTTGCATATCAATATACCTTTTGCGGAAGCTCTAGAACAAATGCCGAGCTACGCAAAGTTCATGAAGGGTATTCTATCTCAGAAGTTGAAACTTGAAGACTTGGAGACCGTTGCTTTAACTGAAGAGTGCAGTGCTATTCTACAGCAGAAGTTACCTCCTAAACTGAAGGATCCAGGGAGTTTTACCATACCATGCACAATCGGCAATCTATCTTTCAACAAGTGCTTGTGTGACTTGGGAGCTAGTATTAATCTGATGCCGGTGTCTGTCTTCATGCAACTTGGGCTGCCGGAGCCTAAACCTACAAACATGTCCTTACAACTGGCTGATCGGACGATCACGTATCCAAGGGGTATAGTGGAGGATGTTTTGGTTAGAGTGGATAAGCTTATCTTTCCTGCTGATTTTGTTATTTTGGACTTTGAGGAAGACAAGAAGATTCTGATTATCTTGGGAAGACCGTTCTTAGCTACAGGCCGTACTTTGATAGATGTGCAGAAAGGAGAGCTGACAATGAGGGTTCAAAATCAGAAGGTCACTTTTAACGTGTTCAAGGCAATGAAATTTCCAACTGAGGAAGAAGAGTGCTTTAATTTGGAGATGGTCGATTCTGTCGTCAATACAGAGATTGAACAATCGTTGAAGTCAGATACAGTGGAGAGAGTCTTGATAGGGGATTTTGATATCGAAGACGAAGAAAGAGCAGAACCACTTCAGTTGTTGAATGCACCTCCGTGGAAAAGAAAAATTGATGCGCCATTCGAATCTCTTGGATTAGCAGAGCTGAACAATTCTCAGGAGCGACTTAAACCATCTATTGAAGAAGCTCCTACACTTGAACTCCAACCACTGCAGGATCAATTGAGGTATGGTAAAGTCTACGAGAGCAACAGGTTATATAAGGAGAAGGTTAAGGACTGGCATGAAAGAGGGGTGGTGAAACATTCATTTGTGCCTGGTCAGCGAGTTCTGCGTTTCAAGTCTCGTTTCAGATTTTTTTCAGGAAAGCGTAAGTCGAGGTGGTCGGAGCCTATCACGGTGAAATCAACATTTCCGCATGATGCAGTAGAGATTTTCCATAAGTTTCCGGATGAGGCGTTCAAGGTTAATGGTCAATGGCTGAAGCATGACGTTGGTAATATGGTGAACCGTGAGTCGACATTCACCGTTCTTGCGACTGGATGAAAAAAGGATTCACGTCAAGCTATTGACGTAAAATGAGCGCTTCGTGGGAGGCAACCCACGCAATTGTTATAGTATTGTTCTGTAAAAAAAAAATCAAAAAAAAAAAAAAACTATTTTCTGGACAGAAAATAGGCGCGCCCGCGCAGGGTTACTATTCACAGAAGCAAAAAAAAAAGACAAAAAAAAAAGAAAAAAAGTTTGTGTTGTTTCCCCCTAGGATCCATCTGGGATTCAGCGAGAGGTTGATAGGTCTGGTTTAGGGGATGTGCAGTATAGGCGTTTGACGCGGCGCATTGATGCGATTCATGACAGTCAGAGCCGCTTTGCTCAGGATTTGACTCAGGCTTTGAGTGCTGCATTCAGAGCCACTGGAGTTGATATCGCTTAGCCTATCTTTGGAGCTGATTCTGTTTATCCACCTCCTGATACACCACCTGAGGAGGGTGGTACTGCTGATGATTAGGTATTCTCTGCATCTTTCCTTTTTATTACCTTCAATGAGGACATTGAATATTGTAAGTTTGGGGGTGGTAATTAGGGAAGGGTTAGTGTGTGTGTCATATAGGATTCATATTGCATTTGTAGTTAGTTCATTCATATTTTTGCATGTTTTTGTCATATAGAGCATTCTGTTTGCATTAGTGTTTATATTTATTATGTGAGTTCATTTAGTTGCATTTGCATAGCATGCATATTTCATGATCCCGTAGGATTTGACTATTTCTTGGTTGATGAGTCGATGTTGATGGGAGTGTGGTAGTGATGAATAGAGGGTTGATTAAGTTCCTAGGAATTGACTTGCATGCCAGAAACAAAATAATTTCATAAGTCTCATTGGTTGCTTTTGAATTTGATCAGACCATGTTTTGTCTGGATGTTAGAATTTAACCGCTTGCTTATATTTAGAATGTCTTCTATTCTCTTGAAATTGAAAGGAGCACTTAAGTCTAAGTTTGGGGGAAAACAGGGATATCATTCTTCAATAAAGGCTAGGCGTCAAATGGCTAGTAGCCGGCTCATTGAAAAGATGAGTAGTCTAGGGTGGGATGAGAAAAAAGCAAAGTGCACTCATTCCGAAATTGTTGAAAAAAAAAAAGTTGTTGTTATGCAGAATTGATCAGGTTGAGCTCTTTAATACTCGAGCAATTAAGTTCTAGGGGACTTTGTGCCTAGTGACCTAAGACTTTTCCGGTCTGGGATCCACTAACCTAAAGCTAGCTACATGGGTATTATTGTATAAGCCTTTTGGGGTCTCATCCATTGCACGGTCAAATAAGCATGTGTATAGTAATAAAGCATGAATTCCTGTCTAGCTCAAGTCGAGGTTGAGGTGTCTTTAAGTGGTTTCTTGTGTCTAGAGTTCATTCTGTTTATAAGCTTGTGGTTGTTTTGGTGAAGAATAGGATATGGTCTTGATTTAGTCTGAGAGTATATTGATGAGCATTGCACACACGCACGTTTCTGTGTTTGTATGGTTAGTATAAGGGGATTTGGTCGAACTCTGTTTGAAAGATTGCATTCCTTGAGATATTGGCTTGTTGATTGGTTATGGTTAGTCTGAGGGGATCATTTGCATTATCATATTAGTTGCATTCATGCATTGCATTATAGTTAGTAGAGTCTGTTTATGCTTGAGGACAAGCATCGGTTTAAGTTTGGGGGTGTGATAAGTGGATTTCATATCCACTAGGATCGTCCTAAATTGGCTTAAATTGGTTGTTTTGTTCTCAAGTTTGTGGTGCTTGTGATATGTTTGGTGTTAGTAAATGCAGAGTTGAGTTGTCAGCAGAGATGTGGAGTTCTTGTGGTTTGCAGAAGTGTTTTGAGCATGTTTCTGAAGGTCAAGTGGTTGAGGAATGAGAGAGCGCAATGAAATCCTAAACTTGGAAGGATTGGAGAATAAAGAGCTCAATTTGGAGATTTATTAGAAGGAAATTCGGATTTGTTGGGCTACCTGCACATAATTCACTGTTTGGGCCATATCTTGAGATCTAGAAGTCAGAATTGGACTATTTAACAGTCCACGCGAAGATAAAGGAATTATGGACAGTAACCAAGCGCCCCCGCGCCCTTATAGGCGCGCCCGCGCCCTAAACATGCTGAACAAGGCAATTTCAAGTCAGAAAAGGAAAGTTGCCAAAAGACCAGTCAGCCCTGCAGCCTATATAAACTATTGGTGGACGAATTTTGAGATATACATTGACATACAATCATACATATCCATCCACCGGTGAGGAGAACAAGAAGACGGTTGATTATGAAGATCTAGATTTCATCTTTTCTTTGTATTCTTCTAATTAGGCGATACTTTGGATTCTCGTTGGTTTTCGTTTGTTCTTTCTTAAACCCTAGCACTTTTATTCAGTATTCTAGACTTATTATTATCATGTTTTCATCAGAACCCACGATGATGAACGGTTCGATTATGAACTAATCGTTGTCGTGGGATTCTAACGGATTTATTTATGGATTTTAGTAGTTAATTGTTTTAAAGATTTGTGTGTGATGGCTAATTGATATCCTAGTTTGGTTGTGCTTATTCTTCTTGGATGCGTAGCTAACATCTAAGTTGTATTGTTAATCTCTATTGATTGCGAAAGTGGATATAGAGGTTTAGAACTTGCCATGCTAGCATAGGTTTGTGTATGTTTGTCATGCATGATTCGTAGGTGATTTTAACCATCTTACCTGCCCTATGTAATCTGAATGGATAACTTGCTCGTTAAACCGTTATGTTTTCAAATCTTATAGACATATAGGATCTAAGCATAATTGGTGTCTGCTTAACTTCTATCTCTTTTGTGGATGTTTGAGTGGTTTGGTATACGTATACTGAAAGGTAGTGTGTACTGATTTCGTGTTATCCGATTAGTTATCACAACCGTCACATGCATTGATTAAAGAGAACTTAATTGCTCGAGTATTAAAGAGCTCAACCTGATCAATTCTGCATAAACACAGCTTTTTTTCTTCTTCTTTTTTTTCCTTTTTTTTCTTTTTTATTTTTTATTTCGGAATGAGTGCGCTTTGCTTTTTCTCATCCCACCCTAGACTACTCATTTTTCATGAGCGGCTACTAGCCATTTGACGCTTAGCCTTTATTGACAACTAGCATGAAATCCCCAGTTTCCCCCAAACTTATACTTTAGTGCTCCTTTAATTACAAGAGAATAGAAGACATTCTAAATATAAGCAAGTGATTAAATTCTAACATACAAACAAGCATGGTCTGATCAAATCTAAAAGCAATCAATGAGACTTATGAAATTATTTTGTTTCTGGCATGCAAGTCAATTCCTAGGAACTTAACTCAACCCTCTATTCATCACTACCGCACTCCCATCAACATCGACTCACCAACGGAAATAGTCAAATCCTACGGGATCATGAAATATGCTATGCAAATGCAACTAAATGGACTCACATAATAGATATAAACAGTAATGCAAACAGAATGCTCTAAATGACATAAACATGCAAAGATATGAATGAATTAACTACTTATGCAATATGAATCCTATATGAACACACACTAACAATACCATTCCTTAATTATCACACCCAAACTTACAATATTCAATTTTCTTATTGAAGGTAATAAAAAGGAAAGATGCAGAGAATACCTAATCATCAGCAGGACCACCCTCCTCGGGTGGTGTATCCGGTGGTGGATAAACAGAATCCGCTCCAAATTGCGGCCAAGCAATATCAACTCCAGTGGCTCTGAATGCAGTACTCAAAGCCTGAGTCAAATCCTGAGCAAAGCGACGATTGATGTCATGCCTGGCATCTATACGCCGAGTCAGCCACCTATACTGAGCATCACCAAAGTCAGACCATCAACCTCTCACTGAATCCTAGATGGATCCTAGGGGGAAACAACACAAACTCTTTTTTTGTCTTTTTTTTCTTTTTTTTTCCTGTGAACAGTGCCCCACGCGCGGGCGCGCTCCACATTCTGTCCAAATTTTTTTTTTTCTGATTTTTTCATTTTTTTTTACAGAACAATACTATAACAATTGCGTGGGTTGCCTCCCACGAAGCGCTTGTTTTACGTCAATAGCTTGACGTGAATCCGTTTTCATCCAGTCGCAAGAACGGTGAACGTCGACTCACGGTTCACCGTATTACCAACGTCATAATTCAGCCACTGACCATTAACCTTGAACGCTTCATCCGGAAACTTATGGAAAATCTCTACTGCATCATGCGGAAATGTTGATTTAACCGTGATAGGCACTGAACACCTCGACTTACGCTTTCCTGGAAAAAATCTGAAACGAGACTTGAAACGCAGAACTAGTTGATCAGGCACAAATAAATGTTTCACCACCACTCTTTCATGCCAATCCTTAACCTTCTCCTTATATAGCCTGTTGCTCTCGTATACTTTACCATACCTCAATTGATCCTGCAGTGGTTGGAGTTCAAGTGTAGGAGCTTCTTCCATAGATGGTTCAAGTCGCTCCTGAGAATTGTTCAGCTCTGCTAATCCAAGAGATTCGAATGGCGCATCAATTTTTCTTTTCCACGTAGGTGCATTCAACAACTGAAGTTGCTCTGCTCTTTCTTCGTCTTCGATATCAGAATCCCCTATCAAGACTCTCTCCACTGTATCTGACTTCAGTGGTTGTTCAATCTCTTTATTGATGACAGAATCGACCATCTCCAATTTAAAGCACTCTTCTTCCTCAGTTGGAAATTTCATTGCCTTGAACACGTTAAATGTGACCTTCTGATTTTTAACCCTCATTGTAAGCTCTCCTTTCTGCACATCAATCAAAGTTCGCCCTGTAGCTAAGAACGGTCTTCCCAAGATAATAGGAATCTTCTTGTCTTCCTCAAAGTACAGAATAACAAAATCAGCAGGAAAAATGAGCTTATCCACTTTAACCAAAACATCCTCCACTATACCCCTTGTATATGTGATCGACCGATCAGCCAGCTGTAAGGACATGTTTGTAGGTTTAGGCTCAGGAAGTCCAAGTTGCATGAAGACAGACAACGGCATCAGATTAATACTACCTCCCAAGTCATACAAGCACTTGTTGAAAGATAGATTGCCGATTGTGCACGGTATGGTGAAACTCCTTGGATCCTTGAGTTTAGGAGGTAACTTCTGTTGTAGGATAGCACTGCATTCTTCTATAAGAGCGACGGTCTCCAACTCCTCGAGTTTCAACTTCCATGAGAGAATACCCTTCATGAACTTTGCATAGCTCGGCATTTGTTCTAGAGCTTCCGTAAAAGGTATATTGATCTGCAACTTCTTGAAAACCTCCAGAAATTTAGCAAACTGCTTGTCCAACTTCTGCTTCTAAAGACGTTTAGGGAATGGCGGAGGAGGATACACCTCCTTGGTCTCTGTACTCTGCTTCAGAACGGATTTCTCAGTAGAATGGTCACGCTTTTCCGCTTCGTTTCCCCCCAAACTTGCTTTTTCCTTTTTTTCTTCAACTTTTGGCAGAATGTCAGGCGCGGGCGCGCTCCACCTTCTACTGGGAATCCAAAAAAATTTTGTTTTCTGCCGTTTCTGAGTTCTGGTCACTCGTAACCCTTCCGGATCGTAAGGTAACTGCTTTTACATGTTCCTTGACCTCTCTTTTGCCAGGATTAGCTTCCGTATCACTAGGGAGAGTTCCCTGTGGTCTATTCAACAAGGCATTGGCAATCTAACCGATCTGATTCTCCAGAGTCTTGATGGAAACAGCTTGGCTCTTGCACATTAGCCTCAATTCCTCCAATTCAGACTTTTCATTAGACGACTGACCAACATTGCCTTGAGATGGTTGATGAAATCCTGGTGGTTGATATGGTTGCCTTGGAGCATACTGCTGCTGAAAACCAGAAGAGTTGAAAGGCTTAGCTCCATATTGCTGACCTTGATACTGCTGATACGGTTGTTGTGGCTGATTCTGACCACCCTGATTGTTACTCCAGCTGAAATTCGGATGGTTCCTGTTATTCGGATGATAGGCATTAGGCACTGGTTGTTGTGGTCTCTAGAAATTGCTCACAAACTGTGCCGATTCACTAGATATGGCACACTGAGTCGTGTCATGTGCACCTGCACATAGCTCACACACACTAGCCACCTGCTGAACTCCATAGTTAGTCAAGGAATCAAGCTTCATAGACAGAGCCTTTAACTGAGCTGCTATTGCCGTAACTGCATCCACTTCCTGAACTCCTGCTACCTTGCCTTGTGATAACCTCTGAGTTGGATTCTGGTATTCATTAGCAGCCATCATCTCAATAAGTTCATAAGCTTCATCGTAGCTTTTGGCCCACAGAGCTCCACCTGATGCCGCATCAAGCATTGGTCAAGATTGGCCTCCCAGACCATTATAGAAACAATTGATCACCATCCAATCAGGAATTCCATGATGAGGACACTTCCTAAGAATCTCCTTATAGCGCTCCCAAGCTTCACATAAAGTTTCTCCAAAATGCTGTGCAAACTGAGTAAGAGCATTCCTGATTGCTGCTATTTTAGCCATCGGGAAAAATTTACTGAGAAATTTCTGAGCAAGATCCTCCCATGTAGAAATAGAACCTGCTGGTAGAGAATGCAACCAGCCCTTAGCTTTATCCCTCAAAGAAAACGGGAAAAGTCTCAGCTTCACAGCATCTTCCGACACTCCGTTGAACTTGAAGGTGTAGCAAATCTCGATAAAATCCCTAATATGCATATTAGGATCTTCCGTTGGAGCACCCCCAAACTGAACTGAATTCTGCACCATCTGAATCATGCCAGGCTTGATTTCGAAAGTATTAGCTGCAATAGCCGGCCTGACAATGCTAGATTGAATGTCATTGATCATTGGCTGAGAATAGTCCTTCAAAGCCTTCGTTTCTGCTACTAGTTCTCCCATAACTAGACTTAATTCAAGTTCTTCTTTCCGAGATTGAGAACTTGTTCGCATACACGCTCACTATAATACCTGAAACTCACCAAACTAAGTAAAATCGATGAGAAAATAATCCGAGTCAGTGAACTTTAACGACCACTGATGACAAGCACATAAACTATATTAATAACACCGAGTCCCCGGCAGCGGCGCCAAAAACTTGTTCACACAATATCACGCAAGTATACGCAGTCACAAGTAATATAACAATAAGTAGAGTTCGTTCCCACAGAGACTGCTTTGGTTACTATAGTTTTGCACCTATGCAACAATGTATGGCTATTGTTCAATGCTAAGACAAGTATCAAATTTGAGTTTTGATTAACTAAATTAACTAATCAACTTAACAAGATTATAATTAACTAAATAGATTGCTGATGATTTACTTATGAGAATAAAACATGGGATCCTAACTTCATTAAATACTTCATCTAGAGCCTTTTGTCTTTAATCAATGCATGTGACGGTTGTGACAACTAATCGGATAACACAAAATCAGTACACGCTACCTTTCAGTATACGTATACCAAACCACTCAAACATCCACAAAAGAGATAGAAGTTGAGCAGACACCAATTATGCTTAGACCCTATATGTCTATAAGATTTGAAAACATAATGGTTTAACGAGCAAGTTATCCATTCAGATTACATAGGGCAGGTAAGATGGTTAAAATCACCTACGAATCATGCATGACAAACATACATAAACCTATGCTAGCATGGCAAGTTCTAAATCTCTATATCCAATTTCGTAATCAATAGAGATTAACAAACAACTTAGATGTTAGCTACGCATCCAAGAAGAATAAGCACAACCAAACTAGGATATCAACAAATCATCACACACAAATCTTTAAAACAATTAACTACTAAAATCCATAAATAAATCCGTTAGAATCCCACGACAACGATTAGTTCATAATTGAACCGTTCATCATCGTGGGTTCTGATGAAAACATGATAGTAAATATGTCTGGAATACTGAATAAAGTACTAGAGATAAAGTTTAAGAAACACAAAACCAACGAGAATCCAAAGTATCGCCTAATTAGAAGAATACAAAGAAAAGTTGAAAACTAGATCTTCGTAATCAGCCGTCTTCTTGTTCTCCTCACCGGTGGATGGATAAGTATGTATGCAAGACAATGTATATCTCTGAAATCATCCACCAAGTGTTTAAATAGGCCTTTCTGTTGACTGGTCTTCGCTGGTTTCCATATCAGAATTGAATTCAGCAAATTTTCAGCATTTGGCAAGCGCGGGCGCGCTTGGTAGGGCGCGGGCGCGCTTGGTAGGGCGCGGGCGCGCTATGAACAGTAATTTCAGGTGTGGGCGCGCTATGAACAGTGCTATGAACAGTGCCATGAACAGTGCTACTATTCATGGATTCTGCAAACTATTTTCTTTTCGTTTCCTTGCACTTCCAACTCCCTTACCGCATGGACTTCTCTTCTTTAGCACATATCCACCATATATACATGAATCCTCGCATTTCTGCATCCATCTGTAGCTCTGCACATTCTAGCTAAAAACACATTAAACACACCAAATACTTGAGTGTGAGCGATCAATTTAAGCCGATACGAAGCGTTCCAAGTAGATATAAAATCCACTTATCATTCTTCTTGAGAAAGATCAGGATATTCTTTTGTTGAAATAGAGAGAGCTTTTCTAGCAAACAACTGTTGAACCCTCTTATCAGTATGAAAAAGAGAAACAACATCACCTCCTTTAGTCTTGAACTTTTGTAAAAGATTAGCAGCATCCTCAGGATTTTCAATAATTACATCTTTATCACCTTCAGGAATTGTAGATAAAGTTTGTCCATGACCTGGCATCAGGATTTGGTCACCTGTCAGGATTTTCTCTTCCGTCAGGATCTGAGATTTTACTAAGGTTCTGACTATTCTCACTCCAGAATCAGAAACATGAGTTGACTGCATGGACTGACTTTGAGAAGTTTGTATAGAAGACTTCACCATAGTAGCATCAGAGGTTTCTCCTTTTCTTACCAAGTCATCAACATCATTTCCAGTATTATCATTATCATTTCTTCTCAATACTAGATCAGGTGTACATTTTGTCTGACTTACCTTCTCCCCCTTTTTGGCATCAGGATTTGATAATAAATTTAAAATCAAAGAGAGAGAAGCTTCAATGTTAGTTACCTTGGAATCCAAAGAATCAATTCTGCTGTTGATAGAAGACTGTTCAGTGATAAGAGACTTGACATGAGAGTCTACAACTCTGAGTTGAAGAGCAGTAGGTGCCTTTGCCAAGCTTTGAGAGATATCAGTCCTTACCAAAGAATTAGCAGCCTTAACAGAATCAATCTCATCCTTGAGGCTCTTACTTAAAAGAGTTGTAGCCTTCAAGTGATTCCTAATATCTTCATTATCAATCAAACTTGCTGCATAAGAAACATGTTGTAGTGAACATGGGTAGCTCACATGATCAGCAGATTTGTACCATTCATTATCCCATTCATGTCTTCTTAATTGCTCAGCAGCATCGGTTGCAGAAGGACCAGAAAAATCTTGAACTCTAGTTTTGCCAGCCATAAAAGTACTTGAAGAACCATGAGTAGTTCCAAGACTTGATTTAATTGCAGTGGCAAGTTCATCCTTCTCAACATCATCTTCATTGTCATCATCACTATCATCAGAATCATCATTAGAAACTGGATCAGTAATAGCAACACCTTTGAGCCTATCTTGATGATCTGAGATAGAGTCTGTCATTGGTCTTGAATTAAGTGGTTGTATTAGGATTGGCACCACTTGTATCAGGAGCACCACTTGTATCAGGAGCAACACTGTCAGGATTTGAATGGATTGCATCAGTATTTGCTACCAATGGTTCTTGTGTAGCCTGAGGTTCAGAAGCTGGTTCAACACTTTGAGTTAAAGGTTCTTGTGTACTTCCCTCAGTGACAGTGTTCTCAACCAATATTTTCATATCATTTGCACCAGAAACCCCTTGAGTAGTGTCAGGAAGTTCCTTAGAAACTGAAGTTGTCTTGCCTGTATCTTCACTTTGAGAAGATGGTTCTTATGGGGCAGGAATGTAGATGTCTTCATCCTCCCTTTGAGAAAATGGTTCTTGTGTGACCATTCCATCAGCTTTTTCTGCACTCACATTTTGAGTGAGTGGTTCTTGTGTGACTGGATCATCAATAGTTGTTCAACTACTTTGAAGTTCAGGTTCTTGTAGGCTTGATCCTTTCAGTTTCTTCTATCTTTTAAAAACAATCTCATATGCCTTCTTTTTCTTTAGAAGTGGAGGTGTAAGACCAACCTTGGAAGCAGTCTCAGTAACCTTCTCCCATGAAATTTCAAGAATCATTGGAGTTGGAGAAGCATTGGCTGGAGAATCTGAGATTAAAACTGTTTTCTGTGGTGATGCATCAGGAGTACTGACGTCGGGATTTGCATGAGCATCAGGAATAAATGACTCATCAGGATTTGTTGACTGACCATCAATATTCTTCACCCTTAAAGGAATATGATACCTGCTTTTGATTAACTTTCTATTCTTCTGTGGCTTAGCAGTCTGTGCCACAACTTCAGGAGCAGATCAACAACTTACTTTTGTATCTTAAACTTAGAGGATAGTGGCATATCATCCTCAGAATCAGAACTAGTACCCAAAATCAATTTTCTTTTCACTGCAACCTCCTCAACCCTATCAACCTTTTTAACCAGGACCCCTTGAACACCCCCTTGTGACTTCTTTTTAGTGAGTGGTGTAGAAGAGAAATCCTTTGATTCTGATTGCCTTTTACACACATCAGATCTAGCTGATTTCTTTTCTTTTACAACTAAAGTCTTTTGAGAGACAATAGAGGTGGTTGTGGAGTGTTTAGACTGTTTGGGTTGGATGCTTGTATCAGGAACAAGGTGTGTTTGGCCTTGTCACATAGCATCAGTATCTGATCCATACTGAGTAGTCATTTTCTCTTTCAAGAAAAGCCTGACCTCATCATGAATATAGACATTTCCTTGGAAACCATTTGCCTTATCACTGTTGACTAAGGACTTCACATTATTCTCAATAGTTCTACAGATAGGCAGAATTACATCATCTTCAAAGATCACATCAGGACATAGGTGACAGAATATTAATTGGAAAAATCTAATAAAACAGACATAACCTAATTTATCTGCTTTTCTATCACTTAAAACTTTTAACACAAAAGACCCATAATCAAATACTTTAGAGTAAATAAGAGAATACATAATCTTTAGAGATCCTGATGGTAGAGCATCAAAATTAGATTCAGGAAACATCTTTTTATTGTGTCAAAGAAGAAATTCCACTCCCTCTTAAGCTTCGTCCTGAAGAGGCTTCCATACCTCTTGACCTCACCATTGTAGCCCATCTTGGTAACAAACTCAAAGAGAGTTGAGTCTGTAATGGTATCAGGAACATTGTCACCCAGAATCGGCAAATGAAGTGCCTCTTCAACAACAACAGGGGTAACATGATGTGTAACACCATTGAATTCAAAATTCATCAGTACAGTTCATGATGGTCCTTTACCAAATACTGTTGTATTCCATACCTGCATCACAGACTTAAGAGATACTTTTGCAGGTTCTGTTAGAGCATACTTCAATGGACTTGAAGCAAGAAAATCTTGAATAATATGAAACTCATTTGGCAAGTCCTGATGATCTAATACCGCAACAAAATTATTAGTGGCGAAAGTAATACCACTAACCACAGTCTATTTGTTCATGAATGATGAAGACGCCATTTGAAAAAGTGTGAAGAAAATTGAGAACTGAGATTTAGAAATTAGGGTTCGTGAGCATAGAGAGAAGATGAAGGTAGAAAACTGATGAATTGTGAGAGTAATTTGCAAATTAGAAAATCAATTGTATTTTGTTAAAACAAAATATTACTCTCAGTGACAGGTGGCAAAATATGATTCGTGCTCAAATAATTAGTGGACCAAATTACGTGTGTAATTAAACATAACTGCACCGCTTTTTATGTGTATCTATGTGTATACATCTATTAGTGTGACACACACGTGCATACAGTTGTCCAACTAAAACTCAAACGTTTCCTATCAAATACTGACAGAAAATTAGGCACAAACTAAGCAAATTAGAAATGCTGACCTGTCCATCAGGATTGACCAATTGACTTCCTGTCAGGATTTTGTCCTATCAGGATTCTATCAAAATTACATACCTTACTGAATGACCATCAAGATCTGATAGTCATCAGGACCTGCTCTCTAATGCTTTCTTCAGAAATTCTCAAAGTTCATCATCCCAAGTTCATTCATCAATTTGTTGAAAGTAGCTTCATGCAGTGGCTTGGTGAATATATCAGCTAGTTGTTGATTAGTAGGAACAACGTTGATTGAGTACTCTGAAACTTCCAAATACAGTATGAGGACCTCCCCATCGAGAAGTTTAGACAGTAATGGGGGGCTGCCCAATTGCTCCTTTATTTTTGTGAAGGCAGCTTCACATTCCGGGCTCCATTCGAAGTTCTTTCCTTTCTTGATTGCTTCAAAGAATTCTCTACATTTATCCGAAGACTTAGATACAAACCTGTTCAGAGCTGCAATCCTACCAGTAAGACTCTGAACCTCCTTTATGTTACGAGGAGACCGCATCTCAATTAAAGTTTTATTCTTCGCGGGGTTTGCCTCAATTCCCCGGTGATTAACAATAAATCCTAGAAACTTTCCTGATTCAACACCGAAGACACATTTTTGTGGATTGAGCTTCATCTTAAACCTCCTTAGTATGTTGAACATTTATGATAAGTGTAGCTGTAAAGCATAATGTAACATAAGATGTAAAAGAGATAACTACAACTCAACAAAGGACAAGACAGACAATAGTATTAACAGAAGCACAGGAATCCAGAATCAAAGAAGAAAAGGTAAACTCAAAAAATCAAAATACGTTATGTATTCTTGAAGTCCGTAAACAGGTCACGGAAAGAAGTTCATGAAAATGTTCAAGCCTCAGTGATAGCAAAAGAAACAAGACTTTCAAGATGACAGAAGTATGTGAATGATTTAGGGTTAAGTACCACGGGATTCCAGTGATTTAATTGAAGCAACCAGAACGACAAGGGACTTATCAGCAGCATTGAATTGAAGACATAAAAGAAGAATTGATCAAGTGTTATTCATCTGTGAACCAGACCAGTTGCACTAGGTGACGGCACTTAAAAGATCAAGTTGTTTTATCGTCTCAGAAGAAAGTGATACAGTCTATTACTTATACACCTAGGAGCTTAGTGGAATCATTAAATGATATTAGACAAGAAAAAAATGATTCGATAGTTTTTCATTTAAGAAAACTATCGAATGGTATTAAAAATGATTCATTGAAAACCATGTTAACTTAATTTGGTATTCGATAGTTTTATTTAAAAAAACTATCGAATGGTAAATTAAGTTAATTCATTCGATGGTTTTTTAATTAGGAGCAGGTGAAAAGTATTCTTGTTTTACAGGTTGATTTTGAAGATGGACGGCCAAGATTGTTTCTACAATTGAGGTTCGATAGTTTTCAAATCCAAGTCTACAATTACTATCAGAGAGAAGGAGTGTCTTCTTTAGTCGAGTTATTTTCACAGTTGCAATAACTGAGAGAGAGATCAAGCCAGAGAGAAAATATCAGAGAAATTAATTCTGCTTGAATTCTATCAAAGTTTTGATTGTGTATAACTTAGAACTCATTGAAGCTAATCTACGGATTAGAAATTGTAGCACCCCTCGAGGTTTATATTTATAAAAAGATATATTCCCCGAAACTTGGTTTGGTTTAGTGTGTTTGATTTCGTTATAGAACTGAATGAATTATCCGCGAACGAAATTAAATTATTTGTGAGTATCGTATTCAACCCCCCCCTTCTACGATACTTTGGACCTAACAATTGGTATCAGAGCTACTTGATTGACGTACAAATCAGATCCGGTGAATGAGACCAAAATCAAACGTAGCGTGAAAATTCGAAGCAAAATTTTTAACTTTCAAATTTTTTCATTTAATTGGAATTTCTTGAATTTTAAACAATTTGAAATTTTCAGAAACCATGAGTGCTCCAAAGACAACTGCTGGTATTAAAGTTCCCCCGTTTACTAGAGATGATTTCAGTTTGTGGAAGATGAAAATGCTGTTATTTATCAAGGCATCTAATCCGTTGTATATTGGCATATTAGAGAACAGACCGTTTGTACCAATGAAACCAGTTAGTGAATCTACAGCTCCTGATGGTAGCAGGATTCCTCAAGGCACCCAACCTAAGGATATTACAAGCGGGAAACACATGTGGGATACCATTAACTTGATAATGGAAGGAACTGAAGATGTGCAGGAAAACAGATTGGACATCCTGACTTCTCAGTACGAAGCTTTTAGGTCTCTTCCAGGAGAAAGTATAACTCAGGTCTTTGAGAAATATACCAAGCTCCTAAATGAATTGGCAATGAAAGGGAAGACATATCCTCTGAGAGAAACCAACAGGAAGTTCATGATGACGCTGCCCCATCATGTAGAACACAAGTCATCATCCATAAGGGAAAGAATTGACTTCACAAAGATGTCATTAGAGATGATCTATGGCAAGTTGAAGACCTATGAGATGGAACAGGAACATAGAGTGATAATCTACGGATCAGGGACAGTGGACAACAAGTACAATGCACTTGTGAGATCAGCAGCACTTGTAGTGGATGAACCAATAACTTCTGAGATTCAGGTTCAAACCCCTAGAGCTGGAAAGGAGGTGATAATAGAAGCTGAAATGGATTCTGTGAATCTGGGTGTTGATGAAAGTGATTACTACACCCTAGAAGAGCTTGAGTAAATGGAAGACAAAACCATGGCGTACTTAGCTGCAAAGTTTAGTCATAATCGTTGCAATGAGTTAGGGCATTTCGCCACTAAATGCCGGAAGCCTCGTCAAGCGAGAGACATGAAAGATGTCTATGGAAAGAAGGATTCTTATGATGAGTTGAAGAAAGAGAATGCCAAGCTTAAACAGCAATTGGAGGCATTCTCTGGAAAGCAGAAAGGGAAAGCTTATATAGCAGAGGGAAAGCACTGGGATGATACTGATTCGGATGAAGAGGAAGAGTATGTAAATGTTGCCCTAATGGCTGACTCTTCAGAGGAATCACCACAATCATCTCAGGTACCTATCTTAACTACAATTGATATGTCTAATTCTGAGTACAAGAAAACTGTGCAAGATCTTAGTGTAGAATTGTTTAATGTACACACAAGCATGCTAGCATCTGAAATGGAAAATGCTAAACTAGTTCTTAAGATTAAAAATTTAGAATCTAAAAATGAAGAACTAGAGCTTGTAGCTGTCACATTAGAAGATCTTAAGCAAAAGAACGCGTACTTAGAGAACAAGGTCAAGTGTAAGGATGGGATAGAGACTATCCTCAGGAAGCAGATTTCATATTTAGATTTGAAGCTGAATGCTTTTAAGAATTCCGCCCTAATTGCTAAGGAGATCATTGATACTCAGGCCATAGGGAATAAAACTACTATAGGATTTGACTATGACAAGAAAGCTGGTAAGAAGATAGTGGAATTCCCTGTGACACCTTCAGTTGTCAAAAGGAATACTCCACATGTTCTTAAGAATGTTGATTGTCCAGTTTTTGTTAAGCCTTTTCCACCACTCTTTCATGAGGATGACCTTTTCATTAGACAAGAATTGCTTGAGGAGGATTTGTTGAAGGAAAAAGAGGTAAAGACTAAGTTACCTAGGAAATCAGTAAAAACTGAATTACCTAAACCTGATTTACCTAAAACTGAAGTAGGTGACTTAGTTAGTAATGCTAAAAAGAACAGGAATGGGAAGAAGATGATTGTTAATCAGGAAATGGTTCCATATTCTCCCATTGCATCTAGGAAGTTGTGCACTATCTGTAATTCTGCTGGACACCTTACACATGCATGTAAAAAGGTTAAAGTAGAAACTGCTAATACTTCTGAAATGCATAACATGTCTGACATGCCTGATCTTCATGAACCCTGTGGAAAGAAAGAGTGTTTACTATGTAAGTACAACATCATGCATGCTTATTTTAAGTTGATGAATGATAGTAGCAAAAGCACTGTTAATGTTAAATCCACAGATACTATGAATATCAAATAGGGTAAGACTAAATTGAATGTTACTCCTGTTAAATTATCTAAACCTTCAGGACCCAAACAATTTTGGGTACCAAAGTCTGCTTAATCAATCTGTGATTGCAGGGTAAGGTTAAAAGCTCAAAGGTTGTGTGGATTCTAGATAGTGGCTGTTCTAGACACATGACAGGTGAAGAGTCCCTGCTTACAGAGGTGGTTAAGAAGACCGGCCCGATTGTAACCTTTGGAGATGACAACAAAGGATTCACTACGGGATATGGTAAATTGAAAGCTGGAAATGTCATCATAGAAAACATCTCTCTTGTTGAAGGATTAAAGCACAATCTTCTAAGTATCAGTCAGTTCTGTGATAAAGGCTACAATGTAGATTTCAGAAAGGACAAGTGCTTGATCACCAACAGGAAGGATGAGAAGCTTACTCTACTGGGAGTGAGAAAAGGAAATTTGTTTATAGCTAAACCAGTGAAGGAGAAGTTACATGTTTCTATGCAAAGGCATCTTCAGAACAAAGTTGGCTATGGCACAAGAAGCTCTCACACTTGAACTTCAAAACTATGAACTCTTTGGTAAAGAGAGAGTTAGTGAGAGGGTTGCCCCTGATGGAATTCAATTAGGAGGGACTATGTGAAGCATGTGAAAAAGGGAAGTCGAAGAAAGCATCACATGGAAGCAAAGGAATGACAAGCATTACTGAACCATTACAACTGATTCATATGGATTTATTTGGTCTAGTCAATGTTATGTCACTTTCAAGAAAAAGATATGCATTGGTGATGGTGGATGCCTACTCCAAGTACACGTGGGTGTTGTTCATACAATCAAAGGATGAAGCAACACAACTAATCATTGATCACATCAAGAAGATAGAAGTGGAAGCTAAGCTACCTGTGCGGACAATCAGATCAGACAATGGAACTGAATTCAAGAATGCAGTTCTTAATGATTTCTGCTCAGAGAAAGGAATATCAAGACAGTTTTCAGGACCAAGAACTCCTCAACATAATGGAGTAGTGGAAAGGAAGAACATGACCTTGGTTGAAGCTGCAAGGACCATGTTGAGTGAATCAAAACTTCCCACTTACTTTTGGGCTGAAACAGTGAACACAGCTTGCTACACTCATAATCGAACCCTGATCAACAAAGATCATGAAAAGACTCCGTATGAGTTAATGGCCAACAAGAAACCAACATTGAAGTACTTTCATGTGTTTGGTGCAAAGTGCTTTGTACTTAAAGATGGAGAACATCTTGGCAAGTTTGATGCCAAAGCAGATGAAGGCATTTTTCTGGGCTATTCTCTGGAATCTAAGGCTTTCAGGGTATATGTGATTGAAGATAAGAAGGTGTTGGAAAGCTTTAATGTAACATTTGACGACACCAAAAGACCAGGCCTGCAAACTGGAGAGAACTCTAAATCCTTGATATTTGAAAATCTATCAGGAGATCTCTCTGACAATGAAGAAGTACCTGAAGTTGTTACATTTATTAATAATAATCATAATGATAATGATTCTGGACAAAGTGGTGACCAAAGTGGAGATCCTCAAAATTCTACAGGATCCACTAGTCAGTCTATAGAATCATCAAATCAAACCGTCAACAACTCAGGGGGAGCAGGAGAAGGATCAACTAGTCACACTCCACAACATCTAGAACAAGGAGAATCATCAAGATCGCATCTGCCAAGACAAAGGGTATGGAATAGAGATCATCCCTTTCACTTGATCATTGGTGATCCGGACACAGGAGTGAGAACTAGGAGAACATCACAAAATGAATGTCACTATTCTGGGTTTCTTTCAGAAACAGAACCTAAGAAAGTTGAAGATGCTCTAGATGATCCAGATTGGGTGATTGCTATGCAAGAGGAACTCAATCAGTTTGAAAGGCAGAAAGTTTGGAAGCTGGTACCCAGGCCTAAGGGAAAATCTGTTATTGGAACAAGATGGGTATTCAGAAATAAGTTGGACGAAGATGGCATTGTAACGAGAAACAAAGCCAGACTGGTTGCTAAAGGTTACTCTCAAGAAGAGGGAATTGATTATGATGAAACCTATGCACCAGTAGCAAGACTTGAGGCCATCAGAATGTTTCTGGCATTTGCTGCACATTCCAATTACAAGGTATATCAGATGGATGTGAAGAGTGCTTTTCTGAACGGGGAGTTAGAAGAAGAAGTGTATGTGGAACAACCTCCAGGTTTTGAGGATTCAAAACTGGCAGACTTTGTGTACTTTCTATTCAAAGCTCTCTACGGACTCAAACAAGCTCCAAGGACATGGTATGACACTCTCTCTGAATTCTTACTTGAAAATGATTTTACAAGAGGTGTTTTAGACAAAACTCTCTTTGTCAAAAAGCATAAAAAAGATTTGATATTGGTGCAAGTATATGTTGATGACATAATATTTGGTTCTACTAATGATGATCTATGCAAGAGATTTGCTAAGTTAATGCAGAGTCGTTATGAAATGAGCATGATGGGTGAATTGTCATTCTTTCTTGGACTGCAAGTATACCAAAAACAAGATGGTATATTCATTTTTCAGTCCAAGTACATTAAAGATCTTCTGAAGAAGTATCAAATGGAAGACTCATCTACAGCAAAGACTCCTATGCCAACTGCCACTAAGCTTGATAAGGATGAAACTGGTAAGAAGGTTGACATCACAGGCTACAGAGGTATGACAGGCTCATTACTTTATCTCACTGCAAGTAGACCAGATATAATGTTTGCAACATGCTTGTGTGCTAGGTTTCAGTCTGATCCTAAAGAATCTCATCTAATAGCTGTTAAGCGAATATTTAGATATCTTAAGGGGACTACAAATCTTGGAATTTGGTACCCTAAAGATACAGGATTTGATCTTATTGGATATACAGACTCTGATTTTGTAGGTTGTAAGATTGATCGGAAGAGTACTTCAGGAAGCTGTCAATTTCTTGGAAGAAGATTAGTTTCTTGGTATAGCAAGAAGCAACATTCAGTTTCCACATCAACAGCTGAGGCTGAATACATTGCTGCCGGAAGCTGCTGTGCTTAGATCTTGTGGATGAGAAACCAACTCCGTGACTATGGGCTTTTGTTGACAAAGATTCCAATATTTTGCGACAACACAAGTGCCATAGCAATCTCAAACAACCCAGTGCAACACTCGAGGACGAAGCACATCGACATCAGGTATCATTTTATCCGAGAGCATGTCATGAATGGAACTGTGGAGTTACATTTTGTACCCACATAGGAACAAATTGCAGACATCTTTACTAAACCGCTTGATGAATCCACTTTTTCAAAGCTGGTTGGTGAACTTGGGATGTTAAATCTTTCTAATTAATTTTGATTAGAGGTCAGTAACTGCAGATAGTCCTAGTAAATACATGAGTTTAAGAATTTCTATATCCTTAGGACTCGTGACTTTATTTTCTGGAGCAATTCTCGTAGTTAGGATTATTGTACTAATTTTATGTCATAATTATGGATGATATATCTTCTGGAATTTAATTGGTTATTAATTCTAAAAATTATTTAGGTGCTAATATTTGTTCTAAATATTAAAGAATCTATTTAATTTGAATTAATTTACTTTGTTTTTAACATTGTAGATTAATGCAGCATAATTTATTGGATTTTAATTGATTAATATCATTTAATGATATTTAGTTGATTTTGTTCTAAGAAAATTGTGAATTTTCTGTTAACAATTGATTTTGGTAAATTTTAAAAGATTTATTCAAAATAAAACTTGACAGGAAATGAAAAAGTCTGAATTTTAAAATAGAACAGGTTTTGAAATTTAGGCAGAAGCAAAAAATATCGAATTTAAGGAAATTCGATAGTTTTTCCAAGTACAAAGAAAATTGTTTCAAAATTAATTTTCGATAGTTTTTGAAAAGGAAAGGAAAAAACTATCGAAAACAATTCTCGATAGTTTTTGAAATTAAATTGAAAATATATCGAATGGAATTTACTTTAATTCATATTTAAATTCTCGATAGATTTTTCATATAAATGACTTCGATAGTTTTTGTGTTTAAATCAAAAAAAAAAAACTTCGATGGTTTTCTAAAAAAAGTCTGTTTGCATTCTTTATTAAAACTCTTCGATAGTTTTCTCAAAAACTATCGAACGGAAATAGACTTTGTTGCCCCTCTGAAAATCTATCGGTAGTACATTTAAAAAACTATTGAACACTGTATTGACTAAAATGCCCCTGTCAGTTTCATTAAGTATAAAACATTGCCTTGGTAATTTCTTTTCACTTTTACAGATCTGAAAAAGCTGAGCTCTCGTTTATAATACTTACAAAGAATATATACAAACTAAGAACAACACCATCGATAGTTTCTTGAGTTCTTTTTTACCGATTAAAACTTGAAATTATCACAGTTTGTCAACAATAAAGTGTTTTAACCGTACAATTGTGATTACCTGGAGTTTTTATTCATTCTTTGAAGAAGAAACCATCGAAAGTGATATTTTAGAACAAAAGGATTCTTAACTGTTTGCTTTAAGAAATTGATTGGTTAATAATTGATTTCTTTTTGTTTTTTTAAGAGAATCTTCAAAGACAACAGTTAGGGTTCTTAAAGATTTGTTATTAGGTTGTGTATTCAGAAAAAGGGGTGATTTTGGTTAAATTTGATTAATTAGAAATAATTAATTGAAAAATTAGTTTTGGTTTAAAAATTAATTTTCTGGAAATTTAAAATGGCCGGAGAATTTATCGTAACCAAGACTAATCATGTCTCGTTTCAAAACCTGCAAGCCATTAAGAACTTACAGTTTCGTGCATGGGCAGAGTTTTTGAACACACATTCATTAGTGGCATATTCTTTAAGTACTCCCGTGGTCCTTTGTATTGATCAATTGACTGCGTTGTACACAACCGCCACGGATACAACTGAGAATAACGTAAGGTCCTTCAGTTTTGTTGTGCCAGGGGGCAGAACAATAAGGGTGACGGAACATGATTTTAATAGAATCCTACATTTTCCTACAGAAAACCTTGTTCTGGATCCCACGACTGAGGATATACATGTTTTCTTCACTCTCATAAGAAGTCAACAACCTAACTTCTTTGTGGGAGAGTTTCTGAAGCATTACTTGCCAAAGCCATGGAACTTTTTTTTTCATACCCTAATCCATGTTTTTATTGCCAAGTTAACAAATCTGCATGGTATTCCCTTATTCCTTCAAAAGATAGGGTTTGTCATTGCGAACAATAGGCATATTAACATAGGAAGGCTATTGATCGATCAAGTCATTCTGTGCATGGGACCACTGGATGAAAGAACATGCATAGATGATGTGCTTTGTTTCTATCCTAGGTTCCTACAGCTAATTCTCAATCATATCTTAACAGATAATGAACGCGAGACATTCGAAGGCGAGGAGACGCAGGAGTGCATGAAGATGAAGAGCAATGCCATAACCGCTCTCATAAGGAAGAACAACTATCTTCCAGGGGTACCCACTGTTCTCACTGAATATCTAAGAATGGTGCCCCTACCACTTCTACCCCCAGGGGAACAGGTAATTCAAGGTAACATTCCTGTACCTGAACTGGCTCCTGAGCCACAACCAATGGATGTCGATCCAGAGCCCTCAGTGGCCATCACTGACCAGGAGGTTGCAAACCCACAACCTCTAACCACGGTCGAAGAGCCTTTGGAAGAGCTAAATGAAACAATAAACGCACCTCCTTCCCCTCCTATACCCAGTAAACAAACATCCTTGAGTGTAGAGGGAGATAGTGCCAAAGCAGCACCACATAAGGAGATACACCCTTCAACAACAGCTCTGCCTTCCTCAAAAAGGAGAAGAACAGAAACCGAGGTAACTGTTGATACTTCATTTCTCTCATCCAAAGAACCCTTCACAGATTTTTATGATTTTGATTGGGCCATGCTAACGAAAGCTATATCTGAACCAATATCTCAATCAAGTAAGGAAGAATTGACGGAAGCAACTGGTGTTCCGACCATATTACGGTCAGGTTCACTGGTTGAAGGTTCTAAGAACCAAGGGTCTTCACAGACGTCGAGAGAAGGCTCTGACCTAAATGCAAAATCTAAAGGGTCATTGTCTACCTCCTCAGATGGAACATATCTGGATCCTGCGGGTAAAGGGTCTGACGTAGGTGCAGATCGGCAACTCGGTGACAATGAATCAATTACTATTGAGGAGTCAACTGAGGTAAAGTCTTCACAGACTATTGGGGAAGATTCAGGATCTCTGCTGTTAATAGAGCCTGTTTCTAACCCCCTAGAGATTCAAACTCTAGATCCTTCAAAGTATATATCATCTACGGATGATCAGCAACTTGGTTTATCCAAGGACGGGGACTTGCGAAGCCCCATTGCACCACCGGTGACCTCCTTAAGGACGGCTACGGTGTTTTCTTCTGCAGGTACATTGAGCACAAAGGGAATGAGTGAAACAAAAACACTTACACCTGGCCTGAGTGGGAAAGGAAAAATGAGTGAAACACCGACAGAAACGTTGAGTGTACACCCAGAGCCAAACGTGAGGAGTGACACCCTAACCCTTCCAAATATTGATGATATGTTATTATCGACAGAATGAGAGTTACATGTTCAATCCACTCTCAAGGAGATGACAGTTCACGACAAACAAGGAAATCCGCTATTCAAGGTTCCACTGCGACCTTCCTTTGACCAAGGGATCTCCTCTGGTCAAGCCAATGCTTCGTTAAAGACTATTCAAGAGAAGGTTGACTTGGCTGCATCTAATTCCAGAAGAACTTATCGGGTCTTAGGCAGTGCATCTGGCACTATAACAGGTACTAAACTTGCAGTGGACTCCTTGAAGAAGGAAGCTATGGAAGAACTGGTCGAACTGAGGAGTGACGTCAACGAGCTTAAAGATGGATTCATGAATGAAGTTGATGCTCTGCAACAAGGACAAGAATCTTTGAAAGAAGACGTTCTGGTTATCCGGGATGGTCAAGCTAGGGTAAAAGATGCAATGAACACCCTTTCTCGAGTGGAGTCTAAGCTGAACCAGAGACTGGACAAGATTGAGAAGACTACCAACTCCAGATTGGATGACATTGACCTGAAGCTCGCTTCTATGCATAAGATGAATAAGGAGCTATTGGATTTCATAGAAAATCAGAGTGACGGGGTACAATCTATTTGGACTATGCTAAAGAACCAAAAAAGTGGACAACCTGGACCTTCAAATCAACAACCTGATCTTTCTACTGCCTTTTATGCTGAGGATGCTTTTATCGAGGATTCCTCAACTAAGGGGGAGAAAGTTGGAGATGGGAAGAAGGATGGATGGGGAGTTTGGGAAACGGTTGAAGCTATTCCGATAAGACAGTACTGGATAGAAGAACTTGTACAAGAAGAGGAGAATAGTGAAGAGGTATTTGAGGTCATGCAAGAGCAACCAATTCAGGAGGAGCATGAGCCATATTATCCAGAGCATGTTGAATATCCAATCTGGGAGGATAATATGGAAGAAGAAGCAAATCCTCTGTCACAAGAAGAAGAAGCTGCCTTGGAAGCGATAAGAGCTCAAAGAGCTGCAATAGATGCCAGGCATGCTGAAAAAGAAAGACACCAAACAGTTCTAAGGATTGAAAAGCTAAAAAGATCCAAGGTGCAAGCTGAAGTAAGGAAGAAAAAGATGATGGATTTGGCAAGCAAGCATGGAAGTGAATGGGAGATGGCTTGTAAAACCTTTTGTGGATTTGAAGACGGATTAGAAGTCAACGACAATGCAGAGGTGGAAGTCATAATTCAGAACATAAGAAGTGTAAATCCTGATGATCATGTTTACTTCACTGCACTGAGGAATACTGTGATCTTTCTGAAAGTTGGGGTTAAAGCAAATGGAGCCTGGAACATCCTGATCAATTTTCTTGAGAAAGGTACATTTGTGATTTCCACTAAGTTTTTAGAACAGAGAACATACACAGAACTGCAAGTGATACTCATCAAGATTCAAAGAACTACAAGACTAAATGAACTGCTCCATGAGCATGTTAAGGAGATCTTGATGAAAGTCGGTCCAGAGATTACTGAAGATCCTCCAATGGTTAGATTCATGACGAATGACTTGTTCAGAATCAGCTATTTGGCTGAGGACAAACTGAGAGACTATCCAAACAACTATCTAATATCAGTTGAGAAGTATCTTAGATTCACTAGATTCACATCAACGGAGAAGGACAAAGCAGCAGACACTCTTAGAAGATTTCTAATGGAGAATGTTCCTTACTATAGGAAAAGAGTGGAAAGAGGATTGGAAGTGCATACCAGATTACCAAACATGCCAAAGCTAAACAAGGAAGATGTTAACATTGCATGGTTATGGGCTGGAGTGGGTCAAGAGGTTGAATATATTGGAAGACACATCCAAGGAGCAATCCTTAAACCTGGAGAACCACTGCACTATCTATCAGTGATTGATTATCAAGCTGCTAACTCCGATCCAATGATTGAGGAAGGTGAGATCTGAATGGACTGAAGATTGAAGCAAAGAACAAAAGAACTACCAGCTCAGACTAGAGGAGCAACTTCAATGTATAAAGTTTTATTGTTTTTTGATTTATGAAATCTGGAAATGTATATATATCTGATCCAGAATGCATTTAATATTATTACGATGTCTTACTTTAAGTAGTTTCATGTTTCCTTAGTTAGTTGAGTTATCCTCGAAGTATTTGCTTGTCGAACTCTATCCAATCAAATAGGGGGAGATTGTAAAGCATAATGTAACATAAGATGTAAAAGAGATAACTACAACTCAACAAAGGACAAGACAGACAATAGTATTAACAGAAGCACAGGAATCCAGAATCAAAGAAGAAAAGGTAAACTCAAAAAATCAAAATACATTATGTATTCTTGAAGTCCGTAAACAGATCACAGAAAGAAGTTCATGAAAATGTTCAAGCCTCAGTGACAGCAAAAGAAACAAGACTTTCAAGATGACAAAAGTATGTGAATGATTTAGGGATAAGTACCACGGGATTCCAGTGATTTAATTGAAGCAACCAGAACGACAAGGGACTTATCAGCAGCATTGAATTGAAGACATAAAAGAAGAATTGATCAAGTGTTATTCATCTGTGAACCAGACCAGTTGCACTAGGTGACGGCACTTAAAAGATCAAGCTGTTTTATCGTCTCAGAAGAAAGTGATACAGTCTATTACTTATACACCCAGGAGCTCAGTGGAATCATTAAATGATATAAGACAAGAAAAAAATGATTCGATAGTTTTTCATTTAAGAAAACTATCGAATGGTATTAAAAATGATTCATTGAAAACCATGTTAACTTAATTTGGTATTCGATAGTTTTATTTAAAAAACTATCGAATGGTAAATTAAGTTCATTCATTCGATGGTTTTTTAATTAGGAGAAGGTGAAAAGTATTCTTGTTTTACAGGTTGATTTTGAAGATGGACGGCCAAGATTGTTTCTACAATTGAGGTTCGATAGTTTTCAAATCCAAGTCTACAATTACTATCAGAGAGAAGGAGTGTCTTCTTCAGTCGAGTTATTTTCACAGTAGCAATAACTGAGAGAGAGATCAATCCAGAGAGAAAATACCAGAGAAATTAATTATGCTTGAATTCTATCAAAGTTTTGATTGTGTATAACTTAGAACTCATTGAAGCTAATCTACGGATTAGAAATTGTAGCACCCCTCGAGGTTTATATTTATAAAAAGATATATTCCCAGAAACTTGGTTTGGTTTGGTGTGTTTGATTTCGTTATAGAACTGAATGAATTATTTGCGAACGAAATTAAATTATTTGTGAGTATCGTATTCAACCCCCCCTTCTACGATACTTTGGACCTAACAGTAGCACATGGTCATCTACGGCTTTAGACTTAACCAACATGTCATCCACGTAAACTTCCATAGTTTTTCCAATCTGGTCCTTGAACATCCTATTAACCAGCCTTTGATAGGTGGCCCCAACATTCAACAACCCAAAAGGCATGCCAATGTAGCAGTATAAACCTCTATATGTGATTAAGGATGTGTTGCCCAGTAATTAACAATTGTAGAAGGGGGGTTGAATACAATTGTATAAGATTCTCGACTAATAAACACAAATATGAAAATAATAACAGCTTTATTAATTCTGATATAAAACTATTGCAAAACTCTCTCAAGAAATTATGATGTTCTTGAAAGCTGCTAGGTTACAATAATACTCGTGTATGCGATTGCAATATGCAAAACCTAAACTGTGTTTATATAGCACACAAATACTCTATCAATTACAAGATATGTTTAAATCAATTACAAACTATATTGATACATATCCTAACCGACAGCTGCATTCCTATAAACTAGGAACCGACAAATTAACCTTCCTTATATTTCTGGACTTGATAGTTATCTTGAAGTAATACTGATCAGCTTCCAGTCCTGATGATAATCCTTATCACAGTCCTGATAGCAATCCTGATACTGACGATGTGAAATCCTGACGACATCAGTATCACAATCCTGACCAGTAGTCCATATACTGATGATCATTGAATCCTGATCTAACAGGATGTATGCTCTTGATCGGGTTCGTACATGGGAATCTGATTATATCCCGAGTAAGCATCCATGAAGCTCAAAAGAGCATGCCCAGCTGTGGCATCAACCAGCTGATCAATACGTGGAAGTGGAAAGCTGTCTTTAGGGCATGCCTTGTTCAAATCTGTAAAATCCACACAAGTCCGCCATTTCCCATTGGGCTTCTTGACAAGCACCGGGTTTGCTAGCCAATCCGGGTAGAATGATTCTCTTACCAAGCCAGCTTCCAACAACCTGTCAACCTCTTCCTTGAGAGCTAAAGCTCTCTCACCACTTCTTGCCCTTTGTTTTTGTCTCACAGCAATCCTTTCGGGGTCAATGTTGAGGTGATGACACATCACCCTAGGATCGATCCCCACCATGTCAGAATGGCACCAAGCGAAAACATCTAGGTTACTTTTAAGAAATGAGCCAATACTTCCCGAGCTTCAGGTTCCAACTATTTACCAATCTTCAACTCCTTAGAAGGATCAGCTGCATCCACCAGAATTGACAAAGTGTCACCAGCAGCGCCTGTTGTTTCCTTAGCTTCAGGCATCCGGGGATCTAGATCCATCTTCACATGAACCTCAGTATCAGCCTTCCCAGGATGTGAAGGAACCTTGGGCGAGCTTTCCACATGACCATCATCGAAATCACTATCATTTACTTCTTCAACAATACCTTTGATAACAGGTTCATCAATTTCCAAATTTTTTGGTGGGGGTGCCTCCAGCATCCGTACCTCGTTCTGGGTATCTACCCCCGGAGAAAAGACAATATCTGTGGTGTCCTCTTCACCTGGATGTTGGATAATCATAATCATATTACATGAATTTTTTACCTGTCGTGGAGGTTCATCCTTCCTTGATGCTTCCAGGTACCTATAACAATTATATGTGGTGCCTCCATCAACCAACAACAAGTGCTTTGAAGCTTGCTCAGCAGAGCGCAAAGCCCTATAACATTCCCTTAAATCTACTTGGCAGCCCTTTAGACATCCAATCCCATTAGGAGTAGGAAACTTCATGGACATCCAATCCCATCTCCTTCAAGAGAGGTATGCCTACAATACAATTATAGGAAATGTCTTCGTTTACAACCATGAATTCTGCCACCTGCGTAGCTCTTAGAGGTTCATCCCCCAACACAACAGGGAGCTTCACTCTACCCACAACTTGTACTGGTCCGCCAGTAAATCCATATAAGTCATTGTAAGCAGGGGACATCCGTAAGTCCCATTTTCTGATAAGTGTCGTAAGCCAATATGTTGCAAGAGCTTCCATTATCCACCAAAAATCGATGTACATTGAGCCCTCCAATAGTGATAGTCACCACCAATGCATCATTATGGGGGTGATGCACATGCCTAGCATCATCCTCAGTGAAGGTGATGTCCGCAGCTTCACCTTTAAAAAGCTTCGGGGGTCTATCGGCCAAATGATAAACGTTTGTGAGGGGGCTTCCTCTAGCCTCTCGTGCATAGTTTTTCATTGCATTCTTGATAAAGCCTCCGATATATGGTCCACCAATTATTGTGTGGATACTACCGGCCCTGGTGGTTCGTTCAGGTGCAGACTTGTCTTCATCTCTCTTGGACTTGTCATCTTTGTATTTTTCGCCTCTTGGGCCACAAATTCTGTGAGGAACCCTTTTCTAATCAAGTCCTCGATATGATCTTTGAGGTGTCGACAGTCGGTAGTTTCATGCCCATTAGCATCGTGGAAAGCACAGTACCTAGCCAAGTCCTTCCTCCCGGGAGGTCCTGTTCGGGATGGCTTCCTAAACATCCCCGTTTTATCACCAACTTCAAATATATGCTCAATAGGAGCAACCAAAGGAGTGTATTCCGAGTACCTCCAGCTACCTTTCGAAGGTGGGTATTTTTATTCCACTGTCCTCTTCGTATTTGTAGCTTTTATTGACAGAGGTGCAGTCTTCATCTCCTTATTAGCCTCCCTATTGTCAGCTGAAGCTGTGGTATAGGTTGCTCGTTTGTTGTAGCCTCTCTCCTTTGGGCTATATGACATATTCCTTTTATTCCTATTCCAATCCCGCGAAGCATTATCCTTCTTCAAATTCTCCAGGGACTGTTCCACAACCTTATGCCTTTCTGCCTTTGCATAAAAATCAGCCAACGTAGTCGGCTCCTTACTTTAAAGCTCCTTCCAGAATTCAGTCCCAGGCTTGACCCCAGCTATCAAGAAATTCTTGTAGGTCTCATCTGTGGTTTTCCTCACCCTTGGAACCTCGGCATTGAACCTCTTGAAATACTCATTCAAAGTCTCATTATCACGTTGCTTAATGTTTGCAAGCGTGTCAGCCGATGGTGCGAACATGACTGAAGCTCTAAATTGGGTCATAAACATCTCACCCATCTGCCTCCATGACTTAATCGAATTAGATGGAAGCCTCTTGAACCATTTGTGAACACTATCCCTCAGAGTCGCAGCTAACAAGCGATATTTAGTGCGATCCTGAATCTGATAAACCTCCATCTCCATGTTAAAACGGCTGAGAAACTTCAAGTCTCCAATCCCCATGTAGCTACGGGGTAGGGGTGAGTCTCGTACTTTCTTCGTGAAAGGGGATCCCACAGTTAGCCCTGATTGTGGTCCCTTCTCTGCCATAATCTTTTCAAGAACTTTTCTAAGGTCCTTCACCTTATACTCACCTTCACCTTCAGCTGACTTAGAGGTGTCAACAGTATCTTCTCCATCAGTGGAATTCCCATCAGACCTATCGTTAGCCTTATAGGACGAGCTAGAGTTGTGCTCATCCTCAGATTTAGAGCGAGGCTTCTCCTTGTGACTCTTCGATCCCTTGGACTGTGATTTCTCACTTTGCACCTTCTTGGGGGCTTTCTGTTTTGCCTCAGAAAGCTTATGCCTTAAATCCTTGTTTGTGAGTTTCTTCCCCATTCGGTCGAACACGCTTTTACTCCTCGCAGCTGAAGGTTCGGGGTCCTCCTTATCCTTAGCTTCAGCTTCAGAGTCCCAATCTGGATTACTCCGATCAGTCTCCACATCAGAGAAAGTATTCTTGGCCTTCTCCTTCTCGGGCTCTTCTTCATCACTGCCAAAATCCAGCCGAATTGGTGTAACCTTTGGTGCCTTAGAGCGTTTTTTCGAAGATCTATGTTTCTTTCGCCATTTTTTCATCTTTTCAGACTTTCCCTCCAAGGAATCAATCCTTTCACCAATTTTCTTAAGGTGATCAAGAATATCCTTGTATGTAACCTCGCCTTGAGGACCCTTTCCACGACCATCTTCGTCGTTGGTTGGCGTTTGCGTATTACCGGAATCATCTGACATCTTTTCTCTCTAAAGATTTCAATGGAGTTCCCCTCCTTCTAGCGCCACTTATGTTGTGAGAGAAATTTGGTACAAAATAATTGATAGAATCTTGTTGTAATATCCGTAGAATGCGTCCTTGGTTGTCGGACAGAGCTGTAGGTTTGCAGCCATAAACCTGAAGCTCGTTTGAGGTACAGAACAATAGAAGTAACGTGTCCGGGGGCTGAGTTGACAAAACCACCGGATGAAAAGGGTAGAGTAAATCCTACACGGCCAGCCAATTCACCGGAATATATATCACAGAGGGTTCATGAGCCTTATGCGTGTAGAGAGTGAAAATCCGAATCCTTTAGTCAAGTGCCTACATATCCTATTTATAGGAATCAAGCCCCGTGTAGTTCTATTAGGTTTATACTTCTCCTTTCCTCCGAATTCAGCCACTCAAAGATAATCCATCTTAGAGTTATAGTCGAATTATACACCTGCAGCCGAGCTTTCCAATGTCCTAGTTTATGTCCATCACTAAGTCCTATAAATCCTCATATATTTAATGTATATCCGAACCAATCAATATAAGTCCTATATTGATTGTAATTGTTCCATCCAATACATTTTATCGAGCTTAGAAGTCCTTTTCCAAGAGTAATTCCATGCTCCTAAAGTATAGGAAGCTGAGTCTTTGTCCAACTCTGATTCTGTCCCGGGGAGGTTCAGACCACCCAGCACCTGAACCTGCGCCTGCGATCAACACACCCTGAACCTGAACCTGTTCCTCAATGCCGCGAACCTGAAACTTGGCGCTATGAAGCTGAACCTCAGTACATCCAATTCTCACCAAATCCATACCAGTTGGGCCTATATTCCATGTGGGCCTTAAATTGACCTCATGTGAGATTTTGGGCACAACACATATCATTTTTAAAAAGTTATCACAACTTTAATCAGAGTGGTCACTCTACGTAAAAACAATAAATTTTGTGAACTTGTTGAACGTGTTGGCAAGTACTCAAGATATGGATATAACACATAATCGAAATCTCAAAACATTAATATTTATAATAATTTAATCACTTTTATTAATATCTCAAATTACAATCATACGAATATCTCAAGTTGCAATCATACATACAATTCTTTTAAAACATTGATATCATCTAAACTAAACATCATAAACAAAAAATAATTATTATTAAACATCTATCAAACTAATATCATGCCAATATTAAGCAATAACATTGAACAAAATATGTACCAATACATGAGTTAATATAAAGATACATTATATTAACATTAACCATTAGTTGATTCTTTTGAGAAAAATGAGCCCATGGATACCACGACCTCTTTAGATCAAGAATTTCAATTATATCTTTATATATAATTGGTGTAAAGGGGTTTAGGTGGTATGGTATGGCGTGGTCGTCAGGTCCTACATTTTAGGTTTAGGTGGTACATTTTAGTAAACAACATAACTAAAAACAAAATAATTAAATATGTATATCAAAAAGTTAAAATCAATGAAACATCTTTTATATGTATAATTTATGACTTTTGACTTTAAGCAATTTAAGTTATAAGCAATAATTTTAAATTTACCCAAACAAGCTCATACTCCCACATAGAAAAGGGAAAATAATTTAAAATAAGATTTAAAAAAAATAAAGGTTAGATATACTTAACATTATAATCACCCTGCTCCAACAAATATTTAACATTTTGAAACAAAAAATCACTAAAACAAAGAATACAATTATAATTAATTATAATGAAGATCAAACAATGATCTTTAAAAACTAAAAAGTTATATAAATATTTTCTATAATCAGAAAAGATAAATCTTGAAATTAATAATCAACAAATTATGGTCAATATTTAGCTAAAAACAATTAAAGATAAATTTTTAAATGATATATATATTAGCATATGTATTACTTTAATGAAAATTAGTTTCATTTACAAATATGTCTCTTATTTTGAATTAAAAATAAAACAAAATCTCAATTAGTATGAAATTCAAATTATTAAATAGAAAGATAACTAAAATGTCATATTCTCATTATAAATGAACAAGAAATTAAAGATAAAACTTAAATCTAAAATATGAGTTATATATGTTTAACCTTGTGATTACTAATATAATTACAACAAAAATAAAATAAAAATAATAACTATAATATAAAAAATAATATTAGTGTTTATGTTTTTCAAAAAAATTAAGAAAATGATAACTATAATACCAAAATAATTAATTTATGACATGGTATGATCGGTATATCTTTAGCTATATAATATTTTAAGAAAACAATAAGTATATAAATAAAATAATTAAAATTAAATTATTAAAGTAAACAAATAACAAACTAAATTAAATAAAAAATGTCAACAAATAACTTGATATAAGACAAACAAATAGCAAACTAAAATTATCAAAGTTAAATTTGGGAAAATAATAAATGATTACAAACAAATAGTGATTTTAAAAATATAAAAATAAAAAACAAGTATCATTTCAAAAATACGAAATAAACTTAAATAAAATATATGTGAAATTTATATGTTTTCAAGTTTGGTTATCATTAAAAATTTATAAAGTTGAAATTAAATCATAATAATACTTTTAGAAAAATTAAAAATAACAATTTAAACAAAATTAAAATATATACAAATGATATATAAAGCATCATGTGCATTGCACGGGTATAAATCTAGCTTTATACCCGTGCGAAGCACGGGAAGCTTGAATATTGTTTTTTATATTTTTGGTTATAATTGTATTTCAATTGTTATATTTTTTTTTTGTATTTGAGATTCACTTGCAATTGGTTCAACCACCATTTTCAAAACAAAATAAACTAATGTTAGCAACAAATTAAGTAAACAACAACATATTCGACAAAAAGTGTACAAATACATTACGTAAATCAATGACACATTACATAAACATAAAAGAGTACATTTGTCTTTTTTGTCCACTTTGAATTCATAGATAACATGACCTCTTATGATCAAGAACTCAAGTCTATAAGATTTGGGATTCACCTGCAATTACTATAACAAACTCAACGTAAGTAACGATCCATTTGTAGCGTATATATGTGTATAATTATCATATTTTTGTTGTCATAAAAAATATGGTTCAATCTTTTATATTCTGCACAATTTAAACAAATATTAGTGACATATAAAAGTAAGCAGCAAAAATATAAAACACATACATATACACAAACCTGTATAATCGGCACAAACACTAACAAAAAGACATAGACAAATAGTAGACAAAGAATATGAGAGAAAAGGAAAAAAATGAGAGAAATGAGATTTTAACATTGTGAATGGTGAAGATCAAAGTTTTATAATCACAAAATACTTGTAATCAATTATGAATTTGAATTTTGAAAATAGATAACAAATCAATTATGAATTTGAATTTTGAAAATAGACAACAAAATTTATGGATAAAAATAGTCTGTAATTGTTAAAAGCTTCCACTGATTAAGGAATTCAAAGACATTCAAAAAGATATTAAATTATTGATTTGGTATATTGCCAATTTTATATCCTTAATTGGTGGGTAATTATAGCTATATTAAATTAAAGAAATGATGTCATATGGAGTATACGCGGGATTATAGTTGTGTGAAAGATAATTAGGCATAAAATAAGATATCTTTTAATTAATGATGATGATGTAAGATGACATAATATTTTTGAATTGGGAAATTACGAAAATAGACATAAGATATATGAATATAGTAAATTTTATAGGGTATTTTTTGGAATTTTTCAAATCCTTCACTAGCAGCTATTAAGATTTGATAAATAGTTAATTATTATTAGTTTATCCCTATATTTTTAGTTATTTTTGCATGGAATTGGATTTTATTTAATGTGTTTTAATGTTTTATTGTAGGAATCAAGAAAATAATTGATTGGAGCTGAAATTGGAATTTTGGGAGTTATTTCATTGAAAATTCAGATTTTTGGACAGCTTTCAAAGCTTTTGCTATTTTGGCTATTTCGGGAGTTCTACAAGTCCGTTTGAGGCCCGTAAACAGTCATTGGAAAGCTTGGAAGAAGGCCAATATTTATATTCTGGGCTAAGATTTTTAATCTGCTCTCAACTGCCCAGAAAAGTCCAGAAACAGCAGTCCACGAATTTCCTATTTAGAATTTTATTCTATTTAGGAATATTTCTTGTATTTCTATTAAATCATTAAAAACATTTATATATTATCAGTTAGACATTATTAGATAGAGGTTAGACATAGATACACGTAGTTTTACTTAGACACAAGAACAGAGAAGAAGAACAAGAACATGGGAGACACTTGAAGAAGACACAAACGATGGAGATTGAAGATTGAAACCACAATTACAAGTTTTATCTTTCCTTTCATCTTCTTTAATCTTTTGTTGTGTTTTTCTTTAAGATGTTGAACTAATTGTTATTCTAGGGCTTTAATGAATTCTTGAGTTTATATATGAGTGTTCTTTTCAATTTCTATTTTATGTTCATTATGGTTGATTATATTGATTTGGGTGTAATGCTTCTCAAAGAGTAATTAACTTTGAGATTGATTTATTAATTTGGATTATGCTTGGAAGACATAGCCTGAATTTAGAACCAATCAATATAAATTGAGATTAACATATTTGTTGATTTGTGTTTAGGATAGGAATATACCTAATCACCTCGAGTAGTCAAAAATTGGTTATGTGTTAATGCTGCTTATGGATTTAAATTCTACATAGAAATATGGGAATTAATCTTATAAGTTAGATTCACTTGTGATTCGGGAGGTCCTTGTGATTATTTATGTACCCTAGACTAGCGACTAGAACATGAAATTAGAGATGATGGAGGACATTTGTTAGACTCAAGATGAAGTTAAAGGCCTAGATATTTTTATCTTGTTTTTATTCTTTTGTTGATTAGTATATTTTTGGAGTAGTTTATAATATAATTTTGATCATATTTTTATCTAACTTGAATTAAGAGAAAGATAGTGTGTTGGTCCTTGTGTATTGCAGAAGGGGGGGGGGGGGATGAATGCAATACTGATAAAATTCAATCTCAGTTTCAACAACTAAAACTAAGATTTAATGTTATCAATAATATGTATGCATTCACAAACAGTATAATAGAGAAGACAAGATTCACAAAATAAATGTTTTATTTATTTTGCAAAGTGTTGCTACAACCTCAAGAGAGAATTCTTGAGCTTCGTTCTTCTCCAAGACACTTGCTTGTCTTCGTTTCTTGTCTAGAATGAATTGATAGTCTAAGTATAAAACTAATCCTATCACTATCAACACGGGTCTGTGAAGCTGCTGTCATTATCAAGTGGCAGCTTCTTACAAAGTGTCTACCCATGTGACTTTCCTAAATTGCTAACAATGTCATATATACATTACAAAGAAAGCAACCTAGATTCATTCTATTTCTAGCTAAAACAATTCAGCAAATAGAGACTTGACCTTGCTCTTGAATTGATTCGCTTTTGTTTGCAGTGCTTGAAGCTTCTGTCATAGTCTTGCAGACTTGGTGCAGCTTAGGGATACTGCAACACGCCTGTTTCTTGAACATTGAAACTGTCACGGGGTTTGACTGAGAAAGATACCTAGAACAAGGATCTTTCTCGAGACAGTTACTTTTGCCGCAGAGCTTGCTGTCACAGGAATGTGCTTTTGGTGACAGTAGGAGTTCCCCGCATAGCGTGCTGTCGAGGTTTCCAAACTTGCTGTCGAGGGCTAAAGTTGTTGTCGCGTAGTCTTCCGCCAATGTTGCTGTCAGAGTGAATATGTTGTCTTGACTTGCAACATTCTGTCTTCTTGTAATCTTACTGTCAATTCTTATGACAGTAACCTTTATTCATGCTGTCATCCAATATGCGTTCTTTGAGGCTTGAACACAGAAAGTGAACTTCTTCCAAATTACACAATTAAACTAACATTGCATACTGATTACAAGAACATACTTTGGCTGTGACAGTATGTTCTACTTAATTAAAAAATTAAGTATATACAAAGTTAAGTTGTTCCTATGCTATCACCCATAAATCCCAACAATCTCCCCCAATTTGTTTTTATGGACAATAACAACAAATTTACAATATATGCTGACAACTTAACTAAAAAGATCAGAATGGATTTAGAATGTTTACTTAGCTTGAGATTTCCTCTTCTGTCTTGTTACTTCCTCTCTTCTGAGAGCTTCTACCAAGCTGCTTCTTAGACCTTCTACAAGAGATATTTCAGCAGGTGTGACTGCAGCATCTTCTATTTATTCAATGATCTTTTTGATAGTAGGAGAAATAAGAGAACTAGCATCCCTGAGATTCAACCATTGCTCTTGATCAAATGGATAGCTTCTGAAGTGGAGTTCTTCATGAATGAGCTTGAATCTACTTCCTCGATAAGCATTGAGAGACATCCTCCTTTGCTTGTCCAGCTTCGAATCTTCTCCTTTTCTCCTTTCCAATAATTCCTCTATCTTGTCAGAACAGATCTGCTCCAGGGGATGAATTGATCCAGCAACCATATACTGTAAATCCTTCAGAATAGTTGTTTTTAGCTTATGCAAGCTGCAAACATAGATTTCTTCTTTTAGATGCTTGATTCTTAAGGGATTTTCCAGCATACATGTTTGATAATTTGGAGCTTCACTTTCTGCCTTGTTGGCAGTCTTGCATCTTTCCAGGAGTTCAGCTTCCTTCTTATCAAGTTCTGACTGATATTGAGCGTATTGAGAAGAGTCAGGTCTTTTGCTTGGCTTGGGTTGCCCTTCCTCTGTGGGTTGGGTTTTCCTTTCTTCTGTGGATGAATCATCAAACTCATAGTACCAGTGATATGGTATAGGAGATGCTGGTAAATCAGTTGAAATATCAGCATCATCAAAATCTGCAAAGTTGTAGCCAAATTTCTGATAGAATTCAGCATCCCTATCAGCTTGATATTTCAGAATATGTTCCATAACAGACTCTGGAACATTTTCATAGCTCTCCAGCAACTCTACCATTCTTTCCAGGTAAAAGAAGTCAATTCTTCTTTTATCTAAGGTTGATGTCCTACCACTGGTTGATGTGGAGACCAGATTGAAATCCTTATCAACCTTGGTAGATCTTGATTCTTCCCACCACGGAATGTACTCAGTGACCTCTTGATTTGCATCCACCTTGACCTCAACACTCTTGATTTCTCTAGATTGCATCTGTTGTATCTTAAGACTGTTGGGAGGTATTGATTGAATTGGCTTTTTAAGATTCCTGCCAAATCCAGTGGCCTTTTCCTTTCCTGAGTACTTGTGCTTTCCTTCAGGTTTCTGTCTAGAAAACCATGCTCTTGCTTTGGCTTTCAGTCTTATGGGCTTGACAGTAGCTTTGGCTTCATCCTTGACAGAACCTTTCTTGACAGTACCTTTGTCGACAGTATCTTCCATGACAGCATCTTTTATGACAGTATTCTTGTCGACAGTACCTTTGGTGACATCATCTTTTTCTGCATTTATGCAATCAATAGCACATCTAAGAACGCTTGCCTCCAAAGCTTCCAGTATTCTTGGCTCCTCTTCATCTGTTGCACCAGCATCTTTCTTTTCTTGACTAGGAGTTTCTTCATTGCCTTCATTCTAAGATTGAATACCAGTATTCCCAGAATTACTTCCACCAGCATTTCCAGCATTTCCAGAAGCTTCACATCCTCCAACCTCATCATCATCATCATCATCTTCATCATCATCCTGAGGAGGAATGTCATAGAGACAGCTTCCACCTTGATCATTTCTTTTAGCATTGGCTCTAGAGATTAGTTCCTTCACTCTAGCTCCCAGTGCCTTGTCTCTCAACACCAGCATTTTGTAGATCTCTTGAACATCATAAACTCTTCCTGGATTGGCATTTGAACTGAGTATTCCATCTAACACTTTCAGAATTGACTTGGTTTCCATTCTGGATGTGCCAACAAAATTCATGAAGCTGTTCCTTCTTGTGCCATCCTTAGTTACAGATCTGTAGAAAACACTTGGTGGATTTGTGTAGACTTCAGGTAGCTTTTGTGTGAGCAGGTTCTGGATTTGCATATCCAATATTTCATTGAATGGTGTTTGAGTTGCCCTGATCTTTCCCTTCAAAGCACACAACACCTTTGCTGGCAGACTCTACAATAACTGCATTGTGATGAAATAAGATATGCCAGAAGTGAAATAGATACTTACAACCCATCTTTTCTCATCATTCACCATTACACTGACACTGGTGATTTGATCCTTTAACAGTTTTGTGGTGTTGGTTGGACGGTTGCTTGGAGCATTCATTGCTTCTTCCACCAAACTGCTAAATTCACTGTCATGATTGTGTAATGTACTCTCCCTGTAATCCACCATTAGAGTATTGGTTTCTTCTTGATCATACTCAGTACCAATGGACCAAGTATTTCCTTTATGGATGGATTCAGGCAGTTTCCCTTTACCTTTCCCAGACTTATTCTGTTCCTCCATTTCTCTCCATCTTCTTTGTAGAGCAGATTCTTGAGTTGCTGGAGTTGGCTCTCTGATTATCACAGGAGGTAGAATTGGATGTCTAGATGCAGGTCTTCTTTGCATTGCATCTTGAGTTGCTTTAGACATCAATACTCTTTCTCCATCCAAGTCAACTTCAACAAGCTCTTCAGCTTTATCCTTTGGTTGTCCACTGCTTGGTTTGACCTGCTCCCCCTTAGATATTACTTTCCCCTTAGCTCCCCCTTTGGTCTTCACAGCTACTGGCTCCCCCTGAGTTCCACCTGATTCCTGAATAGATATTGATTCTGATCTTGCTACCTTCTCCCCCTTAGTTGAGTTGGCAGCTACTAGGTCAGTGAGGAACTGGATAGAGAGCTGAGTAGCAGCAAAACCATCAACCATCAGTTGAGAGAGAGAGTCCATCTTGGAGTTCAAAGTAGCACACTGTCCTTCCAGAGCTACAATCCTGTTACCAAAAGTAGCAGAGGGGCCACCAGACCTTAACCTTCTTGGAGGGGAAGGAAAAGAAAGGGGCTTGGAGGCTATGGGGGTTCTCACACTCTCAGGGTGTTTTTGAGTGATCTCATCACCCCTCACAGATTGACTCTCAAGGCCTAATGCCTGAATAGTGTGGGCTCCCTCAAAGTCTCTCTGGACATGCTCAAGTCCCTCTCCTTTTGCCAGCACATTTGGCTGCCTCTCATTTTTATGATCACCTCTCTTTTCTTTTGCACACCCTCACTCAACCTAGATGCATGGGTATGAGCAGTACTAACATGCATGGAAGGAGTAGATTTAGAATGTACCTTTAAGAGTTTGGCAAAAGGGAGATCATCATCAGAGGCATCCTCAATGATTACAGCTTCAAAATCAGGCTGAGAGGACTGGACAACATCTGTGGCAGGAATGTTACTGTCAGTTGGAGTCTGGACAGCAGGTTCTGGCATGACAGCAACTTTGGGAGGTGGAGTGACAGTAGGTTCTGTAGTGACAGTATCTTTCTCTCCACCCATGACAACAGCTGTGTCCAGGACAACAACATTGCCAGTGTCTTTGACAGCAACAGAGGCTGTGACAGCATCTTCCTGAAGGTAAGATGCTCCTTGGAGTTCAGACAAAGTGTTGGCTGTTTCATTTTCTGACAAAATTCCACTTTGCCCTAGCTCAGTGTTTGGAGGAGTGGTGTCCATCTCACTTTGAGAAATGGGTTCTTGTGGACCACTAGATGGGGGCTCATCCATGATTGGAGATGGATGATCAAAACCTGAAGGGTTGGGACTGTCCCCTTCTCTAGGTTATGGAGAAGAAACAAAGGAATGTGTAGGGAAGGAAGAAGGTGAAAGTGTAGCAGAGAGTGGGGGCTGATTCACAGATGAAACATGTGAACCATCAATTGGAGTAGAGAAATCCTCACTGTGCCCTAACTCACTGTGTGTTTCTTCAAGTGGGGGTTTCTCAGGTTGTGAACCATGAGTTTGTGCAGACTCTGTACAGGGTGCCTTGGGAGACAGGCCAATTTCAATAGATAAACCTTGATGAGAAGGCACATCTAGGGAGGTGTTTGAGTCCCTTTCAGTAACTACAGTTTGTTGAGAAACTGCAGCTTGGGTAACAGTGGTTTTGGTCCTCCTAGCTCTCTTCTTCTTAGGCTCAGGGGGAACCACTTTGGGTTCTGTTTGACTACCTTCCTTATTTGCTGCACTAGGTGCAGTGTCTCCCTCTTGACTAACAGAGCTACCACCAACATCAGCTTCTAAGGACCTTTTTCTGGATTCTTGCAAGGCTTCTCTTTGGGCTTTGGAACGTCTAGAGGGCCTAGGCTGAGTGTATGGTGTTGAATGTGGGTTAACTGAATTTGGGTCTAATTCAGTTTCATTCTCAAGAGTGAAAGAGTCATAACCAGATGGTAATGGTAAATCAGGGTTGGACACTTGATCAACCATGTGCTGAGTGAAACAAAGTGGAATATGTGCATTGAGATTCTGTGAAGATAACAGTGTGTGTGTGTTTTCTTTTTCAAAACTGAGCAGGCCTCTAAACGAGGGGCGGCATCATTAAAATCACAGAATGAATTAATGCACATCATAAGAAAGAGAGGGTAGATTGATACCTTCTTACCTATGGCAGCTTGGAGGTGTGCCATGAGGAGAGCTCCAACATTCACCTTGTATCCATGGACAAGAGAATGTGTCAGTTTCTTGATGTAGGAGGGTATTCCATTCCAGCCTGTGGACTTGGTAGAGAACACCTTGACCATCACATCAAATATCATGCTCCACTCCTTTCTCATATGTTTCCTATCCATTTCACCAGTTGGATACCACTTGGTAGACCCCTCTTCGAGAATAGGGCCTGCATACCCAATCTTTAAGAAGAGCTTCTTGAGAGTGTCATCATTTTCAAGTTCAGTAAATTGTTGTCTTGCTTCTAGGGTAATTCCAAGAGCAGTGTTAATGACCTCAGCTGTAAGAGTGTATTGTTGCCCAGAGATTGTGAATTGAATACCCGGGTTCTCACCCTCAGTTTGAGCAACAGCAGTTTGCCAAAACGCCTCAATTCGGTCTAAGTCTAGAATGGGGGTTGAGGTGATGGCATAACCGAGATAGGACTTGTTCAAGAAAAACACGAGTCCTTTGAAGCCTTCACCAGCATCATTTGGGGAAAAGATGCCAGCAAAGTTTGTTTGAGAGAGAGTCTGTTTGGATTCCATGGAGATTTCAAGAAAAGAAGAAAGTAAGAAAGTGGCTTTTTGCTTGAAGAAAAATATATTGCCTTGAGTTCGATGAGAGTGATATGTCTGAGTAACTGGGGAATAAATAGAGGTATCGCAAACGTTGTGCACAAAAAGTGGAATTAAAGAACGTGTCTTAACCCACTCTTATAACATGTCAGTTATTGCCCGTTATTCACTGACCAACGTGGGATGAATATCCAATTTCAACGGTCCACTATTGTTGACAGTAACATGTGCGCTAGAAACAATCTGTCATTAATAAGAGGTGGTGACAGTAGGTTTTGCGCGAAAACTTGCTGTCACCGTTAAGCATATGAATGACAATATCTTTTACAAGTCTTGACAGAAAGTCTTTCCCTGCTATCAAGAAGGTTGCTGTCAAGAAACACACGACAGTTTTCTTCTTAACGACAGTAACTTTGATTGAGAATTGGTTCTGTCATGAACTTATTAGAATGCTTTATTCATACACTTAACTTAATATTGACACATTATGGATTTAGCAATGTAATCTTTTGAACACAGATATTAAGCAATTAACACAGACAAATCATAAACACAAGAAGAAGACTTTTATTATTATTATTGATAAAATCATTAAAAATAGAACATGGAGTACATTATTCTATGATCTTATCAACTAGTCCTAAAAGCTCTTCCTTAATCTCTTCTTCAGAGCGACCTTCTTTTTCAAGAAGTGCCTGAAGCTCCTTCTCTTCTTCCTGAGCCTTGGCCTCCTCTTCCTGTTTCTTTTCCTCTTCGATCTCATCCATGCCATCCAACAGCATCTCGAAGAGTTCATCAATCTCTTCATTGTCGGGTTCACTATCGCACCGTTTTAGCCCTACTTCAATTCCTACTTTGTTTTCCATTATTTACTTTAAAACTGAGAGCAGACTGGTGAAACCTAAGGTTAATTTATAGGCAAAACCGTCTAAGGATTAAAGTCTAATGGTCAACAGTTAGAGTACCCATACAACTACCACAAAAGTAATTAATGGTCGTGTCATCCTTTAATCCTACAGATTAATGCAAAACGGTGTGAAAGTCCAATGGAACAGATTTTTATCTCTCAAACAAGTAACCACATTAATGTCATACACGGTCTAAAAGTATGAGACTGGCACAAAATACTGACATGAAAAGTCAAATCAACACATGCTGTCACATAACAGACATAGACCAAGTAGACAGTAACTTCTCTTGACAACAGGTTTGAAGTTGTTGTCATGAGCTTCATTAGAGAACTTGGAATTATAGAAAACTGAGTAAATCAACATACCAGGTTCAGCATTCCCAATTCACTTACCAACCTGTTGAAGGTTGCTTCATCCAATGGCTTAGTGAAGATGTCAGCAAGTTGCTTGTCAGTTGGGACATAGATCAGCTTCACAGTTCCTTGTTCAACATGCTCTCTGATAAAGTGATGTCTTATATCAATGTGCTTTGTCCTAGAGTGTTGAACTGGATTGTCTGAAATGGCTATGGCACTAGTGTTGTCACAGTAGATTGGAATTTCACTTAACACTAGACCATAATCCAGAAGTTGATTCTTCATCCATAGAATTTGTGCACAGTAACTGCCTGCAGCAATATACTCAGCTTCTGCAGTTGAGGTAGAAACTGAATGCTGCTTCTTGCTAAACCATGAGACCAATCTTCCACCAAGAAATTGACAGCTACCAGTAGTACTCTTTTTGTCAATCTTGCATCCAGCATAGTCTGAGTCTGAGTAGCCAATTAGATCAAATCCAGTGTTCTTGGGATACCAAAGACCTAGGTTAGGAGTACCTTTTAGGTATCTAAAGATTCTCTTGATGGCTACTAAGTGAGACTCCTTTGGATCACTCTGAAACCTTGCACAGAGACATGTAGCAAACATGATGTCAGGTCTGCTAGCAGTTAGGTATAGGAGAGATCCTACCATGCCTCTATAGGTGCTTGAGTCAATTTTCTTCCCTTTAGGATCAAGATCCAGACTGGTTGAGGTGGACATTGGTGTCTTTGCAGGTGATGAATCTTCCAAGTTGAACTTTCTGAGAAGTTCCTTGATGTATTTAGCTTGACAAATGAAGATTCCATCAGATTGTTGAAGAATTTGTAATCCCAGAAAGAATGACAATTCTCCCATCATACTCATCTCATATTTGTTACTCATGAGAGAGGAAAACTTCTCACACAGCCTCTCATTTGTTGAACCAATAATGATATCATCCACATAGATTTGTACCAGAATGATGTCTTTGCCATGGTGTTTGTAGAAAAGTGTCTTGTCCACAACTCCTCTAGTAAACTGATTGTCCAAGAGAAAAGTGGAGAGTGTGTCATACCAAGCCCTGGGTGCTTGCTTTAGTCCATACAAAGCTTTGAAAAGTTTGTATACAAAATCATACACTTCAGCATCCTCAAACCCTGGTGGCTGTTCAACATACACTTCTTCTTCCAATTCTCCATTTAGGAAGGCACTTTTGACATCCATCTGAAATACTTTGAAGTTGCAGTGTGCAACATAGGCTAGAAAGATTCTTATAGCTTCAAGTCTTGCAACAGGTGCAAATGTCTCATCATAATCTATTCCTTCCTGTTGACAGTAACCCTTAGCTACTAGCCTTGCTTTGTTTCTTGTCACTGATCCATTTTCATCAAGCTTGTTTCTGAAAACCCATTTGGTCTCAATGACTGACTTTCCCTTAGGTCTTGGAACTAGCTTCCATACATTGTTCCTTTCAAACTAATTTAGCTCTTTTTGCATGGCTATCACCCAGTCAGAATCCAACAATGCTTCATCAGTTGTCTTGGGTTCCATTTGAGACATGAAGCATGAAAACATGCTGTCAACAGAGACTTTGTTCCTTGTCCTCACTCCAGAATTAGGGTCACCAATGATGAGGTCACTTGAGTGATCCTTGTTCCATTTGGTGATTCTGGGCAAGCTACTTGACTGTACAGGAACATTTGCTTCAGTTTGTTGAGTTGAATGATCACCACTCCCATTGTCTTCACCATGTTCTTCATTGTCTCCAGAGTCTCCACTGTTATGAATGTTAGAGGTTATGGTCTGTGACTGAGCTGGAGTTTGGTTGACAGTAGTGGTATTGACAGTATCTTTATCAACTTCAACAATTTGAGTGAAGCTAGGTTCTTCATCCACAATTTCCTCAGCTTCCAAGTATCCTTGATTCTCAAATCTGAATGTGTGCATCTTTCCTTCTTCATGCAGTCCTGGAAACTTGGTTTCATCAAATGTGACATTAACAGTTTCTTCAATAATCCTGTGTTCCATAACATAAACTCTGTAGGCAGTCCTTTCTGTGCTGTAACCCATGAATAGTCCTTCAAAAGCCTTGGTGTCAAATTTTCCTTTCTTCTCATGGTTATCCTTCATCATAAAGCATTTGCTCCCAAACACATGAAAATATTTGACAGTAGGTTTCTTTCCAGTTAACAGACAGTAAGGTGTACTTGCATGAGTCTTGTTGATCATGGTTCTGTTCTGAGTATAACAGGCTGTGTTGATAGCTTCAGCCCAGAAATATGTTGGCAGTTTGGCATCATGCAACATAGTTCTAGCTGCTTCAATGAGAGTCATGTTCTTTCTCTCTACAACTCCATTCTGCTGTGGAGTTCTTGCAGCAGAGAATTGTTGTACAATTCCTTTATCTTTACAGAAATTTCCAAGAGTGGCATTTCTGAATTCTGTACCATTGTCACTCCTCAATATTTGAACTTTTGAGTTTGGAGTTCTATCAAGAACTCTGACTTGATCAATAATCACTTGAGCAGCTTCATCTTTGGATTCAAGAAACTTCACCCAAGTGTACCTTGAGTAATCATCCACCATTACTAAGGCATATCTCTTCTTGGCCATTGATGGTACATTGACTGGTCCAAAGAGATCCATGTGTATCAACTTGAGTGCTTCAATGTTGGTGTTCATTTGCTTGGACTTGTGCACAGCTCTTCTCAGTTTGCCCATTTGACAGTCTTCACACAGTCCTTCTTGACAGAATTCCTGTTGGGGCAAACCTCTCACTAACTCCTTCTTCATCAGAATATTCATTGTCTTGAAGTTGAGATGTGAGAGCTTCCTGTGCCAAAGCATACTGTCACCAACAGTAGCTTTACTGTAAAAGCAGTAAACCTTATCCTTCTTTGTTGAATTTAAGTCAACAACAAACAAGCTTCCTTTTCTAACCCCTTTTAGAGAGAGGCTACTATTCTTCTTGTGATAGATGTTACACAGCATCATATCAAAATCAACCTTGAATCCCCTGTCACTGAATTGGCTGACACTGAGTAGATTGTGCTTCAATCCATCCACAAGAGCAATATCTTCAATGACAACATTTCCAATTTCTAGACAGCCATATCCCACTGTGTAACCCTTGCTGTTGTCTCCAAAGGTTATGATTGGGTCAGCTTTCTCAACATAATGTGATAGCAGGGCTTTATCACCTGTCATGTGCCTTGAGCAACCACTGTCAATGATCCACATGACTTGATCTTTCTTCTTGCCCTGCAAAACAGAATGTGTCTAAGATGCATATGGTACCCAATGCTTGTTGGGTCATGCAGTTTCAGTGTCTCCTGAGTTTCTTTCAGTCATAAAGTCACAAGCATTATCAGTAATCTCCTGTTTGACTTCTCTTTTCACCCACCTAGGTTTAGAATTGGACTTGGTCCTTTTCTTAGTGGATGGAGCCTTTTTGCTGTTGCCCGCAGGCTCAGAAGTCTCAACAGTGTTTATGTATGAACATTTTTCAGTAGTGAGAATAGGTAAGTTAAAGCATGTACTCATGACAGTAATTTTGCATGGCATACATTCAATGTTATTACAGACACTCATAGTTCTATGCATAAGGGGGGTTCTATGTAAGTTACCATTGAGTTCAGTTGCATTGACCTTATCCTTAATTGGTTTCTTACAAACATGTGTTAAGTGATGAGTAGATCCACAGTTATTGCATAGTTTCCTAGAAGCACCTCCAACATTAGTGTATCCATTTCCTTTGTTGACTCCTACCTTTCCATTCCTATTCTTAGACTTGGGAGTTACTGGATTGACAGTATGTTCAGAAGTTGCTGTCGAACTTTCCTTGACAGTATCTTTTATTCCTACTGTCTTGACAGAAGGTTTTAAAGTTACTGTCTTGGAACCATTCTTGGCAGTATCTTTGGAAGATTCTGTCTTGCCAACTGTGACAGCATCTTTTGAACTTGCTGTCTGATTGCTTGGTAAGTTTACTGTCTTGGGGATTGTGACAGTATCCTTTCCATCCTTGAATGTGCTGTCAACACCTTCATCCTCATCAAGAATTTCTTGTTTGATGAGCATGGCTTCTTCATCAAACTCAATTTCTGCAGCTTTGAAAATGGGAGTTTTAACTTTCTTGAGAATGGTGGGTTTGACAGCAGCATTTCCAGAACAATCTTGAATCACAGTTTCCTTTCCAGGTCTTCTACCATATGAAAAACCTATACCAACTGACTGATTTTCTGTATGCTTATCATTGTAATCCTGAACTATCTTAGATGAGTTTTTATAAGCCTTGATTTTAAATTCATTTTCAGCAATCTCATTTCTCAGGAATTCCTCAACCTCTTTAGCACATTTCAATTCATTTTTAAGTTTAGCATTCTCCTGAGCTAAAGAGTCTAGTGAACTGGTTTTGAGAACAAGAGATTCATTTTCAGAGTTTAGTGTTTCATTTAGCTTACTCAGCCTAGTGATCTCCTCATTGGCAGCAGATAAGCTAGTATAGACATTGAACATTTCAGCACTTAAGTCTTTAATGGTTTTCTTATACTCATCAATGGACATATCAAGTAAGACAAGTGAAGGTACCTGACTTGAAGATGTTGATGTTACTTCATCAGTGCTAGCCATGAGAGCTAGGTTGACATATTCTTCTTCATCTTCGTCATCAGACTCATCCCAACACTTTCCTTCAGCCACATAGGCTCTACCTTGATTCTTCTTAGAGTATCCACCAGTTCCTTTCTCAAATCTCTGAACCTGTTTGGGTCTTTTACACTCAGTAGAAAAATGACCAGGTTCACCACAGTTGTAACACTTGAATTTAGATCTATCCACAAATCCAGTCTTGTATCCTCCTTTGAATGAGCTTCCCACAGCATCCTTTGATGAGCTTCCCTTGGTGAACTTGGATGCTTGGCCTTGGGGCCTGAATGACCTATCCTTCTTGAACCTAAAGTTCTTGAACTTTTTGGCCATGTAAGCCATAGTAGGATTGTCCATGCTTTCCAGTTCCTCCATAGTGTAGAAGTCTTCATCTTCCACATCCTTGAGTTGTAGTACTACTTTCTCATCATCTTCAACAACCTCTTCTATCTTCAAGGATTGTACAGGGGTTGGTTGAGTGATTTGTAGTGCTTCACTAGGTTGTGTGATTCTTGGAACTTGTGCTACTAGGGCACTTGACATGTTAGCCATCTTGTTCCTTGTTCCACTTTGTATGGCTCTCTTTTGAAAGAGTTCAAGTTCATAAGATTTCAGAATGCTATAAAGTGTCTCAAAGGTTATATTGTTGAGATCTCTTCCTTCTCGTATGGCTGTTGTCTTGTGTTCAAGATGATCAGGCAGTGTAAGCAAGAACTTGACATTCAATTCTTTTCTGTCATAGTACTTGCCATGTATCTGCAGTTCAGTTAAGAGCTTACTGAACCTTTCAAACATGGAGGTTAAGTCTTCATGTGACGCCCTCCCAATCTGGGGTCATGATCGGGGAGTCACTACAAACTCTATACAATAAACCCATAAACAATAATATAAACATGCAGACTCGACCCCAACTCTACCCTGGATCTCAACAGTTGATGGTGTGAAACAAGCAATCCACTATCTAATTCATTAATACATAACATATGTCTCAAAAGTTTTTACAACCATATCTTAAAAGTTCTATGTTCCCTCCTTACAAGACGCCGTCTACAAGTGGTCATCACCTACCTGAGCTGGCATCCCAAAAACAACCCTATAGGAAGACTTCCTAGCTGTCTGAAAAGTGTGTACCATCTTCTCGTTTAACTGTGGGTTAGAATAGGGAAAAAGAATGAGCCAAATGCTCAGCAAGTAATAATATGTCCAAATAGTTAACCACTGGGAAACAGTTCCAATATCAATATGTATGACATGGGTATAGCAAAATCCGTATCAAGGGATTATCAGAACAATGAATTGAATATACAATTTCAAAGCAGTTTCCAATATCAATATATATATCATGGTTTTAGCAGAATCCATATCAAAGGATTATCAGAACAATGACATAAATATGCAATTTCAAAGGGTAAACCAATTTCATTATCAATATATCTGTTTTCAAGAAAAGCATTAAGTAATTTTTGGAGATTTTTCACAACGCACCGGACAATACGGGTGATCAGCCACGTAAAGTCCCCATACCGGACACACAGTCCCTCTAGTCCTTGTATTGGGTCCCATTAGGCAACACATTGGCCTTTAGACTAGTCCATCCCTAGTCCATTTATTATAATTAAAAAGTGCTGGACCGACGTTACTCGGCCTCTTACGCCTCCAATCTTAGGAATCCGTGGAAACCACAAATCGGAATTTAAATGAGTCTAAACTTTATTCCTTTTTAAAACATGTTCAGGTATAAAGAAGTCCTTTGGAAATCAGATAAGTTCAATCAAAACACTTTGGATTTCTATTAGTGGAATATAGGAAATATTTATCATCGGGTATGTTCTGGTAATGTACTAGAATGAGAGTTAGGTGTATTCACTTTCAGGTATAAAAAGGGAATGCATAAGTATATGATCAAATTCAGGTTATAGAATCATAGGTCATTAGGTTTCAATTCATGGATATGAACAGGGTATAAAGGTTTAAGGATAAAGAACTAAACAAAGCATGGTATATAGTTCAACATGGTATATATGAACAAAGATAAGGGTTATCAATGAACAATAGGTGTTTTCAGAATTTAAAAGTATATCAAGGCAAGATAGCAATTCATATGTGTCAAAATGAAACAATGGAATCGAAATATGAAAGCAAGTTTGTATTACTTGCCTTAAGTAGCTAAAAGGGGTAATGAGCAATCACTGATTCTCCACCTTAGTCTTTCCTTTGTCTCTAAGTTCCACTTCCTTGGACTCTACAAAAGAATATATTCTATCTTAGTATGCCCTCTCTAAAATGCTAATCCTTTATTCTAAACTACCCAACGCATCCTAAACGCGTAAACACATAATAGGTACACCACATTTCAATCATGTGATAGGCAACAACCATATAAACGCACATCGTCATTTAAATACACATAACATGCTCCTAATACATATATATATACAATAATATATCTTTCAAATCATACCACACTTGGTATTCCTTAAATCAATTTGATCATGCCAACCATATCCTTAACACTTTTACAACAATGTTTTTCATCTCAAAAAGCTGAAAAATCTGCTGCGCATACTTTACTAAAACATTTTTCATAAATCCAAAAATAATCAAACAATTACCAAATTTGACAGACTACTTCCTGATTACTAACTCAACTTAGCATAAAAGTTTCAACTTCAGAACACTTTATTTAGATTAAAAACGAACTGTATAAACTAGGTACTGAAACACAGAAAAATAGTAAAACAAGCATAACTTTTTATTCGTTAACTCTATCGATACAAGGTTAGCGCGTGCACAAACTAGATTCAATTTAGAACAGTGACATCCTAGGCTTTCTATCTAAAACAGGCAGCAACAATTCGCAATTTAGCAAAACAGGACAGACAGTTTTTCTGGAAATCCAACATGGCATATATCTATACAAAACCAATCCACAATTATAATCTCTACCACAATTAATCATCCCATATCAAAACTAAAACTCTTCCTTAGCTGAAAAAGGTTTTACCAATCAACTCATGACCTCAAGAAACTACTAGAATCTATACATGCAATTATCAAACACCAAAACTAACAAACCAACAATCCAAATACTTGGAACTTCACTAAAATTCCCAAATCAAAACCTTTAACATCAAAATTTCGAACTTAAATAAACTTAACACAATTAATTTAACATGCAATCACCATAACCTTGAATTTACACATCAAACATCCATTATAATCAAATTTCAAACTAAATATCAAAAGAGGAAAAATCGAAAATACACATGCACTTCGGTTTTTCAACATGCAATTCATAACTCCACTAAATACTAGTATTAATACAATAATCGGACTCAAAAGCATCATCATCGTCCCCGTCGGCTCGCCGGAGCTCATTGCCGACGGCGGCATGATTTGGAGGTGCCCGGAAAATCAGGTTTCCTTCAACAAACCTCACCAATAATAATCTAAACAATCTCCTTATCACAGAATCATCACAAAACAAAGGTTTCGGGATTGAATCAAAATCAATTCGCACAAAACCCCTTTGCATGCAACTGATACACACGCATACACACTGTCATACACACACACACACATATGCGCATATATATATATATATACACACATAATTATCAATATATTTGAGAGATTAAGAGAGAATGAGAGAGAGAGATTTTTACAGAAGAAAAATCGAGAGAGAGAGAAGAGAGAGTCGAACGGCAAAGTGGAGAAAGGGGCAAAACTGAGTGTAAGGGTTTTATAAGCCCAGGGGCAAAATAGTAATTTAATAATTCCAAAAATCTGATTTTTAATAAAACAAAACCAATATAATGCCTTTCAAAAATTCGAAATAAAATGAAGATAATATTAAAAAATCAAAATTTTATTTTTAAAACATAGAATACGAATTTACAAGCTCACCCATATTTTTAAAATATTTTTATGATCAAAATTGAATTAAATATGAATTTTCAAAGTTTTGATCACATCAAGGACATTTAACTCATAAAATCGTTTTTAAATCCTTAAATCAAAAATAAATTCCTCCATTAATTTTAGAAAATAATAGAATATAAAATAAAGGTTGTGAAAAAGATTTCACAATAAAAAGAGTCTCCGATGATTTTATAAAATTCCCGGAAGGTCAAAAAGAACTAATTTTTAATAAGAAATTCATATAAAATGCAATTAAAAGCATACACATATATTTTAATTCATACCATTCACCAAGTAAACATCTAATTATCACACTTTCAAGTATCCACCTTTCACACAATACTCACATATCATAGAACTCAAATATTATTAAATATTAATATTGTACAAGCGTTTTTCTGAGTCGTTATAACCTTCCCCCCTTAAAAAGATTCTGTCCCCAGAATATAACCTTATGAAAATAGATGCGGATACTTTTCAAGCATCTCGCTCTCAAGTTCCCAAGTTGATTCTTCAACTTTAGGATTCCTCCACAAAACCTTAACTAGCTTAACAATCTTATTCCTTAATTTCCTATCCATACGATCCTGAATTTCTACAGGTTGTTCTACATATGACAAATCAGGTTGAATCTCAAAAGGTTCATATTCGATCACGTGATTTGTATCAGGATTAAATCTCTTAAGCATCGAAATATGAAAGACGTTATGAATGTTCTCCATGTGTGGTGGTAACGCTAACTCATATGCAACTTTTCCAATACGTCTCAGTATCTCAAACGGTCTTACGTATCTCGGGCTAAGTTTCCCTTTCTTGCCAAATCTCGTAACTCCTTTCCATGGCGATACTTTTAGCAACACTTGATCTCCTTCTTCAAAGCTTAGATCCTTCCTGTCTTGGTCCGCGTACTTCCGTTGTCTGTCTTGTGCCGTAACTAGTCTTTTCTGAATGATCTCAATCTTTTCCTTCGTTTGTTGTACTAGCTCGGGTCCTAAAACTTTTCGTTCTCCCACTTCTTCCCAATATACAGGCGACCTACATTTCCTTCCATACAAGGCTTCATACGGGGGCATTCCAATGCTCGCGTGATAGCTGTTGTTGTACGAAAACTCTACCAATGGTAAGTGCTCATCTCAGCTTCCTTTAAAATCTAGTGCACATGCTCTAAGCATGTCTTCAATGGTTTGAATTGTTCGTTCACTCTGGCCAACAGTTTGTGGATGATAAGCGGTACTCATCTTAAGCTTGGTACCCAGACATTCTTGAAATTGTCTCCAAAATCGGGAGTTAAACCTTGGATCACGATCCGACACAATGGTTACTGGAACTCCGTGGCGTGTCACAACTTCCTTCAGATATAGCTGTACTAATCTATCCAGTGAAAATCTTTCATTGATTGGGAGAAAATGTGCAGACTTGGTCAGACGGTCTATAATTACCCATATGGCATCATGATTAGCTTTTGTCCTCGGTAGTCCAACAATAAAATCCATGGCAAGATGTTCCCACTTCCATTCAGGAATATCCAATGGCTGCAATAGTCCGCTCGGCTTTTGATGTTCGGCTTTGACTCGTTGACAAGTATAACACTTACTTATCCATTCGGCAATTTCTCTTTTCATATCAGGCCACCAAAAATGTTCCTTCAAATCTCGATACATTTTCGTGCTACCAGGGTGAATTGAGTACTGTGAACTATGGGCTTCCCGCAAGATTTCATTCTTCAATTCTGTCACATTTGGAATCCATATCCTTGTAGAAAATCTCAAAACTCCTTGGTCATCCTTTTGGGTGCAGATCTCTTCACCAGTCAATGTGTTCATCTCTTGGTTCATAACCTCCTCTTGACATCTTCATATCTTTTCCAACAATTCTGGTTGAAACGTCATAGCGTTGAGAACTTCGTCAGTAACTTCCGAATCATAAACTTCTAGTTTCAACTTCTCAAATTCTTGAAGCAATTCCTTAGGTATTGTGAACAAATTCAATCTCTCTTTTCGACTTAACGCATCCGCCACAACATTCGCTTTTCCCGGGTGATAGTTAATACTACAATCATAATCCTTAATTAGCTCCAACCATCTCCGTTGCCTCATGTTTATTTCCTTCTGAGTGAATATGTTGGGATTTATGGGTGATAGCATAGAAACATCTTAACTTTGATTGTACTTAATTTTTTAAATTAAGTAGAACATACTGTCATAGCCAAAGTATGTTCTTGTAATCAGTATGTAATGTTATTCTAGTTGTATTGTTTGAAAGAAGTTCACTTATGTGTTCAAGCCTCAAAGAATGCTTTTTGGATGACAACATGAATAAAGGTTACTGTCCTAAAGCTGTGACAGTAAGATTACAAGAAGACAGAATGTTGCAAGTCACGACAGCATATTCACTCTGACAGCAACATTGGCGGAAGACTACGCGACAGCAACTATTGCCCTCGACAGCAAGTTTGGGATCCTCGACAGCACTCTATGCGGGGAACTCATACTGTCACCAAAAGATCATTCCTGTGACAGCAAGCTTTGCGGCAAAAGTAACTGTCTCAATAAAGATCCTTATGCTAGGTATCTTTCTCAGTCAAATCCCGTGACAGTTTAAATGTTCAAGAAACAGGCGTGATGCAGCATCCCTAAGCTGCACCAAGTCTGCAAGACTACGACAGAAGCTTCAAGGCACTACAAATCAAAAGCGAATCAATTCAAGAGCAAGGTCAAGTCTTTATCTGCTGAATTGGTTTAGCTGGAAATAGAATGAATCTAGGTTGCTTTCTTTGTAATGTATATCTGACATGTTAGCAATTTAGGAAAGTCACATGGGTAAGACAATCTGTAAGAAGCTGCCACTTGACAGTGACAGCAGCTTCACAAACCCGTGACTGATAGTGATAGGGTTAGTCCTATACCTTCTATCAACTCATTCTAGAATAGTAACGAAGACAAGCAAGTGTCTTTGAAGAAAACCCACAGCTCGAGAATTCTTTCTTGAGGTTGTAGCAACACTTTGCAAAATAAATAAAACATTTATTTTGTGAATCTTGTTCTTACTAAATACTGTTCGTGATTGCATATATTGCTGATAACGTTTAATCTTGATTTTAGTTGTTGAAATTTAGATTGAATTTTATCAGTATTGCATTCATCCCCCCCCCCCCTTCTGCAATACACAAGGACTAACAACTGGTATCAGAGCGTTCAGATTAACATACATATCTGAGATCCCGGAGAAAATGCAGAAATCAAACAGTATCAAGATCCCAGCTTTTGATAAAGAGAACTACATCATTTGGAAAAGAAAAATCTTGTTGTTTATCAAAGCTGCAAATCCACTATACCCAGGTATACTCGAGAATGGTCCTTTCATTCCAAGAAAGGAAATTGAAGCCACAACAGTGAATGGTGAGATTATTCCTGCACATTGGGTTCCCAAAGATCCCTCAGAAATCTTGGAACCTGAAAAGGAGAAAATGGTGCTAGATGATCATTTGCAACTTATCTTGCTCGATTCTCTCACGCTGGATAAAGCCATGTGTGGAAGTGTAATAAGCTGCACATCAGCCAAGGAGATGTGGATCAGGTTAGCCTTACTCTGTGAAGGAAGTGAAGAGGTTAAGGGCAACCAAAGGCAAATTCTAATATCTCAATATGAGGCATTCATGGCCAAGCCTGGTGAAGACTTAACCTCCATGTTTGAAAGGTTCAGTAAGCTCTTAACTGAATTACAGATACATGGCAAGTACTATGACAGAAAAGAATTAAATGTCAAGTTCCTGCTCACACTGCCTGATCACCTTGAACACAAGACAACAGCCATACGAGAAGGAAGAGATCTCAACACTATAACCTTTGAGACACTTTATGGTATTCTGAAATCTTATGAACTCGAACTCTTTCAAAAGAGAGCCATACAAAGTGGAACAAGGAACAAGATGGCTAATATGTCAAGTGCCCTAGTAGCACATGTGCCAAGGATCACACAGCCAAGTGAAGTACTACAGATCACACAATCAACCCCAACACAAACCTTGAAGATAGAAGAGGTGGTTGAAGATGATGAGAAAGTGGTACTACAGCTTAAAGATGTGGAAGATGAAGACTTCTACACAATGGAGGAACTGGAAAGCATGGACAACCCTACTATGGCTTACATGGCCAAGAAGTTCAAGAACTTTAGGTTCAAGAAGGATAGGTCATACAAGCCTCAAGGCCAAGCATCCAAGTTCAGCAAAGGAAGCTCATCAAAGGCTGCTGTGGGAAGTTCAACCAAAGGAGGATACAAAACTGGATTTGTGGATAGATCAAAGTTCAAATGTTACAACTGTGGAGAACCTGGTCATTTTGCTACTGAATGCAAAAGACCCAAACAGGTTCAAAGATATGAGAAAGGAACTGGTGGATACTCTAAGAAAAATCAAGGTAGAGCCTATGTGGCTGAAGGAAAGTGTTGGGATGATTCTGATGATGAAGAAGAGGAAGAATATGTTAACCTAGCTCTCATGGCTAGTACTGATGAGGTAGCATCAACATCTTCAAGTCAGGTACCTTCACTTGTCTTACTTGATATGTCTACTGATGAGTATAAGAAAACCATTAAAGACTTAAGTGCTGAAATGTTCAATGTCTATACTAGCTTATCTGCTGCTAATGAGGAAATCTCTAGACTAAGTAAGCTAAATGAAACACTTCAGTCTGAAAATGATTCTCTTTTTCTCAAAACCAGTTCACTAGGCTCTTTAGCTCAAGAAAATGCTAAACTTAAAAATGAATTAAAATGTGCTAAGGAGGTTGAGGAATTCCTGAGGAATGTGATTGCTGAAAATGAATTTAAGATTAAGGCCTATAGAAACTCATCAAAGATAGTTCAGGATTACAATGATAAGCATACAGAAAATCAGTCTGTTGGTATAGGTTTTTCTTATGGTAGAAGACCTGGAAAGGAAACTGTGATTCAAGATTGTCCTGGAGTTGCTGCTGTCAAACCCACCATTCTCAAGAAAGTTAAAACTCCTATTTTCAAAGCTGCTGAAGTTGAGTTTGATGAAGAAGCCATGCTCATCAAACAAGAAATTCTTGATGAGGATGAAGGTGTTGACAGCACATTCAAGGAAGGAAAGGTTACTGTCACAATCCCCAAGACAGTAAACTTACCAAGCAATCAGACAGTAAGTTCAAAGGATGCTGTCACGATTGGCAAGACAGAATCTTTCAAAGATACTGTCAAGAATGATTCCAAGACAGTAACTCTCAAACCTTCTGTCAAGACAGTAGGAATAAAAGATACTGTCAAGGATAGTTCGACAGCAACTTCTGAACATACTGTCAATCCAGTAACTCCCAAGTCTAGAAACAGGAATGGTAAGGTAGGTGTCAATAAAGGAAATGGATACACTAATGTTGGAGGTGCTTCTAGGAAACTATGCAATAACTGTGGATCTACACATCACTTAACACATGTTTGTAAGAAACCAATTGAGGATAAGATCAATGCAACTGAACTCAATGGTAACTTACACAGAACCCCCCTTATGCATAGAACTATGAGTGTCTGTAATAACATTGATTGTATGCCATGCAAAATCACTGCCATGAGTACATGCTTTAACTTACCTGTTCTCTCTACTGAAAAATGCTCATACCTAAACACTGTTGAGACTTCTGAGCCTGCTGGCAACAGCAAAAAGGCTTCATCCACTAAGAAAAGGACCAAGTCCAATTCTAAACCTAAGTGGGTGAAAAGAGAAGTCAAACAGGAAGTCTTTGATAATGCTTGTGATGTTGTGACTGAAAGAAACTCAGGAAACACTGAAACTGCAGGACCCAACAAAGATTGGGTACCATATGCAACTTAGAAACATTCTGTTTTGCAGGGTAAGAAGAAAAATCAGGTCATGTGGATAATTGACAGTGGTTGCTCAAGACACATGACAGGTGATAAAGCCCTGCTATCACATTATGTAGAGAAAGCTGGCCCAATCATAACCTTTGGAGACAACAGCAAGGGTTACACAGTGGGATATGGCTGTCTGGAAATTGGAAATGTTGTCATTGAAGATATTGCTCTTGTGGATGGATTGAAGCACAACCTACTCAGTGTCAGCCAATTCAGTGACAGAGGATTTAAGGTTGACTTTGACATGATGGTGTGCAACATCTATCACAAGAAGGATGGAAGCCTCTCTCTAAAAGGGGTCAGAAAAGGAAGCTTGTTTGTTGTTGATCTAAGCTCGACAAAGAAGGATAAAGTTTACTGTTTTTACAGTAAAGCTACTGTTGGTGACAGTATGCTTTGGCACAGGAAGCTCTCACACCTCAACTTCAAGACAATGAATATTCTGATGAAGAAGGAGTTAGTGAGAGGTTTGCCCCAACAGGAATTCTGTCAAGAAGGACTGTGTGAAGATTGTCAAATGGGCAAACTGAGAAGAGCTGTGCATAAGTCCAAGCAAGTAAACACCAACACAGAAGCACTCAAGTTAATTCACATGGACCTCTTTGGACCAGTCAATGTACCATCAATGGCCAGAAAGAGGTATGCCTTAGTAATGGTGGATGATTACTCAAGGTACACTTGGGTGAAATTTCTTGAATCCAAAGATGAAGCTGCTCAAGTGATTATTGATCAAGTCAGAGTTCTTGATAGAACCCCAGACTCAAAAGTTCAAATCTTGAGGAGTGACAATGGTACAGAATTCAGAAATGCCACTCTTGGAAATTTCTGTAAAGATGAAGGAATTGTACAACAATTCTCTGCTGCAAGAACTCCACAGCAGAATGGAGTTGTAGAAAGAAAGAACAGGACTCTCATTGAAGCAGCTAGAACTATGTTGCATGATGCTAAGTTGCCAACATATTTCTGGGCTGAAGCTATCAACACAGCCTGTTATACTCAGAACAGAACCATGATCAACAAAACTCATGCAAGTACTCCTTACTGTCTGTTAACTGGAAAGAAACCTACTGTCAAATATTTTCATGTGTTTGGGAGCAAATGCTTTATGATGAAAGACAACCATGAGAAGAAAGGAAAATTTGACACTAAGGCTTTTGAAGGATTATTCATGGGTTACAGCACAGAAAGGACTGCCTACAGAGTTTATGTTATGGAACACAGGATTATTGAAGAAAGTGTTAATGTCACATTTGATGAAACCAAGTTTCCAGGACTGCATGAAGAAGGAAAAATGCAGACATTCAGATTTGAGAATCAAGGATACCTGGAAGCTGAGGAGATTGTAGATGAAGAACCTAGCTTCACTCAAATTGTTGAAGTTGACAAAGATGCTGTCAACACCACTACTGTCATTCAAACTCCAGCTCAATCACACACCATAACATCTAACATTCAGAACAGTGTTGACTCTGGAGACAATGAAGAACATGGTGGAGACAATGGTATTGATGAGCATTCAACTCAACAAGCTGAAGCAAATGTTCCTGGTCAATCAAGTAGCTTGCCCAGAATCACCAGGTGGACCAAGGATCACACAAATGACCTTATAATTGGTGATCCTAATTCTGGAGTGAGGACAAGGAACAAAGTCTCTGCTGACAGCATGTTTTCATGCTTCCTGTCACAAATGGAACCCAAGACAATTGATGAAGCATTGTTGGATTCTGACTGGGTGATAGCCATGCAAGAAGAGCTAAATCAGTTTGAAAGAAACAATGTATGGAAATTGGTTCCAAGACCTAAGGGAAAGTCAGTTATTGAGACCAAGTGGGTTTTCAGAAACAAACTTGATGAAAATGGATTGGTGACAAGGAACAAAGCAAGGCTAGTGGCTAAAGGTTACTGTCAACAGGAGGGAATAGATTATGATGAGACATTTGCTCCTGTTGCCAGACTAGAAGCTATAAGGATCTTTCTAGCTTATGCTGCACACTGCAACTTCAAAGTATTTCAGATGGATGTCAAAAGTGCCTTTCTAAATGGAGAGCTGGAAGAAGAAGTGTATGTGGAACAGCCACCAGGGTTTGAGGATGCTGAAATGCATAATTTTGTGTACAAACTCTTCAAAGCTTTGTATGGATTAAAGCAAGCACCCAGGGCATGGTATGACACTCTTTCCACCTTTCTTCTGGAAAACCAGTTTACCAGAGGAGTTGTGGACAAGACACTTTTCTACAAGCACCATGGCAAGGACATCATTCTGGTACAAATCTATGTGGATGATATCATTTTTGGTTCTACAAATGAGAAGCTGTGTGAGAAGTTTTCCCATCTCATGAGTAACAAATATGAGATGAGCATGATGGGAGAATTGTCATTCTTTCTAGGGTTACAAATTCTTCAACAAACTGATGGAATCTTCATAAGTCAAGCTAAGTATATCAAGGAACTTCTCAAAAAGTTCAACTTGGAAGATTCATCTCCTGCAAGAACACCAATGTCCACAGCAACCAGTCTGGATCTTAATCCTAAAGGAAAGAAAGTTGACTCAAGCACTTATAGAGGCATGGTAGGATCCCTCCTATACCTAACTGCTAGCAGACCTGACATCATGTTTGCTACATGTCTCTGTGCAAGGTTTCAAAGTGATCCAAAGGAGTCACACTTGGTAGCCATCAAGAGGATCTTTAGATACTTAAAAGGCACTCCTAACCTAGGCCTTTGGTATCCTAAGAATACTGGATTTGACCTAATTGGTTACTCAGACTCAGACTATGCTGGATGCAAGATTGACAGAAAGAGTACTACTGGTAGCTGTCAATTTCTTGGTGGAAGATTGGTCTCATGGTTTAGCAAGAAGCAGCATTCAGTTTCTACCTCAACTGCAGAAGCTGAGTACATTGCTGCAGGCAGTTGCTGTGCACAAATTCTATGGATGAAAAGTCAACTTCTAGATTATGGTCTAGTGTTAAGAGAAATTCCTATTTACTGTGACAACACTAGTGCCATAGCCATCTCAGACAATCCGGTTCAACACTCTAGGACAAAGCACATTGATATAAGACATCACTTTATCAGAGAGCATGTTGAACAAGGAACTGTGAAGCTGATTTATGTCCCAACTGACAAGCAACTTGCTGACATCTTCACTAAGCCATTGGATGAAGCAACCTTCAACAGGTTGGTAAGTGAATTGGGAATGCTGAATCTGGTATGTTAATTTACTAAGGTTTCTAAATTTTCAATTCTTATTGAAGCTCATGACAGCAACTTCAAACCTGCTGTCAAGAGAAGTTACTGTCTACTTGGTTTATGTCTGTTATGTGACAGCATGTGTTGATTTGACTTCTCATGTCAGTATTTCTGTGCCAGTCTCATACTTTTAAACCGTGTATGACTTTAATGTGGTTATCTGTTAAGTTTGAGAGTTAAAAATCTGTTCCATTGGACTTTCACACTCTTTTGCATTAATCTGTAGGATTAAAGGAGGACACGACCATTAATTACTTTTGTGGTAGTTGTATGGGTACTCTAACTGTTGACCATTAGACTTTAATCCTTAGACGGTTTTGCCTATAAATTAACCTTAGGATTCACCAGTCTGCTCTCAGTTTTAAAGTAAATAATGGAAAACAAAGTAGGAATTGAAGTTGGTCTAAAGAAGTGTGATAGTGAACCCGACAATGAAGAGATCGACGAGCTCTTTGAAATATTGTTGGACGCCATGGATGAGATAGAAGAGGAAAAGGAGGCCAAGGCTAAGGAAGAAGAAGCCAAGGCTGTGGAAGAAGAGAAGGAGCTTCAGGCACTTCTTGAAAAAGAAGGCCGCTCTGAAGAAGAGATTAAGGAAGAAGTCTTAGAACTAGTTGATAAAATCATAGAATGATGTACTCAATGCTCAATTTTAATGATTTTATTAATAATAATAAAAGTTCCTGTTTATGTGGTTATTGAGTTTATGATTTGTCTGTGTTAATTGTTTAATATCTGTGTTCAAAAGATTACATTGCTAAATCCATAATTTGTCAATATTAAGTTAAGTGTATGAATCAAGCATTCTAATAAGTTCATGACAGAACCATTTCCTAATCGAAGTTACTGTCGTTAAGAAGGATACTGTCATGTGTTTCTTGACAGCAACCTTCTTGACAGCAGGAAAAGACTTTCTGTCAAGACTTGTAAAGGATACTGTCATTCATATGCTTAACGGTGACAGCAAGTTTTTGCGCAATAGTTGCTGTCGCGCAAAACCTACTGTCACCACCACTTCTTACTGACAGATTGTTTCTAGCGCACAGGTTACTGTCAACAATAGTGGACCGTTGTAATTGGATATTCACCCCACGATTGACAGTGAATAACGGGCAGTAACTCACGTGTTAAGAGAGTGGGTTAAGACACGTCCTTTAACTCCACTTTTTGAGCAAACGTTTGAGAAACCCATATTTATTCTCCAGTTACTCAGACATATCACTCTCACAAAACTCAAGGCAAAATACTTTTCCTCAAGCAAAAAGCTACTTTCTCACTTTCTTCTTTTCTTGAAATCTCCATGGCCCCCAAACAGACTCTCTCTCAAACAAACTTTGCTGGCATCTTTTCCCCAAATGATGCTGGTGAAGATTTCAAAGGACTGGTGTTTTTCTTGAACAAGTCCTATCTTCGTTCAGCCATTACCTCAACTCCAATTCTCGACCTAGACAAACTTGAGGAATTTTGGCGAACTGCTGTTGCTCAAACTGAGGGTGAAAACCCAGCTATTGAATTCAAGATAAATGGGCAACAATACATTCTCACAGCTGAGGTCATCAATACTGCTCTTGGAATTACACTGTACGCAGGCCAAAACTTTGCTCCACTTGCTAATGATGACACTCTGAAGAAGCTCTTCTTGAAGATTGGGTATGCAGGCCCTATTCTCGAAGAGGGAACAACCAAGTGGTACCCGTCTGGTGAAATGGACAGGAAGTATCTAAGGAAGGAGTGGAGCATGATATTTGATGCAATGGTCAAGGTGTTCTCTACCAAGTCCACAGGCTGGAATGGGATACCTTCCTACATCAAGAAACTGACACATTCTCTTTTCCATGGATACAAGGTGAATGTTGGAGCTCTCCTCATGGCACAACTCCGAGCTGCCATAGGTAAGAAGGTATCACACTACCCTCGCTTTCTTATGATGTGTATCAATACTTTCTGTGACTTTAATAATGATGCCCCTCGTCTAGAGGTTTGCTCTGTCTTGAAAAAGAACACACACACACACACTGTTATCTTCACAGGATCTAAATGCACATATTCCACTTTGCTTCACTCAGCACATGGTTGATCAAGTGTCCAACCTTGATTATCCATTACCTACTGGTTATGATTCGTTTTCTCTTGAGGATGAAGCTGGATTAGACCCAAATTCAGCTAACCCGCATTCAACACCATACACTCAGCCTAGGCCCTCTAGACTTCCCAAAGCCCAAAGAGAAGCCTTGCAAGAATCCAGAAAACGATCCTTAGAAGCTGATGTTGGTGGTAGCTCTGTTAGTCAAGAGGGAGACACTGCACCTAGTGCAGCAAATAAGGAAGGTAGTCACACAGAACCCACAGTGGTTCCCCCTGAGCCTAAGAAGAAGAGAGCTAGGAGGACCAAAACCACTGTCAGCCACCCTGCAGTCTCCCAAAAGACTGTAGAGGAAACCAGGGAAATAAACTCCTCCCTAGATGTGCCTTCTCAACAAGGTGCTTCTATTGAAATTGGCCTGTCTCCCAAGGCACCCTGTACAGAGTCTGCACAAACTCATGGTTCCCAACCTGAGATACCCCCACTTGAAGAAACGCACAGTGAGTTAGGGCACAGTGAGGATTTTTCTATTCCTATTGATGGTTCACATGTTTCATCTGTGAATCAGCCCCCACTCTCTACTACACTTTCACCTTCTTCCTTCCCTACACATTCTTTTGTTTCTTCTCCACAACCTAGAGAAGGGGACAGTCCCAACCCTTCAGGTTTTGATCATCCATCTCCAATCATGGATGAGCCCCCATCTAGTGGTCCACAAGAACCCATTTCTCAAAGTGAGATGGACACCACTCCTCCAAACACTGAGCTAGGGCAAAGTGGTATTTTGTCCGAAAATGAAACAGCCAACACTTTGTCTGACCTCCAAGGAGCATCTTACCTTCAGGAAGATGCTGTCACAGCCTCTGTTGCTGTCAAAGACACTGGGGATGCTACTGTCCTGGGCACAACTACTGTCAAAGGTGGAGAGAAAGATACTGTCACTACAGAACATACTGTCACTCCACCTCCCAAAGATGCTGTCATGCCAGAACCTGCTGTCCAGCCTACACCTGACAGTAACATTCCTACTCAGTATGCTGTCAAGCCCTCCCAGCCTAATTTTGATGCTGTACTGGTTGAGGATGCCTCTGATGATGACCTACCTCTTGCTAAACTCCTAAAGGTACATTCTAAATCTTCTCCTTCCATGCATGTTAGTACTGCTCATACCCATGCATCTAGGTTGAGTGAGGGTGTGCAAAAGAAAAGAGAGATAAAAGAAAAGAGAGGTGAGCATAAAAATGAGAGGCAGCCAAATGAGCTGGCAAAAGGAGAGGGACTTGAGCATGTCCAGAGAGATATTGAGGGAGCCCACATTATTCAGGCCCTAGGCCTTGAGAGTCAAACTGTGAGGGGTGATGAGATCACTCAAAAACACCCTGAGAGTGTGAGAACCCCCATAGCCTCCAAGCCCCTGTCTTTTCCTTCCCCTCCAAGAAGGTTAAGGTCTGGTGGCCCCTCTGCTACTTTTGGTGACAGGATTGCAGCTCTTGAAGGACAGTGTATTACTTTGGACTCCAAACTGGACTCTCTCTCTCAACTGGTGGTTGATGGTTTTGCTGCTACTCAACTCTCTATTCAGTTCCTAACTGACCTGGTAGCTGCCAACTCAACTAAGGGGGAGAAGGTAGCAAGATCAGAATCTTTGCCTATTCAAGAATCAGGTGGAACTCAGGGGGAGCCTGTAGCTGTGAAGACCAGAGGGGGAGCTAAAAGGAAAGCAATGTCTAAGGGGGAGCAAGTCAAACCAAGCAGTGCAAAACCACAGGATAAAGCTGGACAGCCTGTTGAAATGGAAATGGATGGAGAAAGGGTGTTAATGTCAAAGGAAACTCAAGATGCATTGCACAGAAGACCTGCATCTAGACATCCAATCTTGCCTCCTGTGGTGATTAGAGAACCTATTCAAGAAACTCAAGAAACTGCTCTACACAAGAAATGGAGAGAAATGGAGGAACAAAACAAACTTGGGAAAGGTAAAGGGAAACTGCCTGAATCCATCCATAAAGGAACTACTTGGTCCAATGGTACTGAGTATGATCAAGAGGAAGCCAATGTCTTGATGGTGGATTACAGGGAGAGCACATTACACAACCATGACAGTGAGTTTAGCAGTTTGGTGGAAGAAGGAATGAATGCTCCTAGCAACCGTCCAACCAACACCACAACTCTGTTAAAGGAACAAATTATCAGTGTCAGTGTAATGGTGAATGATGAGAAAAGATGGGTTGTAAGTATTTATCTAACTTCTGGCATATCTTATTTCATCACAATGCAACTATTGCAGAGTCTGCCAGCAAAGGTGTTGTGTGCTTTGAAGGGAAAGATCAGGGCAACTCAAACACCATTCAATGAAATATTGGATATGCAAATCCAGAATCTGATCATACAGAAGCTACCTGAAGTCTACTCAAATCCACCAAGTGTTTTCTACAGATCTGAAACTAAGGATGGCACAAGAAGGAACAGCTTCATGAATATTGGTAGCCCATCCAGAATGGAAACCAAGTCAATTCTGAAGGTACTAGATGGAATACTCAGTTCAAATGCCAATCCAGGAAGAGTTCATGCTGTTCAAGAAATCTACAAAATGCTGGTGTTGAGAGACAAGGCACTGGGAGCTAGAATAAAGGAGCTAATCACTAGAGCCAATGCCAAAAGAAATGATCAAGGTGGAAGTTGCTTCTATAACATTCCTCCCCATGATGATGATGATGATGATGATGAAGATGGTAAGGATGGAGGTGGTGAAGCTTCTGGAAATGCTGGAAATGCTGGTGGAAGTAATTCTGGGAATACTGGTATTCAATCTCAGAATGAAGGCAATGAAGAAACTCCTAGCCAGGAAAAGAAAGATGCTGGTGCAACAGATGAAGAGGAGTCAAGAATACTGGAAGCTTTGGAGGCAAGCATTCTTAGATGTGCTATTGATTGCATAAATGCTGAAAAAGATGCTGTCACCAAAGGTACTGTCGACAAAGATACTGTCATAGAAGATGCTGTCTTAGAAGATGCTGTCGACAAGGATACTGTCAAGGAAGGTTCTATCAAGGATGAAACCAAAGCTGCTGTCAAGCCCAAGAGACTGAAAGCTAAAGCAAAGGCATGGTTTACTAGACAGAAACCTGCAGGAAAGCACAAGTACTCAGGAAAGGAAAAGGCCACTGGATTTGGCAGGAATCTCAAAAAGCCAATTCAATCAATTCCTCCCAACAGTCTTAAGATTCAACAAATGAAATCAAAAGAAATTAAGAGTGTTGAGGTTAAGCTGGATGCAAATCAAGAGGCCACTGAGTACATTCTGTGGTGGGAAGAATCAAGGTCTGCCAAGATTGACAAGGACTTCAATTTGGTAGCCACATCAACCAAGAACAGCACATCAACCATAGATAAAAGAAGAATTGATTTCTTCTACCTGGAAAGAATGGTAGAGTTGCTGGAGAGCTATGATAATGTTTCAGAGGCTGTCATGGAACATGTTCTAAAATATCAGGCAGATAGGGATGCTGAATTTTATCAGAAATTTGGCTATAACTTTGCAGATTTTGATGATGCTGATATTCTTACTGATCTTCCAGCCTCTCCTATACCATACCACTGGTACTATGAGTTTGATGACTCACCCACAGAAGAAGGGCAAGCCCAACCAACTCAGGAAGGGCAACCCAAGCCAAGCAAAGGACCTGAATCTTCTGCATATTCTCAAGCTCAGACAGAACTTGATAAGAAGGAAGCTGAATTACTAGAAATTCACAAGGCCTCTAACAAGGCAGAAAGTGAAGCTCCAAATTATCAACCATATATGCTGGAAAATCCCCTAAGAGTCAAGTTCCTAAAAGAAGAAATCTATGTTTGCAGCTTGCATAAGCTTAAAACATCCACTCTGAAGGATTTACAGTATATGGTAGCTGGTTCAATTCATCCCTTGGAACAGATTTGTTCTGATGAGATAGAGAAGTTATTGGAAGGGAGAAAAGGAGAAGACTCAAAGCTGGACAAGCAAAGAAGGAAGTCTCTCAATGCTTATCCTGGAAGAAGATTCAAGCTCATTAATGAAGAACTTCATTTCAGAACCTATCCATATGATATAGAGCAATGGCTGAATCTCAGGGATGTTAGCTCTCTCATATCCCCTTCCATAAAGAAGATCATTGATGAAGTAGAGGATGATGCAGTGTCTGCTGCTGAAATTTCTCTTGTAGAAAGTCTAAGAAGCTGCTTGGCAGAAGCTCTCAAAAGAGAGGATGCAGCAAGACAGAAGAGGAAATCTCAAGCTAAGTGAAAATTCTTAAATTCTGATCTTGTTAGTTAAGTTGTCAGCACATATTGTAAATTTGCTGTTATTTTCCATAAAAACAAATTGGGGGAGATTGTTGGGATTTATGGGTGATAGCATAGAAACATCTTAACTTTGATTGTACTTAATTTTTTAAATTAAGTAGAACATACTGTCATAGCCAAAGTATGTTCTTGTAATCAGTATGTAATGTTATTCTAGTTGTATTGTTTGAAAGAAGTTCACTTATGTGTTCAAGCCTCAAAGAATGCTTTTTGGATGACAACATGAATAAAGGTTACTGTCCTAAAGCTGTGACAGTAAGATTACAAGAAGACAGAATGTTGCAAGTCACGACAGCATATTCACTCTGACAGCAACATTGGCGGAAGACTACGCGACAGCAACTATTGCCCTCGACAGCAAGTTTGGGATCCTCGACAGCACTCTATGCGGGGAACTCATACTGTCACCAAAAGATCATTCCTGTGACAGCAAGCTTTGCGGCAAAAGTAACTGTCTCAATAAAGATCCTTATGCTAGGTATCTTTCTCAGTCAAATCCCGTGACAGTTTAAATGTTCAAGAAACAGGCGTGATGCAGCATCCCTAAGCTGCACCAAGTCTGCAAGACTACGACAGAAGCTTCAAGGCACTACAAATCAAAAGCGAATCAATTCAAGAGCAAGGTCAAGTCTTTATCTGCTGAATTGGTTTAGCTGGAAATAGAATGAATCTAGGTTGCTTTCTTTGTAATGTATATCTGACATGTTAGCAATTTAGGAAAGTCACATGGGTAAGACAATCTGTAAGAAGCTGCCACTTGACAGTGACAGCAGCTTCACAAACCCGTGACTGATAGTGATAGGGTTAGTCCTATACCTTCTATCAACTCATTCTAGAATAGTAACGAAGACAAGCAAGTGTCTTTGAAGAAAACCCGCAGCTCGAGAATTCTTTCTTGAGGTTGTAGCAACACTTTGCAAAATAAATAAAACATTTATTTTGTGAATCTTGTTCTTACTAAATACTGTTCGTGATTGCATATATTGCTGATAATGTTTAATCTTGATTTTAGTTGTTGAAATTTAGATTGAATTTTATCAGTATTGCATTCATCCCCCCCCCCCTTCTGCAATACACAAGGACTAACAGAATATATACTTTAAGCTCTTATGATCTGTGTAGATTTCACACTTCTCTCCGTAGAGGTAATGTCTCCAAATTTTCAGCGCGAACACGATAGCTGCTAATTCCAAATCATGAGTTGGGTACTTCTGTTCGTGCGGTTTGAGTTGTCGTGAAGCATACGCGATCACTTTTCCATGTTGCATTAAAACACATCCTAATCCTTTGTGTGAAGCATCACTGTAGATAACGAAATTTCCTTGATCATCTGGTAAGACTAACACTGGTGCTGTCACTAATCTTCCTTTCAGCTCTTGGAAACTTTCCTCACATTTCTCAGTCCAAACAAACTTCTCATTCTTCCGAGTCAGTGCAGTTAACGGTGTAGCTATCTTTGAAAAATCTTGAACAAATCTCCGATAGTATCCAGCTAATCCGAGAAAACTTCTCACTTCATTAGGGGTCCTTGGTCTCTCCCAATTAACCACAGCTTCAATCTTGGCAGGGTCCACTCTCACTCCTTCTAGACTAATAATGTGACCAAGAAATTGTACTTCCTCCAACCAGAATTCACACTTTGAAAACTTTGCATATAACTTTTCCTTTCTCAAGACTTCCAATGCAATCCTTAGATGTTCCGCATGATCTTCCGAAGACTTCGAATATATCAGGATGTCATCAATAAATACAATCAAAAACTTATCCAAATACGTTCGAAACACTCGGTTCATCAAATCCATAAACACAGCCGGGGCATTAGTTAATCCAAATGGCATCACTAAAAATTCGTAATGTCCATATCTCGTGCGAAAAGCAGTCTTCGAGACGTCTTCAGGTTTGATCTTCAGTTGATGGTATCCAGATCTTAAATCAATCTTTGAGAAATAGGCTGCTCCTTTGAGTTGATCAAATAAATCATCGATTCGCGGTAACGGGTACTTATTCTTTATAGTCAACTGGTTAAGTTCTCGATAATCTATACACAATCTCATACTCCCGTCTTTCTTCTTGACAAATAAAACTGGCGCTCCCCACGGCGATATACTAGGCCTTATAACTCCTTTATCCAAAAGATCTTGTAGCTGCGTAGCCAATTCCTTCATTTCTGCCGGTGCCATTCTGTAAGGTGCCTTTGATACTGGTTCTGTTCCAGGTGCCAAATCAATCGTAAATTCTACTTCTCGATCTGGAGGTAATCCGAGTAGTTCGTCAGGAAAAACTTCAGGGAACTCATTTACAACGAGTATCTCTTCCATCTTCAACACCTGCTTCTCCACATCCACAACATGAGCCAAATAAGCTTCACAACCTTGTCGAAGTAGTCGCGTCGTTTGCATAAACGTTAAGAACTTCCTGGTTTGTCTTTGACCTTAAAACACCACTTCTTGATCTTCGTCCACACGCAATCTTACTTGCTTTTTCCTACATTCAATCTGTGCATCGCAATCTACTAACCAATCCATTCCTAGGATAACATCGAATTCTCCCATTTTGAACGGTATCAAATCCGCATGAAAAAGATATCCACTGATCTCTATTTTACAGTTAGGACACACTTGGTCTACGAGAACTCTATCCTGGTTAGCCACTTCTATTACTAACGTCCTTTCCAATGGTTGTATCTCACATTGCAATTTATCAAGGAATCTTTCAGATATAAAAGATCTAGTCGCTCCAGAATCAATTAACACTTTAGCTTTAACAGAATTCACAGGAAGCGTACCTGCTACCACATCTCTGTCCTGAACCGCTTCATTGATTGACATATTAAAAGTTCTTGCTCGAGGTTGAGATGACTGTGACCGTGTTGGTGGTGCAGTGAGCCTAAGTACATTAGCAGATTGGACCGGTTCCTTACATTCTCGCGCAAAATGTCCCGCTTTTCCACACTTGAAACATGTTAGTCCTCCTGGCTTTGAACTTGGACATCCATCAGCATAGTGTCCCTTCTTGTTGCATTTAAAACATGTGATGTTCAACTTGTTACAGATTCCCGAATGTCTTTTACCACACGTCTTGCACTCTGGTATAGACGGCTTTCCCGTGATAGTTGGCGGCTTTCCTCCTTGAGGTTTCTTGTCTGAACTTCCAAATCCACTCCTCTGTTTCTGAAAATTCCTATCTCCTCCTGGTTGATTTCCAAACCTTTTCCTATTCTGAGAACTTCCTTGTCCTTCATCACCTTGGCTTCTTTCAGATCCTCCAAACTTTCGTTTCTTTCCAAATTTCTCCTTTTGAACTAATTCGCTTTCACCCTCAATGATCATCGCTTTCTGTACTACCGCAGTATAATTTCTCAACTCAAAAGCTGTAACTCTACTCCTTAACCATGGCTTTAATCCATGTTGAAACTTTCTAGCCTTACTGACATCATCTCCTACGTACCTAGGTGCAAATCTTGCCAATTCAGTAAATTTGGCTTCGTATTCTGCCACACTCATCCCTTCTTGTCTTAATTCTAAGAACTGAACTTCCAACTGATCTTGTAGGTACCTTGGTAAATATTTTTCCTGAAATAGTTCCGTAAATCTTTGCCAAGTAATATCTCCTTCTCCTAACTTCACAGATTCCCACCAAAAATTAGCTTCTGCCTTCAAGTAGTAACTAGCAAATTCAGTTTTCTGATCTTCCCCAACCTTAACTAACGCAAAAGCTTTCTCAATGTCGATTAACCATGATTTCGCCTCAACAGGGTTTAGAGTACCTTTGAATTCAGGTGGGTGGACAGCTTGAAATGATTTAAAGGTTGTCAAAGGTTGAATATTTCGTTGTTGTTGTTGAGTCAAGGCAGCAGTTTGTTGTTGGAGTAATTGAAGTATCTGAGTTATAGTTGGGTCTACCGGGTTCTGGGCCTCGGTATCGGTTGTCTGTTGAGTAGAAACAGTAGTCTTTTTCTTTGGTGGCATTTTTCTGATAAGAGATAAGCAATTTATGAAACAATATGCATATATATACCACAATGTAAACTCTTTTTGAAAACATTTATAAAACTGTAATCATAAAAATTTTAAAACTTTTAGTCATATTGTTAGATAACTTGCTCGTCTCCGTAACAGGGTAAACATGGTAAGCATAGGTATTATAGGATCAGGTTAACAATAAATGGTATAACAGTTTAAAGCAAGGTATAAGAAAAGAACGTGCATAATATAAAGATAAGAGTCAGGTACAATAGATGACAGGGTACATGATCACCCCATAAAGTCATAGAAAAGCCAATGTCAGAGCAGATAATATAATACTGTCTACTAGTACTAGGAAAACGGGAAAACATCCTAACAACTAGTAGTCATCCGTGCAACTAATCAATACTAAAACCAATGGGCTCTAACAGATGTCCCATTCTCAGAATCCAACCATCTCTAGTCTCGTCCACCACGAACAGCTCTCAGCTCACACAGCATCCAGCTAACAATCCTAGTCACTCTCCTGGCCTCCTCTAAAGCATCAACAGTAACGGGTCCTTCGGCTAGGCGCTTTCTCGCTGTCTCCTCTACAGTACGAATCCTATCCTCCCACTCCGTCTCAGTAATAGCAACACGACGGTCCGCCTCATCAGACATCTGGTCTACAAGGGCCTGAAGCTCGGCATTCTGTCCGGAAAGGGTCTCTAGGTCTCTAGCAAGGTCTACATGAGCATGAAGAAAGATAGGTGCAGGATCTCCCATGACTGAAACACGAGAATCAACAGATGCTGCTCTCCAAGGGATAGTAGTATGAACAGGTACAGGTGCAAATGGTAGCTCAACGGGCTGAACACTAGGACTACCTATCTCCGTTGGATCCTCCTCATGATCAGACAAAGTATGCATAGGGTCAGATGATGTGATAGATGGGTGAGGGGGTGTGTCTCCACCACTAACGTCCATCTCCAGCGATAACAATATAGATATAGATACTTATATAATAACAGGTTATCTTAATCCTAAAGACTTAACTTAAAGGAAAGTACTTACGCCTACCGTGGCTACTTCGCATCTATCAATCTAATATCCTAACAGATTCCTACTCCTTTCATAACTATCTTAATCATCTTTTATTAATAGGGATCCTAATCCTGGCTTGTTTCAGTGACCAAAAACTGACCGCTCTGATACCAACCTGTGACGCCCTCCCAATCTGGGGTCATGATCGGGGAGTCACTACAAACTCTATACAATAAACCCATAAACAATAATATAAACATGCAGACTCGACCCCAACTCTACCCTGGATCTCAACAGTTGATGGTGTGAAACAAGCAATCCACTATCTAATTCATTAATACATAACATAAGTCTCAAAAGTTTTTACAACCTTATCTTAAAAGTTCTATGTTCCCTCCTTACAAGACGCCGTCTACAAGTGGTCATCACCTACCTGAGCTGGCATCCCAAAAACAACCCTATAGGAAGACTTCCTAGCTGTCTGAAAAGTGTGTACCATCTTCTCGTTTAACTGTGGGTTAGAATAGGGAAAAAGAATGAGCCAAATGCTCAGCAAGTAATAATATGTCCAAATAGTTAACCACTGGGAAACAGTTCTAATATCAATATGTATGACATGGGTATAGCAAAATCTGTATCAAGGGATTATCAGAACAATGAATTGAATATACAATTTCAAAGCAGTTTCCAATATCAATATATATAGCATGGTTTTAGCAGAATCCATATCAAAGGATTATCAGAACAATGACATAAATATGCAATTTCAAAGGGTAAACCAATTTCATTATCAATATATTTGTTTTCAAGAAAAGCATTAAGTAATTTTTGGAGATTTTTCACAACGCACCGGACAATACGGGTGATCAGCCACGTAAAGTCCCCATACCGGACACACAGTCCCTCTGGTCCTTGTATTGGGTCCCATTAGGCAACACATTGGCCTTTAGACTAGTCCATCCCTAGTCCATTTATTATAATTAAAAAGTGCTGGACCGACGTTACTCGGCCTCTTACACCTCCAATCTTAGGAATCCGTGGAAACCACAAATCGGAATTTAAATGAGTCTAAACTTTATTCCTTTTTAAAACATGTTCAGGTATAAAGAAGTCCTTTGGAAATCAGATAAGTTCAATCAAAACACTTTGGATTTCTATTAGTGGAATATAGGAAATATTTATCATCGGGTATGTTCTGGTAATGTACTAGAATGAGAGTTAGGTGTATTCACTTTCAGGTATAAAAAGGGAATGCATAAGTATATGATCAAATTCAGGTTATAGAATCATAGGTCATTAGGTTTCAATTCATGGATATGAACAGGGTATAAAGGTTTAAGGATAAAGAACTAAACAAAGCATGGTATATAGTTCAACATGGTATATATGAACAAAGATAAGGGTTATCAATGAACAATAGGTGTTTTCAGAATTTAAAAGTATATCAAGGCAAGATAGCAATTCATATGTGTCAAAATGAAACAATGGAATCGAAATACGAAAGCAAGTTTGTATTACTTGCCTTAAGTAGCTAAAAGGGGTAATGAGCAATCACTGATTCTCCACCTTAGTCTTTCCTTTGTCTCTAAGTTCCACTTCCTTGGACTCTACAAAAGAATATATTCTATCTTAGTATGCCCTCTCTAAAATGCTAATCCTTTATTCTAAACTACCCAACGCATCCTAAACGCGTAAACACATAATAGGTACACCACATTTCAATCATGTGATAGGCAACAACCATATAAACGCACATCGTCATTTAAATACACATAACATGCTCCTAATACATATATATATACAATAATATATCTTTCAAATCATACCACACTTGGTATTCCTTAAATCAATTTGATCATGCCAACCATATCCTTAACACTTTTACAACAATGTTTTTCATCTCAAAAAGCTGAAAAATCTGCTGCGCATACTTTACTAAAACATTTTTCATAAATCCAAAAATAATCAAACAATTACCAAATTTGACAGACTACTTCCTGATTACTAACTCAACTTAGCATAAAAGTTTCAACTTCAGAACACTTTATTTAGATTAAAAACGAACTGTATAAACTAGGTACTGAAACACAGAAAAATCCCTGCTGCGCAACTTTTAGTAAAACAAGCATAACTTTTTATTCGTTAACTCTATCGATACAAGGTTAGCGCGTGCACAAACTAGATTCAATTTAGAACAGTGACATCCTAGGATCTCTGTCTAAAACAGGCAGCAACAATTCGCAATTTAGCAAAACAGGACAGACAGTTTTTCTGGAAATCCAACATGGCATATATCTATACAAAACCAATCCACAATTATAATCTCTACCACAATTAATCATCCCATATCAAAACTAAAACTCTTCCTTAGCTGAAAAAGGTTTTACCAATCAACTCATGACCTCAAGAAACTACTAGAATCTATACATGCAATTATCAAACACCAAAACTAACAAACCAACAATCCAAATACTTGGAACTTCACTAAAATTCCCAAATCAAAACCTTTAACATCAAAATTTCGAACTTAACTAAACTTAACACAATTAATTTAACATGCAATCACCATAACCTTGAATTTACACATCAAACATCCATTATAATCAAATTTCAAACTAATTATCAAAAGAGGAAAAATTGAAAATACACATGCACTTCGGTTTTTCAACATGCAATTCATAACTCCACTAAATACTAGTATTAATACAATAATCGGACTCAAAAGCATCATCATCGTCCCCGTCGGCTCGCCGGAGCTCATTGCCGACGGCGACATGATTTGGAGGTGCCCGGAAAATCGGGTTTCCTTCAACAAACCTCACCAATAATAATCTAAACAATCTCCTTATCACAGAATCATCACAAAACAAAGGTTTCGGGATTGAATCAAAATCAATTCGCACAAAACCCCTTTACATGCAACTGATACACACGCATACACACTGCCATACACACACACACACACACATATGCGCATATATATATATATACACACACATAATTATCAATATATTTGAGAGATTGAGAGAGAATGAGAGAGAGAGATTTTTACAGAAGAAAAATCGAGAGAGAGAGAGAGAGAGAGAGAGAGAAGAGAGAGTCGAACGGCAAAGTGGAGAAAGGGGCAAAACTGAGTGTAAGGGTTTTATAAGCCCAGGGGCAAAATAGTAATTTAATAATTCCAAAAATCTGATTTTTAATAAAACAAAACCAATATAATGCCTTTCAAAAATTCGAAATAAAATGAAGATAATATTAAAAAATCAAAATTTTATTTTTAAAACATAGAATACGAATTTACAAGCTCACCCATATTTTTCAAATATTTTTATGATCAAAATTGAATTAAATATGAATTTTCAAAGTTTTGATCACATAAAGGACATTTAACTCATAAAATCGTTTTTAAATCCTTAAATTCAAAATTAAATTCCTCCATTAATTTTAGAAAATAATAGAATATAAAATAAAGGTTGTGAAAAAGATTTCACAATAAAAAGAGTCTCCGATGATTTTATAAAATTCCCGGAAGGTCAAAAAGAACTAATTTTTAATAAGAAATTCATATAAAATGCAATTAAAAGCATACACATATATTTTAATTCATACCATTCACCAAGTAAACATCTAATTATCACACTTTCAAGTATCCACCTTTCACACAATACTCACATATCATAGAACTCAAATATTATTAAATATTAATATTGTACAAGCGTTTTTCTGAGTCGTTATACTTCACCAGGCTTGGCCATGAATGCCTCATATTGAGATATAAGTATTTGCCTCTGGTTGCCTTTAACTTCTTCACTTCCTTCATAGAGTAAGGCTAACCTGATCCACATCTCCTTGGCTGATGTGCAGCTTATCACACTTCCACACATGGCTTTATCCAACGTGAGAGAATCGAGCAAGATGAGTTGCAAGTGATCATCTAGCACCATTTTCTCCTTCTCAGTTTCCAAAAATTCCGAGGGATCTTTGGGAACCCAATGTGCAGGAATGATTTCACCATTTACTGTTGTGGCTTCAATTTCCTTCCTTGGTATGAAAGGACCATTCTCGAGTATACCTGGGTATAGTGGACTCGCAGCTTTGATAAACAACAAGATTTTTCTTTTCCAATTGCTGTAGTTCTCTTTATCAAAAGCTGGGATCTTGATACTGTTTGATTTCTGCATTGTCGTCGGGATCTCATATATGTATGTTAATCTAATTGCTCTGATACCAGTTGTTGGTCCTTGTGTATTGCAGAAGGGGGGGGGGGGGGATGAATGCAATACTGAAAAAATTCAATCTCAGTTTCAACAACTAAAACTAAGATTTAATGTTATCAATAATATGTATGCATTCACAAACAGTATAATAGAGAAGACAGGATTCACAAAATAAATGTTTTATTTATTTTGCAAAGTGTTGCTACAACCTCAAGAGAGAATTCTTGAGCTTCGTTCTTCTCCAAGACACTTGCTTGTCTTCGTTTCTTTTCTAGAATGAATTGATAGTCTAAGTATAAAACTAATCCTATCACTATCAACACGGGTCTGTGAAGCTGCTGTCATTATCAAGTGGCAGCTTCTTACAAAGTGTCTACCCATGTGACTTTCCTAAATTGCTAACAATGTCAGATATACATTACAAAGAAAGCAACCTAGATTCATTCTATTTCTAGCTAAAACAATTCAGCAAATAGAGACTTGACCTTGCTCTTGAATTGATTCGCTTTTGTTTGCAGTACTTGAAGCTTCTGTCGTAGTCTTGCAGACTTGGTGCAGCTTAGGGATACTGCAACACACCTGTTTCTTGAACATTGAAACTGTCACGGGGTTTAACTGAGAAAGATACCTAGAACAAGGATCTTTCTCGAGACAGTTACTTTTACCGCAGAGCTTGCTGTCACAGGAATGTGCTTTTGGTGACAGTAGGAGTTCCCCGCATAGCGTGCTGTCGAGGTTTCCAAACTTGCTGTCGAGGGCTAAAGTTGATGTCGCGTAGTCTTCCGCCAATGTTGCTGTCAGAGTGAATATGCTGTCTTGACTTGCAACATTCTGTCTTCTTGTAATCTTACTGTCAATTCTTATGACAGTAACCTTTATTCATGTTGTCATCCAATATGCGTTCTTTGAGGCTTGAACACAGAAAGTGAACTTTTTCCAAATTACACAATTAAACTAACATTGCATACTGATTACAAGAACATACTTTGGCTGTGACAGTATGTTCTACTTAATTAAAAAATTAAGTACATACAAAATTAAGTTGTTCCTATGCTATCACCCATAAATCCCAACATAGTGATTGGTATTTAACAACTTAAATTAGTCCTCGTGGGAACGAATTTTATATACTACTTGTAACGATATGTGCACTTGCATTGAGTTGTAAAATCGCTAACATAATAGATTCCTCATTTCAATGTTTAAATCACCAATTGCTCATAATAAAATGTAACTTAATTTTCTTTATCATAAAAAAATCATGGATACTTGTATAATTAAAATGCACAAGAATAAAATTTGAGGTTAAATAATAAAATGAGAAATTTATTTATTTATTTTTTAAATAAAATTTAAATATTGTAAATGTTTTTAATATTGTTGAGAATAAGGAATTAGATCATTTACCTCAGTTATTGAATAAAATAAATGTATTTCATAAAAAATTTAGCATATCAAAATAATATTTACAAAAAAAAATGTGTATATCAAAATATTGTATATCTCAAATTTCATATATCTAAGAAAAGTTGCATAAAATATAACTCATGTTCTTTATTTTCTTTATGTTTTGCATAGTAATAAATGTTAAACTTGCATGTTTGGATAATTTTTTTTAAAAGATAATGATTTATGCCTTATAATTATTTTAACTTAAATTTAGAAGGAAAATTTCATATTAATATTTATTTAGATAACTTTTTTGTTTTGTGCTATAACTTATGAATTATTAAAAATATAGAAATAAAAAATTAATATTAAATTGAACATATGATTGTTGTAGAATTTATATCAAATAAAAAAAATTATACAAAAAAACCCTCCTACCAACATTGAAATTATTAAACTACATTTTTACAGTAAAATTATTTTTTAATTTATTGCACAAACATACATCTTTTTAAACATGAAGTAAAATATAAATCAAAACCCTAACTTTAAATTTCTAAATCTTATATTTGTTATTCACAAATACAGTAAAATCTCGATAAAGTAATACCCTTGGGACCAGAAAAAATTATTAATTAATCGATAAATTAATAATTTATTAATTTATCGAGATGTATCATTTTAAAATTATATAACATATACAATTCTCAGAATTATAGGTTTTATAAATTTATATTTATTGTGATTTCATCTATAAATACTAAAAAAGAATCATAAATTTGAGTAAATAATATTTATGAAATTAAGTAAATTGAATAGATTCATGAATTTATTTAAATTATAGATACATGAATTTAAATGAAGCAATGGCAGAATTTTTGGATGATGAACAAATCATTGGCAGAATTTTTGGATGATGAACAAATTATTAACAGTGTCATGGAAAATGAGGAAGAAGATGAAGCAAAACATAAGAGGATAGTACACAGTCGGAGCTGGTCTTACTAAAAGATGTAATAAATATCTATAATTTTGATATAATATGTAATTATTAATTTATATATTATACGGGACTTATATACTTTGATAAAAATATATTATCTTATAAATTTAGCGAATTATTAATTTATATTAAAGGGCCCGAGTTGAGACTACAAAAAAATATTAATTAATCGAGATTATTAATTTATCGAGGTTTTACTGTAATATTTTTAGACATTTACATGTACCTCCTTTCTACAAACTTTAAACTAAAAATGAGGGTAAAAGTTAATATGAGATACAAACTTGTTCATATATTGAAATAATTTCTCGCACAAACCAAGACATATATTAAAATAATTTTATAATTAAAAAATGATAAATAATAATATTTCGGTTTTATTATATATTTGTATAGTAATTTTATAATATTCTATACCCTTTTCATATATCAAATATTTGTATAAATTGGATAAGTATATATTATACGACAATAATCATATGATTATTATTGATTGATTAAATAATAATTTAATTTTTAATTGCGTGAAACAAATTTTGTTAAATTGATAAACTAAGTGTAATATAAATAATTATTATTGTACAATTGTTCGCGTTTAACATTAACGTTTGTAATTTCATGTAATTTTAATGTAATAAAAATATATTTGTAAAAAACTAATCATATGTTAGATTATAACTAGTTTTTTTTTGGTATTTGGGAATCAAATTTGAAAGCAATGTCTTTAACTCTTTCATCTATCGTTGCTCGCATATCAATTGCATCAAAGTAGTTTTTAGCTCGCAAGAGGGTCCTTTTGGCAATCTTAATGAAAAAGCCCGCACTTTTTGGACTGTTCTTCTAAATCAAAACTAAAATATAATACAATTTTATTAATCAGAAAGTCTATTACAATGCTAACTATTACAAAAGCGCAGCTAAAAACGATCCAAAAGCAAATCTATTCTGAACCTAAGATCCTCAAATTCCAACGTTATCCTACTTGAGTTACACCGAACCTGAAATTTATAAGTAATGAGCTATACAGCCCAGCAAGAAACCAATCGATCCAACTAGTCGGGCAAATAACATGTATACACATAACATAATACAATATTCAATACGATACAATAATCTTATACAATACATAACTTCGATACACTTATTCTTATTCGATACGATACGACACCAGATCACAACAATAACCTGAAACCCACAATTTATGCCACGACCACTACAACCCGGTGATAACGGTCCTAAATTTTCAGAAAATTGTCACTACAACCCGGTGACTTGGTACTTATTCTTATTCGATATTTTCACAAATCATGGCACAAATCAGAGTCCCAAAATTATCGTATAGACACCACATAGATACACAAATACATATATGTTCAAAGTATATCATCACTTAGCCCAAGTTTATATAATCAAATATACATACACAACACATAATTTCGAAAACACTAGATAAATCAATTGGAAACTTACCTCGACATCTAAAACCTTGAACGTCTCCATGATTCCAATCTGACCAGAACTGTGTTTACTCTTTTTGACCCTCTAAACGACGTTTTCTTGGAAAACTTAAAACACGAAAGTTGTGGAGAACGAAAAGACCTTTCCAAAAAGTCCAAAATCAACGAATTCCGACTTACGATGAATTCAGTACGAATTTTACAAGACTGTTGAACTATTCGTATTTAAAACCCTACGAATTTTGATATAAAACGCGAGGAAGGAGAATAAGAGGTTTATATAGCGTTAAAAAACCCTAACTCTAAACCTAATACTTACCCGTGTTCAAATCTGATCCAAACTTTAGGCCCATTAGTCTAATTTAATTTTAAATCTTATTCTTTTTCAAATTCTTTCATTATTATTAATCTAAAAATTACGGGATATTACACTTAATGTCTCCTTTCCTTTGGTCTCCATGGAGAGTGCTTTACATTCTCTTCAATGGTGTAGAGAGATAAGACATATTGCGTATTCTCTTAATTTTATGTATAAATGATGGGACCAATTAACGAACAATCAGTTTTCTGATCGTTGGATGAAATTTTCAACGGCTAAGATTATAAAAAAAAAAATTAACTACTCCGTTATAATTTTTCGAGGAGCCTCTACTCTCCGCTATAAATTATCACGGAGTGAACGAGTGACAAAAAATATACCAAATAGACTCCGCTGTTATTTTTCGCGGAGGTGTCACATTAGGGTTCTTCTCAAAAGCTTCAGAAATCTTCGTAAATCTACCATTAAGCAACCTGAAAACCAGTTTCTTTCACCACTTAACCATCATCATTATTACTATTATCGATCCCCCACCCATCTGCACAACCCCTAATCTATTCACATCTGTTAACAGAGGAATTCAGTATTAACAAAATTTGAGGTTCGTCGCCGGAATCAAGATCTACGATGGTGGTTCTTCGTCGGAAAGCCGCCGGAGTATGGTGGTGGCTCACTGAGCTCTTCGCTTCCAACCCCTTATAATGTGCCTACGTACCCCGTATTTATAGGGGATCAAGCCCTACGTAGTTCTTGGGGAGCAAGTAACCTATATGGGTTGGTTTCTGATTTCCGAGGCCCACTAGGATACTTGATCCGTCTTCTGGAATTGGTCTTCGACTCGCTTTAGGAATGTCCAACGATGAGGCCTAGTCACAAAGGCTCAAGGCTCGTCTATGCTTTTAGGAATTCATATATAAGGAAACTTCCCCCGTCGAGGACTAGTCCTATCTGTTACCAGCTATTTCCTTATTTCATAGACGCAGGTATAACCATGACTTACCCCAAATGCCAGACGCATCCTTGTCCCCCGAATGAGAAGGACCCACCAGATTGCAGGACAAGTGATCCCAACCGTTTGGGTGCAAAGTGTAGGATTACTCCAAAGTTCCCCAATGAGGACATGCCCATTGAGTACAGGAACAGAGCTCCCAAAGCACACACCAAGGTTCACCCCACATCCCCAATGAGGACGCGCCCATTGAATACATGAGGTGGCCTTCAGTACACAAGCATACCCCTGGAGGCCTTCAACAACGGACATCCCCCTCCAAGGGCACATCATAGGAGAGAATTCTTCAATCATCAGGCACACCCCTGGAGGCCTTCAATCACGGACATCCCTCCCTTAGGGCGCATCCTAAGGGAGAAGTCTTCAATAAAATATCAATATTAAACCAAGAGAATCATCTTTCAATGTCAAGTTGCCACTTTAACACATGAGGGCACACCCACAAGGGGTGGACGGCCAGAGGGTGCACCCTCTCCCTTACTGAGGGCAAGCCCTAAGCTTCCTTGTGTCAGTCCAATGTCAATGTAGCTCTTATTCTCTGTCAAATCATCCATTCATGTGAAGTTGTCATTCACACCAAGAGGACGCGTCCTCGGGGGTTGTACGGCCAGAGGGGTGCTCCCTATCCCCTATGAGGACGAGCCTTGAACTTCCCTTGTACCAATTCAATCCCTAATTGCATCTTGGATATCTTCAATTGATTATTACTTGACCCAAATTTACCCTAAAAACCCAATACCGAATTTTGGCTATAACAACTACCCCCCAATTCCATGTGAAATCAGAGATGAAGCATGGAATTTTCAATCTTCAAAGTGCCAAAATTTCTTCGTAACCTTTGTTTCTTCAAGGCACGCCTTTATGCTCTTTCCCTTCAAAAATACTATATATGGGACGTGTCCTTCAAGAGGGCGTGTCCTTCAATTTTTTGGTCATATATCTTCGAGAATTCTAACGTTTAGAAAGGGATAACACCTGCACACGACACCTCTAGGCTTACATGAGCTAACTTGGTGTAAGAAACAAGAGATATTGTGTACAGATGTACAACCTCTCTGAAGGCCTGTCCTCAAGTAAAATATTCATTTACTGAGGGTGCGTCATCCTCTAATGTTAAGAGGTACGGATTCTTTCAGTTGTCCCATGATTCAAAGAATGGAGTGACTTGTGTAGATATAGATACACCCTTGTATATATACTTGTATGATTGTCTAATCAATTTGTACTACTCCACCTGATGGCTGCCACGTGTTTCGCCTACTAGTTTCATTTATCATTCTTTATAATCCTTCTTCTTTCTTATTCCTTACTCTTTTGTTTTCTCTCTTTCTCTCTCTCCACCACCGCTGCTATGCATTCCTAGTAAAGACTCCAGTCAATTCCCCGCTGAAATTCAACTTTATTGGGCGATTCTTGTTCTCCAAATCAAAAGGTACGCAAATATACTCTCATTCTTCAATTTTACCATGTATCACATCCACAATAGACTTGTAATGGTTCTCTATATTTTTGGTGTTCTTGAGTTATATATGTATGTATAGCCATGTATGTCAGTGCTTGAACTTTATCTTCTGCTTACGCAACACACACACACACGTCTTCTTATCTTTTTCTTCATTAAGTATCACAAAGGGGTTTCATGATAGAGGGCGCGCCCTTTAGACGAGGACAATTGTGTTGATGGCGTGTCTTTACCAGTGACTCCTTTGTATATGTTCTACCCTTTCATTCTATCTGCAATCGACCATCCCTTCTTTACTTGATCACCGCAATTGCTTCTTCATTGTAGCTGTCTCTTAACTTGCTTTCTGATCTTCTGTAGGAATGGATGGATTACCAAAAGGATTTGGAATCAACTTGAGAAAGGATCATGTTGCCTTAGACAACTACAAAGCAAGGAAAACGCATCTTCAAGATAAGAAAGATCAAGCATTCACCACGAAGAAGTCTCTAAAAAGAAAACATGAGAAGACCAATCTTACTTCCCAAATAGAGAGCACGTCCTTGAAGAAAGCTAGGACGGACACGCCCTTGAAGAAAGTCAGGACATCTAAAATCTCTTCTCTGGTAGCCACTCACTTGAGTCCCTTAGCCATCCCTTTTGTTAAGATGAAGATATCTCCAAATGGAAGGCTATGACTCCTTTAGAGGAAAATGAGGCTTTAAACAAAGCTTTTGTTGAGATTCTCGTTGCTTCTCTTATGCGCCATTCTGCTATAGAGAAAGAGAGGTCATGCCTTCAAACTTTGCAAGCCAAAAATAAAACATTCTCCCAGCAACTGAAAGATCATTCCAAAACAATGAAAAAGATGAAGCTAGTGAGAGATGTTCATATTAACTCTCTTAAAAAAGAAGTCAATAATACTACTAAAATCCTGAATGCTTTGAACACATCATATGAGGCTCTTGAAAAAGAGAAAGACAAGCTTCAGGTTCAACTAGATAATCTCATTGAGGATCAACATAGTGGATGGGCTGAAGAGAAACAAAGGATCAAGAACGCATCCTTTGCAAATGGTTTTAGGAACTATGCTTCTAGCTTCTTGGCAGTTGATCTTGGCTATGACTTCTCCAAGTTTGGTGAGGATACAGTTTCATGGATTGAGAAATTTAAAGTTAATGAAGCTGCGACCATCAAATCCAAACAGATCAAACTTGGAATTGAGGATGGACCACTTGAATAAATTGGGGGCACATCCTCTGAAGATGCACCTCCTGATGATGAACAAGATGCTAAGGATCAGGGAAACCAATCTCCTAAGACCGGTGTTGTTCTTGAAAAGCCTTTAGATGATGTTGCTAAATCAAGTAATACTACTACTGAAAACATCTCTACTCCTCTTGCCGATGACACTCAGGACGCGTCCTGGGGCTTGATATGACCTTTATTTCTTTTTCTAAGTCTCCTGAATATTATTGAGGTGCAGGTCCTCACTTCTAAGCCTTGCAAGTTGTATTTGATTTGTCTGTGCTTTCAGTAACTCCACGGGATATGTTTCCCAAAATTATATTCTCTTGTTGCATTATCTTGCTTGTCATACTTGCATGTTTACTTGGAAGAGTTCCGTATTTTATCATCTAACTGAGGGTGCGTCGTCCATGAGGGGGCACCTTGTATGCATAAACAAACTCTCGAAAGCTTTAAAAAATTCGTCACCTCGGCTAGGACTAAGGAAAGTGTATATTGACTACCCCCCCTAGACTAGGAGGTAATTACTTTACCTTGTAATCTACTATTCAGTCATTGCCCGTCTTCAATCAAAGCGTCACCTTATTGAAAATTATCTATCAAACGCGCATGACTATTCGGGGGGCCTCACCCTTAAAAGTTTCATTAAAATGTTATGGGGCACTCTCCGGTCACAGAATACTTCGAATCTCAACCCACATAAGGGCATCTCAATATTAGGCATCTCTCTATGAGGCATCCTACGAAGGGCATCTCACGGAGAGGCATCTCATGAAGAGGCATCCCAAGAGGGGAATAATAGTTACCACTATCTTCTATATAATTTATCGTGTAGAGGGCCTTCATCAGACTAGCCTAGGGCCACACCTTAGCGCCTCTGTCCGGTGAATGGGCACACAATAGGCGTCAATTGTATCTTCAAACATCTTTTCATGAAGAAGCATCCTTGTAAGGATACTCTGTTGTTTATAGGAAGAGTCAGGTGATGTATCAGTACTACCCCCAGCATCGTGAGGGCGCACCTCTTGCGTAGGGCGGCCTAAGTGGATGATGGCAATGTCAAAGTCCCTTCTAATCTTCTAGTCCATTTTATATTAGCATTATCCCATTGAGGGGCTCACTCATGACCTTGGGGCCACATCCTGCCGATCAGGGGGCGCATCCTAAGGTCCATGGGGCCTCGACTTCAAATATTCGTCTTTTTGTTGAAAACAACCTGAGGGTTTGTACAACCATATTTAGAGTTGAAGCTTCAATATATAAAGCTGATACGCTTATAGCGCGCCTTGAAGAGCATGTCTCCTGAATGTGAGGACGCGTCCTCTGAAGATAAAGATTTTTGTCTTTTCACGGAGGGGCTCACTCATGTCCATGGGGCTTCAACCTGTAATCAGGGGGCACTCACTGTGGATCACAGGACTTCTACTCCAATAGCTTCCTTTCTTCTGAAATTCAAGTAATAAATTATCCTTGTAAACATTGGAGTCCACTTGAGCATCAGTATTTTTCTTTAAGAGCACGCTCTTTTCCTTTGAGGGCGCGTCTTGTATGTTCTTACGCTGATCATTCCCCACAAGCTTCCTATCATGCCTTCCTTAGTAGTCACTCATATACCACCAATCTTGATCTCGACGACCCATCGAATTGTCACGCAGAGGGGCTCGCTTATGTCCATGGGGCCTCGACCTGTAATTATCTCGAGAATCAGGGGGCGCTCTTTGTGGATCCCGGGGCCGTTCTCCCATATTATCCATTGAGTTGTCACGTGAGGGGGCTCGCTCAAGTCCATGGGGCCTCGACCTGTAATCAGGGGGCACTCTCTTTGAATCATGGGGCCTCACCTCCATATTATCTTCCTCCAAAAATCACTGGAGTTCATGTTGAGCAGTAGTTCTTTTCCCCGAGGGCGCGCCCTGGAGGAAAGACGTGTCCTGAAAGACCAAGAAGCGGCCTGAGGCAACCAGCTCTCCATGTACTCGTTGGAATTTGTGTGAACATCGAAGTATCTTCGGAGGGCGCGCCCTGAAGGAATGACGCACTTGAGACACGACAAATGGGATAAAGTATTGGAGCTTGTCTGATCATCATTTATCTTTATTAGAATTGTTTGTAGACATTTTTCCAGAGGACACGTCTTGAGGGAAAAACGATCATTGGGACCTCTGACATGCTGAGGAGGAAACCTTGACGTAGAGGGCGCGTCCTTATGGATTTGGACGCATAGCTTGATAACTCTTGAGATATTTTCCCAAGCAGGATACCCCACATGTCAAAAAACTCAATAATAGAAAATTGTAGAAATCACCTGGAAGAGGCATCCTGGAGGTATGGACGTGAATTATCGCCGAATTTTCATAGGAGTTGTTGGAAACCTTCTAACCATCGAGCACCACACTTAGGGCGCACCCTAAGGGTTCTTGGAGATTTCCCTTCATAATCTTCCTCCTGCAACAGTTCAAAGAATAAATAACAGAAACCATAACAAAACAAGTTAGGTGTTACCTTGAGGGCGCGTCTAGAAGATGATGACGTGCTCCCGATAATTGCACCTTCTTTTTAGGATCTTGCTCAGAATCACCCCCATTATATATGGAAACTGTCGCCTTCAAGCATACATGGAAACATCCTTCAGATCTGAATCGCCTTGATACCTTATTCTCCAGATCTTCTTCGAACCCCCAGTCAGGAATCATCGTCTTGAAATCACCATATTTGGATCTTCCTCCTTGCCGCCAGCATGAAATCGTAGTCATGGCCATCCTTCGAATCTTGGAAGACCTTCATCTAAGAACTTTCATCATGATGAGATATATCTTCCTCCTGAGATTATGATCTTGATCAGCAGCCCCTCCTTCTAGCGCCAATTTATTAACGGAGGAATTTAGTATTAACAAAATTTGAGGTTCGTCGCCGAAATCAAGATCTACGATGGTGGTTCTTTGCCGGAAAGCCGCCGGAGTATGGTGGTTGTGATGAATTGGGGGCTGAGATTGTAAGGGTTTTCTTGGTGGTGGCTCGCTGAGCTCTTCGCTTCCAACCCCTTACATTGTGCTTGCGTACCCCGTATTTATAGGGGATCAAGCCCTACGTAGTTCTTGGGGAGCAAGTAACCTATATGGGTTGGTTTCTGATTTCCGAGGCCCACTAGGATACTTGATCCGTCTTCTGGAATTGGTCTTCGACTCGCTTTAGGAATGTCCAACGATGAGGCCTAGTCACAAAGGCTCAAGGCTCGTCTATGCTTTTAGCACTTCATATATAAGGAAACTTCCCCCGTCGAGGACTAGTCCTATCCGTTACCAGCTATTTCCTTATTTCATAGACGCATGTATAACCATGACTTACCCCAAATGTCAGACGCATCCTTATCCCCCGAATGAGAAGGACCCATCAGATTGCAGGACAAGTGATCTCAACCGTTTGGGTGCAAAGTGCAGGATTACTCCAAAGTTCCCCAATGAGGACATGCCCATTGAGTACAGGAATAGAGCTCCCAAAGCACACACCAAGGTTCACCCCACATCCCTAACGAGGACGCGTCCATTGAATATAGGAGGAGACCTTTAGTACACAGGCATACCCCTGGAGGCCTTCAACAATGGACATCCCCCTCCTAGGGCACATCCTATGAGGGAATTCTTCAATCATCAGGCACACGTCTGAAGGCCTTCAATCACGGACATCCCTCCCTTAGGGCGCATCCTAAGGGAGAAGTCTTCAATACAATATCAATATTAAACCAAGAGAATCATCTTTCAATGTCAAGTTGCCACTTCAACACATGAGGGCGCGCCCACAAGGGGTGGACGGCCAGAGGGCGCACCCTCTCCCTTACCGAGGGCAAGCCCTAAGCTTCCTTGTGTCATTCCAATGTCAATGTTGCTCTTATTCTCTATCAAGTCATCCATTCATGTGAAGTTGTCAGTCACACCAAGAGGACGCGTCCTCGGGGGTTGGACGGCCAAAGGGGCGCGCCCTATCCCCTATGAGGACGAGCCTTGAACTTCCCTTGTACCAATTCAATCCCTAATTGCATCTTGGATATCTCCAATTGATTATTACTTGACCCAAATTTATCCTAAAAACCCAATACCGAATTTTGGCTATAACAACATCTGCTAAATTATCATCATCTTGTACCTCAAAACAAACCCCCTACGAACCCTAACCCCCAATTTAAAACCCTAAATTGAGAGTTTAAATGTTAGTAATGGTTATACTCTGGACTGAATTCGTTGGAATTGCGGTGGTTTGTGCTCACAGTGAGTCATCCTTTTGCACTTTTAGCGCATCTCAGTGAGGAAAGATGAAGAAGAGAAAGAAAAGGTATGTAAAATGTTCAATTGTTCCTCAAAAATTTTTCGTGGACTGTTGATTACGCTCCGCGGAAATTTTCCGAGGAGCCTCCTGTCTCCGCAGAAAATATTAGAGGAGCGACTGAAAATCAGGTTATAATCTGGACCGTTTAGTGTTTGATCCCACGACTGAAATACTGATTGTTCGTTAACTGGTCCCTGACAATCGATGAGAAAAGGACCTAATAGTCACTTTTTGAAACATATGGCCTCAAATGGCACAATATGAAATTATGGTCCCAAATAGCACAAGGAAACGGGGATAATGTAACGTTCCCATCTTACAATAAATAAAGTTGTATTTCAGCTTTTTTCTTTAACGTGGTCTCTTGTCTCTCTCATCTCTCCTGCATATACATATACATACATGCAGACACATGCTCTGATGCTCCCTTATACTCACATATCACATCGAGCACACACAAATACGCCACTCTACTCAGGCTCACCGAAAATCACCATCGACGATTGCTCAGCCACCACCAAAAAGCCACCACCATCACAACGGCTACACAAACCTAAACTCCAATCTGAAACCCATTAATTCCGATCTCGATGCATCAAAAACGAGTCTTTATCTTGCATTTTTTGTTTTTTATTTTATTTAGAAATTGAGGAAAACGTTAGACGATCTTATGTTTAAGCCCTAACGAAGGTTAATCCTACGTTTTTAGGTTCGGGAATGACACTTTATGCTGTATTTACAATTTTGAAATAGAAGGTCAGAGTAAACGTCGACATATGTAAATTGAGAAACGAAACACGACTTGGCATTTCTATAGACGCCTCTTTATGTGGTGTTTTATTGTGTTATTAGGGGTCATTTTTTTCAGTTGTGCTATTTGAGGCATTATTTATTAAAATTGTGCCGTAAAGGGCCAACACCCACAATCGATTGTCGGGGACCGGGACCCATAAATGATTTAGAAATTAACTGACTTTTAATATTTGATTTATAATTAATATTAATATTTGATCTTTACTGAATATAGAATTTATCCAAAAAAGTATAATAAATGTTAGTTGTTTATAAAAGTGGCAACACAAGGATAGAAGGGGGAGGGGGGATTGAGTTTGTGAAACGAGGGTGATTGAGTTTTGAGCAAAGAGGATAGATAGGCGGGGGGAAATCGAAGGAAGAAGGTGGATAATGGGAACAAGTGCAGTTGCATCACTCTTTTCTTGCCCTCCTTTCATCCCTAACAAGGTACACCCTCCTCTCTCTTTTAACAACCAAATATGTGAAGCAGCTAATTACACAAGGATAACATGGCTTTACTTTTCTATTTAAATCAAACTTAAATTGATTCTCTCACAGATTTATACCCTCAACCCAACTACAAATATCTGCTTTCCTCTTAACACAACAACCCCACCATTTCAACTCAGGTACTGCCTTACTTATCAACTAAGATTACACGTTTAGGATTTATACAAATATTGTTTTTTACTTGGGATTTCTCTTTCGTATGCAGCCTCTGTGCTAAACTAATTATCCCTGTCCAAGCTGTGTCACCAGGTACAAAACTCGTATGTCGTAATTTTCATTTTCTTCTTTAAATCTTTTTACTTCTGTTATTTCACAAGTGTATCCTGTATTATCTTTTTAGTTCAAGTTCCTTCTTCTGAATACAAGGAGTTTTCAGTTTCAAGCCAAAAAGAGGGTAACAAACTAAAGGTAATAACTATAATCATATTATACGTCACTTGTTTGTGTATATACTATATAGAATAAATAGTAAATGAATGCTTCGGACTTTTCAGATTTATCTTCTAGTAATGATAGCCTTTGGTGTTCGTGAAATGAATTTTATTTGCTAGTTATCAACAGATTTGTGTAGAGGTATTCGGTGCCAGAACCCAAGAAATATTTGATGACGTGTTCTCTAAAATGGTTGCTGCTGCTCAGCCAATTCCAGGCTTTAGAAGAGTCAAGGGAGGTAATTTATCCCATGACAGGCTTTTGTCTATCCGTCTTCAAGTTATGATTTGCACTAGAGTCTAAAGTCAGTCACATTACTTTTATACTTTATATATTTGATGCAAAATCCTTTTTGGAAGTTGTTTATCAGGACTGGAAATCGTTGCCCTTCATTAATTTGATATTGTTACTCCCATAGTATTCTAACATATTTTACTTTTTTTTTTAATATTTGTTTGTTTCTTCTCAAACGACTCGGAACTATCAGGCAAAACACCCGATGTAAGTTTCTTATTCCCAATTTATAATTATCATCATTATTCTGTATTATTGTCCCAAGCAGTACTTTCAGTTATGAAGTATGGGAAAAATCAATTAGATTTCTAGTTTGATTTCGAGCAGCAATCTTTAAGTATTGACATTATGCATACTGGATTCTGTAAGTTAACAGGACTAGCATTATGGCACCAGCAACATGGGTACTTCTTTGTTTGTTGTTTACCGTGGTTATAAACTATTCAAGTCTACTTAGTTCATATTTTAACACATGTTAAGTTAAGCTCAACTGGAATTACATATAAAATACCTGCCTAGCATTGAACTGCCTCCTGCTTATTCTTGCACAAAAAAAGAAAAAGTTACTGTAAGGAACCAATGTTGTACCCTGTCATCAAGATAAACCAAAATGTATGATTTAGCTATTCTCATATATTGATTTATAACGCTTACATGTAAAACATTTGTATACACATTGAATCTGCTTCTCATTTTATTCAAGTTTATATGTGCAAGTAGTGGTTTAGCTTTTTACTCGTTCATTTTCTGGCAGATACCAAGGGACATCCTTTTAGAAGTTCTTGGACCTTCCAAGGTGTACAAGGAAGTAATTAAGAAAGTAATCGACTCTGCAATATCTGAATATGTTAAAAAGGTTGGTATAGATTCAATTCATCTTTTGTATGCAGTCCGCAGCTCTTGTTCTCTATTTGTCCAAATCATTTCGACAATGTTTGGCTAATATCACAACCATTCACATAAGTTTAGTCAGCTAAATTGCACAAGTTGTTTGAAAGATAATACAGCCAACTGGTTTGGAACTTTTGAAGATCTTAAAGCTACATTTCTCTGATCACCCTGTTATTCTACATTTATATGGTGCAGGAGAGATTGACAGTCGGTAAGAATGTGAGTGTTGAACAGAGTTTCGAAGATCTTGAAGCCATATTTGAACCCGGTGACAGCTTCCAGTTTGACGTGATTGTTCAGTGTCAACAATCGAATTAAAGTATCTTTTTTTGTTCTTTTTTCCTTTCATTTTTAGGTATAACAGAACAAATAGGATAATCATATGATATTAAGGTCATGTTCCTTGTAGAACCATTAACCTAAGAACTCTTAGAACTCTATCTTATATTTTAAAATAATATATATTTATTATATTTATGTCAGGGGTAAAGTTGTCCAAAAACACAAAATACATAATTTAGAGCTAATTAATATTTGATTAACGATAATAATCATACATCGATATCGATCACAAAATTCTTCATCATCATCATAAAATTCCCCCAATTATTTTTAACAATTTTTGTGAAAATATTCAAGTTATGGTATTAGGTATAAACACAATATCAGATAACAGTGTTCAGCAACTGAACATTTAAATACAAATAAGTTCAGTTGCAGAACTTTAAAATTTATGCGTTTGATTTCAAATTCGATTGCATGACTTTTATGTTCAGCGGTAGAACACGAAAGTTATGGTATGAAAATAATGTGAATAATATTGTTCAACAACTGAACATTATAAAAACAATCAAGTTCACTTGTAGAACTTCGTGGAAAAAAGTAAGTTCAGTTGTAGAATTTTGAAGTTCATATGCATAACTTTTAAAATTCAGTTGCAGAACACTGTATTTATACTATGAAACAAAATATGTTCGGCAGTAGAATCTTTTAATTCCAACAATATCCTTGTAAGATTTTGTATATAAAAATGAGTTGAATCTAAACAGTTGATCTAGTAATAATCCAACGGTTTATAACAGTTCTAAGGTTTAGTGGTTGGTTCTCTCTTGATCATAACCCTATGATATTATTACTATATGTATTTCGTAGCTATATATGTTTAACTCGAGAAAATGTAGGTGGCGTTTGGATTGTGGATGTGAATGGGAATGAATTTACTGATATAAGCTGTTTGCTTCACTCTGGAATGGGAACCGGGTTTTTTTTAATATTGATTTTCTTTACAGAATTATGAAATAAAAAATAGTAACATATAAATTATTGTTCATTCTTTTTTTTTTTGGTAAAATGAAAAACAACTCTTAATTTATTTGATTTTCAATAAAACAAATTATGAAAGGCCAAAATTTATAAAGTATAAAAAAGAGTAAAAAAAATAAAATTACATTTCAATGTAGGGATTCGAAAGTTGTTTAAAGGGGTTGTTTGGTTCATGATCAATGAGTATGTTGATCCTACCTTTACGTTTTCATTTCATTTTCATTCCCATTAATCTCATTTACATTCCCGACTTGGATACTCATGCAAACACCCCCCAAGTTTTATATATGAATGCTTGAACAATATACACACACGTGAAAGAGGGCAGCAGAAAGAATCTAAAACCCAGGGGGTCTGGATGAGGTTAACTGGTTAATAGGTTTCAGTTTCCCATTCCCGGTCACTAAATTCTGAATCCAAACACCATAGTATTGGAATCAAGTTCCCATTCCTGTTTACTGAGTGCATTAATCTCCAACCAAACAGCACTGTAGTACAACTGTAAGGTGCCAACTTCCTTAGATTTAGATAATTCAGCCACTGGCCAAAGTTGACATTCTTTAACCAATCCAATGTAATTGTGACAGTTAATTTGAATCATTTTAAAATTGATGTTGTGTATTTATTTTTCTAAAATTATACTATACATATATTTTGATTCAAAGGACAACTCTAAAATTGCTGCTATAACCTTGACAACTATAGTTATGCATAACAAAAAATTGCAGAATCTCCTCTAGAAAAGGTGTTTTATAATTGTTCCTGTGGTCAAAAGTGTTCTACTAACTTGGTTTTAGCATGAGTTGCTCAATTATTCAGCTTCGGTTAATAGTAAAATCGAATTAAACCAAATAAAATATCCAAAATATCTATTTTTCAGTAAAATATATCCAAAACTATACTCCAGTAGAAGTGCAGTTTCTGAACGCCATGAGTATTTTGTTTAATGTTTGTGAAAATTGGTATATTCAACAAATACACACCTAGAATGAGATATTTTGGTCATTTTTATAATATTTTGCCTACAGTCTAGCTGATTTAGCTTGATTGTTAAACTTAGGGCACTAGTTGTCACCTGGAAATCTTTCATTTTATTTCATGAACATGTTATGAATCAATGTCTTTCTTCATTTTGCTTCAGATACATATTGTGAACCAGTGCACTCACTATAACACGTGAAATAGGAATATATGTGTGTGTGTGTGTGTATATATAGGTGAATAAAAAACAATTGAAATATTGCTCTGTTTAAGAAAAAGGAAGATAAACTCCTCAAGTTATCTTTCAGTCTCAGCATCCATGCGCTCAAGCACTCTACGTGCCTCCTCCTCAGTACCTGGTACCACGTTGCGTATCTGCTGGCCAAGGGACTCTGCACTTACAGTGAATGTGAAGTAGAACTTGTTGGATACCTGTTGAGGCAGAAAGCACTTTTATAGTTTTTAACAATAAGAACTGCAACAATTGGGTATTTCACTTTTATACAGAAGTGTTCAGTTGAGCTCTCATTTAGACCTACTACTATAATATTTGTGGTTCAGCCGCTGTAGGCAAACCAAATGGCAATTACCTTCGGTGGTTCCATGCCTTTTGCAAGTATTGAATTATGAAAATGGCAGGCCAAGATATTCTATTTCATTCTCAATTCATATAGACCATTGTGCAGGATTCAGTTGTTCTTAGCAAAGATTAACTGGAGCCATAAAAAAGTTTAGATTATTGCATCTAGGACTAGCAGTAACTTTGCTGCATTTTATGAGTGCAACCGACCGGTAGATGGTCCTGTTGAAAATCTAAACAAGCAAATGATTTCTGTAATATACGACAAGACATGCTTAATAGGGAAATAAACATGCTCACCTCACTGACCCTCTTCTCAGGCCGTGTTACATGGGCCACCACTTCAACGTTGATAAGAGGTTTTTCAGGGTTTTCAAGTTCCGTATACAGAACACAAGACTTGAATCGAAGAAAATTTCCAACATCCACCTGCAATAATAGATCATATATCAAAATTGAACAAGAAACCATTTTTCAATATGCTACAATTAACAGCTTAGAGCTCTGCCAGACACCACTGTGAACATAGGAATATACGATGTACTGTGATTATACTCTATTACTGCTAATTTGATTGAGATAATTTTAACATGAGAACACTAATAGGGTAAAGCATAGACAAACTGCAACTGATTGGAAAAATGATCTACTTCGGGTACTCACAGGTTTCAAGAAATCAACATGGTCAACTTCCACAAAGCATGGTGCACTGCCCGCAAATGAATAAGCAGTTGCAAAACCCAGTTCAAAAGCCCTGCGCATCAAAAACCCTCCAAAAATTCGACCATGGATGTTTCTTTGTTGTGGTTGGCAAATCAAAGAATTATGATGACAAGTATCCGAAATGAGAATGCTGTTTCTATCTGCCAAAGCTGGCATGTCACTGAATATTCGCCCTTCAGACAACAAATTATTGAGCCTTTCTACCTCTCCAGCATCTATCTTCCCCTGTTCTCTTCTGTTCTCCTTCCTCCTTTTGTTCCTTTCTTCTGCTTCCTCCCAGAGCAATTTTTCATTTTCAGTTTCGGGCTTCACCTGATTAATTTGGGCCGACTTTCCAGTAACGGAATCACGAGCAACGAAAGTAAAATTTGCAGTAAGAACTACTGAGTCTGAGTCATCCGATTTCTCTGCAAAAGAATGAGTCCTATTAAATAATAAAAATTCTAATGGCCTGTTTGGATTCTAGCAGTTCATTTGAAATGCTGGAATTTACTCAAATAACATAACATGTTTGGGAATGCTAAAGAATTTGGAAATGAATTTGGTCCATTTCCCAGTCATTTCAATACAAGACTGAACTTAAGAATTTGAAATGTTAGGTTGATGCATGTCACATGTTTTCCTATTTCACAACTATGAATTTCTTGCTCAGACCCTCACTCTCCTTATATCTCAAGCCACTACCACCACTCTTTATTCTCTCTAAGTTCCAACCCAAAGCGGAATGAAGGCACGCACGCACACACACACGCATATATGCCCTCTCTACATATGAATGACAAATATGTATTATACCACAGTTCCCTCGGACCACGGACAAGTGGCACGGCAGAAATTGTCAATACAACCTGTTAACCTCGATTATAGGTACAATTTCGAGCTCAAAGTGAAATTCCTCATTTAAGTTACAATGGTAAAATAGATGTTTCATGAAATGACTAAATGAAAAAAATGTTCAAAAGTATAACATAAGTGAAAACATTTTGGCTAGATAATGGGGTTAGGATGACGCAGAAAAAGGGGGTGTGAGTGCTCGGGCTAATGCTGGCAGATTATTTCGTGGATGGGGAGTTAGTAAACTCATTGCCAACAAGAAAGCTAGTGGGAGAGGGCAAGACACTGTTTTTTAGAGTCAGCTATGACACTGACATGATCTTGGCAATGCATCTGGAGTGGCAAAATTAACTCAGAGAACCGATTGTTCAAGCTTTAAGAGATGAAGTAGATGCCACCAAACTTGCTGGACTAAATAAGGTAAACTAGCTCTAGATTATAGTACAATCAGTACTGATATAGTCTAGGCAAAAATTAATCTACATTCACTATCTTATGAATTTGGGGTGGATTCATTTTCGAAGAACAGTCAGAAGTTAGTCTAGAAAGTCCAATTCACATTTTCCAATGGGTTTGAATAATTAAGAAGTCAATGATAGTTTGACATGCAAACTATAAATGTCAGATGTGAATTAAATAGGTATTGGCTCGGGAATGATATTCTGGACAACTCTCTTGTGCATGTTATGAGAACGAGCATGAGTTTACCATGAAAGGAATTTGATGGTAAAGATGAGGAGTATGAATTGATGTTAGGTGCTGCTCATGGTTGTCACGTCGACGACTAGTCGCCAATTCTGAATAAGTCGAGCCACGACTTATGAGTTTGAAGTCCATGGGTTTTACCCAGAACCCGACCCATCACCTGACCCGAATTGGAAAAAAAGGTTTTTTTAGGTAAAACTTACGTGTTTTCTAATTGAAACATAAAATTGAAGAGGCAAAACATCTGATAATTCTTTGCTTTAGTCACTGTCTACGACTTAAGTCGCTGTCTCTAAACATCTTCACTGCTCCTTTGGATGATGAGGAGGTGGAAGATGATCATGGTGTACCACCCGAGGAGACTACTCAAGGAGGAGATGGAGGGGGATATGATTTTGAGATGGATGATTATGCATAATTGTGTTTCTTACTTTGTTTAGTTGAATTACTCTTTAATTATGTTTTTATTTGACTTAGGGTACTTGAACTTATTATCTATTACTCCCTCTGTTCCAGTGATTTATATACATTGGAGCTGGACACGGAGACCAAGAAAAGATATAAAAAATGAGTAAAATTAGATGAAAAGTGAGTAAAGTGGCGGGGACCTATCAATATTTAATAATAGATTTGAGATAGGGGAGAAAAATAGTGAGTGTAATAGTGTTTTATATTATTATAGAATTGAGATAGTGGAGAAAGTAGTGGGTGTAATAGTGTTTTATATTATTAAAAGTTACTATTTTTGGAATGTATAGAAATGAGAGGGACATCCCAAATGGAAAGTGTATAGAAATGAATGGGATAGAGGGAGTAGTTTTTAATTGAACTATGAAAATTGATGTGTGTCCCTATTTTATATATATATATATATATATATATATATATATATTATAATTACTCTAAATATATGTATGCCGACTTTTTACGACTAGTCGGGCGACTTGTCGACTTTTGAGTTTGAAGGTACTTGGGCGTCTTGGATCGACTCGACTTGCCGACTTAACAACCTTGGTGCTGGTCAAGAAATTACTCCAAAATTTGTTCATCCAGAAAACAGCCTATATAAGATAGATGAGAGGCAAAGGACGCCTGAAATGAGATTTTAACTTCGTTATATCCGACTACAAAAATAGTACTACCTCCGTCCCATATATTTTGTCTAGGAATAGAATTCCACAATTTATTCAATCACATTAAATAAAATGATAATTACCATAAATTGTATTACTTTTAATAGTACCGGATTAACTGAATTTGGACAACAATATTGGGACAAACAAAATAGGAAATGAGGCCAAAATAAATGGGACAGAGGGAGTAGTTATTTGTATTAGATATGTCCAACAATATTTTTGTTAAATTATATGGCATATATAAATTGAATTTTACAATTGAAATTCTATATACCATCCAATCAACTTTTCCAAACAGTAAATTAGGATTTGAAAATTTAGTGTTTTCCAAACATGGAGCTTGGACTTGAATTTGAAAAAATAAAAACCTGGAACTGAAATTCAACATATGAAATAAAGTTGAGGGGTTCCCAAACACAATGAAATATAAAATAGGGGATAATTATCAAAGTCATCACTCATTTGGTTCAAATGTATCAAATTAGTCACTCATTTCAAAAATGACGCAATTTGGTAACTAATTTCAAAATTTGTATCAATTTAGTCATTAAAAGATTAAAATTTTATCTCAATTTAGTCACTGGCAGATGGTCTCCTTGATACGAAATTTCAAATTAGTGACTAAATTGAGTCATTTTTGAAATGAGTTACTAATTTGATACATTTGAACCAAATGAGTGATGACTTTGATAATTATCCCTATAAAATAGAAATATAAAATAAAGAAAGCAAAAAGTACCTTTAGTGAGCTGAGTAACTAGTAATTGAATCTCCATAGATGATCGTCCAACCCAAGTGACAGAACCAACTATGGTGACATCTCTTTCCACCAGAATTGGTTCCTTAAGAACAATCCTGTCGACAGATGCCGTGACTAATATGAGGGTCTCATCGCGGGAACAGTGCTGGTTGGGAATAAGAAAAGAAATACAGTACATATTAGAAATTGTATTTTAAAGTTGAATACAAGAAATTGAATCAAGGTAGTAGGAGACCTTGAAAGAAATAGTTCCAGCAAGGGCATCGAGGTCTTCAACCAACTTGCCCATTCTCATCCTATTCCAAGGATTCCGATATTGTTCTCGAAGAACATAATCAGTAGAGAATTTATAAACAACGCTAGTCCTGCTTTTGGAAATCACTACTTGTCCGGGACTCTCATTTTCTGGAATCAGATTAGATCTCGCTTCCCACAACGCATTAGTCACAGGCGAATGGTACATTCCAGGCCATAAACTAATGGGCTTTCGTATGGAAGAACCCGCATCAATGGCTTCATCTTCGTCATTCTTTGCTTTTTCTTTTTCTTTTTTTACACAACAATCAGGGCTTGATGGAGGAGTGGTCGACGAAGAAGAATACAACAACTTCAACTTCAACTTGTTGTAGATTGATGAATTGGGTTTTGATGATTTTTTACCAGCACCAAAAAGAATGTTCAAAATAGGTTTCTTTGATTTCATCATTGGCCCTGTTGCTTACATCCCCCACTGTCTTCTCGTCGTTAATTTTTACTCATTCTTGCTCCTTGTTTATCATCCGAAAATGCCTCCCACGACAAGGAAATGTGCAAATTAGCACCGTACAATAAAAATATGCTTTCTTTGCACTTTCCTTTTTTCGTACGTTCTTTTCATTTTTTTATATACCAAAAATAGTAACATTTTATAATATAAAATTCAATCAAATTCACTATTTTCCTCCACTGTATCTACTTCATACCCACTTTATAAATTAAATTTCATTTCTTTATATACCAAAAATAGTAAAATTTTATAATATAAAATTCAATCAAATTCACTACTTTCCTCAACTATATCTACTTTATAACCACTTTATAAATTAAATATTGATTGTTGGTGTATACTTTAATTCTAATTTTAGTAGGTTTTCTTATTTTAATTATATTCCTAAATTGAATAGAACTAATGTAAAATTTCGTCATTTTTATTCTTTCTTCAGTTTTTGTTCTTCAGTTTTTGGGTAGTTTTAATTGAGAAAAAAATTATTGAACGATAACTAAATTAACGATTATTTATGAGTTTTGTTTGGGCTGTAAAATTGTTCAATGTAATTTTTAGAACCGAAGATACAACATAAATAATATATTGAGGCTGATAAATAAATTGTAAAACCTAATAACATAAAATAATTAAAATTAGCGAGGTTATAAGTCGGTAGTAATTAAAAAAGGTGAAAGTAAATCTCAAATTTGGTAAAGGTAGTAGAGTAGAGTGTAGGGCGGGATAAAGTAGAGAAAGGTGAAGGAGAGAGAAACATAGCACACTGAAAGGAGGGGGAGGGGGAGGATGAGTCGAAAAAAGAAGAGGGTTCCAACGGTGCTATGGAGGAGATATGGCAACAAGGCTTCTACTCTTTCTCATACTATCTCTACTCTCCTCTGTAATAACACTTACAATGATCCCCATTTGGTGGACGAATCGTATCGCTCCCTCTTGAACCACTGCTACGTCGTCGTTTCCGACAATGCCCCTCCTCCTCCTCCTCCTCCCCACTCTTCTCGCTGGTCTCAATCTCAGATTGTTTGGAGGACTGTCGAACTCATTTTATGTAGTAATAAACAACACAACACACCAAATGTATTATGCTATGCCTATGACAAGCATACCCATTCTAGTCCAACCATTACCTTATTAACATCTCCCTCCTGGACTCTTCTCTCCCAAAGAGTAAGAGTAACCAACCTACTTGCTTTTCTATTTCTATCCTAATCCCTTTTTTATATTCATTTCATCCTTTTGCAGATCGGAGATGCTCTCATGTCTTATTTACTCACCTGGACTTGTATCTTTCTTCCTCTTCCTCGTAACAGATATCATCAAGTTTCCGGTTATCCCATGAGCCTGTTAGTCTTTTGTAACAAACAACAAGGTTAATCACTTGACTTTCAATCCTAATTGCTTGCTTGCTTGTGTACTATTAAACCCTTTGTTTGTAATCCTTGATTTATTTTTAATGAAATAACATATTTACTCTGAGCTTTTCCTCAGCTTCCTCAAAAAAGAGGAAAAGGATTCATGTGGATCCAACACCCACTATTCATTCTTTGGATGCTCATGCTTTTTCAACCTCTTTTATGTGTTTTGGATGTGCCCGTCAAAATTTGTCTGCTCCATCCACCTGCCCTCACACTGAATATCGCATCAACACAACTTTACATGGAGGTGAAACTGAAGCCACTGTAACTTATGCAATTAAGCCCAATGCTGAATGTCCAGCCAGACCATCCATAAGTATGCCAAGTAAAAGGAAGCATTTAAAGCCATCTAGGTGGGAGCGCCAAAAAAAACGTAGGCTCTTGTCTTCCGAAGAGCCTTATAGTGTACGCCCACAAGTCAACTCTTTAACCAACAAAGATAATCATGGGAAGCGTTCAAGGCAACACAGGTGGCAGCGCCGTAAAGAATGTAGATTAGTGTCCTCTCAAGAGGCATGTAAACTGTCTCAATATGCCAAACTCAACGCCAACAATGATTTGCTCAGAGATCATATCAAGGTATTTTTATTTAAGAATCTACAAGGATGTAATGCATTTATTTCTTCTTCATGTTTAGGCATCAGACAAAATACAAGTATCTGACAATGTCAAGTGGAAATAATTTCACATATATTTATTGCTTATCTAAAGCTCTGAATCGGAAATATACTACACAGATAATAGAGGAAACATGTTGAAAATACCACTATATGTAGAAGTGCGGACAAAATTTTCTGTGGCGCAAATAAACAATGCCACGCTTGCCCCTGATGCGCAGCATTGACAAACTTATATGCATTTTATCAATGCGGGGACATACCTTGCACATGAGGGGGTCAACAAAAATTTTGAAGTGCTTGTTTTTTATGTGCATTGGACCATGCTGATATTGCTTAAGTCCCACATGCGGAATTCGTGTGGTATTATAGGTAAAACTTCTCCAAATTGTAATACTTAAGACCTTCCCCAGCTATGTCTGCTTTGGTTTGAATGTACGTTTTCTTCTGTAGGCATTGAACAGAGTCCAGGGATATTTAGAAACAGTGTTGTCGAATCATGTGTCAACATAAGAGTAGTTGAGATATCTTATCTCTTATTTACTGAGAAGAAGAACCTTTAGTGCAAATAGAGAAATAATAAAGTTATAGAAAACATATCACTGATTTGTTTGATCACCGAGCCCGAATATTGGCACCTGTGCAAGAGATAACATAACAAACTTGACGGCCCCGGCCACTTAGGGATGTTCCAGGTGTGGGAATAGTAATGAGGAGGAGCAGTTGACATGGTACTGTTTAGGCTCATATTTGTATTGCTTTATTCTGATTTTTTTTGTTTGCTAATTAACATTACTCTAAGGTTTTCTTAAGCATCCATGCAAAGTGATGATCCTTCTCTGCATAGTTTATGGGAATGTAACTTACTCTGATTCCCCAAATCTTATAAGGAATCTCGAAACCTGGAGAACTGGAATTATTTCATTTCTTCTTTTTTCTTGCTGAAACACTGCCAGCCTCAATAAAGTAGACAAAGGAAAATATTACAATTCCAATCAACTTCGAAATCTTTTCATGTCTTTGATTGTCTTATGGAAACATATTGACAGTTTTTTAGGTGTTCTTCTTTGGTCTATGTCTGGCTTACTTCAAATATGAAGCACACTAGAGACAACACACTGCTCCATAATTAGATCTGGAAACTTATCCATCCTCTGAAGAGTGTTTAAGAAGTTCGTTTCACTTTACCCTGACTTCTTCCCCTTTCTTCGTGATACCCGAGATTTGCTTTTGAATTCCTTTCTCTCTACACTCTGTTATTCTCCCCTGCTGCTGCTAATATGTATATCAACCTTTTTATTTTTTCAGCATGCGGTGGAAAACTCGCACACTACGGAGTTGAGTTGAGCCTGACGAGTGCTATAGAACAATAAAAGTAGACACTTTAAGTTTCTTAAAGGCCAATGCTAATAACATGGGCAACCTAGACTGAGTTGGACCCTATGTGGGGTCAAAATCTACCAGTGATCCAATATATGGATTTTGCCAGTGCAAGTGTACCTTGGTGATTAGTCTGGCCTGTTCCATTCAGATAATCAACCAGCACCCATTTATGAATACACGTCATAGTGTTGTCCACAATGCTTTGCCCCATTTTCCGTCTGTGAAAATAGAAGACATAGTGGTGAGACAATAGGTGATGGAAGAAAAAAAATGAGACATAATAGGAAAGTTAAAAGATTTGATATTTTAGTAAAGGTATATGGAGCAATCCTTACCATTTTTGTCAACATCTCCCTCCCTCCCTCCCTCCCTCTCTCTTTCATTTAAGGAACTTTCCATTGCTACAATTGGAGAAGTAACAAAAAGTTTATGGAAATTGTGAATCAATGTCCGGATTTTGTTTCAATCGAGTTCGAATGGACTGATTATGTGTGTGTTTCTAGTTATTGTACAATCCCATACCCACCATTTCCTAATATCACTATAAAAATTTATTGATTAATCTTGTGCTCAATTATTAATCTTTTTGTTTATATATGCAGAAATTTAACGGTTATGTTGACTTCAATGATTTGTTAACTTGTGGTGTATCGAGTTTGTTATTATGTTGGACAGGACTCTTGTGCAGTTTCAGATGTGCCTAAGGCTTCAAAGTCATCGGATACTTGATTTTTTTGATTAAATAGAGAGTTTTACTTTCTGTGTGTTTAGGAGAAGACAATACGAGGCATCCCATTGCCTTGGGTATAGATCGAGCTACAGTTGTTAATTTTAAGCTATCTTTTGGAAATCGAATTGTATGATTGGATGGAAGTTAAAAGCAAACGAGTATATTAAATTTATAATTTACAGTATTCATAACTGCAAAATGAGTGAACTCAACCTCTAAGATTATGTTAAAAGTTTAGGATACAGAAAATCCACATTGTAAGAGTGATCTATAACCAGGGTTGGTTATGGATACTTCATATCCCAATTTCCCATGTTTATATGTGTGTATATATAGAAAGAAGAACTCAATTGCATATATTCACATGGTTTATATCTCCACATGCAGGTTATTTGCTCTTGTTGTTCAGTCTTCCAGAGCATGCAGAAAGTCAGTAATTCTCAGATTGACAGGCAATCAATGTTCTATAAGTTGAGAAGTGCATCAGGTTTTCCAAAAAAATGTATCCTCCTTTATTGACCTTTTTCTTTCGTTTGTTTATATAAGACGTAGCTTTCAATAGTTTTATAATTTATAGTAAACTTAATATTTGATTGGCTTTATCACGAAGTATTACTTTATGATAATAGCTTCACAAAATGGTACAAAATCCTCTTGTGACATCAATGAAGTACGATGCAAAATGTGTCCACCCACCTTGCAGATTTGCATGTACGCTGTAGTGGACCTTCAAGATAGTTGTTTACTCCCCAAAAGGTGCTAACTTCAAATGGCATTTTCATCTTACACAGGCTTCTTTCTTCTTGAGGGATAGTTATATATACCCTTAACTATCTGTAGACATATTGAATTCTCTGAAACCCACTATATATGATGCAAATATTCTATTCAAGGATATATTTGGAGTATCTGATGCGAATGTCAATTCTCAGTCAATGCGATGCTTCCACAGCAATCATAGTTGTATCAATGGATCCAAATGTTTGTAAGTACAGCAACTCACTAGCACTGTAGCCCACACTTCACTATAAATCCCTGTACTTGTTTAAGTCAAAAATTAAATCCTGTAACCGTTTTAAAAAAAACAATATGATGAATGGATATATTTTGGATTAACATACTTATGCATACCGCTATGAGGAAGAGAGTTTACATTTACAAATTATTCTTTTCAAATGATGTAGGTCCTCTACAATCTGTTTGTGGCGTAAGTTACAATAGTTATCATTATGTTAGCTATTGCAAGGCTTTCACAATGATGATTTAAACTGAATTTGGTTTTGGGATAATCTGAATTTTTTTTTGGTATAATATATGTGAAATCTGAAATATAAGGGTACCACTCGTAAAGCAAAAAGAAGGAATGGTACCATTTGAAAAAGTCAAAATCAAAAGGGAAACCATTGAGAATATCCCCCCCCCCTCCTCCCCTTTCTATTTTAAACTCTCTTCATTTGCAGTTGTAGTTCACCAATTGCCTCTTATTATGCAGACTACTTCCAGTCAGGGGCTTTAGATTATATCATTAAATTTATTTTGTCATTCCTTGTCAACTGTCTACAGTTCCATTATTGTTGTACAGATCCCTGAATACTGATGTGTATCTTCCTTTAAGAGGTCCTGGAGGAAAGAATGTAATTTACTTAAATGACAACAGAACTAGAATCAAGGAATTTGACTATTCTTCTCGTCTCTCTCTCTCTCTCTCTCTGTGTGTGTGTGTATATATATATATATATTATTCTATTTATTGAAATGATTTACAAAACATTCAGATATTCTCTTTTAATTTTGTAAGTGTTTCATCTGAAAATTAGGGACATTATTTGAAATGGTTGAAAAAAGAAAGACTTCAAGAATATTCTATGATAACATGTAAGTGTGTTTTGTGTGCACACATAGTTTCTTTGTTAATATGCAGTAACTAACTATATTAACGTCCGAGTTACATAAATTTGTGTAAATGTCAGAAAAATGCTGAACAATTCCTCAATTGCTCTATATTAATAGCACCTAATAACCTTTAAAAGGTCAATTTTACTTTTTGTGATGTAAAATTCTTTAAGAAGGAATGAGTTATATGAAGTAGGATGCATTGTATCTATTTATTTATCTCTCTATCTATTATCAATACTTTGTTTAATCGATTATTTGGCCCACCAGGTATCACTCACTTCTTAAGCATTTAAAAGGTCTTATACGCAAGGCACACTTGTGCCAACATGGAAGGTTATTGGAAAAGCATTGCGCTGTACCATCTTTTGATCAATATACTTGCGAAGACAACAATTCCAAAGTTGTGGTTAGTATTTTTCAAAACATTACCTTTAAAGTAATATTTTTTAGGCATGACAGATCTGTATAGTTGTAACATGCAAGACAATCATGACTCATGTCACTGTTCTAGGTTCTCTCTCCAATAGTAGCTTAGTGTCTCGTTAAGTCGTAATGCTTTTCCTTGCTTTCTTGTGCATTGCACATTATGTCAAACACTATTGTACAACTGCAACCTTTGTCAGTTGTGATCAAATGAGTTTAATTTACCAGTGTACATTCTGATTATCAGATATAGCTGTTAAACCAAACTTTTTATGTCATGGATGTTACAGTGCCCGGTATACTACAATTGTTGCTAATTGCCCGAATGCCGTGGAGATGAGGGTGCCCCGATTTTTTTGTCTTTACTCTGTACTAGTACATCTGTAGTGAGCAATTTATATATTTCCTTAAGTTACTTTAAATTTAAATAAGGGGATATTCTCTGTAGTACCATTGTTATATTGACTTTTGCCGTTTGGTACCATCACCTTTTTGACTTCTACTTGTGATACCCTTGAATTCAGGCTTTCTATCTGTTATACCCTTTCGTTAGTAAAACGTTAAAGAAACGTTAAATGTACAAGGGCATCATAAATAAGAGTAAAACATTTAGTGGTACCAGCTGCAAAAACCAATAGTACTGGGGTAACATAGCGAACGCTAAAAAATAAATGTCCTGATGAGATATATATCAATTTTAATAAGATTTCAAAATGTAATGAACTCTATTTTAATTTTTAAGTTACTCAGCTAACATAAATAATTCTCAACTAAGGCGTTAAAGGGATCCCTCGTCAATTCAAAGTTTTTAAAATACTTAAATACTTAATTGTCCGTAGATTTTAGAAGGTCGACGTTGATCCACCACTTAAATGTATTTTAAAACATTACTAAAATATATCACGTTTTTAATAGAGCCCTTACATGTCTCCCTTGGACTCGATTTTATAAAAATCAAGAAAAATCAAAATAACTCGCAACAACAATATATTCTCATAATTAATTCTTTAGTTAATTATTCATAAATGTTTGTCAAAAATAATTTTTTTTAGATATTGTGTGAAAATATATAGTTGAATTAGGAAAAAATGACGGAAAATTTGTTTTAGAATATGATATGATGACCATTTTGGTACTTTTTAACATTTGTCTAACATTTTAATAACGAAAAGGCACCATAAATCGAAAACCAAAAGTACAAGGACACCACAAAAAGGAGTCAAAAAGGTCGTGGTACCAACTGCAAAACTCAATAGTATAATGGGACCATAGAGAATATCACATCATATAGATAACCTAAATTACTTAAAAGACGTATCATTAGTTCTAATTCACAGAGTAACACATAATCTGGAAGATACCTGAAAGAAGATGAGAAGTGTGATCAAGATTTTTGAACAAAAACAAAAAGTAAGTCAAGTCGTAGACACTACCCTTCCATCCTAAGCCAGCAGCTATTGATACTACTGGATGTTGATGTTTAACGGTACCACTTGGAAGCAGTCAATAGTTTAAAGGTACCGCTTGGAAGCGAAACATATTTTGAGTACCATCGAGAAAAGGCCAATTATAGGATGGTACCTTTCTTCCCAGATATTAATTTGCATTTCTGAATAAGATCCGTTTAAACTGTACATTTTCACTTTCCCTGAAGAGTGCCCGATCCGTTCAGAAAGCATATTTTTTCCGAGCATTGTTAAGTTGTTTTTTTTATGATAGAATCCTAAATGTTTTCCATTAACTTTGTGTTCGACTCTTTAATTGATTCAATGTAGTGCTATGTTTCTTTATATCTAAGAAACAGCTTGATCAGATCAGTTTCATTTTCTCTTTAATATTGTTTTATTTTAACTTTTTCTTTGAATCTTTACGAACTAAGGTAACTTCTGTAAAGAGCCGGCAGTGGTTAATTGTTCTTTAGTCATCTTCTTTTAACTATAAGGTTGAAGGTCTAATGTATGCCACCTATGGTTATCAGGGTCATTCATCACTGAAAAATGGACTTGCTGAAGTAAAAGCTGGTGTGGAGTTGGTAGAGGGTTGTTTGGCTGAAAAATCTATTTTTGTTGATGCTAATTCAGCCAAGAAAGATTCTGGAGGGACTGCTGTTCATTTTGTTCCAAGCAAGTCATATTGCACGAAAGAGCAAGTGACATCATTTATATGGGCTGTTTGCCGAAGTATTGTTCCTGTAGATTTGCTTGGAACTCCCAAGGCTCAGAGAACTTTACGTAGGAACATTTCCAAGCTTATCAACCTACGAAGATTCGAGAACTTTTCTCATAAACAAGGTATGCATAAGTTAAAAGCATCAAATTTTCCAATCCTGTCAAATCCGCATGCTTTGTGCTACTTCAGTAGTGACATGGAAGGGCAGAAGGTAAATTTCAAGGGATTCAATACTGCTGATGATGCTACTTATATTCTAAAGCATAAAATTTTACAGAGCTGGGTCCTCTGGTTCTTTTCCAGTTTTGTATTACCATTAATGCGTGCCAACTTTTATGTTACTGAAAGCCAGCATGGGAAACAAGATATATTTTACTATCCGCATTCAGTCTGGAAAAAGATAGTGAACAGGAACATAGCATGTCTGGAAGATCAGAGATATAAGCTATTAGATGATGCGTTACTTCTCAGTATTATTTGGAACAGATCATTTGGATTTTCAAAAGTCAGATTTCTTCCGAAATCTACTGGTGTAAGGCCATTGGCAAATCTGAAAGCGTCATCGAGAATCTGTATATCTTTACGTCCGAAGAAACCAGTGTTTAAGAATTTTACTTCTGTAAATGGTGTTCTTCATGATTTGCATGCTGTCTTGAAAGCTATACAACTGAAGAGACCGGAAAGGTTGGGATACTCGGTATTTGATTATAATGATGTCTACAGAAAACTATGCTCTTTCTTGTCAGTTCTGAAGGGTGGCTCGGGCATCATGCCTCGGTTATTTGTTGTTGTTGCTGATGTATCTAAAGCTTATGAATCTGTAAATCAAGATAAGTTGCGTAGTGTGATTAAAGAATTTTTCTCAAGTGATAAATATCTTCTGGAAAAGTTTCATCGAGTAGTATGTACAAAAAAATCTTTGAAGGTTAGTGAGCACATTATTTCAGGACATCAAGATATGAGCGCTAGACTTACAACATGCATGTCTGATGTTGCTGGTTCATCAAACTGTGTCATTGTTGATAAGGTACACATGTTGAGATATTTGGAGTTACCTTCCGAAGTTAACAACATATTTTGAATACCTTGAACGTTTTAATTTTCTTAATATTGTACAAGTTCATTTTGTAATAATGTTGTTGCCATTTACTTTCTTCCCCTAATAGAATCACTAGCGTGTAGTTGAATGTGATCATTTATCATGTTAATACAAAAGGCATACTTATAATTGCAAATTTTGAGAATGGAAAATAAATACTAAATGTAGTTCAAAGTTAACATTCTCTAATTAGTATAATTATACTTGAATGATAGTAAATAAATTAAAAGTTTAAAAATAAGTTTGCAGAGATAAATAACTAAAAGATATTTAAAAATAAAATACAAATTAAGAAGGGTGGGACAAAATATTAAACTACAATGGGATACTAGTTGAAAAAACTTTTTGGTTTTCGTTAATTAGGGTTGTATATGTTGTATTAGCATTTGTCAATAAATAAGATTGTAATCAACAATAATAAATTAAAAGATTAATAAATTAGTATTATTTGTATGGTATCGTGAACGCATAATATTCTACATACCAGTGATGAACTATTAATAAGTAAATATCATTTAATTATATTTAATTATGTAGTTGTAGAGAATCGTAATTGGGGTGAAACCAAATTTGTTAGATTTAGCACTCAATCTCACTTACAACAGCTTGTGCAGTTATTCCGGTTGCTTTATTTTGTTATGCAGATATGAAATACAAGATGGTTGTTCCCTCAATGTTCTGCAGTCAAGTAAAAGCATGGATGTTTTTTTTCAGGCTTAATTATAACATAAACCTTGAAGTATGACTCTTTGTACACATAAAACCCTAAAGAAAAATCTTGTACACATCAAACCTTTAAGTATTGATTATGTATATGTAGACCCCTGCTCCAAAAAACACTACCGAGTAAGGTGGGATTTGAGTGTTATTTCATACCACCATGTTATCTCTTGCTTGAATAAGATGGGGTACAATGTCGATAATTATGTAGATGTTTATTTTTCAATCACAGAAAGGCTTTTTCAAGAGTAATATTTCCCATGAATGGACATGAACTATGGTTATTCGGTAGTGTGCTTTGGAGCAGGGGTCAGTGTATACACAACCAATACTTGAAGGTTTGATGTGTACCACATTTTTCTTTAGGGTTCTATGTGTACAAAGAGTCATACTTCAAGGTTTATGTTATAATTAAGCCTTTTTTTCATCTTGTTAAGTTAGCTGTCCATCTAAAAGCTTAAAAGCTTAAGGTGTCAAGGAAGGTCCCAACATGATCGCACTTAAATGAAGTATATGCAATTAAAAAGACAGTCTTATTTCTTAAAATTTGCAAATTTCAAATTTATGGTTGCCCCCTGCGATCTGTCTTTTATATCACATTTGATCCTTGACAAAATACAACATGTTGAGAAATACTATATTTTTTTCTTAAGCTGCGCCCTTAATTTTATCAGTCTTTTTAATCACATTTGATCCTTGATACAGCATGATATGAAACACTATGTTATTTTCTTAAGCTAGGAAATTAATATCTATAGGAAATAAATCTAGTGCAGAGAAGAATTCCTGACGTGTTCATAATTCTTTCATTTTATGTCAGGAGTGGAGAAAATATACCAAAAAGGAGGAGCTTCTTTCAACTCTATACCAGCATGTAGAGCGGAATGTATTGCAAATAGATAATAGGTTCTACTTGCAACGTGTTGGCATTCCTCAAGGAAGTATATTGTCCCCTCTGCTCTGCTCAATATATTATGGACACATGGAAACCAATGAACTCGATCCATATATTAGGAAGATATGTAAATCTGAAAAAGATTTTTTATCAGCGGAGTGTGATGCTTCTAGTGCAGTCAGCGGGGAGGATGCCTCATCAGGATGCCCTAGATATATGATGCTTAGATATATTGATGACTTCTTCTTTGTATCAACTTCAAAAAAACTGGCTTTGGAATTTTTTTTGAGGTTAAACAGAGGATTTTTTAAATATAATTGTACTATGAACAAGGAAAAATTTGGATTGAGCTTTGACGTTGGACGTATGTTAAAAACTCAAAGCAGGTTTTCTGTACATGAAGATGGTGCTTCATATGTTTGTTGGAGTGGTTTGTTGATCAACTGCTGCACTTTAGAAGTTCAAGCAGACTATACAAGGTATTTTGCAGTTATTTTTATAATGACATTTAATGTATGGATTGTACGTTCTTCTCTTTTCTTATTATATTTTTGGCTTGGATATTGGTACAAAATGGGCGTTCTTCTTCCATAATACTTCTTCCCTTTCCAAGTATTTTTCTACATCAGTTATGTTAACAATGTGAGCACATAACATCACATAAAATTAGTTTGACCTTGTACTAGCAGGGAATTTGATTAGAGGCTTGAAAAAGTAAGGTTTGTCATTGGCTGATGCAAATCGAGGGATGCTGTGTTTTTTTTTTTGCCATGCTGTTGCTTTCTTGGTGAACTATTACCACATTTATGCATTTATGCATTTATGCTGTTGCTTTCTTGGTGATTAGTTAGATAATTTTCCCAACAAAAGGCGAGACTATAGATTTTGATAGTGAACAGCTTAGCATCCAAGTTTTCTTGGTCCCTATATATGTCCCAGTGATCTCCAATATAAAACCATTCATATGTTATATCCGGAAAGTGAACTTGGCTCACATCTTTATTCATAATGCTCAGGACAGGCAATGTGATATATGAGCTGCATATCAGTAACTTCTTCCTATGACACTACTGCAATATTTTGGTAACTTACAAGTCAGGCACTTGGCATAGTGGTAATCTTTCTTGTTCGTTCCTTCTCATTGGCCACTAAAATTTTACAGATGTAATCAGACTCATTAAGTTCAACATTAATTGGTCTTTGGGCTGATAAACAACAAAAATTTTACCTTTTGCACACAAAAAGAGAATGGTAATATTTTTTCCCAGAGCATAGTTTTCTCTCTTCTAAATTCTAGGTTAAGCAATTATGTAGTTGATTGGATTAAGTATGTTCTTTTTATGAAATATCAACATTATGCTACTGCTAGAAATCCTATATACTGTACCTAATTGTCTCTATTTGTAATATCTCCCTACACATTACTCATGCTATCAGTAATTAGGTATCTGAGCTCCCATTTGAGTTCAACTCTTACTGTGCGGAGAGAGAGCAGGCCGGGTCATAGTTTGAAAGCAAAGTTGTTTGATTATCTGCGACCAAAATGTCATCCTATATTTTATGACTCCAATATCAATTCAACAGCAATTGTCAGATTAAACATATATCAAGCTTTTGTAATTTGTGCAATGAAGTTCCACTGCTATTTGGCCGACATATCTGGCATCTGTAATTTGGAACCAAGATCATGCATAAAGACCATATGCAGTGCGTTAAGGTATGCAATAGGTTGTTTCTCTACTTGTTAACTTAATTTACTATTAGTATTTTAGTACTTGCCATTTAACTTTCATGTGTCCGCTGTTATTTACTATTTAGGTCCAATGTGTATGTTTCATAGAACATTATAATCAAGTTTTACTTTCTTCCTCTCTCTGAACAACAGTGAACTCAAGTGCCATCTCCTATTTTTTTGTGATTGCATGTTTATTACTTGTTAACTTTTAGTTAATCTATTTAATCCTCTTTCTATGTGTATTGCTCATCTGATGCCTATTATTTAATAATTGATAGGTATATGAACAATCTCATTCGAAAAAGAATGAAATCTGTGCATCTTGATTGCAACTTGCATCCAGTTCTAGAACTAAAGAACAGTGAAGTTAAATGGCTTGGATTGACTGCATTTATCAAAGTTCTTAAGCGGAAGGAACTGCGGCATAAGGAGTTGTTATCTTTGTTGAAGAATCAATTGCAGACATCTGATTGGCCAGATAATGTATCGTCTGCAATGAAGTACGCAATTGATGATTCCCATTCTTCATTGATTTGGAAAATCAGGTATTAGGTGTTACAGTTTGTCCAGAAAGTAGAAAATTCTTCCAAAAGGATTTAATGCTTCAGCTGTCAGTTTAAGTCTAAATTTTATCATTATTAAGCTGCCTGTGCAATGAACTTAATTTGTACTATGCTAATTGCTGTAAGTTTATTTGGCAGTTAATGCTTTACAATCTGAAAAAACTTTTTTTTAAAGTAATATCTGGTGCTGTTGCCATCAGCTTACCAAAAAGATGAACATTTAATTAAGGAAGATGGTCACGGGCAAACGATTGTTAGTGTTTGCTGTGAAAACACCAAAAACCAAAAACCTTATTGTACATGTACTGTAGAAACTTTTCGCGGTATGGTTTGCTGCAACAATGGTTTGCTATGGTATGGTTTGCTGCAACAATCGTTTGCTGTAGACAGTCCCCATAATTAAATGTTGTGAGTAGTTAAAAACTTGTCTTATTGGCTGGAGTTGTAAACTTGAAATCTTATAGAGTTGAGAATTACTTTGCACTTCAATTACTGACTTCGGCCACTGATAAAGTTGACAGGGCTCCGAATTAGCACACTTTCTACATATGCAATTTTCCTTGCACTGTAATGAATAAAGAGATTATTTTAGATATTCAAATTTAAGACACGGCTAGTACCGTACATGCTTAACCAAGTGCACCAGCAAGAAGTCAATTATTGATGCTTTGAGAACTAGATAGTAGAATTTCAATATACTATTTTTTTGGACAGATGTCTTCCGATCGCAACTGTTCTGGGAAATAGGATTGTTCACGAACCGAGTCGAGCTGAGTTTTGATGTAAACGAGCCGAACTTTACTTTTTTCTCTGACGAACCGAGCCGAGCCGAGTTTTTTTATCGCACAAAATTCGTGTTCGAGCTCGAACTCGTTAACTAACGAGCCGAACACGAGCTTTTATCGAACAAAAACGAGCTGAGTCGAGCCGAGTCGAGCCGAGCTCATTAGAATTTACAATTTATATAGATAATAAAACCCAATTTTTCTTAGCCCAATGAACTAAAACATTTTTTGTCAAAATCGAACCCAATTTTTCAATCAATTCTCAATAAACCTAAAATACACCTACTATAAATTGCAAAATTAATTTAAAATGTTAACAAATAATATAAAAATATGTCGAATATATCTTAATTTTTTTGAGCTTTATCGAGCTGATCTCGAGCCGAACGAACTCGAGTCGAGCTCACTAATAGCTCGGCTCGAGCTCGTTTTCTTAACGAATAATTTTTTGTGTTTGAGCTCGAGCTCGAGTTCTTAACTGTTAGGAATATGTTGTTCTTGATGATAAACATAAAACACTTAGTAGAATTTGTGTAAAGTCATTTTGTAGCTGTCAACGAAATGACATGTTTTGCAGCATTCCGTTGACAGGAAACTCATCAACGAAATGAGTGATGTAGCAATTGCACTGTACAATACTTCAATTTTGATATGCATTTCATTGTAGATATTGGATAGGTTTTCTAAGTCATGTTGACTAAGTACTAGATAGGCAAAATAGGTTGGTTAATTGTAAATATCTCATGCCTTGTAATTTTGCCTAAGTGAAGACATGTCAACGGAATGAAGATTACTCTGTCAACGGTATGGAGTTTACTCATCAACGAAATGAAGAATAAAGCTATCAACGAAACACATCTCCCTGCTATCAACGAATCATTATTGCTTTTCTGAATAGTTGACAAAGTGATAGTGACAGTTTACTGAACAGATCTAAAGGTGATGTGGAAGTGTACTTTGCATTGGAAACCATTAAAATGGATATGGGGAATAAGGAAACATCCCAGTTTCCAATTGGGCTCTTGGGAGTGATCATAATAAGCATGAAGACAAAAGCAAATATGTCCAAGGACCACTGGACAAAGGGATGAAAAGCAAACTATTGGCGGTTACTCGTTGTACTTTTAGTGTAGCCAAAAATAGAGTTGTAAACTTGGGTTTATATAACCAAGTGTAGCAGTTACTTTAGAAAAGAGAGAAGAAAAACAAATAGATTGTATTAGCTATTTTTGAGAGCATTTTTCTTCTCTACATTATTGTAACTGAGCAGCTGTGTACTTTTGTATCACAGATTATTTCCGCAATAAAAATCACTTCAGTTGGATCATCAAACAATCCAACTGAAATTATTAAGTGCTTGTGGTTTTTATTTTATAAGTTCAGTTTTAATTTGTAAGTTGTTTTTAAGTTTGAGAAATATCAAGTAATTGTATTCAACCCCCCCTTCTACAATTCTGTTAGGTCATTTGGGATTAACATTAACGAACCGAGCCGAGTCGAGCCCTTAACGAGCCAAGCTCGAGCTTGTTCACGAACAACTCTGTTCGTGAACAACTCTACTGGGAAGCTTCCGCTCTATTCTTTACAAATGAGTGGGCGTGAAAGTTTTTTTTAAAAAAGAGAAATTATCAAAAAATATTTTTTTTTGTAATTTTATCATCTTCTAAAAATATTTGCAAAACGGTATTGACGTCCATCATTTTTTAGTTGAGACTCTTCGAAAAATCCTCGTCATCGTCTCACCGATAAATATTGAATTTATGAACATGTGTGTATGTATTTACTGTTTTTGTATAATTCGTGATATGATTGTTAATTTTTTTGTAATTTTTGAATGGATTTGAGTTGTGTTGTAAATCAAAAAGGTCCCGCAGGGACACTAACTTTTGTAACTCATTATATAACCAAAGATCAAAGATGATTCTAATTATTAAATTTTTATAAGTAACATTTGTTGTTGATTTTGGTTGATGCAGATATGATTGCAAAAATTACTGAATGTATTTTTGGGGTTGGGGTATTTTTGAAAAAAGTCCCAAAAAAATGTAAAATGTGAAGAAAAGTAAAAGAAAGTGAATAAAGTGACGAGATTCATAATAATGTATAAATGAGATAGTTATTTTTTATATTTTATAATTTTGTTATGTAACTTTGTACTAGAATTAGACATATTTACAATCAACCATGCACTCGTGTCTTGCAACATGTTATTTTATAGCATTCAACACAATAACGTTTTCAATGATTTTTTTTATACGCCACCTTGTTTACCCGCTTTCTAACATACTCAACCGAAATTCCAACCTTTCTCCAAAGAATGTTTTTACATTGCTCTATCACATCTCCTTGCTCCAAAAGATTAACATTCTCCTTGTTTGCATTGACTCCTTGCAGAGCATCACTCTCGACTATGATATCTTGTGCTGATATATGTCTGTCCACAGCAAAGCTTCCATAATGCCCACTTCTTCAACTTCCGGCACTGATACACGACCTGCTTCCGGCACTGATACACGACCTGCAAATTTCATATTGTCCCTGGTGATCTCTGAGAACCATTCCTATTAAGAAAGAATTCTCCTCTGGCATAACTATGACAAACCGGGTCAAATCCCGAGCCTTTTTCGGAAATCGGGTCAAGTCCCGATTCTGAGTCCGAATAAGCCGAAGCCTATTGGCCCAAACGCAGCCAACTTAGGTAACGACTAGCCCACCACAGGCCCTCAAAATATCATGATTTTGTTGGTGCTAATTAGTAGTAGTACTTTGCATTATAAACTGAACAGAAGTCCCAAATCTTCTCGATGTGGGACTGGGGTGTTACAAACTCCCCCACTTAAACTCCTGACGTCCTCGTCAGACCTGAACGGATATCCCATAGGTCCGGATCGTTCCTCCCTAGCCATTGTGGGATAACACCGGCTGGCTTCGTGTCCCCACCTCCGGACCTCTGTCCATTGTGGGATAATACCACCAGCTTTCGTGTCCCCACCTCCGGCAACTTGACGAATCAAGCTTTCGAGAGTTAGCTCTGATACCATATGTGACAACCTGGGTCAAATCCCGAGCCTTTTTCGAAAATCGGGTCAAGTCCCGATTCCGAGTCCGAATAAGCCGAAGCCTACTGACCCAAACGCAACCAACTTGGGTAACGACTAGCCCGCCACAGGCCCCCAAAATATCATGATTTTGTTGGTGCTAATTAGTAGTAGTACTTTGCATTATAAACTGAACAAAAGTCTCAAATCTCCTCGATGTGAGACTAGGGTGTTACAATAACTGATGCATCAACGTTTTCAATGATTTTAATACTTCATCAAATAGTGATTTAGTAATATCGTACATTGTTTCCTAGATCAAATTTTTCTCAAATTGATTAAGTTGAGTTCTAGGATAAAAGGTATATCATTATTCTCTGCGATTAATATATTAATATTTTAAAATATCATAAAATAGATCATATTAGATTTTAAAATAATATTAATTTGATTTTGCAAGGTATGATATATACTAACAAAATATACATTACAGTTTAACAAATTTTATTATAGAATGATGAGCAATAAAAAGAAGTTTATGTGTGTTGGAACCAAATTTCTGGCGGGTCGGACTCCGAATAACTCTTCGGATTCACCTGCAAAATGAGAAGAATGAGAGGGGTTTGGCCCCCGATTCACCTCCGGTGTGAGAGTAAGTTAAATGGTTCCGATGAGTATAAGCTGAACGTACAAGTGCTTGTGTATATTCTGTATATCTAAAATAGAACCTGACAAAAGGCTTTTATAAGCACAACCGTTGATGGCGCCCGAAATGCTCGGAACCACCCCGAATCGTGAGTATTGTGCCACCCACCCGCCTGAGAAGTCGGGAGACCTAGTCTTCTCCACGTAACGGTCATGTACTGTAGGCTGGACCGAAGTAATGGGCCTAACTTATCCAAACAAACCTATTCGGCCTAATTACACTTGGGCCTCCAACATGTCCCTGGGCTTCGGTCGGATATCCAATTCGATCAGAATCCTAACTTTGCACCCACCTTCGGGATAACTTTTAACAGATTTTGCGTTTATCTATATGACATGTCACATGGGGAAACATGTCGTATCAATGATGACAACTGTCGCTTCTTGAGACCTGCGCCATATCTCAACCGTTGAATTTCAAATGGCTCAATCAACACCGTTGAATATGGAACGTCTGCATTCTCTTGTCCAAACGTCGTTTCACCGTCAGATAAATATCGATTTCCCCCTCAAATGTCTTCACGACATTCTCAAAAACACTCCTGACATTCTACCAAGAATCCAGCCGCGGGTTATTTTGATTTCAACTTTCTTGCTTCAATCTCTATAGTTTCTCCCATCTCGATCACAAGTAAGTTCCCATAATCACTTCCTTATTTTTTATTCAAGTTTGTAATCGAATGCTTGGTATAATCTGTTTGTACAACTTGTTTGTTTTGTTCTTATTTCCTGCGACTGTCATATTTAAGAATATAACTGTAAAGGTTTAGAATCCTCCGCCTAGGAATGTACACGCATATAAGGACGTATTGTGCGTCCCTAATAGATAATATAGCTTGGCGTCGTAAGAACGTTCTTCGGGATGACTTTGTCCCTAGAACAGTCTCCGGCTTGCTTCAACCTATTAGAAACCTCTTCGTTTCCTTACCTTAGCCGCTTAAGATTCAATCGACCGATCCCCTGGCCCTCTGTACTCGGCTTTACTGTTTTTAATTTTATTCTTCTTCAAAATCCTTACTGTACATGGCTAATTTCTTCATTCCCAAATGCAGGAATTATGGATCGGTCATCCTCCGAATCAGCACAATCTTCGGGGTCTATATCCCCGGAGAGGTCTCCATTCTTCGTCATCGCCGACTATCCCGCAGCGAATCTTCGCTCGCGACTCCCCAAAGATAGTGTGTCGAAGTTCGCCAGAGAATACGAGATTTCGACCGGAGCATGGCACACATACATGCCGAGGAAGAACGACCAAATCTGGCATAATCCGCCCGTGCCCGAAGGGTATGGGCAAGTAGCTACAGGTATCTCCGAAGCGGCTTTCAAGTGCGGCTTCCGTGTACCTATGCTTCCCCTCATCAAGAAACTGTTCGCCCAAATGGGCATCGCCTTGGGTCAGATGGACCCGAATGGGTTCTTTCACATGAACGGCTTTCAATGCCGGTGTCTTGGTGATAGAGTCGATCCAACCACCCGGTTGTTCTGGCATCATTATGACTTCAGAAAAAAACGGCAAGAGCAAGGGTTACTACACCATCTCTCGGTGGACTAACAAGGCCGAATGGGTAGAGACGAATTCTAACAATAAAGGTAGCCATGACAAATGGTGTTATCTTTCTGGTCCAAAGATAGCTGTTGTGTCCCAGTGGCGTATAGTTGACCCTGTCGTTCAGGTAGTAAAACCCTCATTGCTAGGTGCCGAAGAGCACGAGTACGACCGACTATGCCAATTTGATATGGACCGAATTCCTTTAGAGAATCTTCGGGACAAGCAGTGGCTCTTCGCCCTACGGAGTAATGGTAACAGACTCCGACACTTATATCCTCTAGGTTTTTGCTTTTCATTTCCCTTTGCTAGTCAGAAAATCTTGCATTTAACCTTTCTCTTTTTGTTTTTCTTTGCAGTGTCTACTTGCCAAGAAATAATTGAGAGGAAGAGAGCCAAATTCCAAGCCTCCCAGGCGGCCCAGACAGGGGGTTCGCCAGATCCCGCTCGGGGGGGGGGGGGAGATGAACAACACGCTCCCGAAAAGTCTGCTCCCCCTTCTCCTCGCCCTCAGGCTGACCAGACTGGAAGTGCCCTGTTGTCTCCTGCTTCCAGGAAAAGAGTACGGAAATGGGACATGATAAAAACGTATGTCCCCCAATGGGCGGTGTTGGAGACGGATTCGGTCGCCACACCTGCCACGATGGCGGCCAAGGACATAGCTCCTGACTTGTGTCGGGCTTTAATGCTTCCTGCTGATCGCCCCAAGTACGATCAACTGAGCGCCACCGATGCTTGTGCCGAACTACTGGGACTGCTCTCCATGGTATGTACATACATTTCCTTCTTATTCATTTATTTCCTTTTTTGTCAGTTTTTAACCGAGCTTTTGCTTTTCCATTCTAGGCGACTCCAATGGCCGCTGTTATCACTGATACAGTGAAAGATATGCAGAGCGGCTTCACCCTAGTCAAATAGATGGAGTCTCGGGCGGTCAAAGCTGAAAATGGTCTTCGGTTGGCGGAAGAAAACCTGGAGAAGCTTGACGGCAAAGCTAAGATGCTCAAGGCCGACCGGGAAGCCATGCAAAGGGAGATGGACAACCTTCGGGCTCGGCTTACCAGGCGCAACCTTGCACTTAAGGCCGCGAGGAAGCTGTCCCGAAGGGAGATCAAACTAAGGTTGATTGCGGAAGAACGCTGCTATCAAATGGGCCACGACGAAGTCGTAAGGAGGGCCGCTGCCTTAGGTTTGGACCATCTTCCGTTGATCGAGGAAGGATTCGCCGATCCGGTCGGTCGCCATGACGAGGAGGAGCTCCCCCTGGTCTCGTCGGGCGAAGATGAAGAATTGTCCGAGTAGGATATATATTTTTCTTAATGTTGTAAAGTATTGTGCCTTCGGGCATTAACGTTGTAGCCTTCGGGCTTTCTTTTTATTAATTTATGCATGCTTGGTTTATTTTTCCCTTAGCATAAATTTTGTGTTTCGCTTTTTCGGGTTAAAATCAGCCGTAGCATAATTTTTCATTTTATGTTTCTTCGGCTCGAATGTCGCCGTAACATAATTTTTAGCTTTATGTCTCTTTGGCCCGAAAGTGCCTTAACATAATTTTAATTGACCCATGTCTCTTCGGCTTTAAACATCGCCTTAACATAAAATTTAATGGACTTATTTGTCTTCGGCTTCGAATTTGCCTCAACAATTGAAATAGTCTATGTCGCTTTGGCTATGTATTTGCCTTAACATAGTTGGAATAATGCATGTGTCTTCGTCTTAAATTTGCCTAACATAAATTTTTAATCGATTCATGTTTCTTCGGCTTTAAAATCCGCCTTAACATAAATGTTTGCTCCCAATATTTAGGGAATCGGGCGGCTTTGTCTAATTGGTCGCCCTATTTACAAAATATTTATTTGAAAAGAGTTGACATTTATCTTTTTTGGTCGCCCTTAGATAAATGTCTGACTTGTTCTAATTCACATGATTACGCTACATAATAAGGTTAGCATAAAGAGTTGAAACAATCGCAAACATATATTTTCATTGATGCTTTAGTCCAACTATACATGCTTTTTAGGGAAGTAAAAATACAATGCTAAATAAGAACGAATGGGAAATGGACACCTTGTAGCTGCGAACATTTCTCTAAGCAGGACGGGGCTCACTGGTAGTACCTGCGTAAGCGCGAGGCATGCCAGGTGTTTTTGATCGGGTCGCTGACCAAAGTTGTCAATTTGTAGGTCCCTGGTCAAACAACCTCAACCACATTGTATGGTCCTTCCCAATCGGGCATTAATTTTCCTTGTTTCGTCGGCATAGAGGTGGCCAGCTCTCGTAGTACCAAGTCCCCAACCATGAATGCTCTTTTCTTCACCCCGGAGTCATAGTATTCAGCTGCTTGGAGCTGATATTTTAAGTTTCTTAGGTGAGCTGCCTCTCTCTCCTCTTCAAGCAAATCCACGTTTTCCCGAAGGTCAAACTCGTTTGCTTTGACGTTAAAGACTTCTGTTCGGTAGGAGTCAAGGACGACTTCTATAGGGACTAAGGCATCCGTTCCAAATGCCAACTTGAAAGACGTTTCCCCCGTAGACGATCGAGGGGCTGTTCGGTATGCCCATAAAACCAAAGCTAATTCTTCGGCCCAGAGTCCTTTGGCGTCTCCTAGTCGCTTCTTTATCCCGTCAAAAATGATCTTGTTTGCGGCTTCAATTGCTCCATTTCCCTGAGGATGACCGACCGAGCTGAACTTTTGTTGTATTCCAAAGCGAGTCAAGAATTTCCGGAATTTATTCCCGATGAATTGTGTTCCGTTATCAGATACACACACTTTCGGAATCCCGAACCTGAGTATTACTTGCTCCAACATAAATTTCTTCGCTGCTTCTTCGGTTATGGTCGCTAGTGGTCTTGCTTCTACCCACTTTGTCATATAGTCGATTGCCATAATAGAATATTTGGCTTGCTTAGTGCTTTTGGGTAAAATCCCCACAATGTCTACAACCCACATGACGAAAGGGATTGGACTCAAGACTGATGCCATTTCTTCGGGTGGTTGCTTTGGGATGGTGCTGAATAATTGACACTACCGACATTTCTTTGCATAACCAGCCGCATCTACTCGCAAAGTCGGCCAGTAAAACCCTTGCCTGAGGATTTTGAAGGCGAGTGAATGACCGACAAGATGTTCTCCGCATATTCCTTCGTGCACAGTTTCTGAGGCCAACCGCTGCTCTTCGGGATCCAAACATCTAAGAAGGGGTTATGTCGCCGATTTCTATACAGCTTGTTTCCTTAGTGTTTCAAAACACTCTTTTAGATCTTCCAGATGATCTTCAAACTGTGACTTGACGATCATGTCATCCACATAACACTCCATGTTCCTGCCGATTTGCTTATGAAAAATCATGTTGACCACCCTCTAGAACGTGGCCCCCGCATTCTTCAGGCCGAAGGGCATTTTGATGTATGCATAGGTGCCCTTCGGGGTGATGAATGTTGTCTTCGGAATATCCTCGGCATTCATCGCTATCTGATGATAACCTGAAAAAGCATCCAAGAAACTAAGTACCTGGTATCCCGTAGTAGCGTCTGTTAGCTGATCGATGCTTGACAGTGGATAGTGGTCCTTCGAGCAAGCTTTGTTTAGGTCGGTATAGTCCACACACATTCTCCACTTGTTGTTGGCCTTCTTTACTACCACCACGTTGGCTAACCAATTAGGGTATTCAATTTCTTCAATGAATTTTGCTTCCAACACTTTTTCAACTTCAGCTTCGATAATCTTCTGTCTCTCCATAGCGAAAGTCATTTTCCTTTATTTAACTAGTTTGGCCTCGGGTTAACATTAAGACAATGCTTCACCGTCTTTGGGTCTAAACCAAGCATATCTTCGGGGCCCCATGCAAAGACTTCGTGGTATTGCCTGACCACTTCAATTACCTTCTTCTTTAGGTCGGGTTCCATATTTTTCCCAATCCGAACCATCTTTCCCGAACATCCTACATACAGTTCTACTTCCTCGGTTTCTGCAGCTGGTTCAGCAATCGGGCTGGATAGGTCTGCCCCAAAATTTTCCAACTATGTTCATAGTCTGGCGACCTCCGCTAGATTCGCCATCAGCTCTTTTCCTCTTTCCTCCTTCGGACATTTCGAACTCCTGGTCTTTCTCTAGGTCATCCAGCATTATGATTCTAGCTGTCTTCTGGTCGCCCCTCATCTCACCGATGCCATGTTCGGTTGGAAATTTTAACTTTAGATGGGGAATTGAGGACACCGCCTGGAAAGATGTAAGAGCCGACCTCCCTAGGATCGCATTGTAGGGGCTTTCCACTCGAACCACATAGAATTTCACCTGCTTTTCCACAGTATAGGGAGCTTTACCTAAGAGAACAGATAAAGTAATTGTACCTTCGATGGGAACCGGTTGGTTTCCAAAATCATACAGGGGGCTTCATGGCATGGCTCCAACTGTTCGCCTCCCAGGTTCATCTTGTTGTATGTCCGATGGTACAGAATGTTCACCGAACTCCCCCCATCTACTAGCACTTTCCAGATCTTGTTTTGCCCGATCACAGGGTTGATGATCAGGGGGTCCTCATGGGGCCAAATCACAACTTCATAATCATCCTCAGTAAACATGATCGGCATTGCTTGCTTAGCCGATTGAAACTGATACAAATTGTACACCTGCTTTGCATACCTTTTCTTCGTTGTTTTACTGTCTCGGCCCAGGGTACTTCCTCCGGAAATAGTCTTCACTTCACCTCTGTATCTCTCACCTACTTTGGGCTCCTTTCGTTTGTCTTCCTTCGGGGCTAACTTGTCCCTTAGGTCTTTGACAAATTTGTTCAACTCTCCGTCTTTGATCATTTTCTCGATCAACTTCTTTAGGTGGTAACATTCATCAGTATTGTGACCATTGTCTTGATGGTAGTCACAGTACTTGTTACCATTCTTTTTGTAGTCAGGCATCTTCATTCGAGCTTGGCGAACAAAACCTGGCTTTCCTTTTATCTCGTGGAGAATTTTCAAGATTGGTGCATTCAGAGGAGTGAAAACCGTGTTATCTCTATCTCTTCTTCGTTCGGCCCCTTTATCTCGGCCCTTCACCTCGTCTCGCTTATCATCATATCTTCGGCCAGACTCATACATGTCGTGCCCTTTCTTCCCACGACCGTCTCTCCTGCTTTCCTTGTATCCCCCAATTGATTACATCTTTCTTCAGATACTTTCTACTTTCAAGTATATATCATTCAAAGATTTAGGACGAATATCATAAAGAGAGGATCAAAGATTTTTACCTTTAACTGGGTCTAATCCATCCTATAAGAATCCAACTGCTTTTACATTGTCCAAGTTCATCACCATCCCGGATTCCTCCTTGAACCTTGCTAGGTAGTCTCCCAACTCTTCGTTCGGCCTTTGTCGACAGTGAATCAAAGCTTCGGTATTTTTCTCTCTTCGGCACAAATGGGAGTAGTGCCTCAAGAACTTCCTCTTTAACTGGTCGTACGAGCAGATTGATCTCGGTTTCATCGACCTATACCACATGGTGGCAGCTCCTTTCAGATACGTCTTGAACATCTTGCATAGCATTATGTCGCAGTGTCCCATACCGGTCATAAGTGACTCGTACTTCTTATATTGATCCTCAGGATCACCCTTTCCGTTGAACTCATTCATATTCGGGAACTGTCCTCTCGAGGGAGGTCTATATTGCTCGATCTCCTCAGATACGACAGGTTCATGACTCACTCTGCGGTCGCCAAACATTGCCTTTTCCATTCGACTCAATCTATCCTTCATACGAGGATCACCTTCCTCGTCGGTGTCTGAACGAACCGTGATCTTTGAACGAATTCTTCCGGGGGGGGGGGGTGATTCAGAGTCCGAAGACTCGTCTTCATCATTATGCACCCTCTTTTCTCTCCTCTGACTGGACACTATCAGTGTTTGTTCGCCAACCTCCACGGCACCTTGAAGGGCCTTTTCTTCCGCGTCCAATTCAGCCCTTCGCCGTTTAATAGCTTCCAGTTTGGCGAGGTCCTCCTCTCTCTTCTTCGCTCTAGCCTGGGCTTCCATTTCCGCCCTATATTTTTCCCTCTGCTTCCCACTCTTCGCAGATGTTTCTTCACGCCATTTGAGAATCATGACTTTCTGCTCCTTAGGAGTGGTCATTGGACCTTCCTCTAACTCAACATCGAAATTGAGGACTCGGTTTATCGGAGGCGTAGACGTAGAAGTCCCTTGGCGATGAGCCTCAGTAAAACTCAGTGCCCTATCGTCGACGTTATCAATTGCCATCGTTTCTATTTGGTGTGTTACAAGCTTATTTGCACGTTCCCACAAACGGCGCCAAATGTTGGAACCAAATTTCTGGCGGGTCGGACTCCGAATAACTCTTCGGGTTTACCTGTAAAATGAAAAGAATGCGAGGGGTTTGACCCCCGATTCACCTCCGGTGTGAGAGTAAGTTAAATGGTTCCGGTGAGTATAAGCTGAACGTACAAGTGCTTGTGTACATTCTGTATATCTAAAATAGAACCTGACAAAAGGCTTTTATAAGCACGACCGTTGCTCGCGCCCGAAATGCTCGGAACCACCCCGAATCGTGAGTATTGTGCCACCCACCCGCCTGAGAAGTCGGGAGAACTAGTTTTCTCCACGTAACGGTCATGTACAATAAACTGGACCGAAGTAATAGGCCTAACTTATCCAAAAAAACCTATTCGGCCCAATTACACTTGGGCCTCCAATAATGTGCAAACAACTTGATTTTGAGGATGCACGACATTCTAATTTTGCATATGTGCACCTCAAAGTTTTATATGAATTAAACTCACTCAAGAATTACAAAAGTTTAGAACACTTAAAAGCATGGTGTATGTTTTTTAAATAATAATTAACTTATTTTTGGTATAAATTATGAGTTTTTATACGTATTTATTAAATGAATTAATCTTTTTATATCTTTCGAATAGTTTTTTAGATTAGATTACATATTTTAAAATATTAATTTTTATATTTATTAATATAATTCAAATCTTTAACATATATTTGTATATTTAGATTTCAATACTAATTTTAAATAATTTGTTAATGAGGTTTGAAATTTTGACGTTTGATAGTATTTTTAAGTTATTGTATTTTTAAGTTATCTGTTTTACTCGTTTTTATTATAGATGTTCTTGTATAGCTATAAATCTTTGTATATAATTTTTTAATTTAATATGTTATGTGAATTATTTATTTATTTTATTATTATCAATATACTTATATAAAGGAGAAGACGGAGGCGGTGAGGTGGCGCCTCTAGAATCGTTCCGTTCTATTTTTCTAATTTTCTCAATTTTTCACAATTTTTAATTTTAATAATTACAACTTCCTTTATTATTTTCGATTTTGTAGGAAGGAAATTGAAAACTTTCTTTTATTTAGAAAATTACAACTTCCTTATTATTTTCAAATTTGTAGGCTTGATAGAACTTTCTTTGATTTAGAAAATTACAACTTCCTTATTATTTTCGAATTTGTAGGACTTGATAGAACTTTCTTTGATTTAGAAAATTTCTTTGATTTAGAAAATTAAAACTTCCTTATTATTTTCGAATTTGTAGGACTTGATAGAACTTTCTTTGATTTAGAAAATTACAACTTCCTTATTATTTTCGAATTTGTATGCTTGATAGAACTTTTTTTTATTATTTTCAAACTTGATAGAACTTTCTTTGATTTAGAAAATTACAACTTCCTTATTATTTTCGAATTTGTAGGCTTGATAGAACTTTCTTTTATTATTTTCAAACTTCATAGAACTTTCTTTGATTTAGAAAATTACAACTTCCTTATTATTTTCGAATTTGTAGGACTTGATAGAACTTTCTTTGATTTAGAAAATTACAACTTCCTTATTATTTTCGAATTTGTAGACTCTTATGTTAATAATTGCAATTTTCTTTTTTATTATTTTCAATCTTAATAGAACTTTCTTTTATTATTTTCAAACTTGATAGAACTTTATTTGATTTAGAAAATTACAACTTCCTTATTATTTTCGAATTTTTAGGTTCTTATGTTAATAATTGCAATTTTCTCTTTTATTATTTTCAATCTTGATTGAACTTTCTTTTATTATTTTCAAACTTGATAAAACTTTCTTTTATTATTTTCAAACTTGATAGAACTTTCTTTTATTATTTTCAAACTTTACAGAACTTTTCTTTTATAATACTTCTTGACTTTTAAACATAATGGATTTCCATGTTATTCACCTTACAAACACCTATAAATTAAAGGCCATTCATAAGAAAAAATCTACACCGAAACTTTTTTACATAGCTTCAAATTTTTACAACCATATTTACAATCAATACAACTATGGCCTACACCATGTTGGATACTTTGAACGACATCAACTATATCTGGATGATAAGAGTACGAGTGTGTAGAATATGGGAATCTGTCAATCCAAATAATGAAGAACTGATCAGTCTTGACAAGATTTTGATCGATGAAAAGGTTAATAAATCAATATACTTATAACTTATTAGTTTGTCAAATTGTATGATGTTATTAACTTTTCTAAGATATGTTGCATGACAGGAAAAATTGATCCATTCTACGATCCCGAAGATTCTGGTCTCTCGATTCAAAAATCTTTTAGACGAAGGCTCTGTGTACAGCATAAAAAATCTGAAAGTTGTTTCAAGTACAGGAAAATATAGACCACTATCACATGGGTCTAAATTGCTCTTCATACGCATAACGTTGCCTAAGAGATTGGAAGAAGGCATCATCAACATATCACTGCATGGATTTCAGTTCATATGTCCGGATATGATTGATGCACGTATTAATGACACCAACATACTCTCAGGTTTTTGATGCAGTAATATATTAGAGTAATATATATAAGTAATACTATTATATAAGTTATAATTCAAACTATCATGTTCTAATATTATTTTTTCTATGTTGATTTAGATGTTGTAGGCTGCTTGACCTACTTGGGTGGCATTGAAATTGTCAAAGACGGTTGGAAAAAAAGAGATCTCAAAATTGTCACAAATTAGTAAGTTATGCATTATATTAATTTTAAAATAATTGTTAATTGTTTTTTATTGTTCTTGTAATTTTATATTACTTCTTTGGTTACCCCAATTTATTTGTTTTACTTTTTTAATTTGTTCTAATTATTTTCTTAAACAACTCCATCACCAGTACCATAACTTTGTGGGAAAAGTTGGCCGAGATGGTTGATACAAATTTATACAAGGAGGATGGTGGAGCATATATAATAATTGTCACATCTACCCAGATTAAAAAATTTAAAATTAATTATCTTCATTAATGTTTTTATAATATATAATTTAAGAAATTGCACATATATAAATCTATCTTATCTCGATTGAACGAATATCATTAGATATTATACAAATATTTGTTTCATTGATATTATTGATTTAATTCTTATATTAGTTTTTTAACAATTTATCTACTCTTATATGTAGATACAATTAGCTTTTCTACTACACGAAATAGTAAAATTTATACAAATCTGGATACACCGTATGTGTCATCCCTGAGAAAATAGTAATATTATATGTTTATATTGATTTTTATCAATATATTTTTTTTAATATATATATATGGCAATGGTATCGGTCCAAGAAAATAAAAAATCAAACTCTATAAACAAAATGAATATGTAAATAATTTATAATATTACTTACCCAAATGCAAATTTTACAGAATATATTTTATTTGATAATTTAGATAATTTTATAGACATTTAATTCACAATTTTTATTCTAATATTCTTTTTCTTAATAAATATATTCTAATGCCGCTGCGAAGCGCGGCTCAGTAACCTAGTTATATATATAAGGATATAATTTAAATAACAAATAAACTTGATCTACGGTTCACTATTTTGTGTTACATTTTCCATACTAATAAACAATTTAATATATGTAATCTAGATACAAATTAATATAATCACGATGCAATCTAGTTGAGTTACATTAAACATATATAACTATCCACGGTATCTATCTATACTATATTATTAAAACTGAAACATTGAAAGTTTTGGTTTTCGGTCATTTATTCTATTTAATAAATAATAAAATAATATAAAAATAGTAACTAACTTATTTCCTTTTATAATTAAAACACTTTTTTCTAACAAAATCTACTCCTCTTCAAAAAATATCACGGACAATTACCTTTAAATTAAAGCATATTACCTTTTATATTTGTTCTCATTGAAAACTCTCTTTTCCAAAAATAACAATGCATCCCTTACTTATTTATTTTAAAACATATTTTAATAATTTTAATTATTAAAAAAAGTTTACCTATTTTAATATGCCAACATATTTTTTTAACAAATACAATTAATGTAATTAAAACACTTTCAAAAATATCACTGACATTTACTTTTTTTTTTAATTAAAACATGTTACATTTTCTATTTTGTCCTTAGTATTCATCCTTTTATAGTTAAAACACTTTTTTTTTAACAAAATCTACTCATTTTCCAAAAATATCACGGGTAATTACATTTCAATTAAAACATATTACCTTTTATATTTGTTCTCACTAAAATCACTCTTTTACAAAAATATCAGGTGCAACCCTTACTTATTTATTTTAAAACCTAATTTAATACTTTTAATTATTTAAAAAAGTTTACCTATTTTAACATGCCAACGTATTTTTTTAACAAATACAATTAATATAATTAAAACACTTCCAAAAATATCACAGATAATTACTTTTTTTAATTAAAACATGTTACCTTTTCTATTTGTCTATAATATTCATATTATTTTATTTAAAACCCCATTTATCTTCCTCCGCCCCATTTGTATTTTTTTTATGTTCCAATTAATATTTAAGTTTCTCATTTTATAATTTATCAAATTGATTTTTATTCTTTATTTTATATTTTCCGTTCCTATTAAATTTTTTAGTTTTAACATACTAGCGTATTTTTTTAACAAATACAATTAATATATTTAAAACATTTCCAAAAATATAGGGAGTTACTTTTTTTAATTAAAACATATTACCTTTTCTATTTGTCCTTATTATTAATATTATTTTAATAAATAATAAAATAATATTAATAATGCCACATTTATCTTACTCAGCCCCATTTGTATTTTTTATTTATTTTTTCTATGTTCCAATTAATATTTAAGTTTCTTATTTTATAATTTATCATATTGATTTCTATTCTTTATTTTATATTTTACGTTCCCATTAATTTTTTTAATTCGTCATTTTTTTAATCTCCTTTGATAGCCCGTGCCTTGCACGGGGTTATAGACTAGTATTATTAAAGCCGAAACATTGAAAATTTTGGTTTTCGGTTTTCAGTCATTTATTCTATTTAATAAATAATAAAATAATATAAAAATAGTAACTAACTGATTGCCTTTTATAATTAAATTATTTTTTTCTAACAAAATCAATTCATTTTCCAAAATATCACGCACAATTACCTTTAAATTAAAACATATTACTTTTTATATTTGTTCACACTAAAATCTCTATTTTCCAAAAATATCTGGTGCAACCCTTAATTATTTATTTTAAAACATATTTTAATGCTTTTAATTATTTAAAAAAAGCTTACCTATTTTAACATTCCAACGTATTTTTTTAATAAATACAATTAATATAATTAAAATACTTCTAAAAATATCACGTGCAATTACTTTTTTTAATTAAAACATGGTAGCTTTCTATTTATCCTTATTATTAATATTATTCCAAAAATATCACGTACAATTACCTTTTTTATTTGTTCTCACTAAAATCTCTCTTTTGCAAAAACCCTTATTTATTTATTTTAAAACCTATTTTAATACTTTTAATTATTTAAAAAAACTTACCTAATTTAACATGCCAACGTATTTTTTTAACAAATACAATTAATATAATTAAAATAAATCTAAAAATATCACTGGTAGTTATTTTTTTTAATTAAAATATGTTACCATTTTCTATTTGTCCTTATTATTAATATTATTTGAATAAATAATAAAATATTATTAATAATGTCCCATTTATCTTCCTCAACCACATTTGTATTCTTTATTTTTTTTATGTTCCAATTAAAATTTAAGTTTCTCATTTTATAATTTATCATACTAATTTTTATTCTTATTTAATTTTTTTCGTTCTCATTAATTCTTTTAGTTTGTCATTTTTTTAATCTTCTTTGATGGTCCGTGCCTTGCACGGGTTATATGCTAGTACTATATTATTAAAGTCAAAACATTGAAAATTTTGGTTTTCGGGTTTCGGTTGTTTTCGGTCTTTTATTCTATTTAATAAATAATAATAAAAATATAAAAAAAGTAACTAGATGATTGTATTTTATAATTAAAATATTTTTTCCTAACAAAATCTACTCATTTTCCAAAAATATCATGACAATTATCTTTAAATTAAAACATATTACTTTTTATATTTGTTATCACTAAAATCTCTGTTTTCCAAAAATATGAGGTGCGATCCTTACTTATTTATTTAAAATCTATTTTAATACTCTATTTAATAAATAATAAAAAAATATAAAAATAGTAAATAGCTGATTGCCTTTTATTATTAAAAAACAAATTCTAACAAAATCTACTCATTTTCCAAAAATATCACGACAATTACCTTTAAATGAAAAAATATTATCTTTTATATTTGTTAGCAATAAAATCCCTATTTTCAAAAAATATGAGGTGCAATCCTTATTTATTTATTTTAAAACCTATTTTAATACTCTATTTAATAAATAATAAAATAATATAAAAATAGTAACTAGCTGATTGCCTTTTATAGTTAAAACAATTTTTTCTAACAAAATCTACTTATTTTCCAAAAATATCACGGACAATTACCTTTAAATTAAAATATATTACCTTTTATATTTGTTATCACTAAAATCTTTCTTTTCCAAAAATATCAAGTGCAACCCTTATTTATATACTAGGTTACTAAGCCGCGCTTCGCAGCGGCATTAGAATATATTTGTTAAGAAAAAGAATATTAGAATAAAAATTGTGAAATTAATATCTACAAAATTATTTAAATTATCAAATAAAATATATTCTATAAAATCAGCGGCATTAGAATATATTTGTTAAGAAAAAGAATATTAGAACCTTCAAGCTCTTTTGGAACATCTCTAAAGATAATTATTCACTATCTTATTTGCTGATGTGTCTAACAATGGTTCTGCTATATTGTTGAATAGTACAAAAGTTGTATCTCTCGTCTTATCCTTAACTTTTATTTGTATTCTAAGCCTGTATAAACACACAAATCATAGTAAGATTAATATATGTATAAACAAAATATAAAATAAAGTTATTAAATTAATTTCTTACATGATAAGAGGATGGTCAATAATTTCGTTGCAAGACTTGCATCTATAATGTTCCTCACAAAAGTCCAACTCTGTGGAGCATGTTTTACAGCCAGTGTAGTACCAGTTATGGGTATTATCAATCCCAAAAATCTCAGCTCTTACCGTAACAATTTGTTCATATAGTAATATGATTAGAGTATAAATATGATAACAAAAATAACATTGATAATAATTGAGGTCAAGTGCAAGGTACGTAAAATAAATTAGATAAACAAAAAATGTGCAAAATTAACCTTTAGGTCTTCACTCCACTCTGCTTCCAGCAATTTCTCGATGTTCATCCTATTAATAAACATTTTTTCCTCATGCGACATTATGAGGAGAGAGTCTCCACTGATTTGCAATTTAGTAGAGAGGTGAGCAAATCTCTCTCAGGGATGACTCATACGGTGTATCCAGATTTGTATAAATTTTACTATTTCTTATGGTAGAAAAGCTAATTGTATCTGCATATAAGAGTAAATAAATGGTTAAAACACTAATATAAGAATTAAATCAATAATATCAATGAAACAAATATTTGTATAATATCTAATGATATTCGTTCAATCGAGATAAGATAGATTTATATATGTGCAATTTCTAAAACTATATATTATAAAAACATTAATAAAGATAATTACTTTTAAATTTTTTAATCTGGGTAGATGTGACAATTAATATAGGGTCCACCATCCTCCTTGTATAAATTTGTATCAACCATCATGTACTGGTGATGGAGTTGTTTAAGAAAAAAATTAGAACAAATTAAATAAGTAAAAAAAATAAATTGGGGTAACCAAATAAGTAATATAAAATTACAAGAACAATAAAAAACAATTAACAGTTATATTAAAATTAATATAATGCATAACTTACTAATTTGTGACAATTTTGAGATCTTTTTTTTTAACCGTCTTTGACAACTTCAATGCCACCCAAGTAGGTCAAGCAACCCACAACATCTAAATCAACATAGAAAAAATAATATTAGAACATGATAGTTTGAATTATAACTTATATAATAGTATTACCTATATATTACTCTAATATATTACTGCATCAAAAACCTGAGAGTATGTTGGTGTCATTAATACGTGCATCAATCATATCCGGACATATGAACTGAAATCCATGCAGTGATATGTTGACGATGCCTTCTTCCAATCTCTTAGGCAACGTTATGCGTATGAAGAACAATTTAGACCCATGTGATAGTGGTTTATATTCCCCTGTACTTGAAACAACTTTCAGATTTTTGATGTTGTACATAGAGCCTTCCTCTAAAAGATTTTTGAACCGAGAGACCAAAATCTTCGGGATCGTAGCATAGATCAAATTTTCCTGACATACAACATATCTTAGAAAAGTTAATAACATCATACAATTTGACAAACTAATAAGTTATAAGTATATTGATTTATTAACCTTTTCATCGATCAAAATCATGTCAAGACTGATCAGTTCTTCATTATTTAGATTGACAGATTCCCACATTCTACACACTCGTACTCTTATCATCCAGGTATAGTTGCTGTCGTTCAAAGCATCCAACATGGTGTAAGCCATAGTTGTATTGATTGTAAATATGGTTGTAAAAATTTGAAGTTATGTAAAAAAGTTTCGGTGTAGATTTTTTTGTTATGAATGACCTTTAATTTATAGGTATTTGTAAGGTGAATAATATGGAAATCCATTATGTTTAAAAGTCAAGAAGTATTATAAAATAAAAGTTCTACAAATTTTGAAAATAATAAAAGAAAGTTCTATCAAGTTTGAAAATAATAAAAGAAAGTTTTATCAAGTTTGAAAATAATAAAAGAAAGTTCTATCAAGATTGAAAATAATAAAAGAGAAAATTGCAATTATTAACATAAGATCCTAAAAATTCGAAAATAATAAGGAAGTTGTAATTTTCTAATTCAAAGAAAGTTCTATCAAGTTTGAAAATAATAAAAGAAAGTTCTATTAAGATTGAAAATAATAAAAAAGAAAATTGCAATTATTAACATAAGAGCCTACAAATTCGAAAATAATAAGGAAGTTGTAATTTTTTAAATAAAATAAAGTTCTATCAAGTCCTACAAATTCAAAAATAATAAGGAAGTTATAATTTTCTAAATCAAAGAAAGTTCTATCAAGTTTGAAAATAATAAAAGAAAGTTCTATCAAACCTACAAATTCGAAAATAATAAGGAAGTTGTAATTTTCTAAATCAAAGAAAGTTCTATCAAGTTTGAAAATAATAAAAAAAAGTTCTATCAAGCCTACAAATTCGAAAATAATGAGGAAGTTGTAATTTTCTAAATCAAAGAAAGTTCTATCAAGTCCTACAAATTCGAAAATAATAAGGAAGTTGTAATTTTCTAAATCAAAGAAATTTCTATCAAGTCCTACAAATTCGAAAATAATAAAAAAGTTGTAATTTTCTAAATCACAGAAAGTTCTATCAAGTTTGAAAATAATAAAAGAAAGTTCTATCAAGTTTGAAAATAATGAAAGTGTAATTTTCAATTTTCTTCCTACAAAATCGAAAATAATAAAGGAAGTTGTAATTATTAAAATTAAAAATTGTGAAAAATTGAGAAAATTAGAAAAATAGAACGGAGCGATTCTAGAAGCGCCACCACACCGCCCCCGTCTTCTCTTTTATATAAGTATATTGATTTTAAACCTATTTTAATACTTTTAATTATTTAAAAAAATTACCTATTTTAACAAGTAAACATATTTTTTTAACAAATACAATTAATATAATTAAAACACATCTAAAAATATTACGGGCAGTTAATTGTTTTTAATTAAAACATGTTAGCTTTTCTATTTGTCCTTATTAAAAAAACTTATTTATTTTAACATGTCAAAGTATTTTTTTTAATAAATACAATTAATATAATTAAAACACATCTAAAAATATCACAGACAATTACTTTTTTTAATTAAATCATGTTAGATTTTCTATCTGTCCTTATTATTAATATTATTTTATAATAAAATAATATTAATAATACCTCATTTATCTTACTCAGCTCATCTGTATTTTTTTATGTTCCAATTAATATTTAAGTTTCTCATTTTATAATTTATCATATTAATTTTTACTTTTATTTTAATATTTTCCGTTCACATTAAATTTTTTAGTTTATTATTTTTTAAAACCTGTGCCTTGCACGAGTTACATGCTAGTAATAATTAATTAATCATATATTAAAACTATATGAAAAATGAAAAATAAAAAAATCTGCGCATACTAATTTATGATTAATTTATATATATAATTTTGTGTGGGTGATCCACCTATCTTTACTGAAAACACACTCAATAACACATCTTTATCATGATTATCATTTGAGATCAACTAATATAATTAGCGATAGTAATTGAAATATAACGATTAACCTTTTATATAATACTAGCCTATAACTCACGGAGATTAAAAAATGATAAATTCAAAAAATTAATGAGAATGGAAAATATTAAAATAAAGAATAAAAATCAATATGATAAATTATAAAATGAGAAACTTAAATATTAACTGGAACATATAAAAAATAAATAAATAATACAAATAGGACTGAGGAAGATAAATGAGGCATTATTAATATTATTTTATTATTCATTAAAATAATATTAATATTAAGGACAAATAGAAAAGCTAACTAACATGTTTTAATTAAAAAAAATAACTGCTCGTGATAATTTTAGAAATATTTTAATTGTATTAATTGCATTTGTTAAAAAAATATGTTGGCTTGTTAAAATATGTAAGCTTTTTCAAATAATTAAAAATATTAAAATAAGTTTTAAAATAAATAAGTAAGGGTTGCACCCGATATTTTTGAAAAATAGAGATTGTAGTGAAAAACAAATATAAAAGGTAATATGTTTTAATTTAAAGGTAATTGTCGATGATATTTTTGGAATAATATTAATAATAAGGACAAATAGAAAATCTAACACGATTTAATTAAAGAAAGTAACTACCCATGATATTTTTAGAAGTATTTTAATTATATTAATTGTATTTGTTAAAAAATATACTGGTATGTTAAAATAGGTAAGTTTTTTTAAATAATTAAAATAGGTCGTAAAATAAATAAGTAAGAGTTGCACATTATATTTTTGGCAAAAAAGAGATTTTAGTTAATAAGGACAAATAGAAAAAGTAACATGTTTTAATTAAAAAAAGTATATGTCCATAATATTTTTAGAAGTGTTTTAATTATATTAATTGTATTTGTTGAAAAAATACGCTGGACATGTTAAAATAAGTAAGTTTTTTTAAATAATTAAAAGCATTAAAATAGTTTTTAAAAGAAATAAGTAAGGGTTGCACCTGATATTTTTGGAAAAGAGAGATTTTAGTGAGAACAAATATAAATGGTAGTGTGTTTTAATTTAAAGGTAATTGTCCGTGATTTTTTTGGAAAATGGGTAGATTTTGTTTGAAAAAGTATTTTAATTATAAAAGGTAATCAGCTAGTTACTATTTTTATATTATTTTATTATTTATTAAATAGAATAAATGACCGAAAACCGAAAACTGAAAACCAAAATTTTCAATGTTTCAGCTTTAATAATACTAGCTTAAAACCCGTGCGATGCACGGATTGTTAATTATTATTTTATTATTATTATTTTTAATTGTATTTGTAAAAAAAATAAGTAGGCATGTTAAAATAGCTAAACACTTTTAATTAATTAAAAACATTCAAACATATTTTAAAATAAATAAGTAAGGTGATATGGTCAGAAAAGTAATTATAGAAATATAATTAATGATTCCTGGGAAAGGCCCAATAATTAAGGCCCAAAACCCTGATTATTTATTAATTTCGTAATTAATAATTATGGAAAATATACCGCTCATGAAAAGAGTCCAAAATATGGTAAATTTACCAAAGAAGGATCCAGAATCCCAATTAATGAGTCATAGCCTTTATCAACAAGGAAAAGACTTCTCCAGCAAGAAATACGATGCTTATCCATTATCAATAAGGAGACTTATTCACTAAGTCTCCTAAACATACCATAAATACAAGGCTCCAGACGCCTATATAAGGACCCTGATCCTACAATCAGAACTACGTCTTTGGCTTGATACTCAGCACCGATTGAGATACATAGGCATCTTGTGAGGACCGATTTAGTCTCGAAACACAAGTGCAGCCATTAAAGCTCGAAAGCTCATAAATCCTAACAATTAATATACAAGCACGTTTTTTAATCCACAACATTTCACGCCGTCTGTGGGAAAACAACATCAACCATGGCAAACACACGGAGAACAACTCGAGATACTCTAGTTTCTGAGGAGCTTCCTATCACCTCTAAGGCTGATACTCACGGAAATCAACCGCCGCCAACTACTGGCACTGAAGGGGCGAATATCCCCACCAATACTCAAGGACCGGAGATCCCAATTACGGCTGAAGGGACGAATCCCTTGCAGATGGTCATTCATGGATCTAATCCACAAGAGACCGTTCACCAGCAACCAATCACGACCTCCCCACTGCTCATGAATGCACCAAGTGGTCTTCAACTCCATACTACTGATCTCCCCCAATACACTACTCAAACTTTGGGGATGCCAAGCTATGGCATGCCCCCTCGACCCATGGTGGGCGGTAGTGGTCTCAACCCCACTTACCATAAAGAATATGTCCCCCCTTATATACAAGGTCTGGGACCCCAGAATCTACAAACTCAAACTCGAAGGACCCCTTTGATTCGAGATTATTCGGAACCATATATCGAGGATGAGAATGACTCAACTGGAGAAGAAAGGGATGTTGCCCCAAGGAGAAGACGTTCTTCTCAAACAAATCGGGAACAATCCCAAACTACTAAGGAAAAGATTGCGGCCCATGAGGCTGAGGCTGCAAGGCTCAAGAAACTATTGGCCGAACAGGAAGCATCAAGAGCACAATGAGTCCCTGTGATTAATTTGGACCCGACACCAAGAAGAACCAAGAGGGCTGAAGCCCCAAGGGGTGATCCTAGTATTTTGATGCCTCTAGGAGATCCTGATGATCCTACACCACCATTCACTCAAGACATCATGAAAGCTACCATATCCAGGAAGTTCAAGATGCCAACGATCAAAGCTTATGATGGAACGGGGGATCCCGCAAATCACGTAAGAACCTTCTCCAATGCACTGCTGTTGCAGCAACCAACGATGCGGTCAAGTGTAGGGCGTTTCCGCAAACCTTCGCAGGCATGACCCAACGTTGGTATAGCCGTATTCCTCCCAACTCTATTGGGTCTTTCAAGGAACTAAGCAAAGCGTTCATCAATCAATTCGTTAGTGGAAGAGTGCATGAGAAAAGCTCTGCATCACTCATGGGAATCCAACAAGGAAAGAATGAAGCCCTAAGGGATTATATCAACCGATTCACCCGGGAGGCTCTGAAAGTCCCGGACTTAGAGGACAAAGTGGCTATGATAGCCCTGCAACAAGGAACTACTGATGATCACTTCAAAAGATCGTTAGCAAAACATCCACCCGAGAGCATGCTGAAGCTACAAGATAGAGCCGGAAAATACATCAAGGCTGAAGAAAGCATGAGAAAGTATGAGCCCACTACTGGTGGTAGTGGAAATTCAAAGAAGAGAAAGGAAACACATGAATATGATGTCAAGGAAAAGTTTCCTAGAACATCAAAGGATTCTGATTCTCCACCCAATTGGAACAATTTTGGGCCAAAATTCACGGAGTATGCAAGATTGAACACTCCCAGGAGTCAAATTCTGACGGAGATAGTTAAGGAAGGAGATCTCAAATGGCCGAAGCCAATGAGGGCTGACATGTCCAAACGGAACCAAAACCAATTCTGTAGGTTCCACAAGGAAGTCGGTCATGACACCGACGATTGTAGGCAATTGAAAGATGAGATTGAATTTCTGATACGAAGAGGAAAGCTCAGTAAGTTCACCAAAGATGGAAACCAAGGGAGTCAAAGGGGAACTATGAAAGGAAGGATTATGACAGAAGGGACAACGATCAAGATCGAAATCCCAAGCCCCGAGGGCCGGTAATCAACATGATATTCGGAGGGCCAACTGCTGCTGGGTCCTCCCGAAACTCAAGAAAGACTTATGCTCGAGAAGTAATGACCGTGTTTGGAGAAGCACCGAAGCGTGCCCGAACAGAAGTATCAATAGGTTTTGATGATTCAGACCTGGAGGGAGTGAAGTTTCCCCACGATGATCCCTTAGTCATCGTTCCTGTGATAGGAAATTCTGAAACCAAGAGAGTTTTGGTCGACAATGGAGCTTCAGTGGACATCTTGTTCCATGATGCTTTTATCAAGATGGGCTATACTGACTCTCAGTTGACACCCTCGAATATGCCCATATATGGGTTCAATGGAGTGGAATCAAAGGTGGAAGGCACTATCCAACTCCCAATGACGATGGGGCAAGGGTCGAATACGTCTACTCAGATGTTGAACTTCATAGTTATAAAGGCAACTTCGACCTACAATGCAATCCTGAGAAGGACTGGTCTTCATGCGTTCAAGGTCGTTGCCTCATCCTATCACCTGAAAATCAAGTTCCCAACGAGGAATGGAATTGGTGAAGAACGGGGAGACCAAAAGATGGCTAGAAGTTGTTACGTAGCCGCGTTAAGGCCTGATGGAATCGGGGACAGGTTCTCCCAATTGAAGATATGGATACTAGTGACAATGAGGACCGAAGAGGGAAACCAGCTGAGGATTTAATCCCAATTCCCTTAGTCCCTGGTGAACCGGAGAAGGTGACTTATGTTGGAGCACTACTGCCCGAGCCATTGAAAAGCAAGCTCATATCTTTTCTTCAAGAGAATAATGACGTTTTTGCTTGGACAGCGGCTGACATACCAGGGATTGATCCCCAATTGATAACTCACAAGTTGAATGTGGATCCTGAAAGAAAGACGGTGAAACAAAAGAAGAGAAATTTTGCTCCAGAAAGACAAAAGGCCATTAAACAAGAAGTAGAAAAGCTTCTGGAGGCCGGATTCATTGAAGAGATACAATTCCCGGAATGGTTGGCTAACCCCGTAATGGTCAAAAAGGCCAATGGAAAATGGAGGATGTATGTGGACTTCACTGACTTGAATGATGCATGTCCTAAGGATTGTTTTCCCTTACCAAGAATTGATGCATTAATAGATGCTACAGCTGGACACGAGATGCTCAGCTTCATTGATGGCTTCAGTGGATACAACCAAATTAAAATGCACAAGGATGACATCTCCAAGGTATCATTCATCACTGACTTTGGTGTTTTCTGTTATCTAGTCATGGCATTTGGACTTAAGAATGCAGGGGCAACCTACCAAAGGTTGGTGAACAAATTTTTTGGACACCTAATTGGAAAAACCATGGAGGTCTACGTAGATGACATGCTAGTCAAGAGCCTCGATAAGGCCGATCACATAGAGCACCTTCGAGAGGTATTCGAAGTGCTGAGGCACCACAAGATAATGTTGAATCCAGCTAAGTGTGCCTTTGGTGTAGGCTCGGGAAAGTTTTTAGGTCTGATGGTTTCCAAGAGAGGAATCGAGGCTAATCCCGACAAAATCAAAGCAATTCTAGACATGGAACCACCAAAGACTGTCAAGGATGTCCAAAAACTAATGGGAAGAGTGGCAGCATTGGGAAGATTTATCTCCAAGTCATGAGAGAAGTGTTTACCCTTCTTCAAAGCACTCAAGAACATGAAATTTTTTGAATGGACAACTGAAAGCCAAGAGGCCTTTGAGGCCCTGAAGAAATACATGGCTGAGGCACCACTGTTGGCAAAACCAAATCCAGGGGAAATTCTCTATTTGTACTTGGCTGTTTCTAACACAACCCTTGGAGCCGTTTTGGTAAAGGAAGAATTGAAGGTTCAGAAACTCATTTACTACGTGAGCAAGATTCTACATGGGGCAGAAATAAACTACTCTACGATTGAGAAGTTTGCCTTAGCCTTGATAATGGCCTCAAGAAAGCTACGCCCATACTTCCAGGCTCAGAAGATAGAGGTCTTGACCAATCAGCCTCTAAGAAACATCTTGCATAGCCCTCAAGTTAGTGGAAGATTGATCAAATGGGCCATTGAATTGGGAGAATTTGACATCAAGTACAAGTCTCGAACGGCCATAAAAGCTCAAGCACTCGCTGACTTCATGGTTGAATGTACTATTGACAACCAGAAAGTCGGGGGGCAGGAAGTGATAGAGGAAGACAAGAAAGATGAAGAGATGGTGTTCAAAGAATATTGGGTGCTCTATTTTGATGGAGCATAAAAAACAAAATCAAGTGGAGCAGGTTTAGTGCTACAAAGTCCTGATGGATTTTTCATAGAGTACGCACTGAAACTTGACTTCCCAACGACAAACAATGAAGCTGAATACGAAGCCCTGATAGCTGGCTTAGGGCTGACTGGAGCCTTGAGAGTTAAAACTCTAAAAGTATGTGGAGATTCGAGGCTAGTGGTTTCCCAATTAAATGGGGAGTTTGAGGCCAGAGATGAAGTCATGGCCAAGTACTTAAAACTTGTCAAGGCCATCATGACTCAGTTTGATGAATGCTATGTGGAACATATTCCAAGGGAAGAGAACATGAAGGCCGATGCCTTGTCTAAGTTTGCTTCTTCTGAAATTGAGAACTACGCTGGAAGTGTATACTTCCAAGTCTTGAAGACCCCAAGCATCAATGGAAAGTTGGTAGCACCTATTGATGTTGCTAGTTGTTGGATGGATCCCATCAAAGCTCATCTGGAAACTGGGTGGCTACCCAACTACACTTCAGAAGCATGGAAATTGTATGTAAGAGCATTAAGGTATACCCTGATTGGGGGAATCCTATACAAAAAGTCGTTCATTGTTCCTTATTTGAAGTGTTTGAGACCCCAAGAGGCAGAACTGGCCCTAAGGGAAGTGCATGAGGGAATTTGTGGGCAGCACTTGGGGGGCAGAGCCCTTGCTCAAAAAGTCACTCGTCTAGGTTTCTATTGGCCAAGCATACTTGCAGATGCTAAAAGCTACGTGAAGAAGTGTGAACGGTGCCCAAAGCATGCACCGGTGGTTAGACAACCACCAGAGATGATGACATCCATTAACTCACCTATCCCATTCGCCATGTGGGGAATGGATATACTTGGGCCATTTCCAATGGCAAGTGCTCAAAGAAAGTTCTTGATAGTAGCAATCGGCTACTTCACCAAGTGGATTGAGGCTAAACCTTTAGCCAAGATAACCACCAAGCAGGTGATGCATTTATTCTGGGAGAATGTGATATGCAGATACGGGATTCCACGTATCTTAGTCACAGACAATGGAACTCAGTTCAACAATGATGAATTCAAGAAGTATTGTGATGAGAATGATATCAAGTTACGTTTCACTTCTGTTGCCCATCCTCAAGCAAATGGGCAAGCTGAGGTTGCCAATCGAATTATCATGGATGGACTCAAGAAAAGAGTTGAACGCTCTAGAAACACTTGGGTAGACGAATTACTCCCCATACTATGGGCATATCGTACTACTTGTAAAGTCACCACTAGAGCAACCCCCTTTCTGTTGGCATATGGGGCAGAGGCAGTGGTTCCAGTGGAGATTACTCACACCTCTCCAAAAATTGAAGCTTATGAGCCAGAGACAAATGAAGAAGGCTTGAGGCTAACTTTAGATCTAATTGATGAAGTCAGAGATGAGGCAAATGCCAAGATAGTTGAACATCAGAAACGAGCATCTTTCTATTACAACCTAAGGGTTAAAGAGAGATTCTTCCGTCAAGGAGACTTAGTCCTCCGAAAGATTGAGGCATCCGGAGTTGGACAAAAAGGCAAGTTGGCCCCAAATTGGGAAGGACCATATCGCGTCAGGAACGTATTTGGTCAAGGCTCCTACAAATTGGAAACCCTGGAAGGGATTGAAGTGCCAAGAACTTGGCATGCTTCAAACTTAAAAGTCTATTATGTTTAAAGTATGTCCTAACTGGACTCACTACTAGTAGAAATAAGGTCGATGAAACCAATCCAAGTTTTTAAACTTGAGTATTATGTAAGGGTTGAACCCATTTTCAAGTTATGATTCAATTCAGCATTTTTTCATGATTTATGATAAGCTTATATGCATTGAGTGTTGACAAAACATTCAAGGAACATTCAAGGAAAATCACAAGATGATAAATAAAAACTTACAAAAGTTAAGTTATGCCCGAAGGCAGATAATACAAAAGTTAGAACTACAAATAGCTACAAGAGAAAAGACTACATAATCTAAGTTTCTCCTCCCTTGTCGACGATGTCCAACTCCTCTTCTTCTGAGTCTGAACCAGAACCAGAGCGAGTAGCTGCAGAGTCAGCCCTGGCTATCTGATAAGGAGGAGAAGAATGTCCTAGATCCAAAATCCTGTCATCCTCATCCATATCATCCTCTCCAGCCAAAGCCACCTCTAAAGGGGTAGGGGCATAGGGGCTTGGAAAGTCAGAAAGGATGAGAGATCCAGGCATCTTCTCCAAGACTTCAGCAAGAGCGCCATCCCATCCCCTAGTGAACTGAACTGGGAAGAGGAGCTCATCATGCTTACCAATCAAGTCCTTGTACTCCTGGGAGTCAAGGTACTCGTCGATAAAATCATCTTTGCTCTTCCTCAGAGAAACCAGTTCAGCCTGGGAATCGGCTAGCTCCTTCTCCCTCCTAGACAGAGTGGCCCTCAGAGAGCCCACCTCCTCCTGGGACTTCTCAAACTTGCCTTGGTTGGCCTCTGAAGATGAGCGCCAAGCCTTGGCTTGAAAGAGAGCCCCTTGGAAGTTGGCATTAGCCTGCAAACAAGTTACAAGTCAAGATATGAACTTGAAATACATTGAAAACTACAAAGAAAAAAGGGAAGTAAGAAAACTTACAACAACAATAGCCTGGGCACCTGCATGCTCCACTCCCTCTATGGTAGAGTTGGAGACAAAATCCTTGTAGTCACAAGGAGTCAAAGAGTGGTAGGACCACTCAGCAGCATGCTTAGACACCCCCACCACGGTGTCTTTCTTCCTAAGACCCCAGTTGGGGCGCCAAACTGAGCTCTTGGCCGAGGAAGGACCCTCAACCTCTTCAAAAATGTCCACATGGGGCCTTATAAAGGCTGGGACACTTGTAGCACGGGGATCCTTCCCTCCCAAACGAGCCCTCTTCATCCTAGTTGTTTCACCATCTGCGGGCTCGTTGGTCTTATTAATAAAGGCCGCAGCTGCAAAAACACAAAAAAAGGAACAGTAGGTATAAGAAAATCTTAGATAAATAAAGGAAAGAATGAAATGGGAATTACCCTTATCTGATACGCTTGAAAGTCCCAAGGACTTAAGCTGAAACTCATCCAGGAGCTCCCAGGCCATAGTAGCATAATCATCCTTAGTAAGCTCGGCATAAGCGTGAGCCTCCTCATCATTCAGAATAATATCATTGGGGCTACCATCCGAGACCCTGCTGAAAGATCTACGGAATAGGGTGCCCCAATCCCCTCCTTCCCAAACTAAGTACATAAATTCATTCTTCCATTTTGGATTATTGTCAGGGATGGATTTTGGGTGGAAAATGGGAGTAGAAGGGTGATGGTTAATATAAACCCAACCCAAAGAAAGGGCAGAGCTGTTCTTAAATTGAAATTTTTTCCTAAACAAAGCTACAGAGAGGGGAAAGTTGTTTTTTAAACAAAGAACAATGAAACTCATAATGATTCTCCATGCATTTGGAGGGAGTTGGCATGGGTTAACCCTAACATCAGCTAAAAGTTTAGGGATAAATTCATGAAAATGGAATCTAAGCCCTGCAACAATGGCATCCCTGTAAATGCAGAGAGCATCAGGACGCCAATGGCAAGAGCGATCCCCTGGGCCAGCTGGGACTAGTCTATAGGGAGGCTTAACTCTATACATCTTATTATAGTCCCTAATTTTATCAACTTCATGGAACTTATTGCTAAAATCAAAAGAATCTAAATACGAAACAGAGGGATATTCATCACTACGTTCTAGAATCATATCTTGTAAAGACATATGAGAAGAACGAATAGTGATACCTCTCTTAGAAGCTTGGTTAACTTTCTGGAGACGATGAGCAGCGCGATCAGACATCTTCAAAACTTCAAGGAGAATTCCCAGAATCTTCAAATCTTCAAGGAGAAATCCCAGAATCTTCAAATCTTCAAGGAGAAATCCTAGAATCTTCAAATCTTCAAGCAAAAACCCAGAAAATCTTCAAATGATGAAGATTAAACCCAGAAAATCTTCAAACAATGAAGATTAAACCCAGAAAAATAAGAATACGGCCACAGAAACTTCGCCGTAAATCCCCTTACTACGGAATAAATAGAGAGTGTTAGATCAGGATTCAATGATCGTCAGGATCTAGACTTCAACTGATCAGGATTGCTTACGTCATCAGGATTACATGGTCGTCAGGATCAGAATGAATATCAGGACTGGAATCAGGATTGATCATCAGGACTAGAAGCTGATCAGGATTCCTACTTCGAGTTATATTTGGAGTCTAGTTAAATAAGGAAGATTATTCTGTCGGTTCCTGGTTTGTTGTAATGTAGCTATCGATTAAGGATAGGTTTCAATCTTTGTAATTGATTAGGACTTATCATTGATAGAGAAGCTGTGTAGTATATAAACACAGGTTTAGGTTTCAATTTATGAATGTGAGGTGAGGAGAACGAGATTGAAACACTCGAGTATTTTTGTATCCTAGAAGCTCTCAAGAACACAGAATTTCTTGAGAGAGTTTTTGTATCCTAGCAGCTCTCAAGAACACAGAATTTCTTGAGAGAGTTTGTAACAGTTTAATATCAGATTTAATAAAGCTGTTATCATTCTTTCATATTTGTGATTCATATCTTATTAAGTCGAGAATCTTATACAATTGTATTCAATCCCCCTTCTACAATTGTTTATTACTGGGCAACAATTGGTATCAGAGCAGACTGATTTAATTTGAATCAGATACGATCTAAGATGTCGACAACAAAGTATGAAAGCATGAAAATTCCCATCCTGAAGAAATCAGAATATCCAACATGGAAGGTAAAGATGTTAATGTACCTGGAGGCTATGGATCCTGACTATCTGGACAGAATTCGTGATGGACCATATATTCCTACAAGGATTGTAGAACGAACAGAAACTGTACCTGAACATTATGTGGTCAAGGCGAAGAGTGACTGGACTCCAGAAGAGAAAGCTCATGTACTCAGAGAACCAAAGATAAAGAACATCCTGCACAGTAGTCTTGATGCTGTCATGTCTAACAGAGTGATTGCATGCAAGTCTGCTAAAGAAATCTGGGATACCTTGGAAACTCAGTGCTAGGGATTTGCATCTGTCAAGAAGAACAGAAGGGCTCTTTTGATTCAAGAATATGAACAATTCGATGCTAGACCTGATGAGAGCCTAACTGATTTATATGATAGATTTCTGACACTTCTGAATAGTTTATCTTTAGTTGACAAGGAGTATGAAACTGAAGATTCAAACACCAAGTTTCTAAGAGCTTTACCTGAAGAATGGTATACTCAGACCTCAATCATTAGACATCAGTATGATCTCAACACTGTGTCTCTTGATGAAGTCTATGGAATGTTAAGAACTCATGATCTTGAAGTTCAACAGAGAAAGAATAAGAAAGGAAGCAAGGCAAAATTTATTGCTTTGAAAGCAGAGGCTAAATCAAAAGGAAAAGCTATGGAGGTCTCTAGAAGGAAATCAAGAATAGATGAGTCAGATCCTGATGACTCTTCATCAGATACTGATGGCAATCCTGATGCCAATACTGATGATGACTCTTCTGACTCAGACATTAAAGAGATGGTTGCTATGATTGTCAGAAGCTTCAAAAGGATGAAGTTCAGGAAGGCTAGGAGACAAGGCAACTTCCAGAAAAAGACCTTCAATGCAGACAAAGACAAGAATATCAAAAAGGAAAGCAAGGGTAGCAAATTTGACAAGTCAAAGGTTAGATGCTACAAGTGTAATGGTATGGGTCACTTTGCTTCTGAGTGCAAGAAGACAAAGGCACTCATCACATCAAGAAAGGACTGGATGGACTCTTCCTCAGAATCTGATACTGAGGTGGTCAACTATGCCCTAATGGCCAATACTGATGATACTGCTATTCCTGATGATAAGGTAATTAATATTGTCTTTGATTTTTATACTGATAATGCTTCTGAGTTAAGACGTTTTCTAAAGTCATTGCATATTAGCTTTAGAAGTCAAATTGCTGAGAATACTAGGATCTTATCTGAGATGTCTGAACTTAGGAAAAGGAATGAGCTTTTAGAAGATGAATTTTCTCTGATGCAAAAAGTACCGATAGAATGTGATAATGCTAAACACATGTACTTAGAGATGAAACTTAAATGTACTTCTCTTGAAAAAGAACTTGAGGATGCTAAAGAGAAAATCAGAACTTGGACACACTCTAGTAGAAAATTTCATGAGATTAATACCTCTAAGAATTGGAAAGAGTGTCTAGGTTATAAGTCAGATGAAGATAAGAAATTGAAAGAGAAAATTGTTGTTGATGAGACAGTTAGTCCAAAAACCTATAGACATGTTATAGACAAAACCAAATCTAAGATTATTCCTGTTAATTTTGTTTTTGGTAAGGATTCCAATTCAACTTTTGAAAAGGGATCTACTTCTGATCAAAGTGTTAAAGTCATTAAGTCTAAACCTGTCTTGAATAAAGTTACTAAGAATATAGGTTTACTGTCTCAGAAACAACTCAAGGATAAAATCTGTGAGGTTACAGATAAGAAAAAGGAAGCTACTGTCAAGAGAAACAAGAATGGTAAAATTGGGATTAATAAAGTGAATAATTATCAGTTTATCCCAAATGCACCCAAAAAATGTTGTTTAAAATGTTGTAACTCTAATCATCTTGCTATTGATTGTAAAAAGAGTTTAAAGAAAAGTACTGAAATTCCTATTCCTGATATTAGGAGTAGATCAGTATTTTATAAACCACAGAATTCCTATTTTCATTGTGGTAGTATATGGCATTCTATTTATACTTGTAAAGATTTTCATGATTTGTACTATAACTTTTATGATCCATTGCCTAAGTTTGATAATAGTACAAAGTCTGGTAGAATTGATAATGTCATAGTGAAGCATGCTTTTGTTAACACTGATACTGACAAAGCAAATCCTGATGGAATAAATCCTGTCAGGACTGCTAAAGTCAAAAAGTCTTCTGCTGCTAAAATTAATAAATTGCATGGAAAAGGAACCCAACATGTATGGGTTCCTAAATGTTCTAACTAGTGTGTTTCTGTTCTGATTGCAGGGTAAAAAGAAAAATGTGTTAGTCATGGATAGTGGATGTTCTGTGCACATGACTGGAAACAAAGCCCTGTTATCAGAATATGAGGAAAAAGCTGGCCCAACTGTGTCTTATGGAGATGGCAACATTGGACAAACTTTGGGATATGGCAATATAATCATTGGAAATGTCATCATTGAAAAAGTAGCTCTAGTGAAAGGACTAAAACACAACCTGTTGAGTATTTGTCAAATCACTGACAGAGGTTATCATGTCAACTTCTATTCCACACATTGTGAAGTAGTCAGCAAAGAAACCGGAAAGATTGCACTGACTGGCTACAGGCATGGTAACATTTATGAAGCCAACATTCTCTCAAATACTGATGAATCCCCTACATGTCTCATCAGTAAAGCATCAATATATGAAAGTTGGAATTGGCACAAGAAGCTTTCTCATCTCAACTTCAACAATATCAATGAGTTGGTTAAGAAAGATTTAGTTAGAGGATTGCCAAAAGTGTTATATACTCCTGATGGACTCTGTGATGCATGTCAAAAAGCTAAACAGAGAAGGACATCATTCAAGAGTAAATCAGAATCCTCTATTGAAGAACCATATCACATGCTGCATCTTGATCTATTTGGACCAGTCAACATTATGTCCATCAGTAAGAAAAGGTACACTCTTGTAATTGTTGATGAATATTCTAGATTCACCTGGGTGTACTTTATGCACAGAAAAGATGAAACTCCTGAAATACTGTTGGATCATATGAGAATGATTGAGACAACCACAAAGTACAAAGTCAAGATATTGAGGAGTGATAATGGTACTGAATTCAAGAATTCAAAGATGGAAGAGTTCTGCAAATACAAAGGAATTATTCAACAATTCTCTGCTCCTGGCACACCTCAGCAAAATGGAGTAGTTGAAAGGAAAAATAGAACTCTTATTGAAGCTGACAGAACTATGTTGGAAGAAGCTAAATTACCTACATATTTCTGGGCAGAAGCAGTCAACACAACATGCTATACTCAAAATCTCACATTGATAAACAGACATGGTGTTACTCCTTATCAATCTCTCAAGGAGAAGAAACCAAGTTTGAGCATCTGCATGTGTTTGGCTGTAAATGTTTTGTTCTCAGAACTCATCCTGAACAACTAGGAAAATTTGAAACTAAGGCTGATGAAGGAATTTTCATAGGCTATCCTGCATCAAGAGCCTTCAGAGTTTTTCACTTGAGGACAAGGACTGTCATGGAGTCAATACACGTATCTTTTGATGATAAGAAGATAATTGGATTGAATGAAGACTCACATGATAGATTGGTTTTTGAAAATGAAGCTACCAAGGAACCTGAAGAAATTGAATCAGATCCTGTCAGTTCATCAGATCCTGATGAGTCACCAAATCCTGATGACACATCAAATCCTGATGACACTTCAAATGTTAATTCTGATGATGAAAACAATAGTAATACAACTAGTAGTGCTAATGTTGAGGGGGAGCAACAACATTCTACTACAAGTTCAGAGTCAACTCAATCATCAGGACAGAATTCTTCAAATACTGTTTCAAGTGATGATCCTGATAATTCATCAGGAGGAGATAGTAATACTTCAAGGGGAGCTTCATCTGAAGCAAATTCTTCAAATCAAGATAACACCAATCCAGGGGGAGCATCTACATCAAGGAATGACTTACCATCAGCAAGAAAATGGACTGCAAGTCATACTCCTGATTTGATAATTGGAGATCCTGATGCAGGTGTTCAGACAAGAAGTGCAACTGAAAATGAATGTCTATATCATAACTTTCTATCCAAGGAGGAACCAAAGAAAGTTGAAGATGCACTCAAAGATGCTGATTGGGTTACTGTAATGCAAGAAGAATTGAATGAATTTGAAAGGAATGAAGTCTGGAAACTGGTACCAAGACCAAAGAACAGATCTATCGTTGGTACTAAATGGATTTTCAAAAATAAGACTGATTCAGATGGTGTAATTATCAGAAACAAAGCAAGACTAGTTACAAAGGGGTATTCTCAACAAGAAGGAATTGACTATGATGAAACTTTTGCTCCTGTTGCAAGACTAGAGGCCATCAGAATCTTTCTGGCATATGCAGCTCATAAGAAATTCAAGGTTTTCCAGATGGATGTGAAAAATGCTTTATTAAATGGTGAACTGGAGGAAGAAGTATATGTTGAACAACCTCTTGGTTTCATTGATCCAAAATATCCAAATCATGTTTAAAGATTGGATAAGGCACTTTATGGACTAAAGCAAGCTCCAAGAGCATGGTATGAAACCTTAGCTCAATTCTTACTGGAAAGTGGATTCAAAAGAGGTACTATTGACAAAACTTTGTTCTATTTGAATCATGGTAAGGATTTGATGTTAGTTCAGATTTATGTGATGATATCATTTTTGGGTCAACAAACAATAAGCTGCGTGAAAAGTTTTCCAAGCTTATGCAGTCAAGTAGGGATGGCAATCGGGTCGGGTCGGGTCGGATTTGGCAAAATCCAAATCCAAACCTGAAAATTGTTACCGAACCCGTATCCGATCCAAATCCGAAAAATACCCGAAAACCAAAATCCAAATCCGATCCAACGGATTTCGGATCGGTTTCGGGTATACCCGAAATCCGAAAATACTTCGGATTGGATTTGGATTTGGATACCCAAAATCCGAAAAGTTAATTTGGACTGGATTTGGATACCCGAAATCCGAAATTTGAATAAAAAATTTCAAATTAATTCTGCAGAATAATACATTGTATCATTTAGACATTAATAAATAATTCATAAACATCAGGCTTATAACCTTTGAAAACCAAAACTCTCTACGAGGTTACAAGTTTAAATGTACACAGGAAACCAAAAGTCTTGACCATATAGCCTAATAAGTAATATCACAATAGTTTCTCAGCAAACCGATATATGCCAAGCTGCGGATCGACAGATCTACATTCAGTATGCTTTGGACATTACAACAATATGCCAATATCTTCCATTAAACCAGCCTTCTTCAAAGCATCCTCAAAATCTTCATCCTTTTCCCATGAAGCCACCTACATCGAGAAACGAAAAAGCAAGGCTTTTATTTTAGCTAGACCTGATGTAATTTAAATTCCAACTGGCGTATTTGTAAGGCAGAAGAAAATTAACAAAGGATTCAATACGCAGCATCCATAGCAGTTTAATAATAAATTGTGAAGAGGAGTTAGATAAATGTGCTCAAAATGATCAAGATACTCAGAAAAATAACACACCAGCTGCACTTATCATGTCAAAGACTACTTCTTGGAGGAATGTTGTGAATGAGAAGGGTGATGTTAATGTGGCAGCGTAATATTCTTATACATATACTGGGATTACCTTTTTTATTTGAAAAATATATGCAAATTAAAAACAACTTAATTTGCAAATATCAAACTTAGAAACTCTGACTGGACTCTTCAGCATTGAAATTTGAAAAACAACAAAAGACACTGAAACTTACAGCATTGCAAGCAGTCTATGTCTCTCTGAAAATAAATTCACACCTGAGACACACCAACAACAAACAGTTAATACATAGGAAGCAACATGCAACAGTTCATGCATCCTTTAAACTATTTCTAACTATTTATTTACCTCGCGCGTTATACACGAATCTTCTACTTCCAAATCTGTGTATATAGTAGCATATCCGGTAGACGCCTCACCTGAAAATTATAAACATCATAATTAAAGTCAAGAATCAGTTATAAACAGAAGCAGTAAGGAATCAGTTATTACCTTGCATTTCAGCACCCCACAACCAACTCTGAGCGCACATTAAAGCTTCTATTGTTTTGGGATGAAGCCTATTGCGATGCAGACTTACCAACCTTCCACTAGAACTAAAAGCAGACTCTGATGCAACTGTTGATGCCGGAATAGCTAAGAAATCACGAGCCATGCGTTGCAAATTTGGATATTTAAGCTCATTTACCTTCCACCAATTTAATAAATCAAATCCATCACTTTTTTGGACCACATCCTCACCCAAATAATGATCCAACTCTGCTTTTACAGAATCAACTCTTCTTCGTTTTTCTGTACTTATGAACAAATCATACTCCGAAATATTTTCAGAAGTGGAGCGTGTAGAAGTTGACTCACCTACGCCCTCATCAGCCGTAGCAACAAGCTTCTCATGGTACTCCCTAAGCAAAGTGTAACAACAATCTCGAATATTATCAACTTTAAGCGATGAATTTTCTTCAAAAATCTTCTCAAAGTAGAATTCTAGTACCTCCATCTTGTATCTAGGATCCAACACCGCGGCAATTCCTACAACACCGTGCATTACATCCCAATATTTTTCAAACTTTATCAACATTTTTTCAGCCATTGTTTGAATCATCAAATCTGAACTCCTACGCCAATCTGTGATTTCTAGTCGAATCTCACATATGTTAATAAAACACTGATTGGAAATAGGGTACTTCGTTCCAGAAAAAATCTCAGTCGCCTTGTAATTTTTTTTTAATCTACCACACACATCTTGAGCAAACTCCCACTCCTCTCTCGAAGGGCAAAGGCCTGAATTTTTATATTGGGTCTCTCTTTGACCCAATCGAGTAAAAACATCCTTATAAATCAAAGCTGTTTCAAGCATCAAGTAAGTAGAATTCCACCTAGTTGCACAATCAAGCCCTAATTTTTTAGTATGTGTATTACGCAATTGTCGAGCCGTTTCTTCAAACTTTTCTTCCCTTTTAGGTGTTGTTGTCCAATATGCAACAGAATTTCGAACTTTTTCAACCCCAATTTTAATCACATCTAATCCATCTTTCACAATTATATTTAAAATATGTGCAGCACAACGCATATAAAATAAAATCCTACCGGCTATAAGTGAAGAACTATCCAATTTCCCCAACAAAATCTCAACCATGGCATCATTAGTTGTACAATTATCAAGTGTGAGACAAGATTTTTTTCTATCTAAATTCCAATCCATCAAACATTCAAGCAAATGATCACATAAAACTTCTTTTGTGTGTGGACAAGGAACATAAATAAACCTAAAATAAAGAAATACGAATCACTAACAATTCACAAATATCATTTATTAACTAATATTTAACGTAAACATCTTCAATTGTAAATATACCTCATAATTCGACTTTGCAATTGCCAAGAAGCATCAACAAAATGCGTCGTGACAGCCATATACCCCTTCTTTTGGTTGCTTGCAGTCCACATATCAGTGGTGATGGCTACCCGACTTGAATTACTTTCCAACAAACTCAAAGTCTTTGCCTTCTCAAATTCATAGATATTAAATATCTCATTTTTTATAGTGTTTCTGCATGGCACTTTGAATAGTGGTTGAAGATATGCCGAATACCTCTTGAATCCAACATGGTCCACAATAGAAAGGGGATATTCGTGCATGATTATCATCTTCACAAGCTCCATCTTTGCCCCCTCGGGATTGAAATTATAAGCTGCTAATTCGGGATGGTCCTTGTTGAAATTGCTTGCAAGAAGTTTCTGCCTTATACTTTTACCCTTATTATGATGAAATGTTCTGTAGTGAGACATTAAATGAGAAGTCCCGCCACCCGAATCCCCTCTAAGCTTCTGATTGCAATATTTGCACACTGCTTTTACAAGACCAATTCTCTTTTTATCAAAGTGATTCCACGCTTCACTTTTGCCTTTTTTAAGTGCTCTATCCTCCTTATCTTCGTTACTGATTGTAATAACATCTGGTTCAGCGGGGACTGATTGTTGCTCCGGTGTTGTTGATGGCTGAGAGTTTTGGTCCAGAATGGACTCGGAATTGGGGGCTGATTGTGAAGTAGACATAAGTACATAACTGCATATAAAAACAAAGTGTACATAAGTAAATAAGTAAAATGACAACACAGAAGATGGTAGATCAAAGAATGGACAAACCAGCAATGCTGCCTCTCAGACTAAACAGACTTCATCTTGAATCTTAAATTTGATTCAGCAAAAGTTTATATCTCTTGCGCAAACAGTTATTTTACTCAAAAATTTCATGTGTTTATGGAAATTTATGTAATGTGTTTTATGGAAATTTAATCTATTAATCTGATGTTATAACCTACTTCTTTTTTTGTTCAAAAATCCACGGGGCTCAGTACATAACTGGTACATAAGTACATAACTGCATATAAAAACAAAGTGTACTTACAAAATTTATTGCCATAAACTGAAAAGTGAAAACACCTCTCCCAAATCATCAAAGTAAGTAAGTAATAACTCAAATTAAAATACGAATCAAAGATCCAAATTTTCTATCTAGAAAATAGAATCGAAGATTCAATGTTAATTGATAAACTAATAAAGTAAATAAGTACTAACCAGTAAGTAAGAATCAATTGTCCGCTGAATTCGTATTTCGTGGAATCGTGGAGACGTGGACCTTGGTTGGCTGGTTGCGCCGCTGCTAATACTCAATCACTTCTTATTAGTTATTACCCTAATTTTAGTTATACTTATTCATCAATTGTTATTTGTTCGGGTCGGGTTACTCGGGTATGGGTTATGAGTTAAATAATTATGAAATAATTAATAATTAAATACTCAAACTTAATATTTACAATATATATTTATAATATATCTTCTTAATATTTATAATACATATTTCTAATTTCATGACATATGTTAAATTCATTTATCAAATAAATTTTTTATATTAAATAATATAAAAATACTAACGAGAGTTCTATAAAACTGAAAAAAATATAATACACATACTCACTACTTATTTTTAAACTTTCACAAGACTACTCGAATGACGAATCTCGATACTCGATAGTTATAGGGTATAGGGTATATGATTTAGAGTAAATTTAGAGTATAGGGTATAGGGTATAGGATTTAGGTTATATGATTTAGGATTTAGGGGTTAGGGGTTAGGGTAACCCCTAAACTTTAAAATTTCTAATCTTTCTCTTATATAACTAAAATCTTTGAATCTTCTGTAGTTGATAGTGTTTATAGTGAGTATGATTACTTGGTTGTGTATGAATTTTAATTCAAATTTTTCCTTTTTACAATTTTTATTTAATTTTTCAAGTAAATCTACAAAGTAGTTAAAATGAGTGAAAAAAATTCAATTATTACAAAATTAGTTGAAATAAGGTAACATTCGTTAGAAAAATAGTTACTACGATTGCTTGGGTGTGTATGAATTTTAATTTTGACTTTTAATATATTTTAAAATTAATTTTTTTAAACGAACGCCCTCAACGAAACATTGAGGGCAGTGGGATATTTATTATTATTGTAAATTAAATAAAAATAGAAAATTATGCAAAATTTGAATTTAAATGTATATGTATTCAGAAAAACATGCCCACTATTTTTGTGATGAATGTTATATTATATATATATATGGGTATTTTTCGGGTATTTTTCGGGTTTCGGGTTTGGATCGGGTTCAGATCAGATTTCGGATTTCGGATCGGGTATCGGATCGGGTATCATAAAATCCAAATCCAAACCCGAAAATTTTTGGGTCTGAAAATTAAATCCAAATCCAAATCCAAATCCAAAAAACCGGATTTCGGATATCCAAAATTTCGGGTTTCGGATCGAGTATCCGTTCGATCGGATTTTTTTGCCATCCCTACAGTCAAGATACCAAATGAGCATGATGGGAGAAATGAGTTATTTTCTTGGTCTTCAAGTTAAACAGACTGATGATGGTATTTTTATCAATCAGTCAAAATACACAAAGAATTTGTTGAAAAGGTTTAACATGGAAGATTGTGCTACTGCAAGTACTCCCATTGCTACAGCTACCAAACTTGATCCTGATCAAGGTACTGAGGTAGATGTAACTCACTACAGAGGAATGATTGGCTCTTTATTGTATCTCACTGTAAGTAGACCAGATATCATGTTTGCAACCTGTCTGTGTGCAAGATTTCAAGCAAAACCTTGGGAACCTCATCTGATTGCAGTTAAAAGAATTTTCAGATATCTCAAAGGCACTCCTTCACTTGGTCTTTGGTATGCAAGGGAATCAGATTTTGGTTTGTGTGGTTATTCAGATGCTGATTTTGCAGGATGCAAAATAGACAGGAAAAATACTTCAGGAAGCTGTCAGTTTTTGGGTGGTAGACTAGTTTCATGGTTAAGTAAGAAGCAAAAGTCTATCTCTACTTCAACAGCAGAAGCTGAGTACATAGCTGCAGGAAGTTGCTGTGCTCAGATAATGTGGATGAGAAATCAGTTGTTAGATTATGGCCTGTCATACTCAAAAATCCCTATTTATTGTGATAACCAAAGTGCTATTGCAATGACAGGAAATCCAGTTCAACATTCTCTTACTAAACACATCAGTATTAGATATCATTTCATAAGAGAACAGGTTCTGGAAGGAACATTTGAACTTCACTTTGTTCCTACTGATCAACAACTAGCTGATATATTCACCAAGCCACTGCCTGAAGCTACATTCAATAAGTTGGTGAATGAACTTGGAATGATGAACTTTGAGAATTTCTGAGAAAAGTTACAGAGAAGAGATCCTGATGACTATCAAATCCTGATGGTCATTCAGAAAGGAATGTATTTTTTATCAAATCCTGATAGGACTCTATCCTGACAGGAAGTCAACCGATCAATCCTGATGTACAGGTCAGTATTTCATTGCTTAATTTGTGCCTGATTTTTCGTCAGTTTCTGATGAGAAACGTTTGAGTTTTGGACAACTGTATGTGCGGGTGTGTCACACTGATAGATATATACATATAGATACACATAAAAAGCGGTGCAGTTATGTTTAATTACAGACGTAATTTGTCCACTAATCATTTTTGAACAAATCATAATTTGCCACCTGTCATTGAGAGTAATATTTTGTTTTTAACAAAATACATTTGATTTGCTAAATCTCTAATTACTCTCTCTTCATTAGTTTTTCATCTTATTTCTCTCTCTGCGTTCAAGAACCCTAATTTTTAAATCTCAATTCTCAAGTTTTTGATATTGATTTAATGGCGTCTTCATCATTCATAAACAAACAGACTGTGGTTAGTAGTGTTATATTTACCACTAATAATTTTGTAGCTATTCTAGACCATCAGGAATTACCCAATGAGTTTCATATTATCCAAGATTTTCTAGCTTCACGCCCATTGAAGTTTGCTTTAACAGAACCTGCAAGTGTTTCTTTTAAGTCAGTTATGCAGGTGTGGAAATCATTTACTTTTGACAAAGGGCATTCTGACTCAATCTTGATGAGTTTTGAATATGATGGGATTACTCACTATGTGACTCCTGCAATTGTGGAGAATGCACTGCATTTACCTATTCTTGGTGATGCTATTCCTGATAATGTTTCGGACTCTACTCTCTTTGAGTTTGTTACAAAGTTGGGCTACAATGGTGAAGTAAAGAGGTATGGGAACCTCTTCAGGACAAAGCTTAAGAAGGAATGGAATTTCTTCTTTGATACAATCAGCCGCTGTTTCCTGAACAAGACATCAAATTTTGATGCTCTTCCATTAGGATCTCTCAAAATTGGGTACTCTCTTATTCATTCTACAGTGTTTGATTATGGCTCTTTTATCTTAAAAGCTTTAAGTGATAGGAAATCAGATAAGTTAGGTTCTGTCTGTTTTCTTAGATTTTTACAGTTGATATTTAATCACTTATGTCCTAATGTTGTTTTTGAGGATGATGTAGTTCTACCAATCTGTAGAATTACTGAGAATAATATTAAGTCCTTAGTCAACAGTGATAAGGCAAATGGTTTTATTGGTAATGCTTTTATTCCTGACGAGGTTAGGTTTTTCTTACATCAGAAAATGCCTACTTGTTATGGATTACTTTCTCATGCTATGGGGCAAGGCCAATCACACCTTGTTCCTAACCCAAACATTCATCCCAAACAGTCTAAACAGTCAACAACCACCTCTAATGTCTCTCAAAAGACTTTAGTTGTAAAATCAAAGAAATCAGCTAGAACTGATGTGTCAGGAAGACAATCAGGTTCAAAGGATTTTTCTTCTACACCACTCACTAAAAAGAAGTTACAAGGGGGTGTACAAGGGGTCCTGGTGAAGAAAGCTGCTAAGGGTGTTGAGGCTGTTTCTGTTAAAAGGAAGTTAGTGCTCAGGGATGAGACTGATTCAGAGGATGATTTACCAATATCCTCTATAATGAATGTGAATAAGGAAGTTGCTGATACTGCTATTGAAGCCGTGGTACCATCATCAAAGCCACAGAAGAAAAGGAAATTATCTAAGAGCAGGTATCATATTCCTTTTGAAAAGAAGCAGGATACTGATGTACATGACACTTATATTCTTAATGAGCAATCAAGTTCAGCTGCTCAAGCAAATCCTGATGTTAGTATTCCTGATGCTGCACCAAGTCAAGTTGTTACTATTTCAGACAGGACTCTCTAACAAAAAGACATGTTGATATTTCATGGGAGAAGTATGGTGCTGCTGCTTCCAATCTTGGGATTAAACATCCAATGGAAAAGCTAAGGAAAGTAGGAGAGTTAGTGTTTTCTAGATAGAAGAAACTGAAGGGATCAAGCCCACAAGAACCTGGACCTCAAAGTGGTTCAGCAGCTCTTACTGATGATCCAGCCACACAAGAACCACTCAATCAAAGTTTGGGTGAAGGCTTAGCAATTGGAATGGTCACACAAGAACCATCTTCTCAAAGTGAAGATGCAGACCAGGCTACAGTTTCTGAGAAATTTCCTGACAATGCTCAAGGGATTTCTGGTGTAGATGATGTTCATAGATTGGTCGAGGACACTGTCAATGAGGGAAGCACACAAGAACCTCCAACTCAAAGTGTTGAAGCAGCTTCAGAACCTCATGCTACACAAGAACCATTGGTAACAAATACTGATGCAAGCTTATCAAATCCTGACAATGTTACTCCTGATGCTAGTGGTGCTCCTGATGTTGAACCAATTTTGATACAACCACTAAGATCACGACCAATTGACCATCCTATCACAGATTCACAGGATAAAATGAAAGGTATTGCTATTCCTGATCCTAATGTTACTCATGATGATGATGATAATTCTGATGATAGTGATGATGAAAATAATGATGAGAAGGAACAGCTTGCCAGAGTTCTAAAATCTAGTCTTGGAACTAATTATGGTTCGTCAAGCACATTCATGACTGGCAAGGCTTCTACTGGAAAAGACTTCAAACAAGACTTTTCTATTCCTTCTGAAATTGATCCTGCTGAGCAAATGAAAAGGCATCAATGGGAAAATGAATGGTATAGGTCTGATGAATCTGTCAGCTATCCATATGCCTTGGATCATGCTTATGATGAAGTGAAGATGATAGAGAATCCAGACTTGAAGAATCATTTGAAGGCTACAACTCTTTTATCCAAAAGCCTCAAATCTGAAATTGATTCTGTCAAAGAAACAACGGAAAAGGTGAGGACTGATATTTCTCAGAACTTTACAAAGGTGCCTACTGCTCTTCAATTCAGAGTGATAGAATCCCAAGTTAAGTCAGTCATTCAGGACCAGTCTTCAATCAACAACAGGATTGATTCTCTTGATTCTAAGGTAACTGACATTCAACCCTCTCTTGCCTTAATTTTGAATATATTGTCAAATGCTGATGTCAAAAAGGGGGAGAAGGTAAGTCAGACAAAATGTACACCTGATCTAGTATTGAGAAATAATGATGATGATGATCATACTGGAAATGATGGCGGTGACAAAATTCTACAAGGAGAAACCTCTGATGCTGCAGTTATGAAGACAATTCAAACTTCTCAAAGTCAAACAACGCAGTCAACTCATGTTTCTGATTCTGGAGTAAGGACAGTGAGGACGTTAGTGCAATCTCTACAGCAAGTGAAGAATATCCTGATCTCTCACATGAAGAATTCTTAAGACAACAAAGAGAAATGATGGAAATCTTTAATAACCCTGCTCCTACTAGAGGAAGAGGAGGCAGAGGTAGGAGAGGTGCTAGAAGAGGTAGAAGAGGTTCTTCAACTCAAACAATGCCTAGACAGACAAGGTCTAGAGGTTTATTAATAGAAGAAATTCCTGAACCTACTCAAATTCTAGTAGTTCCTGACAGATCTACTTTTGGTGATGATGGAAATGTTGAAGAAGAACCTGAATTGAGAAGAAAGCCAAGACAATTAATTCTCTGCAATACAAATCAAATTGAAGATTCTAATCCTAATATTGTTTCTAACAATGTTCAAGATCCTGATGTGTTAGATGAGAATTCAATGATCGTCAGGAGCTAGACTCAACTGATCAGGATTGCTGACGTCATCAGGATTACATGGTCGTCAGGATCAAGATACATATCAGGACTGGGATCAGGATTGATCATCAGGACGGGAAGCTGATCAGGATTCCTACTTCGAGTTATATTTGGAGTCTAGTTAAACATGGAAGTTTATTCTGTCGGTTCCTGGTTTGTAGTATGTAGCTATCAATTATGGATAAGTTTCAATCTTTGTAATTGATTAGGACTTATCATTGATAGAGAAGCTGTGTAGTATATAAACACAGTTTTGGTTTCGATTTATGTACGTGAACATAATCGAATAGAAGCTCTCAAGAACATAGAATTTCTTGAGAGAGTTTTTGTAAGCTAGCAGCTCTCAAGAACATCAGAATTTCTTGAGAGAGTTTGTAACAGTTTTATATCAGATTTAATAAAGCTGTTATCTTTCTTTCATATTTGTGATATATACATTAAGAAGTCGATTATCTTATACTATTGTATTCAACCCCCCTTCTACAATAGATTATTACTGGGCAACAATTGGTATCAGAGCAAACTGATTTAATTCTGAATCAGATACGATCTAAAGATGTCGACAACCAAGTATGAAAGCATGAAGATTCCCATCTTGAAGAAATCAGAATATCCAACATGGAGGGTAAAGATGCTGATGTACCTGGAGGCTATGGATCCTGACTATTTGGACAGGATTCTTGATGGACCATATATTCCTACAAGGATTGTAGAACGAACAGATACAGTACCTGAACATTATGTGGTCAAGGCTAAAAGTGAATGGACTCCAGAAGAAAAAGCTCATGTACTCAGGGAACCAAAGATAAAGAATATCTTACACAGTAGTCTTGATGCTGTCATGTCAAACAGAGTGATTGCATGCAAGTCTTCAAAATAAATCTGGGATACTTTGGAAACTCAATGCCAGGGATCTGCATCTGTCAAGAAAAACAGAAGGGCTCTTTTGATTCAAGAATATGAACAATTTGATGCAAGACCCGATGAGATCCTAACTGATCTATATGATAGATTTCTGACACTATTGAACAGTTTATCTTTAGTTGACAAGGAATATGAAACTGAAGATTCAAACACCAAGTTTCTAAGAGCTTTACCTGAAGAATGGGACACTCAGACCTCGATCATTAGACATCAGTATGATCTTAACACTGTGTCTCTTGATGAAGTCTATGGGATGCTAAGAACTCATGATCTTGAAGTTCAACAGAGAAAGAACAAGAAAAGCAGCAAGGCAAAATCAATTGCTTTGAAAGCAGAGGCTAAATCAAAAGGAAAAGCTATGGAGACCTCGATAAGTAAAACAAGAATAGTTGAGTCAGATCCTGATGAATCTTCATCAGATACTGATGGCAATCCTGAAGCCAATACTGATGATGATTCTTCTGACTCAGACATGGAAGAGATGGTTGCTATGATTGTCAGAAACTTCAGAAGGATGAAGTTCAGGAAGAGTAGAAGACAAGGCAACTTTCAGAAAAAGGCTTTCAATCCAATCAAAGATAAGTATATCAAAAAGGACAACAAGGGTAGTAAATTTGACAAGTCAAAGGTTAGACGCTACAAGTGCAATGGTATGGGTCACTTTGCTTCTGAGTGCAAGAAGACAAAGGCACTTATCACATCAAGCAAGGATTGGATGGACTCTTCCTCAGAATCTGATACTGAGGTGGTCAACTATGCTCTAATGGCCAACGCTGATGTAACTGTTGCTCCTGATGATAAGGTACTAAATACTATCTTTGATTTTGATACTGATAATGCTTCTGAGTTAAGACGTTTTCTAAAGTCATTACATATTAGCTTTAGAAGTCAAACTGCTGAAAATACTAGGATCTTATCTGAGATGTCTGAACTTAGAAAAAGGAATGATATATTAGAAGCTGAATTTTCTCGTATGCAAGAAGTACAAAAAGAATGTGATAATGCTAATCACATGTATTTAGAGTTGAAATCCAAATGTACTGCTCTTGAAAAGGAACTTGAATATGCTAATGAGAAAATCAGAACCTGGACAGACTCTGGTAGGAAATTTCATGAGATTAATACCTCTAAGAATTGGAAAGGGTGTCTAGGATATAAGTCAGATGAGGATAAGAAATTGAAAGAGAAAATTGTCATTGATGAGACAGTCAGTCCAAAGACCTATAGACATGTTATAGATGCAACCAAATCTAAGATTACTCCTGTTAATTTTGTTTTTGGTAAGGATTCCAATTCTACTTTTGAAAAGGGATCTACTTCTACTCAAGGAATTAAAATCATAAAGTCTAAACCTGTCTTGAATAAAGTCATTAAGAATGTAGGTCTATTGTCTCAGAAACAGCTTAAGGATAAAATCTGTGAGGTGACAGATAAGAAAAAGGAAGCTACTGTTAAGAGAAACAGGAATGGTAAAGTTGGGATCAATAAAGAGAATGGTTACAAATATATCCCAAATGCACCTAGAAAGTGTTGTTTTAACTGTGGTAACTCTAATCATCTTGCTATTGATTGTAAGAAGAGTAAGAAGAAGATTGCTGATATTTCTAAGTCTGATGTTAGGAATAGATCAGTATTTTATAAACCACAGAAGTCCTGTTTTCATTGTGGTAGTATATGGCATTCTATTTATACTTGTAAAGATTATCATGAGTTGTACTATAACTTTTATGATCCATTGCCTAAAGTTGATAAAAATAGTGCAAACTCTGGTAGCATTAAGAATGTCAAGTTGGAACATGCTTTTGTTAATACTGATACTGACAAAGCAAATCCTGATGAAGTAAATTCTGTCAGGACTGCTATGGTCAGAAAGTCTTCTGCTGTGAAAGTTAATAAATTACATGGAAAAGGAACCCAACAAGTATGGGTTCCTAAATGTTCTAACTAGTGTGTTTCTATTCTGATTGCAGGGTAAAAAGAAAAATGTGTTAGTCATGGATAGTGGATGTTCTGTGCACATGACTGGAAACAAAGCCCTGTTATCAGAATATGAGGAAAAAGCTGGCCCAACTGTGTCTTATGGAGATGGCAACATTGGACAAACCTTGGGATATGGCAATATAATCATTGGAAATGTCATCATTGAAAAAGTAGCTCTAGTGAAGGGACTGAAACACAACTTGTTGAGTATTAGTCAAATCACTGACAGAGGTTATCATGTCAACTTCTATTCCACTCATTGTGAAGTAGTCAGTAAAGCAACAAGCAAGATAGCACTGACTGGCTACAGGCATGGTAACATATATGAAGCCAACATTCAATCAAATACTGATGACTCCCCTCCATGTCTGATCAGTAAAGCTTCAGTAGATGAAAGTTGGAATTGGCACAAGAAGCTTTCTCATCTCAACTTCAGCAATATCAATGAGTTGGTTAAGAAAGATTTAGTGAGAGGATTACCAAAAGTGTTATATACTCCTGATGGACTCTGTGATGCATGTCAGAAAGCAAAACAAAGAAGGACATCATTCCATAGTAAATCAGAATCCTCTATTGAAGAACCATATCACATGTTACATCTTGATCTATTTGGTCCAGTCAACATCATGTCCATCAGTAAGAAAAGGTACACTCTTGTAATTGTTGATGAATATTCTAGATTCACCTGGGTGTATTTTCTGCATAGAAAAGATGAGACTCCTGAAGTTCTGTTGGATCATGTGAGAATGATTGAGACAACCACAAAGTACAAAGTCAAGATACTGAGAAGTGATTATGGTACTGAATTTAAGAATTCAAAGATGGAAGAGTTCTGCAAGTACAAAGGAATCATTCAACAATTCTCTTCTCCTGGCACACCTCAGCAAAATGGAGTAGTTGAAAGGAAAAATAGAACTCTTATTGAAGCTGGCAGAACTATGTTGGAAGAAGCAAAATTACCTACATATTTCTGGGCAGAAGCAGTCAACACAGCATGCTATACTCAAAATCTCACATTAATAAACAGGCATGGTGTTACTCCTTATCAGTCTCTCAAGGAGAAGAAACCAAGTCTGAAGCATCTGCATGTGTTTGGCTGTAAATGTTTTGTTCTCAGAACTCATCCTGAACAACTAGGGAAATTTGAAACAAAGGCTGATGAAGGAATTTTCATAGGCTATCCTGCATCAAGAGCCTTCAGAGTTTTTAATTTGAGGACAAGGACTGTCATGGAGTCAATAAATGTATCTTTTGATGACAAGAAGATAGCAGAAATCAATGAAGAGTCTCATGATAGATTAATTTTTGAAAATGAAGCTACCAAGGAACCTGAGGAAAGTGAATCAGATCCTATCCATACATCAGATCCTGATGGGTCACCAAATCCTGATGACACACCAGATGCTGATGGTGCAAATACTGATGATGCAATCAATAGTGATACTTCTAGTAGTGCTAATGTTGAGGGGGAGCAACAACATTCTACTACAAGTTCAGAGTCAACTCAATCATCAGGACAAAATTCTTCAGATACTGATTCAAGTGATGATCCTGATAACTTATCAGGAGGACATAGCAATAATTCAGGGGGAGCTTCAAGACAAACAAGTTCTTCAAATCAAGATAACACCAATCCAGGGAGAGCATCTACTTCAAGAAACAATTTAAAACCAGCAAGGAAATGGACTGCAAGTCATACTCCTGATTTGATCATTGGGGATCCTGATGCAGGTGTTCAAACAAGAAGTGCTACTCAAAATGAATGTCTAAACAATAACTTTCTATCCAAGGAGGAGCCTAAGAAAGTTGAAGATGCACTTAAAGATGCTGATTGGGTTACTGCAATGCAAGAAGAACTGAATGAATTTGAAAGAAATGAAGTCTGGAAACTGGTACCAAGACCAAAGAATAGATCAATTGTTGGTACAAAGTGGATTTTCAAGAACAAGACTGATTCTGATGGAGTAATAATCAGAAACAAAGCAAGACTAGTTGCAAAGGGGTATTCTCAACAAGAGGGAATTGATTATGATGAAACGTTTGCTCCTGTTGCAAGACTAGAAGCCATCAGGATATTTCTTGCTTATGCAGCACATAAGAAATTCAAGGTTTTCCAGATGGATGTTAAAAGTGCTTTCTTAAATGGAGAACTGGAGGAAGAAGTCTATGTTGAGCAACCTCCTGGTTTCATTGATCCTAACTATCTAGATCATGTCTACAGATTGGATAAGGCACTTTATGGACTAAAGCAAGCTCCAAGAGCATGGTATGAAACTTTAGCTCTATTCTTACTGGAAAGTGGATTCAAAAGAGGTGCTATTGATAAAACTCTATTTTATTTGAATCATGGTAAGGACTTGTTGTTAGTTCAGATTTATGTTGATGATATCATTTTTGGGTCAACAAACAATAAGCTTTGTGAAAAGTTTTCCAAGCTTATGCAGTCAAGATATCAAATGAGCATGATGGGAGAAATGAGTTACTTTCTTGGTCTTCAAGTTAAACAGACTGATGAAGGGATTTTTATCAATCAGTCTAAATATACAAGGAATTTATTGACAAGGTTTAACATGCAAGATAGTTCTCCTGCTACAACTCCCATAGCTACAACTACCAAACTTGATCCTGATCAAGGTGCTGAGGTAGATGTAACTCACTACAGAGGAATGATTGGCTCTTTATTGTATCTCACTGCAAGTAGACCAGATATCATGTTTGCAACCTGTCTGTGTGCAAGATTTCAAGCAAAACCTAGAGAACCCCATCTGATTGCAGTCAAAAGAATTTTCAGATATCTCAAAGGCACTTCTTCACTTGGCCTTTGGTATGCAAGGGAATCAGATTTTGGGTTGTGTGGTTATTCAGATGCTGATTTTGCAGGATGCAAAATAGACAGGAAAAGTACTTCAGGAAGCTGTCAGTTTTTGGGTGGAAGACTAGTTTCATGGTTCAGTAAAAAGCAAAAATCCATTTCCACTTCAACTGCAGAAGCTGAGTACATTGCTGCAGGAAGTTGTTGTGCTCAGATAATGTGGATGAGAAATCAGTTGTTAGATTATGGCCTGTCATACTCAAAAATCCCTATTTATTGTGATAACCAAAGTGCTATTGCAATGACAGGAAATCCAGTTCAACATTCTCTTACTAAACACATCAGTATTCGATATCACTTCATAAGAGAACAAGTTCTGGAAGGAACAATTGAACTTCACTTTGTTCCTACTGATCAACAACTAGCTGATATATTCACCAAGCCACTACCTGAAGCTACTTTCAATAAATTGGTGAATGAACTTGGAATGATGAATTTTGAGAATTTCTGAGGAAAGCTACAAAGAGGAAATCCTGATAATTGTCAAATCCTGATGGTTATTCAGAAAGGTATGTTTTCTTTGATCAAATCCTGATAGGATGCAATCCTGACAGGAAGTCAACTGGTCAAATCCTGATGCTCAGATATTGAAGCTGGTATGAAAACCAGAAGTTCTAAGACAATTTGTCAACAACACTCCTGATAAACTCTGACAAATAAGATCATTACTTAGTCTTTGATTAAGTTATTAAGTCTTAATTTTCAATTACAATTATATTTTTGTTAGCAATTACTATTCGTCATATTATGTATCAAATGCAGTGTTACTAACAAATTGTGCAGGAAAAGTAAGAAGGACAAGGACAATTGAGCAAATTGATAGTTTTCATTAAATCTTGAAGATTCTTTACAAATGAAAATGGAAATTACATATTCTTTTCCTAGTCTACTTTTCTACTCAGGAACACGTGCCCTGCAGATAAGCATGAACACTCCTGATTGATCATAACCAGGCTTTGATCCATCTAGGGCTTCTCTTGTTCCATCCTTAAGAGACAAGAAGAGGAGCTGATTCACTTGAAGGCGGATCGTCACCGTGCCCACCGGGACTCTTCCATGCCTCCAACTTGCATGACATACAAGCATTACAGATTCTCTTCTTTCATTTCTCAAGTTCTCGGATGAGCTCTTCATCATCTTCATCATCCTCATCCTCTTCATAGATGAGGTTATCAAGCGGATTCCAGTCCGGATTGGCTTGCAGGAAGTTGTGCCAAACCACATCAAACATTGCGTTAACAAACGCTTCATGTTCCTGAGGGTCAGGAACTGGTTGTGGCTCAATGTCAGCAAGAGCCTCTGCCATCTCTTGCCATATGATATCGAGCTCAGCATCAGGTATGTTGTTTTGTTGTTGATTGGCAGCCATTGAAAAACAAAGAAGGTGAAAGGTTTTCGTAAGTTTTTCTCTGGAGAGGGTTTGTGTTTTAATAGATATATGATATTATGCTTAACAGTTCTATTTTATAGAGAATGTGTGTTAAGGATGCAGGCCATTTTTTTTTATCGAGGCGCCTGTTCAGTTTCTCATAATTACTTTGCCTCGGTAATTGGTAAGAATGGTTACATGGGTATTATGCTATTTGTTTTTGTAATCATTTTAAAAAAAACACTTATCAGGATTATCAAAATAAATTTTGTTTTCTTAAATAAAATTTTATTTTACTTCATTTTAAATATTTTTTTTCAATCCTGATAAGGCAAATGGTTTCATAGGAAATGCTTTTATTCCTGATGAGGTTAGGTTTTTCTTACATAGGAAAATGCCTACTCGTTATGGTTTAATTTCTAATGCTATGGGGCAAGGCCAATCACACCTTGTTTCTAACCCAAGCATTCATCCTAAACAGTCTAAATAGTCAACTGCCACCTCTAATGTCTCTCAAAAGACTTTAGTTGTAAAAGCAAAGAAGTCAGCTAGAACTGATGTGTCAGGAAGGCAATCAGGTTCAAAGGACTTTTCCTCTACACCTATCACTAAAAAGAAGTTACAAGGGGGTGTACAAGGGGTCCTGGTGAAGAAAGCTGCAAAGGGAGGTGAGGCTGTTTCTGTTAAAAGAAAATTAGTTCTCAGGGATGAGACTGACTCAGAGGATGACTTACCTATATCCTCTTTGATGAATATGAATAAGGAAGTTGCTGATACTGCTACTGCAGATGTGGTTCTATTGTCTACACCACAGAAGAAAAGGAAGTTATCAAAGAGCAGGTATCATATTCCTTTAGAAAAGAAGCAGGATACTGATGTACAGGACACTTCTATTCTGAATGAGCAATCAGTTTCAACTGCTCAAGCAAATCCTGATGTTAGTGTTAGTATTAGTGCTCTAGAGACAATACTTTTATGTTTTAAAGAAAACATTTTATTATTATAAATTATGTTTTATTGATTATTATTATTAGTTTATTATGTCTTTATTTACTGCGTTATAAATGTTAGCATAATAAATGTCCTTGGAATTATGATATGTATTCGATATCTTTAAGTATGAGACTTAAAAATGAGATTATATGAATAGTATCTTTATTCCTAAATATCCCTAGTCGAGTGTTATTATTTAAGGACAATAATAATTTACAGAGACTAGTATGTTTGTTGACTGATGACCACATCTCATTGGTCATAGGTATGGTGATACTAAAGTCAAAACATAGGTGCATGTAAGAGTACATGACACTGGATTGACCCGCCGTGAGATTACACATGTTAATAGTGTCATAAGTAATTCTCACTGTGATAATGGTGTAATGATCCTTAGACCTGAAATCATTATATTTTTATACGAGAATTAATATACTTTGATTACATTAAAAGTTACCTTTGACCGGGTGATGATAAAAGTGGACATTGGGTATATTATGAATCGTATGAGAAATATGAATGATCTAGATGGGATTTAACCCTCCTAATTTTAGGAGCGATATTATTGGCCTCTTGTTTGAGTGAGACTAAGAAATGCACGGCCGTGCTCAAATGTTGATTTGATTTATTAGTCTACTCATCAATCAAGAAAACTAAGATTAAATTATGAAGAGGATGACACATTACATGTCTCGAGTTTAATCTATAATATTAAGGTTAAAGGGATTATATTACATGGAACATTATTCACGAAAGGCTTAATCGAATCACCGATTTAATTATTATTACTTGGGTGACAATGATGTATTACTAGATGCCGCTCATTGTTTACAATTTTAATTAGTTATTAAAATTGTTACCAACGTAATAATAACCTACAGGGTCACACACAAAGAACGCTTGAAGGAGAAATAATTTAAATTATGAATTTAAATTTAAATAAGTAATTTATTCTATTTATAATATTAATTAAGTATGACTTGATTAATTATTTAAATAGAAAATGGAATTACTTAAACTAATTCTGAAATTAGTTATTAATTAATTAAGTGCGAATTAATTAAATAATAAATTGGAATTTCGGATTAGTATTTTATTATAATTGGATTATAATTAGAAAACTTATTTTCCTCTCTATATAAACTCTCAAAGAGGGCTGATTTAATGATGAAAAACGTTTTTATATTAAAACCCTAGCCTCTTATGAGAGCAAGAAAAGAGAGAGAGAGAAAAAAAAAGCAGTTTTCGGGTGCTAGTACACATCAATCCTTCAAGAAAAGCGTTCGTGTGGATACCGTAGAGTGTAGATCGCGAGAGCGGGATACATGGTGATTGAACAAGCTTTGGATCTCCATTAATCTTCCATTAATGAACTTTTAAAGCTTCTTAAGGTATTTGTTCTTAATCTCCGAATTAAATCTTTTATTTTCGCATGGATCCTGCGGAGGGGTTTCGAATTTTGATTTATTTTTACGTTTTCCGTTGCGTTTATATGCTCGAAACCCTTCAATGGTATCAGAGCTACTTGCGAAACGTTTTAATTCGGTTGTGTGTTTAACAGTTTTCGATATATATGCATGTTTGCGATCTACCATGTTTTTGTGTTGATTTATATATATGTATGTATATATTTTTGAATATAAGATATTCATGAGGATTGGATAATCATGAGATGATTGTGTATATTTCTGTATGTATATGATACATGTTATATCGAATTATGAGAATCGTATTCGATACGATTTCTGAATACGTTGCGCAGATTTGGTGAAATTTGCATACTCTGTCAGATTTTCGCCGAAAATACCTTTTCGGAAAGGGAAACGGGCGTCTGAACCAAACTGACAAAGTCATTCGTTCGTTTGTAAGGCGTTTGACGTTGTTTACTGTCTGTAAATGTAAGACCCCAGATTTTGGGTAGAATTAAAACTTTTATTATATGTTGATGTAAATATGGATAGTGGCAATGACTTTGAGAATCAAGTTATGAAATGAATATGAATTTCGGTTTTCAAACATTTTGAGAATAGTAAGAATGGACTGAACATATAAATAAGAACAATCAATCTGGAAGATAAGAATACAATACTCCAGGGAAGGAAAGTATTTTTATGTCATCCAAATCAATATCGGGAATACATCCGACAACTCCGTAAACAAGATAGCGTACGCCCGAGAAATCACTAGAACGTTTTCTAAGTGCAAAGAGTAAAGAGAAAATAGATCAGGAATATTGGAACGGATTTTGATCCAAAGGATTATAGAAAAACCACTGATGAATAGTAACTCTTCATTTAAAAGTTTTTCAGACCACCCTATATGCGGGACGATATAATAAACTTTCAAGGTCGCATTAGTGATCTACGATGGAAATAAAAGAATGCAGAAGCTGTCAGAATCGGAAAAATAGCATTTTTCGTTTTCTCCGAAATTTCACCAAAAACGGACTAAATAATTATTATTTGAGGATATTTAAGGATTTAAATTATTAATTCTATGGATATGGATTTGATAAATGAATTAGAAGTATCGAGAACGATTTCGGTAAAATACCTCGATAGAACCCTCGAGAAACCTTGCGAGCGTTCTACGAAATTAAACGAACCAGAAAAGTTACTTTATCTCAACCAGTGCATGTGTGACAAGTGTCACAAGATGAAGACCCTTGAGCTATGACTCACCACTGATACAAATATCAGCATTATTGTTAGTTAACCAAGATAAGAAGAAAAGAAGAAAAGCAAGAGAAACACAAAGTCTCCCAAAACTGATCAGCTAGAGCACCCTCCAAAGCAAAATCCATAACTCCATTTCCAACCATGATAAAATCACCAAACTTTAACCACAGCTTCTCCACTCCATGTATAACACTCGTTCAAAATTTCATGGCAATCCAAGGTGTTTAGCCTAGTCAAATATCCTCCCCAAGTTGAAGAATCCAAACTGCCATGATCTTGGCAGTTTCTGCACCGATTTTCAAATAGCCATAACTCCCTCGTTTCTCAATGGAATCATGTGTTCTTTATCTTGTTGGAAAGGTATTGCGATGCGCTACAACTTCTATTCAGGAACCTAGTCCAGAAAAGCATGGTAAGGCCCTCGTGTTTCCAGTTCTTTCAAGAGGTGAATAGTAACTCCGAAATTACTAACTTGTTTTCTTGCTTTGTTCTTAAGGTTTAAGCATTATAAGGACTTGTTAAAGCTTGTTAAGTGATTATAAACCCTTGGTAGTGTTGATAGAGCTTCCAAGAAGGTAAAGCCCTAACCCACCCTTTGAGTTATTATGAGTTTTTGATGTGGTTTTGATGTTACATAAAGATTAGTGCTTAATAAGAACATCCTTAGATATTTGGATTTGTTTTGAGGTGTAAAATGATGGGTGATTGATTTTAGTCTCACCACTGGACTTAGAGATGTAAAATGGATGTTTGTTGAGATTGATGAAGTATGGGTTGCCTTGGTTGGTTATTTGGAGTGATCGTAAAATGGAAATGTTTGATTTATAGCCGTCGTAATGGCGAAATTTCTTTAACCTTACGAACCGAGCTTAACAGTTGATATAACCTTCTGACCTTACTTATTAACTGACCTATACTTGTATATCTTGAGTCATAGATCATTTTGGCGAAAGAATCGTAGCATTCCGACTTACGGTTTAGGCGTTATGATAAAAATCGTAAAAGCAGTTCGTAAACGTAAGTGTGAGTTCGTAACTTCAATGGAACCCCCTTATAATGAGATATTCGGTTAAGAATCTTGGTAATTAAATACTAGAGGTCATAATGAAGATATGAGAGAAGACCTCATATCAAAAAGATTATTTTTCGATTTTATAAAAATGTTCGAATCAAGGTTAAGTGTGAAGAAACCCCTTAGAGGAGCACTTGGTTCTAACCTTCAAAACCACTTGGTATAACCGGCAAACGAGATTCGATTCCTAAGGTGAACCTTCGACTTAAATATTTATCGAATAACATGGACTTAGTATGAGCCTAAAGTGAGTTATTAATGCCTTAGTTGTGTTTCGCTTACGTGTTTAAGCGTTGGATTATAGTGGATTATCCAAGGGATTAATCGTATGTTTTCGTTTGACTTTGTCTAGATTGTCCGGCATCGTCGCGAACCCCTATCACTTCTCGAGCATCAGGCAAGTTTACTAAACCTTACTCTATTATTCAGAGTATGTATATTTTCCTATGTTCAATACTTGTGTATTCCCAATTTATATACCAAATCTTTGTTGCAAGTATTGTGGCAAGTTTTCTAAATCTATACTTTGAAGTATTGACTATATATTACTGCTTTTGCCATGTGTGGAGTTATACAGTTTTGCGATACATGTTATATATAGAGTTTGATTTTGGTTTATATATGAGCTTTGAGATAAAGTAGTTATAAACCGGTGTACCTTGTAGCTCTAGAGATAAGAGCATACTTCTTATTTTCGACTCTAGACCGGGAGTCAGTATTTTGAGATATAGAGATAGCCGTGGAAACCCGGAGGGATTTCAGCGGCAGTGTACTAATTATTTTGAGGACTGCTATTATTAAACATTAATTATATTTCTAGAAAGTATTAATTACCTGGAAATGATTTGAGGAATGTTATTTGAATATTACCTCATTCGAAGGTTATTATTTGAAAATGATTTGGTGACTGGCTTATAAGCTAGATATGGGATATCGGTTATAAGCCAGGTTTTTATAAAGGCCCTAGGTTAAGGGCGTAAGATATTTCTTTAGATCAGAAACAATGATATTTTCTGTGTATATATTAAAGGTTATTTTCCGATAAAGATATCGGGCAACGGTTATGTAATCCTTATTTAGTTAAGGAATATTATTGTGAATATTCACCTGAGGATTTTCTAATGAATATTATGTTGAATAATCATTTGAAGAGTATTTATTTATTTAATGAATATTAATTATGAATATTCATTCGAGGATTAATTATCTATTTAATGAATATTACTTTTGAATATTCATTTGAGGCTTACTTATTCGAGGGTTAATTATGTATTTAATGAATATTAATTATTTATATTCATTTGAGGATTATGGACTTTAAGAATATTATTATTATTATCCATTCGAGGATTATTTATTATTTAATGAATATTATTTTGAATATTCATTTGAGGTTTACTTATTTGAGGAATATTATTTCGAATATTCATCTGATGCTTATTTAATGAATATTATTTTCAAATATTCAATTGATGATTATTTATTTAATGAATATTATTTTCAATATTCATTTAAGGTTTACTTGTTTAATAAATGTTAGTAAGTATTTTTAAATCAAAAAGAGGTTCCCAAAACATTGTTTTTCCATTTGAATCTGTCTTTTAAGAAGATTCAAATGCTCGCTCAACTATTAAAAATATGGGAAACCTGATTTAAGTAACTACTACTATTTTTAAACTCTCAATTCAAAAACTGTCAAGGGACAGATATTTTCTTGGAGCAATTTAATTGCTGCCAGTCAAATATTGTGTTACCACCTCAATGATCGAGGGGTAAATTCATGGAACAAGTCGATATCCATTAACAAGCATAGCTTGGGAAATATTGGAGAATCTTCCTTTCCAACCTAGATATAACTACTTAGTGGAGTCGTATCAACAAGTGTTACACTTGGGGAAAGGAGGACGATCTTTACGTTTCAGAGTCATGGATTTCATCTGAACTAGGAGTGGTGTAAGTGGTCTAGTTGCGCGGACCCATCCAACTTTTATTGCCCCAAATGGGCCGGGAGGTCACAGTAAGGCGGTAGACAATGTCAGGCTGTCGTGATTCTTCCATCTACATGTAGAAAACTATTTGAGCGGTGCGACCTGCTACTGATCATAGCAAGGTTAGGCACAGCGGGCGCGGTAGCAACTCCGGTATTGGTTCATCATCCAATTTGGATATTCCTGCAACATGTATTGGGATGAAAAACCAACCATGTTGGCAGGGGGTCGAAAGTGTTTGAAAATGAAGTGACAATAAATTCATGCAACTTCATCTTTTATTTATGAGTTATGACTCTGTGGATACCTTACATAACATGGGTTATGGTAAGGGAGTTGTTTATACTGAATCACCTTATAACTTCATCTTTTAAAATATGTGTTGATATTCTGCTTACATAGCAGATACTTTTGGTTTCCTTTGAAACCTCATCTTTTATACTAGAACTTTGTTCATAGTTTGAATATCGAAAGTTTGCAGAAATATTATGGAAATGATATTTGAAGTACCATAATGGTACTGTTTTTGGGAATACATTCCGATAAGGATATAATTTCAGTATCGAGATATTTTGACAAATTATTGTCTTATACTTGCTTTATTCTGGGTTGAGTTAAAGGCAGAATTATGCCATACTTTCATTTCTTTGCTGAGCTATCGCTCACTCTTGCTATTGTTTTATATATATTATATAGCAGCGAAGCAGGATGCCAATGGGTCGGCACATACCTCGCAAGGCGTTTCCGTAAATAGTTTCTAGCAGTGATCCCGAGAGTAGTACGAACCAATTGAATCAGGCTACAGCTTTTGGTATTCAACTCATGTATAGACATGAATGGTATAAGAGGATTGTGAGCATCAGAAGGCTAAGTTGGTAATGTAACAATACTTAGAAATTTTATCAGTAACAGATTCAAAAGACATTTGGGTATTGTAATAAAAGTTATTTATTCCGCAATTGTTGTATTGTGTCGTTTCTGAGACTCTAACCTGTGTGTGTGTGTGAGTGTGAGACATATGTTCTGGGGTCATGAGCAGGTAAATTATGAATGGTGTGAGTAGTACAGGTAAGGCAAGGAGTACATGGATTGTGACAACCCTAAATCCCTGACCCCGGATTTGGGGCTGTTACAGAGATGGTATCAGAGCGTTAGGTTACAGTCCTCAGAAACGATAGGAGATCGAGTCTTACAATACCCTTAATAATGATAAGAGCATCTAGAGCTCAAATTAAGTTCGCAGTCGAGTTAGAAGACATGACCCTGACTGTTTAAGATAAAGCCCGAGAAGGGACTTCTTCTGGGAAACCGTACTTAGGACTTCATGGTTGGTCACCTCGATTCGTATGAGTTATAGATTGATGGGATTCTGAGATACCAGACCCCGAGGCCTTCGAGTAGGCAATTGATGATGCGTTCCTTGAAATGGACGGAGACCCGATAAAGGAAGATCCATAGGAGGATCTAGAGGAAGACCCCATAGTGGGTCAAGGAAAGAATCTTGTAGAGGACGTGTTGATTGATAAAGATGTAGTATGTTACTTGAGGTCTAGTAATAAGACCGGACGAACCTTCAAGGGATAAATAAGTGACGAGACGAGAGTTTAAGGATCGTTCATGATTCATCAAGAGGTATGACAAAGAAAATGGAGTAGAGTCTCCAAGGCAGAAGAGGCAGAGGCAGTATAGCCAGTATCAGTGGATTGATTCGACTTGAACGAAACCTGTTACTCGTAGTAAGTTATAGTTGCCCATAAGGAGGCAGCATATGTAAGAGCCAAGGTGTTCAGATTTTCACGAACGATTAGGGGTACTTAGTTGCCTAGAATAATGTAAGGAATTGCTTTGACTATGAGGTTTCAATCCCCCACGACCAGCGATTCCACTGGAACTAGTGTCTATTACATCATTGAGGAATTTTATTATCTCAAGGAAAATTTTGGTTATATGTACCATGCAAATGTCATTGTAAGACAAGCACGCTAAGACGGAATCGAGAACGAGATTTACCACCCTCAGGAAACCGGGAAGGAATTATGAGGATAGAACCGAAAGGTCGGAAATCAGATCCGAGCATTACTAGTAGGTAAATAGATTGATCAAATTCCCCTGATTTTGGGAAGAAATTCAACAAATTTTGGCAAACCTTGTCTTTCTGATTACCAAAGGATGTCACCAAAGAGAGTGGAAACTAGAGCGAACCCTGTGGATTGGGTAAGATGGCCGCTATGGGCTGGTGGACAGACATTGATTGCTATAATTGATTGTAGAGATAAAATGGTGAAGTTGAGATTGAGCGGTAAATGTGAAATGTATTTAAGGACCAAGACGGACTGAGAAATTCCGGGATTGACTTAAATGAAAAGGCTATTGTGCCAAAAGTGTTAAGCTTATGTAGCGCCCGGGATTGATATGAGAGAAGGAATATTGGATATAAGGATGATTGAAATAGAGACCAGATTTAATCTTGTAGTTTCTAACGATCTTCCGGAGTACTGCCCAGTCGACATGTGGAATTTTCATTGCTACGGGCGACAACGGTATCGAAGTCTTCTTATAGAACCGAACGCTTACTTGAGAGGTTTGCGCCTAGTCGAATAGAATTCCCTGCGATTGCAAAGGTCGATGGTTGAATCCTTAACGACTATTATGAGTCGGCAATAACGTAGGTATCGAGCACCTTAGGGTGCGTGGAAAAGAAAAGCTTTGGAATTGAACGATTATCCATAAGAGGAACCGACATAAAAGGCATCCGTAGAGACTTTGGTAGTACCCTCCCCATTTGAAAATTATGTGGGGTACCTCCCCAACCTATGATCTATCTTGACCTCTCTCCAAGAAAGAATTCTGATAAAGGGTATATTCCCTCTTCGAAGTTATTTTATAACACTTGTGTTAAATCATATTTAATTTCAATTGTGTTAGAGGCTGTCACGAAGCCTACTTTCAAGTTTTTCAAAGCCCTGTCAAATGATGATATTCAAGCTTCCACTTTTCTTCAAATAATGAATAACCCTTGCTTGTTAAGTACCAGTATCTTCTTGGTTATTCTTTTCTTTGTATTTTCTTTGGAAACCGCACCTTTGGAATCTGTTCAATTTTAATCCAAGGTGTTCCTTTAAGAAATATTGTCGAAAGACGATAATCATTAAATTGATATCGAATTGCTTTCATACTTTTCAACTTCCACTGAGACGAACAACCCTATACTTATAGGGGCTACAAGGACTATCTGTCTATGTGATAGAAGTCTGATGGGACGCCATCACTTGTAAGTTGTGAAATACAAGAAGGCTAATTACCTTTAGTAATGTCTCAATCGAGGCACACAACGCTGAGTTCTTAGGATCATATTGATCTCTCGGTAAATTCTTTTACCTCCCATAAGGTTATCTTAAAACTCATAACCTTATGATCACCAGTGTGTGACGTCTTCCTTGATATGGGAGCTGTCTTTTCAAGGCCCCATAATTTTTGTTATCCTTATTGAATTTCAAGGGGAGGCCAACCCGGTCAAATAAGTCAAAATTCGCTGATAGGAATTAGATTCGCAACGAAATCGCCTATGACATGAGCGAATCCCTAAGACGAATAAAATGTTAGTGATATATCAATGAAATTGGTTTATTCTCCCAAGGATATTATGATAATGGAAAGTGTGTCAATCGATATATGTGAAAGGAATAGCGATGCGCCGTGAACTCCAGTGACAATGGTGTTAGATAGATGCCCTATAATGGAATTGAGATTTTGGAGGATTTGTTTACGAATGGACACAACCTCTGGGTTAGCAAGATAAGTACTGGCGATGGAGTCAGAGGGAGCTGGTATTGTGGCTTGGGAGAGGTGCAACGTGTGTTGTTTTTAGAGGAATAATTTCCGGAAATATATGGAGACCCGGATGAAAATGAAAGTTAAAGAGTTAAAACAAGAAACCATGACTGTGACCGAGTATGAGGCCAAGTTTCCCGAATTATTGAGGTTTGTTCCGGAGTTTGTGAACACAGAATAAAAGAAAGCCAGTAGGTTTCAACCAGGGCTACCTCCAACAAGCAGCCCACTGTCAGGACCTTTAAATAGCAGGTGCCCTTCTGCACTGTTTAGATAGAGCTAATGCATTGTTGTATATCAAGATGTTGCATGACGATTAAACCTTAAGGCCGAGACGCTGAGGGAATAATTACAAGTAGAAATAGCCAATCGAGGGATTTTCCCATAAGACTGGTACATCCAGGTTGTGAACTAGAAATATGAGGTCGACACTTTTGATAGACCTGATCCCTTTCAAGTTGGGAAAAGTGGATATTATAATAAGAATGGGTTGGTTGACACCCAATGGGGCCTTGACTGATTGTAAGGGAGAGAGAGTAATAAATAAAGAACGGAGACAGATTCAGAGATTCTTGAATATAGTTTAGACTAAGAAACTATTACGCCAGAGATACGAGGCTTAATTAGCTCTTATGGTTGACGCCAAGAAAAGAGGCACCAAGTATAGAGGAAACTACAATGGTTTTGAGAGATTTCACAAGATCTTAATGTGTTACCAAATATCGATTGGGATGACATGGGAATGAATACCGAGTATTCAGAGTATAGTGGGAATGAAAGAGTTAGTGACTCAGTTACAAGAGTTGTTGTATAAGGATATGATAAGACCCAGTGTACCACCGTGGAGAGCCCGGTGTTGTTGTAAGAGAGAAAGATTTTAGCACAAGATTATATATCGAACCTCGAGAGTTGTATGAGTTTGACATGGAGAATAGGTACCCTTGTAAATGATTGTTTGATCAGCGGAAGAACGCTGTGTATTTCCAATTTATTTAAGAACTGGGTATCACCAGTTGGAAGTTAAATCAGAGGATATGCCCAAGACTGCGATTCGTACTAGGAATAGACACTTCGAGTTTTCAGCGAAGTTATTTTGGGTTAACTAATGCACCCACAAATTTTATGGAATGTAATGAATTGGCTTTGAGTTACCCATGATAGTAGATAGCATGAGATGGAGAAATGGCTAGAACTGACCTAGGATTATGACTGTGAGATACACTACCATCCGGGGAAGGCCAATGTGGTGGCCGATACCCTTACTTTAAAATGAGACAGAGATGGATTCCGAATGATCGGGAATTAAAAGATGAGATTTTACACAACACCCAAGTTAGTCCAACAAACTAGAAAGACAAAAGATTTCACCAACAAGCGGCTAGTGACAACCAAGACAGACAGAGAAAGTATGCGGACTAAGCCGCGAGTATAAAGATAGTACTGCTACTGATAAGCTAAATGGCAAGCTGATGAATGGCAAGCAAGTTTATGCTGGTGTATTTCTGTGCAAACAATATGAGGTTAGAGATTCGTGATGCTAAAGGTATCTCCAGGGAAAGAATTAATGAGATTTGAAAAGAAAGGGAAGTGAGCCCGAGATTCATTGGGCCATCTGAGATTTAAGACGCGCCAGGAAGGTGGCCTACGAGCCAGCCTTACCCCCCCCCCCCCCAAACTTGTAGAATGGTCATAACGGGGTTCATGTGTCAATGCTACGTCAGTACACTATAGATGCCCGACATATGTAGAGTGCGAGCACGTAGACATACAACCAGACTTGACCTATGTGGAGCAACCAATGGAAATTATAGATCGAAAGGAACAAGTACTCTGAAACAAGGTCATCAAACTAGCCAGAGTGGTATGGAGGAATCATAATGTGGAAGAATCAACTTGGGAGCTAGAGAGTGAGATGCTAGAAAGATATCCCCATTTGTTTTCAGAGTGATTCCGGGACGGAATCCTTTTAAGGAGGGGAGACTGTAAGACCCCAGATTTTGGGTAGAATTAAAACTTTTATTATATGTTGATGTAAATATGGATAGTGGCAATGACTTTGAGAATCAAGTTATGAAATGAATATGAATTTCGGTTTTCAAACATTTTGAGAATAGTAAGAATGGACTGAACATATAAATAAGAACAATCAATCTGGAAGATAAGAATACAATACTCCAGGGAAGGAAAGTATTTTTATGTCATCCAAATCAATATCGGGAATACATCCGACAACTCCGTAAACAAGATAGCGTACGCCCGAGAAATCACTAGAACGTTTTCTAAGTGCAAAGAGTAAAGAGAAAATAGATCAGGAATATTGGAACGGATTTTGATCCAAAGGATTATAGAAAAACCACTGATGAATAGTAACTCTTCATTTAAAAGTTTTTCAGACCACCCTATATGCGGGACGATATAATAAACTTTCAAGGTCGCATTAGTGATCTACGATGGAAATAAAAGAATGCAGAAGCTGTCAGAATCGGAAAAATAGCATTTTTCGTTTTCTCCGAAATTTCACCAAAAACGGACTAAATAATTATTATTTGAGGATATTTAAGGATTTAAATTATTAATTCTATGGATATGGATTTGATAAATGAATTAGAAGTATCGAGAACGATTTCGGTAAAATACCTCGATAGAACCCTCGAGAAACCTTGCGAGCGTTCTACGAAATTAAACGAACCAGAAAAGTTAATTTATCTCAACCAGTGCATGTGTGACAAGTGTCACAAGATGAAGACCCTTGAGCTATGACTCACCACTGATACAAATATCAGCATTATTGTTAGTTAACCAAGATAAGAAGAAAAGAAGAAAAGCAAGAGAAACACAAAGTCTCCCAAAACTGATCAGCTAGAGCACCCTCCAAAGCAAAATCCATAACTCCATTTCCAACCATGATAAAATCACCAAACTTTAACCACAGCTTCTCCACTCCATGTATAACACTCGTTCAAAATTTCATGGCAATCCAAGGTGTTTAGCCTAGTCAAATATCCTCCCCAAGTTGAAGAATCCAAACTGCCATGATCTTGGCAGTTTCTGCACCGATTTTCAAATAGCCATAACTCCCTCGTTTCTCAATGGAATCATGTGTTCTTTATCTTGTTGGAAAGGTATTGAGATGCTCTACAACGTCTATTCAGGAGCCTAGTCCAGAAAAGCATGGTAAGGCCCTCGTGTTTCCAGTTCTTTCAAGAGGTGAATAGTAACTCCGAAATTACTAACTTGTTTTCTTGCTTTGTTCTTAAGGTTTAAGCATTATAAGGACTTGTTAAAGCTTGTTAAGTGATTATAAACCCTTGGTAGTGTTGATAGAGCTTCCAAGAAGGTAAAGCCCTAACCCACCCTTTGAGTTATTATGAGTTTTTGATGTGGTTTTGATGTTACATAAAGATTAGTGCTTAATAAGAACATCCTTAGATATTTGGATTTGTTTTGAGGTGTAAAATGATGGGTGATTGATTTTAGTCTCACCACTGGACTTAGAGATGTAAAATGGATGTTTGTTGAGATTGATGAAGTATGGGTTGCCTTGGTTGGTTATTTGGAGTGATCGTAAAATGGAAATGTTTGATTTATAGCCGTCGTAATGGCGAAATTTCTTTAACCTTACGAACCGAGCTTAACAGTTGATATAACCTTCTGACCTTACTTATTAACTGACCTATACTTGTATATCTTGAGTCATAGATCATTTTGGCGAAAGAATCGTAGCATTCCGACTTACGGTTTAGGCGTTATGATAAAAATCGTAAAAGCAGTTCGTAAACGTAAGTGTGAGTTCGTAACTTCAATGGAACCCCCTTATAATGAGATATTCGGTTAAGAATCTTGGTAATTAAATACTAGAGGTCATAATGAAGATATGAGAGAAGACCTCATATCAAAAAGATTATTTTTCGATTTTATAAAAATGTTCGAATCAAGGTTAAGTGCGAAGAAACCCTTTAGAGGAGCACTTGGTTCTAACCTTCAAAACCACTTGGTATAACCGGCAAACGAGATTCGATTCCTAAGGTGAACCTTCGACTTAAATATTTATCGAATAACATGGACTTAGTATGAGCCTAAAGTGAGTTATTAATGCCTTAGTTGTGTTTCGCTTACGTGTTTAAGCGTTGGATTATAGTGGATTATCCAAGGGATTAATCGTATGTTTTCGTTTGACTTTGTCTAGATTGTCCGGCATCGTCGCGAACCCCTATCACTTCTCGAGCATCAGGCAAGTTTACTAAACCTTACTCTATTATTCAGAGTATGTATATTTTCCTATGTTCAATACTTGTGTATTCCCAATTTATATACCAAATCTTTGTTGCAAGTATTGTGGCAAGTTTTCTAAATCTATACTTTGAAGTATTGACTATATATTACTGCTTTTGCCATGTGTGGAGTTATACAGTTTTGCGATACATGTTATATATAGAGTTTGATTTTGGTTTATATATGAGCTTTGAGATAAAGTAGTTATAAACCGGTGTACCTTGTAGCTCTAGAGATAAGAGCATACTTCTTATTTTCGACTCTAGACCGGGAGTCAGTATTTTGAGATATAGAGATAGCCGTGGAAACCCGGAGGGATTCCAGCGACAGTGTACTAATTATTTTGAGGACTGCTATTATTAAACATTAATTATATTTCTAGAAAGTATTAATTACCTGGAAATGATTTGAGGAATGTTATTTGAATATTACCTCATTCGAAGGTTATTATTTGAAAATGATTTGGTGACTGGCTTATAAGCTAGATATGGGATATCGGTTATAAGCCAGGTTTTTATAAAGGCCCTAGGTTAACGGCGTAAGATATTTCTTTAGATCAGAAACAATGATATTTTCTGTGTATATATTAAAGGTTATTTTCCGATAAAGATATCGGGCAACGGTTATTTAATCCTTATTTAGTTAAGGAATATTATTGTGAATATTCACCTGAGGATTTTCTAATGAATATTATGTTGAATAATCATTTGAAGAGTATTTATTTATTTAATGAATATTAATTATGAATATTCATTCGAGGATTAATTATCTATTTAATGAATATTACTTTTGAATATTCATTTGAGGCTTACTTATTCGAGGGTTAATTATGTATTTAATGAATATTAATTATTTATATTCATTTGAGGATTATGGACTTTAAGAATATTATTATTATTATCCATTCGAGGATTATTTATTATTTAATGAATATTATTTTGAATATTCATTTGAGGTTTACTTATTTGAGGAATATTATTTCGAATATTCATCTGATGCTTATTTAATGAATATTATTTTCAAATATTCATTTGATGATTATTTATTTAATGAATATTATTTTCAATATTCATTTAAGGTTTACTTGTTTAATAAATGTTAGTAAGTATTTTTAAATCAAAAAGAGGTTCCCAAAACATTGTTTTTCCATTTGAATCTGTCTTTTAAGAAGATTCAAATGCTCGCTCAACTATTAAAAATATGGGAAACCTGATTTAAGTAACTACTACTATTTTTAAACTCTCAATTCAAAAACTGTCAAGGGACAGATATTTTCTTGGAGCAATTTAATTGCTGCCAGTCAAATATTGTGTTACCACCTCAATGATCGAGGGGTAAATTCATGGAACAAGTCGATATCCATTAACAAGCATAGCTTGGGAAATATTGGAGAATCTTCCTTTCCAACCTAGATATAACTACTTAGTGGAGTCGTATCAACAAGTGTTACACTTGGGGAAAGGAGGACGATCTTTACGTTTCAGAGTCATGGATTTCATCTGAACTAGGAGTGGTGTAAGTGGTCTAGTTGCGCGGACCCATCCAACTTTTATTGCCCCAAATGGGCCGGGAGGTCACAGTAAGGCGGTAGACAATGTCAGGCTGTCGTGATTCTTCCATCTACATGTAGAAAACTATTTGAGCGGTGCGACCTGCTACTGATCATAGCAAGGTTAGGCACAGCGGGCGCGGTAGCAACTCCGGTATTGGTTCATCATCCAATTTGGATATTCCTGCAACATGTATTGGGATGAAAAACCAACCATGTTGGCAGGGGGTCGAAAGTGTTTGAAAATGAAGTGACAATAAATTCATGCAACTTCATCTTTTATTTATGAGTTATGACTCTGTGGATACCTTACATAACATGGGTTTTGGTAAGGGAGTTGTTTATACTGAATCACCTTATAACTTCATCTTTTAAAATATGTGTTGATATTCTGCTTACATAGCAGATACTTTTGGTTTCCTTTGAAACCTCATCTTTTATACTAGAACTTTGTTCATAGTTTGAATATCGAAAGTTTGCAGAAATATTATGGAAATGATATTTGAAGTACCATAATGGTACTGTTTTTGGGAATACATTCCGATAAGGATATAATTTCAGTATCGAGATATTTTGACAAATTATTGTCTTATACTTGCTTTATTCTGGGTTGAGTTAAAGGCAGAATTATGCCATACTTTCATTTCTTTGCTGAGCTATCGCTCACTCTTGCTATTGTTTTATATATATTATATAGCAGCGAAGCAGGATGCCAATGGGTCGGCACATACCTCGCAAGGCGTTTCCGTAAACAGTTTCTAGCAGTGATCCCGAGAGTAGTACGAACCAATTGAATCAGGCTACAGCTTTTGGTATTCAACTCATGTATAGACATGAATGGTATAAGAGGATTGTGAGCATCAGAAGGCTAAGTTGGTAATGTAACAATACTTAGAAATTTTATCAGTAACAGATTCAAAAGACATTTGGGTATTGTAATAAAAGTTATTTATTCCGCAATTGTTGTATTGTGTCGTTTCTGAGACTCTAACCTGTGTGTGTGTGTGAGTGTGAGACATATGTTCTGGGGTCATGAGCAGGTAAATTATGAATGGTGTGAGTAGTACAGGTAAGGCAAGGAGTACATGGATTGTGACAACCCTAAATCCCTGACCCCGGATTTGGGGCTGTTACAGTAAACATCGATTTAATGTTTTCAGAATTCTGATTTTGATTTTCTGATTTTGATGTCTATGATTGGATCATGAGAAATATGATATGGTATGATATGTTAATGAAATATGAGATGTTCTTAATTGTTATATGAGCATGGTGATTGGTTATGGCCTAAAGACCCATAGGATAATGGTTTTGTTTTATGGTTTGGTTTCTAAATACGACTTGCATGTTGTTATTCCTTGTAATGTTTAAATCTCGAATGTAACTCGAGTTCTACTTGTAAGTTCAGTAGGATAGGTTGTTTTATTTATGTAATGTATATGAAGACATCCAAGATGGAGAACCAAAGAAGCATTACAAGGAGGCAAGCAAGGAGACAAGTTAAAGCTTGAAGACTTGTAACATTGTATTGTATTTTTATACCACCATAGATTGACCTTGATCTTTCCATTAGCTTGGAAAGATCACTTAGGTTGGGTCATAACCAAACACGTTTACTTTACGCACTTTACATATATGATGCATGTGATGTAGATATGTATGCGTAGATAATGATGCATGCTTTAATTAGATTAAACATGTATGGATTATATACGTCACCCATGCCATGTTTGCTAAACAAGATAAAATTTGTAATGATTCAAGATTTTAAAATTGAACAAAAACGAACATGAGATTCCTGTGTTTATGAAACACGGAAATAAGTATGAATTTCAAATTTTGATATGGGGAGATTTTGACAAAAATACAAGCAGCGCTTGTAAGAAAGGCGGGTTTTAAGTGAGACCACTGTGACTCCTCCGACGGACTGGAAATCAAACCATTGATGAATTTTGATTTCAAGTACTTAGTTCAAGGAAAAATTGGGAATCTCTTGATGATGGGATCATGGTCGTTTTAATAATAACAAATCTGTAAGATCCGGGAAAATTACGTGTTATTATATGATGTGAAATGAAATTTTAATTTCATATTAAGAGTTATTAAATGATTTATCTGTTTAAACGTGCTAAGTTATTCGTTAAATGATTGAATATGTGATATTGTGGTGCTATGTGAAATGTGTGGGGAATTTGAAATTATTTTGAAAAGGGTGTCATACTATTTTATTTTATTTTAATTATCGAAAAGAAAATTTGGATCGTTCCCAAATTATTCGGGAGATTGGTATATCGTTCGTACCAATATTTCATTCGTTAAAGTGGAAAGTACTCAAAAATATTCGTAATAGAGGTATTTTGGTTCGTATATTTTGTATTAAACGATACTTGTAGTTATCCGTACTTTATGGATGCTTATCGTCTCGTGAAACGTGTATTCTGCTTTATTAAAGATTTAAAGCGTTTATTTTGTTAAATTGTATTTAAAGCGATCCATCGGATCAGTATCGATCCAAAAATGTCGTTTGGGGTATTATTTTCCGTTTATTATAAAAAGGCAAATCGTACTTTGTTTTTCGTATAATCAAGCTTAATTACAGTTAAAAATCCGAAAAACCCCTGAACGTGTTCTTCGTGTTCTTGAGAATCAAACTCAAATTTGAAGGCGTTATCGGATTCCGATTTCGATGTTCTTGTAATCAAAATGAATCTCTCATCATCTTCTATCCGAATCCATCATCATCATCTGTGTGGGTATGAATTTCGAATTTCTTGATTTTTAATTATTTAATTCGAATTTATTGATTTGGGGAAATCTTTGTTCTTGATTGTTCTTGTTAATTGAGTACATGGTTGGATTGTACATGTCATGAGAAGCATACTGATGATTTTTGTGTGAATTTTTGAGTTCGAAAATGGCCAAATCGGAAATTATAGAAGTCACCGGAAAATGTTTTAGTTTCGGCCGGATTTTTGATTGATTGATCGGTTCTCGATTGTGTTTATACCATTAGATAGATCGGGTAATGGGGAGTTTGATTATGTGATTAGTTTTAAGTTTGAATTGGGTTATGGAGGTGACCGGAAAATCGAAGCTCGCCGGCTTTCGCGTTTTCCGGCCAACTCCGGGTTCGATTGGGCGATTTGTGGGCACGGTTTGGTTTGTATAAGTGTTGTGGTGAGTTTGTGGGTTGAAGGGGGGATGAAACTGAGGGTTGTGGGGTGAGTCGGGAGGCCGGAGACCGACCGGTCGGCCGGAACGTTGCCAGAAACCGGCGGCTGTTCTTGGCGACCCGGTCGTGTTCTTCGCGACCCGGTTAGCCATCCAACCCGACCCGGTTTCAATCCTCCTAACCCTAATCCCTTTTCTGAATAGTGTTTCTGGATTTTTATTTTTAAAAATAATTCAAAAATAGTTTTATAATTCTAAAAATCACATCTTTGATTTAAAAATACATTTTATTATTCCGAAAATTTTATAAATTCATAAATATTTATTTAAATGCGAAAATTGATTAAATTTAATTATTTTAATTATTTTTGATTAATAATTAATTAATTTAATTAATTGATTAATTCTTTTAATCAGTTAATTCTTAATAATTAATTATTAATTAGATTTAATTAATTAAAATTAAGTTTAATTATTTTCTAGCTTGGTTCATTTATTTAAAAATAGTTTGAGCATTTAAAAGAGTGTCAATTAATTTTATTAATTGATTTAATTGCATTTAAAATACTTATATTGGATTTAAAAATCCGATTTTTGGTTTAAAAATTAGTAATGACTTATTTAAAATTCAAATAAGTTTCGTGTGATGTTTTAAAAATGGTTATAAGTGCTATATGGTTTGTATGAGTTGTGTAATGTGTTTTATAGTCTGTATATGCCCGTACTAGGGCTAGTGTCTGAGTTTTAAATATCGTAAATTAGACCGGGCGTCCGATACGTAACCGGTTACTTGTTTAAATATGTTATGTGAATGATGTGAATTATCTGTTGTTGAGTCATGCATGCGAATAAATTGTGTTAAGACTTGTTTGAGTATTTGGTCGTGTCTAATATCATCACGAGGGGTAGTTGGGATAGAAATTTGTCGGTTATGTTAGAAAGTGAGATTTACGAGGCCGTTGACTTAGATGTTGACTTTTATAGTATGGGGAGTTTCGTCAAGCGAGTTATGAGGATTAATTGTATAGTTAGTTGTGATCATTCTATCAATTGAAATGTGGTTGTCTGTGCAACAGAGGCTATTGGACGAGACGAGTCAGATTATCGAAGTTAAGTTACAATCGTTTATGGAATGTGAAATCATACGTTGAAGACTAAGTACCGTCTCATGTTTGACTATCGAGGCTGGCACGTGGATTCGAAATGGTAAAAGCAGACTAGTGGTGTTCGCAAGAGCGTTAGAGCAAAGAAGGACGGAAGTAGAGAATCGTGCGATAAGACAGAATAAGGAGGGAATCGTATTGTTTCAGCGTTACGAAATAGCTAAGGACCAGAGGCAAGTGTTTATACCCTTGCTTATTAATTGATTGATATTCCTTGAATTATTATTATGCAATTGGCATACTTTTTCCTAAAAATTTAATGATGACTATTTTGCATTGAACTGCAAGTATTTTATTTAACCTCGTAAATTGACGAGTATTCCTCTATACTTTATGAACTTAGATTCATATTTTTAATGATTGATTGAAAAGATAGTTATGGGCCGTATACTAAGGCTTTCTTCCAAAAGTCATGATTTTAAAATATTAGGTTGAAATATTTTCAACCCTAGACGAGTGGGAACTTGTGAACCCTATGATGAAAATGTGTTGTGTATGATTTGGTTTACTTCCTTCAAATGTAAGGCTTATCTATTATAAGTATATATTCGAAGGATTTAAACTATTTCTGTCAGAAGTCGGTAAGCCTTAAGTTTCCCTAATTATAAATTGCCTTGATTCTCCCTTGAACTCGAACTTGACCCTCTTGTCAATTGTTGAGGCCATCTAGAGCCTGTTCTTTGAACCCTACCCTATATTGACTCGTTACACTTTCTGTTGATATCATATTGTCTATTTCATATCAGACTTAACCTTGTTGAGCATGTTATTGCTTATTCCTTGAACCCTACTCTATATTGACTTGTTACCCTTTCTGTTGATATCATATTGTCTATTTCATATCAGACTTAACCTTGTTGAGCATGTTATTGTTTATTCTTTGAACCCTACTCTATATTGAGTTGTGACACTTCTGTTGATATCATATTGTCTGTTTCATATCAGACTTAACCTTGTTGAGCATGTCATTGTTTATTCTTCATTATTATCCCAGTTGTTGCATCGATCTCGTCGATATTTATGATGTTGTTACTTGCCATGTGTACTCCCCATTGTTGTGTCGATCTCGTCGATACTAGATTATATTGCTATCCCTTTATTGACTCTTCATAATTGAACTGTTTCCTGGAACGTGAGTTTTCCAGCAATTGTTGTATCAAGGTTGTCGATTCTTCTGACACCTGATTGTCGAAGTAAGGTTGTCATTTGTGCTGACACCTGACGTTTATAAAATAGAATTGGAATGTTTTTAAAAATGGACCAATTATTGGTCGGGCCATTTATGGTCGATGTAATTTAGGCCCAGATTGGCCTTGGATCCGTAGAGGACTATGCATGAGCTAGTCCGGGGTTGTTGCGTGGCTGGCTAGCAGCACAACCTTTGATTTGATAAAATGTGAAAGTCCAATTCTAGAATAAGTTCTTATTTCTAAGATGAGTTACATCCATATGTTTCGTTCTTGTGAGTTATGACCTGATTCTCAGGTTTATTCGTTGCGTGAAGTTGTTGGTTCGTTGATTAATAATAGTGGTTTCAATCTTGCTGAAATTACTTACTCTTTAATACATTTGGATTCCAAATAGTCGAAATCCACTTCCTTGATTCCATTGGCAGTCGTGAGATATCCATCTTGATGAGTTTTATTCATACCGCATATCTAGTCGGTACCATGTTGAAGCCTTGAAGTGCGTTCCTTATTCCTTGACCGAGCGTGTTGGCTCATTCTTACCCCTTGATTATTCTAACCTTCCAGAGTTGTTGGTTTCAGAAAATGTTGTGAATAGATTTGTGTTGGGATTTATGGGTGATAGCATAGGAACAACTTAACTTTGTATATACTTAATTTTTAATTAAGTAGAACATACTGTCACAGCCAAAGTATGTTCTTGTAATCAGTATGCAATGTTAGTTTAATTGTGTAATTTGGAAGAAGTTCACTTTCTGTGTTCAAGCCTCAAAGAACGCATATTGGATGACAGCATGAATAAAGGTTACTGTCATAAGAATTGACAGTAAGATTACAAGAAGACAGAATGTTGCAAGTCAAGACAGCATATTCACTCTGACAGCAACATTGGCGGAAGACTACGCGACAACAACTTTAGCCCTCGACATCAAGTTTGGAAACCTCGACAGCACACTATGCTAGGGCTGTCAAACGGATAATTCGGATACGGATCTGCGTGTATCCGAATCCGAATCCGAAAATCTGAATTCGTATCCGGATCCGTATCCGAATCCGAAAATATTTAAATAAAAGTATCCGAATCCGAATCCGCCGGATACTATCCGGATACGGATAATATCCGAATCCGAATTTCAGTCAGAATTTTTTAGTTTTTATATTAAATTTTAATTCAAAAAAATTGAAAAAATAATAATAATTTAAATTTTTTTAAAACAAAAGTAAACTAAACTAAAACTTAAATTTATTAAAGTCTATTTTATTTTTTTCAAAAATTTACTTTTTAGTATAATTTTATTTATTTTAAAATATTAAATTTGTAATATATATATATGTTTACAATTATCTACAACTTATATAAATATATTGTTTAATGATTAAATTATATATATATATATATATATATTCTGTAAACTTAAAATATAATTTCTAAATAATATGTAACTATATATATATAATATTATTTATTTATCATATTTATTTAATTTCGGATTCGGATATTACCGGATACGGATGCGCCTATATCCATATTCGTATCCGCAACTACCGAATTCGAATACGGATAATATCCGCTTTATTTCGGATACGGATAAAATCCGTTTTATTCCGGATACGAATACAAATATTTCGGACGGATATCGGATTTTTCGGATTTTTTTGACAGCCCTACACTATACGGGGAACTCCTACTGTCACCAAAAGCATATTCTTGTGACAGCAAGCTTTGCGGCAAAAGTAACTGTCCCGAGAAAGACCCTTGTTCTAAGTAACTTTCTCAGTCAAATCCCGTGACAGTTTCAATGTTCAAGAAACAGGCGTGATGCAGTATCCCTAAGCTGCACCAAGTCTGCAAGACTACGACAGAAGCTTCAAGCACTGCAAAACAAAAGCGAATCAATTCAAGAGCAAGGTCAAGTCCTTATTTGCTGAATTGCTTAAGCTGGAAATAGAATGAATCTAGGTTGCTTTTGTTTTGATGTATATCTGACATATTAGCAATTTAGGAAAGTCACATGGGTAAGACAATCTGTAAGAAGCTGCCGCTTGACAATGACAGCAGCTTCACAAACCCGTGACTGATAGTGATAGGATTAGTCTTATACCTACTGTCAATTCATTCTAGAAAAAAAACGAAGACTAGCAAGTGCCTTGAAGAAAAACATTTATTTTGTGAATACCGTCTTCTCTATTTTACTGTTTGTGAATGCATACATATTATTGATAACATTAAATCTTAGTTTTAGTTGTTGAAACTGAGATTGAATTTTATCAGTATTGCATTCATCCCCCCCTTCTGCAATACACAAGGACCAAAAACTGGTATCAGAGCTTTCAGATTAATATACATATCTGAGATCCCGACGACAATGCAGAAATCAAATAGTATCAAGATCCCAGCTTTTGATAAAGAGAACTACAGTATTTGGAAAAGAAAGATCTTGTTGTTTATCAAAGCTGCGAATCCACTATACCCAGGTATACTCAAGAATGGTCCTTTCATTCCAAGAAAGGAAATTGAAGCCACAACAGTAAATGGTGAGATCATTCCTGCAAATTGGGTTCCCAAAGATCCCTCGGAATTTTTGGAAACTGAAAAGGAGAAAATGGTGCTAGATGATCACTTGCAACTCATCTTGCTCGATTCTCTCACGTTGGATAAAGCCATGTGTGGAAGTGTGATAAGCTGCACATCAGCCAAGGAGATGTGGATCAGGTTAGCCTTACTCTGTGAAGGAAGTGAAGAAGTTAAGGGCAACCAAAGGCAAATACTTATATCTCAATATGAGGCATTTATGGCCAAGCCTGGTGAAGACTTAACCTCCATGTTTGAAAGGTTCAGTAAGCTCTTAACTGAACTGCAGATACATGGCAAGTACTATGACAGAAAAGAATTGAACGTCAAGTTCTTGCTTACACTGCCTGATCATCTTGAACACAAGACAACAGCCATACGAGAAGGAAGAGATCTTAACAATATAACCTTTGAGACACTTTATGGCATTCTGAAATCGTATGAACTTGAACTCTTTCAAAAGAGAGCCATACAAAGTGGAACAAGGAACAAGATGGCTAATATGTCAAGTGCCCTAGTAGCACAAGTGCCAAGGATCACACAACCTAGTGAAGCACTACAAATCACTCAACCAACCACTGTACAATCCTTGAAGATAGAAGAGGTTGTTGAAGATGATGAGAAAGTAGTACTACAGCTCAAGGATGTGGAAGATGAAGACTTCTACACTATGGAGGAACTGGAAAGCATGGACAATCCTACTATGGCTTACATGGCCAAAAAGTTCAAGAACTTTAGATTCAAGAAGGATAGGTCATTCAGGCCCCAAGGCCAAGCATCCAAGTTCACCAAGGGAAGCTCATCAAAGGCTGCTGTGGGAAGCTCATTCAAGGGAGGATACAAGACTGGATTTGTGGATAGATCTAAATTCAAGTGTTACAACTGTGGTGAACCTGGTCATTTTGCTACTGAGTGCAAAAGACCCAAACAGGTTCAGAGATTTGAGAAAGGAACTGGTGGATACTCCAAGAAGAATCAAGGTAGAGCCTATGTGGCTGAAGGAAAGTGTTGGGATGAGTCTGATGATGAAGATGAAGAAGAATATGTCAACCTAGCTCTCATGGCTAGCACTGATGAAGTAACATCAACATCCTCAAGTCAGGTACCTTCACTTGTCTTACTTGATATGTCCATTGATGAGTATAAGAAAACCATTAAAGACTTAAGTGCTGAAATGTTCAATGTCCATACTAGCTTATCTGCTGCCAATGAGGAAATCACTAGGCTGAGTAAGCTAAATGAAACACTAAAGTCTGAAAATGAATCTCTTGTTCTCAAAACCAGTTCACTAGACTCTTTAGCTCAGGAGAATGCTAAACTTAAAAATGAATTGAAATGTGCTAAAGAGGTTGAGGAATACCTGAGAAATGAGATTGTTGAAAATGAATTTAAAATCAAGGCTTATAAAAACTCATCAAAGATAGTTCAGGATTACAATGATAAGCATACAGAAAATCAGTCAGTTGGTATAGGTTTTTCTTATGGTAGAAGACCTGGAAAGGAGACTGTGATTCAAGATTGTCCTGGGAGTGCTGCTGTCAAACCCACCATTCTCAAGAAAGTTAAAACTCCTATTTTCAAAGTTGCAGAAATTGAGTTTGATGAAGAAGCCATGCTCATCAAACAAGAAATACTTGATGAGGATGAAGGTGTTGACAGCACATTCAAGGATGGAAAGGATACTGTCACAATCCCCAAGACAGTAAACTTACCAAGCAATCAGACAGTAAGTTCAAAAGATGCTGTCACAGTTGGCAAGACAGAATCTTCCAAAGATACTGTCAAGAATGGTTCCAAGACAGTAACTTTAAAACCTTCTGTCAAGACAGTAGGAATAAAAGATACTGTCAAGGAAAGTTCGACAGCAACTTCTGAACATACTGTCAATCCAGTAACTCCCAAGTCTAAAAACAGGAATGGTAAGGTAGGTGTCAATAAAGGAAATGGATACACTAATGTTGGAGGTGCTTCTAGGAAACTGTGCAATAACTGTGGATCTACTCATCACTTAACACATGTTTGTAAGAAACCAATTGAGAATAAGATCAATGCAACTGAACTCAATGGTAACTTACACAGAACCCCCCTTTTGCATAGAACTATGAGTGTCTGTAACAACATTGAATGTATGCCATGCAAAATCACTGCCATGAGTACATGCTTTAACTTACCTGTTCTCTCTACTGAAAAATGCTCATACCTGAACACTGTTGAGACTTCTGAGCCTGCTGGAAACAGCAAAAAGGCTTCATCCACTAAGAAAAGGACCAAGTCCAATTCTAAACCTAAGTGGGTGAAAAGAGAAGTCAAACAGGAGATTACTGATAATGCTTATGACTTTATGACTGAAAGAAACTCAGGAGACACTGAAACTGCAGGACCCAACAAGGATTGGGTACCATATGCATCTTAGACACATTCTGTTTTGCAGGGCAAGAAGAAAGATCAAGTCATGTGGATTATTGACAGTGGCTGCTCAAGACACATGACAGGTGATAAAGCCCTGCTATCACATTATGTTGAGAAAGCTGGCCCAATCATAACCTTTGGAGACAACAGCAAGGGTTACACAGTGGGATATGGCTGTCTAGAAATTGGAAATGTTGTCATTGAAGATATTGCTCTTGTGGATGGATTGAAGCACAATCTACTCAGTGTCAGCCAATTCAGTGACAGGGGATTCAAGGTTGATTTTGATATGATGTTGTGTAACATTTATCACAAGAAGAATAGTAGCCTCTCTCTAAAAGGGGTTAGAAAAGGAAGCTTGTTTGTTGCTGACTTAAATTCAACAAAGAAGGATAAGGTTTACTGTTTCTACAGTAAAGCAACTATTGGTGACAGTATGCTTTGGCACAGGAAGCTCTCACATCTCAACTTCAAGACAATGAATATTCTGATGAAGAAGGAGTTAGTGAGAGGTTTGCCCCAACAGGAATTCTGTCAAGAAGGACTGTGTGAAGATTGTCAAATGGGCAAACTGAGAAGAGCTGTGCACAAGTCTAAGAAAATGAACACCAACATTGAAGCACTCAAGTTGATTCACATGGATCTCTTTGGACCAGTCAATGTACCATCAATGGCCAAGAAAAGATATGCCTTAGTAATGGTGGATGATTACTCAAGGTACACTTGGGTGAAGTTTCTAGAATCCAAAGATGAAGCTGCTCAGGTGATTATTGATCAAGTCAGAGTTCTTGATAGAACCCCAAACTCAAAAGTTCAAATCTTGAGGAGTGACAATGGTACAGAATTCAGAAATGCCACTCTTGGAAATTTCTGTAAAGATGAAGGAATTGTACAACAATTCTCTGCTGCAAGAACTCCACAGCAGAATGGAGTTGTAGAAAGAAAGAACAGGACTCTCATTGAAGCAGCTAGAACTATGTTGCATGATGCCAAACTGCCAACATATTTCTGGGCTGAAGCTATCAACACAGCCTGTTATACTCAGAACAGAACCATGATCAACAAAACTCATGCAAGTACACCTTACTGTCTGTTAACTGGAAAGAAACCTACTGTCAAATATTTTCATGTGTTTGGGAGCAAATGCTTTATGATGAAGGATAACCATGAGAAGAAAGGAAAATTTGACACCAAGGCTTTTGAATGACTATTCATGGGTTACAGCACAGAAAGGACAGCCTACAGAGTTTATGTTATGGAACACAGGATTATTGAAGAAAGTGTTAATGTCACATTTGATGAAACCAAGTTTCCAGGACTGCATGAAGAAGGAAAGATGTAGACATTCAGATTTGAGAATCAAGGATACTTGGAAGCTGAGGAGATTGTGGATGAAGAACCTAGCTTCACTCAAGTTGTTGAAGTTGATAAAGATACTGTCAATGCCACTACTGTCAACCAAACTCCAGCTCAGTCACAGACCATATCCTCTAACATTCATGACAATGGTGACTCTGGAGACAATGAAGAACATGGTGAAGACAATGGGATTGGTGATCATTCAACTCAACAAACTGAAGAAAATGTTCCTGTGCAGTCAAGTAGCTTGCCCAGAATCACCAAGTGGAACAAGGATCACTCAAGTGACCTCATCATTGAGGACCAGGAACAAAGTCTCTGCTGACAGCATGTTTTCATGCTTCCTGTCTCAAATGGAACCTAAGACAATTGATGAAGCATTGTTGGATTCTGACTGGGTGATAGCCATGCAAGAAGAGCTAAATCAGTTTGAAAGGAACAATGTATGGAAGCTAGTTCCAAGACCTAAGGGAAAGTCAGTCATTGAGACCAAATGGGTTTTCAGAAACAAGCTTGATGAAAATGGATCAGTGACAAGAAACAAAGCAAGGCTAGTAGCTAAGGGTTACTGTCAACAGGAGGGAATAGATTATGATGAGACATTTGCACCTGTTGCAAGACTTGAAGCTATAAGAATCTTTCTAGCCTATGCTGCACACTGCAACTTCAAAGTATTTCAGATGGATGTCAAAAGTGCCTTCCTAAATGGAGAGTTGGAAGAAGAAGTGTATGTTGAACAGCCACCAGGGTTTGAGGATGTTGAAGTGTATGATTTTGTGTACAAACTCTTCAAAGCTTTGTATGGACTAAAGCAAGCACCCAGGGCATGGTATGACACACTTTCCACCTTCCTTCTGGAAAACCAGTTTACTAGAGGAGTTGTAGACAAGACACTTTTCTACAAACACCATGGCAAGGACATCATTCTGGTACAAGTCTATGTGGATGACATCATTTTTGGTTCTACAAATGAGAAACTGTGTGAGAAGTTTTCCTCTCTCATGAGTAACAAATATGAGATGAGTATGATGGGAGAATTGTCATTCTTTCTGGGATTACAAATTCTTCAACAATCTGATGGAATCTTTATTTGTCAAGCTAAATACATCAAGGAACTTCTTAGAAAGTTCAACTTGGAAGATTCATCACCTGCAAAGACACCAATGTCCACCTCAACCAGTCTAGATCTTGATCCTAAAGGGAAGAAAATTGATTCAAGCACCTATAGAGGCATGGTAGGATCTCTCCTATACCTAACTACTAGCAGACCTGACATCATGTTTGCTACATGTCTCTGTGCAAGGTTTCAGAGTGATCCAAAGGAGTCTCACTTAGTAGCCATAAAAAGAATCTTTAGATACCTAAAAGGCACTCCTAACCTAGGTCTTTGGTATCCTAAGAACACTGGATTTGATCTAATTGGCTACTCAGACTCAGACTATGCTGGATGCAAGATTGACAGAAAGAGTACTACTGGTAGCTGTCAATTTCTTGGTGGAAGATTGGTCTCATGGTTTAGCAAGAAGCAGCATTCAGTTTCTACCTCAACTGCAGAAGCTGAGTATATTGCTGCAGGCAGTTGCTGTGCACAAATTCTATGGATGAAGAATCAACTTCTGGATTATGGTCTAGTGTTAAGTGAAATTCCTATCTACTGTGACAACACTAGTGCCATAGCCATATCAGACAATCCAGTTCAACACTCTAGGACAAAGCACATTGATATAAGACATCACTTTATCAGAGAGCATGTTGAACAAGGAACTGTGAAGCTGATCTATGTCCCAACTGACAAGCAACTTGCTGACATCTTTACTAAGCCATTGGATGAAACAACCTTCAACAGGTTGGTAAGTGAATTGGGAATGCTGAACCTGGTATGTTGATTTACTCAGTTTTTTTTTATATTTCCAAATTCTCTATTGAAGCTCATGACAGCAACTTCAAACCTGCTGTCAAGAGAAGTTACTGTCTACTTGGTTTATGTCTGTTATGTGACAGCATGTGTTGATTTGACTTATCATGTCAGTATTTTGTGCCAGTCTCATACTTTTAAACCGTGTATGACTTTAATGTGGTTATCTGTTAAGTTTGAGAGTTAAAAATCTGTTCCATTGGACTTTCACACCCTTTTGCATTAATCTGTAGGATTAAAGGAGGACACGACCATTAATTACTTTTGTGGTAGTTGTATGGGTACTCTAACTGTTGACCATTAGACTTTAATCCTTAGACGGTTTTGCCTATAAATTAACCTTAGGTTTCACCAGTCTGCTCTCAGTTTTAAAGTAAATAATGGAAAACAAAGTAGGAATTGAAGTTGGGCTAAAGAAGTGTGATAGTGAACCCGACAATGAAGAGATCGATGAGCTCTTTGAGATACTGTTGGACGCCTTGGATGAGATAGACGAGGAAAAGGAGGCCAAGGCTAAGGAAGAGGAGGCCAAGGCTATGGAAGAAGAGAAGGAGCTTCAGGCACTTCTTGAAAAAGAAGGTCGCTCTGAAGAAGAGATTAAGGAAGAAGTCTTAGAACTAGTTGATAAAATCATAAAATGATGTACTCAATGTTCTATTCTGAATGATTTTATTATTAATAATAATAAGAGTTCTTGTCTTTGTGATTATTGAGTTTATGATTTGTCTAGGTTAATTGCTTAATATCTGTGTTCAATAGATTACATTGCTAAATCCATAATTTGTCAATATTAAGTTAAGTGTATGAATCAAGCATTCTAATAAGTTCATGACAGAACCAATTTCTAATCGAAGTTACTGTCGTTAAGAAGGATACTGTCGTGTGTTTCTTGACAGCAACGTTCTTGACAGCAGGAAAAGACTTTCTGTCAAGACTTGTAAAGGATACTGTCATTCATATGCTTAACGGTGACAGCAAGTTTTTGCGCAATAGTTGCTGTCACGCAAAACCTAGTGTCACCACCTCTTATTACTGACAGATTGTTTCTAGCGCACAGGTTACTGTCACCAATAGTGGACCATTGAAATTGGATATTTATCCCACGTTGGTCAGTGAATAACGGGCAGTAACTCACGTGTTTAAGAGTGGGTAAAGACACGTTCTTGAAATCCACTTTTTATGCACAAAACGTTTGAGATACCCCTATTTATTCCCCAGTTACTCTGACATATCTTTCTCTTTCTCATCAAACTCAAGGCAAAATACCTTTCTTCCAGCAAAAAGCAATTTTTTCTTCTTTCTTCTTTTCTTGAAATCTCAATGGCCCCCAAACAGACTCTCTCTCAAACAAACTTTGCTGGCATCTTTTCCCCAAATGATGCTGGTGAAGGCTTCAAAGGACTAGTGTTTGTCTTGAACAAGTCCTATCTCGGTTATGCCATAACCTCAACCCCCATTCTCGACTTAGACAGACTTGAGGCGTTTTGGCAAACTGCTGTTGCTCAAACTGAGGGTGAGAACCCTGGTATTCAATTCACAATCTCTGGGCAACAATACACTTTTACAGCTGAGGTCATCAACAATGCTCTTGGAATTACACTTGAAGCAAGACAACAATTTAGTGACCTTGCAAATGATGACACTCTCAAGAAGCTCTTCTTGAAGATTGGGTATGCAAGCCCTATTCTCGAAGAGGGGACTACCAAGTGGTATCCAACTGGTGAAATGGATAGGAAACATCTGCGAAAGGAGTGGAGTATGATATTCGATGTGATGGTCAAGGTGTTCTCTACCAGGTCCACAGGCTGGAATGGAATACCCTCCTACATCAAGAAACTGACACATTCTCTTGTCCATGGATACAAGGTGAATGTTGGAGCTCTCCTCATGGCACACCTCAAAGCTGCCATAGGTAAGAAGGTATCACACTACCCTCGCTTTCTTATGTTGTGCATTAATTCATTCTGTGATTTTAATGATGCTGCTCCTCATTTAGAGGCTTGCTCAGTTTTGAAAAAGAACACACACACACACTGTTATCATCACAAGATCTCAATGCACACATTCCACTCTGTTTCACTCAATACATGGTTGATCAAGTGTCCAACCTTGATTATCCATTACCTTCTGGTTATGATTCCTTTTCTCTTGAGAATGAAACTGAATTAGACCCAAATTCAGTTAACCCACATTCAACACCATACACTCAGCCTAGGCCCTCTAGACTTCCCAAAGCCCAAAGAGAAGCCTTGCAAGAATCCAGAAAAAGATCCTTAGAAGCTGATGTTGGTGGTAGCTTTGTTGGTCAAGAGGGAGACACTGCACCTAGTGCAGCAAATAAGGAAGGTAGTCAAACAGAACCCACAGTGGTTCCCCCTGAGCCTACGAAGAAGAGAGCTAGGAGGACCAAAACCACTGTCAGCCACCCTGCAGTCTCCCAAAAGACTGTAGAGGAAACCAGGGAAATAAACTCCTCCCTAGATGTGCCTTCTCAACAAGGGACATCTATTGAAATTGGCCTGTCTCCCAAGGCACCCTGTACAGAGTCTGCACAAACTCATGGTTCCCAACCTGAGATACCCCCACTTGAAGAAACACACAGTGAGTTAGGGCACAGTGAGGATTTCTCTACTCCTATTGATGGTTCACATGTTTCATCTGTGAATCAGCCCCCACTCTCTACTACACTTTCACCTTCTTCCTTCCCTACACATTCTTTTGTTTCTTCTCCATAACCTAGAGAAGGGGACAGTCCCAACCCTTCAGGTTTTGATCATCCATCTCCAATCATGGATGAGCCCCCATCTAGTGGTCCACAAGAACCCATTTCTCAAAGTGAGATGGACACCACTCCTCCAAACACTGAGCTAGGGCAAAGTGGTATTTTGTCAGAAAATGAAACAGCCAACACTTTGTCTGAACTCCAAGGAGCATCTTACCTTCAGGGAGATGCTGTCACAGCCTCTGTTGCTGCCAAAGACACTGGCAATGTTGCTGTCCTGGACACAGCTGCTGTCATGGGTGGAGAGAAAGATACTGTCACTACAGAACCTACTGTCACTCCACCTCCCAAAGTTGCTGTCATGCCAGAACCTGCTGTCCAGACTCCAACTGACAGTAACATTCCTGCCAAAGATGCTGTCCAGTCCTCTCTGCCTGATTTTGATGCTGTGATCATTGAGGATGCCTCTGATGATGATCTACCTCTTGCCAAACTCTTAAAGGTACATTCTAAATCTACTCCTTCCATGCATGTTAGTACTGCTCATACCCATGCATCTAGGTTGAGTGAGGGTGTGCAAAAGAAAAGAGAGATAAAAGAAAAGAGAGGTGAGCATAAAAATGAGAGGCAGCCAAATGAGCTGGCAAAAGGAGAGGGACTTGAGCATGTCCAGAGAGTAATTGAGGGAGCCCACACTATTCAGGCACTGGGCCTTGAGAGTCAAACTGTGAGGAGTGATAAGATCACTCAAAAACACCCTGAGAGTGTGAGAACCCCCATAGCCTCCAAGCCCCTTTCTTTTCCTTCCCCTCCAAGAAGGTTAAGGTATGGTGGCCCCTCTGCTACTTATGGTAACAGGATTGCAGCTCTGGAAGGACAGTGTGCTACCCTCAACTCCAAGATGGACTCTCTCTCTCAACTGGTGGTTGATGGTTTTGCTGCTACTCAACTCTCTATTCAGTTCCTTACTGACCTCATAGCTGCCAACTCAACTAAGGGGGAGAAGGTAGCAAGATCAGAATCATTGCCTATTCAGGAATCAGGTGGAACTCAGGGGGAGCCTGTAGCTGTGGAGACCAGAGGGGGAGCTAAAAGGAAAGCAATGTCTAAGGGGGAGCAAGTCAAACCAAGCAGTGCACAACCACAGGATCAAGCTGAAAAGCCTGTTGAAGTGGAAATGGATGGAGAAAGGGTGTTAATGTCAAAGGAAGCTCAAGATGCGTTGCAAAGAAGACCTGCATCTAGATATCCAATCTTGCCTCCTGTGTTGATTAGAGAGCCAACTCCAGAAACTCAAGAAACTGCTTTACAGAAGAAATGGAGAGAAATGGAGGAACAAAACAAACTTGGGAAAGGTAAAGGGAAACTGTCTGAATCCATCCAAAAGGGAATTATTTGGACAAATGGCACTCAATTTGATCAAGAAGAAGCCAATGTCTTGATGGTGGATTACAGGGAGAGCACATTACACAACCATGACAGTGAATTTAGCAGTTTGGTGGAAAAAGCAATGAATGCTCCAAGCAACCGTCCAACCAACACCACAAAACTGTTAAAGGAACAAATTACTAGTGTCAGTGTAATGGTGAATGATGAGAAAAGATGGGCTATAAGTATTTATCTCACTTCTGGCATATCTTATTTCATCACAATGCAATTATTGCAGAGTCTGCCAGCAAAGGTGTTGTGTGCCTTGAAGGGAAAGATCAGGGCAACTCAAACACCATTCAATGAAATATTAGATATGCAAATCCAGAACCTGCTCATGCAAAAACTACCTGAAGTCTACACAAATCCACCATGTTTTCTATAGATCTGAAACTAAGGATGGCACAAGAAGGAACAGCTTCATGAATTTGGTTGGCACATCCAGAATGGAAACCAAGTCAATTCTGAAAGTGTTAGATGGAATACTCAATTCAAATGCCAATCCAGGAAGAGCTTATGTTGTTCAAGAGATCTACAAAATGCTAGTGTTGAGAGACAAGGCACTGGGAGCAAGAGTGAAGGAACTAATCTCTAGAGCCAATGCCAAAAGAAATGATCAAGGTGGAAGTTGCCTCTATGACCTTCCTCCTCAGGATGATGATGATGATGAGGTTGGAGGTGGTGAAGCTTCTGGAAATGCTGGAAATGCTGGTGGAAGTAATTCTGGGAATACTGGTATTCAATCCCAAAATGAAGGAAATGAAGAAACTCCTAATCAGGAAAAGAAAGATGCTGGTGCTACAGATGAAGAGGAGTCAAGAATACTGGAAGCTTTGGAGGCAAGCATTCTTAGATGTGCTATTGACTGCATCAATGCAGAAAAAGATGTTGTCACCAAAGGTACTGTCGACAAGGATACTGTCATGGAAGATGCTGTCATGGAAGATGCTGTCGACAAAGGTACTGTCAAGGAAGGTTCTGTCAAGGATGAAACCAAAGCTGCTGTCAAGCCCAAGAGACTGAAAGCTAAAGCTAAGGCATGGTTTACTAGACAGAAACCTGAAGGAAAGCACAAGTACTCAGGAAAGGAAAAGACCACTGGATTTGGCAGGAATCTTAAGAAGCCAATTCAATCAATTCCTCCCAACAGTCTTAAGATACAACAGATGCAATCTAGAGAAATCAAGAGTGTTGAGGTAAAGATGGATGCAAATCAAGAGGTCACTGAGTACATTCTATGGTGGGAAGGTTCAAGATCTACCGAGGTTGATAAGGACTTCAACCTGGTGTCCACATCAACCAGTGGTAGGACATCTACCATAGAGAAAAGGAGAATTGACTTCTTCTACCTGGAAAGAATGGTAGAGTTGTTGGAGAGTTATGATAATGTTCCAGAGACTGTCATGGAACATATTTTGAAATATCAGGCTGATAGGGATGCTGAATTCTATCAGAAATTTGGCTACAATTTTGCAGATTTTGATGATGCTGATATTCTAACTGATCTCCCAGCTTCTCCTATACCATATCACTGGTACTATGAGTTTGATGACTCACCCACAGAAGAAAGGAAAACCCAACCCACAGAGGAAGGGCAACCCAAGCCAAGCAAAAGACCTGACTCTTCTCAATACGCTAAATATCAGTCAGAACTTGATAAGAAGGAAGCTGAACTCCTGGAAAGATGCAAGACTGCCAACAAGGCAGAAAGTGAAGCTCCAAATTATCAAACATGTATGCTGGAAAATCCCTTAAGAATCAAGCATCTAAAAGAAGAAATCTATGTTTGCAGCTTGCACAAGCTAAAAACAACTATTCTGAAGGATTTACAGTATCTGGTTGCTGGATCAATTCATCCCCTGGAGCAGATATGTTCTGACAAGATAGAGGAATTATTGGAAAGGAGAAAAGGAGAAGATTCGAAGCTGGACAAGCAAAGGAGGATGTCTCTCAATGCTTATCGAGGAAGTAGATTCAAGCTCATTCATGAAGAACTCCATTTCAGAAGCTATCCATTTGATCAAGAGCAATGGTTGAATCTCAGGGATGCCAGTTCTCTTATTTCTCCTACTATCAAGAAGATCATTGAAGAAATAGAAGATGCTGCAGTTTCTGCTGCTGAAATTTCTCTTATAGAAGGTCTAAGAGGCTGCTTGGTAGAAGCTCTCAGAAGAGAGGAAGTAACAAGACAGAAGAGGAAATCTCAAGCTAAGTAAACATTCTAAATCCATTTTGATCTTGTTAGTTAAGTTGTCAGCATATATTGTAAATTTGTTGTTATTGTCCATAAAAACAAATTGGGGGAGATTGTTGGGATTTATGGGTGATAGCATAGGAACAACTTAACTTTGTATATACTTAATTTTTAATTAAGTAGAACATACTGTCACAGCCAAAGTATGTTCTTGTAATCAGTATGCAATGTTAGTTTAATTGTGTAATTTGGAAGAAGTTCACTTTCTGTGTTCAAGCCTCAAAGAACGCATATTGGATGACAACATGAATAAAGGTTACTGTCATAAGAATTGACAGTAAGATTACAAGAAGACAGAATGTTGCAAGTCAAGACATTATATTCACTCTGACAGCAACATTGGCGGAAGACTACGCGACAGCAACTTTAGCCCTCGACAGCAAGTTTGGAAACCTCGACAGCACACTATGCGGGGAACTCCTACTGTCACCAAAAGCACATTCTTGTGACAGCAAGCTTTGCGGCAAAAGTAACTGTCCCGAGAAAGACCCTTGTTCTAAGTAACTTTCTCAGTCAAATCCCATGACAGTTTCAATGTTCAAGAAACAGGCGTGATGCAGTATCCCTAAGCTGCACCAAGTCTGCAAGACTACGACAGAAGCTTCAAGCACTGCAAACTGCAAAACAAAAGCGAATCAATTCAAGAGCAAGGTCAAGTCCTTATTTGCTGAATTGCTTAAGCTGGAAATAGAATGAATCTAGGTTGCTTTTGTTTTGATGTATATCTGACATATTAGCAATTTAGGAAAGTCACATGGGTAAGACAATCTGTAAGAAGCTGCCGCTTGACAATGACAGCAGCTTCACAAACCCGTGACTGATAGTGATAGGATTAGTCTTATACCTACTGTCAATTCATTCTAGAAAAAAAATGAAGACTAGCAAGTGCCTTGAAGAAAAACGAAGCTCAAGATTTCTCTCTTGAGGTTGTAGCAACACTTTGCAAAATAAATAAAACATTTATTTTGTGAATACTGTCTTCTCTATTTTACTGTTTGTGAATGCATACATATTATTGATAACATTAAATCTTAGTTTTAGTTGTTGAAACTGAGATTGAATTTTATCAGTATTGCATTCATCCCCCCCCCCTTCTGCAATACACAAGGACCAACAATTTGTTATCTTCAAAACTAGTATTTTTATACAAACTATGGTCTTGAAGACGTATGAGTTATATTTATTTCATATTTTCTACTTACTATTGTAGATATTGTTGATTCGGTCGCCGTAACGACCAATATAAATATTTTTGTGTTTTAAACTATTCAATTGAGAGAAGAAGAATGAGAAATTGTGGTAAATTACCAAACTTGTTTTGAAAATATTAGAGATTACAAATGTTTAAGCCAAAGGCTTGTTTATTTGAAAATCCTAAGTTTATTTTGGAAACCTTTCGTATTATATTTAATAATGCGCTTGCTGAGCAATTCATTCGCTCATACTTGTTTTATTCATATATATTTTAGCCTGCCAGAAAGAAGGTGTATTGGCGAGAGTTGTCCGCGTAGCTGATCAGAGATGGGGAAAGATATTAGCGTAAAGACGTTTTGATCCAGAGCATTGGAGCTAGTGAGAGGTTTTGTATATAGATGTTTTCTATTGAATAATATATTGTATAAGATTAGTTGCCTGGTATACTTCTTATCGAAGTTATACTAGTGTATTAGAATTTTTGTAAAGAGAATGGTTGTAAGGAAGAAAGATTGTTGTAATGAAATTTTGGATTCTTGTTTCTAGCACTATAACCTTTAAAGATTCTTGGTAGAGTTGGGGTCACAGATATTATTATTATTGTGTTGATTTTATATTGAACAGGTTGTTTGGATTAAGAGTGCAGTGTGACGACCAAATCCTTTGACCCCGGATTTGGGGGCGTTACAGTTGGTATCAGAGCAAGGGTTATAGTAAAACTAGAAACGAGAGTGTGTGGGAGTGTATATAGTTATATAAGGAACGTCAGAGCTCATTTAGAGTTCGTATTGGACTATTGGATATAGTACCGCTGAGTGAGTTAAGATAGAGGTATTTGATTGAGATAGTTGTGCTGAAATGGATAGAACTTCTTGCGTTTGTAGACGTCTAAGGCGGAATCTTCAAGGACTATTACAAGTCGACGACGACGTACGATATTGATAACCTTGCGACGTGGAGAAGAAGGGCTGAAATCGAATAACGAGCTATCGAAGGAGTCGACGGAGGAGGCATATGTGAAGACCTTGGTAATACCTTCCCATCCTAATGAAATATTTGGCATTCCTTTAAAAAGAAACCTGTGTTGATGGATATATTCCACCTGTTGATCTTGTATTTGATACTCTTGATCAATCATGTTTTAAATTGCGCCAAAGATTGTTGTTATGCCTATTTCAAATTTTGAGGCTTGTTGAAAATATGTTATTTAAATTCCAACTCCTTCATTCTTCCGGAGTGGATAACTCTAATTGTGATGTAACACTATTTGTTGATACTTCCTTTCTGGTTGTTCTTCTTTTTTTTGAAATAACACCTTTGGAATCTATTCAATTTCAATCCAAGGTGTGTATTTGAGATTTCTTATCGAAAGGCCCTGGTTGTCATTCCGACTCTAAATTTCTTTCATATTTCTCTACTCCAACTGAGGTAAACAACCCTATTTATAGGGGACACAAGGACTATCTGTCTATGTGATAGAAGTCTGACGGGACGCCGTCACTTGTGTGTTGTGAAATACAAGAAGGCTAATTACCTTTAGTACTGTCTTAATAGAGACACACAACATTGAGTTCATGTGATCAAATTGGTCTCTCAGTAATTCCTTCACTTCCAATAATGTTTGCTTTGGAATATACAGATTTGGTAACCCCAATTGTGGGACATCTGCTACGATATAGAATCTTTTCACTTCAAAATATCATGAATTTTTGTTATACCAAATAATCTGGGAGGTATGCCATTAGGGTGAACTGAAATTTACCCTACCATAATGAACGAAGAATTTGCGATTGAATTACCACGAGCGAAAGCGGATTACGATGCGATTAGAATACTAGTAACATATAACGGAGCCAGTTGTTCTTTTTCTATCGATTAACGTTACGATATGGAAAGGTGAAGTTAGATAATTCAAGAGTTGATTGGAAATTTGGGGGAAAATGTGTAATTGTGCTGATGATATCCCGTGTTGTGGAAGATGAACATAATAGATTTGTGTCTCAATGAGAAGAACTTTTAAAATTTGATGATAGGCTAATAATGGAGAATGAGTTAATCTTTGAGTATTTCAGGATTGTATGAGATGGTTGCAAGTCTTTTGCTCACGATAGTTAAGGTAGATTTTACCAGTCGATGTGGATGTATAGGATGAGAATCAAAATGACGTTGAGTTGATCAAGCTGTTTGAGAATTGAGATGGAACCATGGGAAAGGTGTCCTGAGTGTTACTGTGGATGTATCTTCTGAATTATTTAGGAATCAGATGGAGAGCAATTAAGTTATTGGAACTAAGTAGAACAATTTTTAAAGATATGGATTAAGTCACCAAGCTGATAAGGAATATTCTCACAATTATAGATAGGGAAGGAAGATGAAGAGGTGTTAATAAGGATTTAAAGACAATGGATGAGGTAATGAGTGATTGTGTTAAACTGAATATTTGTTTGGCACGGAAGGTATGTGATCGTTGAAAGCAGTTGTTAAATACATTGGAGGTAGATAGAGTTGACCCAAGAATATGGATGGCTGATAGTATGAGTAGAAAAAGCGAGATTAGAGACGTAATTATCTTCGGTACAAGGATTAGAAAGGATAGAGCTTTAAGGTTATGATAACAAGAGATTAATAAGAAGAAATGACGGAAATAAGGATTCAACCAGAATTGATTAAAGAGAAAGGGCTACATAAAGGAAAGAGTTATGGAAAAAGAAAAGGATTCAATTATAGGAGGGAACGAGAAAGTATAAGGAATAAGAAAGAAGTGCAAGAATACATATGAGGGGTTTCAAAAGGATACTAGTGTTGGTGAATATCTAAGTACTTGAGGTGTTGGAAAATGAAGACAGAATAGCAGAGGTATAGTAGACAATTACAACTAAAGAGATTCCTGATTGGAAGTGGAGACATGTTAAGATAAACTGTGTAGTAGAGTTGTTAAGGCCTAGAGCTTATCGTGATGTTATTGAGTTATTATTGACCGATTAACGAGAGATATTTATTAGATGAATTGGTTCATCTCTAGCTATTGGAATGAGGTAATAGTACGGCATGGAATGACGTGTTCAAATGTATTTGACAGAGATCCGCGACTTAATTAAAGAATTCAGACAGACTATGGTTGTGTACTAAAATTTTAAGGTAATTGGAAGGACCATTTACCGTTGATTAGATTTCCTTACGACAACAGTTATTATGACAATTTTGAATTGCTACCTTACGTCGGTTTACTGCGTGTTGGGAAAGTTGCGTATAAGTTTGCGTATCACTCCATGAGTGGTGTATTCATAATGTATTTCATAAAATACGAACCTATAGAGATTTAGTTAAATTGTTCTATGTTGAGTAACCAATTGAGATATTGAGTCAGTATGAGAGAGTGATAAGTAATAGAGGAGTCAAATTAGTATGAGTATGAGGAGAAATCCTAAGGTTGAAGAGTCAACCTAGGAATTTGAGAATGAGATGTTGGAAAAATATCCACCTATGATTGCGCAAGTTGATTCTGAGGACAGAATCCTGTTAAGGGGGAAAGGATGTAAGATCCGGGAAAATTACGTGTTATTATATAATGTGAAATGAAATTTTAATTTCATATTAAGAGTTATTAAATGATTTATCTGTTTAAACGTGCTAAGTTATTCGTTAAATGATTGAATATGTGATATTGTGGTGCTATGTGAAATGTGTGGGGAATTTGAAATTATTTTGAAAAGGGTGTCATACTATTTTATTTTATTTTAATTATCGAAAAGAAAATTTGGATCGTTCCCAAATTATTCGGGAGATTGGTATATCGTTCGTACCAATATTTCATTCGTTAAAGTGGGAAGTACTCAAAAATATTCGTAATAGAGGTATTTTGGTTCGTATATTTTGTATTAAACGATACTTGTAGTTATCCGTACTTTATGGATGCTTATCGTCTCGTGAAACGTGTATTCTGCTTTATTAAAGATTTAAAGCGTTTATTTTGTTAAATTGTATTTAAAGCGATCCATCGGATCAGTGTCGATCCAAAAATGTCGTTTGGGGTATTATTTTCCGTTTATTATAAAAAGGCAAATCGTACTTTGTTTTTCGTATAATCAAGCTTAATTACAATTAAAAATCCGAAAAACCCCTGAACGTGTTCTTCGTGTTCTTGAGAATCAAACTCAAATTTGAAGGCGTTATCGGATTCCGATTTCGATGTTCTTGTAATCAAAATGAATCTCTCATCATCTTCTATCCGAATCCATCATCATCATCTGTGTGGGTAAGAATTTCGAATTTCTTGATTTTTAATTATTTAATTCGAATTTATTGATTTGGGGAAATCTTTGTTCTTGATTGTTCTTGTTAATTGAGTACATGGTTGGATTGTACATGTCATGAGAAGCATACTGATGATTTTTGTGTGAATTTTTGAGTTCGAAAATGGCCAAATCGGAAATTATAGAAGTCACCGGAAAATGTTTTAGTTTCGGCCGGATTTTTGATTGATTGATCGGTTCTCGATTGTGTTTATACCATTAGATAGATCGGGTAATGGGGAGTTTGATTATGTGATTAGTTTTAAGTTTGGATTGGGTTATGGAGGTGACCGGAAAATCGAAGCTCGCCGGCTTTCGCGTTTTCCGGCCAACTCCGGGTTCGATTGGGCGATTTGTGGGCACGGTTTGGTTTGTATAAGTGTTGTGGTGAGTTTGTGGGTTGAAGGGGGGATGAAACTGAGGGTTGTGGGGTGAGTCGGGAGGCCGGAGACCGACCGGTCGGCCGGAGACCGAACGGTCGGCCGGAACGTTGCCAGAAACCGGTGGCTGTTCTTGGCGACCCGGTCGTGTTCTTCGCAACCCGGTTAGCCATCCAACCCGACCCGGTTTCAATCCTCCTAACCCTAATCCCTTTTCTGAATAGTGTTTCTGGATTTTTATTTTTAAAAATAATTCAAAAATAGTTTTATAATTCTAAAAATCATATCTTTGATTTAAAAATACATTTTATTATTCCGAAAATTTTATAAATTCATAAATATTTATTTAAATTCGAAAATTGATTAAATTTAATTATTTTAATTATTTTTTATTAATAATTAATTTATTTAATTAATTGATTGATTCTTTTAATCAGTTAATTCTTAATAATTAATTATTAATTAGATTTAATTAATTAAAATTAAGTTTAATTATTTTCTAGCTTGGTTCATTTATTTAAAAATAGTTTGAGCATTTAAAAGAGTGTCAATTAATTTTATTAATTGATTTAATTGCATTTAAAATACTTATATTGGATTTAAAAATCCGATTTTTGGTTTAAAAATTAGTAATGACTTATTTAAAATTCAAATAAGTTTCGTGTGATGTTTTAAAAATGGTTATAAGTGCTATATGGTTTGTATGAGTTGTGTAATGTGTTTTATAGTCCGTATATGCCCGTACTAGGGCTAGTGTCTGAGTTTTAAATATCGTAAATTAGACCGGGCGTCCGATACGTAACCGGTTACTTGTTTAAATATGTTATGTGAATGATGTGAATTATATGTTGTTGAGTCATGCATGCGAATAAATTGTGTTGAGACTTGTTTGAGTATTTGGTCGTGTCTAATATCATCACGAGGGGTAGTTGGGATAGAAATTTGTCGGTTATGTTAGAAAGTGAGATTTACGAGGCCGTTGACTTAGATGTTGACTTTTATAGTATGGGGAGTTTCGTCAAGCGAGTTATGAGGATTACTTGTATAGTTAGTTGTGATCATTCTATCAATTGAAATGTGGTTGTCTGTGCAACAGAGGCTATTGGACAAGACGAGTCAGATTATCGAAGTTAAGTTACAATCGTTTATGGAATGTGAAATCATAAGTTGAAGACTAAGTACCGTCTCATGTTTGACTATCGAGGCTGGCACGTGGATTCGAAATGGTAAAAGCAGACTAGTGGTGTTCGCAAGGGCGTTAGAGCAAAGAAGGACGGAAGTAGAGAATCGTGCGATAAGACAGAATAAGGAGGGAATCGTATTGTTTCAGCGTTACGAAATAGCTAAGGACCAGAGGCAAGTGTTTATACCCTTGCTTATTAATTGATTGATATTCCTTGAATTATTATTATGCAATTGGCATACTTTTCCCTAAAAATTTAATGACGACTATTTTGCATTGAACTGCAAGTATTTTATTTAACCTCGTAAATTGACGAGTATTCCTTTATACTTTATGAACTTAGATTCATATTTTTAATGATTGATTGAAAAGATAGTTGTGGGCCGTATACTAAGGCTTTCTTCCAAAAGTCATGATTTTAAAATATTAGGTTGAAATATTTTCAACCCTAGACGAGTGGGAACTTGTGAACCCTATGATGAAAATGTGTTGTGTATGATTTGGTTTACTTCCTTCAAATGTAAGGCTTATCTATTATAAGTATATATTCGAAGGATTTAAACTATTTCTGTCAGAAGTCGGTAAGCCTTAAGTTTCCCTAATTATAAATTGCCTTGATTCTCCCTTGAACTCGAACTTGACCCTCTTGTCAATTGTTGAGGCCATCTAGAGCCTGTTCTTTGAACCCTACCCTATATTGACTCGTTACACTTTCTGTTGATATCATATTGTCTATTTCATATCAGACTTAACCTTGTTGAGCATGTTATTGCTTATTCCTTGAACCCTACTCTATATTGACTTGTTACCCTTTCTGTTGATATCATATTGTCTATTTCATATCAGACTTAACCTTGTTGAGCATGTTATTGTTTATTCTTTGAACCCTACTCTATATTGAGTTGTTACACTTTTGTTGATATCATATTGTCTGTTTCATATCAGACTTAACCTTGTTGAGCATGTCATTGTTTATTCTTCATTATTATCCCAGTTGTTGCATCGATCTCGTCGATATTTATGATGTTGTTACTTGCCATGTGTACTCCCCATTGTTGTGTCGATCTCGTCGATACTAGATTATATTGCTATCCCTTTATTGACTCTTCATAATTGAACTGTTTCCTGGAACGTGAGTTTTCCAGCAATTGTTGTATCAAGGTTGTCGATTCTTCCGACACCTGATTGTCGAAGTAAGGTTGTCATTTGTGCTGACACCTGACGTTTATAAAATAGAATTGGAATGTTTTTAAAAATGGACCAATTATTGGTCGGGCCATTTATGGTCGATGTAATTTAGGCCCAGATTGGCCTTGGATCCGTAGAGGACTATGCATGAGCTAGTCCGGGGTTGTTGCGTGGCTGGCCAACAACACAACCTTTGATTTGATAAAATGTGAAAGTCCAATTCTAGAATAAGTTCTTATTTCTAAGATGAGTTATGTAATAACCCGAATTTTTGGTAAAATTTAAAACTTTTCTTATTATGATTAAGTGCATCAGTGAATAGTGAATTTGGTGGATGAATAGTGATTTTGAGAATTAACAAAGTTTTTCATGCCACCTACGTACGAGACGTAGTGTGGATATTCGGAAGTCATATTAGTGATCTACGGAGTAAATAAGTGAATGTAAAGACGATCGGAATTCAGAAATTCCAAATTTTATTTTGGTGTAGTATTTGACCGGGCAGCGAATTCTATATTATTATATTCAAGAAATGAGATATTAAATTAAGGATTTGAGGATTTAATATTTTGGAATTTTATTTTATTTGATTTGAGAATTTAGAACGAAAACCATTGAGACAGTGAAACGAAGGTTCTAGAAACCGCTGATACTTTATAACGAGATTAAGTGATTAAGCGAACGAATCATGGATTAAGGATTGAAATTATGACAGGATTAAATATAGACATGGAAGTAACATGTAATAAGATTAATTCGAGAAATGCAACATTTGGATCATCCATGTGAAAGGAAAGCGAACTAGTAAAGCTGCTTTGCCACCATGATCTCCATTGCGTGACACGTGTCCCTGCTTGCCACCATGATGCTCCACTGATTGACATGTGTCCTGGACATGCAATGACTCATCACTTTTTAATACAAAAATCAGCATTATCATTATCAACCAAGTCAAAACAAAAACAATTCAATTTCCTCCTTTTTCGGCCAAAAACAGACTGCCGGATTGTAAATTCCATATCTCCTTCATTTCTCGGTGGAAAATGGCGATCTATAGCTCGTTGGAAAGGTCTTGCGATACTCTACATTTCCTATTTCACGAGTGTCTTTCATTTGAGCAAGATAAGACCTTCATTGTTCCAGTTCTTTAAACCGGTGTATAGTAACTCCGAGAATTCATAACTTGTTCTTGATTTTCTTTTGCAAGTTTAAGGATGATAACCATGGATGAAGACTCTTTTGAGGCTTACAAGCTCTTGTGGTGTGTTTAAGGATTCAAGGAAGGTATAAAGACCTCTGCCCCCTTTTGTTTATATGAGTTTGAAGTGGTTTTGATGGTTATGTAAAGTTAAGATCATGATTAAGTAATTATATGAATTGTTGGTTGAGTTTGGAGGATGGGTTATGAATTTGTTTTGATTATTCATGGAGGATTTGACTGAGTGGAGGGTGTATAAGGTGGATGGTGAGTTTGGGCTTAATTGGTATTGATTTGGTTGTGTTTTGGAAATGGAAAACGTTACGATTATAGCCGTCGTAATGCCCATTTGATTTAAGGCTGTTTTGAGCAAGAATTACGAACTGGTATTGGAATATTTTTGAACAGAACTGACCATGAACATGTAGGTTTTGTTTTAAGGTTTGTTTTGGTATAAAGATCATGTCCATACGATTTACGGTTTAGGACAAAAGTGAGTTTTAGTAAACATCGTTCGGAGGAACAACCCCTCTCTGGTCAGTCACCTTGAGGCTGTATTTGGACCACTTAGAAGCCATATTAAAATGTGAAACTTTGAGGAATAATACTAGAGACAGTTAGGAAGGCTCACGAAAATGATTCGGATTAAAAAGATTATTTTTCGATTTTATAAAAATGTTTTAGCCGAGGTCGCGCAAGTGAAAACCACTAAGCACATGACTTAGAAACCAATGTTGTAAATGGTTAAGTATAACTTGTATTCGAAGATAGATTTCGGACTAAACCTACGACTTAAGTAATCGTCGATTAAACATGGACTTAGTATGAGCCTATAACGAGCTAGTAATTCCTTGGTTGTGTTTCGCTTACGTGTTTAAGCATTGAGTACAAGTGGATTATCCAGGGGATTAATCGTGCGTTTCTTTGACTTTGTCTAGATTGTCCGGCATCGTCACGAACCTCTATCACTTCTCGAGCATCATGCAAGTTTACTAACCCTTACTCTATTGTTAGAGTGGGCATATTTTCGAATGTCTAATACTTGTTGATTCAGAAATATATCTATGTATATATATTCTTTGTTCCAAGTATCGTGCAAGTTTCTAAAACCATTTTTTGAAGTATGGATATACTAGATGCATGTTTTCAAACCTCACATCGTATATAGATGTGATAGTATTCAAACTATTGAGACTATAGTATATGCATATGATAGAGGCAAGTTTTCAAACCTATACCTTTTTAAAAACTGTTGTGGTGATAACTAAAGATTTTGAGATATATGCTATATGTGTATGATTTCAAAATGATTTCTATGATGCTAAGTCAAAGGTATTGATACAAGTTGAACTTATAAGCTATGGATATAGTAGTATTTGGAACTGATGTGCTAAGCAAAACCCTCAGTAGGGGGGTATATACTCTGCAGTTATTCTTTGGACCGGGAATGGTATCAGTTGCTATCTAGGGTTATTTTATTGTATATAATTAATCTAGTTAAGTGGTTCATAAACTAAAGATTATTTGGAGTTTAATCTATTAAGGGTATATTTATATATACGATGAATAGTATTATCTACCTTGTTGTTAAGAAAGTACTTAGAAATTATTTCTAAATAAATATTCTTTATTAAATATAGTTTGCATTAATTATTTAAAGCCTTACTTCTTAAGGAAGTATTTTGTGAAAACTATTTTAAACCCTAGATAGCTAATAAAGTTTTATTCAGTCAATTTTAAATATAATTAGAGAAGGTTCCCAAAAATCTATTTTCCCATTTAAGTCTATATTCAGAAAGACTTAAATGTTCGCTCAAACTACAAATGCATGGGACCTTTCTCAAGATTTTATGGTTGTTTCAAGTGGACTGCCCGGTCCTAAATCTTTTAAATCAATGAATTTATCAGTCTGGTTTACTACCATCAAAATGATTTTGATTACTTCCTCAAGATTCGTGGGGTAAGATCAGTGGAATTAGTTGCATCCATTAACAAGCGTCAGCTTGGGAAATATGGGTGAATTTTCCTTTCCAACCAGAAATGACTACTTTGTGGAGTTGTATTCTTGGGGAAAAAGGGAAAGGAACTTCATGTTTCAGTGTTATGGATTTACTCGAACTTGGAAAGTATGTAAGGGACTGAGTAGCGCCGGTCCCCTAAGGGAATTACAATATGGCCGACGGACTGGTGAACGGGTCTGTTCTTCCCTTAGTTTATCAGAAATTGCCCGACCGTAGGAAAGAGGAGAGCAACAGGCCGACGGACTGGTGAAACGGGTCTGTTCTTCCTCATAGGAGAGTCACAGGCCGACGGACTGGTGAAACGGGTCTGTACTTCCTACCTACAACCGATTGGCGGGGAGGTAGGTCAGTCAGATACTGTCTATTCTTCCCTTCTACGTAGAAAAAGATCAGGGGGATACAGCTTGCGACTGATCATCGTAGGGGTATCCTCGGCGCCCAGAATCTCCGTCTACAGTTCATCATCCATGAAAGAAAATGTTTTATGCAGGTTATCAGAGAAAGAACCTGTTTAAGCAAGTTTCCAGAAAAGAAAAGTTTATTCAAGTTTATTCAAGTTCAGAAAGTGGATTGGAAATATTTTGCCTTGTCTTTATTTCCAGAATATGATATGAGATAAATGTTTGATATGAAAGATGATATTTGGAAATTCCTACAACTTCATCTTTTATTTTATGAGTTATGACTCTGATAAAAACCTGATTAAGGATATATATGCACAAGTGGATTTTGGGTTACGGAAACCTTATATTTTCCTTATAACTTCATCTTTCAAGTATATGTTGATAGTCTGCTTATATTTTATATAGCAGATATTTTACAGAAAGGATATACTGAGTTATCTTGCTACTTCATCTTTTATTTTATACTAGAACTTTGTTCTTAGTATGAATATCGAAAGTTTGCAGAATATTATGGAGATGATATTTGAAATACAACAATGGTATTTTTGGAATACATTCCGATAAGGAAATGATTTCAGTATCAAGATATTTTGACAAGTTATTGTCTTATACCCGCTTTATTTTTGGGTTGAATAAAAGGCAGAATTATGCCATACTTTCATTACCTTGCTGAGCTATCGCTCACTCTTGCTATTATTTTATATATATTATATAGCAGCGAAGCAGGATGCCAATGGGACGACACATACCTCGCAAGGCGTTTCCATAAACAGTTTCTAGCAGTGATCCCGGGAATAGTACGAACCAATCGAAGCAGGCTACGGCTTTTGGTATTCAACTCATGTATAGATATGAATGGTATTAGAGGATTGTGAGCATCAGAAGGCTAAGTTGGTAATGTAACAATACTTAGAAATTGTATCAGTAACAGATTCAAAAGACATTTAGGTATTGTAATAAAAATTATTTATTCTGCAGTTGTCGTAGTGTGTCGTTTCTGAGACTCTAACCTATGTGCGTGTGTGTGTGTGAGACATATGCTGTGGGGTCATGAGCAGGTGAATTATGAATGGTGTGAGTAATACAGGTAAGGCAAGGAGTAAATGGATTGTGACAACCCTAAATCCCTGACCCCGGATTTGGGGCTGTTACAGAGATGGTATCAGAGCGTTAGGTTACAGTCCTCAGAAACGATAGGAGATCGAGTCTTACAATACCCTTAGTAATGATGAGAACATCTAGAGCTCAAATTGAGTTCGTAGTCGGGTTAGAGGACATGACCCTGACTTTTTAAGATGAAGCCCGAGAGGCGACTTCTTTTGGGAAACAGTACTTAGGACTTCGTGGTTAGTCACCTCGATTCGTATGAGTTATAGATGGATGGGACTCTGAGATGCCAGATCCCGAGGCCTTCGAGTAGGCATTTGATGATGCGCTCCTTGAAATGGACGGAGACCCGATAAAGAAAGATCCATAGGAGGATCTAGAGGAAGACCCCATAGTGGGTCAAGGAAAGAATCTTGTAGAGGACGTGTTGATTGATAAAGATGTGGTGCGTTACTTGAGGTCTAATAATAAGACCGGACGAACCTTCGAGGGATAAATAAGTGACGAGACGAGAGTTTAAGGATTGTTCATGATTCATCAAGAGGTATGACAAAGAAAATGGAGTAGAGTCTCCAAAGCAGAAGAGGTAGAGGCAGTATAGCCAGTATCAGTGGATTGATTCGACTTGAGCGAAACCTGTTACTCGTAGTCGGTTATAGTTGCCCATAAGGAGGCGGCATACGTAGGAACCAAGATGTTCAGATTTTCACGAATGATTAAGGGTACTTAGTTTCCTAGAATAGTGAAAGGAATTGCTTTGGCTATGAGGTTTCAATCCCCCACGACCAGCGATTCCACTGGAACTAGTGTCTATTACATCATTGAGGAATGTTATTATCTCAAGGAAAATTTTGGTTATATGTACCATGCAAATGTCATTGTAAGACAAGCACGCTAAGACGGAATCGAGAACGAGATTTACCACCCTCAGGAAACCAGGAAGGAATTATGAGGATAGAACAGAAAGGTCAGAAATCAGATCCGAGTATTACTAGTAGGTAAATAGATTGATCAAATTTCCCAGATTTGGAGGGAAATTCAGCAAATTTTGGCAAACCTTGTCTTTCTGATTACCAGAGGATGTCACCAAAGAGAGTGGAAATTAGAGCGAACCCTGTGGATTGGGTAAGATAGCTGTTATATGGGTTGGTGGATAGACCCGGATTGCTATAATTGATTGTAGAGATAAAATGATGAAGTTGAGATTGGACGGTAAAGGCGAAATATATTTAAGGACCAAGACGGACTGAGAAATTCCGGGATTGACTTAAATGAAAAGGCTATTGTGCCAAAAGTGTTAAGCTTATGTAGCGCACGGGATTGATATGGGAGAAGGAATATTGGGTATAAGGATGATTGAAATAGAGACCGGATTTAAGCCTGTAGATTCTAACGATCTTCCGGAGTACCGCCCAGTCGACATGTGGAATTGTCATTGCTACGGGAAACAACGATATCGAAGTCTTTTTATAGAACATAACGCTTACTTGAGATGTTTGCGCCTAGTCGAATAGAATTCCCTGCGATTGCAAATGTTGATGGTTGAATTCTTAGCGACTATTATAAGTCGGCAATGACGTAAGTATCGAGCACCTTAGGGTGTGCCTGGAGAAGAAAAGCTTTAGAATCGAACGATTATCCGTTAGAGGAGCCGACATAAAAGGCATCCGTTGAGACCTTGGCAAACCTTCCCAATCTATGATCTATCTTGACCTCTCTCCAGGAAAGAATTCTGATAAAGGGTATATTCCCTTTTCGAAGTTATTTTATAACACTTGTGCTAAACCATATTCAGTTTCACTTGTGCCAGAGGCTGTCACAATGCCTACTTTCAGGTTTTCGAAGCCCTGCCAAATGATGTTATTTAAGCTTTCACTTTTCTTCAAATAATGAATGACCCTATGGTGATACATCACCACTTGTTTGTTAAGTACCAGTATCTTGTGGTTATTCTTTTCTTTGTATTTTCTTTGGAAAACCGCACCTTTGGAATCTGTTCAATTTTAATCCAAGGTGTTCCTTTGAGAAATATTGTCGAAAGGCGATAATCATTAAATTGATCTCGAATTGCTTTCATACTTTTCAACTTCCACTGAGACGAACAACCCTATACTTATAGGGGCTACAAGGACTATCTGTCTGTGTGATAGAAGTCGGATGGGACGCCATCACTTGTAAGTTGTGAAATACAAGAAGGCTAATTACCTTTAGTAATGTCTCAATTGAGGCACACAACGTTGAGTTCTCTCGGTAAATTCTCTTACCTCCAATAAGGTTACCTTAAAACTCATAACCTTATGATCACCAGTGAGTGACATTTTCTTTGATATGGGAGCTATCTTTCAAGGCCCCATGATTTTGTTATCCTCATTGAATTCTAAGGGGAGGCCAACCAGGTCAAATAAGTCAAAATTCGCTGATAAGGAATTAGATTCGCAACGAAATCGCCTATGGCAGGAGCGAATCCCTAAGACGAATAGAATATTAGTGACATATCAATGAAATTGGTTTATTCTCCCAAGGATATTAGGATAATGGAAAGCGTGTCAATCGATATACGTGAAAGAAATAGCGATGTGCCGTGAACTCCAGTGACAACGGTGTTAGACAGATGCCCTATAGTGGAATTAATATTTTGGAGGAGTTGGTTACGAATGTAGACTACCTCTGGGTTAGCAAGATAAGTACTGACGATGGAGTCAGAGGGAGCTGATATGGTGACTTGGGAGAGGTGCAGCGTGTGTTGTTTAAAGGAATAATTTCCGGAAATATATGGAGACCCGGACGAAAATGAAAGTTAAAGAGTTAAAACAAGGAACCATGACTGTGACCGAGTATGAGGCCAAGTTTTTCGAATTATCAAGGTTTGTCCCGGAGTTTGTGAACACAGAAGAAAAGAAAGCCAGTAGGTTTCAACCAGGGCTACCTCCAACCAGCAGCCCATTATCGGGACCTTTAAATAGCAGGTGCCCTTCTATACTGTTTAGACAGAGCTAATGTATCGTTGTATATCAAGAAGTTGCATGACGATTAAACCTTAAGGCCGAGCTGCTAAGGGAATAATTACAAGTAGAAATAATCCATCGAGGGATTTTCCCATAAGACTGGTACATCCAGGTTGTGAACTAGAAATATGAGGTCGACACTTTTGATAGACCTGATTCCTTTCAAGTTGGGAGAAGGGTTCCAATGGAGCCCAGATTGATTGTAAGGGAGAGAGAGGAATAAATAAAGAATGGAGACAGATTCAGAGATTCTTGAATATAGTTTAGACTAAAAAAATTATTATGCCAGAGATATGAGGCATAATTAGCTCTTATGGTTGACGCCAAGAAAAGAGACACGAAGTATAAAGGAAACTACAATGGTTTTGGGAGATTGTACAAGGTTTTAATGAGCTACCAGATATCGATTTGGATGACATGAGAATGAATACCGAGTATTCAGGGTATAGGGGGAATGAAAGAGTTAGTGACTCAGTTACAAGAGTTGTTGTATAAGGGTATGATAAGACCCAGTGTACCACCATGGAGAGCCTGGTGTTGTTGTCAGAGAGAAAGATGTTAGCACAAGATTATGTATCGAACCTCGAGAATTGTATGAGTTCGACATGGAGAATAGGTACCCTTGTAAATGATTGTTTGATCAGCGGAAGAACGCTGTGTATTTCCAAATTTATTTAAGAACTGGGTATCACCAGTTGGAAGTTAAATCAGAGGATATGCCCAAGACTGCGATTCGTACTAGGAATAGACACTTCGAGTTTTCAGCGAAGTTATTTTGGGTTGACTAATGCACCCACAAATTTTATGGAATGTAATGAATTGGCTTTGAGTTACCCATGATAGTAGATAGCATGAGATGGATAAATGGCTAGAATTGACCTAGGATTATGACTGTGAGATACACTACCATCCGGGGAAGGCCAATGTGGTGGCCGATACCCTTACTTTAAAATGAGACAGAGATGGATTCCGAATGATCGGGAATTAAAGGATGAGATTTTACACAAAACCCAAGTTAGTCCAACAAACTAGAAGGACGAAAGATTTCATCAACAAGCGGCTAGTGACAACCAAGACAGACAGAGAAAGTATGCGGACTAAGCCCGCGAGTATAGAGATAGTACTGCTATTGATAAGCTAAATGGCATGTTGATGGATGACAAGCAAGTTGATGTTGGTGTATTTTCTGTACAAACAAGATAGAGAATATGAGGTTAGAGATTCGTGATGCTAACAGATATCCATGGAAAGAATTAATGAGATTTGGAAAGAAAGGGGAGTGAGCCCGAGATTTATTGGGCCATCTGAAATTTTAAAACGCGTCAGGAAGGTGGCCTACGAGCCAGCCTTACACCCCCCCCCCAAACTTGTAGAATGGTCATAACGGGGTTCATGTGTCAATGCTACGTCAGTATACTATAGATGCCCGACATATGTTAGAGTACGAGCAGGTAGATATACAACCCGGTCTGACTTACAAAGAACAACCTGTGGAAATCACGGATAGAAAAGAGCAAGTGCTAAGTGACGAGGTTGCCAAGCTAGTAAGAGGGTTGTGGAAAATCAAGAGGTGGAAGAATCCACCTGGGAGTTAGAAAGTGCAATGGAAGAGAAGTACCCCAGTTACTCCTAAGTTGATTCCGGGACGGAATCCTTTTAAGGAGGGGAGAATGTAATAACCCGAATTTTTGGTAAAATTTAAAACTTTTCTTATTATGATTAAGTGCATCAGTGAATAGTGAATTTGGTGGATGAATAGTGATTTTGAGAATTAACAAAGTTTTTCATGCCACCTACGTACGAGACATAGTGTGGATATTCGGAAGTCATATTAGTGATCTACGGAGTAAATAAGTGAATGTAAAGACGATCGGAATTCAGAAATTCCAAATTTTATTTTGGTGTAGTATTTGACCGGGCAGCTAATTCTATATTATTATATTCAAGAAATGAGATATTAAATTAAGGATTTGAGGATTTAATATTTTGGAATTTTATTTTATTTGATTTGAGAATTTAGAACGAAAACCACTGAGACAGTGAAACGAAGGTTCTAGAAACCGCTGATACTTTATAACGAGATTAAGTGATTAAGCGAACGAATCATGGATTAAGGATTGAAATTATGACAGGATTAAATATAGACATGGAAGTAACATGTAACAAGATTAATTCGAGAAATGCAACATTTGGATCATCCATGTGAAAGGAAAGCGAACTAGTAAAGCTGCTTGCCACCATGATCTCCATTGCGTGACACGTGTCCCTGCTTGCCACCATGATGCTCCACTGATTGACACGTGTCCTGGACATGCAATGACTCATCACTTTTTAATACAAAAATCAGCATTATCATTATCAACCAAGTCAAAACAAAAACAATTCCATTTCCTCCTTTTTCGGCCAAAAACAGACTGCCGGATTGTAAAATCCATATCTCCTTCATTTCTCGGTGGAAAATGGCGATCTATAGCTCGTTGGAAAGGTCTTGAGATAATCTACATTTCCTATGTCACGAGGTTCTTTCATTTGAGCAAGGTAAGACATTCATTTGTCCAGTTCTTTAAACCGGTGTATAGTAACTCCGAGAATTCATAACTTGTTCTTAATTTTCTTTTGCAAGTTTAAGGATGATAACCATGGATGAAGACTCTTTTGAGGCTTACAAGCTCTTGTGGTGTGTTTAAGGATTCAAGGAAGGTATAAAGACCTCTGCCCCCTTTTGTTTATATGAGTTTGAAGTGGTTTTGATGGTTATGTAAAGTTAAGATCATGATTAAGTAATTATATGAATTGTTGGTTGAGTTTGGAGGATGGGTTATGAATTTGTTTTGATTATTCATGGAGGATTTGACTGATTGGAGGGTGTATAAGGTGGATGGTGAGTTTGGGCTTAATTGGTATTGATTTGGTTGTGTTTTGGAAATGGAAAACGTTACGATTATAGCCGTCGTAATGCCCATTTGATTTAAGGCTGTTTTGAGCAAGAATTACGAACTGGTATTGGAATATTTTTGAACAGAACTGACCATGAACATGTAGGTTTTGTTTTAAGGTTTGTTTTGGTATAAAGATCATGTCCATACGATTTACGGTTTAGGACAAAAGTGAGTTTTAGTAAACATCGTTCGGAGGAACAACCCCTCTCTGGTCAGTCACCTTGAGGCTGTATTTGGACCACTTAGAAGCCATATTAAAATGTGAAACTTTGAGGAATAATACTAGAGACAGTTAGGAAGGCTCACGAAAACGATTCGGATTAAAAAGATTATTTTTCGATTTTATAAAAATGTTTTAGCCGAGGTCGCGCAAGTGAAAACCACTAAGCACATGACTTAGAAACCAATGTTGTAAATGGTTAAGTATAACTTGTATTCGAAGATAGATTTTGGACTAAACCTACGACTTAAGTAATCGTCGATTAAACATGGACTTAGTATGAGCCTATAACGAGCTAGTAATTCCTTGGTTGTGTTTCGCTTACGTGTTTAAGCATTGAGTACAAGTGGATTATCCAGGGGATTAATCGTGTGTTTCTTTGACTTTGTCTAGATTGTCCGGCATCGTCGCGAACCTCTATCACTTCTCGAGCATCATGCAAGTTTACTAACCCTTACTCTATTGTTAGAGTGGGCATATTTTCGAATGTCTAATACTTGTTGATTCAGAAATATATCTATGTATATATATTCTTTGTTCCAAGTATCGTGCAAGTTTCTAAAACCATATTTTGAAGTATGCATATACTAGATGCATGTTTTCAAACCTCACATCGTATATAGATGTGATAGTATTCAAACTATTGAGACTATAGTATATGCATATGATAGAGGCAAGTTTTCAAACCTATACCTTTTTAAAAACTGTTGTGGTGATAACTAAAGATTTTGAGATATATGCTATATGTGTATGATTTCAAAATGATTTCTTTGATGCTAAGTCAAAGGTATTGATACAAGTTGAACTTATAAGCTATGGATATAGTAGTATTTGGAACTGATGTGCTAAGCAAAACCCTCAGTAGGGGGGTATATACTCTGCAGTTATTCTTTGGACCGGGAATGGTATCAGTTGCTATCTAGGGTTATTTTATTGTACTATTATAATTAATCTAGTTAAGTGGTTCATAAACTAAAGACTATTTGGAGTTTAATCTATTAAGGGTATATTTATATATACGATGAATAGTATTATCTACCTTGTTGTTAAGAAAGTACTTAGAAATTATTTCTAAATAAATATTCTTTATTAAATATAGTTTGCATTAATTATTTAAAGCCTTACTTCTTAAGGAAGTATTTTGTGAAAACTATTTTAAACCCTAGATAGCTAATAAAGTTTTATTCAGTCAATTTTAAATATAATTAGAGAAGGTTCCCAAAAATCTATTTTCCCATTTAAGTCTATATTCAGACAGACTTAAATGTTCGCTCAAACTACAAATGCATGGGACCTTTCTCAAGATTTTATGGTTGTTTCAAGTGGACTGCCCGGTCCTAAATCTTTTAAATCAATGAATTTATCTGTCTGGTTTACTACCATCAAAATGATTTTGATTACTTCCTCAAGATTCGTGGGGTAAGATCAGTGGAATTAGTTGCATCCATTAACAAGCGTCAGCTTGGGAAATATGGGTGAATTTTCCTTTCCAACCAGAAATGACTACTTTGTGGAGTTGTATTCTTGGGGAAAAAGGGAAAGGAACTTCATGTTTCAGTGTTATGGATTTACTCGAACTTGGAGAGTATGTAAGGGACTGAGTAGCGCCGGTCCCCTAAGGGAATTACAATATGGCCGACGGACTGGTGAACGGGTCTGTTCTTCCCTTAGTTTATCAGAAATTGCCCGACCGTAGGAAAGAGGAGAGCAACAGGCCGACGGACTGGTGAAACGGGTCTGTTCTTCCTCATAGGAGAGTCACAGGCCGACGGACTGGTGAAACGGGTCTGTACTTCCTACCTACAACCGATTGGCGGGGAGGTAGGTCAGTCAGATACTGTCTATTCTTCCCTTCTACGTAGAAAAAGATCAGGGGGATACAGCTTGCGACTGATCATCGTAGGGGTATCCTCGGCGCCCAGAATCTCCGTCTACAGTTCATCATCCATGAAAGAAAATGTTTTATGCAAGTTATCAGAGAAAGAACCTGTTTAAGCAAGTTTCCAGAAAAGAAAAGTTTATTCAAGTTTATTCAAGTTCAGAAAGTGGATTGGAAATATTTTGCCTTGTCTTTATTTCCAGAATATGATATGAGATAAATGTTTGATATGAAAGATGATATTTGGAAATTCCTACAACTTCATCTTTTATTTTATGAGTTATGACTATGATAAAAACCTGATTAAGGATATATATGCACAAGTGGATTTTGGGTTACGGAAACCTTATATTTTCCTTATAACTTCATCTTTCAAGTATATGTTGATAGTCTGCTTATATTTTTCTATAGCAGATATTTTACAGAAAGGATATACTGAGTTATCTTGCTACTTCATCTTTTATTTTATACTAGAACTTTGTTCTTAGTATAAATATCGAAAGTTTGCAGAATATTATGGAGATGATATTTGAAATACAACAATGGTATTTTTGGAATACATTCCGATAAGGAAATGATTTCAGTATCAAGATATTTTGACAAGTTATTGTCTTATACCCGTTTTATTTTTGGGTTGAATAAAAGGCAGAATTATGCCATACTTTCATTACCTTGCTGAGCTATCGCTCACTCTTGCTATTATTTTATATATATTATATAGCAGCGAAGCAGGATGCCAATGGGACGACACATACCTCGCAAGGCGTTTCCATAAACAGTTTCTAGCAGTGATCCCGGGAATAGTACGAACCAATCGAAGCAGGCTACAACTTTTGGTATTCAACTCATGTATAGACATGAATGGTATTAGAGGATTGTGAGCATCAGAAGGCTAAGTTGGTAATGTAACAATACTTAGAAATTGTATCAGTAACAGATTCAAAAGACATTTAGGTATTGTAATAAAAATTATTTATTCTGCAGTTGTCGTAGTGTGTCGTTTCTGAGACTCTAACCTATGTGTGTGTGTGTGTGTGAGACATATGCTGTGGGGTCATGAGCAGGTGAATTATGAATGGTGTGAGTAATACAGGTAAGGCAAGGAGTAAATGGATTGTGACAACCCTAAATCCCTGACCCCAGATTTGGGGCTGTTACAGAGATGGTATCAGAGCGTTAGGTTACAGTCCTCAGAAACGATAGGAGATCGAGTCTTACAATACCCTTAGTAATGATGAGAACATCTAGAGCTCAAATTGAGTTCGTAGTCGGGTTAGAGGACATGACCCTGACTGTTTAAGATGAAGCCCGAGAGGCGACTTCTTTTGGGAAACAGTACTTAGGACTTCGTGGTTAGTCACCTCGATTCGTATGAGTTATAGATGGATGGGACTCTGAGATGCCAGATCCCGAGGCCTTCGAGTAGGCATTTGATGATGCGCTCCTTGAAATGGACGGAGACCCGATAAAGAAAGATCCATAGGAGGATCTAGAGGAAGACCCCATAGTGGGTCAAGGAAAGAATCTTGTAGAGGACGTGTTGATTGATAAAGATGTGGTGCGTTACTTGAGGTCTAATAATAAGACCGGACGAACCTTCGAGGGATAAATAAGTGACGAGACGAGAGTTTAAGGATCGTTCATGATTCATCAAGAGGTATGACAAAGAAAATGGAGTAGAGTCTCCAAAGCAGAAGAGGTAGAGGCAGTATAGCCAGTATTAGTGGATTGATTCGACTTGAGCGAAACCTGTTACTCGTAGTCGGTTATAGTTGCCCATAAGGAGGCGGCATACGTAGGAACCAAGATGTTCAGATTTTCACGAACGATTAAGGGTACTTAGTTGCCTAGAATAGTGAAAGGAATTGCTTTGGCTATGAGGTTTCAATCCCCCACGACCAGCGATTCCACTGGAACTAGTGTCTATTACATCATTGAGGAATGTTATTATCTCAAGGAAAATTTTGGTTATATGTACCATGCAAATGTCATTGTAAGACAAGCACGCTAAGACGGAATCGAGAACGAGATTTACCACCCTCAGGAAACCAGGAAGGAATTATGAGGATAGAACAGAAAGGTCAGAAATCAGATCCGAGTATTACTAGTAGGTAAATAGATTGATCAAATTTCCCAGATTTGGAGGGAAATTCAGCAAATTTTGGCAAACCTTGTCTTTCTGATTACCAGAGGATGTCACCAAAGAGAGTGGAAATTAGAGCGAACCCTGTGGATTGGGTAAGATAGCCGTTATATGGGTTGGTGGACAGACCCGGATTGCTATAATTGATTGTAGAGATAAAATGATGAAGTTGAGATTGGACGGTAAAGGCGAAATATATTTAAGGACCAAGACGGACTGAGAAATTCCGGGATTGACTTAAATGAAAAGGCTATTGTGCCAAAAGTGTTAAGCTTATGTAGCGCACGGGATTGATATGGGAGAAGGAATATTGGGTATAAGGATGATTGAAATAGAGACCGGATTTAAGCCTGTAGATTCTAACGATCTTCCGGAGTACCGCCCAGTCGACAGGTGGAATTGTCATTGCTACGGGAAACAACGATATCGAAGTCTTTTTATAGAACATAACGCTTACTTGAGATGTTTGCGCCTAGTCGAATAGAATTCCCTGCGATTGCAAATGTTGATGGTTGAATTCTTAGCGACTATTATAAGTCGGCAATGACGTAAGTATCGAGCACCTTAGGGTGTGCCTGGAGAAGAAAAGCTTTAGAATCGAACGATTATCCGTTAGAGGAGCCGACATAAAAGGCATCCATTGAGACCTTGGCAAACCTTCCCAATCTATGATCTATCTTGACCTCTCTCCAGGAAAGAATTCTGATAAAGGGTATATTCCCTTTTCGAAGTTATTTTATAACACTTGTGCTAAACCATATTCAGTTTCACTTGTGCCAGAGGCTGTCACAATGCCTACTTTCAGGTTTTCGAAGCCCTGCCAAATGATGTTATTTAAGCTTTCACTTTTATTCAAATAATGAATGACCCTATGGTGATACATCACCACTTGTTTGTTAAGTACCAGTATCTTGTGGTTATTCTTTTCTTTGTATTTTCTTTGGAAAACCGCACCTTTGGAATCTGTTCAATTTTAATCCAAGGTGTTCCTTTGAGAAATATTGTCGAAAGGCGATAATCATTAAATTGATCTCGAATTGCTTTCATACTTTTCAACTTCCACTGAGACGAACAACCCTATACTTATAGGGGCTACAAGGACTATCTGTCTGTGTGATAGAAGTCGGATGGGACGCCATCACTTGTAAGTTGTGAAATACAAGAAGGCTAATTACCTTTAGTAATGTCTCAATTGAGGCACACAACGTTGAGTTCTCTCGGTAAATTCTCTTACCTCCAATAAGGTTACCTTAAAACTCATAACCTTATGATCACCAGTGAGTGACATTTTCTTTGATATGGGAGCTATCTTTCAAGGCCCCATGATTTTGTTATCCTCATTGAATTCTAAGGGGAGGCCAACCAGGTCAAATAAGTCAAAATTCGCTGATAAGGAATTAGATTCGCAACGAAATCGCCTATGGCAGGAGCGAATCCCTAAGACGAATAGAATATTAGTGACATATCAATGAAATTGGTTTATTCTCCCAAGGATATTAGGATAATGGAAAGCGTGTCAATCGATATACGTGAAAGAAATAGCGATGTGCCGTGAACTCCAGTGACAACGGTGTTAGACAGATGCCCTATAGTGGAATTAATATTTTGGAGGAGTTGGTTACGAATGTAGACTACCTCTGGGTTAGCAAGATAAGTACTGACGATGGAGTCAGAGGGAGCTGATATGGTGACTTGGGAGAGGTGCAGCGTGTGTTGTTTAAAGGAATAATTTCCGGAAATATATGGAGACCCGGACGAAAATGAAAGTTAAAGAGTTAAAACAAGGAACCATGACTGTGACCGAGTATGAGGCCAAGTTTTCCGAATTATCAAGGTTTGTCCCGGAGTTTGTGAACACAGAAGAAAAGAAAGCCAGTAGGTTTCAACCAGGGCTACCTCCAACCAGCAGCCCATTATCGGGACCTTTAAATAGCAGGTGCCCTTCTATACTGTTTAGACAGAGCTAATGTATCGTTGTATATCAAGAAGTTGCATGACGATTAAACCTTAAGGCCGAGCTGCTAAGGGAATAATTACAAGTAGAAATAATCCATCGAGGGATTTTCCCATAAGACTGGTACATCCAGGTTGTGAACTAGAAATATGAGGTCGACACTTTTGATAGACCTGATTCCTTTAAAGTTGGGAGAAGGGTTCCAATGGAGCCCAGATTGATTGTAAGGGAGAGAGAGGAATAAATAAAGAATGGAGACAGATTCAGAGATTCTTGAATATAGTTTAGACTAAAAAAATTATTATGCCAGAGATATGAGGCATAATTAGCTCTTATGGTTGACGCCAAGAAAAGAGACACGAAGTATAAAGGAAACTACAATGGTTTTGGGAGATTGTACAAGGTTTTAATGAGCTACCAGATATCGATTTGGATGACATGAGAATGAATACCGAGTATTCAGGGTATAGGGGGAATGAAAGAGTTAGTGACTCAGTTACAAGAGTTGTTGTATAAGGGTATGATAAGACCCAGTGTACCACCATGGAGAGCCTGGTGTTGTTGTCAGAGAGAAAGATGTTAGCACAAGATTATGTATCGAACCTCGAGAATTGTATGAGTTCGACATGGAGAATAGGTACCCTTGTAAATGATTGTTTGATCAGCGGAAGAACGCTGTGTATTTCCAAATTTATTTAAGAACTGGGTATCACCAGTTGGAAGTTAAATCAGAGGATATGCCCAAGACTGCGATTCGTACTAGGAATAGACACTTCGAGTTTTCAGCGAAGTTATTTTGGGTTGACTAATGCACCCACAAATTTTATGGAATGTAATGAATTGGCTTTGAGTTACCCATGATAGTAGATAGCATGAGATGGATAAATGGCTAGAATTGACCTAGGATTATGACTGTGAGATACACTACCATCCGGGGAAGGCCAATGTGGTGGCCGATACCCTTACTTTAAAATGAGACAGAGATGGATTCCGAATGATCGGGAATTAAAGGATGAGATTTTACACAAAACCCAAGTTAGTCCAACAAACTAGAAAGACGAAAGATTTCATCAACAAGCGGCTAGTGACAACCAAGACAGACAGAGAAAGTATGCGGACTAAGCCCGCGAGTATAGAGATAGTACTGCTATTGATAAGCTAAATGGCATGTTGATGGATGACAAGCAAGTTGATGTTGGTGTATTTTCTGTACAAACAAGATAGAGAATATGAGGTTAGAGATTCGTGATGCTAACAGATATCCATGGAAAGAATTAATGAGATTTGGAAAGAAAGGGGAGTGAGCCCGAGATTTATTGGGCCATCTGAAATTTTAAAACGCGTCAGGAAGGTGGCCTACGAGCCAGCCTTACACCCCCCCCCCCCAAACTTGTAGAATGGTCATAACGGGGTTCATGTGTCAATGCTACGTCAGTATACTATAGATGCCCGACATATGTTAGAGTACGAGCAGGTAGATATACAACCCGGTCTGACTTACAAAGAACAACCTGTGGAAATCACGGATAGAAAAGAGCAAGTGCTAAGTGACGAGGTTGCCAAGCTAGTAAGAGGGTTGTGGAAAATCAAGAGGTGGAAGAATCCACCTGGGAGTTAGAAAGTGCAATGGAAGAGAAGTACCCCAGTTACTCCTAAGTTGATTCCGGGACGGAATCCTTTTAAGGAGGGGAGAATGTAATAACCCGAATTTTTGGTAAAATTTAAAACTTTTCTTATTATGATTAAGTGCATCAGTGAATAGTGAATTTGGTGGATGAATAGTGATTTTGAGAATTAACAAAGTTTTTCATGCCACCTACGTACGAGACATAGTGTGGATATTCGGAAGTCATATTAGTGATCTACGGAGTAAATAAGTGAATGTAAAGACGATCGGAATTCAGAAATTCCAAATTTTATTTTGGTGTAGTATTTGACCGGGCAGCTAATTCTATATTATTATATTCAAGAAATGAGATATTAAATTAAGGATTTGAGTATTTAATATTTTGGAATTTTATTTTATTTGATTTGAGAATTTAGAACGAAAACCACTGAGACAGTGAAACGAAGGTTCTAGAAACCGCTGATACTTTATAACGAGATTAAGTGATTAAGCGAACGAATCATGGATTAAGGATTGAAATTATGACAGGATTAAATATAGACATGGAAGTAACATGTAACAAGATTAATTCGAGAAATGCAACATTTGGATCATCCATGTGAAAGGAAAGCGAACTAGTAAAGCTGCTTGCCACCATGATCTCCATTGCGTGACACGTGTCCCTGCTTGCCACCATGATGCTCCACTGATTGACACGTGTCCTGGACATGCAATGACTCATCACTTTTTAATACAAAAATCAGCATTATCATTATCAACCAAGTCAAAACAAAAACAATTCCATTTCCTCCTTTTTCGGCCAAAAACAGACTGCCGGATTGTAAAATCCATATCTCCTTCATTTCTCGGTGGAAAATGGCGATCTATAGCTCGTTGGAAAGGTCTTGAGATAATCTACATTTCCTATGTCACGAGGTTCTTTCATTTGAGCAAGGTAAGACATTCATTTGTCCAGTTCTTTAAACCGGTGTATAGTAACTCCGAGAATTCATAACTTGTTCTTGATTTTCTTTTGCAAGTTTAAGGATGATAACCATGGATGAAGACTCTTTTGAGGCTTAAAAGATCTTGTGGTGTGTTTAAGGATTCAAGGAAGGTATAAAGACCTCTGCCCCCTTTTGTTTATATGAGTTTGAAGTGGTTTTGATGGTTATGTAAAGTTAAGATCATGATTAAGTAATTATATGAATTGTTGGTTGAGTTTGGAGGATGGGTTATGAATTTGTTTTGATTATTCATGGAGGATTTGACTGAGTGGAGGGTGTATAAGGTGGATGGTGAGTTTGGGCTTAATTGGTATTGATTTGGTTGTGTTTTGGAAATGGAAAACGTTACGATTATAGCCGTCGTAATGCCCATTTGATTTAAGGCTGTTTTGAGCAAGAATTACGAACTGGTATTGGAATATTTTTGAACAGAACTGACCATGAACATGTAGGTTTTGTTTTAAGGTTTGTTTTGGTATAAAGATCATGTCCATACGATTTACGGTTTAGGACAAAAGTGAGTTTTAGTAAACATCGTTCGGAGGAACAACCCCTCTCTGGTCAGTCACCTTGAGGCTGTATTTGGACCACTTAGAAGCCATATTAAAATGTGAAACTTTGAGGAATAATACTAGAGACAGTTAGGAAGGCTCACGAAAACGATTCGGATTAAAAAGATTATTTTTCGATTTTATAAAAATGTTTTAGCCGAGGTCGCGCAAGTGAAAACCACTAAGCACATGACTTAGAAACCAATGTTGTAAATGGTTAAGTATAACTTGTATTCGAAGATAGATTTTGGACTAAACCTACGACTTAAGTAATCGTCGATTAAACATGGACTTAGTATGAGCCTATAACGAGCTAGTAATTCCTTGGTTGTGTTTCGCTTACGTGTTTAAGCATTGAGTACAAGTGGATTATCCAGGGGATTAATCGTGCGTTTCTTTGACTTTGTCTAGATTGTCCGGCATCGTCGCGAACCTCTATCACTTCTCGAGCATCATGCAAGTTTACTAACCCTTACTCTATTGTTAGAGTGGGCATATTTTCGAATGTCTAATACTTGTTGATTCAGAAATATATCTATGTATATATATTCTTTGTTCCAAGTATCGTGCAAGTTTCTAAAACCATATTTTGAAGTATGCATATACTAGATGCATGTTTTCAAACCTCACATCGTATATAGATGTGATAGTATTCAAACTATTGAGACTATAGTATATGCATATGATAGAGGCAAGTTTTCAAACCTATACCTTTTTAAAAACTGTTGTGGTGATAACTAAAGATTTTGAGATATATGCTATATGTGTATGATTTCAAAATGATTTCTTTGATGCTAAGTCAAAGGTATTGATACAAGTTGAACTTATAAGCTATGGATATAGTAGTATTTGGAACTGATGTGCTAAGCAAAACCCTCAGTAGGGGGGTATATACTCTGCAGTTATTCTTTGGACCGGGAATGGTATCAGTTGCTATCTAGGGTTATTTTATTGTACTATTATAATTAATCTAGTTAAGTGGTTCATAAACTAAAGACTATTTGGAGTTTAATCTATTAAGGGTATATTTATATATACGATGAATAGTATTATCTACCTTGTTGTTAAGAAAGTACTTAGAAATTATTTCTAAATAAATATTCTTTATTAAATATAGTTTGCATTAATTATTTAAAGCCTTACTTCTTAAGGAAGTATTTTGTGAAAACTATTTTAAACCCTAGATAGCTAATAAAGTTTTATTCAGTCAATTTTAAATATAATTAGAGAAGGTTCCCAAAAATCTATTTTCCCATTTAAGTCTATATTCAGAAAGACTTAAATGTTCGCTCAAATTACAAATGCATGGGACCTTTCTCAAGATTTTATGGTTATTTCAAGTGGACTGCCCGGTCCTAAATCTTTTAAATCAATGAATTTATCAGTATGGTTTACTACCATCAAAATGATTTTGATTACTTCCTCAAGATTCGTGGGGTAAGATCAGTGGAATTAGTTGCATCCATTAACAAGCGTCAGCTTGGGAAATATGGGTGAATTTTCCTTTCCAACCAGAAATGACTACTTTGTGGAGTTGTATTCTTGGGGAAAAAGGGAAAGGAACTTCATGTTTCAGTGTTATGGATTTACTCGAACTTGGAGAGTATGTAAGGGACTGAGTAGCGCCGGTCCCCTAAGGGAATTACAATATGGCCGACGGACTGGTGAACGGGTCTGTTCTTCCCTTAGTTTATCAGAAATTGCCCGACCGTAGGAAAGAGGAGAGCAACAGGCCGACGGACTAGTGAAACGGGTCTGTTCTTCCTCATAGGAGAGTCACAGGCCGACGGACTGGTGAAACGGGTCTGTACTTCCTACCTACAACCGATTGGCGGGGAGGTAGGTCAGTCAGATACTGTCTATTCTTCCCTTCTACGTAGAAAAAGATCAGGGGGATACAGCTTGCGACTGATCATCGTAGGGGTATCCTCGGCGCCCAGAATCTCCGTCTACAGTTCATCATCCATGAAAGAAAATGTTTTATGCAAGTTATCAGAGAAAGAACCTGTTTAAGTAAGTTTCCAGAAAAGAAAAGTTTATTCAAGTTTATTCAAGTTCAGAAAGTGGATTGGAAATATTTTGCCTTGTCTTTATTTCCAGAATATGATATGAGATAAATGTTTGATATGAAAGATGATATTTGGAAATTCCTACAACTTCATCTTTTATTTTATGAGTTATGACTATGATAAAAACCTGATTAAGGATATATATGCACAAGTGGATTTTGGGTTACGGAAACCTTATATTTTCCTTATAACTTCATCTTTCAAGTATATGTTGATAGTCTGCTTATATTTTTCTATAGCAGATATTTTACAGAAAGGATATACTGAGTTATCTTGCTACTTCATCTTTTATTTTATACTAGAACTTTGTTCTTAGTATGAATATCGAAAGTTTGCAGAATATTATGGAGATGATATTTGAAATACAACAATGGTATTTTTGGAATACATTCCGATAAGGAAATGATTTCAGTATCAAGATATTTTGACAAGTTATTGTCTTATACCCGCTTTATTTTTGGGTTGAATAAAAGGCAGAATTATGCCATACTTTCATTACCTTGCTGAGCTATCGCTCACTCTTGCTATTATTTTATATATATTATATAGCAGCGAAGCAGGATGCCAATAGGACGACACATACCTCGCAAGGCGTTTCCATAAACAGTTTCTAGCAGTGATCCCGGGAATAGTACGAACCAATCGAAGCAGGCTACAACTTTTGGTATTCAACTCATGTATAGACATGAATGGTATTAGAGGATTGTGAGCATCAGAAGGCTAAGTTGGTAATGTAACAATACTTAGAAATTGTATCAGTAACAGATTCAAAAGACATTTATGTATTGTAATAAAAATTATTTATTCTGCAGTTGTCGTAGTGTGTCGTTTCTGAGACTCTAACTTGTGTGTGTGTGTGTGTGTGAGACATATGCTGTGGGGTCATGAGCAGGTGAATTATGAATGGTGTGAGTAATACAGGTAAGGCAAGGAGTACATGGATTGTGACAACCCTAAATCCCTGACCCCGGATTTGGGGCTGTTACAAGTTACATCCATATGTTTCGTTCTTGTGAGTTATGACCTGATTCTCAGGTTTATTCGTTGCGTGAAGTTGTTGGTTCGTTGATTAATAATAGTGGTTTCAATCTTGCTGAAATTACTTACTCTTTAATACATTTGGATTCCAAATAGTCGAAATCCACTTCCTTGATTCCATTGGTAGTCGTGAGATATCCATCTTGATGAGTTTTATTCATACCGCATATCTAGTCGGTACCATGTTGAAGCCTTGAAGTGCGTTCCTTATTCCTTGACCGAGCGTGTTGGCTCATTCTTACCCCTTGATTATTCTAACCTTCCAGAGTTGTTGGTTTCAGAAAATGTTGTGAATAGATTTGTTATCTTCAAAACTAGTATTTTTATACAAACTATGGTCTTGAAGACGTATGAGTTATATTTATTTCATATTTTCTACTTACTATTGTAGATATTGTTGATTCGGTCGCCGTAACGACCAATATAAATATTTTTGTGTTTTAAACTATTCAATTGAGAGAAGAAGAATGAGAAATTGTGGTAAATTACCAAACTTGTTTTGAAAATATTAGAGATTACAAATGTTTAAGCCAAAGGCTTGTTTATTTGAAAATCCAAAGTTTATTTTGGAAACCTTTCGTATTATATTTAATAATGCGCTTGCTGAGCAATTCATTCGCTCATACTTGTTTTATTCATATATATTTTAGCCTGCCAGAAAGAAGGTGTATTGGCAAGAGTTGTCCGCGTAGCTGATCAGAGATGGGGAAAGATATTAGCGTAAAGACGTTTTGATCCAGAGCATTGGAGCTAGTGAGAGGTTTTGTATATAGATGTTTTCTATTGAATAATATATTGTATAAGATTAGTTGCCTGGTATACTTCTTATCGAAGTTATACTAGTGTATTAGAATTTTTGTAAAGAGAATGGTTGTAAGGAAGAAAGATTGTTGTAATGAAATTTTGGATTCTTGTTTCTAGCACTATAACCTTTAAAGATTCTTGGTAGAGTTGGGGTCACAGATATTATTATTATTGTGTTGATTTTATATTGAACAGGTTGTTTGGATTAAGAGTGCAGTGTGACGACCAAATCCTTTGACCCCGGATTTGGGGGCGTTACAAAATCCCTAAAGTTAAAATATTAAGTCAATTAGATGCCTTCCAATGGGCAACACTCGTCAAGACCTAGATCGAGAAAGAGTGGGTTCGCCAAAGCAAAGCACTCCAATCTATCGTGGTAAGACGTGATGAAGTAAATGTGATACTTAACTGTTAGACCATTGGGTTAGACTTAACTAAGTTACCACAATAGGATTGTGAACTTAGAGGCATGGAGCTTGGTATGATTTATTAGATAAATGTGAACAAATGTTGTTCTACCAAACTTTCCAAGAGTTATATATGATATAATTGACAAGAGTTGTCTACCTAAATAAATCATGTTTTGGGAGTAAAGCCAAAGCTGACCTTAAGCATGACGAAATATGGATCTTGGCTCACTAGAAGGATTTAGAGTAATGCCTTCCTAATTAATAGTTAGGGCTATTTATTTGATAAAAATAGTGGGAGGTATATAATGATATACCAGAATCACTTAAACATAATAATTAATAAATTTGCAACCTAGATTAATTTTATGCACCTTAATATTGTAGTTATCAAATGACAAATAACACAAACAACTTCTCTATGCGATCAGTCCTTGAGAAGGACAAGCTGACAGGAACAAATTTCCTCGACTGATATAGGAGCTTGAGGATCGTCCTCAGGCACCACGATGTTAGTCAAATTCTTCCCTTACCTTTTAGATGAGAATGTAACATGTGTCGAACATAATGCTTATTGGAAGCAAATTGATGATTCGACTGCTGATGTTTCATGTCTCATGCTTGCAACTATGAGTGTTGAGCTTAAGAAACAATATGAGCATATGGATGCTTATGAGATATTTGAGCACCTTAAAAGATGTTTGAGGAAAAGGCTCGTCAAAAGGGATTTTACAATAGCAAGACACCATACACCTACAAGTAGGGAAAGTGAGATTCGGTTGGTCCAAATGTTCTAAAGATGATAGGGTATAATGAGTACCTTGATTATTATTTTTTTGGGTTTCAAGATTGGTCTAGAGACTCGGAATGATTTGATCATACAAATCTTTGAACAATAACTATTCTCAATTAGTTAGTGAACAACGAAATAAATGAGATAGACATAGCACCCACTAAGTTGTGAAGCAAGTTGAGAACTGCTGTAAGCAACATGATAAATGCATGGACTACTCCCATAATGATGGTGAATGTAGGAATGTGAATGGGAAAGGAAAATGGAATGGAAAGAAGAAGATTTGATCTAATTCTATAGCCCATATTAAACTATAATCCCAAAGAGGTTTTGTCGCCTAAAGGAGGTGTTGCTAATTAAAGAAGACGATTGTCGCTTCTGTGGAAAACTGAAAGACTGGAAGTTAAACTGTCATGCTTATTTGGAAGATCTAAGAAGAAGACCGGCGAGGGTCAAGCTTCAGGTTTCGGGTTAGAATTGGAGCAAAAGTTGTTGCTCTAGTTGAAGTAACTCGTTACTTAATTTTGCCTATAAGGCTAAGTTTAAAACTTGATAATTGTAACTACGTGCCTCTAAGAGTAGAGACATTATATTGGTTTCTTGTATGGACAAGAAAGGTTTTTCATTTTAATTGGATATATAACAATTGTTGTTTATTACATTCCAATAAAAAGGTTAATGATGTTGCACAATTAGTTAACAATTTATATGTTCTAAAAATGACTCAAATCAAACATTACCTCTAGCACTGTAGTTAAGACCATATTATAAGAAATGCATTTCCAATTTACATACTGATGGATGATTGGATAAGTTTGATTAGGAATCATACGAAGAATGCGAATCTTGGTTTATTTGGTAAAAAGACAAAAAGCCCCTTTTACTAGAAATGGTGAAAGGGTCATCGAACGATTATGACTTATACATGGTGATGTATGTGGTCATATACGTACGATGGCAGAAGGTAGGTTTTACTACTTTATAGCGGTTACTAATGATTTCAGTAGATACGAATATGGATATCTTTTGAAGAACAAATTCGAATCTTTTGAAAAGTTCAAAGAATATTAAGCTGAAGTAGAAAAGGTTCAAAGAAAGGGGTTTCTAAGAACTAAAATCACACTTTATTGGACATAGTGCGATGGATGATGAGTCAAGAGGATCTTCCAATAAGTTTCTGGGGTTATACCCTAGATACATGTGCATATACACTAAACCGTGTTCCTACTAAAATGGTTCAGGAGACACCATATAAGATATGGACTGAGAAAAGTCATAGCATGTCATTTATGAAAATTAGGGGATGCCAAGCGTTTGTGAAACGTTTAACCTCTGACAAGCTAGGTCCAAAATCAGATAAATGTAATTTTGTGGGATACCAAATTAAAACAAAAGGGGTATTACTTCTTTAATCCTCCAGAGAACAAAGTGTTTGTTGCTCGGACTGTTGTATTTATTGAGAGAGAATTTCTTTCTAAAAGAAATAGTGGGAGGAAAATAGATCTCGATGAGGATCGAGAACCACGAGATAACATTGAACCAAAGTTGGAATAAGAGCATAATGTACAAGAAAATGTTAATGACAATACTGCTCAAGAAACACAGGTTGTTCGTAGGTCTGGTAGGATTCACCATGAGTCCGAGAGATATTATGAATTTCTCTTGACTCGGGATGGTGATGTAACGCTTGTGAATAATGATAATGAGCCTCTTACCTACCAAGATGCTATGAACATTCCAAGATCTAAAAGTTGGCAGGAGGCCATGAAATCTAAGATGGATTCCATGTATGAAAAACCAAGTATGGACTTTGGTTGATCTACCTAAAGGGGTAAAACCTATAAGGTGCAAGTGCGTTTTCAAGAAGAAAACTGACATGGATAGTAATGTACAGACCTATAAGGCACGACTGGTGGCAAACGGTTTCAAGTAAATTCATGGTATTGACTATGATGAAACTTTCTCACCAGTGGCAATGGTCAAGTCCATCGGGATTTTGCTTGCTTACTATGACTACGAAATCTGGCAAATGGATGTCAAGACTACTTTCTTAATGGAGCGTTGAAAAGGTTGTGTACATGACACAACCTGAAGGTTTTGTAGATCCAAGTTTTGTTAGAATGGTATATAAAATAAGTCGATCCATTTATGGATTAAAGTAAGCCTCGAGGAGATGGAATATACGTTTTGATGAAACAGTCAAATAGTTTGGCTCTATTCAAAATGAAGATGAACCGTGTGTTTACAAGAAGGTTAGTGGGAGCCATGTGGCATTCCTAGTATCATATGTAGATGATATATTACAAGGAATGACATTCTTTCTCAACAGACTGTTAAGACTTGGTAGAGAAATAGTTTCTAGATGAAAGACTTAAGAGATGTGTCCTATATCTTAGGGATCATGATCTATAGAGATAGATCACGAATATTTTTCGGCTTAAGTCAGAGTACATACATTGACAATGTATTACACCAATTAGGGATGCAAAGAGGCTAAAAAGGAAATGTTCCAATGTCTATGAGATAGTGATCTCAAAATAAATGGTCTAAAATCATTGGATGATATGGACCATATTAGTGTAGTTCTATATGCTTCGGAAATTGGTTTCATAATGTATCTGATGATATGTACTCGTCATGAAGTCTCGTATGCTTTAAGCATGACGAGCAGGTACCAGTCTAATCCAAATGATGGTCACTTGATTGGAATCAAGAATATTCTTAAGTGCCTGAAAAGGACTAAAGACTCATTCTTGGTATATGGAGGAGATAGAAAGCTGGATGTAAAATGTTACACGGATAATAGTTTCTAGACATACAGGACGGTTTTGTGTCTTAGTCTGGATTTGTGTTTTGTCTAAATAGATGTGTTGTAAGCTAGAATAGTTCATAGCAAGAACCGTAAACGATTCTACAATCGAGGCTTAGTATATTGATACTAGCGAAGTAGCCAAAGAGGATGTTTTGGTAATTTACTAAGGCGATATCACCTTATTAATGAGATTAATGATCAAGGAGATATACTTATATGTAAAGTGCATACTATTGATAATATTGCAGAACCACGGACTAAGGCTTTGTCGCAGCAGAAGCATGTAAGTCACACTAGTTCCAAATGTATTGGATACATGGGATATTGGCTCTAGTGCAAGTGGGAGATTGTTAGTATTAGTGCTCTAGAGACAATACTTTTATGTTTTAAAGAAAACATTTTATTATTATAAATTATGTTTTATTGATTATTATTATTAGTTTATTATGTCTTTATTTACTGCGTTATAAATGTTAGCATAATAAATGTCCTTGGAATTATGATATGTATTCGATATCTTTAAGTATGAGACTTAAAAATGAGATTATATAAATAGTATCTTTATTCCTAAATATCCCTAGTCGAGTGTTATTATTTAAGGATAATAATAATGCATAGAGACTAGTATGTTTGTTGACTGATGACCACATCTCATTGGTCATAGGTATGGTGATACTAAAGTCAAAACATAGGTGCATGTAAGAGTACATGACACTGGATTGACCCGCCGTGAGATTACACATGTTAATAGTGTCATAAGTAATTCTCACTGTGATAATGGTGTAATGATCCTTATACCTGAAATCATTATATTTTTATACGAGAATTAATATACTTTGATTACATTAAAAGTTACCTTTGACCGGGTGATGATAAAAGTGGACATTGGGTATATTATGAATCGTATGAGAAATATGAATGATCTAGATGGGATTTAACCCTCCTAATTTTAGGAGCGATATTATTGGCCTCTTGTTTGAGTGAGACTAAGAAATGCACGGCCGTGCTCAAATGTTGATTTGATTTATTAGTCTACTCATCAATCAAGAAAACTAAGATTAAATTATGAAGAGGATGACACATTACATGCCTCGATTTTAATCTATAATATTAAGGTTAAAGGGATTATATTACATGGAACATTATTCACGAAAGGCTTAATCGAATCACCGATTTAATTATTATTACTTGGGTGACAATGATGTATTACTAGATGCCGCTCATTGTTTACAATTTTAATTAGTTATTAAAATTGTTACCAACGTAATAATAACCTACAGGGTCACACACAAAGAACGCTTGAAGGAGAAATAATTTAAATTATGAATTTAAATTTAAATAAGTAATTTATTCTATTTATAATATTAATTAAATATGACTTGATTAATTATTTAAATAGAAAATGGAATTACTTAAACTAAATCTGAAATTAATTTATTATTTAATTAATTCGCACTTAATTAATTAATAACTAATTTCAGAATTAGTTTAAGTAATTCCATTTTCTATTTAAATAATTAATCAAGTCATACTTAATTAATATTATAAATAGAATAAATTACTTATTTAAATTTAAATTCATAATTTAAATTATTTCTCCTTCAGTTAGTATTCCTGATACTGCACCAAGTCAAGTGGTTAATATTTCAGACTCTCCAGCACAGGACTCTCCAACAAAAAGACATGTTGATATTTCATGGGAGAAGTATGGTGCTGCTGCTTCCAATCTTGGGATAAAACATCCAATGGAAAAGCTAAGGAAGGCAGAGGAGTTAGTCTATCAGAGACAGAAGAAACTGAAAGGATCAAGCCCACAAGAACCTGAACCTCAAAGTGGTTCAGCAGCTCTTTCTGATGATCCAGCCACACAAGAACCACTCAATCAAAGTTTGAGTGAAGGCTTAGCTAGTGGAATGGTCCCACAAGAACCATTTTCTCAAAGGGAGAATGCAGACATCGACATTCCAGCTACACAAGAACCATCTTCTCAAAGTGAAGATGCAGGCCAAGCTACAGTTTCTGAGAAATTTCCTGACAATGCTCAAGGGATTTCTGGTGCAGATGAAGTTCAAAGATTGGTCGAGGACACTGTCAATGAGGGAAGCACACAAGAACCTTTGACTCAAAGTGTTGAAGCAGCTTCTGAACCTCAAGCTCCACAAGAACCATTGGTAGCAAATATTGATGCAAGCATATCAAATCCTGACGCTAGTGGTGCTCCTGATGTTGAACCTATCCTGATACAGCCACTTCGTTCAAGGCCAATGGATCATCCTATCACAGATTCACAGGATAAAATGAAAGGTATAGCTATTTCTGATCCTGATGTTACTCATAGTACTGATGATGATGACTCTGATGATAGTGATGATGATGAGAATCAAAAAGAGAAGGAACAGCTTGCTACAGCACTCAAAATTAGTCTTGGAACTAATTTTGGTTCATCAAGTACATATATGGCTGGCAAAGCTTCCACTGGGAAAGATCAGAGACAAGATTTTTCTATTCCTTCCTTTAATACTGCTGAGGCACTTAGACAGAATGAATGGAACAATTCATGGCACAGATCTGCTGAATCTGTAAGTTATTCTTCTGCTTTGGAACATGCCTATGATGCAGTGAAATCTATAGAGAATCAAGACTTGAAGAATCATTTGAAGGCTACAACTTTGTTATCCAAAAGTCTAAAAAGTGAGATTGATTCTATCAAGAACTCAACTGAGTTGGTGAGGAATGATATTTCTCAAAATTTTACAAAGGTGCCTACTGCTTTTCAGCTAAGGGTAGTAGAATCCCAAGTGAAATCTGTTATTTCTGAACAAACCTCTATCAACAGAAGGATTGATTCTCTGGATACCAAGGTAACTGACATTCAAGCCTCTCTTTCCTTAATTTTGAATTTATTGTCAAATCCTGATGTCAAAAAGGGGGAGAAGGTTAGTCGGACAAAATGCACACCTGATCTAGTATTAAGGAATAATGATGATGATACTGGAGATGATGGTAGTGACAAAGTAATACAAGGAGAAACCTCTGATGCTGCTGTTATGAAGTCTACAATTCAAACTTCACAAAGTCAAACAACGCAGTCAACTCATGTTTCTGATTCTGGAGTTAAGACAGTAAGAACGTTGGTGCAATCTCAGATCCTGACGGAAGAACAAATCCTGACACCTGGTCATGGACATACTCTTGCTACAATTCCTGAAGGTGATGAAGATATTTTTATTGATAATCCTGAAGATGCATCAAATTTATTCCAGAAGTTTTCTACAAAAGATGGCAGAATTGTTACTCTATATCACACTGATAAAAGAGTTCAACAATTATATGCAAGAAAAGCACTCTCTACAGCAAGTGAAAAATATCCTGATCTCTCACATGAAGAATTCTTAAGACAACAGAGAGAAATGACGGAAAGCTTTAATAATTCTGCTCCTGCTAGAGGTAGAGGAGGCAGAGGTAGGAGAGGAGCTAGAAGAAGTAGAAGAGGTTCTTCAAATCAAACAATACCTAGACAGACAAGGTCTCGAGGGTTAAGAATTGAAGAAATTCCTGAACCTATTCAAACTCTAGTAGTTCCTGACAGATCTACTTTTGGTGATGATGGAAATATTGAAGAACCTGTATTGAGAAGAAAATCAAGAAAATCAACTCTATGCAATACAAATCAAATTGAAGAATCTAATCCTGATGTTGTTCTTGATAATATTCAAGATCCTGGTGATTCTGAAATTCTGCAAGAGATTGATTTGATAATCTTATCTACTGTGGTTGATTCTCACAACAAGGAAGTAGATGAAGAAGAAGAATCCAGAAGAAGTGAAATTACAAGATCAACAAATAGAGATTTCAATCTCTATGTACAAAGGCTTAAACTCTCAAACAGAAGAAAGTGGAGGAACTCAAGCAGACAAGAATCTTCACTGGAAAGAAGCTATGCCTTTGAAAAGGAAAAGGATAAGAAGTGGAAACACATTAGCACACTAAGTTGTGATACACTTATCAATTTTCAGTCTGGAGGAATTATTACAAATGCTTCAAGTGTTGTTGATTTATCTGGGATGGTTAGATCAAAAGCACTCTGGTTAAAGATGTTTTCAAATCTGAAGCAATTGACAAGTAATTCAAGAGGAGGTATTGGACACAGGGATGCTGAATATATAAATATGTCATATGTTGATCCTTACTCCTTAACTGAAATTGGAGGTACTTTAACTTCTGAAAACCTGAACAATTTACTAGCTGTTGATATAGTTATAGATTGTCATGATGGTTTTGACAAGAAAGAAAAGCTTCTGTACTTCATGAAAGATGGTACTGTGAAGATTTTATCTATTCAAGATCTGCTGATGAAAACTACACAGGAACTGAAATATGTTCATTATCTTTTGAGATCGAAGAATCAAATGTGCAAGGAATGGAGTGACATAATTTTGTCAACAATAAGAAGAAAACTGGATGGAAACAGTAATTTCAATGGTAATTATACTCCCATGTACTTAAATCAAAGAGGTCAGGATGTGGAAATGCAAAGGGGTACTGCTGTTAAAGAAGTAACTTTTGGCATGACACAACTTACTCTCAATCCTGATGGGAAGGAAATTGCTTATCTTTTGCTTGAAGAGCATAGTCTTCAGAAAAGCTCCATATTGAATCTCAGAGCAGCTATCTACCAGATTAATGAGGAAGATGAAGAACTCAGAAATCTTAAGGAAAGACTGATTCAAATTCTTGAAGAAAAAGAAGAAAATTTGTTATCCAACTTCTTGAAGATGAATCTGTTCTATCAAAGAATTTAAACAGATAAGTTATTGCTGCAGATTCTGTACATTTTGTATATATGTTTTTGACATCATTGAATCTTAGGAATCTATACTTTATTTCACAAAGTATGAGATTGGGGGAGATTGTTAGATCAGAATTCAATGATCGTCAGGAGCTAGACTCAACTGATCAGGATTGCTGACGTCATCAGGATTACATGGTCGTCAGGATCAAGATACATATCAGGACTGGGATCAGGATTGATCATCAGGACTGGAAGCTGATCAGGATTCCTACTTCGAGTTATATTTGGAGTCTAGTTAAACATGGAAGTTTATTCTGTCGGTTCCTGGTTTGTAGTATGTAGCTATCAATTATGGATAGGTTTCAATCTTTGTAATTGATTAGGACTTATCATTGATAGAGAAGCTGTGTAGTATATAAACACAGTTTTGGTTTCGATTTATGTACGTGAACATAATCGAATAGAAGCTCTCAAGAACATAGAATTTCTTGAGAGAGTTTTTGTAAGCTAGCAGCTCTCAAGAACATCAGAATTTCTTGAGAGAGTTTGTAACAGTTTTATATCAGATTTAATAAAGCTGTTATCTTTCTTTCATATTTGTGATATATACATTAAGAAGTCGATTATCTTATACTATTGTATTCAACCCCCCTTCTACAATAGATTATTACTGGGCAACATGATGAATCTGAAATTCTGCAAGAGATTGATTTGTTAATCTTATCTACTGTGGTTGATTCTCACAACAAGGAAGTGGATGAAGAAGAAGAAGCCAGAAGAAGAGAAATCACAAGAAGAACAAATAGAGATTTCAATCTCTATGTACAAAGGCTTAAACTCTCGAACAGAAGATTATGGAGAAATCCAAGCAGACAAGAATCTTTACTAGAAAGAAGCTATGCTTTTGAAAAAGAGAAAGATAAGAAGTGGAAAAACATAAGTACACTGAGGTGTAACTCGCCTATCAATTTTTAGAATGGAGGAATTATAACAAGTGCTTCAAGTGTTGTTGATTTGTCTGATATGGTTAGATCAAAAGCACTCTGGCTACGAATGTTTTCAAATCTGAAGCAATTGACAAGTAATTCAAGAGGAGGTATTGGACACAGGGATGCTGATTATCTGAATATGTCATATGTTGATCCTTACTCCTTGACTGAAATTGGAGGTACTTTAACTTCTGAAGACCTGAACAATTTATTAGCTGTTGATATAGTTATAGATTGTCATGATGGTATTGAAAAGAAAGAAAAGCTTCTGTACTTCATGAAAGATGGTAGTGTGAAGATTCTGTGCATTCAAGATCTGCTGATGAAAACTACACAGGAACTGAAATATGTTCATTATCTGTTAAGATGGAAGAATAAAGTGTGCAAAGAATGGAGTGTCATGATCTTGTCAACAATAAGAAGAAGACTGGATGGTAATAGAAATTTCAATGGTAATTATACTCCCATGTACTTAAATCAAAGAGGTCAAGATGTGGAAATGCAAAGGGGTACTGCTGTTAAAGAAGTAACTTTTGGCATGACTCAACTTACTCTCAATCCTGATGGGAAGGAAATTGCTTATCTTTTGCTTGAAGAGCACAGTCTACAGAGAAGCTCCATTCAGAATCTCAGAGCAGCTATTTACCAGATTAATGAGGAAGATGAAGATCTCAGAAATCTTAAGGAAAGACTGATTCAAATTCTTGAAGAAAAAGAATAAAATTTGTTATCCAACTTCTTGAAGATGAATCTGTTCTATCAAAGAATTTAAACAGATAAGTTGCTACTGAAGATACTTGTACATTTTGTAAATATGTTTTTGACATCATTGAATCTTAGGAATCTATACTTTACTTCACAAAGTATAAGATTGGGGGAGATTGTTAGATCAGGATTCAATGATCGTCAGGATCTAGACTTCAACTGATCAGGATTGCTGACGTCATCAGGATTGCATGGTCATTAGGATCAGAATGAATATCAGGACTGGGATCAGGATTGATCATCAGGACTAGAAGCTGATCAGGATTCCTACTTCGAGTTATATTTGGAGTCTAGTTAAATAAGGAAGATTATTCTGTCGGTTCCTGGTTTGTAGTAATGTAGCTATCGATTAAGGATAGGTTTCAATCTTTGTAATTGATTAGGACTTATCATTGATAGAGAAGCTGTGTAGTATATAAACACAGGTTTAGGTTTCAATTTATGAATGTGAGGTGAGGAGAACGAGATTGAAACACTCGAGTATTTTTGTATCCTAGAAGCTCTCAAGAACACAGAATTTCTTGAGAGAGTTTTTGTATCCTAGCAGCTCTCAAGAACACAGAATTTCTTGAGAGAGTTTGTAACAGTTTTATATCAGATTTAATAAAGCTGTTATCATTCTTTCATATTTGTGATTCATATCTTATTAAGTCGATGTTAGGAAAATGTTGTTCTTGATGATAAACATAAAACACTTAGTAGAATTTTTGTAAAGTAATTTGTAGCTGTCAACGGAATGGTATGCTTTGCAGCAATCCGTTGACAGGTAGCTCATCAACGAAATGAGTGATGCAGCAACTGCATTGTACAATACTTCATAGTTTGATATGCATTTTCTTGTAGGTATTAGATAGGTTTTCTAAGTCATGTTGACTAAGTACTAGATAGGCAAAATAGGTTGGTGAATTGTAAATATATTTTGCCTTGTAATTTTGCCTAAGTGAAGACATGTCAACGGATTGAAGATTGCTCTATCAACGGAATGAAGATTACTCTATCAACGAAACGAGGAATACACCATCAACGGAATGAAGAATAAAGCTATCAACGAAACACATCTCCCTACTATCAACGAATCATTGTTGCTTTTCTGAATAGTTGACAAAGTGATAGTGACAGTTTTCTGACTGCTCAAAAGGTGATGTAGAAGGGTACAGTGCATTGGAAACCATTAAATTGGACATTGGAAATAAGGAAACATCCTAGTTTCCAATTGGGTTCTTGGAATGAACTATTATAGACAGAAGACAAAGATCTCCAAGGACCACTGGACAAAGGGATGAAAAACAAACTATTGGCGGTTACTCATTGTACTTTTAGTGTAGCCAAAAATAGAGTTGTAAACTTGGGCTTATATAACCAAGTGTAGCAGTTACTTTAGAAGTAAGAGAAGAAAAACAAACAGATTGTATTAGCTATCTTTGAGAGCATACTTCTCTACATTCTTGTAACTGAGCAGTTGTGTACATCTTTGTATCACAGATTATTTCCGCAATAAAAACACTTCAGTTGGATCATCAAACAATCCAACTGAATTATTTACTTCTTGTGTTTTTATTTAATCAGTTCAGTTTTCTTTATTTATTTTTTAAGTTCAAGAAAATATCTAGAATTGTATTCAACCCCCCTTCTACAATTCTGTTAGGTCATTTGGGATTAACAATTGGTATCAGAGCAAGCTTCTAACATACAAGAAGTTTAAAGATCAAGACCAAAACAGATACCATGGTGAAGAAACATTCACCATCATTATGGGAGTAGTCCATGCATTTATCATGTTGCTTACAACAGTTCTCAACGTGCTTCACAACTTAGTGGGTGCTATGTCTATCTCATTTATTTCGTTGTTCACTAACTAATTGAGAATATTTATTGTTCAAAGATTTGTATGATCAAATCATTCCGAGTCTCTAGACCAATTTTGAAACCCAAAATAAATAATAATCAAGGTACTCATTATACCCTATCATCTTTAGAACATCTGGTCCAACCGAATCTCACGTTCCCTACTTGTAGGTGTATGGTGTCTTGCTATTGTCAAATCCCTTTTGACGAGCCTTTTCCTCAAACATCTTTTAAGGTGCTCAAATATCTCATAAGCATCCATATGCTCATATTGTTTCTTAAGCTCAACACTCATAGTTGCAAGCATGAGACATGAAACATCAGTAATCGAATCATCAATTTGCTTCCAATAAGCATTATGTTCGGCACATGTTACATTCTCAGCTAAAAGGTAAGGGAAGAATTTGACTAACATCGTGGTGCCTGAGGACGATCCTCAAGCTCCTATATCAGTTGAGGAAATTTGTTCCTGTCAGCTTGTCCTTCTCAAGGACTGATCGCATAGAGAAGTTGTTTGTGTTATTTGTCATTTGATAGCTACAATATTAAAGTGCATAAAATTAATCTAGGTTGCAAATTTATTAATTATTATGTTTAAGTGATTATGGTATATCATTATATACCTCCCACTATTTTTATCAAATAAATAGCCCTAACTATTAATTCGGAAAGTATTTCTCTTAAATCTTTCTAGTGAGCCCAGATCCATATTTCATCATGCTTAAGGTCAGCTTTGGCTTTACTCCCAAAACATGATTTATTTAGGTAGACAACTCTTGTCAATTATATCATATATAACTCTTGGAAAGTTTGGTAGAACAACATTTGTTCACATTTATCTAATAAATCATACCAAGCTCCATGCCTCTAAGTTCACAATCCTATTGTGGTAACTTAGTTAAGTCTAACCCAATGGTCTAACAGTTAAGTATCACATTTACTTCATCGCGTCTTACCACGATAGATAGGAGTGTTTCGCTTTGGCGAACCCACTCTTTCTCGATCTAGGTCTTGACGAGTGTTGCCCATTGGAATGCATCTAATCGATTTAATATTTTAACTTTAGGGATTTTATTATTAAAACGACCATGATCCCATCATCAAGAGATTCCCAATTTTTCCTTGAACTAAGTACTTCAATTCAAAATTCATCAATGGTTTGATTTCCAGTCCAACGGAGGAGTCACACTGGTCTCACTTAAAACCCGATTTCTTTACAAGCGCTGCTTGTATTTTTGTCAAAATCGCCCCATATCAAAAAATTGAAAATTCATACTTATTTCCGTGTTTCATAAACACAGGAATCTCATGTTCGTTTTGTTGAATTTTAAAATCTTGAATCGTTATAGATTTTATCTTGTTTAGCAAACATGGCATGGGTGACGTATCTAATACATACATGTTTAATCTAATTAAAGCATGCATCATTATCTACGCATACATATCATCATCACATGCATCATATATATAAAGTGCGTAAAGTAAACGTGTTTGGTTATGGCCCAACCTAAGTGATCTTTCCAAGCTAATGGAAAAATCAAGGTCAATCTATGGTGGTATCAAAATACAATACAATGTTACAAGTCTTCAAGCTTTAACTTGCCTCCTTGCTTGCCTCCTTGTAATGCTTCCTTGGTTCTCCATCTTGGATGTCTTTATATATATTACATAAATAAAACAACTTATCCTACTGAACTTACAAGTAGAACTCGAGTTACATTCGAGATTTAAACATTACAAGGAATAACGACATGCAAGTCGTATTTAGAAACCAAACCATTAAAACAAAACCACTATCTATGGGTCTTTAGGCCATAACCAATCACCATGCTCATATAACAATTAAGAACATCTCATATTGCATTAACATATCATACCATATCATATTTCTCATGATCCAATCATAGAAATCAAATAAAGTGTAAATCAGAAAATCAAAATCAGAATTCTGAAAACATTAAATCGTTGTTTATAGACAGTAAACAACGTCAAACGCCTTACAGACGAACGAGTGAATTTGTCAGTTTTGTTCAGACGCCCGTTTCCCTTTCCGAAAAGGTATTTTCGGCGAAATTCTAACAAAGTATGCAAATTTCACTAAATATGCGCAACGTATTCAGAAATCGTATCGAATACGATTCTCATAATTCGATTTAATATGTATCATATACATACAGCAATATACACAATCATCTCATGATTATCAAATCCTCATGAATATCATATATTCAAAAACATATACATACATATATATATAAATCAACACAAAAACATGGTAGATCGCAAATATGCATATATATCGAAAACTGTTAAACACACAACCGAATTAAAACATTTCGCAAGTAGCTCTGATTCCATTGAAGGGTTTCGAGCACATAAACACAACGGAAAACGTAAAAATAAATAAAAATTCGAAACCCACCCGCAGGATCCATGCGAAAACAAAAGATTTAATTCGGAGATTAAGAACAAATACCTTAAGAAGCTTTAACAGTTCATTAATGGAAGATTAATGGATATCCAAAGCTTGTTCAATCACCATGTATCCCGCTCTCGCGATCTACACTCTACGTTATCCACACGAACGCTTTTCTTGAAGGATTAATATGTACTAGCACCCGAAAACTGTTTCTTTCTCTCTCTCTCCCTTTTCTTGCTCTCATAAGCGGCTAGGGTTTTAATGTAAAAACGTTTTTCATCATCAAAATCAGCCCTCTTTTAGAGTTTATATAGAGAGAGGAAAATAGTTTTCTAATTATAATCCAGTTATAATAAAATACTAATCCGAAATTCCAATTTATTATTTAATTAAGTCGCACTTAATTAATTAATAATTAATTTCAGAACTAGTTTAAGTAATTCCATTTTCTATTTAAATAATTAATCAAGTCATACTTAATTAATATTATAAATAGAATAAATTACTTATTTAAATTTAAATTCATAATTTAAATTATTTCTCCTTCAAGCGTTCTTTGTGTGTGACCCTGTAGGTTATTATTAGGTTGGTAACAATTTTAATAACTAATTAAAATTGTAAAGAATGAGCGGCATCTAGTAATAAATCATTGCCACCCAAGTAATAATAATTAAATCGGTGATTCGATTAAGCCTTTCGTGAATAATGTTCCAGGTAATATAATCCCTTTAACCTTAATATTATAGATTAAACTCGAGGCATGTAATGTGTCATCCTCTTCATAATTTAATCTTAGTTTTCTTGATCAATGAGTAGACTAATAAATCAAATCAACATTTGAGCACGGTCGTGCATTTCTTAGTCTCACTCAAACAAGAGGCCAATAATATCGCTCCTAAAATTAGGAGGGTTAAATCCCATTTAGATCATTCATATTTCTCATACGATTCATAATATACCCAATGTCCACTTTTATCATCACCCGGTCAAAGGTAACTTTTAATGTAATAAAAGTATATTAATTCTCGTATAAAAATATAATGATTTCAGGTCTAAGGATCATTACACCATTATCACAGTGAGAATTACTTATGACACTTTTAACATGTGTAATCTCACGGCGGGTCAATCCAGTGCCATATACTCTTACATGCACCTATGTTTTGACTTTAGTATCACCATACCTATGACCAATGAGATGTGGTAATCAGTCAACAAACATATCTATGCATTATTATTGTCCTTAAATAATAACACTCGACTAGGGATATTTAGGAATAAAGATACTATTCATATAATCTCATTTTTAAGTCACATACTTAAAGATATCGAATACGTATCATAATTCCAAGGACATTTATTATGCTAACATTTATAACGCAGTAAATAAAGACATAATAAACTAATAATAATAATCAATAAAACATAATTTATAATAATAAAATGTTTTCTTTAAAACATAAAAGTATTGTCTCTAGAGCACTAATACTAACACACCACTAGCAAAGTCTGATAATCTTCTCCTAGAATTCTGTGTAGAGGCCAAATCTGTTCCCTTCCACCCTTGTAGACAAACACTAATCTCTCTGGTAGTTTATGAGTGGCTCCTATTCCTCTCACTTCCACCAAGTCATCAAGATGTAGGTTTAAGTCAGACTCCTCCCTTATATCTGCAATGTAGATAAATTCTTCTGGATTTGGAGGTGGTTTTTCAGTCTGTGGCCTTCTCACTAGAATTGGTTTAGCCTTAGAAGCCCTCTGCTTTGATTTCTTCCTTGATTCCATCTCAACCAGAAAATTAGGAAAATTAGCTTCATCAAACTCAATTGGCTCCTCCTTTGGCTCAATTGGTTGATCATGAAAATTAACTGGATGTTCAGGATCACAAGCTACTTTTTTTTCAACAATCTTGATCAGAGAAGGTTGAAGGCATTGCTGTTACAGGTGCATCTGTGACAGTGTCTTGAGAATCATCCTTATCAAAATCCAAGTTTCTTTTAGCTCTTGTTTTGGGTTGCCTTATACCTTTTCTTTTTCCTTGCACAGCTTCAGCTCTAGCTCTTTCTTCTTGCTGTCTTTCCTCTTCATCTAGAGCCTGGGCAACTGCAAGAGCTTGCATGTCTGCCCTAGCTGATTCCTCAGCTTTAGCTTCAGCAAAATTTGGGTGACCAGCCCAAACACAGATTTCTTGTCCATTCTTGTATACTATTGCTCTTTTATTCCTGATCTCAGGCACATTGCTTTCCTTGCATTTTACAATAAGTTCACTCAGAATCTTGAGCTCATCTGGAAATGGAGGAGGATAGAAAGTCCTAGCAATATTCTTGCCTTTTGGTTTAGCTGGGGATTTTGGAGATAAACATCTCTGAAAGGTAGTTGGGTCCACATCTCTAATACATGAAGTTTGTCCCTTTTCTTTCCTTGGACCAGTAATCACTCTATGTAGAAGAGGCTTTAGATCATATGAGGATTTAGTCTGTGGCTCCAATTCCGTTGACACTAATACCATGGCATTCGTTGATGTAAAAGTAGCTTGATCCGTTGATGGATGTTTATTTCTTGCATTTTCAGCTATCTTCTTAACCCTTGCATCTATGCTAGACCATTGTTCTTTAATCTGTGCTGCAAGTTGGAGTCTCATAGATGCTTGTTGAATTAGGTCAATTCCATCTAATTTCTCCTTTGTATACTCCCCCATAGCTAGTGGCTCATGTGGTAAAGAAATGGCTGGGACCATAACTTTTGTGACTTGAACATTTAGCTCCTTTGATTTCTCCCCCTTTTTGATATCATCAAGAGAGATGAGAGGGAGACCCTGAGCTACCACTAGCTGATTTAGTAGCTGTGTCTGCTTCTCATGTGCCTGCTGCATATGAGTTAATGTGGCTTCCACTTTGTCCACCCTAGAAGTAAGAGTTTTCAAAGTAGTTGCCACCTCATTATCCTTGTTGAAGAAAGTGGTCTTCCTGGCAACAGTGAGAAGTGGGAGTTTTTCATCAAGCCTCCTTGCAGTGGAATCCTTTAGATTGTCAATGGAGTCCTTGATTTCCCTGGCTTCAATCCTTGTCTGAAGCATCTGGAGTCTCTGAATTTCTAGAGAATCCATGATTGCCTTGTAGAATTTCTTTTCAGTGTCAGGTGCAGACTCATGAGCCAAATATGCTTCATTATACTGCCTTGTGATGGCAGCATCTAAACCCTGATGTCCAAGCAAGTCTTGAGAAAGCCATCTTGGCTTAGGAGGCACCACAGAAGTCCCAGTCTGTGTAGTAGTAGCCACCTGTAGAACAGCATCAAGACTATCCTCATCACTTGAAGAACCATAATATTCAAAACTTCCACCAGCTCCTGGAGAAAAATTGGCAAGTGCATCCTTAGCCCTCATCATGGATGCAGTTGTATGAATAAGATTGAGTGACCTTTCTGCCTCCACATTGCCCTGTTGAGCCATGATTTGATAGGCTGGCATAGGATGAGTAAAGGTTTCAGGATCCAAAGAAATGCTATCCAAAGTCTGTTGATAATGCTCTTGGAAAGTCAATTCTCTTTCTCCCTCATTAACCTCCATTAACTCACTTGCAATGGCTGGTTCCTTCCTTTGAGTATCTATAGTCCCTTCTCTCTCTCCACTATTTTCTTGCATCATGGACTCCCCATGGCTCACACCTCTCACACTCTCACACTCTCACCTTCACCTACTAAGGTGGAACTCTCAATCTCTCCTTTTGCCTGGCTGGAAGAAATAGCCATCCTCTCACTTTCATCCTCTCCTTTTGCCTGGCTGTAAGCCAGCCTCTCAGATTCACTCCATTTCATTCCTAAAAGTGTTTCAACTACCACTAGGTCATCTGCACTAGTTGTGTGAACAACTGGATTTTCAATAATAGGTACAGAATGAGCTATCAACGGAATGGTAGTTTGAACTGTCAACGGAATGGGTTCCGTTGATGGAGAAACACTTCTCAACGAAAGAGACTGTTTCGTTGATGAAGTCAAAAAATGAGTTTGAGAAAGTGAAATTACAGTAGAATCTGTGGTGATTGATTTTAGAGATGGTTCCACAGATCCTCTTGTAGCTTCAGAAAAAGATGTTTGATGGCCCAACAAATCACTTAACAAGTGATGACCACCAATTTCAGAGTGGGGCTTCTCCAAGAATAGAGTTGGAGAATCAGGAATAGATGAATGGATCATATCCACATCTAATGACTGTGTAGGAGAATTTTGTGGAGGTGTCTCAATATTAATATTGAGAGAGTGGGACTGTAACCCCGGAGTAAAAATTGGGGCTACATCAAACTGAATTTGAGAAACTGGAATTGTTGCTTCCAGTGTGTGTGCACCCTGTGTGACCTGGGATTTTTGTCTTACCCTTCTTTGATATTGGGAAATAGCTGTTTGGGGGCTAGATGTGTCCCTTACCCTTTTGATGTGTGCTCTTGGAAGAGAGCTTGTTTCAATAACTACATCCTTTTGAGAGGATGCAATTAGACTTGAGCTAATGTCCATGTTACTCATTGTGCCTTGTTGGGAAGACACAATGGGGCTAGTCTGGGAAACACTCACCTCTCCCACCTTATCCTTGAGGTTTCTTTGATTTTCACCCCTTCCCTCACCACTTGATAAGTCGGTTTTATATCTACTTGGAACACCTTAAAATCAGGTTAAATTGGTTGTTTTGGCCTCAAGTGTGTGATGTTATGATGAGTTTTAGTGTTTATGTGCAGATAAGCTAAATGGGATCAAGTGGTGGTCATCGTGCTTTAAAATGGTGGTTTTTGCTCCAGGAGTTGAGTGATGTTGGAGGCGAGCAATTGGCAAGGAAGTTAGCTAATAATCAGAAAAGCAGGAATCTTGGCAGAGAGCCAGGCGCGCCCGCGCCTTACACCGCGCGCCCGCGCGTCCATTGGCAGGAATTCAGGCGCGCCCGCGCTTGCTAGCGCGCGGCCGCGCGGCCGCGCGTCCCTGTCTGGTGGAAATTCTGTTATCTTGTTTTGTGGGCTTAGAGTGGTAGCGGGTCATGTTTTGGGCCTTTGTAATTTCTGGTGGGTGTTTTTTAAGGGGAGAACCCTAATTTCCAGAGGGGTCGAGGAATAATACGTAAAAGCATAGAGACTTAGATTGGAGAGGAGGATTACACTTTTCTTTGTATTTCTCTCAATTAAGCAATACTTGGATTCTTCTTTCTAGTTTTCTAAACATTGTTATTCTTGATACTAATTGATTTGCAATTATCAATTCAAGACCTAGTTTTTATATCATGTTTTCATTAGAACCTGCGATGATGAACGGTTCATTTATGAACTAATCGTTATCGTGGGATTCTAACAGAGTTCTTATGGAGTTTAGTGGTTAATTGTTTTATATACTCTGTGTGTGGTGGCGAATTGATTTCCTATCATGGTTGTGCTTATTCATTGTGGATGCGTAGCTAACATTCATGATTGTTTGTTAATCCTTATTGATTGCGAAAGTGGATTTAGGGATTTAGAACTTGCCATGCTAGCATAAGTTTATGTATGATTATCATGCATAATTTGTGGGTGATTTTAACCATTTCATACCTTATGTAATCTGAATAGATAACCTGCTCATTCAACCACTATGTTTTCAATCTCTATAGACATATAGGGACTAAGCATATCTGGTGTCCATTTAACTTCTATCTATCTGTGGATGTTTAAGTGGTATGGTATACGTATACTGAAAGGTAGCGTGTACTAAATTCGTGTTATCTGGTTAGTTGTCACAACTGTCACATACAGAGACTAAGAACAAGAGACTCTAGATGAAATATTTAATGATGTTAGGATCCCATGCCTATTCATATCAGTAATTCACTAGTAATTCTTTCAGTTAATTATAGACTTGTTAAGTGCTAATTAGTAGTTAATCAAAACACCAATTTGATACTTGTCTTAGCAGTGAGTAATAACCAAACATTGGTGCATAAGTACAGACTATTACAACCTGAACCAGTCCTTGTGGGATCGAACTTGATTTATCTATATACTACTTGTGACCACGTGCGCTTGCGTGTTTTTGTGCGAACAAGTTTTTGGCGCCGCTGCCGGGGACTCGGTGTAGTTTTAATATAGTTTATGTGCTTGTCATCAGTGACAGTTAAAGTTCACTGACTTAGATTGTTTTTCTCATCAATTTTACTTTGTTTGGTGTGTTCCAGATACTCTAGTGAGCGTGTTTGCGAACACGTTCTCAATCTCGTAAAGATAAACTGGAAGAAGAAGGAGCTAACTTGAATCTAGTTATGGGAGAACCAGCAGCAGCAGGAGCAAAGGCTTTGATGGATTATTCTCAGCCAAAGATCAATGATATTCAGTCAAGCATTGTTAGACCAGCTATCTCGGCTAACAACTTTGAGATCAAGGCTGGCACGATTCAGATGCTACAGAACTCTGTGCAGTTTGGGGGTTCTCCAATGGAAGACCCTAATATGCATATTAGGGATTTCATTGAGATTTGTGACACATTCAAGTTCAATGGAGTGTCAGAGGATGCTGTGAAGCTGAGACTTTTCCCTTTTTCCTTGAGGGATAAAGCTCAGGGCTGTTTGCATTCTCTACCAGCAGGGTCTATCACTACATGGGAGGAGCTTGCTCAAAAGTTTCTTACTAAGTTCTTCCCTATGGCCAAGACAGCTGCAATAAGGAATGCTCTCACTCAGTTTTCTCAGCATTCAGGGGAAACGTTATGTGAAGCGTGGGAGCGTTACAAAGAGATGCTACGAAAGTGCCCTCACCATGGAATGCCTGATTGGATGGTGATAAATTGTTTCTACAATGGTTTGGGAGGTCAATCAAGACCAATGCTTGATGCAGCATCAGGTGGAGCTCTTTGGGCTAAAAGCTATGAGGAGGCTTATGAACTTATAGAGATGATGGCTGCTAATGAGTACCAGAATCCTACTCAGAGGTTATCACATGGCAAAGCAGCAGGAATTCTGGAAGTGGATGCGACTACAGCAATAGCAGCTCAGCTAAAAGCTCTTTATATGAAGGTGGATTCTCTATCTAACATGGGAATGCAACAAGTGGCTAGTGTCTGTGAACTATGTGCAGGTGCTCATGACACTAATCAGTGTGCTATATCTAGTGAATTAGCACAGTTCGTGAGTAATTTTCAGAGGCCACAACAGCCAGTTCCTAATGCTTATCATCCAAATAACAGAAACCACCCGAATTTCAGCTGGAGTAACAATCAAGGTGGTCAACAACAGTATCAAGGTCAACAATTTGGAGCTAAGCCATTCAACCCTGCTGGTTATCAGCAGCAATATGCTCCAAGACAACCTTATCAGCCACCACCAGGATTTCATCAACAACCTCAAGGTCACCATGGTCAGTCTTCTAATGAAAAGTCAGAATTGGAAGAGTTGAGGTTGATGTGCAAGAGCCAGGCGGCTTCTCTCAAGACTTTGGAAACTCAGATTGGACAGATAGCCAGTGCGTTGCTGAACAGACCACAGGGAACTCTCCCTAGTGATACGGAAACTAATCCAGGCAAACGGGAGAGTAAGGAACATGTCAAGGCAATTACATTGAGATCAGGGAAGGTCACCACTGACCAAAACACTGAAATTCAGGAAAACGAAGAAGCTGAAGGAAAAATCCAGGAAGAGGAGCGCGCCCGCGCATCCCAGAGCGCGCCCGTGCCTGATTTCCAGGGAGAGGAGCGCGCCCGCGCATCCCAGAGCGCGCCCGCGCATGAAATTCTGCCAGAAAAGTTGAAAATTCCTAAAAAGAAGAATTTGGTGGAGAAATTGGTGAGCAAACACCCCAATACATCTCATGATTCCACTTCTAAGCAAGAAACAGAGGGTAAGGTAATCTACCCCCCTCCTCCGTTCCCTAGAAGACTTCAAAAACAGAAGCTAGACACACAATTTGCTAAGTTCTTGGAGGTTTTCAAGAAGCTGCATATAAACATACCTTTTGCGGAGGCTCTTGAACAGATGCCGAGCTACGCAAAGTTCATGAAGGGTATTCTCTCAAGAAAATTGAAGTTAGAAGAGTTGGAAACCGTTGCTTTAACGGAGGAGTGCAGTGCTATTCTGCAGCAGAAGTTGCCCCCGAAACTTAAGGATCCAGGGAGTTTCACAATTCCTTGCACTATTGGCAATCTATCGTTCGACAAGTGTCTGTGTGATTTGGGAGCGAGTATTAATCTGATGCCATTGTCCGTCTTCTTGCAACTAGGGCTACCGGAGCCTAAACCTACTACCATGTCTTTACAGCTGGCAGATAGGTCTATCACATATCCTAGGGGTATTGTGGAGGATGTCCTAGTAAGGGTTGACAAGCTTATCTTCCCCGCTGATTTCGTTATTCTGGACTTTGAAGAAGACAAGAAGATTCCTATCATCTTAGGAAGGCCGTTTCTCGCTACAGGTCGCACTTTGATAGATGTGCAAAAAGGGGAACTCACGATGAGGGTGCATGACCAGAACGTCACCTTCAATGTTTTCAATGCAATGAAGTTTCCTACAGAAGATGAAGAATGTTTCTCTATAGATCTTGTGGAATCTGCAATAAGCAAGGAGTTTGTTAAATTGATCAAGTCAGACACCTTGGAAAAAGCACTTATGGGGGAATCTGATGTTGAGGGTAAAGAAAAAGAGGAACAAGCACAGTATTTGAATGCAACTCCGTGGAAGAGGAGGTTAGACATGCCTTTTGACTCTCTTGGCATAACAGAGTTGGAGAAACCACAAGAACGTCTCAAGCCTTCTATTGAGAAAGCTCCCACTCTTGAGCTTAAACAACTACCAAAACATTTGAGGTATGTTTTTTTAGGTGATTCATCTACTTTACCTGTTATTATCTCATCTAACTTGTCAGGTAGTGAAGAAGACAAACTCCGCAGAATCTTGAGAGAGTTTAAATCAGCAATTGGGTGGACTATAGCGGATATTAAGGGTATCAGCCCTTCGTACTGTATGCATAAAATTCCACTAGAGCCAGGAAGCAAGCCAACTGTGGACCCTCAGAGACGCCTTAATCCTATCATGAAGGAGGTAGTGAAGAAAGAAATTCTCAAGTGGCTAGATGCTGGGATCATCTATCCTATTTTAGACAGTTCATGGGTGAGTCCAGTGCAATGTGTGCCTAAGAAAGGAGGCATGACAGTGGTGGCTAAGGAGAGAGGGTTTATACCCACTCATCGTGATGGTAATTTGGTGGCGATGATTACCACCAAAGGTTGGGAAGGTATTTGTGAAGCGCCGGAGCCGGTTCCCTTGGGTATTGTGCGGGAGTTTTATGCTAATGCCAAGGCGGAGAAGAACGGTTATTCTGTTGTTCAAGGTTTTACAGTGGATTACACGCCGGCGGCTATTTCTCGGGTTCTTAGGTTACCGAGGATGACACAGGGTGAAGAAGATTGGGCCTTGAAGACCCGGGCAGATGTGGATCTGGAGAACATAGTAGGTGTTCTTTGTGTGCCGGGCACGACATGGAAGTACAAGCCGGGTACTACTGAGCCAGTCACTTTTCCGGCATCTGCTATGAACAGGTATGCTAAGGCCTGGAATTTATTTGTGTGTGCTAACATCATGCCCTCATCGCATGCGCATGAGGTTACTGTGGAAAGGGCTATTGTGCTGTGGGGGATTCTCAATGGGAAGTATGTTGACCTTGGGGTTCTCCTAAATAGGAGTATCGTGAGATTCTTGAGGGGTGGTACCACGGCGGCGATTCCTCATGCTGCTGTGGTTACTAAGCTATGCACTGCAGTGGGTGTCCGTTGGTCGGAAGAGGAGCAGTTGCAGTTACCTAGTGCTCCTATTGATCATGCGGCGATTCAGCGCTTGGAGGATTGGGATGGTGGTTCCACGGATCCGTGTGGTTTAGGGTTTGGTAACGTAGATAATGATGGCATGGATGCTCGTACTCGTGAGGCCGCCAGGGCGGGGCTTCAGGGTGCTTCTGGGATACAGCAGGAGGCAGTTAGAGCCGGTTTTGGAGGGGCTCAGTACAGGAGGTTGACTAGGCGGATTGATGCCATGCATGACATTAACCGCCGTTTTGCTACGGATTTGACTCAGGCATTGGGCACTGCTTTCCGTGCCACTGGAGTTGATGTGGTTTGGCCAGATTTTGGAGTTGGTTCTGTTTATCCACCACCGGATACACCACCGGAGACACCACCTGTTGATGGTGGTGATGATTCTGATTCTTAGGTATTATCTGCACTTTCCTTGTTATTACCTTCAATGAGGACATTGAATATTGTAAGTTTGGGGGTGGTAGTCAAGGAATAGTAGTGTTAGTGTGTCTCATGTAGGATTCATATAGGTTTCACATTGCATATTTATTTAATTCATTCATATCCTTGCATATATATGTCATATAGAGCATTCTGTTGCATAGTTTATCTAGCATGTGAGTTCATGTAGTTGCTTATGCATAGCATATTTCATGATCCCTTAAGATTTGACTGTTCTATGGTGAGTCGATGTTGATTGGAGTGTAGTTTTGATGAATAGAGGGCTGATTAAGCTCCTAAGGGTTGGTTTGCATGCATATGAACAATTCTTTTTCATAAGTCTCATTGGTTGCTTTTGAATCTGATCAGACCATGCTTGTTTGGGTGTTAGAATTTAACTACTTGTTTATGTCTAGAATTTTTGCTAGGTTCTTGAAAATGTAGGTGCACTTAAGTATAAGTTTGGGGGAAACCAGGGATTTCATGCTAGTTGTCAATAAAGACTAGGCGTCAAATGGCTAGTAGCCGGCTCATTGGTAAAAAATGAGTAGTCTAGGGTGGATGAGAAAAAGGCAAAATGCACTCATTCCGAAAAAAAGAAAAAAGAAAAAAAAAGAGTTGTGTTAAGTGTGTTATGCATAATTGATCAGGGTGAGTTCTTTAGTACTCGAGCAAGTAAGTTCTTTGGGGACTTTGTGCCTAGTGACCTAAGATTTTTCCGGTCTGGGATCCACTGACCTAAAGCTCGTTAAATGGGTATTATTGCAAAATCCTTTCGAGGTCTAATCCATTGCACGGTCAAATAAGCATATGTGTTGTGTATAGTGGTTTTTGTGTAATAAAGCATGAATTTCTGTCTAACTCAAGTGGACTATGGAGGTGTATCCTAAGGGTTCTTGTGTCTAGCGTTTCTGTTTATAAACTTGTGGTTGTTTTAGCTAAGAATAGGTATGGTCTTGATTTGGTTTGGGAGTATATTGGTGAGCATTGCACACACACACGTTCTTGTGTTTGTATGGTTGATCAAAGGGAGTTTGGTTGAACTCTGTTTGGAAGATTGCATTCTGTGAGATGTTGGCTCATTCATGGATTATGGTTAGGTTGAGGGGATCGCTTGCATTATCATATTAGTTGCATTCATGCATTGCATTAGTTTTATATTGAGTCTGTTTATGCTTGAGGACAAGCATCAGTTTAAGTTTGGGGGTGTGATAAGTTGGTTTTATATCTACTTGGAACACCTTAAAATCAGCTTAAATTGGTTGTTTTGGCCTTAAGTGTGTGATGTTATGATGAGTTTTAGTGTTTATGTGCAGATAAGCTAAATGGGATCAAGTGGTGGTCATCGTGCTTTAAAATGGTGGTTTTTGCTCCAGGAGTTGAGTGATGTTGGAGGCGAGCAATTGGCAAGGAAGTTAGCTAATAATCAGAAAAGCAGGAATCTTGGCAGAGAGCCAGGCGCGCCCGCGCCTTACACCGCGCGCCCGCGCGTCCATTGGCAGGAATTCAGGCGCGCCCGCGCTTGCTAGCGCGCGGCCGCGCGTCCCCGTCTGGTGGAAATTCTGTTATCTTGTTTTGTGGGCTTAGAGTGGTAGCGGGTCATGTTTTGGGCCTTTGTAATTTCTGGTGGGTGTTTTTTAAGGGGAGAACCCTAATTTCCAGAGGGGTCGAGGAATAATACGTAAAAGCATAGAGACTTAGATTGGAGAGGAGGATTACACTTTTCTTTGTATTTCTCTCAATTAAGCAATACTTGGATTCTTCTTTCTAGTTTTCTAAACATTGTTATTCTTGATACTAATTGATTTGCAATTATCAATTCAAGACCTAGTTTTTATATCATGTTTTCATTAGAACCTGCGATGATGAACGGTTCATTTATGAACTAATCGTTATCGTGGGATTCTAACAGAGTTCTTATGGAGTTTAGTGGTTAATTGTTTTATATACTCTGTGTGTGGTGGCGAATTGATTTCCTATCATGGTTGTGCTTATTCATTGTGGATGCGTAGCTAACATTCATGATTGTTTGTTAATCCTTATTGATTGCGAAAGTGGATTTAGGGATTTAGAACTTGCCATGCTAGCATAAGTTTATGTATGATTATCATGCATAATTTGTGGGTGATTTTAACCATTTCATACCTTATGTAATCTGAATAGATAACCTGCTCATTCAACCACTATGTTTTCAATCTCTATAGACATATAGGGACTAAGCATATCTGGTGTCCATTTAACTTCTATCTATCTGTGGATGTTTAAGTGGTATGGTATACGTATACTGAAAGGTAGCGTGTACTAAATTCGTGTTATCTGGTTAGTTGTCACAACTGTCACATACAGAGACTAAGAACAAGAGACTCTAGATGAAATATTTAATGATGTTAGGATCCCATGCCTATTCATATCAGTAATTCACTAGTAATTCTTTCAGTTAATTATAGACTTGTTAAGTGCTAATTAGTAGTTAATCAAAACACCAATTTGATACTTGTCTAAGCAGTGAGTAATAACCAAACATTGGTGCATAAGTACAGACTATTACAACCTGAACCAGTCCTTGTGGGATCGAACTTGATTTATCTATATACTACTTATGACCACGTGCGCTTGCGTGTTTTTGTGCGAACACCACTCACCACACCAGAATCACTCCCCTTGGGTTGTGTTGTGGATTTTACAACATGTGCCTTTTGAGAAGCACCTGAGGTTGGCTTGGTAGATTTAGACTTTGTAGATTTAGGTCTAGTTGCAGGGGCAGGAGCCTGTTGGGTCACAGCTACAGACTCCATTGCAACAATAGTAGTAACAGAAGCAGAAATTGAAGTAACATTTAAATTTGCAAGTTGAGAAAATGTTACCTCAATAACTGGTAGATACACCATTGGGACATCACCATTGTGATTGAGCCTCAGGATGTCTGTTAGCACCCTCTTCTCTTGGACAAAACAATCAAACCTGAAATTTGGGTTAGAGATAACTAATGGTGTTGGACTAAAATGGTTGGCCAACATCATTAGAAATCTAGCATAATAAATATTCTTTTTCCTAGATTTCTTATCTCCTAACTTAGCACCTAGTTCATACATCAATTGAGTGCTAAAATTATAATACTTATCAGTGAGAAGCATGGTAAGCAGAATTAGAATGGAGTTAGTTAAAGCATCAAAATTACTAATTTTACCAGAAAACACTTTAATGAAAGCATCTGCTAAATAACTCCACTCCCTTACCAAGCCTCTCCTAATAATTTTACCTAAATTCTCAGTTGGTAAAGAGTAATTTATTGAATTAAGCATGTTAACAATTTCAGCATTTGTTGGTAAAGCTAAGCAATTATTCTCAGGAATGTGAAGACATGCTTGCAATACATCTGAATTGACAATATACTATTTACCTTGAATGGTGAATTGCAAAGTGCAGTTAGTCCCACTGTACTCGCAGGAGGTCCAAATCTCCTCTATGATTTCATTGTAAAGCGGAGTGGAGTGAAACATCGCATAACTGAGCTTGCAGTTCACCAAGAAATCCATCATCTTGTGAAAGATTTTGTTCGGGCTTTCCTTGACAGCAAACAGGATGGAGTTGTTCTTCTCATAAATGAACCCTCCAGCTGACATGAGTTTAACTATGGGTGCCATCGTTGAGTAAAGAAAAGCTTGAACTTTGTTTTTCTTTGAGAGAGAAGAAGTAAGAAAGCCTTTGGAAATCTTTGAGAGTAAGGTAGAAAAGAATTAAATAAAATAAAATTTCTTAAATACTCCCCCAAAAATTTCTCAAAAATTAAGTCCAATAATAATTATAAATTACTGGATTGGCTTTAAAAATCTAACTGTTACAATTAAGATATTACCATGATTTATACTTACAGGGGTGTATGCATAGATCGTGGTAAAAAGACGTGCAAATTTCAACAGTTCAGATTAACAGTGCTATATCAACTGTAATAACCCCAAATTTTAGACTTAGTTTAAAATATATTTTTTTGATGAATAGTAAAATCCTGATGAATAGTAAATTTCTGAACCGAAAAATATTTTCAGACCACCCTATGTACGAGTCGGGATAATGAACTTTCGAAGTCGTATTAGTGATCTACTTTGAAAATGAAGGAATGCAAAAGCTGTCAGAATCAGAAAAATAGCATTTTCTGTTTTCTCCGAAATTTCACCAATAACGGACGGATTAATCATTATTTGAAAATATTGGAGGATTTAAATTATCAATTCCATGGATATGGATTTAATAAAAGAATTAGTGATATCAAGAACGTTTACGGTAAACTACTTCGATAGAACACTTAAGAAATCCTTGCGAGCGTTCAACGAGATTAAGCGATTAAGCAAACGAATCATGGATTAAGGATTGAAATTATGACAAGATTAAATATCCTACATGATCATCAAGAGAATTATATCAAGTGGATTCAAGGATTTAAACAAAAAGGAAGCTAACCAAGAGTTAAGGAACTCTATAAAAAGAGATTGAGAATATTCGAAGAAACGCGAGAACAATTTCTAACAACAAGGAATAAAGAGGGAACAGATAAGGGATTGTGCCACAGTGGAGTAATAAAATGCAACATATAAGTTGTAACGTATTGATTTTATTAAAAGGACACAAAGACGATCCAATTGGTGGAAGAAGAAAAACCAAAGTATCATGTTTGAAAGTCAACTATAACAAGGATGACCCTTTTTCATTTAACCAAAAAGTGGGAAGTGTTATGTAAAGCCAACACTTGGACCAATGAGGTGTTGACAACACAAAAGGTAGAAGATGCATCCAAAAAAATTAAAACATATATACATGTATTAATTCATTTCACAACAACCAAAGAAAACAAACAAATTCTGCCCAGCAGAAACCAAGCTTCTATCTCCACTTCTATCCATACTTAAATCACCAAATTTTAACCATAGCTTCTCCACTCCATGGGTAACATTCGTTCAAAATTTCATAGTCAACAAAGGAGTGTAGCCTAGCCAAATATCTTCCCCAAGTTGGAGAACCCAATCTGTCCAGTTTCTGTTCAGCGGAAAGATGGGGCTCAAAACCCTAGCTAGGAAGCTTAAAATTTTACGATCTATAACTCAAAAGAAAGCTTATGAAGAGCACAAGGTCTGGTAAAAATCTTAACACCACACTGTTAGTTTTCGATTTGTTATGGAGTTTACAAGATGAGGATGAATAGTGATTTCAAGAACTAACTTCTTTGATCTTAAACTCTAGGCTTTCCAAGGATCACCCAAGGCTTGATTAGAGGTTACAAGTGATTGTTAATGTCTCTAAAGCTCTAAGGAAGGTATAAAAAACCTCTGCCCCTTTTTTGTTTATATGAGTTTTATGGTTGAAATAATGATTAGAGTCGTTATTCGTGTTATTGTTAAGATCCGTGAATCTTATGTTCGATTTGAGGATGAGTGATTTTGTGAAGCTTGATTTAGTGTATGATAATTTTTAGGGGCTGTTTTGGATGTGTTGATGAAGTATAATGGTTGTTGGTTTGGTTGGTTGATTGTTGATTGGTGGTTCTTTGAAGTGTTTAAAAACACGGGAATCGCGTATAAGCGCCGTTACCATGCAGAAATCACGGTTACATTAAAGGGAATGAACATGACGTTTATGACCATGAACATGTAGGCCTTGTTTCCTAGATTGTTTTAGCGAAAGAATCGTGTCGTTACGATTTACGGTTTAAGAGAAATGTCCGTTTCAGTGAAAGCGGTTTCGCGTAACTAAGTGGTTCAATGCATGAACTTTGAGATAGTGATCAAACCCCTTAAGCGACTTATTGGAATGTGAAACTTTGTGTTAACATGCTAGGTACGTTTAGGAAGACCCTCGAAAAGATTTCGTGTTAAAAGGATTATATTTCAATTTTATAAAAATGCGTGAGCGAGCATGCTCGAGTAGGAGTTCTTAAGGAGTTAACTTGAAAATGGACTTGTACTTGAGTTAGTATATACTTAGTATGGTGAAAGCATTTAAGTTATTAATCTTGAACCTTGTGTTGATTCTAGATTACTGGACCAACCTGAGACTTATTGCTACTTCGGGATTTTCAGGCAAGTTTTCTCATTCCATGATGTATTTTAAAGTACCATATTCTGATGTATGCATATAATAGATGCAAGTTTATAAATCTATACTTTGAAGTATTGACTATATAATACTGCTTTTGCCATGTATAAAATTGGACAGTTTTGCGATATATCTTATTTCTTGTTGAAATGGATTTGACATTTGGATTATATAAAAATCTTTTGAGTTAAGTAGTTATGAACCGGTTTACTTGGTAGCTCTAAATATAAGAGCATATTCATTGTTTTCGACTCTAAATCGGGAGTCGGTATTTTGAGATATGTAGATAGCCGTGGAAACCCGGAGGGATTCCATCGGCAGAATACTATGTACTTTGAGGATTGTTATTCGAGTATGATATCATTCGAGGAATGATATTTGCTTACTATATCTTTCAAGGAATGTTATTTGAGTATTATCTCATTCGAGAAATACTATTTGAATACTATTTCCGTTATATATACTAATGGAAGGCATAACTGTTTTCGAAAGTATATTGTGATACTTGCTTTATGATTTAATTATGGGCTTCTAAGCTAAATATGGGATATTAGTTAGAAGCCAGGTTTTTATAAATGCCCTAGGTAAAGGGCATATGATTTTATTCTGTAGACCGGAAGTAATTATATTTTCTATATATATTAAAGATTATTTTTCCGATAAAGATATCGGGCAACTGTTATTCGATGATTATTTATTTAATGAATATTATTTTGAATATTCATTTAATCATTATTTATTTAATGAATATTATTCTGAATATTCATTCAATCATTATTTATTTAAAGAATATTATTTTTGAATATTCATTTGAGGTTTATTTATTTAATGAATATTATTTTGAATATTCATTTAATCCTTATTTACTTAATGAATATTATTTTGAATATTCATTTAATCCTTATTTACTTAATGAATATTATTTTGAATATTCATGTAATCCTTATTTATTTAATGAATATTATTTTTGAATATTCATTTAATCATTATTTACTTAATGAATATTATTTTCGAATATTCGTTTAAGGTTTACTTATTTAATAAATATTATTCGATTATTTATTAAATACTTTTAACATGTTTTAAAAATGAGAAATGTTATGTAAAGTTTATCCTCGACCTTCAGTAATTACGAAGGATACTCTAAACTGTATTATTAATTATCTTTAATCAAAAAGAGGTTCCCAAAACACTGTTTTTCCATTTAAATCTGTCTTTTAAGAGGATTTAAATGCTCGCTCAACTATCAAAAATATGGGAAACCTGATTTAAGTGACTGCTACTCATTTTAAACTCTCAACTCAAAACTGTCAGTGGACAGATATTTTCTCGGAGCAATTTAATTGCTGCAAGTCAAATGTTGTGTTACTACCTCAACGATTGAGGAGTAAATTGATGGAACAAGTCGATATCCATTAACAAGCATCACTTGGGAAATATTGGAGAATCTTCCTTTCCAACCTAGATATAACTACTGAGTGGAGTCGTATCAACAAGTATTACACTTGGGGAAAGGAGGACGATCTTTACGTTTCAGAGTCATGGATTTCATCCGAACTAGGAGCAAGTGTAAGAGGTCGAGTCGCGCTGATCCATCATTTTATTTCCCCAAATGGGCCGGGGAGATCCAGAAAGGCGGTAGACAATGTCAGGCTGTCGTGTTCTTCCATCTACATGTAGAAAACCCTTTTTAGTTGTACAACCTGCTACTGATCATAGTAAGGTTGGACAACTGGCGCGGAGATTACTCCAGTATTAGTTCATCATCCAACTTGGATAATTCTGCAACATGTATTGAAAGGGACTAAAGGGTAGCCCCCTTAGTACAGGTTTACCGATCATGTTGGCAGAGGGTCGAAAAGTGTTTAACAAAATGAAGTTACAATAAATCCTTGCAACTTCATCTTTTATTTTATGAGTTTTGACTCTGATAAAACCTTACTCATATTATATATGCATAAGTGGATTTTGGGTTACGGAATCATTATATTAATTTTCCTCGTAACTTCATCTTTTATGTTATGCTAGTATTTTATCCGTTTAATGCGTAGCATGTGGTTATAAAGATATTTTCGAACTGTATATATTGATGTTGAGCTCCAGTGCTCATTCTTGCTTCTTTTATAAAAGGTGTTCATTACTGATATTTTACAGTATTTTGAACAATATGAGATATCTAAATAGATATTCATGTATATATGTTGAGAAGGCATTTAAGATATACAGTATATTGAACTGGATAGTATTTTGAATCAATGGATAAGCTTTAAGCCTTGATTCCAATATTAATATCTATTTTAAAAAGATATGTTTGAGACTTGGTTTATCATATTGATACCCAGGATTCCTAAAGGATTTACGAAGAGTATATGACTATGATTATAAGTCATACGGTATTTTAAACGATATACTATTTTGGGGTTAGACCCTAGTAATGATAAAAGTTTTGATCCCATATGGATTATCTCACTAAAAGGTTTAAAGATTTAAATTGGAATAGATTTCTTGCTGAGCACTATTAGCTCATTCTTGCTTTATTAAATCTTTCAGCATGAGGAAAACATTGCCGAATCCACCTCGTGTTACGAGAGCAAGGGAATGGAGAGACCACCCTGGAGTTAGTTGATGCATGATGGATACTGTCGGTGTGAGCAGAATAGTTGCAGCTTGAATTAGTGAGAATTATTTTGAGTGGGTTTGTATTACTAAACCTTGTATAGAATTGTGAGGTCTATTATTGTAACTTCAGGTAGAGGTTGTAAATAACAGATGAGGTCCTGGATAGTACATTTGGTTTGTAATAACAAGTGTTACTTATTGTTGCTCATTTTCAAGGCTATAACTTGTGTGTGTGTGCGTAAGTGATTGGGGTCTTTGGAGTTGTATTATTAGAATGATGTGAGTAATGCAGGTATTGTATAATTGATGGAGCGTGACAACCCAGATTCCTGACCCCGGATCTGGGGGTGTTACATCAACGGATTAGAATTGGGCGTTTAAGGACCCGTCCATTTCGTTGATAAAGCTGTATTTCGTTGACATAATAATGCTGTCAACGGAATACCCAGAAAAATGCTAAGACTATCAACGGAATGAGACATTCGTTGACATAGTAATTTTGACTTAGACAAAATTTCACTTTTTCCTGAGAAAATTAATCCACAGAAAATCATAGCAAATTTCTGGCTGCAATTTAAACTTGCAAAAATCTCATAAATGATTAAGAGAAGTTCAGCATACCTAGCTCACTTACTAATCTTGAGAATGTTGATTCATCAAGTGGCTTGGTAAAGATGTCTGCAAGTTGTTGTTCACTTGGAACAAAATGTAACTCCACAGTACCATTCATAACATGTTCTCTAATGAAATGATACTTGATGTCAATGTGCTTGGTCCTTGAATGTTACACTGGATTCTCAGTAATGGCAATGGCACTAGTGTTGTCACAGAAGATAGGAATTTTCTCAACTCTTAATCCATAATCAAGTAGTTGATTTTTCATCCATAAAATCTGTGCACAACAACTTCCAGCTGCAATGTACTCAGCCTCAGCTGTGGAGGTAGAAACTGAGTTTTGTTTCTTGCTGAACCATGACACAAGCTTGTTTCCTAGGAATTGACAGGTGTCAGTTGCGCTTTTCCTGTCAATTTTACATCCTGCATAATCTGCATATGAATAACCAATTAGTTCAAAGCCATATTCTCTAGGATACCAAATGCCAAGGTTTGGTGTTCCTTTGAGATATCTGAAAATTCTTTTAATAGAAACTAAGTGGGATTCCCTAGGATCAGCCTGAAATCTAGCACATAGACATGTATCAAACATAATATCAGGTCTACTAGATGTTAAATATAAAAGTGAGCCAACCATGCCTCTGTAACTTGAAATGCCCACAGATTTTTCCTTAGTATTCAATTCAAGTTTGGTGGCAGTAGGCATGGGAGTTTTGGCAGGAGAGAATTCCATTAAGTTAAATTTCTTTAACAAATCATGAATATATTTTGTTTGACTAATGAAAATGCCTTCATTAACTTGCTTCACTTGGAGACCAAGGAAATAAGTTAATTCTCCCATCATGCTCATTTAATATTTACTTTGCATAAGCTTGGCAAACTTTTGACAAAGTTTTTCATCTGTAGACCCAAAAATTATGTCATCTACATAAATTTGAACAAGTATAGTAGAGCCATTCACAATCCTATGAAAAAGAGTTTTATCTACAGTACCTCTAGTGAAGTGACTCTCAAGAAGGAACTGTGAAATTGTGTCATACCAGGCTCTAGGTGCTTGTTTCAAACCATAAAGTGCTTTGAGGAGAAAGTACCATACTCTGGAAAATCATCATCTTCAAAACCAGGAGGTTGACTCACATATACCTCCTCTTCCAATTCCCCATTCAGAAAAGCACTCTTCACATCCATTTGATAGACCTTGAAATTGGCATGGGCTGCATAGGCTAGGAAAATCCTTATTGCTTCTAGTCTTGCAACAGGAGCAAAGGTTTCATCAAAATCAATTCCTTCTTCCCGTGAGTAGCCTTTAGCAACCAATCTAGCTTTGTTCCTTGTGACTATGCCATTTTCATCCATCTTGTTTCTGAACACCCATTTTGTCCCTATAACACTCCTGTCCTTAGGCTTGGGCACCAGCTTCCAAACTTTGTTTCTCTCAAATTGGTTTAGCTCCTCTTGCATAGCTAAAACCCAATCTGGATCTAGAAGTGCATCCTCAACTTTCTTTGGCTCATCTTGAGACAGAAAGCTACTATATAGACATTCCTCTTGAGTTGCTCTTCTAGTTTGGACTTTTGAAGAAACATCACCTATAATGAGTTCGAAGGGATGATCTTTGGTCCATTTCCTTGAGGGAGGTAGATTAGCTCTAGAAGATGTAGCTTCATGATCAAGATTGCCTTGATTAGATATTTGTCCTTGAGAAACTCCCCCTGAGTTTGTTGTCCCTGAGTGATCATTCCTAGAAGGATTTCTATGACTGTCAATAGAATGCCCATTTTGACTATCAACGAAATGCTCATTTTGTATGTCAACGAATCCTCCACCATGACTATCAACAGAATGACCATTTGGTCTGCTAGCAACTATTCTTTTCAATCTTAGTGCAGCAATTTCATCTTCACTACTGCTTTCATCCGTGCTAGACACAACAACTTTAGGTTGTTTCTCAATAGCCTTAACATGATTCACTTGATCTCCTTCCTCATTCTCAAAAGAAAGACTTTCATGGAAACCTTCATCACAGAGACCTTGAATTTTGAGATCATCAAAAACATGTACAGATTCCATAACAATGTTAGTTCTGAGATTATAGACTCTGTAAGCTTTCCCTGCTGCATATCCCACAAATATTGCGTCATCTGCCTTTGCTTCAAATTTCCCCAAATTCTCAGCTTGATTTCTCAGAACAAAGCACTTGCATCCAAAGACATGAAGAAAATCCAATAGTGGCTTCTTTCTTTTGAGAAGTTGATAAGGGGTCATTCCCTTGGCTTGATTAATCCAAGAAATATTTTGAGTGAAGCAAGCTGTGTTAACTGCCTCAGCCCAAAAATAAGTTGGTAACTTTGATTCATCTAGCATTGTCCTTGCAGCTTCAATAAGTGTTCTGTTTTTCCTTTCAACTACACCATTTTGTTGTGGTGTCCTTGCAGCTGAAAATTCATGCAAAATACCATTTTCCTCACAGAACATCTTCGTAGTTGAATTCTTGAACTCTGTCCCATTGTCACTCTTAATCCTTCTTACTTTGAAATCAGGATGATTGTTTACCATCTTGATGTGATTGATAATGATTTCACTTGCCTCATCTTTGGAGTGCAAAAAGAAAGTCCATGTAAATTGTTAACGGAGGAATTTGGTATTAACAAAGTTTGAGGTTTATCGCCGGAATCAAGATCTATGACGGTGGTTCTTCGCCGGAAAGTCGCCAGAGTGTGGTGGTTGTGATGAATTGGGGGCTGAGATTGTAAGGGTTTCTTCGTGATGGCTCGCTGAGCTCTTCTCTTCCAACCCCTTACAATGTGCCTACTTACCCCGTATTTATAGAGGATCAAGCCCTACGTAGTTCTTGGGGAGCAAGTAACCTATATGGGCTGGTCTCAGATTTCTGAGGCCCACTAGGATACTTGATCCGTCTTCTGGAACTGGTCTTCGACTCGCTTTAGGAATGTCCAACGATGAGGCCTAGTCACAAAGACCCAAGGCTCAACTACAGTCTAGGGACTTCACGGATATGGCATCGACCCAACTTAGGAGACGACACTAACCGCTACCAGCTATCTCCCTGACCAAAGTAGTTGCAGGTATAGCCATGACTTACCCCAAATGCCAAACGCATCCTTGTCCCCCGAATGAGAAGCACCCACCAGATTGCAGGACAAGTGATCCCAAGCGTTTGGGTGCAAAGTGCAGGATTACTCCAAAGTTCCCCAATGAGGACGCGCCCATTGAGTACAGGAACAGAGCTCCCAAAGCACACACCAAGGTTCACCCCACATCCCCAATGAGGACGCACCCATTGAATACAGGAGGAGGCCTTCAATCATCAGGCATACCCCTGGAGGCCTTCAACCACAGACATCCCCCTCATAGGGCACATCCTAGGAGGGAATTCTTCAATCATCAGGCAAACCCCTGGAGGCCTTCAATAATGGACATCCCTCCCTTAGGGCTCATCCTTAGGGAGAAGTCTTCAATATCTTGCCAGTATCAAGCCAAGGGAGTCGTCCTTCACCACCAAGTAGCTACTTCAAACCAAGAGGGCACGCTCTCAAGGGTTCGACGGCCTAAAAGAGCGTGCACTTACCCCTCTATGGGCAAGCCCTAAGTCTTCCATATGATAATCCCATGTCAGTATAGCTGTTATTCTCTGTCAAGTCATCCATTCATGTCAAGTTGTCAGTCCACACCAAGAGGACGCGTCCTCAAGGGTTGGACGACCAGAGGGCACGCCCTCACCCCTATGAGGACAAGACCTGAGCCTCCGTTGTTCTAGTTCAATCCGTAATTGCACCTTGGATATCCCTAATTGATTATTACTTGACCTGAATCTTCCTTAAAAACCCGATACCGAATTTTGGCTATAACATAAATCTAGAAAAATCATCAACAATCACAAGACAGTATTTCTTCTTTGAAATGGACATGACATTTACAGGGCCAAATAGATCCATATGAAGCAACTCAAGCTGTTGGACAATTGATGACTCTGTCTTGCATTTGAATGATGCCTTCTTTTGTTTCCCTTCTTGATAGGCATCACACAAACCATCCTTGGAGAATTCCAGCTGTGGAATTCCTCTAGCAAGATCTTTCCTCACCAAGTCATTCATAACCTTAAAATTCAAATGAGACAATTTCTTGTGCCATAGCCAACTTTCATCCTTACTTGCCTTGCTGAAAAGACAAGTGATGGTGTCTGGACTTGTGCTACTAAAGTCAGCAATGTACACATTTCCTCTTTTGAATCTAGTCATTACCACATTGTTGTTTCCACCTTTAGAAACAACACAGACTTCTTTTGAAAAAGTAACTAAAAATCCCTTGTCACAAAGGTTGCTGATACTAAGCAAATTGTGCTTTAGACCATCCACCAATGCAACCTCATCAATGATGACATTTTCTCTTGAAATCAAGCCATATCCCTTAGTGTAGCCTTTGCTGTCATCTCCAAAAGCAATACAAGGGCCAGCTCTTTCCTAGAACTCTGTGAGCAGGGTAGAATCACCAGTCATGTGTCTTGAACAACCACTATCCAAGTACCAAAGATTCCTTTTGTCTCTCTGCACACAATAAAACCAAATCAAGTTGATTTTGGTACCCAAGTTTCCTTGGGTCCTGTTTTGTTAGCCTATCATTTACTCTTCACATCATTTTTCACCTTGGGCTCAGATTGAGTTAAATCAACCTTTACCCTTGGTGTTGACTTCTGAGGGTTGCTCACATTTTCATTCATGACATGCATATTTGGAGGAACAAACATGTTATTCACATTCCATGGCATTTGTGGCACATTAAACATATTCATGTATGGATTAGGCACAAATGGCATGCTAGCATATGGATTTTGAAATTGTGCATATGGAGCAAACATATTAGGCATAACAGGCACTGCAGGAATAGAGGTATTCATTGCAGGCTTAGGCATTTTCACATTAGTATGCTTCTTAACAGATTTGCAATTAGCAGATAAATGAAAAACACTACCACAATTAACACATGTTTTTCTAGGAGCATACTTATCAGGTGTGTAATTGTTATGTTTGTTAATCCCTACTTTGCCAATTCTGTTATTCTTTTTATTGCCCTTAACCTCAACTTGAATTTTCTCTAACTTGTCTTTCAATTGTTTGTTAGACAAGTGACCTACATTAACTCTCTCAACAAGCTTCTCAACTTTCTTTGATTTACTAGACTCACCTTGAACAAAGTTCTTGGTGACAGGACCATACTTGTTATTAAGTCTAGTGAGTTATTCTTTCTTTTCCTCTGTCAACGAAACAGCCTGATCGGTTGATGGTTCATCTGTCAACGGAATGATGCATTCCGTTGACGTATCAACCTTCAACGAATGACCATTGTTGTTTATTGACTTTGTTTCTGATTCTAAGGTTTCAACAGCATACCCTAGCTTCTCTTTGTTCTTTTTCCATGATTGTTCACAGAAAGATTCCACACCTTGAACATTAATGATGTTGCTAACAACATTCCTGGAATCTTTCCATTTTGCAATCACTATATGTTCTATTTCAAGTTGTGTTTTAAGAATCTCTTCCCTTTTTAACACTTTCTCAAGTTCCAGCTTAGCATCCCTACTAACACACCTCATTTTCTCAAACTCAATGAGCTGTGCTTCTAACATGGCATTTCTATCACTTAAGAGCAAATTGGTCTCTTCAATTCTTGAGTTCTCTTTGGTAAGTGATTTAATAGTAACACGCAAATTATACAGTACAGTAGACATTTCATTAACTGCACTATCGCATTCCTCTTTAGAAAGCTCAGAAAGATTATTAATTGTTACCTGGTTGCTAGAGGAACTTGCTTCCTGCTCATGATTGTTAGCCATTAGAGCCAAGTTGACATACTCAACATCATCATCTGAATCTTCTCCATTACCAGCCCAATCATACTCCTGAGACATGAAAGCCTTTTCTTTTTGCTTGAGAAGTTCAAAGTATTTCTTTTTATAATCAACAGGCTCAAATTTCCTGTTACCCTTCTCAACTTTGGGCTTTCTGCAATCTCCAGCAAAGTGACCAATCATTCCACAGTTGAAACATTTAGACTTAGACTTTTCAACCCAATTATTTTTGCTAGGTTGGAAGTCTCTCCTTGGTAGCCTTGCTTCTGAGTTTCTCTTGAATTTGAACTTAGAAAATTTTCTTGAAAGAAAAGCAATGTGTTCATCAATCTCATCTAAGTCATCCAAGTTGGCTGGTTCTTCTTCTTCTGTCATCTTGCCTTTACCCTTGCTAACATCACTCCTACAACTAGCTCGACTAGTTGTGGCTTTTGCAGCTTCTTCATTGTCATCTTCCAGTTGGTTCACAAATGCAATCAATGCAATAGATCCACCTTTCTTTTGTACCTTCTCAATTTCTTCATCTTGCTCCATTTCCAACTCATATGTCTTTAAGGTTCCATAAAGCCTTTCAAGAGTATAGTCTTTGTACTTTTGAGTGTTTCTCAGAGAAACAGTCATAGGCTTCCACTCTTTTGGAAGAGCTCTAAGAAATTTGAGGTTTGAATCCTTGGTTTGGTAGACCCTCCCATACAACTTTAATCCATTCAAAAGCTTTTGAAACCTACTAAATGTGTCATTTAGGGTTTCACCAGCTTTAAAATGAATGTGCTCATATTGTTGTATGAGGAGTTGCATTTTGTTCTCCCTAACTTGCTCAGTTCCTTCACAGAGTGTTCTAACAGTGTCCCATACTTCTTTAGAAGTTGTACAATTTATAACATTGTCAAATATCTCTTGCTCCAAACCATTAAACAGAATGTTCATGGTTCTTTTATCTTTATGGACTTCTGCAACATCTTCAATAGTCCATTCTGAGACAGGTTTTGGAATTTCCACATCTTCAGCATCATCTGGCAGTCCAACTCTAGATGCAAACTTCATGGGAACGTGTGGACCTTTCTCAATGCATTCTACATATCTCTCATCCATAGACATGAGATGTAGATGCATTTTTACTTTTCAGTGAAAGTAATTATCCTTATCTAGAATTGGTATCTTTACACCTGCATCCTTCTTCACCATGGATTCTATTTTGGCCTTGATCTTTAAACTCCTTGTATGTTAGAAGCTTGCTCTGATACCAATTGTTAATCCCAAATGACCTAACAGAATTGTAGAAGGGGGGGTTGAATACAATTCTAGATATTTTTAAACTTAAAACAAGTTTAAAATAAATTAACACAGAAAATAAAAACACAAGCAAATATAAAATTTCAGTTGGATTTTTTGAGGATCCAACTGAGATGTTTTTATTGCGGGAATAATCTGTGTTACAAATGTAGCACAACTGCTCAGTTCCTAATGTAGAGTGAGAGTGCTCTTGAAAGAAGCTAATACAAAGTTATTTTATCTCACTCACTTACAATAAAATGAACTGCTACACTTGGTTATATATCCCAAGTTTACAATGCTATTTTGGCTACTCTAAAATGTACAAAGGGTAACCGCCAGTAGCTTGCTTTTCATTCCTTTTGTCCAATGGTCCTTGGAGATCTTGTCTTTTGTCTTCAAGCTTATTATGATCACACTCAAGAACCTAATTGGAAATTGGAATGTTTCCTCATTCCCAGTGTCCATTTTAATGGCTCCCAATGCAAAGTACACTTCTACATCACCTTTTGATCTGTCAGAAAACTGTCACTATCACTTTGTCAACTATTCAGAAAAGTGATAATGATTCGTTGATCGCAGTGAGATGTGTTTCTTTGATAGCTTTATTCTTCATTCCGTTGATGGTACATTCTTCATTCCGTTGATAGTGTAATCTTCATTCCGTTGACATGTCTTCACTTAGGCAAAATTACAAGGCACATTATATTTACAATTAACCAACCTATTTTGCCTATCTAGTACTTAGTCAACATGACTTGGAAAACCTATCTAATACCTACAACAAATGCATATCAACCAGTGAAGTATTGTACAGTACAATTGCTACATTACTCATTCCGTTGATGAGCTACCTGTCAACGGATGCTGCAAAGCATACCATTCCGTTGACAGTTACAATATTGACTTAACACAAAATCTACTAAGTGTTTTATAATTATCATCAAGAACAACATATTCCTAATAGTCACTCTTGATTCTTCTTACATTGAGATCAGGATGATTGTTATCGACCTTGATGTGATTGATTATGATTTCACTTGCCTCATCTTTGGAGTGCAGAAAATATGTCCATGTAAATTTAGAAAAATCATCTACAATCACAAGGCAATATCTTTTCTTTGAGATTGACATGACATTTACTGGTCCAAACAAATCCATGTGTAACAGCTGTAGAGGTTGCTCAATTGATGACTCCATCTTGCTTCTGAAAGAAATCTTCTTTTGCTTCCCTTTCTGGAAAGCATCACAAAGTCCATCCTTAGAAAATTCCAACTGAGGAAGTCCTCTTACTAGGTCTCTTCTTACCAAATCATTCATACACTTGAAGTTCAAATGTGACAGTCTTTTGTGCCATAGCCAACTCTCATTCTTGTTTGATTTACTCAGAAGACAAGTGATAGAATCTGAACTTGTTGAGTTGAAGTCGGCTATATACACATTACCTTTTCGGTATCCTGTCAACACCACATTGTTGTTTTCCTTGCTGGATACAACACAGGCTCCTTGATTGAATGAAACTGAGAAACCTTTATCACACAGTTGACTGATACTCAGCAAGTTGTGCTTAAGTCCATCAACCAGTGCTACTTCATCAATGATGACATTATCCTTTGAAATCAAGCCATATCCCTTAGTAAAACCTTTGCTATCATCTCCAAAAGTAATGCTAGGGACAGCTTTCTCCAGTCATGTGCCTAGAACATCCACTGTTTAAGTACCATAGATTCTTCATGTATCCCTGGACACAACAAAACCAAATCAAGTGGATTTTGGTACCCAAGTTTCCTTGGGTCCTCTCTTGTTAGCTTTGTATTTCTTGTCATTTTGCACCTTAATCTCAGGTTGAGTTAAATCAACTTTGACCCTGGGTGTTGACCTCTGAGAGACAATATGTTGAGGATGTTCATATGCAAACATGTTTGACACAGGTATTTGAGAATTTTGTGCATACATAGCATTCATGTGTGGCATGCTCCATGTCATTTGTGGCATTGTGAATGCATTAATATGAGAATTTGAAACAAATGGCATATTGGCATACAAATTTGATGCTTGATCAGTATGTGCAAACATGTTATGCATAACAGGCATAGGCATATTGGGTAAAGGCTTTGGCATTTGAACAGATGGAGTTTTAACACTTTACACAAGTTTTCCTAGGAGCATACTTGTCAGGTGTATAGTTGTTATTCTTGTTAATCCCTACCTTACCATTTCTATTCTTTTTCTTTTTAACCTCGGCCTTAACCTCTATATTTTCAACCTTGTCCTTCAATTGCTTGTTGGACAAGTAACCTATGTTCACATTCTTAACTTTGGTTTTGCTACCTGTTCCCTGAACAAAATTTTTTCTGGTTGGACCATACTTTTTGTTCAGCTTCTCAAGTTTCTCTTGACTAACACTTGATGTACACTTCTTTGGACAAGTCACTTCCGTAGAGGTGTTGTCCATCAACATATTCTTGCTATCCGTAGAGGCATTACTCTCCAACGGATGCTCACTATCCGTAGAAGTGTCATCTCCTAGACTCTCAACATCTAGTTTCTTTTTATCTTTTCTTGTTGATTCCTTGTAGAATGTATCCACACCTTGAGCCTTAATAATGTTTGTGGCAACATTCCTGGAATCAGTCCATCTTGCTATAGTTTCATGTTCTTTAACTAACTGTGCTTTGATAGATTCTTCTCTTTTAAGCACAATCAGCAAATCATCCTTGGCAACTTGACACTCTACTATCATTTTCTCAAACTCAATAAATTGTGTTTCCAGAAGATCATTCCTATCACTTAACAACTGATTAGAAGTTTTAATCCTGATGTTCTCATTAGTAAGTGATTTAAGAGAAATACACATATGATACAATTCAGTGGACATGTCATTAATTGCACTATTGCATTCCTCAGTAGAAAGCTCAGAGAGATTGGTGGTAATTACCTGATTGGATGATGAACTGGCCTCCTGCTCGCTTGAATCAGCCATCAGTGCAAGGTTAACAAATTCAGTGTCCTCCTCAGGATCATTCCCATCTTCAGCCCAGTCATAATCTTGTGTTATGAATGCTCTACCCTTTTGCTTGAGAAGATAAAAATATTTCTTCTTGTAATCAACAGGCTCAAACTTCCTGTCACTCTTCTCAGCCTTTGGTTTCCTGCACTCATTGGCAAAGTGACCTCCCATTCCACAATTGAAACATTTAAATTTGGACCTCTCAACAAAGTCCTTCCTGAATGGTTTGGACACATCAGGGTTTCTCTTGAACTTGAGCTTTGAGAATTTTCTTGACAGAAATGCTAAATGTTCATCTAGCTCATCCATCTCCTCTTGATTGGAGGCTCACTTTCTTCAATCATCTTTCTTTTGCACTTTCTTGATTCAGCTCTACCTTCACAAGCACTTTGGCTTGGTGTAGTTTCAGTAGCTTCTTCTTTCATGTCCTCAGCCTTTTCAACACTTGCTACTAGAGCAACAGATCCAGTTTTCTTTTGGACCTTCTCAATTTCTTCATCCTGCTCTATTTCCAGCTCATATGTTTTTAGGGTTCCATACAGCCTCTCAAGAGTAAAATCCTTATACTCTTGAGTGTTTCTCAAGGAGACAATCATGGGCTTCCACTCCTTTGACAAGGCTCTGAGAAATTTAAGATTTGAATCCTTGACTTGATACACTCTTCCATACAACTTCAATCCATTCAGTAATTTTTGAAATCTACTAAAAGTATCATTCAAAGATTCTCCAAAGTGTTCATACTGTTGTATGAGGAGCTGCATCTTGTTTTCTCTTACCTGCTCAGTCCCTTCACATATTGTTTGGACAGTGTCCTAAATCTCCTTTGCTGTAGAGCAGTTAATAACATTGTCGAACATATCATAATCAAAACCATTGAACAGAATATTCATGGCCTTCTTTTCTTTATGAACTGCAATGATGTCCTCAGGAGTCCATTCTGAGTGTAGCTTTGGAATTGTGCTTGGAGCTCTTGCAGGTTCCTGAGCTATTGAGGTGTTTGGCTTCATCGGTACAAGAGGGCCATGTTCTATGCACTCTACATAAGCTTCATCCTGTTGGGTTTTATACTAAACTATTCATTAGTAGTATATAAACATTGTCCATTTTATTGAGAATCTTGATTGCATATTTTTACATTGTCTATTTATTATATATTGTGGATAATTTAGTATCAAATGGGATAACAGAAGATTAAATTATCAGTGTCTATATATAATATAAAGGGTTCACAGTTTAAGTGGAATTAGACAAACCACTGGAATAACTGAAGTATTATTTGGGAATAGTTTATCTTGACTATTAAATAATACTTGTATACTTTGTGTATATTGAACAGGATCAAATTTAGAATTGTTCCCTTAAACTGATTAAGAAGGTGAACTAAGATTCTATGTTATTATTAATGCTTAGGTTCTTAATCCGGATATAGTAATTGACACGTGTATATTATTTACATGCTTTGATTTATATATGAAATAATTCTTTTGAATTATATCATTATATTTTGGGTGATGGAATAATATATATGGTGGATATTATTTATTGAAGGAATCCGTGTCCTGATAATATTCGGGTTAATGATGTCCCCTTGAAAGCTCAAAAGGATTTAATTATGTGAAACCCTGCAGGTGGATTTATTCCGGCATAATTAAATAAAGGTAGAGTGGATGATCAAGGATATAAGATGTTAATTAAATGAATTATCAGTAATTTATTTAATTAATGGGCATGCGCTATTTTAAACATGGGGAATTTAATAAGCAAATAATATTGGAACCGAATTAATTAATTAAGTTGCGGTATTAGGAAAGGTAGTGCAAATATTAATTCTTTAGTGGATTGAATTAATATTTAATTACATTGGTCTAGGCCCAGGATGTAATTAAAAGGCCCAACCTAATTATCCATGATCCCTATTGTAGCCCTATATATATTCTTATTCTCTTCTTGCTAGGGTTGGTTAAGAAAAATATTGTAGCCACCTAGGAGCAAGAAGAGAGGTTAACTTGAGAAGACGGAGGCCACACTTCGCTCAAGGGAATTTGGGAATACAATAGAAGAGCGTGGAATCAACCGTTAACAAGGTGATTTTCTTTTCGCACTCCTTAATTGTGTATCATAAAATGTAGTAGAACCCCAAGTCCGTGGTTCCCAACAATTGGTATCAGAGCCTGGTTATGGGTTCTATGTTTTATGATATGATGTCCATGTCGTAATTAAAATTGGTTATGTATGTATAGTGGTATGCTTGGATAATAATCTTTTGCAGGTTGTTTAGTATCCACTATTATGGCCTCGTTTTATTTTAATTATGTGTTTGGATCCCACGTGGTTTAATCGTGGTTATTTTTTGTTTTGGTTTCCACGTGGTTTATCGTGGTTGTAAATCACGAGGGTTGATCGTGCTAGTTTTGTTTTCTATTATGATTTTGTAATCTTGTAATCATGATTTGTATTCATGTTAGATTATGATTTGATGTAATAGAATAGGTATGTTATGTTGTATGTAACTATTTGATCGACGGAGTTGCAAGAAAACAAAGTTCTTCCGCTGATGCTACAAGATTTCGCCTATGCAACTTCGAACTGTTGTAACTTTTGCATACGGTGTCGGATTTCGATGCGTAATACCTTTTCGGAATGGGATTTCGATGTTCTACACGATTGAAAAGTGACGTTGTCAAAGTTTCATGTGCGTCCGAGTTCGTCTAGACCCTCAAACAGCGAGTTGAAGTTTTCGCAGGATTTTCGGATGAATTTTTTTTTTTTTTTGCCATAATAGTGGATTTATTTTTTATTTTAATTTTTCTGCTATTTAATTTTAATTATTGCATTAAATAATTATTATGTGTGTTGTTAATTATGTGTGTAATTTTAATTGCATGGTTAACATAAATAGGACGACATGGACATAAATTTTCATTTATTGCTTTAATTAAATGTTTTATGTTATTAAATTATGTGTGTATTTGGAATGCATGTTAGACATAATTATAATGACATAGGCCCCATTTAATTATGTAGAGATGCATGCTATGCTATGTTATGTGTTCTTTGTATTGTTATTTTGATAACATGTGGACCTCGAAGAAATAACATAGGGCGATGCATCTAGATAAAATTACTCATGTTAAAATACTAAGTGGGAGAGGGAATTAATTTGATATTAGATCCCATGGTCATCCATTATTGGTTGTATGTAATTTAACACTAGGACGATTATGAATTGGATATATGTCACCCATCGTGGCGTATGATTTATGACGTCTGGGTAGTGTTAAGGATATTACTAGGACAATCTTCTTAAGTTAATCATGAATAATGAAAGGTAAGCTCACCCCATCGTGACATACCAAGTTTCATAGAATTCGAGAAAAAAGTTGGACATTCCTTGATTGATGCTGATAATGGATATTTCTGTCTTAGGGGTTGTGTTCTTAAGCGAGCCCGTCTGTGACTTCACCGAAAACACCTGGGATTTATCCATTGATACATCGAACGGATGGGTCTGACTAAAGGCAACTTAAGATCTAAATAATGGTATACACTTAGCTATGAAAGATAATATATAGTCCACCCTAACGTGGCGTATTATTTAGTAGTAGGACCGAAGTAATATTTAAATTTAAATGGTATATATGTCACCCCTCATGACGTACCAGATATTTATGGAATTTAAATATTAGTGCATTAATTTTAATTAATTGTTAGAGGAAACAAATAGGTTTTAAGATATATGCAATTTTCTGATTAAGTGTTATATGCATGATTCTCAGGATAGAATGGGCTTTAATCCACTTTTCACCATACTTAAAGATAACAAACTTACCAGACCTAACTATATTGAATGGAAACGCAATTTGGACATAGTGTTGACTGCTGAAGAGTTTAAATTTTGTACTGTTGAACCCAAACCGGACCAGCCTGCTGCCGATGCTCCGGATGAGGATAAAGAGTATTTTAAGAAGTGGACTAAGGCAGATGAGATGTCGCGATGTTACATTCTGGCAGCAATGTCGGGTGTTTTGCAACATCAGCATCAGGCCATGACCACTGCTGCAGATATGCTCTATAATCTCAAGGAGCTTTTCGGAGATCAGAATAGGGCTGCTAGGCAAGTAGCAATGAAGTCTCTAATGAACACTCAGATGGCTGAAAAAACACCTGTAAGGGACCATGTTCTTCTGATGATGTCTCATATAAATGAACTAGAGGTCCTTGGTGCTGATATTGATGCGGAAACGCAGGTCGATATCATACTTATGAGTTTGCCAAAAAGCTTTGAGCCGTTTCGCTTGAATTACAACATGAACAAGAAGTTGTATAGTCTTGCAGAACTTCTGACAGAGCTTCAGGCAGCGGAATCATTATTTCAGGAGCATGTTCAGGTAAATGTGGCTGAGAAAGTTTCTTCTTCAAAGCCGAAAGGAAAGAAGAAGAAGAAGGTTCAGACACATAAAGTTGTGAAACCATTGGGAGTTCAGAATTCAGTGAAGAAGCCTAAGGGCAAGTGCTTCAAGTGCAAGCAGTCGGGTCACTGGAAAAAGGATTGTCCTCTGTCTAAGAAGAACAATGCTGGTATGTCTCTTTCTCTTGTTACGGAAACATATATAGCGGCTATGTCTACGAGCACTTGGTGTGTAGACACAGGAGCCACTGATCATGTTTGTAATTCCATGCAGGGGTTCCAGAAAACCAGGCTGCTTAGAGATGGCGAGATATATGTGTTCATGGGAGATGCTACGAAAGTAGCAGTGGTTGCAGTTGGAGTTATTTCTTTATCTTTTGGTTATGATAGGATTTTGGTTTTGAATAATTGTCTTTATGTACCTTCATTTAGAAGGAATTTAATTTCGGTTTCTGAACTTGCTATGGATGGTTATAATGTTTGTTTGGATCGTAAAGTTTCCATTAGGATGAATAAACGAGTTATATGTTCTGGTACATTGCAAGACAATTTATATATTATTAATCCTATAGAACCAATGCTGCAACCAAGTGAAATTAATAATACACTTTCTACCTCTAGTAAAAGAAAGGAACCTTCTGGATTGAACCAAACATATCTTTGGCACTTGAGATTAGGTCATATTAACTTAAGGAGGATTCAAAGATTGGTAGTAGATGGGCCTTTAGGCTCGTTGGCAGTGGAGCCATTTCCAGTCTGTGAATCTTGCTTGGAAGGAAAAATGACCAGTAGACCTTTTAAGGCAAAAGGAAATAGAGCCAAAGATGTGTTAGAATTGGTTCATACTGATTTATGTGGACCTATGAATATCCAAGCGAGAGGTGGGTATGAATATTTTGTCACTTTCATTGATGATTATTCGAGATATGGATACATTTATCTGTTGCACCGCAAGTCTGAGTGCTTTGAAAAATTCAAAGAGTACAAAGCAAGTGCGGAAAAGCGACATTCAGGAAAATGTATCAAGTCACTACGATCAGATCGTGGGGGCGAATACCTGCTTGGAGAATTTAGAGAATATTTATCAGAACATGGGATTTCATCCCAGTTGACTGCACCTGGCACACCTCAGCAGAATGGTGTAGCAGAAAGAAGGAACCGGACTCTTTTAGAGAGTGTTAGATCGATGATGAGTTATTCGAATTTACCCAAGTCGTTTTGGGGGCATGCTCTAGAAACAGCGGCTTATCTTCTAAACTTGGTACCTTCTAAGTCAGTTCCAAAAACTCCAAAAGAATTGTGGACTAGTACCAAACCTAGTTTGAAACACATTCGGATTTGGGGTTGTCCAGCACATGTGCTGAACAAGAACGTGACTAAGTTAGATTCTCGTACAGAAGTGAGGCTGTTTGTGGGTTATCCCAAGGGAACAAAAGGGTATTTGTTTTATAGTCCTAAGGATCGGGATATCATTGTAAGCACCAATTCTAGATTCTTAGAGGAAGACTATATAATGAATCACAAACCCATGAGTACTGTTGTTTTAGAGGAACTAGGGGGAGGACAAGATAATTCTAATATGCCACCGGTACAAGTAGAACAACCACAAGTAAATGAACAACCTATCACTAATACCACTCCAATGCTTCGTCGTAGTGGGAGGGTTGTTAAACAACCTGAGAGGTTCATGTTTTTGGGAGAGTCTTCGGACTTAGTCTCTGGTGAACATGATGAGGATCCCAGGACATACGAAGAAGCAATGCAAGATAAGGATGCAGATCTTTGGCAAAAGGCTATGCAATCTGAGATGGAATCTATGTATTCCAATAAAGTCTGGGATCTCGTGGAACCACCCAGTGGTGTAAAACCCATTGGATGCAAGTGGATCTACAAAAGAAAAAGAGGATCTGACAAAAAGGTGAAAGCCTGGAAAGCAAGACTTGTTGCGAAAGGGTATACTCAGAAACAAGGAATTGATTATGAGGAAACCTTTTCTCCGGTAGTCATGCTTAAGTCAATCCGGATTCTTTTATCTATAGCAGCTCATCTCGATTATGAGATTTGGCAAATGGATGTCAAGACAGCTTTCCTAAATGGAAGTCTTGATGAAAACATCCATATGCAGCAACCAGAGGGATTCATCAAAGAGGGCCAAGAGCATCTAGTGTGTAAGCTTAAGAAGTCCATTTATGGACTGAAACAAGCTTCCAGGGAGTGGAACATTCGTTTTGATCAGGCCGTGCAGACAAATGGTTATGATCAGAGTCCAAGCGAAGCATGTGTGTATAGGAAAAGTGAAGGAAATGCAGTGGTTTTTCTAGTACTATATGTAGATGACATTTTGCTCATTGGAAACAATGTAGAGATGTTGTCATCTATTAAGGCATGGTTGTTCAAACAATTTGAAATGAAAGACTTAGGTGAAGCCGCATACATTCTTGGGATCAAAGTTATAAGAGATCGCAAGAAAAGAACGTTGGCTTTATCTCAAGAACCGTACATTGATGAGGTATTGGCTCGTTTTAACATGCAGGACTCTAAGAAGGGTAATTTACCTTTTAGACATGGAGTCTCTCTATCAAAGGAGCAGTGTCCTAAGACACCTAAGGAGATAGAGAACATGAAAGCAGTTCCTTATGCTTCAGCATGTGGAAGCTTAATGTATGTCATGTTATGCACGAGACCTGATATTTGCTTTGTCGTAGGCATGGTCAGTAGATATCAGTCCAATCCAGGTCAGGAACATTGGAGTGCAGTAAAAACGATACTTAAGTACTTGCGAAGGACTAAGAAGTATATGTTAATTTACAAGGCTTCAGACTTGTTTCCTGTGGGTTATACCGATTCAGATTTCCAGACAGATAGGGATAAGAGGAAGTCAACCTCGGGGTGTGTTTTTACTTTAGGAGGTGGAGCTGTAATATGGAGGAGTGTGAAGCAGAAATGCATCGCAGACTCAACCATGGAAGCTGAATATGTGGCAGCCTCTGAGGCAGCCAAGGAGGCTATATGGTTCCGGAATTTCCTGCTGGATTTGAATGTAGTTCCTAATTTGCCATGACAAATCACAATTTATTGTGATAATACTGGTGCTGTTGCAAATACAAAGGAACCACGAGAACATAAAGCAGCAAAACACATTGAGCGTAAGTATCACCTCATACGACAGTTCGTTAAGCGAGGAGATATTATTGTGACTGATATAGCATCAAAGGACAACCGGGCTGATCCTTTCACGAAGAGTTTACCAGCTAAGGTTTTTGAAGAACACGTGGAGGAGATAGGAGTCAGATGTCTGGTCACGGAATAGTTATTTAAACTAGTAGCGGATTATATTAATAAACACTGATATACTCAAAGAATAGCTTGAGTATAAGTGGGAGATTGTTGGGTTTTATACTAAACTATTCATTAGTAGTATATAAACATTGTCCATTTTATTGAGAATCTTGATTGCATATTTTTACATTGTCTATTTATTATATATTGTGGATAATTTAGTATCAAATGGGATAACAGAAGATTAAATTATCAGTGTCTATATATAATATAAAGGGTTCACAGTTTAAGTGGAATTAGACAAACCACTTGAATAACTGAAGTATTATTTGGGAATAGTTTATCTTGACTATTAAATAATACTTGTATACTTTGTGTATATTGAACAGGATCAAATTTAGAATTGTTCCATTAAACTGATTAAGAAGGTGAACTAAGATTCTATGTTATTATTAATGCTTAGGTTCTTAATCCGGATATAGTAATTGACACGTGTATATTATTTACATGCTTTGATTTATATATGAAATAATTCTTTTGAATTATATCATTATATTTTGGGTGATGGAATAATATATATAGTGGATATTATTTATTGAAGGAATCCGTGTCCTGATAATATTCGGGTTAATGATGTCCCCTTGAAAGCTCAAAAGGATTTAATTATGTGAAACCCTGCAGGTGGATTTATTCCGGCATAATTAAATAAAGGTAGAGTGGATGATCAAGGATATAAGATGTTAATTAAATGAATTATCAGTAATTTATTTAATTAATGGGCATGCGCTATTTTAAACATGGGGAATTTAATAAGCAAATAATATTGGAACCGAATTAATTAATTAAGTTGCGGTATTAGGAAAGGTAGTGCAAATATTAATTCTTTAGTGGATTGAATTAATATTTAATTACATTGGTCTAGGCCCAGGATGTAATTAAAAGGCCCAACCTAATTATCCATGATCCCTATTGTAGCCCTATATATATTCTTATTCTCTTCTTGCTAGTGTTGGTTAAGAAAAATATTGTAGCCACCTAGGAGCAAGAAGAGAGGTTAACTTGAGAAGACGGAGGCCACACTTCGCTCAAGGGAATTTGGGAATACAATAGAAGAGCGTGGAATCAACCGTTAACAAGGTGATTTTCTTTTCGCACTCCTTAATTGTGTATCATAAAATGTAGTAGAACCCCAAGTCCGTGGTTCCCAACACATCCATGGACATAAGATGTAGACGCATTTTTACTTTCCAGTGAAAGTAGTTTTCTCTATCAAGAACTGGTATTTTGACTCCATGATCCTTTTGACCCATGATTCAGTTGTCTTTGATCTTTAAACTTCTTGTATGTTAGAAGCTTGCTCTGATACCAATTGTTATTCCCAAACAATGAATCAAGATTGTAGAAGGGGAGGGGGGTTGAATACAATATTTAAAAATTCTTCTTGATTCTTGATAGTGAAAATAAAAACAAGAAAATAAACACAAATAAGATGACACAAGAATTAAAAATTCAGGTGGATTGTTTTTGTCCATCTGAGAGATTTTTATTGAAGAAATCTCTATGATGTTTATGAATAAACACACAGCTGCAAATACACAACTCTAGCTTCGGCAATTTACAAGGATATTGCTTTCTGCTCTGTAAATCGCCTAACTGATTTCTTAGTTCTAGAGTTATGCCACTACTTGGTTATATAACCCAAGTTTATAAAGATATTTGAACAGCTAATAATACAAAAAGTAAATATGTTCAGAATCCTTGTTTCTTCATTCTGAGCAGTGGTCCATGTGTTGGTAGCTTGCCCTTCTTGGCTGATTGTCTTTTATTGAAATGTTACCTTTGACCATGCAAACAGAATGCTTCTTTCTTCTCGTGACCTTTCCAGAATTACTGGCTTCCATGCTCTGTGTAGTCTTCCAACCCATGTGCTCTGACTTATCTGTCCCTTTCAAAAGTACAGAGTGTATCCGTACAAGCTACTTGAGTTGTATCCGTTGACAGTGTCTTGATCACTCAGTACTGCTATCCGCAGACAGTACAATGTCCATATCCGTAGAAGGCTAATTAAGCTATCTATAGACAATCAATTTCACGTATGCAAAATTACAAGGCATCAACTATTTACAATTAGCCTCCCTATTCTACATATCTATTGATAGTCAACATGAGACTACTTCAACTTCAACATCAGAAATACACAAGCATGTTACATTGAGTCTTATCCGTAGATAAGCTACCCATCAGCGGATACTGCAAGAGCATACTATCCGTTGATAGCTACATTTTTCTTGTACAATTTTTACTAAGTTAATTTGGTTATCATCAAGAAACAACATAGTTCCTAACATAAAATAATATAAAAATAGTAACTAGCTGATTGTCTTTTATAATTAAAACATTTTTTCCTAACAAAATCTACTATTTTTCCAAAAATATCACGGGTGAATACCTTTAAATTAAAACATATTACCTTTTATATTTGTTGTCACTAAAATCTCTATTTTCCAAATATATATATAGTAACTAGCTGATTGTTTTTTATAATTAAAACACTTATTTCTAACAAAATTTAATCCTTTTCCAAAAATATCATGGACAATTACCTTTAAATTAAAACATATTACCTTTTATATTTGTTGTCACTAAAATCTCTATTTTCTAAAAATATATATACCATTATATAATAGCCAAAACATTGAAAGTTTTGGTTTTTGGTCATTTATTCTGATTAAAAAATAATTAAAAATTTTAAAAATAGAGACTAGTTAATTGCCTTTTATAATTAAAACGCATTTTTCAAACAAAATTCACTCCTTTTTCAAAAATATCACGTGCAATTACCTTTTTCAGTTAAATATGTTACTTTTCAAAAAATAACCAAAATATTGAAAGTTTTGGTTTTCTAACATGTTACATTTTCTTTGTCCTTTCTAAAATCTCTTTTTTTCCAAAAATAACCAAAACATTGAAAATCTCTCCTTTTTCCAAAAATAGCCAAAACATTGAAACTTTTGGTTTTCGGTCATTTATTCTATCTAATAAATAATAAAATAATATGAAAATGACAAATAATATAATAATATAAAATATAGTAACTAGACGATTATCTTTTATAATTAAAACATATTACCTTTTAATGAAAATATATTACCATTGATAATGTTAATCCCAAATGACCAAACAGAATTGTAGAAGGGGGGTTGAATATAATTCTAGATATTTTAAACTTGAAATAACTTTCGAAAATAAAACTGAGCTTATAAAATAAAAACCCAAGCCCTTAAATAATTTCAGTTGGATTGTTTGATGATCCAACTGAAGTGTTTTTATTGCGGAATAATCTGTGATACAAAATGTACACAGCTGCTCAGTTACAAGAATGTAGAGAAGTATGCTCTCAAAGATAGCTAATACAATCTATTTGTTTTTCTTCTCTCACTCTGTTTTAACTGCTACACTTGGTTATAAATATTCCCAAGTTTACAATGCTATTTTTGGCTACTCTAAAGTACACTAAAGGTAACCGCCAGTAGCTTGCTTTTCATCCCTTTTGTCCAATGGTCCTTGAAGATCTTTGCTTTTGTCCTTTTGCTTATTATGATCACTCCCAAGAACCTAATTGGAAATTGGAATGTTTCCTTATTTCCAGTGACCATTTTGATGGCTTCTAATGCAAAGTACACTTCCATATCTCCCTTTTGATCTGTCAGATAACTGTCACTATCACTTTGTCAACTATTCAGAAAAGCAATAATGATTCGTTGATAGTAGAGAGATGTGTTTCGTTGATAGCTTTATTCTTTGTTTCGTTGATGGTATAACCCTCGTTTCGTTGATAGAGTAGTCTTCATTCCGTTGATAGAGCAATCTTCATTCCGTTGACATGTCTTCATTTAGGCAAAATTACAAGGCATAATATATTTACAATTCACCAACCTATTTTGCCTATCTAGTACTTAGTCAACATGACTTAGAAAACCTATCTAATACCTACAACAAAATGCATATCAAACTATGACGTATTGTACGATGCAGTTGCTGCATCACTCATTCCGTTGATGAGCTTCCTGTCAACGAAACGCTACAAAGCATGTCATTCCGTTGACAGTTACAAAATGACTTAATACAAAATCTACTAAGTGTTTTTATAATTATCATCAAGAACAACATATTCCTAACAGATAACACGCCTAAAAATAAAAATTAGTATAATATATTTTTCAATCATTAATATTGTCTTTTTTTAATTATATATCATCTTAGTATTATATATATATATATATATATATATATACATATATATATATATATCAATTATTAATACAATCTAAAAAATATGAAACACTATATCTTCTTAATAAAAATGTCAATTATACTATAATCTATATATTCTATTATTAATACAAAAAAATAATATTAACAAATATTTTTACCATAAAAAATAATATATTATATTAAAAGAAGTCGGTGCTTCGCACAGGTTATAAGTTAGTTATCAATACTATTATATAATAAACGAAACATCAAAATTTTGGTCGGTCGGTATGGTACGTTGTGATTTTACTTAATTGTCCATTCTTAAATTCGTGTTTTTACTTAATTAACCTTACTTATTTATAAAAATATATTATTAAATAATAATATTACCTATTTATAACCAATTACCTTTTTCACCTAAAATACATTTTTTTTTTATTTTTTCTAACAAATTCCCCTACTTTTTCAATTATATCACGGGCAATTACCTTTTTAACTAAAACATGTTAGTTTTTCTATTTTTACTTACTAAAACCCCTCATTTTCCAAAAATATCACGGACAAACCTGTAGTTATTTATTTTTAAACCTAATATTATAATTATTGTTTTAAAAGTTTACCTATTTTAACATGCCTACTTATTTTTCTTAACAAATGCAATTATTAAAAATATTAAAATATAAATAATCAAATATCTGTTTATAACCAATTACCTTTTCAGCTAAAACACATTATAGATTTTTTTCTAACAAAATCCCTCATTTTCTAAATATATCACGGGAAATTGTCTTTTTTAATTTACTTTTTCTATTTTTCTCACTAAAATCCATTCTTTTTCTAAAAATATCACGGACAAACCCTTTACTTATTTATTTTAAAATTTATTTAAATTATTAAATTTTAAAACCTCATTTTCCAAACTTATCACGGGCATTTACATTTTTAAACTAAATATATGTTACATTTTTTATTTTTCCATACTAAAACTCCTCTTTTTCCAAAAATATAACGAGCAAACCCTTACTTATTTATTTTAAAATCTGTTTTAATATTTTTAATTAATTAAAAGTGTTTAGCTATTTTTACATGCCTACTTATTTTTTTAACAAATACAATTACAAAAATAATAATAATATAACAATTAACAATCTGTGCATCACACGGGTTTTAAGCTAGTTATATTATTAAAGATGAAATATTAAAAGTTTGGTTGGTCGTTGGTCGGTAAGTTTTTTGCTACGTTGTGATTTTACTTAATTGTCCTTACTTAATTGTACTTCATATTTTTACTTAATTACCCATACTTATTTATAAAAATATATTATTAAATAATAATATTACCTATTTATAACCAATTATCCTTTTCACCTAAAATACATTACTTTTTCTTCTTTTTTTTCTAACAAATTCCCATACTTTTTCAAAAATATTACGGGCAATTACCTTTTTTAACTAATCTATGTTAGTTTTTCTATTTTTCCTTACTGAAACCTACCATTTTCTAAAAATATCACGGGTAAACCTTTAGTTATTTATTTTAAAACCTATTTTAATATTTTAATTATTTAAAAAAGTTTACCTATTTTAACATGCCTACTTATTTTTCTTAACCAATGCAATTACTAAAAATATTAAAATATAAATAATCAAACATTTAGTTACACTAATTTTAATATTTTAATTATTTAAAAAAGTTGACCTATTTTAACATGCCTACCTATTTTTCTTAACAAATACAAATAATAATTTTTTTTAAATATAAATACTAAAATTATAACTATTATAAACAATCTGTGCATGACACGGTTTTAAGCTAGTATGTATGTATTTGTACACAATTAATATGTGTGTATATATTATGTGTGTTTAATTAAGGAGATTATGTTAATAGATATAGAAGAACAATGAAAAAGTAAAGATGGATGAAGTTAAGACCAATCTATACTATTATATTAAAGACGAAACATTAAAAGTTTTGTGGTCTGGTCATGAAAGTTTTTGTAGTTTGGTCACTCCATTCATATCCATTAGATATTTTTGATCAAATCATTGAGAACCGTTAGATAAAATATTAAAATTAGTATATAGAATATCTTTTCTATTTTTCCTAACTAAAACATCTCATTTTCCAAAAATATTAATAAAATAACATAATAAGGTTATAATTGCTAATAAATAACTCATTACTATTTTTAGACAAAGTATATATTCTTTTTTATATTTTCTAACTAAAATTTCTACTTTTCTATTTTTCCAAAATAAAACCTCTAATTTTCCAAAAATATCACGAATAGTTCTATTTAATAAAATAAAATAATCATATTATAATTATTAATGACTAACCGATTAGCTTTTTTTCCAAAACGTATATTCTTTTTTATATTTTCTAACAAATATTTCTCTTAATTAAAACCTCAAAAATATCACGGGCTATTCCATTTATTAGCATAAAATACTAATATTATGAATATATCTCTGTATCTATACTATATTATCAAAGACGAAACATTGAAATTTTTGGTACCTGTTTTTTGATACGATATTTGCCTTATTTAATTATTTATTTAATTATTATAATCAGTTACCCTTTCAATTTTATATTACCATTTTTTCTAAAATATATCAGGGGCAATTTCCTTTTCAGCTAAAACATGTTACTTATTCTATTTCCTTTGCTAAAATCCTTCATTTTTCAAATATATCACGAGAAAACCCTTACATATTTACTTTAAAATCTATTTTAATACTTTTAATTGAAAATTACCTTTTTCAACTAAAAAATGTCACCTTTTCTATTTTTCTTACTAAACCCCCTCTTTTTTAAAAAATAACAGGGGTAAATCGTTACTTTTATATTTTAAAATTCAACGAAAACATGTTACTTTCTATTTTTATTACTAAAACCCCTCTTTTTCCAAAATATTACGGACAAACCGTTACTTATTTATTTTAAAATTCATTTTAATACTTTTAATTATTTTAAAATATTTAACACGCCTACTTATTTTTTTTAATAAATGTAATTAATAAAATATAAAATATAAATAATAAAATTAACAATTATTAAAAACAACCTGTGCATCGTACGGGTTTTAAGCTATATTATTAAGACGAAACATTAAAAGTTTGGTAGTCGGATAGACGAACGGTCGGTACTTAGTGATTTTACTTAATTACCCTTACTTATTTTTTTTTAAAAACTATCACTAAATAATAACATTATTTATAACCAATTAACTTTTCAGTTAAAATATACCTTCTTTTATTTTTTTCTTACAAACCCCTCTCTTTTTCTAAAAAAAACACGGGCGATTATCTTTTTAAAAAAAAACATGCTACTCTTTCTATTTTTCCTTACTAAAACCCCTCATTTTCCAAAAATATCACCGGCAAACCCTTACTTATTTATTTTAAAATCTATTTTAATACTTTTAATTATGTTACTTTTTTTATTTTTTCATTTTCTAAAAAAATTATTATTAAATAATAACATTTTTATAACCAACTACCTTTTTAGCTAAAATACATTTTCTTTTCTAACAAAATCTTCTCTTTTTCTAAAAAAATCACGGGCAATTACCTTTGTAAAGCATAATATAACATAAGATGTAAAAGAGATAACTACAACTCAACAAAGGACAAGACAGACAATAATATTAACAGAAGCACAGGAATCCAGAATCAAAGAAGAAAAGGTAAACTCAAAAAATCAAAATACGTTATGTATTCTTGAAGTCCGTAAACAGGTCACGGAAAGAAGTTCATGAAAATGTTCAAGCCTCAGTGACAGCAAAAGAAACAAGACTTTCAAGACGACAGAAGTATGTGAATGATTTAGGGTTAAGTACCACGGGATTCCAGTGATTTAAATGAAGCAACCAGAACGACAAGGGACGTATCAGCAGCATTGAATTGAAGACATAAAAGAAGAATTGATCAAGTGTTATTCATCTGTGAACCAGACCAGTTGCACTAGGTGACGGCACTGAAAAGATCAAGTTGTTTTATCGTCTCAGAAGAAAGTGATACAGTCTATTACTTAAACACCTAGGAGCTCAGTGGAATCATTAATTGATAAAAGACAAGAAACAAGAATTCGATAGTTTTTCAATTAAGAAAACTATCGAATGGTATAATAATGATTCATTGAAAACCATGTTTATCTTAATTTGGTATTCGATAGTTTTGATTAAAAAACTATCGAATGGTAAATTAAAGTATTTCATTCGATGGTTTTTAATTAAGGAGCAGGTGAAAAGTATTCTTGTTTTACAGGTTGAAGTTGAAGATGGACGGCTAGGATTGTTTCTACATTCCTAGTTCGATAGTTTTCAATTGAAGACTACAATTAATACAGAGAGAAGATAGTGTCTACTTCAGTCGGAGTTATTTCACAGAAGCAATAACTGAGAGAGAGTTTGAGCCAGAGAGAAAATACCAGAGAAATTAATTCTGCTTGATATCTATCAAAGTTTTGATTGTGTATAACTTAGAACTCATTGAAGCTAATCTACGGATTAGAAATTGTAGCACCCTTCGAGGTTTATATTTATAAAAAGATATATTCCCCGAAACTTGATTTGGTTTGGTGTGTTTGATTTCGTTATAGAACTGAATGATTAATCCGCGAACGAAATTGAATTATTTGTGAGTATCGTATTCAACCCCCCCTTCTACGATACTTTGGACCTAACAATTGGTATCAGAGCTACTTGATTGATATACAAATTAGATCCGGTGAATGAGACCAAAATCAAACGTAGCGTGAAAATTCGAAGCAAATTTTTTAAATTTCAAAATTGTTCATTTAATTGGAATTTCTTGAATTTTAAACAATTTGAAATTTTCAGAAACCATGAGTGCTCCAAAGACAACCGCTGGTATTAAAGTTCCCCCGTTTACTAGAGATGATTTCAGTTTGTGGAAGATGAAGATGCTGTTATTTATCAAGGCATCTAATCCGTTGTATATTGGCATATTAGAGAACGGACCGTTTGTACCAATGAAACCAGTTAGTGAATCTATAGCTCCTAATGGTAGCAGGATTCCTCAATGCACCCAACCTAAGGATATTACTGAGTATACAGATTCTGACAAAGAACTGATTCGATTGGACACCGGTTTAATGTTGATATTGGCAGATTCCGTAGACAAGGAAATGAGATATCAGTTGATGAACTGTACAAGCGGGAAACATATGTGGGATACCATTAACTTGATAATGGAAGGAACTGAAGACGTGCAGGAAAACAGATTGGACATTCTGACTTCTCAATACGAAGCGTTTAGGTCACTGCCAGGAGAAAGTATAACTCAGGTCTTTGAGAAATATACTTAGTTTCTCAATGAATTGGCAATGAAAGGAAAGACCTATCCACTGAGAGAATCAAACAGGAAGTTCATGATGACGCTGCCCCATCATGTAGAACACAAGTCATCATCCATTAGGGAAAGAATTGACTTCACAAAGATGTCATTAGAAATGATCTATGGCAAGTTGAAGACCTATGAGATGGAACAGGAACAAAGGGTGATAATCTACGGATCAGGGACAGTGGAGAACAAGCACAATGCACTTGTGAGATCAGCAGCACTTGTAGTGGATGAACCAATAACTTCTGAGATTCAGGTTCAAACCCCTAGAGCTGGAAAGGAGGTGATAATAGAAGCAGAAATGGATTCTGTGAATCTGGGTGTTGATGAAAGTGATTACTACACCCTAGAAGAGCTTGAGCAAATGGAAGACAAAACCATGGTGTACTTAGCTGCAAAGTTTAGTCACATTCGTTTCAAGAGAAACCCTAAGTACAAGTTCAAGGGTTCAACCAATAGATTCCAGAAGAGCAATTATACACCTAGTACAGGCTTTAAGGGAGGCTACAAGACTGGCATGATTGATAGAAGCAAATCAAGATGCTACAACTGCAATGAGTTAGGGCATTTCGCCACTGAATGCCGGAATCCTCGTCAAGCGAGAGACATGAAAGATGTCTATGGAAAGAAGGATTCTTATGATGAGTTGAAGAAAGAGAATGCCAAGCTTAAACAGAAATTGGAGGCATTCTCTGGAAAGCAGAAAGGGAAAGCTTATATAGCAGAGGGAAAGCACTGGGATGATACTAATTCGGATGAAGAGGAGGAATATGTAAATGTTGCTCTAATGGCTGACTCTTCAGAGGAATCACCACAATCATCTCAGGTACCTATCTTAACTACAATTGATATGTCTAATTCTGAGTACAAGAAAACTGTGCAAGATCTTAGTGTAGAATTGTTTAATGTACACACAAGCATGCTAGCATCAGAAATGGAAAATGCTAAACTAGTTCTTAAGATTAAAAAGTTAGAATCTAAAAATGAAGAACTAGAGTTTGTAGCTGTAACATTAGAAGATCTTAAGCAAAAGAATGTGTACTTAGAGAACAAGGTCAAGTGTAATGCTGAGATAGAGACTATCCTCAGGAAGCAGATTTCATATCTAGATTTGAAGCTGAATGCTTTTAAGAATTCCGCTCTAGTGGCTAAGGAAATCATTGATACTCAGGCCATAGAGAATAAAACTGCTATAGGATTTGACTATAACAAGAAAGCTGGTAAGAAGGTTGTGGAATTCCCTGTGACATCTTCAGTTGTCAAAAGGAATACTCCACATGTTCTTAAGAATGTTGATTGTCCAGTTTTTGTTAAGCCGTTTCCACCACTTTTTCATGAGGATGACCTTTTCATAAGACAAGAATTGCTTGAGGAGGATTTGTTGAAGGAAAGAGAGGTAAAGACTAAGTTGCCTAGGAAATCAGTAAAAAATGAATTACTTAAACCTGATTTACCTAAAACTGAAGTAGGTGACGTAGTTAGTAATGTTAAAAAGAACAGGAATGGGAAGAAGAAGATTGTTAATCAGGAAATGGTTCCATTTTCTCCCATTGCATCTAGGAAGTTGTGCACTATTTGTAATTCTGCTGGACACCTTATGTAATAACCCGAATTTTTGGTAAAATTTAAAACTTTTCTTATTATGATTAAGTGCATCAGTGAATAGTAAATTTGGTGGATGAATAGTGATTTTGAGGATTAACAAAGTTTTTCATGCCACCTATGTACGAGACGTAGTGTGGATATTCCGAAGTCATATTAGTGATCTACGGAGTAAATAAGTGAATGCAAAGACGATCGGAATTCAGAAATTCCAAATTTTATTTTGAATAGTATTTGACCGGGCAGCGAATTATATATTATTATATTCAAGAAATGAGATATTAAAATTGAGGAATTGAGGATTTAACATTTTGGAATTTTATTATATTATTGAAGTCGATTTAAGGATTCGATTGTGGAAGTGAATAGTGAATAGTTACTATTCACTGCGGGAACCGCGTAGAGTTTTACTAGCCCTTTAGAAAATATTTCGAATCATTTCAAGAGGGACAAGACAACATTTACGGGATTAAATATAGACATGGAAGTAACATGTAACAAGATTAATTCGAGAAATGCAACATTTGGATCCTCCATGTGAAAAGAAACGGACTAGTAAAGCTACTTTAACCAAGCGCGTGCATGCGCGACACGTGTGCCGGTGACTCACCAAAAGGTGATGACTCACCCCTCTCTTATACAAAAATCAGCATTATCTTCATTATTAACCAAAACAAAGAAAAGAAAAAGAAGAAGGAAAATTCGGGAGAAAAAGAGAGAAGAAAAATGGGAGAGAAAGAAATGATCGTAACTCGAGATTCCGTGGTCCGTTTTTGGCGTTCTACCACTCAAATCGAAGCTCTCGAGAAGCCCGTCGTAACCATGGTAAGCAATCGCCTCAACTCCGTGATTTACCCCTTCGATTCAGTGATTAACAGTTGGAGAAGATGATGAATAGTAACTTGTATTTTGTTTTGTTGTTTTTGATATTGAGTTTGTGGCTTCCAAAGGTTGTATTAAGCAAGGATTTGAGGTTACATAAGGATTATAGCAGCAAGCAAGCTTGGAGGAAGGTATAAACCTCTGCCCCTTTGAGTTATATGAGTTTTAATATGGTTTTGATGTTTATATAAAGTTAAGAGCATGATTAAGTGATTATATGAATTGTTGGTTGAGTTTGGAGGATGGGTTATGAATTTGTTTTGATTATTCATGGAGGATTTGACTGAGTGGAGGGTGTATAAGGTGGATGGTGAGTTTGGGATTGTTTGGTGTTGATTTGGGTATGTTTTGAAAATGGAAAACGTTACGATTATAGCCGTCGTAATGCCCGATTCCCGTTAACTCTAAAAACTGCCTAGAGTCCGGAAACTTAACTGCCTCTTTTGGTTCAGTGAGGAACATGAGTGTGTAGAGGTTTGTTTCTAGTTTACGTGAGCGCAAGAATCATGCCGTTATGATTTACGATTTAAGAGAAAAGTGAGTTTTAGTAAACGCCGTTCGGAAGAACGACCCATCTCTGGTCAGCACCTTTGAGGCTATGTTTGGACCACTTAGAAGCCATATTAAAATGTGAAACTTTTAGGAATAATGCTAGAGACAGTTAGGAAGGCTCACGAAAAAGATTCGGATTAAAAAGATTATATTTCGATTTTATAAAAATGTTTTAGTCGAGGGCGCGCAAGTGAAAACCACTAAGAGCGAGACTTAAAAACCAAGGTTCCAAATGGTTAAGTATAACTTGGATTTGAGGATGGATTTCGAACCAAACTTATGATATAAGTATTTAACGGATAACATGGACTTAGTATGAGCCTATAACGAGTTAGTAATTCCTTGGTTGTGTTTCGCTTACGTGTTTAAGCATTGAGTTATAAGTGGTTTATCGAGGGGATTAACCGTGTGCTTTCGTTTGACTTTGTCTAGATTGTTCGACATGGTCAGGAGCCCTATCACCTCTCGAGCATCAGGCAAGTTTACTAAACCTTACTCTATTATTAGAGTGGGCATATTTTCGAATGTTTAATACTTGTGATTCAAAAATATATCTATATATATATTCTTTGTTCCAAGTATCGTGCAAGTTTCTAAAACCATACTTTGAAGTATACATACCTTAGATGCAAGTTTTCTAAATCCCATGCTGTATTTCAGATTACATTATACTGATGATGCATATGATATGATAGATGCAAGTTTTCAAACCTTACATCGTATATAGAGGTAACGGTAATAAAAGATAGTGAGATATATATGTTATGTGTTTCTGATTTCGAAATGATACTTGTGGTGCTAAGTAAAAGTTATTGATATGAAGTTGAATTTATAAGCTATGGATATAGTAATATTTTGGAGCTGATGTGCTAAGTAAAACCCTCAGTAGGGGGAATATACTCTGCATTTATACTTTGGACCGGGAATGGTATCAGTTGTTATCTAGAGATATATTATATATTCTCTATATTTATTTTACATACTAAGAATGGTATCAGTTGCTATCTAGGGTTATTTTATTGTGTTATTACAATTAATCTCGATAAGTGATTTACAAATTAAAGATCATTTGGAGTTTAATCTATTAAGGGTATATTTTAAATATATGATGAATAGTTGTTATCTACCCTTTTTGATAAGAAAGTACTTGAGAATTATTTCTAAATAAATATTCTTTATTAATTATAGTTTGATTTAATTATTTAAAGCCCTACTTCTTAAGGAAGTATTTTGTGAAAACTATTTTTAAACCCTAGATAGCTAATAAAGTTTTACTCAGGCAATTATAAATATAATTAGAGAAGGTTCCCAAAACTATTTCCCGTTTAAGTCTATATTCAGAAAGACTTAAATGTTCGCTCAAACTTCAAAGATACATGGAACCTTTCTCAAGATTTTAATGTTTGTTTCAAGTGGACTGCCCGGTCCTAAATCTTTTCGAAACTATTCATTTAACAGCTTTGTATCCAACTATCAAAATGATTTTGATTACTCTTTCAAGACTCGAGGAGTAAAAGCAGTGAAATCAGTTGTATCCATGAACAAGCATCAGCTTGGGAAATATGGGTGAATTTTCCTTTCCAACCAGATATGACTATTTTGTGGAGTCGTATACTTGGGAAAAAAGGGAAAGGAACTTTATGTTTCAAAGTTATGGATTTTCTCGAACTCGGAGAATATGTAAGGGACTGAGTGGCGACCTGTCCCCTAAGGGAATTACGAGGAGACTGACAGTCTATGAACTGGTCTGTACTTCCCTTAGATTATCAGATAGTGCCCGACCGTAGGATGAGAGAAGAGCATCGGAGGCCCCTAAGGAATGGGTACCCCTAAGGAATGGGTATGCTCTTCCCCCTACAACCGATTGGCGGGGAGGTAGTGGTCAGTTAGCGTCTACCCTATTTTCCCTTCTACGTAGAAAAACAGCAGTGGGGATTGCCTGACGACTGATCATCGTAGGGGTATCCCTGTCGCCCAGAATCTCCATCTACAGTTCATCATCCATGAAAGAAAATGTTTTATGCAAGTTATCAGAGAAAGAACATGTTTTAAGCAAGTTTCCAGGAAAGAAAAGTTTATTCAAGCTCTTCAAGTTTATTCAAGTTCAGAAAGCGGATTGGAAATATTTTGCCTTGTCTTTATTTCCAGAATATGATATGAGATAAATGTTTGATATGAAAGATGATATTTGGAAATTCCTATAACTTCATCTTTTATCTTATGAGTTATGACTCTGATAAAAACCTGATTAAGGATATATATGCACAAGTGGATTTTGGGTTACAGAAACCTTATATTTTCCTTATAACTTCATCTTTCAAGTATATGTTGATAGTCTGCTTATATTTTATATAGCAGATATTTTACAGAAAGGATATACTGAGTATCTTGTTATTTCATCTTTTATACCATACTAGAAACTTTGTTCATAGTATAAACATTGAAAGTTGCAGAGTATTATGAAATGATATTTGAAATACCACAATGGTACTATTTTTGGAATACATTCCGATAAGAAAATGATTTCAGTATCAAGATATTTTGACAAGTTATTGTCTTATACCAGCTTTATTTCTGGGTTGAATTAAAGGCAGAATTATGCCATACTTTCATTACCTTGCTATTATTTTATATATATTACATAGCAGCGAAGCAGGATGCCTATGGGACGGCACGTACCTCGCAAGGCGTTTCCATAAACAGTTTCAGCAGTGATCCCGGGAGTAGTACGAACCAATCGAATCAGGCTACGGCTTTGGTATTCAACTTATGTATAGACATGAATGGTATTAGAGGATTGTGAGCATCAGAAGGCTAAGTTGGTAATGTAACAGTACTTAGAAATTGTATCAGTAACAGATTCAAAAGACATTTGGGTATTGTAATAAAAGTTATTTATTCCGCAATTGTTGTATTGTGTCGTTTCTGAGACTCTAACCTCTCTCTGTGTGTGTGTGTGCGAGACATATGTTGTGGGGTCATGAGCAGGTGAATCATGAATGGTGTGAGTAATGCAGGTAAGGCAAGGAGTACATGGATTGTGACAACCCTAGATCCCCGACCCCGGATTTGGGGCTGTTACAGAGATGGTATCAGAGCGTTAGGTTACAGTCCTCAGAAACGATAGGAGATCGAGTCTTACAATACCCTTAATAATGATAAGAGCATCTAGAGCTCAAATTAAGTTCGCAGTCGAGTTAGAAGACATGACCCTGACTGTTTAAGATAAAGCCCGAGAAGGGACTTCTTCTGGGAAACCGTACTTAGGACTTCATGGTTAGTCACCTCGATTCGTATGAGTTATAGATGGATGGGATTCTGAGATACCAGATCCCGAGGCCTTCGAGTAGGCATTTGATGATGCGCTTCTTGAGATGGACGAAGACCCGATAAAGGAAGATCCATAGGAGGATCTAGAGGAAGACCCCGTAGTGGGTCAAGGAAAGAATCTTGTAGAGGACGTGTTGATTGATAAAGATGTAGTATGTTACTTGAGGTTGTACAATAAGACCGGACGAACCTTCAAGGGATAAATAAGGGACGAGACGAGAGGTTAAGGATCGTTCATGATTCATCAAGAGGTATGACAAAGAAAATGGAGTAGAGTCTCCAAGGCAAAAGAGGTAGAGGCAGTATAGCCAGTATCAGTGGATTGATTCGACTTGAACGAAACCTGTTACTCGTAGTCAGTTATAGTTGCCCATAAGGAGGCGGCATACGTAAGAACCAAGATGTCCAGATTTTCACGAACGATTAAGGGTACTTAGTTGCCTAGAATAGTGAAAGGAATTGCTTTGGCTATGAGGTTTCAATCCCCCACGACCAGCGATTCCACTGGAAATAGTGTCTATTACATCATTGAGGGATTTTATTATCTCAAGGAAAATTTTGGGGTATATGTACCATGCAAATGTTATTGTAAGACAAGCACGCTAAGACGGAATCGAGAACGAGATTTGCCACCCTCAGGAAACCAGGAAGGACTTATGAGGATAGAACAGAAAGGTCGGAAATCAGATCCGAGCATTACTAGTAGGTAAATAGATTGATCAAGTTTCCCTGATTTTGGAAAGAAATTCAGCAAATTTCGGCAAACCTTGTCTTTCTGATTACCAGAGGATGTCACCAAAGAGAGTGGAAATTAGAGCGAAGCCTGTGGATTGGATAAGATAGCCGTTATATGGGTTGGTGGACAGATCCTGATTGCTATAATTGATTGTAGAGATAAAATGATGAAGTTGAGATTGGACGGTAAAGGCGAAATATATTTAAGGACCAAGACGGACTGAGAAATTCCGGGATTGACTTAAATGAAAAGGCTATTGTGCCAAAAGTGTTAAGCTTATGTAGCGCACGGGATTGATATGGGAGAAGGAATATTGGATATAAGGATGATTGAAATAGAGACCGGATTTAAGCCTGTAGATTCTAACGATCTTCCGGAGTACCGCCCAGTCGACATGAGGAATTGTTATTGCTATGGGCGACAACGGTATCGAAGTCCTCTTACGATAGAACGCTTGCTTGAGATGCTTGCGCCGAATCGAATAGAATTCCCTGCAGTTGCAAAGGTCGATGGTTGAATCCTTAGCGACTATTATGAGTCGGCAATAACGTAAGTATCGAGCACCTTAGGGTGTGCATGGAGAATAAAAGCTTTGGAATTGAACGATTATCCATTAGAGGAGCCGACGTAAAAAGGCATCCATAGAGACCTTGGTAATACCCTCCCCATTTGCAAATTATGTGGGGTACCTTCCCAATCTATGATCTATCTTGACCTCTCTCCAGGAAAGAATTCTGATAAAGGGTATATTCCCTCTTCGAAGTTGTTTTATAACACTTGTGCTAAACCATATTCAGTTTCACTTGTGCCAGAGGCTGTCACAATGCCTAATTTCAGGCTTTCGAAGCCCTGTCAAATGATGTTATTTAAGCTTTCACTTTTCTTCAGATAATGAATGACCCTATGGTGATACCTCACCACTTGTTTGTTAAGTACCAGTATCTTTTTGGTTATTCTTTTCTTTGTATTTTCTTTGGAAACCGCACCTTTGGAATCTGTTCAATTTTAATCCAAGGTGTTCCTTTGAGGAATATTGTCGAAAGACGGTAATCAGTAAATTGATATCGAATTGCTTTCATACTTTTCAACTTCCACTGAGACGAACAACCCTATATTTATAGGGGCTACGAGGACTATCTGTCTGTGTGATAGAAGTCTGATGGGACGCCATCACTTGTAAGTTGTGAAATACAAGAAGGCTAATTACCTTTAGTAATGTCTCAATCGAGGCACACAACGTTGAGTTCTTATGATCATGATTGATCTCTCGGTAAATTCTTTTACCTCCAATAAGGTTACCTTAAAACTCATAACCTTATGATCACCAGTGTGTGACGTTTTCCTTGATATGGGAGCTGTCTTTTCAAGACCCCATAATTTTTGTTATCCTCATTGAATTCTAAGGGGAGGCCAATCAGGTCAAATAAGTCAAAATTCGCTGATAGGAATTAGATTCGCAACGAAATCGCCTATGACAGGAGTGAATCCCTAAGACGAATAGAATGTTAGTGACATATTGATGAAATTGGTTTATTCTCCCAAGGATATTATGACAATGGAAAGCGTGTCAATCGATATATGTGAAAGAAATAGCGATGGGCCGTGAACTCCAGTGACAACGTTGTTAGATAGATGCCTTATGGTAAGATTGAGGTTTTGGAGGAGTTGTTGACGAATGGACACTACCTCTGGGTTAGCAAGGTAAGTACTGACGATGGAGTCAGAAGGAGCTGGTATTGTGACTTGGGAGAGGTGCAGCGTGTGTGGTTCTAGGGGAATAATTCTCGGAAATATATGGAGACCCGGATGAAAATGAACGTTAAAGAGTTAAAACAAGAAACCATGACTATGACCGAGTATGAGGCCAAGTTTTCCGAATTATCGAGGTTTGTTCCGGAGTTTGTGAACACAGAAGAAAAGAAAGCCAGTAGGTTTCAACCAGGGCTACCTCCAACAAGCAGCCCACTGTCAGGACCTTTAAATAGCAGATACCATTCTATACTATTTAGACAGAGCTAATGCATCGTTGTATATCAAGAAGTTGCATGACAATTAAACCTTAAGGCCGAGCCACTAAGGGAATAATTACAAGTAGAAATAGCCATTCGAGGGATTTTCCCATAAGACTGGTACATCCAGGTTGTGAACTAGAAATATGAGGTCGACACTTTTGATAGACCTGATTCCTTTCAAGTTGGGAGAAGTTGGTATCATAATAAGGATGGGTTGGTTGACACCCAATGGAGCCAATTGATTGCAAAGAAAAAGAGTAATAAGTAAAGGATGGAGGCAGATTTAGAGATTCTTGAATATAGTTCAGACTAAGGAATTATTACGCCAGAGATACGAGGCTTAATTAGCTCTTATGGTTGACGCCAAGAAAAGAGGTACCAAGTATAAAGGGAACTACAATGGTTTTGGGAGATTGTACAAGGTTTTAATGAGCTACCAGATATCGATTTGGATGACATGAGAATGAATACTGAGTATTCAGGGTATAGTGGGAATGAAAGAGCTAGCGACTCAGTTACAAGAATTGTTGGGCACGTATATGATAAGACCCAGTGTACCACCGTGGAGAGCCTGGTGTCGTTGTAAGAGAGAAAGATGTTAGCACAAGATTATGCATCGAACCTCGAGAGTTGTAAGAGTTCGACATGGAGAATAGGTACCCTTGTAAATTATTGTTTGATCAGCGGAAGAACGCTGTGTATTTCCAAATTTATTTGAGAACTGGATATCACCAGTTGGAAGTTAAATTCGAGGATATGCCCAAGACTGCGATTCGTACTATGAATAGACACTTCGAGTTTTCCACGAAGTTATTTTGGGTTGACTAATGCACCCACAAATTTTATGGAATGTAATGAATGGGCTTGATTTACCCGTGATAGTAGATAGCATGAGATGGAGGAATGGCTAGAATTGACCTAGAATTATGACTGTGAGATACACTACCATCCGGGGAAGGCCAATGTGGTGGCCGATACCCTTAATTAAAATGAGACAGAGATGGATTCCGAAGGATCGGGAATTAAAGGATGAGATTTTACACAAAACCCAAGTTAGTCCAACAAACTAGAAAGACAAAAGATTTCACCAACAAGCGGCTAGTGACAACCAAGACAGACAGAGAAAGTATGCGGACTAAGCCCGCGAGTATAAAGATAGTACTGCTATTGATAAGCTAAACGGCAGGTTGATGGATGACAAGCAAGTTTATGTTGGTGTATTTTCTGTACAAACAAGATAGAGAATATGAGGTTAGAGATTCGTGATGCTAAAGGTATATTTTCGAAAACCCGGACGGAGCTTTTTAGAAAGATGTTCGCAATAATTAACCTAAAGGCAACATCACCAATAAACCAGTGTTTATTTAATTAGTAAATACTTCTGGAAGCATTTACGGATTAAATAAGCCTTATTCGTCTAATTAAATTTGTTTAATTAGATGAATATCATTTTCAAAATGTTTTCTTAAAATCGCTTTGTTCCGGAATGATAACAAAGATACTCCAATGGTTGTGGAAAATCAAGAGGTGGAAGAATCCACCTGGGAGTTAGAAAGTGCAATGGAAGAGAAGTACCCCAGTTACTCCTAAGTTGATTCCGGGACGGAATCCTTTTAAGGAGGGGAGAATGTAATAACCCGAATTTTTGGTAAAATTTAAAACTTTTCTTATTATGATTAAGTGCATCAGTGAATAGTAAATTTGGTGGATGAATAGTGATTTTGAGGATTAACAAAGTTTTTCATGCCACCTATGTACGAGACGTAGTGTGGATATTCCGAAGTCATATTAGTGATCTACGGAGTAAATAAGTGAATGCAAAGACGATCGGAATTCAGAAATTCCAAATTTTATTTTGAATAGTATTTGACCGGGCAGCGAATTATATATTATTATATTCAAGAAATGAGATATTAAAATTGAGGAATTGAGGATTTAACATTTTGGAATTTTATTATATTATTGAAGTCGATTTAAGGATTCGATTGTGGAAGTGAATAGTGAATAGTTACTATTCACTGCGGGAACCGCGTAGAGTTTTACTAGCCCTTTAGAAAATATTTCGAATCATTTCAAGAGGGACAAGACAACATTTACGGGATTAAATATAGACATGGAAGTAACATGTAACAAGATTAATTCGAGAAATGCAACATTTGGATCCTCCATGTGAAAAGAAACGGACTAGTAAAGCTACTTTAACCAAGCGCGTGCATGCGCGACACGTGTGCCGGTGACTCACCAAAAGGTGATGACTCACCCCTCTCTTATACAAAAATCAGCATTATCTTCATTATTAACCAAAACAAAGAAAAGAAAAAGAAGAAGGAAAATTCGGGAGAAAAAGAGAGAAGAAAAATGGGAGAGAAAGAAATGATCGTAACTCGAGATTCCGTGGTCCGTTTTTGGCGTTCTACCACTCAAATCGAAGCTCTCGAGAAGCCCGTCGTAACCATGGTAAGAAATCGCCTCAAATCCGTGATTTACCCCTTCGATTCAGTGATTAACAGTTGGAAAAGATGATGAATAGTAACTTGTATTTTGTTTTGTTGTTTTTGATATTGAGTTTGTGGCTTCCAAAGGTTGTATTAAGCAAGGATTTGAGGTTACATAAGGATTATAGCAGCAAGCAAGCTTGGAGGAAGGTATAAACCTCTGCCCCTTTGAGTTATATGAGTTTTAATATGGTTTTGATGTTTATATAAAGTTAAGAGCATGATTAAGTGATTATATGAATTGTTGGTTGAGTTTGGAGGATGGGTTATGAATTTGTTTTGATTATTCATGGAGGATTTGACTGAGTGGAGGGTGTATAAGGTGGATGGTGAGTTTGGGATTGTTTGGTGTTGATTTGGGTATGTTTTGAAAATGGAAAACGTTACGATTATAGCCGTCGTAATGCCCGATTCCCGTTAACTCTAAAAACTGCCTAGAGTCCGGAAACTTAACTGCCTCTTTTGGTTCAGTGAGGAACATGAGTGTGTAGAGGTTTGTTTCTAGTTTACGTGAGCGCAAGAATCATGCCGTTATGATTTACGATTTAAGAGAAAAGTGAGTTTTAGTAAACGCCGTTCGGAAGAATGACCCATCTCTGGTCAGCACCTTTGAGGCTATGTTTGGACCACTTAGAAGCCATATTAAAATGTGAAACTTTTAGGAATAATGATAGAGACAGTTAGGAAGGCTCACGAAAAAGATTCGGATTAAAAAGATTATTTTTCGATTTTATAAAAATGTTTTAGTCGAGGGCGCGCAAGTGAAAACCACTAAGAGCGAGACTTAAAAACCAAGGTTCCAAATGGTTAAGTATAACTTGGATTTGAGGATGGATTTCGAACCAAACTTATGATATAAGTATTTAACGGATAACATGGACTTAGTATGAGCCTATAACGAGTTAGTAATTCCTTGGTTGTGTTTCGCTTACGTGTTTAAGCATTGAGTTATAAGTGGTTTATCGAGGGGATTAACCGTGTGCTTTCGTTTGACTTTGTCTAGATTGTTCGACATGGTCAGGAGCCCTATCACCTCTCGAGCATCAGGCAAGTTTACTAAACCTTACTCTATTATTAGAGTGGGCATATTTTCGAATGTTTAATACTTGTGATTCAAAAATATATCTATATATATATTCTTTGTTCCAAGTATCGTGCAAGTTTCTAAAACCATACTTTGAAGTATACATACCTTAGATGCAAGTTTTCTAAATCCCATGCTGTATTTCAGATTACATTATACTGATGATGCATATGATATGATAGATGCAAGTTTTCAAACCTTACATCGTATATAGAGGTAACGGTAATAAAAGATAGTGAGATATATATGTTATGTGTTTCTGATTTCGAAATGATACTTGTGGTGCTAAGTAAAAGTTATTGATATGAAGTTGAATTTATAAGCTATGGATATAGTAATATTTTGGAGCTGATGTGCTAAGTAAAACCCTCAGTAGGGGGAATATACTCTGCATTTATACTTTGGACCGGGAATGGTATCAGTTGTTATCTAGAGATATATTATATATTCTCTATATTTATTTTACATACTAAGAATGGTATCAGTTGCTATCTAGGGTTATTTTATTGTGTTATTACAATTAATCTCGATAAGTGATTTACAAATTAAAGATCATTTGGAGTTTAATCTATTAAGGGTATATTTTAAATATATGATGAATAGTTGTTATCTACCCTTTTTGATAAGAAAGTACTTGAGAATTATTTCTAAATAAATATTCTTTATTAATTATAGTTTGATTTAATTATTTAAAGCCCTACTTCTTAAGGAAGTATTTTGTGAAAACTATTTTTAAACCCTAGATAGCTAATAAAGTTTTACTCAGGCAATTATAAATATAATTAGAGAAGGTTCCCAAAACTATTTCCCGTTTAAGTCTATATTCAGAAAGACTTAAATGTTCGCTCAAACTTCAAAGATACATGGAACCTTTCTCAAGATTTTAATGTTTGTTTCAAGTGGACTGCCCGGTCCTAAATCTTTTCGAAACTATTCATTTAACAGCTTTGTATCCAACTATCAAAATGATTTTGATTACTCTTTCAAGACTCGAGGAGTAAAAGCAGTGAAATCAGTTGTATCCATGAACAAGCATCAGCTTGGGAAATATGGGTGAATTTTCCTTTCCAACCAGATATGACTACTTTGTGGAGTCGTATACTTGGGAAAAAAGGGAAAGGAACTTTATGTTTCAAAGTTATGGATTTTCTCGAACTCGGAGAATATGTAAGGGACTGAGTGGCGACCTGTCCCCTAAGGGAATTACGAGGAGACTGACAGTCTATGAACTGGTCTGTACTTCCCTTAGATTATCAGATAGTGCCCGACCGTAGGATGAGAGAAGAGCATCGGAGGCCCCTAAGGAATGGGTACCCCTAAGGAATGGGTATGCTCTTCCCCCTACAACCGATTGGCGGGGAGGTAGTGGTCAGTTAGCGTCTACCCTATTTTCCCTTCTACGTAGAAAAACAGCAGTGGGGATTGCCTGACGACTGATCATCGTAGGGGTATCCCTGTCGCCCAGAATCTCCATCTACAGTTCATCATCCATGAAAGAAAATGTTTTATGCAAGTTATCAGAGAAAGAACATGTTTTAAGCAAGTTTCCAGGAAAGAAAAGTTTATTCAAGCTCTTCAAGTTTATTCAAGTTCAGAAAGCGGATTGGAAATATTTTGCCTTGTCTTTATTTCCAGAATATGATATGAGATAAATGTTTGATATGAAAGATGATATTTGGAAATTCCTACAACTTCATCTTTTATCTTATGAGTTATGACTCTGATAAAAACCTGATTAAGGATATATATGCACAAGTGGATTTTGGGTTACAGAAACCTTATATTTTCCTTATAACTTCATCTTTCAAGTATATGTTGATAGTCTGCTTATATTTTATATAGCAGATATTTTACAGAAAGGATATACTGAGTATCTTGTTATTTCATCTTTTATACTATACTAGAAACTTTGTTCATAGTATAAACATTGAAAGTTGCAGAGTATTATGAAATGATATTTGAAATACCACAATGGTACTATTTTTGGAATACATTCCGATAAGAAAATGATTTCAGTATCAAGATATTTTGACAAGTTATTGTCTTATACCAGCTTTATTTCTGGGTTGAATTAAAGGCAGAATTATGCCATACTTTCATTACCTTGTTGAGCTATCGCTCACTCTTGCTATTATTTTATATATATTACATAGCAGCGAAGCAGGATGCCTATGGGACGGCACGTACCTCGCAAGGCGTTTCCATAAACAGTTTCAGCAGTGATCCCGGGAGTAGTATGAACCAATCGAATCAGGCTACGGCTTTGGTATTCAACTTATGTATAGACATGAATGGTATTAGAGGATTGTGAGCATCAGAAGGCTAAGTTGGTAATGTAACAGTACTTAGAAATTGTATCAGTAACAGATTCAAAAGACATTTGGGTATTGTAATAAAAGTTATTTATTCCGCAGTTGTTGTATTGTGTCGTTTCTGAGACTCTAACCTCTGTGTGTGTGTGTGTGCGAGACATATGTTGTGGGGTCATGAGCAGGTGAATTATGAATGGTGTGAGTAATGCAGGTAAGGCAAGGAGTACATGGATTGTGACAACCCTAGATCCCCGACCCCGGATTTGGGGCTGTTACACCTTACACATGCATGTAAAAAGGTTAAAGTAGAAACTGCTAATGCTTCTGAAATGCATAACATGTCTGACATGCCTGATCTTCATGAACCCTGTGGAAAGAAAGATTGTTTGTTATGTAAGTACAACATCATGCATGCTTATTTTAAGTTGATGTCTGATAGTAGCAATAACACTGTTAATGTCAAATCCACAGATACTATGAATATCAAACAGGGTAAGACTAAATTGAATGTTACTCCTGTTAAGTCATCTAAACCTTCAGGACCCAAACAATTTTGGGTACCAAAGCCCGCTTAATCAATCTGTGATTGCAGGGTAAGGTTAAAAGCTCAAAGGTTGTGTGGATTCTGGATAGTGGCTGTTCTAGACACATGACAGGTGAAGAGTCCCTGCTTACAGAGGTGGTTAAGAAGACCGGCCCGATTGTAACCTTTGGAGATGACAGCAAAGGATACACTACGGAATATGGTAAATTGAAAGCTGGAAATGTCATCATTGAAAACATCTATCTTGTTGAAGGATTAAAGCACAATCTTCTAAGTATCAGTTAGTTCTGTGATAAAGGCTACAATGTAGATTTCAGAAAGGACAAGTGCTTGATCACCAACAGGAAGGATGAGAAGCTTACTCTACTGGGAGTGAGAAAAGGAAATTTGTTTATAGCTGACTTAAGTTCTACCAGTGAAGGAGAAGTTACATGTTTTTATGCAAAGGCATCTTCAGAACAAAGTTGGCTATGGCACAAGAAGCTCTCACATCTAAACTTCAAAACTATGAACTCTTTGGTAAAGAGAGAGTTAGTGAGAGGGTTGCCCCTGATGGAATTCAATCAGGAGGGACTATGTGAAGCATGTGAAAAAGGGAAGTCGAAGAAAGTATCACATGGAAGCAAAGGAATGACAAGCATTAATGAACCATTACAGCTGATTCATATGGATTTATTTGGTCCAGTTAATATTATGTCACTTTCAAGAAATAGATATGCATTGGTGATGCTGGATGACTACTCTAAGTACACGTGGGTGTTGTTCATACAAACAAAGGATGAAGCAACACAACTAATCATTGATCACATCAAAAAGATAGAAGTGGAAGCTAAGCTACCTGTGCGGACAATCAGATCAGACAATGGAACTGAATTCAAGAATGCAGTTCTTAATGATTTCTGCTCAGAGAAAGGAATATCAAGACAGTTTTCAGCACCAGGAACTCCTCAACAGAATGGAGTAGTGGAAAGGAAGAACAGGACCTTGGTTGAAGCAGCAAGGACCATGTTGAGTGAATCAAAACTTCCCACTTACTTTTGGGCTGAAGCAGTGAATACAGCTTGCTACACTCATAATCGAACCCTGATCAACAAAGATCATGAAAAGACTCCGTATGAGTTAATGGCCAACAAGAAACCAACACTAAAGTACTTTCATGTGTTTGGTGCAAAGTGCTTTGTACTTAAAGATGGAGAACATCTTGGCAAGTTTGATGCCAAAGCAGATGAAGGCATCTTTCTGGGCTATTCTCTGGAATCTAAGGCTTTCAGGGTATATGTGATTGAAGATAAGAAGGTGTTGGAAAGCTTTAATGTAACATTTGACGACACCAAAAGACCAGGCCTGCAAACTGGAGAGAACTCTGAATCCTTGGTATTTGAAAATCTATCAGGAGATCTCTCTGACAATGAAGAAGTACCTGAATTTGTTACAGTCATTAATAATAATCATAATGATAATGATTCTGGACAAAGTGGTGACCAAAGTGGAGATCTTCAACATTCTACAGGATCCACTAGTCAGTCTTCAGAATCAACAGATCAAACCGTCAACAACTCAGGGGGAGCAGGAGAAGGATCAACTAGTCACACTCCACAACATCTAGAACAAGGAGAATCATCAAGATCGCATCTGCCAAGACAAAGGGTATGGAATAGAGATCATCCCTTTCACTTGATCATTGGTGATCCGGACACAGGAGTGAGAACTAGGAGAACATCACAAAATGAATGTCACTATTCTGGGTTTCTTTCAGAAACAGAACCTAAGAAAGTTGAAGATGCTCTAGATGATCCATATTGGGTGATTTCTATGCAAGAGGAACTCAATCAGTTTGAAAGGCAGAAAGTTTGGAAGCTGGTACCCAGGCCTAAGGGAAAATCTGTTATTGGAACACGATGGGTATTCAGAAATAAGTTGGACGAAGATGACATTGTAACGAGAAACAAAGCCAGACTGGTTGCTAAAGGTTACTCTCAAGAAGAGGGTATAGATTATGATGAAACATATGCACCAGTAGCAAGACTTGAGGCCATCAGAATGTTTCTGGCATTTGCTGCACATTCCAATTACAAGGTATATCAAATGGATGTGAAGAGTGCTTTTCTGAACGGGGAGTTAGAAGAAGAAGTGTATGTGGAACAACCTCCAGGTTTTGAGGATTCAAAACTGGCAGACTTTGTGTACTTTCTATTCAAAGCTCTCTACGGACTCAAACAAGCTCCAAGGACATGGTATGACACTCTCTCTGAATTCTTACTTGAAAATGATTTTACAAGAGGTGTCGTAGAAAAAACTCTCTTTGTCAAAAAGCATAAAAATGATTTGATATTGGTGCAAGTATATGTTGATGACATAATATTTGGTTCTACTAATGATGATCTATGCAAGAGATTTGCTAAGTTAATGCAGAGTCGTTATGAAATGAGCATGATGGGTGAATTGTCATTCTTTCTTGGACTGCAAGTATACCAAAAACAAAATGGTATATTCATTTGTCAGTCCAAGTACATCAAAGATCTTCTGAAGAAGTATCAAATGGAAGACTCATCTACAGCAAAGACTCATGTGCCAACTGCCACTAAGCTTGATAAGGATGAAACTGGTAAGAAGGTTGACATCACAGGCTACAGAGGTATGATAGGCTCATTACTTTATCTCACTGCAAGTAGACCAGATATAATGTTTGCAACATGCTTGTGTGCTAGGTTTCAGTCTGATCCTAAAGAATCTCATCTAATAGTTGTTAAGCGAATATTTAGATATCTTAAGGGGACCCGAAATCTTGGAATTTGGTACCCTAAAGATACAGGATTTGATCTTATTGGATACACAGACTCTGATTTTGCAGGTTGTAAGATTGATCGGAAGAGTACTTCAGGAAGCTGTCAGTTTCTTGGAAGAAGGTTAGTTTCCTGGTATAGCAAGAAGGAGCATTCAGTTTCCACATCAACAGCTGAGGCTGAATACATTGGTGCTGGAAACTATTGTGCTCAGATCTTGTGGATGAGAAACCAACTCCGTGACTATGGACTTTTGTTGACAAAGATTCCAATATTTTGCGACAACACAAGTGCCATAGCAATCTCAAACAACCCAGTGCAACACTCGAGGACGAAGCACATCGACATCAGGTATCATTTTATCCGAGAGCATGTCATGAATGGAACTGTGGAGTTACATTTTGTACCCACAGAGGATCAAATTGCAGACATCTTTACTAAACCGCTTGATGAATCCACTTTCAATAAGCTGGTTGGTGAACTTGGGATGTTAAATATTTCTAATTGATTTTGATTAGAAGTCAGTAACTGCAGATAGTCCTAGTAAATACATGAGTTTAAGAATTTCTATATCCTTAGGACTCGTGAGTTTATTTCTGGAGCAATTCTCGTAGTTAGGATTATTGTACTAATTTTATGTCATAATTATGGATGATATATCTTCTGGCATTTAATTGGTTATTAATTCTAAAAAGTATTTAAGTGCTAATATTTGTTCTAAATATTCAAGCATTTATTTAATTTGAATTAATTTGCTTTGTTTTTTTTAACATTGTAGATTAATGTAGCATAATTGATTGGATTTTAATTGGTTAATATCACTCAATGATATTTAATTGATTTTATTCTAAGAAAATTGTGAATTTTCTGTTAACAATTGATTTTGGTAAATTTTAAAAGATTTATTAAAATTAAAACTTGACAGAAAATAAAAAGATCTGATTTTTAGAACATGAACAGGTTTTAGAAATTGGAATGAAGCAAAAATCATCGAATTTAGGAAATTCGATAGTTTTTCAAGTACAAAGATAAATCTATCGAAATTAATTTTCGATAGTTTTTGAAAAGGAAAAGAAAAACTATCGAAAACAATTCTCGATAGTTTTTGAGATAAATTTTAAAATATATCAAAGGAATTTACCTAACTCAATATTTAAATTCTCGATAAATTTTGAAATACAAGGGAAAAAGTATCGAAGTGAACTTAATTAATTAATATTAAAGTTCTCGATAGTTTTTCCAAAAGAATTAGTTCGATAGTTTTTCAAATTTTCAAAGAAAAACACTTCGATAGTTTTTTGATAAACGTTCTAAATTCTGATTTTCAAAAAACTTCGATAGTTTTCTAAAAACTATCGAAGGTGAGTTGACAGTTTTGCCCCTTGCAGAAAACCATCGAATGCACTTTTAAAAACCATCGAACACTAAAATGACTAAAATACCCTTGTTACTTCTGTGAGTATAAATCACTGCCTTGGACATTTTTCTTTTCTTATTCTGAGATCTAAGTGCTTTTGTCATATACTTACAATCATACATACAACCAAAAAGGACTGTAACACTCGATAGTTTCTTCTGATTTCACTGATATTCACTTTCAAGAATCCGTTTTTACCACAGTCATTTCATTTCTACCGTGAGGTTGTTGTGGATTTGTGTTCTTTTGAGTTTTCAATCAGAAAACCATCGAAACTAAGTTTTAAACCTTAGTAATTTGATATTGCAGAACTTACTTAAGTTTGTATTGTTTTCACAATCTTCTTAAGTTTGTAGTTAATTTGAAACTTATCAATTTACAAATTAGGGTTCTTAATCTCGGGAAGTGTTTGTGGTTAAAGTTTTTTTTACTAAAGGAAAAGGGTATTTTCTGTCAAGGTTGATTAATTAGAAATAATTAATTAATTTAAAAGTAAAATTAGTTTTGGTTTATTTAAATTTTCTGGAAATTTTAAAATGGCTGGAGAATTTATTATTACCAAAACTAATCATGTCTCCTTTCAAAACATGCAATCCATAACGAACTTAAAGTTTCGTGCATGGGCAGAGTTTTTGAACACACGTTCATTAGTGGCATATGCTGTGAGTACTCCCGTAGTCCTTTGCATCGATCAGTTGACTGCGTTGTACACAACTGCCACGGATACGAGTGAGAATAACGTAAGGTCCTTCAGTTTTGTTGTGCCAGGGGGCAGAACAATAAGGGTGACGGAACATGATTTTAATCGAATCTTACATTTTCCTACAGAAAACCTTGTTCCGGATCCCACGACTGAGGAGATACATGCTTTCTTCACTCTCATTAGAAGTCAACAACCTAACTTCTTTGTGGGAGAGTTCCTTAAGCATTACTTGCCAAAAGCATGGAACTTTTTCTTTCATACCCTAATCCATGTTTTTACTGCCAAGCTAACAAATCTGCATGGTATTCCCTTATTCCTTCAAAAGATAGGGTTTGCCATTGCCAACAATAGGCATATTAACATTGGACGGTTACTGATTGATCAAGTAATCATATGCATGGGACCACTGGATGAAAGAGCAGGAATATATGATGTGCTTTGTTTCTATCCTAGGTTTCTACAGCTAATTCTCAATGATATCTTAACAGATGATGAACGGGAGACATTCGATGGCGAGGAGAACCAGGATTGTATGAAGATGAAGAGCAATGCCATAACCGCTCTGATAAGGAAGAACAACTATCTTCCAGGGGTACCCACTGTTCTCACTGAATATCTAAGAACGGTGCCCCTACCACTTCTACCCCCAGGGGAACAGGTAAATCAAGGTAACATTCCTAAACCTGAACTGGCTCCTGAACCACAACCTATGGATGTTGATCCAGAGCCCTTAGTGGCCGTTCCTGACCAGGAGGTTGCAAACCCACAACCTCTAACCACGGTCGAAGAGCCTTTGGAAGAGCCAAATGAAACAATAAACGAGCCTCCTTCCCCTCCTATACCCAATATTCAGACATCCGTGAGTGTAGAGGGAGATAGTGCCTTAGCAGCACCACATAAGGAGATACACCCTTCAACAGCAGCTCTGCCTTCCTCTAAAAGGAGACGAACAGAAACCGAGGCAACTGTTGATACTTTATTTCAAACTTCCAAAGCGCCCTTTATTGATTTTTCTGATGCTGATTGGGCTACGCTAACGAAAGCTATATTTGAACCATTAGCTCAATCAGGTAAGGAAGAATTGACGGAAGCAATTGGTGTTCCGACCATATTACGGTCAGGTTCACTGGTTGAAGGTTCTAAGAACCAAGGGTCTTCACAGACGTCGAGAGAAGGCTTTGACCTAAATGCACAATCTAAAGGGTCATTGTCTACCTCCCCAAATGGAACCTATCTGGATCCTGCGGGTAAAGGGTCTGACGTAGGTGCAGATCGGCAACTCGTTGACAATGAATCAATTATTATTGACGAGTCAACTGAGGTAAAGTCTTCACAGACTATCAGGGAAGATTCGGGATCTCTGCTGTTAAAAGAGCCTGTTTCTAACCCCCTAGAGATTCAAACTCTAGATCCTACAAAGGATATATCATCTAAGGATGATCAGCAACTTGGTTTATCCAAGGACGAGGACTTGCGAAGCCCCATTGCACCACCGGTGACCTCCTTAAGGATGGCTACGGTGTTTTCTTCTGCAGGTACAATCAGCACAAAGGATTTGAGTGAAACAAAAACACTTACACCTGGCCTGAGTGGGAAAGGAAAAATGATTCAAACACCGACAGAAACGTTGAGTGTACACCCAGAGCCAAATGTGAGAAGTGACACCCTAACCCTACCTAATATTGATGATTTGCTGTTACCGACAGAAAGAGAGCTACAAGTTCAATCTTCCCTCAAGGAGATGACAGTTCATGACAAAGAAGAAAATCCATTATTCAAGGTTCCACTGCGACCTTCCTTTGACCAAGAGATCTCCTCTAGTCAAGCCAATTCTTCTTTAAAGACTATTCAAGAGAAGGTTTGTTAGATATAATTGCTGACGTTTGTTCATCAGTGTTTAAGTACCAGGTACTCATCAGAGTTTACTGGAAGCCAGCCAGAGTTTATTAAAGTCTGACGTGGAGAAAGTTTACCTTAGCTGTCGGTGCTAATATAAAGATTCTAGAAGCAATATATCTTGAAGATGGAAAGAAGCAAGATATATTGAGACAGATAAGGAAACGGAACAGAAGACAGAAGCAATCCTAATTTGATATAAATTGTATAGCTGATTTATAGGAATATCAATTAGAGATTGATTATGTAGCTGTGTATTATATAAACACAGATAGGTTAACCCTAAAAGGGATGCGAATACTGAATATATTATTCTTGTAACCTAGCAGCTCTCTGTGATTCTTTAACATCACTGAGAGAAGAGTTATTTTATATAATTCAGTTATTGATTCATAAACAGTGTTCTTGAGTGTTATTATCATATTAATATTGATTATATATTGTGTAATCGGCCTAACAATTGGTATCAGAGCCAAGGCTGATTAGTATATACAGTTTAACGATCCAAACACAAGTATAATCATGACTGACAACTCTCAGGAAGGTTCTAATGCAGGTTCTAATGCTCAGAAGGTTCAACCTACTTCTGTGAGTCGATATGAGACTATAAGGGTTCCAATTCTCAGACCAGTTGAATATCCAATATGGAAGGTGAAGATGACCATGTTTCTGGAAGCCACAGATCCAGAATACCTTGATAGAATCAATGATGGTCCTCATATGCCAACTAAACTGTCTCCTGTTATCTCTGGTCAAGAACAAAAGACTGTTCCAAAAGAGAAGAAAGACTTAACTCCTGAGGACATCTCATCAATTGCAAAAGATGCAAAAGTTAGACATCTACTACACAGTGCATTAGATAATGTTATGTCTAACAGAGTTATTGGCTGCAAAACTGCCAAAGAAATTTGGGATGCTTTGGAAGTCAGGTGTCAAGGAACAAGTGCAATAAAGAAGAATAGGAAAACCATTCTAACACAGGAGTATGAACACTTTGATTCTAGATCTGATGAAAGTTTGACAGATACTTATGACAGATTTTGTAAATTGTTGAATGATTTGTCCCTGGTTGATAAAGAATATGAACTTGAAGAGTCAAATCTCAAGTTTTTTCTATCCCTACCTGAAAGATGGGATTTAAAGGCAACAACAATCAGAGACAATTATGATCTTGCAGAAACAGATCTTGAAGAAATCTATGGGTTGCTCAAAACTCATGAATTGGAGATAGAACAAAGAAACAAAAGATCTGGAAAGAAGACAAAATATGTTGCTCTTAAAGTTAAAGAAAAGCCTGTCAAGAAGGAATCATCAAGAAAGAAAGCCAAAGGAAAGGCTTTAGTCACTAAATCTGACAGTGAGTCATCAAACTCTGATGATGGCTCAAATACTGATGATGAAGCTTCTGATTCTGAGGATGATGATGAAGAGATGATGAGAATGGCTGCTTTAATGGTAAAGACTTTCAAGAAGATGGGATTCAAGAACTTCAAGAAAGGAAAGAGATTCTCAAGGGAAGATTCAAATTCTTATAAAAGAAAATTCAGACAGTCTGATGAAAAAGATACCAAGTCTGGAAAGAAAGACAAGTCAAAGATCCAGTGCTACAAGTGTAAAGAAATGGGTCATTATGCTCCAGAGTGCAAGAAAGGAAAATCTGAGAAAGCACTCATCACTAAAGGCAAGGACTGGGCAGACACTTCAGACTCAGATGAGGGAGTCAATTATGCTCTCATGGCAACTGTTAAAGATGAAGCCGAGTCATCTGAAAACAAGGTACCTCTAACAACTTATGCTTATGATACTGATAATATATCTGAATTAAGAATTTATCTTAAAAGCATACATGTTAGTTATAGGGATCAGACTTTAGAGAATGAAAGAATCAAATCTGAGAATCTAGGTCTTAAAGAGAGTAATAAATTTCTTGAAGAAAGACTTGTTAACATGCAACAAGTTCAAAAGGAGAGAGATGATGTTGTTTATGTTGAACAGGAGTTGCTTAAAAGATATAGGCAAATAGAATCTGAGTTGGAAAAAGAGAGGAAAGTGATTAAAACCTGGACCAATTCTGGAAAAGACACACATTAGGTTTTTCAGACAGATACTGTAGGTTTAGGTTACTGTGAGGAAGATGAACTTAGGTTTAAAGATAAAGTTAAAGTGAAACCACAACTTAAACCTGTAAAATTTGTTCCTGAATACAGTAAGCTAAAGTCTGTAGTTGTGAAAGAAGCTGTTATGGAGCCAATTGAAACCTGTGAAAAACAGGTTAATATTAATTCAATAACAGAGAATAAAATTGAGATAGAAGATGTTAAAGAACCAGTAAAAATCTGTGATAGAAAGGTTAATGTTGGTTTGATGACAAAAAAACAATTCAAACATAAGCTCAAAGAAGTAAAGTTTGTCAACAAACAGAAAATGTTTAAGAAAAATAGGAATGGAAAAGTAGGCATTAATAAAAGAAATGATTATCTGCCTAATTCTGCTGCTCCTAGAAAAACATGTCATAGTTGTGGTAGTACTAACCATCTTGCCAGGTTTTGCAAGAAGAACAAAGATATTAACTCTTTACCCTCCACATCTGGAGTAAAGAATGATTATGTTAGGGTTAGACCACAGACTTTATGCACACACTGTGGGAGCACTTGGCATTCCATTTATACTTGCAAGAGTTATCATGCTATTTATCACAACTATTATGAGCTAAAACCCAACTTGAAATGGGTTAGAGCAAACTCTGCAAGTGTAAAGTCTGACAATGTTAGTTTAAACTCTGTTGATAGTGATTCCGCTGCAAAAGCTAACAATGTTAAGAAAGCCAAAGGATCCAAGCAAGTCTGGATCCTTAAATCTAACACTTAGTGATTGTTTGTGATTACAGGGCATAAAAGAGAGCACTCTTATCTTGGACAGTGGATGCTCAGGACATATGACTGGAAATAAAGCCCTGCTATCAGATTTTGAGGAAAAAGCTGGCCCAAAAGTTTCCTATGGAGATGGCAGCATAGGACATACTCTGGGATATGGCAATATCAATCTTGGAAGTGTCATCATTACCAATGTAGCTCTAGTCTCAGGACTCAAGCATGATCTGCTTTCTGTGAGTCAAATCTGTGACAGAGGATACCATGTAGATTTTCATACTGAACATTGTGAAGTTATCAGTAAATCTACAGGGAAAGTTGTTCTAGTTGGACACAGGCACAATAACATCTATGAAGCAAGTTTCGTAACAAACTCTGAAGGAAAAACTGTGTGTCTATCTGCAAGAATGTCAAGTGAAGAGAGTTGGAAATGGCATAAGAAGCTCTCTCACCTAAATTTGAACAACATCAATGAGCTGATTCGAAAAGATCTTGTAAGGGGACTTCCAAAGTCAATACTCAACTTAGATGGTCTGTGTGATTCTTGTCAAAAGGCCAAGCAAAGGAAGTCATCTTTCAAGAGTAAATCTGAATCTTCAGTTGTGGAACCTTATCATCTTCTACATGTTGATCTTTTTGGTCCAGTAAATATAATGTCAATGGGCAGAAAGAAATATGCTCTAGTCATTGTTGATGAGTACACTAGGTACACATGGGTGTACTTCTTAGCAAAGAAGGATGAAACTGCCTCAATTCTAATGGAACATGTAAAGCTACTGGACAAAGGATCAGAATTCAAAGTGAAAATTATAAGAAGTGATAATGGTACTGAATTCAGAAATTCTGTAATGGAAGCTTTCTGCAAGGAAAGAGGAGTGAAGCAAGAATTTTCTGCACCTGGAACTCCACAGCAAAACGGTGTAGTTGAAAGAAAGAACAGAACCCTAATCGAAGCTGCCAGAACAATGCTTGATAAAGCAAAATTGCCAACTTATTTCTGGGCAGAAGCTGTTCAAACAGCTTGTTTTACTCAAAATGCTACACTGATCAACAAGCATGGGAAAACACCATATGAGATGGTGAAGAATAAGAAGCCAAATTTGAAATATTTTCATATTTTTGGATGCAAGTGTTTTGTGTTGAAAACTCATCCTGAACAGTTGACCAAGTTTGACTTAAAAGCTGATGAAGGAATTTTTGTTGGATACCCACTATCAACTAAAGCATTCAGAGTCTACAATCTAAGAACAAAAGTGATCATGGAATCTATACATGTGTCATTTGATGACAAGAAAATAACTGGAATAGAAGATGAAGAATATCATGATCAACTTCGCTTTGAAAATGAAGATCTATACTCTGATGAAGCAAATCCAACAAACTCTGACGAAGCATACTCTGATCCTCTACTGGTAAACTCTGAAGAATTTTCTCTGACAGAACAAAATGGAGAACCAATTGAGGGGGAGCGTGAAGAAACTTCAGAAACTTCTCAAAGTGATGACTCAAATTCTGAAAGAGAGTCAAATGAAGAATCCAACAGAAACTCTGAGTCAAACTCTGAAAGTTCAAATACTGAACAGTCCAATTCAGGGGGAGCCTCAGAGAATGCAAATGGTCAAGCAGAAAATCAGGAGAGCATGGATCAAGGGGGAGGATCTAATAATGAAAATAGAAGCCAATTACCAACAGCAAGAAGGTGGACACAAGCCCATACACCTGACTTGATAATTGGAGATCCAGAAGCTAGTGTAAGAACTAGAAGTGCTACAAATAATGAATGTCTGTTTCATGCATTCTTATCTCAAACTGAGCCCAAGAAAGTGGAAGAAGCTCTTCAAGATGCTAACTGGATAACAGCAATGCAAGAGGAGTTAAATGAATTTGAGAGGAATGAAGTCTGGACACTTGTACCAAGACCAAAGAACAGATCTATTATTGGTACAAAGTGGGTTTTCAGAAACAAAACAGACAGTGATGGAGTGATTACAAGGAATAAAGCTAGACTTGTGGCTAAAGGCTATTCACAGCAGGAAGGAATTGACTATGATGAAACCTTTGCTCCAGTTGCAAGATTGGAGGCAATAAGGATTTTTCTGGCCTATGCTGCTCACAAGAAGTTTAAAGTCTTTCAGATGGATGTGAAAAGTGCTTTTCTCAATGGGAAACTTGAAGAAGAAGTGTTTGTTGAACAACCACCAGGGTTTGTAGATCCCAAATATCCAGATTATGTCTACAGACTTGATAAGTCATTATATGGACTAAAGCAGGCACCTAGAGCATGGTATGAAACTCTGGCTCAATTTCTTTTAGAAAGTGGGTTCACTAGAGGTACAATTGACAAAACCTTGTTCTATTTTAATTTTGGTGATGATTTGCTGTTAGTTCAAATCTATGTGGATGACATAATTTTTGGGTCTACTAATGACAAACTCTGTAAGAAATTTGCCAAGCTTATGCAGTCAAGATATCAAATGAGTATGATGGGAGAGCTTAGTTATTTTCTAGGCTTACAGGTCAAGCAAACAGATGATGGGATTTTTATCAATCAAGCAAAATATACCAGAAATCTTCTCAAGAAATTTGGTATGCTTGATAGTTCATCTGCTACAACTCCCATGGAAACTGCAACAAAGCTAGACAAAGACACAGGAGCCTCAGTAGATATGACAAACTATAGAGGAATGATAGGGTCTCTTCTTTATCTCACTGCAAGCAGACCTGATATCATGTATGCAACATGTCTTTGTGCAAGATTTCAAGCAGACCCCAGAGAGCCACATCTAACAGCTGTAAAAAGGATTTTCAAATATCTCAAAGGAACCATAACTCTTGGTTTGTGGTATCCTAGAGAATCAGAGTTTAAATTAATTGGTTACTCTGATGCAGATTTTGCAGGCTGTAAGATAGACAGAAAAAGCACAAGTGGAAGCTGTCAATTTTTAGGTGACAGATTAGTTTCTTGGTACAGCAAGAAACAGAAATCAATTTTGACATCCACAGCAGAAGCAGAGTATATAGCTGCTGGTAGCTATTGTGCACAGATTTTATGGATGAAGAATCAATTGCTGGACTATGGGTTAAGGTACTCTAAAATACTTATTTACTGTGATAATCAAAGTGCTATTGCTATGACAGGTAATCCAGTACAGCATTCCATGACCAAGCACATCAGCATAATGTATCATTTTATCAGGGAACATGTGGAAGAAGGAAACATTGAGCTTCATTTTGTATCTACAGACCAACAACTTGCAGATATCTTCACCAAACCTTTGAGTGAAGCTACCTTTACAAGACTGGTAAATGAACTTGGAATGATCTCTGGTTTTGACTAGAGATACTGGTTAGATTCAAACTCAATACATGATTGATTTTATGCTCATGGTTCTTTTCATGTGTTAACTGTTATTTGTACCAGCATGTTAAACTCTGATAGTAAACTCTGTTAGTTATACTCTGTTAGTGATACTCTGTCAGTCATACTCTGTCGGTTAAACTCTGATCTTATACTCTGATTGTGATTTTTGTCTGAAACATATGGACCGATGAAGAAATCTGTATGAAGCATAATTTTCAGTAAGTAATCATGAATCCTTCTAAGTATTATAAATTCTGATTACAAAATGTGCAGAAATTTTACACAGCATGATACTGTCTCTATATTTATAGCATCTCTTAGTTTATTGATCCTATACACTGAGTCTGTATTAGCTGTTTGCACTTTCTCTCATAAATTAATTGTATTAACTGATGAAAAGTCTAAACTCTGATAATTAGTTGCAAATATTTCACCCTCAAATTAAAAGATGCCAAAAAGAACACAAATTCCTTTGAGATCATGTTGTGCCTAGGAAGATCTAGGAACTTATTGTATGAAATAAGGGCTAAAATCTTTGATTTTTGGAGCCAACCACTGATTACTGGAAAAATAATTAAAAAAAAAAATTATATATATAAAGGGGGTGAAAATAAAAGATATATCCAAATGAAAGGATATCAGAATACAGAGTTTAGATATAACCATCAGATTTTATTTCATATGAGAGTTTGAGCAACCAGTTTTTACTGCTTTAGTTTGTGGATTTTATGCACTTTGAGATGATCTAAATATTCCTATTCAGTAAACTCTGCTAATTCACACACAAATACTCACACCTGTACAGTTTGTGAAAAGAGTTTATTTATAAAGGAGGAGGATTGGTAAACACTGATGAACTGTGTACTCTACGCTGAGGTCATTTTATTTTAATCTCTGATGATTAAAATTAATTATTTGTTTCAGACAGTTAACAATGTTGAGAAAACATTTTTGAAAATAAAAGAGTATGATTGGTAACGGTTCTAATTTGTATTAAACAGAGGAGAGAGGTTGAGTGTCTAGAAAAGTGTAAAAGGCGGTAATTATTGCTGTCTTTACTGCGCATGCGCATTGGAAATTGCCAATTACTGCTGTCAGTCATTGCATGTGTGCCACGTGTCCCACTCACACAGTTAACGGAGTAAGACAGTTGTGTATTAATAATTAAAAACTGTTCAGTTTTTAATTTTGAATTTCATATTTATACAATACACACACATACGTCTAAACCTTTCACATCTTACTTCAATTCACATATATTGTCACACACACATATTCACAAACACCTTTCCACTTACAAACTCTTTCGAGCTTTTGCATCTGTTTCTTTGTTATTCTCTCACTTCTTACTAATGGCGACAACATCGTTTGTTTCTTCTGGATTAGAATTTGTTCCAAACAATTATGCAGCACCACTAAACACTGTCAATTCACCAGAGGCGTTTCACTTGATTCAGCATTTCTTGACAAATTCTGATATTGGTCATGCTCTTACTGAACCAATGAAGCTGTCTGGGTCTCAAATTCGAGCTTTCTGGCAGACATGTGTTTATGATAATGGAGGAGAGGTTGGGTCTCCGTCGATTGTCTTTGAGTATCAAAATCAGGAGTTTGTGGTTACTCCTGTGACTGTTCGTGATGCCTTGAACTTTGAGGATTTTAATTCTTATACCATTTCGGTTGGAGATGGAGATTTGCTAAGAATGATGAGGGAAATTGGTTACTCTGGGTCATTGACCAAGGTGGGTCAATTGAAGCGTCCATTCTTGAGGAAGGAGTGGAGTTTTTTCTTTGACTGCATCACAAGAGCTTTTGGGAAGAAATGCACCAATTGGGATGCCATTCCTACAGATAGTCTGCAAATCGGGTATTCATTACTTTATGGTACTCACTTTGATTTTGCTAGATTAGTTTTACATAATATTGGTGAGAAAATGACAGAAAATAGAGGTGTTGTTTATTTTGCTCGGTTTTGTCAACTGCTATTTTCGTTCTGTGTTCCTGACATTGAGATTCTGGAGGATGATGTTATTCAGTCGTTTAGATTGCATAAACGCATATTTTCTGATTTAACAAACAAGGATCTTAAGAAAGGAGATGTTGGTGCTCTTCTATTACCTGAGAGAGTGCAACAGTTTGAAAATAATCCTCCACAACCACAACCTGAACCAGAACCTCAAACTCTGAACATTTCTTTACTAAACACTGAACCTCCACCACAGTCTACTTCTCAACAACCACAGACTGGTGGTAGAATTAAGAAAAGAGCTTTCAAGAGAAAAGTTAGAGCTAATAGGTCAAAGTCTGTTGATGAAGATGATGGTGATCATGAAATTCTTCATCAGAGAAAGAGGAGGATGGTAGCTAATTATCTCTTTGATGAATTAGAATTTGAAGCTCCTGAAGCTGAAAATCAGGAGGTTGTTACTGATGAGACCAGAGCACATGCTGCTGAGGCTGATGTTGTTATTGAGGAGATTGTTGTCGATGATAACACTACTGTGCCTATAGTGGACAGAGTAAATTCTGATGAAGCTCCTGAGGTGTTCCTTGAACCTATATTGGAGATGGACAATGAAGAAGAGATTGAAGCACATCCTACTGTCAGTATTTGTGACACTGCGGATGTGGCAGCTGATCAAGCCACTCTGGTAATTGAAGAGTCAATGGCAACTCATACAGAGATTCTCTCTGTCACTAATCAAGTTATTGAAGTTGGTGAAGAGGTTGATCAGGCAGCAAGATCTGTCTCTTCTGAGCAGATTGTTGAAAATGCTGATAAGCAGATTATAGTAGAAGAAGTTGTTCCAGTAGTAGAAGAAGATGCTGAGAAAGATGATGCTGCAGCAGAGAATGTTGACATTACTGCAGAGCATATTGTTGAAGAAGCTGCAGAAAATGTAGTTGTAAACTCTGATCTTCCTGAGAGAGCACAAGATAATGCTGACGAAGATGTTTCTATTTCTTCTAATGCTGCTTCTTCTGCAAACTCTGTTGATACATCTCAAAGAGTTGCTGCTCAACATGCTACAGACGCTCACTTTCAGGAAATGTATTTTTCTAATTGGTCAAGAAGAGAAACTATCTTTTCTGATGAAAGAGCTGCTGATTTTGTGACCAAGTCTTCTAAGGAGATTCAAAATCCTGAACTTTTAACTCATCTCAAAGCCACAATTGTCCAAGTCAAATCATTGCATAATCGCTTTGATACTACTGATAAGGTTATTGATGGTCTGAGAAATGACATAGTTGCCAGGGAAGTTACATTGAAAAAGGATAAATCTTTATATATTTCCCTGTGTCAAGAACAAAAGGATTTTAGCTCCAGGTTACTGAAGGTTGAAGAGAATCAGACTTTGATGTCTGGAAAAATTGATTCAATTGCTAATTCTCTAGAGTTGCTGACATCAGTTTTTATTCCTGATGATGTCAAAAAGGGGGAGAAGATACCTAAAGACAAATGCAGAAGGACTCCAACTTTGAGACTGAGGGATGATTCAAATGATGGTGGAAGCAGGGAAACAGAGAAAAGGTCAAAGTCTTCTCAAGAGCAAGGGCGACTTAGGTCAAACTCTGCTAGACAGACAAACTCTGATATGATAAACTCTGGTGCTACTGGTTCTGGTACTCATGCTCAATCTTCTTCAAGACTTAAGAGTCTAGTGATTTCAGCTAATCCAATAACTGATGAAGAGATTGCAGCCAAGCTATTTTAGATGAGCATGATGGTGAAGTGACAGTTGAGGATTTGGAAGCAGAAATGAAGATGCTGTCTGAAGAACATAAAAAGAAAGTTGGTTCTGGAAATTATAAGAAGAAATCAGTAAAGGCTCCTAGAAAGAAAGAAATTGGAATTTCTATCAAAGAAAATACTCAACAGAGTATACAATACACAAGGAGACCTGTGATTGCAAATACTGATAAAGGAAAGGGTATACTGGTAGAAGAAGTTACCAAAGAAGAATTATTCAACCTTTGACGTTGCTCAAGTTGAATCAAGGATAAACAAATCAACCTCTGACGTTGCTCATGTTGATATTTCTACTAAAGTTGTGACAACCTCTGACAAGGCTCAAGTTGTACAAACTCAGCTAGCTCCACAACTTCAAGGTTTCTTAAGAACTGTACTTTCTGAAACTCTGACGTTAGAAGCTGTGGATTTTTCTCAAACCAGGACAGTACTTGGAAAAGAATCTTATGACAAGTCTGGTTTAGGTTCACACAGGGAAAAGAGAATAAATAACAGATCTTTAGATCAAACATCACTGGCAGAAGATGGTATTGGGGTATCTCAAGAGAGCCTTGATAAACTAGAATCTGTTCAGATGGTCTATCATAGAGGATTGAAGAAAGAGGTTCTGTTATATTTTATGTCTGATGGAAGAGTATACAGAGTAGGAGAAGTTGATGTTCAATTGAAGCTATGGGAAGAGCTTGAGTATGTTTTATACATTCTCAAAGTCAAAAATAGAAGTACTCACAATGCTGCTCTAGTTCTAAGAGAAAGGATGCTGAAGACAAAAGCTATGCTTGGAGGAGGTGTTTCTAGTGCATATATTCCTAAGTACAGAGATGCTTATGGAAAGATTGTTGAGATGAAGAGAAACAGTGCTAAGTTTAAGACAACACTGGGTATTAAAGTCTTGGAATTCAATCTGGAGTCAGACAAATCATATTATATCCGGCTAGGGAATGAAATGAGAAAGAACAGCATTTATTCTCTGAGAGCTGCTATCTACCAGACTGGAGAAGGTGATCCAGAGCTCAAGGAATTGAAAGAGATCATGGTAGAAGAGCTAGAAAAGGCTGAAAGAAGACTTCTCATCGATTATCTCAGGACAGTGCCTGATATTAAAGAGATTAAGTAAAGTCTGACTGTAAGTTTTTAAAGTTTTCTGTTCTAAGTTAAAGTTAAACTCTGTTATATTTAAACACTGCATTTGTTATATGTTTTGACATCATCAATTATCTATTTAACTTGTACATTTTTATTATGCACAAGTTGGGGGAGATTGTTAGATATAATTGATGACGTTTGTTCATCAGTGTTTAAGTACCAGGTACTCATCAGAGTTTACTGGAAGCCAGTCAGAGTTTATTAAAGTCTGACGTGGAGAAAGTTTACCTTAGCTGTCGGTGCTAATATAAAGATTCTAGAAGCAATATATCTTGAAGATGGAAAGAAGCAAGATATATTGAGACAGATAAGGAAACGGAACAGAAGACAGAAGCAATCCTAATTTGATATAAATTGTATATCTGATTTATAGGAATATCAATTAGAGATTGATTATGTAGCTGTGTATTATATAAACACAGATAGGTTAACCCTAAAAGGGATGCGAATACTGAATATATTATTCTTGTAACCTAGCAGCTCTCTGTGATTCTTTAACATCACTGAGAGAAGAGTTATTTTATATAATTCAGTTATTGATTCATAAACAGTGTTCTTGAGTGTTATTATCATATTAATATTGATTATATATTGTGTAATCGGCCTAACAAGGTTGACTTGGCTGCAGCTGATTCAAGAAGAACATTCAGGGTCATTGGCAGTGCATCTGGCACTATAACAGGTACGAAGCAGGCAGTGGACTCCTTAAAGAAGGAAGCTATGGACGAACTGATCGAGTTGAGGACGGACGTCAAGGAACTTAAAGATGGTTTCATGAATGAAGTGGATGCTTTGCAACAAGGACAAGAAGCTTTGAAAGAAGACGTTCTGGTTATTCGGGATGGTCAAGCTAGGGTAAAAGATGCAATGAACACCCTTTCTAGAGTGGAGTCTAAGCTGAACCAGAGATTGGACAAGATTGAGAAGACTACCAACTCCAGATTGGATGACATTGACCTGAAGCTGGCTTCTATGCAAGAGATGAATACGGATCTATTGGATTTCATGGAAAATCAAAGTGATGGAGTACAGTCGATATGGACTATGCTGAAGAACCAACAAACTGGCCAACCTGGTCCTTCAAATCAGCAACCTGATCCTTCTACTACCTTTTATGCTGAGGATGCTTTTATCGAGGATTCCTCAACTAAGGGGGAGAAAGTTGGAGAAGGGGAGAAAGAGAAGCCTAAGGATGGATGGGGAGTTTGGGGGGGAGTTTGGGAGACAGTTGAAGCTATTCCTATCAGACAGTACTGGATAGAGGAACTTGTAGAAGAAGAGAAGGAGAGTGAAGAGGAATTTGAGGTCATGCATGAGCAACCTATTCTAGAGGAGCATGAGCCATATTATCCAGAGCCCATTGAACATCCAATCTGGGAGGATAATATGGAAGAAGAAGCAAATTCTCTATCACCTGAAGAAGAAGCTGCCTTGGAAGCAATAAGAGCTCAGAGAGCTGCAATAGATGCCAGGCAAGCTGAGAAAGAGAAACAACAAGCAATTCTGAGGAGTGAAAAACTGAAGAGATTCAAGGTGTATAATGAAGTGAGGAGGAAGAAGATGATAGATCTGGCAAAGAAAGAAGGTAATGAATGGGAGATGGCTTATAAAACCTTTTGCGGAGTTAAAGAGGGATTAGAAGTCAACGACAATGCTCAGGTGGAAGTTATCATTCAGGACATCAGAAGTGCCAATCTTGAAGATCAGACTTACTTCAAAGCATTGAGAAACTCTATGATCTTTCTGAAAGCTGGGGTTAAAGCAAATGGAGCCTGGAACATCCTGATCAATTTTCTGGAGAAAGGTACATTTGTGATTTCCACTAAGTTTTTAGAACAGAGGACATACACAGAGTTGCAGGTTATTCTCATCAAGATTCAAAGGACGACAAGGCTGAATGAACTGCTCCGTGAGCATGTTAATGTTGGGTTTTATACTAAACTATTCATTAGTATTATATAAACATTGTCCATTTTATTGAGAATCTTGATTGCATATTTTTACATTGTCTATTTATTATATATTGTGGATAATTTAGTATCAAATGGGATAACATAAGATTAAATTATCAGTGTCTATATATAATATAAAGGGTTCACAGTTTAAGTGGAATTAGACAAACCACTGGAATAACTGAAGTATTATTTGGGAATAGTTTATCTTGACTATTAAATAATACTTGTATACTTTGTGTATATTGAACAGGATCAAATTTAGAATTGTTCCCTTAAACTGATTAAGAAGGTGAACTAAGATTCTATGTTATTATTAATGCTTAGGTTCTTAATCCGGATATAGTAATTGACACGTGTATATTATTTACATGCTTTGATTTATATATGAAATAATTCTTTTGAATTATATCATTATATTTTGGGTGATGGAATAATATATATGGTGAATATTATTTATTGAAGGAATCCGTGTCCTGATAATATTCGGGTTAATGATGTCCCCTTGAAAGCTCAAAAGGATTTAATTATGTGAAACCCTGCAGGTGGATTTATTCCGGCATAATTAAATAAAGGTAGAGTGGATGATCAAGGATATAAGATGTTAATTAAATGAATTATCAGTAATTTATTTAATTAATGGGCATGCGCTATTTTAAACATGGGGAATTTAATAAGCAAATAATATTGGAACCGAATTAATTAATTAAGTTGCGGTATTAGGAAAGGTAGTGCAAATATTAATTCTTTAGTGGATTGAATTAATATTTAATTACATTGGTCTAGGCCCAGGATGTAATTAAAAGGCCCAACCTAATTATCCATGATCCCTATTGTAGCCCTATATATATTCTTATTCTCTTCTTGCTAGGGTTGGTTAAGAAAAATATTGTAGCCACCTAGGAGCAAGAAGAGAGGTTAACTTGAGAAGACGGAGGCCACACTTCGCTCAAGGGAATTTGGGAATACAATAGAAGAGCGTGGAATCAACCGTTGACAAGGTGATTTTCTTTTCGCACTCCTTAATTGTGTATCATAAAATGTAGTAGAACCCCAAGTCCGTGGTTCCCAACAATTGGTATCAGAGCCTGGTTATGGGTTCTATGTTTTATGATATGATGTCCATGTCGTAATTAAAATTGGTTATGTATGTATAGTGGTATGCTTGGATAATAATCTTTTGCAGGTTGTTTAGTATCCACTATTATGGCCTCATTTTATTTTAATTATGTGTTTGGATCCCACGTGGTTTAATCGTGGTTATTTTTTGTTTTGGTTTCCACGTGGTTTATCGTGGTTGTAAATCACGAGGGTTGATCGTGCTAGTTTTGTTTTCTATTATGATTTTGTAATCTTGTAATCATGATTTGTATTCATGTTAGATTATGATCTGATGTAATAGAATAGGTATGTTATGTTGTATGTAACTATTTGATCGACGGAGTTGCAAGAAAACAAAGTTCTTCCGCTGATGCTACAAGATTTCGCCTATGCAACTTCGAACTGTTGTAACTTTTGCATACGGTGTCGGATTTCGATGAGTAATACCTTTTCGGAAACGGATTTCGATGTTCTACACGATTGAAAAGTGACGTTGTCAACGTTTCATGTGCGTCTGAGCTCGTTTAGACCCTCAAACAGCGAGTTGAAGTTTTCGCAGGATTTCCGGATGAAATTTTTTTTTGGCCATAATAGTGGATTTATTTTTTATTTTAATTTTTTTGCTATTTAATTTTAATTATTGCATTAAATAATTATTATGTGTGTTGTTAATTATGTGTGTAATTTTAATTGCATGGTTAACATAAATAGGACGACATGGACATAAATTTTCATTTATTGCTTTAATTAAATGTTTTATGTTATTAAATTATGTGTGTATTTGGAATGCATGTTAGACATAATTATAATGACATAGGCCCCATTTAATTATGTGGAGATGCATGCTATGCTATGTTATGTGTTCTTTGTATTGTTATTTTGATAACATGTGGACCTCGAAGAAATAACATAGGGCGATGCATCTAGATAAAATTACTTATGTTAAAATACTAAGTGGGAGAGGGAATTAATTTGATATTAGATCCCATGGTCATCCATTATTGGTTGTATGTAATTTAACACTAGGACGATTATGAATTGGATATATGTCACCCATCGTGGCATATGATTTATGACGTCTGGGTAGTGTTAAGGGTATTACTAGGACAATCTTCTTAAGTTAATCACGAATATTGAAAGGTAAGTTCACCCCATCGTGACATACCAAGTTTCATAGAATTCGAGAAAAAAGTTGGACATTCCTTGATTGATGTTGATAATGGATATTTCTGTCTTAGGGGTTGTGTTCTTAAGCGAGCCCGTCTGTGACTTCACCGAAAACACCTGGGATTTATCCATTGATACATCGAACGGATGGGTCTGACTAAAGGCAACTTAAGATCTAAATAATGGTATACACTTAGCTATGAAAGATAATATATAGTCCACCCTAACGTGGCGTATTATTTAGTAGTAGGACCGAAGTAATATTTAAATTTAAATGGTATATATGTCACCCCTCATGACGTACCAGATATTTATGGAATTTAAATATTAGTGCATTAATTTTAATTAATTGTTAGAGGAAACAAATAGGTTTTAAGATATATGCAATTTTCTGATTAAGTGTTATATGGACATAGTGTTGACTGCTGAAGAGTTTAAATTCTGTACTATTGAACCCAAACCGGAACAGCCTGCTGCCGATGCTCCGGATGAGGAAAAAGAGTATTTTAAGAAGTGGACTAAGGCAGATGAGATGTCGCGATGTTACATTCTGGCAGCCATGTCGGGTGTTTTGCAACATCAGCATCAGGCCATGACCACTGCTGCAGATATGCTCTATAACCTCAAGGAGCTTTTCGGAGATCAGAATAGGGCTGCTAGGCAAGTAGCAATGAAGTCTCTAATGAACACTCAGATGGCTGAAAAAAGACCTGTAAGGGACCATGTTCTTCTGATGATGTCTCATATAAATGAACTAGAGGTCCTTGGTGCTGATATTGATGCGGAAACGCAGGTCGATATCATACTTATGAGTTTGCCCAAAAGCTTTGAGCCGTTTCGCTTGAATTACAACATGAACAAGAAGTTTTATAGTCTTGCAGAACTTCTGACAGAGATTCAGGCAGCGGAATCATTATTTCAGCAGCATGTTCAGGTAAATGTGGCTAAGAAAGTTTCTTCTTCAAAACCGAAAGGAAAGAAGAAGAAGAAGGTTCAGACACAGAAAGTTGTGAAACCATTGGGAGTTCAGAATTCAGTGAAGAAGCCTAAGGGCAAGTGCTTCAAGTGCAAGCAGTCGGGTCACTGGAAAAAGGATTGTCCTCTTTCTAAGAAGAACAATGATGGTATGTCTTTTTCTCTTGTTACGGAAACATATACAGCGGCTATGTCTACGAGCACTTGGTGTGTAGACACAGGAGCCACTGATCATGTTTGTAATTCCATGCAGGGGTTCCAGAAAACCAGGCTGCTTAGAGATGACGAGATATATGTGTTCATGGGAGATGCTACGAAAGTAGCAGTGGTTGCAGTTGGAGTTATTTCTTTATCTTTTGGTTATGATAGGATTTTGGTTTTGAATAATTGTCTTTATGTACCTTCATTTAGAAGGAATTTAATTTCGGTTTCTAAACTTGCTATGGATGGTTATAATGTTTGTTTGGATCATAATGTTTCCATTATGATGAATAAACAAGTTATATGTTCTGGTACATTGCAAGACAATTTATATATTATTGATCCTATAGTACCAATGTTGCAACCAAGTGAAATTAATAATACATTTTCTACCTCTAGTAAAAGAAAGGAACCTTCTGGATTGAACCAAACATATCTTTGGCACTTGAGATTAGGTCATATTAACTTGAGGAGGATTCAAAGATTGGTAGTAGATGGGCCTTTAGGCTCGTTGGCAGTGGAGCCATTTCCAGTCTGTGAATCTTGCTTGGAAGGAAAAATGACCAGTAGACCTTTTAAGGCAAAAGGAAATAGAGCCAAAGATGTGTTAGAATTGGTTCATACTGATTTATGTGGACCTATGAATATCCAAGCGAGAGGTGGGTATGAATATTTTGTCACTTTCATTGATGATTATTCGAGATATGGATACATTTATCTGTTGCACCGCAAGTCTGAGTGCTTTGAAAAATTCAAAGAGTACAAAGCAAGTGCGGAGAAGCGACATTCAGGAAAATGTATCAAGTCACTACGATCAGATCGTGGGGGCGAATACCTGCTTGGAGAATTTAGAGAATATTTATCAGAACATGGGATTTCATCCCAGTTGACTGCACCTGGCACACCTCAGCAGAATGGTGTAGCAGAAAGAAGGAACCGGACTCTTTTAGAGAGTGTTAGATCGATGATGAGTTATTCGAATTTACCCAAGTCGTTTTGGGGGCATGCTCTAGAAACAGCGGCTTATCTTCTAAACTTGGTACCTTCTAAGTCAGTTCCAAAAACTCCAAAAGAATTGTGGACTAGTACCAAACCTAGTTTGAAACACATTCGGATTTGGGGTTGTCCAGCACATGTGCTGAACAAGAACGTGACTAAGTTAGATTCTCGTACAGAAGTGAGGCTGTTTGTGGGTTATCCCAAGGGAACAAAAGGGTATTTGTTTTATAGTCCTAAGGATCGGGATATCATTGTAAGCACCAATGCTAGATTCTTAGAAGAAGACTATATAATGAATCACAAACCCATGAGTACTGTTGTTTTAGAGGAAATAGTGGGAGGACAAGATAATTCTAATATGCCACCGGTACAAGTAGAACAACCACAAATAAATGAACAACCCATCACTAATACCACACCAATGCTTCGTCGTAGTGGGAGGGTTGTTAAACAACCTGAGAGGTTCATGTTTTTGGGAGAGTCTTCGGACTTAGTCTCTGGTGAACATGATGAGGATCCCAGGACATACGAAGAAGCAATGCAAGATAAGGATGCAGATCTTTGGCAAAAGGCTATGCAATCTGAGATGGAATCTATGTATTCCAATCAAGTCTGGGATCTCGTGGAACCACCCAATGGTGTAAAACCCTTTGGATGCAAGTGGATCTACAAAAGAAAAAGAGGATCTGACAAAAAGGTGAAAGCCTGGAAAGCAAGACTTGTTGCGAAAGGGTATACTCAGAAACAAGGAATTGATTATGAGGAAACCTTTTCTCCGGTAGTCATGCTTAAGTCAATCCGGATTCTTTTATCTATAGCAGCTCATCTCGATTATGAGATTTGGCAAATGGATGTCAAGACAGCTTTCCTAAATGGAAGTCTTGATGAAAACATCCATATGCAGCAACCAGAGGGATTCATCAAAGAGGGCCAAGAGCATCTAGTGTGTAAGCTTAAGAAGTCCATTTATGGACTGAAAAAAGCTTCCAAGGAGTGGAACATTCGTTTTGATCAGGCCGTCCAGTCAAATGGTTATGATCAGAGTCCAAGCGAAGCATGTGTGTATAAGAAAAGTGAAGGAAATGCAGTGGTTTTTCTAGTACTATATGTAGATGACATTTTGCTCATTGGAAACAATGTAGAGATGTTGTCATCTATTAAGGCATGGTTTTTCAAACAATTTGAAATGAAAGACTTAGGTGAAGCCGCATACATTCTTGGGATCAAAGTTATAAGAGATCGCAAGAAAAGAACGTTGGCTTTATCTCAAGAACCGTACATTGATGAAGTATTGGCTCGTTTTAACATGCAGGACTCTAAGAAGGGTAATTTACCTTTTAGACATGGAGTCTCTCTATCAAAGGAGCAGTGTCCTAAGACACCTAAGGAGATAGAGAACATGAAAGCAGTTCCTTATGCTTCAGCATGTGGAAGCTTAATGTATGTTATGTTATGCACGAGACCTGATATTTGCTTTTCCGTAGGCATGGTCAGTAGATATCAGTCCAATCCAGGTCAGGAACATTGGAGTGCAGTAAAAACGATACTTAAGTACCTGCGAAGGACTAAGAAGTATATGTTAATTTACAAGGCTTCAGACTTGTTTCCTGTGGGATATACCGATTCAGATTTCCAGACAGATAGGGATAAGAGGAAGTCAACCTCGGGGTGTGTTTTTACTTTAGGAGGTGGAGCTGTAATATGGAGGAGTGTGAAGCAGAAATGCATCGCAGACTCAACCATGGAAGCTGAATATGTGGCAGCCTCTGAGGCAGCCAAGGAGGCTATATGGTTCCGGAATTTCCTGCTGGATTTGAATGTAGTTCCTAATTTGCCACGGCAAATCACAATTTATTGTGATAATACTGGTGTTGTTGCAAATACAAAGGAACCACGAGAACATAAATCAGCAAAACACATTGAGCGTAAGTATCACCTCATACGACAGTTCGTTAAGCGAGGAGATATTATTGTGACTGATATAGCATCAAAGGACAACCGGGCTGATCCTTTCACGAAGAGTTTACCAGCTAAGGTTTTTGAAGAACACGTGGAGGAGATAGGAGTCAGATGTCTGGTCACGGAATAGTTATTTAAACTGGTAGCGGATTATATTAATAAACACTGATATACTCAAAGAATAGCTTGAGTATAAGTGGGAGATTGTTGGGTTTTATACTAAACTATTCATTAGTAGTATATAAACATTGTCCATTTTATTGAGAATCTTGATTGCATATTTTTACATTGTCTATTTATTATATATTGTGGATAATTTAGTATCAAATGGGATAACAGAAGATTAAATTATCAGTGTCTATATATAATATAAAGGGTTCACAGTTTAAGTGGAATTAGACAAACCACTGGAATAACTGAAGTATTATTTGGGAATAGTTTATCTTGACTATTAAATAATACTTGTATACTTTGTGTATATTGAACAGGATCAAATTTAGAATTGTTCCCTTAAACTGATTAAGAAGGTGAACTAAGATTCTATGTTATTATTAATGCTTAGGTTCTTAATCCGGATATAGTAATTGACACGTGTATATTATTTACATGCTTTGATTTATATATGAAATAATTCTTTTGAATTATATCATTATATTTTGGGTGATGGAATAATATATATGGTGAATATTATTTATTGAAGGAATCCGTGTCCTGATAATATTCGGGTTAATGATGTCCCCTTGAAAGCTCAAAAGGATTTAATTATGTGAAACCCTGCAGGTGGATTTATTCCGGCATAATTAAATAAAGGTAGAGTGGATGATCAAGGATATAAGATGTTAATTAAATGAATTATCAGTAATTTATTTAATTAATGGGCATGCGCTATTTTAAACATGGGGAATTTAATAAGCAAATAATATTGAAACCGAATTAATTAATTAAGTTGCGGTATTAGGAAAGGTAGTGCAAATATTAATTCTTTAGTGGATTGAATTAATATTTAATTACATTGGGCTAGGCCCAGGATGTAATTAAAAGGCCCAACCTAATTATCCATGATCCCTATTGTAGCCCTATATATATTCTTATTCTCTTCTTGCTAGGGTTGGTTAAGAAAAATATTGTAGCCACCTAGGAGCAAGAAGAGAGGTTAACTTGAGAAGACGGAGGCCACACTTCGCTCAAGGGAATTTGGGAATACAATAGAAGAGCGTGGAATCAACCGTTGACAAGGTGATTTTCTTTTCGCACTCCTTAATTGTGTATCATAAAATGTAGTATAACCCCAAGTCCGTGGTTCCCAACAGTTAAGGAGATCTTGATGAAATTCGGTCCAGAGATTACTGAAGATCCTCCAATGGTTAGATTCATGACGAATGACTTGTTCAGAATCTGCTATTTGGCTGAGGACAAACTGAGGGACTACCCAAGTATCTATCTAATCTCAGTTGAGAAGTATCTTAGATCCACTGGATTCTCATCAACGGAGAAGGACAAAGCAGCAGACACTCTTAGAAGATTTCTAATGGAGAATGTTCCTTACTATAGGAAAAGAGTGGAAAGAGGATTGGAAGTGCATATCAGACTGCCAAACATGCCAAAGCTAAACAAGAAAGATGTTAACATTGCATGGTTATGGGCTGGAGTGGGTCAAGAGGTTGAATATATTGGAAGACACATCCAAGGAGCAATCCTTCAACCTGGAGAACCACTGCACTATCTATCAGTGATTGATTATCAAGCTGCTAACTCCGATCCAATGATTGAAGAAGGTGAGATTGGAATGGACTGAAGATTGAAGCAAAGAACAAAAGAACTATCAGCTCAGACTAGAGGAGCAACTTCATTGTATAAAGTTTAATTGTTTTTTGATTTATGAGATCTGGAAATGTATATATATATGATCCAGAATGAATTTAATATTATTACGCTGTCTTACTTTAATTAGTTTAATGTTTCCTTAGTTGAGTTATCCTCGAAGTATTTGCTTGACGAACTCTATCCAATCAAATAGGGGGAGATTGTAAAGCATAATGTAACATAAGATGTAAAAGAGATAACTACAACTCAACAAAGGACAAGACAGACAATAATATTAACAGAAGCACAGGAATCCAGAATCAAAGAAGAAAAGGTAAACTCAAAAAATCAAAATACGTTATGTATTCTTGAAGTCCGTAAATAGGTCACAGAAAAAAGTTCATGAAAATGTTCAAGCCTCAGTGACAGCAAAAGAAACAAGACTTTCAAGACGACAGAAGTATGTGAATGATTTAGGGTTAAGTACCACGGGATTCCAGTGATTTAAATGAAGCAACCAGAACGACAAGGGACGTATCAGCAGCATTGAATTGAAGACATAAAAGAAGAATTGATCAAGTGTTATTCATCTGTGAACCAGACCAGTTGCACTAGGTGACGGCACTGAAAAGATCAAGTTGTTTTATCGTCTCAGAAGAAAGTGATACAGTCTATTACTTAAACACCCAGGAGCTCAGTGGAATCATTAATTGATAAAAGACAAGAAACAAGAATTCGATAGTTTTTCAATTAAGAAAACTATCGAATGGTATAATAATGATTCATTGAAAACCATGTTTACCTTAATTTGGTATTCGATAGTTTTGATTAAAAAACTATCGAATGGTAAATTAAAGTATTTCATTCGATGGTTTTTAATTAAGGAGCAGGTGAAAAGTATTCTTGTTTTACAGGTTGAAGTTGAAGATGGACGGCCAGGATTGTTTCTACATTCCTAGTTCGATAGTTTTCAATTGAAGACTACAATTAATACAGAGAGAAGATAGTGTCTTCTTCAGTCGGAGTTATTTCACAGAAGCAATAACTGAGAGAGAGTTTGAGCCAGAGAGAAAATACGAGAGAAATTAATTCTGCTTGAATTCTATCAAAGTTTTGATTGTGTATAACTTAGAACTCATTGAAGCTAATCTACGGATTAGAAATTGTAGTACCCTTCGAGGTTTATATTTATAAAAAGATATATTCCCCGAAACTTGATTTGGTTTGGTGTGTTTCATTTCGTTATAGAACTGAATGATTAATCCGCGAACGAAATTGAATTATTTGTGAGTATCGTATTCAACCCCCCCTTCTACGATACTTTGGACCTAACAACCTTTTTCAACTAAAACATGTTACTCTTTCTGATTTTTCTTTACTAAACCCCTCATTTTCCAAAAATATTCTGGACAAATCCTTACTTATTTATTGTGAAGCCTATTTAAATACTTTTAATTACGGGCACTTACCTTTTCAGCTAAAACATGTTACTTTTTCTAGTTTTCCTTAACCCCTCCTTTTCCAAAAATATCACGGGCAAACAGTTATTAATTTATTTTAAAATCTATTTTAATACTTTTAATTATTTAAAAAAGTTTAACACGCCTACTTACTTTTTTAGCAAATGCAGATTAATAGAATATTAAAACATAAATAATAAAAATAATAATTATTAATAATAATCCGTGCATCGCACGGGTTTTAAGCTAGTAACTTTAAATTAGGAAAAGAAGAAAAGATAAGATGAGGATTACCCGAAAGTACACTAAAAATGAGATGAGACAAAACGCGCGAGGTAATGGGAGAGAAGAGTAGAACTGTGAGTACCGTAAAAGAATGAAAGTATTTTCGCAAAATCTTTACTTTTAATAATAATAAAAAAACAATCGTATAATTGCAGCAAAATAACAAAAACGTAAATTTGAAGAAAAAAACTGCAAAAAGTCTACATATTTGCCAAACTTTCTAAAATAAATTTATACATTCTAATTAAAAGATATCTCTAAAGTATATTTTGTTTGATTAGTTAATACTAGCTCTTTAGCACGTGCAATGCACGGACATACTTTAAATATGAGTAAATTTTTTATTTTTTTCGGCAAATTTTTATACGTCCGCGTATTAGAGTAGCAATTGATGAGTTATACGACATTAAAATTAGTACAAGTTTGTATTACACTTATATACATGAAAGTTTTTTTTTTGTTAGCTTGTACTGATTTGGACGTATTTGTATCGTAACAAATATAATACTTAAGGCATGTCAGAAATTATGTATAGTTTGATTTAATAGAGATAAATAATTACAATTCAAAGACATGCTTTAATTTATAAATTTTCTCAAATAATATTTTTAACAATATTTAATTCATAAAAATTTACAATAAATCTAAATGATACTATAATAGTATGAGATATATGATATGTAAGCGTATATGGTCATATATTATCATAACATATGTGACAACCCAGGTCAAATCCCGAGCCTTTTTCGAAAATCGGGTCAAGTCCCAATTCCGAGGCCGAATAAGTCGAAGCCTACTGGCCCAAACGCAACCAACTTGGGTAACAACTAGCTCGCCACAGGCCCCAAAAGATCATGATTTGTTGGTGCTAATTAGTAGTAGTACTTTGCCTTATAAACTGAACAGAAGTCCCAAATCTCCTCGATGTGGGACTGGGGTGTTTCTATATGAGTTAAGTTCTATGGAGACCACCTTTTTTGTGGAGACCTGGAGGCCACATATATATATTCAAGTAAATGTTGTATGTATATATAAGTATGCATATTAATTTGCAGCATTTAATAATATGTAATAAATATATATGTATAAGTTTGCAGCATTTAATAATATGTAACAAATATATATGTATAAGTATGCATATTAATTTTGTAGCATTTAATAATATGTAATAAGTTTATTGATGTTAAAAGACCAAAATAACCCTAAAAATGTATAGTATAAGTAAGGGTAAAATGGTCCATTAGATTTAAATTGCTTGCACCAAACCCCTTGTTGTAGTATTATTTATATAATAGATAATAGATGTGCATTTTATTTTAAAATCAATTTTTGGAATAAACTAATATAACTTTAAAAATCTATTTAGTTTTGATGGTGTACGACTTTTTTACTTTAAAATCGGTTTAGTTGGATCAATTTATGAGTACATTTATTTTAATAATCCAAATTAATTTAAATTTTATTTATTTTAATACATATGATATTATTATCAATATCTACTTAATTTTCTAATCAATAAATGTTAAAATACAATATTATATGGAGAATGGGAAGAAAAGAGAGAGAATATTTTAAAATTCAAATTTCAACGGCTCTGTCACCGAAAAAGGTAACACCGGCAATTCCAACAGACGAAGAAGATAGGGGAATCAAAATGGCAGAAAATATCAAGGGGAAGAAATGTTAAGGGACTTCATATGGGCAAACAAAGATTGGGTTGATAAGAAAGTTTGGGATAAGTTTCAATTAGGAGATAAACAATCCATTACGGAAACCAGCTTTCACAAATATTTTTAAATAAAATACACACATAATTTCGTTCCTTCTCTTTGAGAAAGCAATAAAATATTTAAATAATAATAATAATAAACCCGGAAAATTCAGGTTACTACAATCTACCCACCTTATAAGGATTCCGTCCTCGGAATCAGCTGAAGGTGTCACTAAGGTTCTTTTAATAACTTCCAACTTTGGTTGCATCCGCAATAATACTAACTCTTTACTCTTTGATACCCATTCTTTCTAGTCTGGTATTCTACCAGTTCCTCTATATAGGGCAAATCCGGTTGTACCACTACACGTTACGCGTTACTAGTATTCTAATCGCATCTTGATCCGCTTTGACTCTTGGTAATCCCACCACAAAAGTTAACTAATTCCATCCTGCTTGGCATACTTCCAAGATTATTTGAGATAATCAAATTCATGATATTTTGAAGTGAAAAGATGTCGTATCATAACGAGTGTCCCACAATTGTGGTTATCGAATTACGAATTTTAAAACAAACATTTCTGATATAAAAGAATCACTGAGAGACCAATATGATCAAATGAACCAATGTTGCGTGTCTTAGTTAAGACATTACTAAAGGTAATTAACCTTCTTGTGTTGCACAACACACAAGTGATGGCGTCCCATCAAACTTCTATCACACAGACAGATAGTCCTTGTGTCCCCTATAAATAGGGTTGTTCGTCTCAGCTGGAGTAGAGAAATATAAAATGAGTCTAAAGTCAAATTAACCATTAAGGCCTTTTGATGAGAAATTCTCAGATACACTCTTGGATTACAACTGAACAGATTCCAAAGGTACTACTTCCAGAAAAAGAATAACCAGAAAAGAAATTACTGGCACAATACAAGGAAATGATGATATTATTTATCAATAATAGAGTCATTAACTATTTAAGAAAATTAGAAATTCAAATATCAAAACTTGACAGGGTTTTAGAAACTTAAAAGAGTGTTACATATTTCAATAAGAAGGAAAATATTGCCAAGGTCTTCAGGTATGTCTTCTTTATCAGCTCCTTTGACGACTCGTCATTCGATTCTACGTTCTTCTGTTACACGTCCTACGGTTATCGATATCATACGTCATCGTTGACCCGCAATAGTCTCTGAAGATTCCGCTACCTACATCTATAGTCGCAAGGATTTCTATCCAACTCAACTCAACTATGCTCAACTATCTCAAACGAGTATCCCTATCTTAACTTACTCATTGGTACTATATCCAATAGTCCAACACGAACTCTACATGAGCTCTGACGTTCGTCACATAACTATACATACTCCTACACACTCTCGTTTCTAGTTTACTATAACTCCGCTCTGATACCAACTGTGACGCCCCCAAAATCCCGGGGTCAGTGGATTTGGTCGTCACCTGAAATCTCAAATAAAATCACCTGCCGAAAATAAAACCAAAACAAATATAACATCTACGACCCCAACTCTACCAAGAATCTTTTAGGCTATAGTGCTAGAAACAAGAATCCAAACTTTATTAAACTTTAACTTCCTTTTTACAACAATACTCTTTACATAAAAACTATAACACTGATATAACTTCGATGTGAAGTATACCAGGCAAAACTAAATTTATACAATATAATATTTACTAGAATTCAACTCTATACAATAGCCTTACACTAGGTCCACCTGCTCTGCATCAACTCATCTTCCCCACGTCATCTTGACTCTTTACGCTCCATAGTTATGCAATTAATTACTGGCAATCTACCTTTTCACTGGAGGGTTAAAAGGTAAAACAAGCAAGAGTGAGCAAAAGAAGCTCAGCAAGTATATAGTACTGCACAAGATAAAATAATGATGCAATGCTAGCAATATAGATGAACTCAGCTGGCCAAGAAAATGGCAATAAATGAAAGAATTAACTTAACTGGCAACAATGAGCAATACTAATAATCAATATCGAACTGTAAGTTAGAATTGGATTTTTACTAACGCAATGAGTTATAGTGGATGATCAGTCACACTAAAACTCCGGACCATACCCACGGTATGTCCAAATACTGAACTGGATCCAAGGCCACTTTGGCCTACATAATACTGATACTCTGACTGACGTCTGCAGTCCTTAAAACCATTTCATTTTAATTAAAAACTTCCAATTCAACTTAATACTGGGAGTTAGGTGTTGGAACAATCGACTACCTCGATAATTTAAACTATTACTTTCAACTGTCTGATTAACTATATCAACTGAATTAGGCTAAAACAAATACATAAGAATTAGATTTCCCATCACAAGGAATCAAGGTAAAATCTGACAATACAAGGTGCTGCAAGGTATAAATTATGAAATGAAATAGAATTCGTCAAATCGAGGAAAATGGGTTGTCTTAATCTCAGGATAATAAAAGAATATGGTTATGAAATAGTAATTAAATTAAGAATTGAAAACAAGAATCTTGATACGATACTCTGAACAAAAGAGTATGAGTTAGTAAACTTGCCTTTGGTCCTTAGCTATTACATAAAGCTGAAGTACTATGATTCTCATCTTCTTCTATCTTATGTCATCACAATTCTCTATTCTGATAACTCTTGGTTCCAGCGCGTATGCGGTTGCTACGAGTCTGCACTACCGAGATCGTGCCCGCCCAACTATTCACTAGTTAAATATAACATATACTTTAGCCTTCGTACTATAACTTCTACATAATATAAATGTTTATAAACTTAAGCACATGTATATTCTACAGAAAATTGGGCATGACCTATTCGTAAGGTGGACATTGCCCTGCTTTAAAAATACCAACAATACTAACTCAATCATTCACAATTTAATCCACAATTTATTTAATACTCAAATAATCTTACTTCAACTTGCAGAAAACATATAAGAACATAATCCTGCCTTGACTTGCAATAGCTCTATTTAGAAATAAGCAATCACATTCACATTTATCACTTAGCTTATCAATTACCTAATTCACATGATTTCTATACTTCACATAACACATAGCACATGGATGGACTGACAACTCCTTTAATTATACAAATTACTAGCTGCACATTTAACACATAATCACATTTCATTCACGTACGCATTTAAACTAGCTTATCATATCATATACATTTTCCAAATAATGTTCATTTAATAGTTCTGCCGGAAATTCGGCAGCACTTCCTCTATTTATATACTAATCCACCTGTTTTAAACTAATATCAAGAATCAAGAATCAACTTACAATCTACCATATTCATACAATTTAACTTAATCAACCTAAGCTCACAACTATAATTAACATATTCAACTCAATACATCATCTAAACACATAGCACTTATCAGTTCAAGTGCCACTATACTATACCAAACTCATTATCAGAAAGTAACATTTACTCCTCAGACAATCATTAAAATTCAATTAAATTCAACTCCAGGTATCAACCTTTTTATAGCATTTATAACTCGGTTAATCACATACCAAAACCAAAGATCATCATAACACATTCACGACTCCACAACAATTTACACAAGTCACATGACACGTACTAAAGTTGAAACTCTTTTTGGAAAATATTTGGTCTTCCTTTTATAAAACTTTGAATATAAAATCTATGAATCGAAAAACAATCATTATACCTTAAATCTGATTATCACTTGATTAATTAAAATCAATCAATATACACAACTTAATTCTATCACTACTTACCCATCGCAAACTAACCAATTATAACTAGTTTAAACGATAAATACACATAGCAGATAGCAGGTGATCATGCATTTACTCAACCCTAGCATACTGATTAATCACTTAACTTATTAACATACATAATAGCACGTAGCATTTAATCACATATATGTGTGTATATATTTATATATATATATATAACACATGGTCAGAAATAATTAATTAAAATCAAACAACTCATTTACTCGACTAAATCAATCAGGTAAAACAGATAATGAATGATTAAATACTAAAATAGTAAAATGGTTTGAAAATAATAATCAAATTTGATTTATAAATAATCAAAATTTAATTAATAACCAATTAATAAAATTCATCAATTAACTATTACATTAATTGGTCAATTAAATTAATTTCATTATTAATTAAAATTGATTAAAATAATCAAATTAAATCACTCTTTAAACCCTAAGGGTTTTAAAACAAATAATAAAATGAATACTTAGATTTTTCGAAATTTCGGCATGACCCATTCGTAAACAGGACTAGCCAGAAATTTTGCATGTACTATGTTGCGTCCCCAGTCATAGGACGGATCACATAGTACAACACAACAATAACCTGTATAATTAACAGTAAATATACAACACAATTACCTCAAGCTGGGAATTAAACCAGAATACTAAAATCACCAATACCGCTAATTCACAACACAACGCTAGACTTTAAATACATCTATTTACAATATACAATTAACGATCACTCGAAACATTAACAGATTACAAAAATATAATCCGTCATCCAATTTGACATACTAAAATGAATTGCTAAATAGAAATAACTACTAACAACTTGAATTTATTTAAAAACTTAAAATTATATAAACAAAATATCTGCGCAAGTAATTCACATTGTCGAAAACATGCATAGTCTATATAATAACAATATATACAGGAAATGAATTAATAATTACTACATAAATAAAACGAAGCAGTAAACTATACCAATAACATGAATTTAAACACCGAATTACCTATGCCAATTATATACATTCGACCTATTATCGAAAATAGATCACCATTTCTGCATACGTAAATAATTATCTCCTCAACATCTACATAACTATATAATAACCATTACATAAAAAAAACTAAACGAATAATTAACTTATATATAATCAACAAGAACAAAATAATTACTTAAATTTATACACATGAACATAATTATTCAAACTAGCCAGAAAATAATGTTCGAAATTCTGTCTATATGTTTACATCCTCGACAAAACTCTGTACCACCATACATGATCCAGAAACTTCAAAAACAATTGCAGTAACAGCTAATACACCATAAGGAATAGAGAAAACGAACTTGAATAGCACAAGAATACAATTATTAACCATGGCATAAAAGAAACGAATATCAGTTTTCTTGACGTTTTAAACTATACCAGAACGATTACTCAGCTAGGGAAGAACTGGATTATGATGGAGGCGGTGGCCGGAAATGGACAGGAAAGCCACGGTGTGACTGGCGGCCGCGCTCGCGGTGGTGGGCGGCGGAATACTGACGACGCCGGAAAGGAAAGAACAGATCAAGGGTGTGTAGCTGCAGAGGGAATCGAAAAGGGGGGGGGGTGGCGCGTGAGATTAATTCGAAGGGGGAGGGTTTGCAGGGGTGCCCGTGTATATATGTGGTGTATGTGAGTTTTTGTTCAGATAAAGATTAAAACTCTGTTTTTGATAAGGCTGATGACTACACTACTTTAATTAGCCCATGGACTGAAAATAGCGGGACTAATTGCGATACTGAAAAATGATTTTTTTTAAACGAATTAAACTCTAAAATAATTAAATTTAACTAATAAAATTATTTATATACTAAAATCATTCTAAAAATATTTAAATGCACAAAATTCATAATTAAATGAATTTTGAACTAATTTACCTTAAACAAATTATGTCGGGCTCAAATTTACTAATAAGTGTCAAAAATAAATGTTTAACACATAGTACCACCTCACATATCCACATAATATTATTTAAACATTTAATCACACAATGCAACAAATTTTTAATTTACTCAAAATAAATAAATATTACTATTTTTATTACTCAAATAAATAGGAAATTCGCACCTAATTTCCCAGATACATAACCAGCTTTCACAAATATTTTTAAATAAAATACACACATAATTTCGTTCCTTCTCTTTGAGAAAGCAATAAAATATTTAAATACTAATAATAATAAACCCTGAAAATTCGGGTTAGATTTGTGGTGGCGGAACCAATTGCTAAGATACATGTTTCCAAGATTATATTAATTGTCCCGACTTCAAGGAGAAGAAGTTAGCACCTTCCTAGACATATGGAGTTGTTATGAACATGATATCTTTGTTTTTTGGAAAAGAAAACTTAGGGCTTGGGAGCTAAAACAAATGGAAGAGCTAAATAAAATTATGAAGGCTGTTTAGTTAAATGCTAAACAGGGCCAACTTGTTTGGACAATCAGTGGGGAAGACTACACAGTAAAGGAAGGAACATATTGGCTTACAAATGTGCAATCTATTCAGAATTTTCAATGGAACTTTATCTGGAAACTTAAAATACCTCCCAAGGTAGCCTTCTTTTTATGGAAATTGCATCTTAATATCTTACCTACCAGAAGTGTGCTCAGTAGTAGACTAGGTCTGACATTGGATTTAGTGGATTGTATGTGGTGTGGGGAATTGGAATCCAGGGATCACCTTTTCTGGCAATGTGACTTTGCTAGGAAATTGTGGAAGTTAATAATATCATGGATATGAGAATATTAGTGAGGATCTACAACATTGACAATGTGTGGTGTACTTAAAGCTGTTTGTCATTGCCATTACAAAAGAAGTGTGGAAAACAATCCTAGTAGGATGCCTATGGACAATTTGGTTGGCCAGAAATAATAAAATTTTCAGTAAAAGTCAGCTGTAAGTTGAAGTAGAGTTTTTACTTCTCAAAAATAGAATTGCAAAATGGGGCATAACTTTAGGAACTTTAAGACATGAGGCAATTCAGTGGTATAATTTCATTCTCATGGGAATAGTCACAAGGTCTATAACTCTGAAATTGCAAAACTTGCTTGATCATTCTTGTCAGCACACTGCATTCATAGATGGAAGCTGGATGACACAAAGTAAGAACCAAGTAAAGGCTGGAGTGGGTGGAGTCTTAAAGCTTATGCACTTTGCAGGATCAGTCTTGGCACCAAATGATTTTCTCTCTGAACTGGAGGCATTATCAACAATGGTTGAGATCTATTTTGCAAGTAAGTGGAAAGATTATAGCCTAAGAATCTATTCTGATAGTGCTTGTCTAATAGAAAATGTCATCCTCTACAAGAAGGGCAAGTCACATTCATTGCCTTTGGAAATTCCACTCTTAAGTCATCTAGCTACATTCAGTTGGGAATTATGCAAAATAGATCGTAATTTTAATAAGGAAGCATGTGGGCTAGCTAAGGTTGGGGCTATAGGAAATGGACTTCAAATTTTTTGGGCCGATTAATACCCATCACTTAATCATTTTTTGGTCCCGGTGATTTAGTATTTTTTTTGTAGCTTCCTTAATTACTTTTATTTATTTCTAAATATTAGCTAATTTATGAGTGGTTATAATCTCAAGGTGATTTGAAGAGGTTTAGTATGGATATCTACACGAGTAAGCTGTAATTAGTAGGAGTATAATTACACTTTCCTTCTTTTTATTTACTTAAACCACAGTAACAAGTTCTCTTCATACTTTCACATATCTCTTGAGTTCAGAGATTTATTCTGTAAAATAAAAATGGAGGGAGGAAATGTTAACGTAAATGCAAGGTGGAGAATGCCTAGGAAGGGTGTCATCAAGATTAATGTCCATACTTTTTCTCTGATCAACCCCTGGAAAATAAGAACCACTCGGGTATTGGGGTTGTTTGTCGTGATAACGGGGGTGACATTGTTTCAATGTTGTGTGGGTCTATTGGTTTCGAAAACAGGAGGGATAATGAGTTCAACTCTTTTATGGAAGGACTTAAGGAGGCGTTTTACAGTAAGTACACCAACATTATTTTGGAGACTGATCATGTTGAGGCTTACTGGGTTTGGAGGCACTAAACTGTGGAAGGGACACCAGTCCTTCAAGCTCCAATAGTTCAGCAACTCAATCAAAGGAGGCAGGACAATAACTACCACTCAGAGGTGTTTTTGGCAGATTTTGAAGATAATGCAATGACAATTTATTTAGCTGAGTATGGTGCTAGGAATTTCAAGGATATGGTTATTATGGAGGAACCTTTTGGCCGCATTGAGGAATTATGGCATCTTGAAATGGGTTTAGGTCCCATTGGTCCTAGGTATTAGGCGGTAAGGCTCCAAGGCGTGGTAGATAATGCAGCTATAAATGATGTGAAAGATCCGGAACAAGATGATGAAGTGGATGGGGATGTAGTAGAAGAGGCTGATGAAGTGAACCAAGTTCTTATGACCGAAGATGTTGATGTTCAATGCTTGCATGTGTTAGCAGCGGCATCGGGATGTGAAGAGGCCGGAATTGAAGGTTGGCGCTGATTTTGTGCATGGAAGATGAAGGGATTTAGGAATGTTTTTTGGTGTTGGGCCTTTTGGGCTTTTATTTGTTTATCTATGTTTAAAGTATGTTTTAAGTATTGGGTTGATTTGTTTCGTGGTCGAACGATTTAAATGTTTGTTTTGGTTGGATTTGTAAGAGTTGGTAGGTAGTTTATTTTTGTTACAAGTTGAGCTGAATCTTTGTAATGACCTTGGGCCAATCTTTTTTTATATCTATCTACTTGTGCTGTTCAAAAATAATAAATTAATATTAAAATACAAACAATAATTAGAGCAACCGAAGATAGAGTGTACAATAGATTTTCAACTTATCAGCAAAATATATGGAGATATTGTAATATTTTAATAGTGTGGCATGGTATAGTCCATAACAACTTTACAAAAGTTTAAAAAAGAAAAAAATATAATAATTATAGTAATTTTATTTAATGTTATTTAAAAAGTAAATTAATTACATCCAACAATAATAAGATAATTATAAATGTTGTAGCATTCACAATTTACAATTACTATTAATATTATTTTTTTATAAAATGTAGTAATATTTAAAAACCTAAAAGATAGTATAAATAAGGGTGAAAGCCCAAAATACCTATTTTTCAGCAAAACGTACCCAAAATACCAATATTCAGTAAACATTACCCTGAATACCCACCAGATACTCCACTGGAGTATTAAGATGATACGACACTCCCAAAAGAGTATCAGGGATATACTCCACTAGTGGTGGAGTATAAGTCGGATACTCCACTAACAATGAAGTATCTGAATGTCGGATACTCCACTGATAATGGAGTATCAGGTCGGATACTCTATTGATATAAGCATTGACCGGTAGTGGAGTATCACTCTTGATGCTCCACTGGTTTTAGACAAATAAATACTAAAAATGAGGTATTTTGGTCATTTTCTCTATAAATAATGTAAGTTAAATATTTAACAATTTTAAATTCAAAAAATGTGAACTTTCAAAATAATATTCATATGTACTAGTAAAAAATACCACTAATTCCACTAACTTTGAAAACTTAATGTAATTTAATTGTGGTATACTTTTTTGAAAAAATTAAAAATATTAACAAACTAAATGAAGTATATTTAATTAAAATATTAAAAAATTGATAATATAATACTCCCTTCGTCCCACTCAATTCTTTACATTGAGGGGACGACACGGAGGTTAAGAAAAAATGTAAATTAATAGGGAAAAGTAAGAAAAATGAGTAAATTGGTGGAAACAATCAATATTTAATGTATAAAGTGGGTATAAAGTAGGTATAGTGGAGGAAAGTAGTGAATGTAATTGGATTTTATATTATAAAATGTTACTCCCTCCGTCCCTCTGGGTTCTATACATAGAATTTGGGCACGGAGACTAAGAAAAGATATAAAAAATGAGTAAAATTAGATGAAAAGTATGTAAAGTGGTGGGACCTATCAATATTTAATAATAGATTTGAGATAGTGGAGGAAGTAGTGGGTGTAATAGTGATTTATATTGTTATAGAATAGAGATAGTGGAGAAAGTAGTGGGTGTAATAGTGTTTTATATTATTAAAAGTTACTATTTTTGGAATGTATAGAAATGAATGGGACGTCCCAAAATGGAAAGTGTATAGAAATGACTGGGACGGAGGGAGTACTATTTTTGGTATGTAAAGAAATGAGAGGGACAAAGGGAGTAGTAAAAAACAGAGATTAAAACTATATCAAAATAAATTATTACTATAATATTTTGAATTATAACAATGTGTTAGTACTAAGATTTATCAAACTCAAACTTAGGAAAAAATGAATAAAAAAGTAAATAATCTCTAATAATTTAAAAAATATAAAAATATTAGAAATATCATTAAGAAAACACAATTAAAATAACATAGATAAATAACAATCTATACTATATTATTAAAGACGAAACATTAAAAGTTTTGTAGTCTGGTCATGAAAGTTTTTGTAGTCTGGTCACTCAATTCATAGCCGTTAGATATTTTTGATCAAATCTATGAGAACCGTTAGATAAAATATTAAAATTATTATATAGAATATCTTTTCTATTTTTCCTAACTAAAACATCTCATTTTCCAAAAATATTGCAAACAATTTCATTTACTAAAATAACATAATAAAGTTATAATTGATAATAACTAACTCATTACCTTTTTTAGCCAAACTGTATATTCTTTTTTATATTTTCTAACTAAAATTTCTACTTTTCTATTTTTCCTAACTAAAACCTCTCATTTTCCAAAAATATCACGAACAGATCTATTTAATAAAATAAAATAATAATATTATAATTATTAATTACTAACCAATTAGCTTTTTTTTTTAAAACGTATATTCATTTTTATATTTCATAACTAATATTTCTCTTAACTAAAACCTCAAAAATATCACGGATTATTCCATTTAGTAGCATAAAATACTAATATTATAAATTTATCTAGACGAAACATTGAAAGTTTTGGTACCTGTTTTTTTGGTACGGTACTTGCCTTATTTAATTGTTTATTTAATTATTATAAAAAATATTATAATCAGTTACCTTTTCAGTTAAAATGCATTACCATTTTTTTCTAAAAGAATCACGAGCAATTTCCTTTTCAAGCTAAAACATGTTACTTTTTCTATTTACTCACTTAAATCCCTCATTTCTCAAATATATCACGGGCAAACCCTTGCTTATTTATTTTAAAACATATTTTAATACTTTTAATTGTTAATTACATTTCCCCTCTTTTTCTAGAAAAATCACGGGCAATTAACTTTTTCGACTAAAACATGTTTTATTTTCTATTTTTCCTTACTAAAATCTCTACTTTTTCAATTATATCACGGACAAACCCTTGCTTATTTACTTTAAAATCTATTTTAATAATTTTAATTGACAATTATCTTTTTCAACTAAAACATGTCACCTTTTGTATTTTTCTTACTAAAACCCCTCTTTTTTTCAAAAATATCACGGGCAAATCGTTACTTTTATATTTTAAAATTCAACGAAAACATGTTATTTTCTATTTTTCTTACTAAAACCCCTCTTTTTCCAAAATATCACGGGCAACCCGTTACTTATTTATTTTAAAATCTATTTTAATACTTTTAATTATTTAAAAATATTTAACACGCCTACTTATTTTTTTTAACAAATGCAATTAATAAAATATAAAATATAAATAATAAAATTAACAATTATTAAAAACAATTCGTGCATCGCACGGGTTTTAAGCTATATTATTAAAGACGAAACATTATAAGTTTGGTAGTCGGATGGACGAACAGTCGGTACTTAGTGATTTTATTTAATTGCCCTTACTTATTTTTTTAAAAACTATCACAAAATAATAACATTATTTATAACCAATTACCTTTTCAGCTAAAATACATTACCTTTTTTTATTTTTTTTCTAACAAAATCTTCTCTTTTTCTAAAAGAAACACGGGCGGTTATCTTTTTTAACAAAAATATGTTACTCTTTCTATTTTTTCTTACTAAAACACCTCATTTTCCAAAAATATCACGGGCAAACCCTTACTTATTTATTTTAAAAATCTATTTTTTTATTTTAATAATTAAAAGTATTAAAATAGATTTTAATACTTTTAATTATGAGCACTTTTTCAGCTGAAGCATGTTACTTTTTCAATTTTTTCATTTTCTAAAGAAATTATTATTAAATAATAACATTTTATAACCAACTACCTTTTCAGCTAAAATACATTACTTTTTCTATTTTTTTCTAAGAAAATCCTCTATTTTTCTAAAAACAATCACCGACAATTATCATTTTCAACTAAAACATGTTACTCTTTCTATTTTTCCTTACTAAAACCCTCATTTTCCAAAAATATCCCGGGCAAATCCTACTTATTTATTTTGAAACCTATTTAAATACTTTTAATTACGGGCACTTACCTTTTCAGATAAAACATGTTACTTTTTCTATTTTTCTTACTAAGACCCCTACTTTTCAAAAAATATCACTGATAAACAGTTATTAATTTATTTTAAAATTTATTTTAATACTTTTAATTATTTAAAAAAGTTTAACACGCCTACTTATTTTTTTAGCAAATGCAAATTAATAAAATATTAAAACATAAATAATAAAAATAATAATTATTAATAACAATCCGTGCATCGCACGGGTTTTAAGCTAGTAAATATATATTATAAACTTGGATAATTATTTAAAACAAGTAAAGTTGAAATTAAATAAAAAAAATAAAATTCATTATTTTTTGGACACAAGATTTAAATTTATATAAAGATTAAATATATTTGAGAAGATATTAATTTGAATAATTTGTAGAAACAATGCACCAAATAAAACTAGTATAAAAAGTAATGTTAAGGAAGGGGATAGGGGGAAGAGTAAAAGTGTAGAGGCAGCAACCCGGGTTGTATCTATTTATCCATCTGTGTGTGTATATATTGAGGGGAGAGGTGAGGTGAGGCTGAGTCTTGAGGTCGCAGCACAAGACAATAATAATAATAAGATTAAACGCCTCCTTCTTGCTGATAAATAATCTTTGTCAGAGATTATCATTTGAATAAATAGATATATAAAATCAATCAATCGGATGGGGAAGAATCAAGCGTACAAGGCTATGCAGAGATCAAGGCTGGGTTCTAGTTCTGCCGCCCCTGATGAAGTTGAGGATGGCATGGTTTGTACCTTTTCATACTTCTCTCTCTCTCTCTCTCTCTCTCTCTCTCTCTCTCTCTCTCTCTCTCTCTCTCTCTCTCTCTCTCTCTCTCTCTCTCTCTCTCTCTCTCTCTCTCTCTCTCTCTCTCTCTCTCTCTCTCTCTCTCTCTCTCTCTCTCTCCCTCTCTCTCTCTCTCTCCCTCCCTCTCTCTCCCCCCCCCCCCTCTCTATTTGTTAGATCCCAATTAGATTACCACAATTAGTGTTGATTAGTTAGTCTTTTTACTAAGGATTATAGTTTCAAGCTCTTGCCTCCCTCTCCCTCCCCCCTCACTGTAAATCCATATCTATATGTTTGTACACTTCGTATATGCCTACCACCTATCAAATAATTGCTTCACCTATTTTACCTAAATACGGATTTTATTCTCAAGGTTTAACCTTTCTTAATTCTATTCTTCAAATCTTTAAATAATTCTTATATGCTTGTATATTATACATTATATTTGTCAAAAAACTTTTAGGCCAAACAAACGGGTCCTAACATTATTTAACTTTTATCTTTCTTATAGCTATCTTGAGTTGGACTGTATCAACATTAAGTTATCACCTGGGTTATTGCTTTTCTATGATTCTGTGACCAACTCTTAATTTACTTTTAGGCATTAGTTAATTTTTTTGAACCATATTGAACCAAAACTAATGCTCCTTGTGATTTAATGGAATGGATAAGGTTGGATTGAAATGCTCCATTCTTCTGGGAGGAATAAATGAGTTTGGAATGGAATGCAAAAATGAAGAATGAAACTGTGCAAATTAATAAGAATGAGATTTGTGTAAAATTTGCGTAGGAAGGAGAGAGGAGCATTCATTCTGAAATTGGTAGGTTTGAGTTTTGGACCTTTTGGTTCAAATTGGTAGATGGAGGATGCAATGAAAATTATGAATGTTTATCCACAAGATAGTATATATTTCATTACATACCCTTCAGTCTCCGTCCTTCCAACCAACCAGAACCTAATACGTTAATTGAAAACTAACCTTGGCATTATAATTTACTAAACTAACATAAAAATAAATCTAATATGCTTCCCAAATTGGCTTTGATTTGTTTTGTAAATGGTGTGTGTGATCATAAGATGCGGACCTTTATTGCAAGTGCCACTTCAAGTAGCAAAGTACAATAACTATTATTACAGTCGTGCATATTAATAGGATACAAAAATTTCTATTCCTTATTAAGACTCTAATTAGTATTTTTAGAAATTCTCCCCAATACTGTTTGTCACGACTCACCTTGCAGTTCAAGGCCACTGTCTTTAAAATTCTGATTGCATAGTATTGGTAATTATATCAAAATTCTAATGGCTAATGTGTAACAATTATTAATAATTGTAGACATACACACAAACTTGCCTAAGCCAGGCAAGTCGGCTTCTGACTCGTGACACAGAGCATGAAATTAAATTACAATAGATGATATTCTTGTTATGCTTTTATTATGTAGGTACTGATTGACGAAAACTTTATGAGCAAAATAACTGAATCTCTGAATTGATAAACTAATGAATTATGAACTAAATGCCATCATAGTGAAATATGAAAATATACAAGCCTAGTTGATTAAAAGTATGAAATATGCCTTTAGTAAACAGAGCTAAGAATTAAGAATAGTATTAAACGAGCTTACTTGGATAAGCAGCCGTGGAATTAAATGAGCTTACTTGGATAAGAAATAAAAATTTGAAATGCAAATAAGCAGCCGTGGCGCTGCTAGATGCTTTCTAATCACTTATGCATTCTGTAATTTGGTTGCATCAATAATTGGATAGAGATAGCAGAAACCAAGTCAATACTACTCATAATGTTACACTGGTTTAATAGGAAGGAACAACTAACCTTCTAAAATGCTTTAGTTTCTCATTGCCAAGTAAAATTACTGAAGGGTCCTTTGTTTGCTCCTTGTTCTCTCAGTTATTAGATCAAATTAAAATATTAACTATGTCAATATTTCGAGCTTCCCGTCCACATGACTCTAAAGCAAAAGTTCTAGATAATAAATGATTATATTACTCTAGCAACTCTGAAAGTGTTAAAGTTACAAGCCCTGTTAAACCCTCATGGTGGAGGATGACTTCGAATCATATATTACTCTAGTAGTGAAGTGAAAAGGTGTATGATATGATCATGACTATTAAACTGACGATTGGGACTATTAAGGAATAAAGGTGGTTGTGTGCTCTTTGATTTTGCACTCGCACATGAGCCGGTGGTTGCAATTCTTTTTTATGAAAAGAGGAGCATCCAGTCACGTTTAGGCTTTAGGAGCAAGGTCAGAGCACTCATACTGACTACATCCTTATGCAAAGCAGGACAACAGGGCTCGTGCTTGTAATGGTGTTCTCAAGAAGCCTGTTACAGATAACTTGAGTGCACAACTTATCGTGGCTTTTAAATTTCTTTAATAGCTGTCATAATATGATAGGAACCAATAGCACAATATGATGATGTTGTAAATCTTTCTTTAAAGGTTACGAAAAAAAAGTTGAGTGATAAACCTTTACCTCTATTTTATCCATAATCTTTCAGGGTTATAGCTTCCAACTGCTTTTGTCACAAGAGCTATATTCAATGTTTGGTTCTGGTTGTTTTATACTGATATGTTGCCAGTTGTCCATTTTTATTTCAATAAATTATTCATTTTCTCTTATTTGTATAATAGAGAGCTACTGGGGGTATTGCCTCTAGATTTCCAGTCTATATTACTTGTGTAATATAGTCACGTAGTATAACCACTATTTGTTTGCCTATGTTCCCGGCTTTTGTATGTATCGTTTCTGATGAAAGCAGTCGCAGGTGGATGGTTCATTTCATTCACCAGAGTGGCATGCTGCCCGTTTGGCCAGCCTGAAAACTTCTCATACTGTCACATGGGAAGAGTACAAAAAGAAGCAAAAGGTAATTTGTTGGATGCTTACTTGCAAAAATGAACTGATTATATTGCAGGCGTAGTTTTTTAATTTACAGAGAAAATCATACTTTATGGTTACTTCAAGTATATCAGATCTCTTAGAACAATTTGCATATGTTTGCATTTAGTATTATCTTCTTGCACTTTGATGGCCATGTTTTAGAAGTGAACATTGTAGTGGCTAAAAGTATCTTCCTTGATTAAATAACTTTCGTCATATTCCGTTAGTTTCAGCTTGCATTGTTAATAATTATGCTGAAATTAAGGTGCTAGCCTCTTGTCTTCAATGTGTTTATACACACACACCAAATCAAAAAATATATAAACAGAAATACACACACACACTCACACAGAGGGAGATGTAGATATGCTTATATTAATATCTTGGTTAGGTTAATTTCAGTAGTAACATATAATTTGTACGAGCTCTCCATATGAGTAAAATGGTCTCTATTAAAATCAGAGTTACTATTATTTGTTATAAATGTACTTGTAATTGTTTGAATGAATTTCAGTTTCGTTAACTTCTAGCAAAGTGCTTGCGTGCAGATTGTGGAGACAAGATGTTATATGATGTATGTTTTATTAATTGGGTGTGTTATAATCGGATCTATCAACACTAGATTGTACAAAATTGAGGAAGGATAGGAAATTATATAAAGAAATTGATATGTAGTAGACCCATTGAGAAAATGATGTATGCCAGTGAAGGAAACTAGACAGCAAAAATGAAATCAAGAGTTGAGTGGGGATATCAGTGAGGTTGGAGTCAATTTGAGGAGAAGAAAGGAAAGAGTGTGGAGGGAGATCAGTGAATAGACATAATATATATACACTGCTCTTAGTTATTAAAAAATATTATAATTTTTTTAAACATGCAATTTAAAATAAAAATACAAACAATATATAAAAATAATTAACATAATAATATTTTAACACAGAATATTAAAATAAAGTGAAACAATGTTGCAAGAATAAAAATAAATGTAAATCAGGAAAATAAAATACTACAATATAAATAAATAAATAAAATATGAAGCAATACCCGTGTGTCGCACGGGTTACACGCTAGTATGTTCACTTACAAAACCTGGCCGTTAAAGTGCAATATATTTATTGTAGAGAACATTTAACTGCAATTTACTCTATCTTCTTTTACTTAATTTGAGTTATGACGCAATTAGCTGAATGCTGTAAATGTACGGTTCTGTGAGTATTTGTCAGGAACTAGTGAGTTCTTGACCTGTTTTACAACTATTTTTGGTATTTTCTGTTTAGGAATGACAATTAACAGTAAAAGATAGTGATTTAACAGAGAATTAGAAGAGAATGAGATGAGAATCAGAAGAAATAGATGAGAAATCAGACTAGAAACAGAGTTTAGATGAGAGAGAGAAAGAAATCCCTAGAGAGAGAGGAATTCTGTTATAGAGAGAGAAAGAGGTTTGGAGGCAAACTGCCAATTTCATATATTCATTCATAATCAGAAATACAAGCATTCCCCTGGTATTTATAGCCCAGTTAAGAAATGACTTCAGTAAAGACTAAAGTACCCTTAATGACCTATAAAGTACTATGTGATACTACTTGGACTCTAATCCTAACACCTTACTATTAGTAAGTACTGCTACTAGGACTGATTCCTAACATTACTCCCCCATTCAATTTACACCATGTCCTCATGGTGGCAAAGACCCTCCTTGCCCTGGTCCAGATTATCTTCAAGTATCCTTAAAAAAAATGCCTCAGCCCCTGCACTTTCTTTTTCTGTAATGAACAGGTCCTTTCCCTTGAGAAGATCATGTAAAAATTGCTGAAAATGTAAGATCCCAGTAATAACATCAAGTAGAACACCATGGAGACAACTTAACTTTCCTCCTGGATCAAATATGTATATTACTTCACATCTCCTCGAGGCCTTCAGGTCCTCCAATCCCATTACCACATCCATTTCATGAAAACCATATCTCATAACAAAGTACGTGGTTATCATCTTCATACCAGCCCTTATAGACTGAGCGTACTGTTGATTGATCTCACTAATGACTCTATCACTAATAACTCCATCAGTCTCATCACCAACAACTTGAATTCCAAATGAAGTCAGCATTTGAACCTTACACACTTCCTTCCTCAATTCAGAATGCTCCTTCGTAAGCTGCTCTATTGTCAAAAACTTCAACCAAATCATATCTTGCAATCCAAGTAGATCAGAAGTGGAGATTACTGATACCCCTTCATCCCGTTTCACATCCTGCTTAAACAATTCTTTGACAACTTTGAAGACACCTGCTGGCTCATCACCACCAGGATCAAAGATAATCATCACATTCTTCTTTCCAAAGTTGCTAAACTTCTTATCCAAGCCATTGTAGATGCCCTTTCCATTGAAGAATAAAGAGTGGCCATTCAACTCAAACTTCGCATCAGAGGAGTTGTTGCCAACAGAAGGCATATCTAAATCCTCAGTAGACCAGGTAAGTGAATTTCTGGGTGCCATCATGCAATTTGTAGTTGAACTTCCTATGGACTGAAAGATGTAGGGATCCACTACTGATATCTTCACATATTTTTCTTCCCTACTAGGCTGCACAACATTATATGGATCAGTGCTTATGTCACTAGGTGGCACATTCTTGTGTTGTAAGTCTTGTATATTTGAAAAATCTGCCCACTCTTCTGATCTTTCATTAGAATTACCTTCTTTAAGATTTTTCTTGGGCTCAAAGAAATCCTCCAGTCCCAAAGCTATACAGATGATTTCTTCAGAATGCCAATCCTTTTTGTTCTCCCCAGGTACTTCATCGTACCTCGGATGCTCTTGAAAATCTTCTAGCTCCTCTGATCTTTCACTTTTGCTGATTTCAGATTGCAAGGGATTAGGTGCGTATAGGTTATCTTTGTTAAGTGCTGCTAAGATGAACTCCTGCTCTGGCCAGCACTCCTGGCCCTCACCTTGTTCTTCATCATAGATAGGTTCCCCTGTATAAGCAGCATATGCATTTTCTTCCTCTGCAGGGTTTGACCATTCCTGCGTCTTATAACCTATGCTAAAATCAGCCAACTGGTGCTCTTTGTCCTGTAAACATTCAGAGACTTCTGCTTCTTCAAGCTTAGGGAGTCTTAGCTCAAGATGACATGATGAATCTGTTATAACACCTGGGTGTTGCCCAACACTTTCTCGCCTTACCTTGGCTTTCCAACCAAAAGCATTAGCAAAACGTTCCTCTGTCTCTTTAACTTGGATACTCATCAGCAAACTCAACTTCTGTTCCGCTAGCTCAATCAATTCTTCCAGTTGTATAAACTTACGACTAGTTTTCTCCTTGCATAACAAAAACTGTTGTTGCACCAAGTCATCAAAAGCTATATCACTTTCATCTTCCATATGCATCATCACTCTTTCTTTGATTCAGTCTCTTTCAGCACAATATCAACTAGCTGATTCTCCAAATCTCCAAATCACACAACACTACTGAATACCCAATTCGAACTTTTCAGAGGCAAGTTATCAAACAGTTCCAGTGCACTACTGCAATACCCTCCTAGTACTTCACAACCTCCAGAAACAACACCAATTCACAACTTCTTCGTAGAAACACACAATTCAATTGCACCACAATACTTATACAGCCACAAAATAATCTCAATTACACCTTACTTCTCAGAGACACACACTACATTTAACAATTCACCAAGTTTCGCACTACTCACAGAGTTTCACCAAGCAATGCAGTAAGAACAGTCACAAGTACTGATCTCAACTAAACAAGTAACAATTGACTCATATTGATCAATGCTCCACAATACAATCAATTCACAACTAAAACACAGCAGAAACAACTTAAACTACTGCAAAAAACAACAGATCTACTCGTTGAGACAGAAAATCAAACACCTGGTGTGCAGAAACCCTAACTTCCAGAATACAATTGCGATTACCGTGATTATAACTTCGCTCTACTCGGATTCAAGTGCACAACTCAGTCGAAGCAATGGCTGATCGATTAGAACAGCTCTGATACCAATTTGTCAGGAACTAGTGAGTTCTTGACCTGTTTTACAACTATTTTTGGTATTTTCTGTTTAGGAATGACAATTAACAGTAAAAGATAGCGATTTAACAGAGAATTAGAAGAGAATGAGATGAGAATCAGAAGAAATAGATGAGAAATCAGACTAGAAACAGAGTTTAGATGAGAGAGAAAGAAATCCCTAGAGAGAGAGGAATTCTGTTATAGAGAGAGAAAGAGGTTTGGAGGCAAACTGCCAATTTCATATATTCATTCATAATCAGAAATACAAGCATTCCCCTGGTATTTATAGCCCAGTTAAGAAATGACTTCAGTAAAGACTAAAGTACCCTTAATGACCTATAAAGTACTATCTGATACTACTTGGACTCTAATCCTAACACCTTACTATTAGTAAGTACTGCTACTAGGACTGATTCCTAACAGTATTTGCTGTGATTTAGTGTCCTACTCCTGTCCAGTCAATAATATAACTCGGGTAAAAAGTTCTTATAATCTGCATACCTTTGGCCTTTATTTGCTAGCAAATGTATATTCTGAATTTCTTTTCCACATTTTTAATTGATGTTGTTGTCTTTGTTCTCTTGAAATTAATATCTGTATAACAATGCTAAAATCTAAGAGTGGACAGTTACCAGATGGTTTAACGGCTTAATTTGCTAGGAAGAAGAAATTAGGAAGGGGGAGTTGGAAGCTGACAAAGATAAAATGATGAGAGAGTACAGGGCCCAGTTAGATGCTGAAAGGGCCAGTAAGCTTGCACATGGAAGAAATCACTCACACAGTAAATCTAGTCACAAAAAAGGTATGTACTGAATGTTACTACGGGCATAATGGGGGTTAGGCTGTTATTGGAAGGCTGTTGTTTCGTCTTGATTAAGAATATATAAATTTATTGTCCGTGCAGACAAGGACAGGGATTTGAAGAAACGCAGTAGTAAGAAGAAAAAGGTATGATGTATATGATTATGTTGTTTGATTTTACACTTGACCTGCTTGAGGTTTAATTGTGTGATATTCATCCAATTTTTTTCATATCCCCGAGATTATTTTCACAAGGTGATTATGCTGTAAACCACTAAGTGTGCACGAAACCAATCATTGAAACTCTCTTGAAAATGACATTGTAAAATTTATGATTTATCATGTCTATGTTTTGATAATATACACCAGATATCAAAACTAGTTCAGGACTTTGCAGTTTGCTATATCTGTACAAGGTGACTCTAAACTTGATATGTACCGTGTAATCAAGAAAGGACGTGCAATGTTTTTTGCTCCGACCCAATCAGTTTGCAGTGGAAGTTAATTATGTGTTTGGCCAATCTTAGCTTAAAATACCCGTCATGTGTACAGTACAGATCTTAAAAGTTGCCCTGACTTGGCAGAAAAAGCAGTTGTCTTGTTAGGATCTGCAAGTGTTGTCTCTGTAGCATGGCAGTGTGCATTGTGGTTTTTTTTTATTTCAAGTTTCAATATCACGATCGAAGAAGTTCTTGATGTATTATAAGTATCACTGTTGAAGTAAGGTAATAATTAAATTTGATAACACAACTGAGTCATTAATGATAATTTTCTTCTCTAGCATTCAAGAAAATCTTCCGAGTCAGAATCTTCAAGTTCATCATCAGAATATTCTAGTAGTGATGATGATGATGAGAGAGAATCAAGAAGATCAAAATCAAGGTCAAAGCGAAGGAAGAGAGAGAAAAGGCACAGGTCAAGATCCAAGCATTCGTGCAGGGATGAAGAGGCTGATGGTCCTTTGCCTCTTTCAAGATTCTTTGGGAACTCCAAAAACTGATGTTTGATGTCAAGCTTCTATATATTCAAATCTAGCATTTAAATTGTTTCCGATGTGCCATGATACTGGTTTTCACAGTTCTGCTTGCTAGATTGGTAAACTCTGACATTACATTGCAATACTATGTAAAGATAGTTTATTATTTTTAGATTCTGTTTGCAGATTAGTATTCTAGTTGCATAATGCATTTCAGCGTCCTTGTGCAATTGAAATAACTTAAGATTTAATTGTATTATTTTTTTATCATAATTTTCAGCTTGCAGGATGTTCATGTTTTACATGGGTTCCTAGCCCGTTCCTTGTTACCAATATCTGACAGAAACCTATGAGATTGTAGATATTTCATGATTTGAATGTTCTATTATAGGGGTTATAAATCTTGACCTGATCTGTTGCAGACTTGTAGTCATCAATGTTTGATGATATGCATGTTCTGCATATGGTTAATAAATCCTGATCTGATCTGTGCTCGTTAATATTTGACAAGAACGCTCTTTGATCTGTGGGTTATCGAAATAAGTCAGAACATAGTCAGGTTTACGTTCTTCAAGGTCCCAATGCCAGACTATCCGGAGGGAAGAGAGAACAAGAGACCCAATAAGTTTATTTTCTGGAAGACAATTACAAGTCAGCGGGTTTAATCATTTCAGATTCGGTAAACTTTGAAGTGAGACGCTCTACCAAAACAAAAAGGATGGACTACGTAGTTAACTTATATGTATAAAAAAACACTTAGATTTTTCCGATTAATTATACTAGCCTATCATTCGTGCAAAGTACTGACAATTTTAATATTAATTTTGAAATTTATAGTTAATTTTTTTTTGAAATATTAGTACTTCTGTAAATGCTACCTTTTAAAAATATATATTAAAAGTACTACTTTAATACTTCAAATCGAAAAACATTTAAAAATATTATAAAAGTTAATTAGGTTAGTAAGAATGTAAGTCAAATGTTATCAATATATGTTGTAATAATATAAAAATATAAATAAAAGTGTTTTTGTTAGGTCCAAAGTATCGTAGAAGGGGGGTTGAATACGATACTCACAAATTATTCGATTTCGTTCGCGGATAAGTAATTGTGTTCTTGTCCGAAATCAAATATACCAAATCAAAATACGAGTCGGGGAATATATCGTTTTATAAATATAAACCACGAAGGGTGCTACAATTCTAATCCGTAGGATTAGCTTTAATGAGTTCAAGTTACAGTAATAATACAAATGATAGAATTTAAGGCACTATAAATTTCTTCTATCAAATTTCTTAAGCTCTTAACTTCACAAACATAAATGATTCAACTGTAAACCAACAGAAGAATACACTGTCTTCAACTCTGTAATTGTAGTATGTTGGAAAACTATCGAAAGCTAGGAAGAGATCCTGACCGTCCATTTTCCTCATCATCCTGACAAAGAGAATACTTTTTACATGCTCCTTGATTTAAAAACTATCGAATAAAAGATTTTCTTTTTCCTTCGATAGATTTTAATAAAATCTATCGAAGAGAAATCTTTGTTTCTTTAAAAAGAAATTCGATGGTTTTATTAAACCTCCTTTATCTCTTTTCTTTAATTGCATTTTGATCATTGAAGATTCTCTCTTTTTGCAGCAAGCATATTGTACTTCCAATTTAACATAAACATACCTTATAGTATTCTTTTCACTTCCAGGATGTTTCAGGTCTGACTTAAATCAATTTCTTCCGAGACGATAAACATCTTGATCTTTTAAGTGCTGACAACTAGTGCAACTGGTCTGGTTCACAGATGACTAACACTTGACCAATACCTCTACGTCTTCAATACAGTACTGTTGATAAGTCATTTGTCGTTCTGGTTGCTTCATTAAAATCACTGAAATCGTCTGGTACTAATTCTTTATCATTCAAATACTTCTGTAGTCTTGAAAGTCTTGTTTCTTTATTTGTCACTGAGGCTTGAACATATTAATGAACTTCTTTCCGTGACCTGTTTACGGACTTCAAGAATACATACCATATTTTGATTTTTTGAGTTTACCGTTTCTTCTTTTCTTCTGGATTCCTGTGCTTCTGTTAATATTATAGTATGTCTTGTTCCTTTGTTGAGTTGTAGTTATCTCTGTTACATATTATGTTACATTACGCTTTACAATCTTCCCCTATTTGATTGTTAGAGTTCGACAAGCAAATACCTCGAGGATAACTCAACTAACTAATGGAAACATGAAACTAATTAAAGTAAGACAGATTAATAAAATTAAATGCATTCTGGATTAAATATTTACATTTCCAGATTTCTAATTTACAAAGAACAGTAAAACATTTAACAATGAAGTTGCTCCTCTAGCCTGAGCAAATTGTTCTTTGCTTCATCTTCAGTCCAATAAGATCTCACCTTCTTCAGCTACATGATTAGAATTTGCTGCTTGATAATCAATCATAGATGGATAGTGCAGTGGTTGTCCAGGTTTAAGGATTGCTCATATGATGTGTCTTCCAATGTACTCAACCTGTTGACCCACTCCAGCCCACACCCATGCAATGCTAACATCTTTCTGATTTTGCTTTGGCATGTTAGGTAGTCTGGGATGAACTTCCAATCCTCTTTCCACTCTCTTCCTATAATAGGGCATATTTTCCATAAGATAGCTCCTCAGAGTGTCTGCAGCTTTGTTCTTCTCAGTAGTGATGAATCCAGTGGACCTCAGGTACTTCTCAACTGATATCAGATAATTATTTGGATAATCCTTCAGTTTGTCCTCAGTCAGATAGCAGATTCTGAACAAGTCATTTTTCATGAATCTTACCATTGGAGGATCTTCAGTTACCTCTGGACTGACTTTTATTAAGATCTCCTTAACATGCTCACGGAGCAGTTCATTTAGCCTTGTAGTTCTTTGGATCTTAATGAGCATCACCTGCAATTCTGTGTAAGTTCTCTGTTCGAAAAACTTTGTGGAGATCACAAATGTACCTCTATCAATGAAACTGATTATTATGTTCCAGGCACCATTTGCTTTTACTCCAGCCTTCGGGTAGATAAGAAATTGTCTCAATGCAGTGAAATAAGTCTGATCGTCTTGATTTGCACTTCTGATGTCCTGAATGATAACTTCCACATCAGCATTGGCGTTGACTTCTAATCCGTTTTCAACTCCGCAAAATGTTTTGTAAGCCATCTCCCATTCCTTTCCTTGCTTCTGTGCCAAATCTATCAACTTCTTCTTCCTTATCTCATTATACATCTTGAACCTTTTTAGTTTCTCGCTTCTTTGAATTGCTTGGTGAGTTTCCTTTTCAGCTTGCCTGGCTTCTCTTTCTGCTTTCTTAGCTTTCAATCTCTCCAAGGCAGCTTCTTGTTCCATTGACAGAAGATTTGCTTCTTCCATATTATCATCCAAGATTGGATGTTCAATTGGCTCCGGATAATATGGTTCGTGCTCTTCTATTGATTGTTCATGCATGAATTCAAATGCCTCTTCAACTTCTTCTTCTTCCACAAGTCCTTCAATCCAGTATTGTCTCACTGGAATAGCTGTTGTTTCCTTTCATTTCTCCCTCTTAGTTGAGTAATCCTCCGTGTAGTAATCCTCAGCATAGTAGGTTGAAGGTCCAGGTTGTTGATTTCTTATCATATTCCAGATCGACTCCAGACTGCACCTTGATTTTCCATGAATAAAGCAATGTCCTTGTTCATTTCTTCCACATAAGCAATCTTTTTGTCAATGTCAGTTAGTCTGGAGTTGGTAGTCTGCTCGATTTTGTCCAATCTCTTGTTGAGGCGAGACTCCACTCTTGACAATGTATTCATAGCATCCTTGACCTTGGCTTGACCATCCCGGATAACCAGAATGTCTTCAGATAGAGCTTCTTGACCTTGTTGAAGAACATGCACTTCATTCACGAATCCATCTCGTAAGTCCTTGACGTCTGCTCTCAATTCGACCAGTTCTTCCATAGCTTCCTTCTTCAGTGAGTCCACTGCCTCCTTTGTACCCGTTATTGTGCCAGATGCACTGCTTAACGCTCTGTAGGTTCTTCTGGAATCAGCTACAGCCAAGTCAATATTTGATTGTATTGAAGTTAAAGAACTATCAACTTGACCGGAGGAGATCCCTTGGGCAAAAGAAGGTCTGAGAGGGACTTTGAATAAAGGGTTTCCCTCTCTGTCATGAACCGTCATCTCCTTGAGAGTGGATTGTACTTGTACTTCTCTTTCTGTTGGTGGTAGAAGATCATCTATATTTGTTAGGGTTTGGGTGTCACTCCTCACGTTTGGCTCTGGGTGTTCACTCAACGTTTCTGTTGGTGTTTCACTCATTTTACCTTTCCCACTCAGGCCAGGTGATAGTGTTTTTGTTTCACTCATTCCCTTTTCGCTTTGTGTACCTGCAACAGAAATCAACGTAGTCATCCTTAAGGAGGTCACCGGTGGTGCAATGGGGCTTCGCAAGTCCCCGTCCTTGGTTAAACCAAGTTGTTGATCATCTTGTGATGATTTATCCTTAACAGGATCTAGAGTTTGAATCTCTAGGGGGTTAGAATCAGGCTCTTTTAACAGCAGAGATCCTGAAGCTCCCTCTATAGTCTGTGAAGACTTTTCCTCAGGTAACTCCTCAAATGAAATTGATTTGTTAGATCAGAATTCAATGATCGTCAGGAGCTAGACTCAACTGATCAGGATTGCCGACGTCATCAGAATTGCATGGTCGTCAAGATCAGAATACATATCAGGACTGGGATCAGGTTTGATCGTCAGGACTGGAAGCTGATCAGGATTCCTACTTCGAGTTATATTTGGAGTCTAGTTAAACATGGAAGTTTATTTTGTCGGTTCCTGGTTTGTAGAATGTAGCTATCAATTATGGATAGGTTTCAATCTTTGTAATTGATTAGGACTTATCATTGATAGAGAAGCTGTGTAGTATATAAACACAGTTTAGGTTTCAATTTATGAACGACGAGAACATAAACGATCATACACTCGAGTATTTGTGTAAACTAGCAGCTCTCAAGAACATCAGAATTTCTTGAGAGAGTTTGTAACAATTTTATATCAGATTTAATAAAGTTGTTATTGTTCTTTCATATTTGTGTTATATACTTGATTAAGTCGAGAATCTTATACAATTGTATTCAACCCCCTTCTACAATTGTTATTTACTGGGCAACAATTGGTATCAAAGCAAACTGATTTAATTCTGAATCAGATACGATCTAAAGATGTCGACAACCAAGTATGAAAGCATGAAGATTCCCATCTTGAAGAAATCAGAATATCCAACATGGAGGGTAAAGATGCCGATGTACCTGGAGGCTATGGATCCTGACTATTTGGACAGGATTCGTGATGGACCATATATACCTACAAAGTTCGTAGAACGAACAGATACTGTACCTGAACATTATGTGGTCAAGGCTAAAAGTGAATGGACTCCAGAAGAAAAAGCTCATGTACTCAGGGAACCAAAGATAAAGAATATCTTGCACAATAGTCTTGATGCTGTCATGTCAAACAGAGTGATTGCATGCAAGTCTTCAAAAGAAATCTGGGATACTTTGGAAACTCAGTGTCAGGGATCTGCATCTGTCAAGAAAAATAGAAGGGCTCTTTTGATTCAAGAATATGAACAATTTGATGCAAGACCTGATGAGAGCCTAACTGATCTATATGATAGATTTCTGACACTATTGAACAGTTTATCTTTAGTTGACAAGGAATATGAAACTGAAGATTCAAACACCAAGTTTCTAAGAGCTTTACCTGAAGAATGGGACACTCAGACCTCGATCATTAGACATCAGTATGATCTGAACACTGTGTCTCTTGATGAAGTCTATGGGATGCTAAGAACTCATGATCTTGAAGTTCAACAGAGAAAGAACAAGAAAAGCAGCAAGGCAAAATCAATTGCTTTGAAAGCAGAGGCTAAATCAAAAGGAAAAACTATGGAGGTCTCTAGAAGTAAAACAAGAATAGTTGAGTCAGATCCTGATGACTCTTCATCAGATACTGATGGCAATCCTGATGCCAATCCTGATGATGATTCTTCTGACTCAGACATGGAAGAGATGGTTGCTATGATTGTCAGAAACTTCAGGAGGATGAAGTTCAGGAAGAGTAGAAGACAAGGCAACTTTCAGAAAAAGGCCTTCAATGCAAACAAAGACAAGTATATCAAAAAGGACAGCAAGGGTAGCAAATTTGACAAGTCAAAGGTTAGATGCTACAAGTGTAATGGTATGGGTCACTTTGCTTCTGAGTGCAAGAAGACAAAGGCACTTATCACATCAAGCAAGGATTGGATGGACTCTTCCTCAGAATCTGATACTGAGGTAGTCAACTATGCTCTAATGGCCAATGCTGATGTAACTGTTGCTCCTGATGATAAGGTACTAAATACTATCTTTGATTTTGATAATGATAATGCTTCTGAGTTAAGACGTTTTCTAAAGTCATTACATATTAGCTTTAGAAGTCAAACTGCTGAAAATACTAGGATCTTATCTGAGATGTCTGAACTTAGAAAAAGAAATGACATATTAGAAGCTGAATTTTCTCGTATGCAAGAAGTACAAAAAGAATGTGATAATGCTAAACACATGTACTTAGAGATGAAATCTAAATGTACTTCTCTTGAAAAGGAACTTGAATATACTAATGAGAAAATCAGAACCTGGACAGACTCTGGTAGGAAATTTCATGAGATTAATACCTCTAAGAATTGGAAAGAGTGTCTAGGATATAAGTCAGATGAGGATAAGAAATTGAAAGAGAAAATTGTCATTGATGAGACAGTCAGTCCAAAGACCTATAGACATGTTATAGATGCAACCAAATCTAAGATTACTCCTGTTAATTTTGTTTTTGGTAAGGATTCCAATTCTAATTTTGAAATGGGATCTACCTCTACTCAAGGAATTAAAATTATAAAGTCTAAACCTGTCATGAATAAAGTCACTAAGAATGTAGGACTATTGTCTCAGAAACAACTTAAGGATAAAATCTGTGAGGTGACAGATAAGAAAAAGGAAGCTACTGTTAAGAGAAACGGGAATGGTAAAGTTGGGATCAATAAAGAGAATGGTTACAAATATATCCCAAATGCACCTAGAAAGTGTTGTTTTAACTGTGGTAACTCTAATCATCTTGCTATTGATTGTAAGAAGAGTAAGAAGAAGATTGCTGATATTTCTAAGTCTGATGTTAGGAATAGATCAGTATTTTATAAACCACAAAAGTCCTGTTTTCATTGTGGTAGTATATGGCATTCTATTTATACTTGTAAAGATTATCATGAGTTGTACTATAACTTTTATGATCCATTACCTAAGGTTGATAAAAATAGTGCAAACTCTGGTAGCATTAAGAATATCAAGTTGGAACATGCTTTTGTTAATACTGATACTGACAAAGCAAATCCTGATGGAGTAAATCCTGTAAGGACTGCTAAGGTCAGAAAGTCTTCTGCTGTGAATGTTAATAAAATGCATGACAAAGGGACCCAACAAGTGTGGGTTCCTAAACATTCTAATTAGTGTTTTGGAATTCTGATGCAGGGTAAAAAGAAAAATGTGTTAGTCATGGATAGTGGATGTTCTGTGCACATGACTGGAAACAAAGCCCTGTTATCAGAATATGAGATAAAAGCTGGCCCAACTGTGTCTTATGGAGATGGCAACATTGGACAAACTTTGGGATATGTCAATATAATCATTGGAAATGTCATCATTGAAAAAGTAGCTCTAGTGAAAGGACTAAAACACAACCTGTTGAGTATTAGTCAAATCACTGACAGAGGTTATCATGTCAACTTCTATTCCACACATTGTGAAGTAGTCAGTAAAGCAACAGGAAAGATAGCTCTGACTGGCTACAGGCATGGTAACATATATGAAGCCAACATTCAATCAAATACTGATGGCTCTCCTACCTGTCTGATCAGTAAAGCATCAGTAGATGAAAGTTGGAATTGGCACAAGAAACTTTCTCATCCCAACTTCAGCAATATCAATGAGTTGGTTAAGAAAGATTTAGTGAGAGGATTACCAAAAGTATTATATACACCTGATGGACTCTGTGATGCATGTCAGAAAGCAAAACAAAGAAGGACATCATTCCAGAGTAAATCAGAATCCTCTATTGAAGAACCATATCACATGCTACATCTTGATCTATTTGGTCCAGTCAACATCATGTCCATCAGTAAGAAAAGGTACACTCTTGTAATTGTTGATGAATATTCTAGATTCACCTGGGTGTATTTTCTGCATAGAAAAGATGAGACTTCTGAAGTTCTGTTGGATCATGTGAGAATGATTGAGACAACCACAAAGTACAAAGTCAAGATACTGAGAAGTGATAATGGTACTGAATTTAAGAATTCAAAGATGGAAGAGTTCTGCAAATACAAAGGAATCATTCAACAATTCTCTGCTCCTGGCACACCCCAGCAAAATGGAGTAGTTGAAAGGAAAAATAGAACTCTTATTGAAGCTGGCAGAACTATGTTGGAAGAAGCTAAATTACCTACATATTTCTGGGCAGAAGTAGTCAACACAGCATGCTATACTCAAAATCTCACATTAATAAACAAGCATGGTAGTACTCCTTATCAGTCACTCAAGGAAAAGAAACCAAGTCTGAAGCATCTGCATGTGTTTGGCTGTAAATGTTTTGTCTCAGAACTCATCCTGAACAGCTAGGGAAATTTGAAACAAAGGCCGATGAAGGATTTTTCATAGGCTATCCTGCATCAAGAGCCTTCAGAGTTTTTAATTTGAGAACAAGAACTGTCATGGAGTCAATACATGTATCTTTTGATGACAAGAAGATAACTGGAATCAATGAAGACTCTCATGATAGATTGATTTTTGAAAATGAAGCTACCAAGGAACCTGAAGAAAGTGAATCAGAAGCTGTCAATTCATCAGATCCTGATGGGTCACCGAATCCTGATGACACACCAGATACTGATGGTGCTAATACTGATGATGCAATCAATAGTGATACTTCTAGTAGTGCTAATGTTGAGGGGGAACAACAGCATTCTGCTACAAGTTCAGAGTCAACTCAATCATCAGGACAGAATTCTTCAGATACTGATTCAAGTGATGATCCTGATAACTTATCAGGAGGAGATAGCAATAATTCAGGGGAAGCTTCAAATCAAGCAAATTCTTCAAATCAAGATAACACAAATCCAGTGGGAGCATCTACTTCAAGGACTGATTTACCACCAGCAAGGAAATGGACTGCAAGTCATACTCCTGATTTGATCATTGGAGATCCTGATGCAGGTGTTCAAACAAGAAGTGCAACTCAGAATGAATGTCTATACAATAACTTTCTATCCAAGGAGGAGCCAAAGAAAGTTGAAGATGCACTTAAAGATGCTGATTGGGTTACTGCAATGCAAGAGGAACTGAATGAATTTGAAAGAAATGAAGTCTGGAAACTGGTACCAAGACCAAAGAATAGATCAATTGTTGGTACAAAGTGGATTTTCAAGAACAAGACTGATTCTGATGGAGTAATAATCAGAAATAAAGCTAGACTAGTTGCAAAGGGGTATTCTCAACAAGAGAGAATTGACTATGATGAAACTTTTGCTCATGTTGCAAGATTAGAAGCCATCAGGATATTTCTTGCTTATGCAGCTCATAAGAAATTCAAGGTTTTCCAGATGGATGTTAAAAGTGCTTTCTTAAATGGAGAACTGGAGGAAGAAGTGTATGTTGAGCAACCTCATGGTTTCATTGATCCTAAATATCCAGATTATGTCTAAAGATTGGATAAGGCACTTTATGGACTAAAGCAAGCTCCAAGAGCATGGTATGAAACTTTAGCTCTATTCTTACTGGAAAGTGGATTCAAAAGAGGTGCTATTGATAAAACTCTATTTTATTTGAATCATGGTAAGGACTTGTTGTTAGTTCAGATTTATGTTGATGATATCATTTTTGGGTCAACAAACAATAAGCTATGTGAAAAGTTTTCCAAGCTTATGCAGTTAAGATATCAAATGAGCATAATGGGAGAAATGAGTTACTTTCTTGGTCTTCAAGTTAAACAGACTGATGAAGGGATTTTTATCAATCAGTCTAAATATACAAGGAATTTATTGATAAGGTTTAACATGCAAGATAGTTCTCCTGCTACAACTCCCATATCTACAGCTAACAAACTTGATCCTGATCAAGGTGCTGAGGTAGATGTAACTCACTACAGAGAGGAAATCCTGATAACTGTCAAATCCTGATGGTTATTCAGAAAGGTATGTATTTTTGATCTATTCCTGATAGGACTCAATCCTGACAGGAAGTCAACTGGTCAATTCCTGATGCTCAGATATTGAAGCTGGTATGAAAACCAGAGGTTCTATGCTAATTTGTCATCAACACTTCTGGTAAACTCTGGAAAATAAGATTTTTACTTAGTCTTTGATTAAGTTTTCAGTCTTAATTCTCAATTTCAATTATATTTCTATCAGAGTTTACTATTCGTCATTTTATATGTCAATATCAGTGTTGCTAACAAATTGTGCAGGCAAGTACAGAAAGAAAACAGTTGAGAAAATAGACAAATTTCATTAATTCTTGAAGATTCATTACAAATGAAAATGGAAATTACATATTTTTTCCTAGTCTATTTTTCTACTCAGGAACACGTGCCCTGCAAATAAGCATGAACGCTCCTGAGCAGCTTCGCAGTCCATCAGGATTGGAAGATCTCTTGTTCCATCCTTAAAGGACAAGGAGGGGAGCAGATGCACTTGAAGGTGGCTCGTCCCCATGATCACCGGGACTCTTCCAAGCCTCCAACTTGCAAGACCTGCGAGCATCCAAGATCTTCTTTTTCCTCCTCTCAAGCTCTCGTACGAGCTCTTCATCCTCATCCTCTTCATCATCCTCATCGTCTTCATCCTCTTCATCATTGACAAATATGAGATTGTCAAGAGGATTTCAGTTAGGATTGGCCTGCTGGAAATTGTGCCAAAGCACATCGGCCATTGCGTTAACAAAGGCTTCGTGTTCCTGAGGGTCAGGAACTGGTTGAGGCTCTTCATCTTCTGCAATTTCTGCAAGCACCTGATCCAACTCCTGCCAGATTATTTCTAATTCATCGAGTTCTTGATCAGGTACGTCGTTTTGTTGTTGGTTGGCAGCCATTGAAAAACAAAGAAGGTGAAAGGTTTTCGTAAGTTTTTCTCTGGAGAGGGTTTGTGTTTTAATAGATAAATGATGATTATGCTTAACAGTTCTATTTTATAGAGAATGTGTGTTAAGGATGCAGGTCATTTTTGTTTATCGAGGCGACTGTTCAGTTTCTCATAATTACTTTGCCTCGGTAATTGGTAAGAATGGTTACATGGGTATTATGCTATTTGTTCTGTAATTATTTTTTTTAAAAAAAAAACAGCATTTATCAGGATTGTCAAAATAAATTTTGTTTTCATAAATAAAATTTTATTTTACTTCATATTAAAATTTTTGCGTTTTTCAATCCTGATAAGGCAAATGGTTTCATAGGAAATGCTTTTATTCCTGATGAGGTTAGGTTTTTCTTACATAGGAAAATGCCTACTTGTTATGGTTTAATTTCTAATGCTATGGGGCAAGATCACACCTTGTTCCTAACCCAAGCATTCATCCTAAACAGTCTAAACAGTCAACTGCCACCTCTAATGTCTCTCAAAAGACTTTAGTTGTAAAAACAAAGAAGTCAGCTAGAACTGATGTGTCAGGAAGGCAATCAGGTTCAAAGGACTTTACCTCTACACCTATCACTAAAAAGAAGTTACAAGGGGGTGTACAAGGGGTCCTGGTGAAGAAAGATGCAAAGAGAGGTGAGGCTGTTTATGTTAAAAGAAAGTTAGTGCTCAGGGATGAGACTGACTCAGAGGATGATTTACCTATATCCTCTGTGATGAATGTGAATAAGGAAGTTGTTGATACTGCTACTGCAACTGTGGTTCCATTGTCTACACCACAGAAGAAAAGGAAGTTATCAAAAAGCAGGTATCATATTCCTTTAGAAAAGAAGCAGGATACTGATGTACAGGACACTTCTATTCTGAATGAGCAATCAGTTTCTACTGCTCAAGAAAATCCTGATGTTAGTATTCCTGATGCTGCACCAAGTCAAGTGGTTAATATTTCAGACTCTCCAGCACAGGACTCTCCAACAAAAAGACATGTTGATATTTCATGGGAGAAGTATGGTGCTGCTGCTTCCAATCTTGGGATAAAACATCCAATGGAAAAGCTAAGGAAGGCAGAAGAGTTAGTCTATCAGAGACAGAAGAAACTGAAAGGATCAAGCCCACAAGAACCTGAACCTCAAAGTGGTTCAGCAGCTCTTTCTGATGATCCAGCCACACAAGAACCACTCAATCAAAGTTTGAGTGAAGGCTTAGCTAGTGGAATGGTCCCACAAGAACCATTTTCTCAAAGGGAGAATGAAGACATCGACATTCCAGCTACACAAGAACCATCTTCTCAAAGTGAAGATGCAGGCCAAGCTACAGTTTCTGAGAAATTTCCTGACAATGCTCAAGGGATTTCTGGTGCAGATGAAGTTCAAAGATTGGTCGAGGACACTGTCAATGAGGGAAGCACACAAGAACCTTTGACTCAAAGTGTTGAAGAAGCTTCTGAACCTCAAGCTCCACAAGAACCATTGGTAGCAAATACTGATGCAAGCATATCAAATCCTGACGGTGTTCATCCTGAAGCTAGTGGTGCTCCTGATGTTGAACCTATCCTGATACAGCCACTTCGTTCAAGACCAATGGATCATCCTATCACAGATTCACAGGATAAAATGAAAGGTATAGCTATTCCTGATCCTGATGATACTCATAGTACTGATGATGATGACTCTGATGATAGTGATGATGATGAGAATCAAAAAGAGAAGGAACATCTTGCTACAGCACTCAAAATTAGTCTTGGAACTAATTTTGGTTCATCAAGTACATATATGGCTGGCAAAGCTTCCACTGGGAAAGATCAGAGACAAGATTTTTCTATTCCTTCCTTTAATCCTGCTGAGGCACTTAGACAGAATGAATGGAACAATTCATGGCACAGATCTGCTGAATCTGTAAGTTATTCTTCTGCTTTGGAACATGCCTATGATGCAGTGAAATCTATAGAGAATCAAGACTTGAAGAATCATCTGAAGGCTACAACTTTGTTATCCAAAAGTCTATAAAGTGAGATTGATTCTATCAAGAACTCAACTGAGTTGGTGAGGAATGATATTTCTCAAAATTTTACAAAGGTGCCTACTGCTTTTCAGCTAAGAGTAGTAGAATCCCAAGTGAAATATGTTATTTCTGAACAAACCTCTATCAACAGAAGGATTGATTCTCTGGATACCAAGGTAACTGACATTCAAGCCTCTCTTTCCTTAATTTTGAATTTATTGTCAAATCCTGATGTCAAAAAGGGGGAGAAGGTTAGTCGGACAAAATGCACACCTGATCTAGTATTAAGGAATAATGATGATGATACTGGAGATGATGGTTGTGACAAAGTGATACAAGGAGAAACCTCTGATGCTGTTGTTATGAAGTCTACAATTCAAACTTCACAAAGTCAAACAACGCAGTTAACTCATATTTCTGATTCTGGAGTTAAGACAGTAAGAACGTTGGTGCAATCTCAGATCCTGACGGAAGAACAAATCCTGACACCTGGTCATGGACATACTCTTGCTACAATTCCTGAAGGTGATGAAGATGTGATTATTGATAATCCTGAAGATGCATCAAATTTATTCCAGAAGTTTTCTACAAAAGATGGCAGAATTGTTACTCTATATCACACTGATAAAAGAGTTCAACAATTATATGCAAGAAAAGCACTCTCTACAGCAAGTGAAGAATATCCTGATCTCTCACATGAAGAATTCTTAAGACAATAGAGAGAAATGATGGAAAGCTTTAATAACCCTGCTCCTGCTAGAGGTAGAGGAGGCAGAGGTAGGAGAGGTGCTAGAAGAAGTAGAAGAGGTTCTTCAACTCAAATAGTACCTAGACAGACAAGGTCTAGAGGGTTAAGAATTGAAGAAATTCCTGAACCTATTCAAACTCTAGTAGTTCCTGACAGATCTACTTTTGGTGATGATGGAAATATCGAAGAAGAACCTGAATTGAGCAGAAAATCAAGAAAATCAAATCTCTGCAATACAAATCAAATTGAAGAATCTAATCCTGATGTTGTTCCTGATAATATTCAAGATCCTGATGATTCTGAAATTCTGCAAGAGATTGATTTGATAATCTTATCTACTGTGGTTGACTCTCACAACAAGGAAGTAGATGAAGAAGAAGAAGCCAGAAGAAGAGAAATCACAAGAAAAACAAATAGAGATTTCAATCTCTATAAACCAAGGCTTAAACATTCAAATGAAAGAAACTGGAGGAACCCAAGTAGACAAGAATCTTTACTGGAAAGAAGCTATGCCTTTGAAAAGGAAAAAGATAAGAAGTGGAAACACATAAGTACACTGAGGTGTGATACACCTATCAATTTTCAGACTGGAGGAATTATTACAAGTGCTTCAAGTGTTGTTGATTTATCTGATATGGTTAGATCAAAAGCACTCTAGTTAAAGATGTTTTCAAATCTGAATCAATTGACAAGTAATTCAAGAGGAGGTATTGGACACAGGGATGCTGAATATCTGAATATGTCATATGTTGATCCTTACTCCTTAACTGAAATTGGAGGTACTTTAACTTCTGAAAACCTGAACAATTTACTAGCTGTTGATATAGTTATAGATTGTCATGATGGTTTTGACAAGAAAGAAAAGCTTCTGAACTTCATGAAAGATAGTAGTGTGAAGATTTTATCTATTCAAGATCTGTTGATGAAAACTACACAGGAACTGAAATATGTTCATTATCTTTTGAGATCGAAGAATCAAATATACAAGGAATGGAGTGACATGATTTTGTCAATAATAAGAAGAAGACTGGATGGAAACAGTAATTTCAATGGTAATTATACTCCCATGTACTTAAATCAAAGAGGTCAGGATGTGGAAATGCAAAGGGGTACTGCTGTTAAAGAAGTAACTTTTGGCATGACTCAACTTACTCTCAATCCTGACGGGAAGGAAATTGCTTATCTTTTGCTTGAAGAGCATAGTCTTCAGAAAAGCTCCATATTGAATCTCAGAGCAGCTATCTACCAGATTAATGAGGAAGATGAAGAACTCAGAAATCTTAAGGAAAGACTGATTCAAATTCTTGAAGAAAAAGAAGAAAATTTGTTATCCAACTTTTTGAAGATGAATCTGTTCTATCAAAGAATTTAAACAGATAAGTTGTTTCTGCAGATACTTGTACATTTTGTATATATGTTTTTGACATCATTGAATCTTAGGAATCTATACTTTATTTCACAAAGTATGAGATTGGGGGAGATTGTTAGATCAGAATTCAATGATCGTCAGGAGCTAGACTCAACTGATCAGGATTGCTGACGTCATCAGGATTACATGGTCGTCAGGATCAAGATACATATCAGGACTGGGATCAGGTTTGATCATCAGGACTGGAAGCTGATCAGGATTCCTACTTCGAGTTATATTTGGAGTCTAGTTAAACATGGAAGTTTATTTTGTCGGTTCCTGGTTTGTAGAATGTAGCTATCAATTATGGATAGGTTTCAATCTTTGTAATTGATTAGGACTTATCATTGATAGAGAAGTTGTGTAGTATATAAACACAGTTTAGGTTTCGATTTATGAACGACGAGAACATAAACGATCATACACTCGAGTATTTGTGTAAACTAGCAGCTCTCAAGAACATCAGAATTTCTTGAGAGAGTTTGTAACAGTTTTATATCAGATTTAATAAAGCTGTTATTGTTCTTTCATATTTGTGTTATATACTTGATTAAGTCGAGAATCTTATACAATTGTATTCAACCCCCCTTCTACAATTTTTATTTACTGGGCAACATGATTCATTGTCACCGAGTTGCCGATCTGCACCTACGTCAGACCCTATACCCGCATGATTCAGATATGTTCCATCTGGGGAGCTAGGCAATGACCCTTTAGATTTTGCATTTGGGTCAGAACCTTCTGTCGACGTCTGTGAAGACTCTTGGTTCATTAAAGAACCTTCAACCAGTGGTCCTGACCGTAATATGGTCGGAGAACTAGTTGCTTCCATCAATTTTTCTTTGCCTTTTTGGGTTAGGGGTTCAGATATAGCTTTAGTGATAGCTGCCCAATCAACTTCAGAAAAATCTATGAAGGGCTCAGTGGATGATGGAAATGAAAGATCAACATTTGCCTCGGTTTCAATTCTTCTCCTTTTAGCAGAAGGCAAAGCTGTTGTTGAAGGGTATATCTCCTTATGTGGTGCTGCTTTGGCACTATCTCCCTCTACACTTTCGGTTGTTTGAATGACTGGTATAGTAGGGGTAGAGGTTGTTGGTTTTCAACCTCCTGGTCAGGAATGGCCACTGAGGGATCTGGATCAACATCCATTGGTGCAGGTTGAGGTGGAATAACAGGCTCAGGAATCATACCTTGATTTACCTGTTCCCCTAGGGGTAGAAGTGGTAAGGGTACCGTTCTAAGATAGTCCGTCAGAACAGTAGGCACCCCTGGAAGATGATTCTTCTTTATCAAAGCTGTTATTGCATTGCTTTTCATCTTCATGTACCTCATAGTCTCCTCATCTGCAAAGATCTCTCTCTCCTCATCTGTTAACACATCATTTAAAATTAACTGTAGGAACCTTGGATAGAAACAAAGCACATCAATTGGGCCTGTTCTTTCCTCCAAAGGTCCCATGCACAGGATTATTTGTTCAATCATAAGTCTCCCTATGTTAATATGCCTATTGTTAGCTATATCAAACCCTAGTTTCTGAAGAAACAAAGGAATACCATGCAGATTTGTTGTTTTAGCAGTAAAAACATGTATGAGAGTGTGAAAGAAGAAATTCCATGGCTTGGTTAAGTGATGCTTTAGGAACTCTCCCACAAAGAAATTAGGTTGTTGACTTCTTATGAGAGTGAAGAAAGCATGTATGTCCTCAGTTGTGGGATCCGGAACAAGATTTTCCGATGGAAAATGAAGAATTCTGTTCACATCTTGTTTCGTCACCCTTATTGTTCTGCCCCCTGGCACAACAAAACTAAAGCATAAGATATTATTTTCTGATGTGTTAGTGGCAGTGGTGTACAGTGCGGTTAATTGATCAACGCAAAGAACCACATGAGTACTTAAAGCATGTGCCACCAATGAGTGTGAGTTCAAAAACTGTGCCCATGCACGAAACTGAAGGTTCGTGATGTATTGCACATTTTGAAACGAGACATGATTCATTTTGGTATTAATAAATTCTCCGGCCATTGTATTTTCAGAATTTCCAGAAAATTAAAATTAAAACCAAAATTAACGAATTAAATTAGAACTAATTAATTAACTTAAAATTACCCTTTTTATCAAATTAAAAACCGAACCAAAAACAATTCCAAATTAAGAACCCTAATTTGTTAACTTTCGAATTTTCACTAAACTTAAGAAATCAATTGATTAACAATCAATTCTTAAGTAAGAACACTGTTAACAAAAGTTTAAGATTCAAGTGTCACTTTCGATTGATTTCTTTAAAAACTGACCTTAAAACTGAAAAGAACCACAAGACATAGTAGATTCACGGTTAAACGTAAATTTATTGTGGTAAAAGTGAATCCTTTCAAGTAATTCTCGGTTAAAAAAAGATAAGAACGTATCGAATTCTTGTTCTTGGCCGTAAGTATCTATGTAAGTATATATTAGCTTCTTAGATATGATAATATGAAAAAAAAGGTCTAAGGGGCTGTTATATACTCACCAATATGTTAGGGGTATTTTAGTAATTTCACCTTCGATAGTTTTCAAAATGAACTATCGATAGTTTTTATTGAGGGGCATAAAAGTCAAATCACACTTCGATAGTTTTTGAAAAACTATCGAAGTTGATAAAATTTGAATCTAAACAGGCTTTTATCAAAAAATATCGAAGGTTTTAAACTTTCAAAACTAAAAACCATCGAAGATTTGTTCTTTCTGAAAACTATCGAGATATTTAAATATTAAAGATTTAAATTCATTCGATAGATTTCATTTTCATTTCAAAAACCATCGAGACTTTTCTTCGATAGTTTTTCTTTTCCTTTAACAAAACCATCGAAAATTACTTTTGATAGTTTTGGTCAAGTACTCAGAAAACTATCGAAATTCCTTTTTCGATAGATTTTTCTTCTTACTTTATTTCAAACCTGTTCCTAGTTTTAAAATAAATTCTTGATTTTTGTTTTCTGTTTTCTTTGAATTTGTTTCAGATCAGAAATTTTTTAACAAAATTCACAGCTAACAAAAATCTCACAATTTTGTTAGAATAAAATCGACTAAATATCATTAACTGATACAAACCAATTAAAATCCAATAAATTATGCTGCAGTATTTTACAATGTTCAAAACAGAATAAAATAATTCGAATTAAATAAATGCTTAAATATTTAGAACAAATATTAGCACTTAAATAATTTTAGAATTATTAACTAATCAAATGCCAGAAGATATATCATTCATAAATATGACATAAAATTAGTACGATAATTCTAACTTACGAGAATTGCTCCTGAAAATAAATTCACAAGTTTTAAGGATATAGAAATTCTTAAACTTATGGATTTACTAGGATTATCTTGCAGTTAGTGACTTCTAATTAAAATCAATTAGAAAGATTTAACATCCCAAGTTAACCAACCAGCTTAGAGAAAGTGGATTCATCAAGCGGTTTAGTAAAGATGTCTGCAATTTGTTCCTCTATGGGTACAAAATGTAACTCCATAGTTCCATTCATGACATGCTCTCGGATAAAATGATACATGATATTGTTGTGCTTGGTCCTCGAGTACTGAACTGGGTTGTTAGAGATTGCTATGGCACTTGTATTGTCGCAGAATATTGGAATCTTGGTCAACAAAAGCCCATAGTCACGGAGTTGGTTTCTCATCCACAATATTTGAGCACAACAGCTACCATCAGCTATGTATTCAGCTTCAGCTGTCGATGTGGATACTGAGTGCTGCTTCTTGCTATACCAGTAAACTAACCTTCTTCCAAGAAACTGACAGCTTCTTCAAGTACTCTTCCGATCAATCTTACAACCTGCAAAATCTGAGTCTGTATATCCAATAAGATCAAATCTTGTATCTTTAGGGTACCAGATTCCAAGATTTGGGGTTCCCTTAAGATATCTAAATATTCGCTTAACATCTATTAAATGAGATTCTTTTGGATCAGACTGAAACCTAGCACACAAGCATGTTGCAAACATTATATCTGGTCTACTTGCAGTGAGATATAGTAAGGAGCCTATCATACCTCTATAGCTTGTGATGTCAACCTTCTTACCAGTTTCATCCTTATCAAGCTTAGTGGCAGTTGGCATTGGAGTCCTTGCTGTAGGTGAGTCTTCCATTTGATACTTCTTCAGAAGATCCTTGATGTACTTGGACTGGTAAATGAATATTCCATCTTGCCTTTGATACACTTGTAGTCCAAGAAAGAATGACAATTCACCCATCATGCTCATTTCATATCGACTCTGTATTAACTTAGCAAATCTCTTGCATAGATCATCATTAATAGAACCCAATATTATGTCATCAACATATACTTGCACTAATATCAAATCATTTTTGTGCATCTTGTAAAAAAGAGTTTTATCTACGACACCTCTAGTAAAGTTATTTTCAAGTAAAAGTTCAGATAGAGTGTCATACCATGTCCTTGGAGCTTGCTTGAGTCCATATAGAGCTTTGAACAGAAAATATACAAAGTCCACCAGATTTGAATCCTCAAATCCTGGAGGTTGTTCCACATAAACTTCTTCTTCTAGCTCCCCATTCAGAAATGCACTCTTCACATCCATTTGATATACCTTGTAATTGGAATGTGCTGCGAATGCCAGAAACATCCTGATAGCCTCAAGTCTTGCTACTGGTGCATATGTGTAATGACCCTAAATTTTGGACCAATTAAAAAAAAAAAAAATCCAATGAATAGTACTTTTGGCATTGTATAAAAGTTTTCAGACCACCCTATGTAGGGATATTATTTATAGAATTCCGAAGTTATATTAGTACTCCAGAAGGAAAATAAGTGAATGCAAATGAGGTCAGAATCAGAAGAATAGCAATTCCGTTTTCTCCGAGAATTCACCAGATACTAAATGATCAAGGATATAATATTGAAATGGATAAATTGAAAGTGAATATGTCATGGACATGGATTTTATAAAGGTAATATAACAATAGAAAAGTATTGGATGAAGTATGGTGAATAATCGGTCACCAAATCGCTACGAACAATCAAAGAGATTAATCGATAACCAAGGGGACTATACTTGGTTGATTAATACAAGATGAGAATAACAAAATACATCAAGATTTAGTCATGGACAATTACAATAGCAAACATGAAGGTTTAGGGTGCGATTAAACCGAAGATTGAGCACTAACTTGCAGTTAACCAAAACAAGTGGACAAATGGGAGGATGACACATGTAAAGCAAAGATTCCTTGTTCCACTCACTTTGACCACAGCACATGTAAGATATATATCAATTATTTGTTGAATAATTGATTAGATAAAGATTAGAACAAAGCTCAAAACCTCTCTATCTTTCATTACCCCAATCTGATCAGTTCTGTTCAACATAGAAGAAGGACTCAAAAACCCTAGCTAATCACTTCTATAAATCCTACCAAAAATCACAGAACGTCTATAGACCATCTACAAGGTACGTACCAAATTTCATCCCCATCCAATGATCCTAGCTATGTCAAATAAATTAGAGAAAGTGATGATGAATAGTGATTCCGAGAATTACTAACTTGTTTTCTTGATTTCTTTGGATTGATACAAGCTTTTAAGGAAGGATTCAAGCTAGCTCAAGGTCATACAAGCTTGTAGGAGTGTTCTTAAGAGTTTAAGAAGGTATAAAAATCTCTCACCTTGGTTTTATAAGTTGTGTTATGTGCTTGGTTAGTGTTAGAGATTGATTAAAGGTGCTTAAGTGTTTTGTTTTGTCAAAAAAGGAGTGAATTGATTGGTTAATTGGAAAGGGCTTGAGCTCTGTTTTTGGGCAGAAAATTAGAGGTTTGAGGGGTTAGTATTGTTAAGTTGATTGATTGGTTGATTGATTGGTTACTTGATGGCTTGGTTGGGTAATGAAAAATTTTGGAAACGTTACGATTATAGCCGTCGTAATGTCCGTTTGTTTTTAGAATCATTTTGCTTAAAGTGCCCGAACTGAAAATTTGCAAAACTTGTGCACCACTGCCTAGGGTCTTATAGAGCTTGTTACTAGTTTGCGTGAGCGCAAGAATCGTGTCGAAACGATTTACGATTAAGGAGAAACAATGATTTTAGTAAAAGTGGTCAAGAAAGTCAACTAGACAGTTGACCTGATTATTTTCGGCCACTTAATGATGGATTAAAATTGAGATAATTTGGGAATTAATACCTTAAACTATTGTTAAGGTCTGCGAGAAAGTTTTGACTTAAAATATTGATTTTCCAATTTTTAAAAAATATTTCAGTCAAGGTTACGAGTAAGAGGACCCTTAGGAGAGTACTTGGACTTAACTTTGAAATGACTTAGTAAAACGGGCGAATGAGATTCGATTTGTAAACGAACTCTCGACTTAAGTGTTTGGGGGATTAACATGGACTTAGGGTAAGTTAAGTATGAGCCACTAGAGCCAATGTCAAAGTTTGTATAAGTGCATAAGTGTGGAGTATACCTGTATTGTTTAGTATATTGATGTTATATCCTGTTTGTTACAGATCACCGGAACCCGACACTTGCATCATCGTGACAGAATGCCACCAAAGAAAACCAGAGCTAACCCCAGGGAAGATGAGGCTTCTACGGGGAGGAATAACAACCGAGGAGATAACCGGAATGATAACCAGAACAATCAAGGGTTAAACCAACTAGTAGATTTGTTAAGACAAACCCTAGACCGTGGCCAGCAGGGTCCTATACCCAATATGGTGAACCAGACTGCAGCAGCTTTTAAGGCTTTTAAGTCAATACAACCACCTGAGTTTAAGGGTTTTGGTGAGCTAGTAGAGGCTAGATCATGGTTGAAAGAGATGGAGAAATCCTTTAAGATTATAGGAGTAGAAGATGGACAGCAAACGACCTTTGCCACCTATATGCTGAAGGAAGAGGCGAACTATTGGTGGGAGTCTAAGGAAGCGATGGAACCTGAAGGGGTGGTAACCTGGGAGAGATTCACTGAGTTGTTTTTGGAAAAGTATTTTCCTGAGCATATGGAGAATCGGATGGAGATAAAGTTCTTGGAGCTAAAACAGAACAATAAGACAGTTGCTGAGTATGAGAAGGAGTTTACAGAGCTATCTAGGTTTGTACCACATTTTGTGGATACTGATAAGAAGAAGGCAAGAAGGTTTCAGCATGGGTTGAAACCGTGGATACAAACTAGAGTGGCTGCTTTTGAGCTTAGTGAGTATGTCAAGGTGGTGAATAAGGCTGGGGTGATAGAAGCAGGAAGTAATTTTAATCCAAGGGAGGATGAAGGGAAGAAAAGGAAAGCGGAGAGTTGGGGAGGAAATCAGACTAGAGGATCATATCATAATCAGACTAATAAGAGGTCAGGATTTCAGCTCGATCAAAGCGTAGGATTTAACAGGGCTGAGGGTACGGATAGTGTCCAGGAAGAACAACAGAGAGGCGTAAGTCAGTTTAGCCAGTCGCAACTGCAGCAATCCAACTGTAAGGTTTGTGGAAAGAAGCATGTGGGCGCATGTACGAGGTCAGTTACTGGATGTTTTAACTGTGGACAGGAGGGGCATCAGGCTAGAAATTGCCCTAGGAAAGTAGTGGTGTGTTTTAAATGTGGAAAGGAGGGACATATCTCTAGAGAGTGCAGATCAACCACGACTACACCAGCGGCATCACGACAAAGTGGTGGAACCAATGACAACCGATCGACCGCTAGGGTTTTTAATATGACGGTAGCTGATGGCATGAGAGAGATGGCTGAGATAGGAAAGAACCAGAGGAGTGAACGAAGTTGGGGATTTGCACCGCATAGCACATGCAAGTATACTAACTCTTACTCTATCGTTCGGAGTAGAGGTATTTTGAACTGCAAATATTCTAGCTATGTGATCAATTACTGAATTTTATTCGTGCAATTGAAAGGCGTATATATCATTGTTGGTTGTTACTTGGATGTTGTAGGAAGATAATAGTAGAGACGAAGTGGACTTGAGGTATTGGTCTGGATTATTGAAAGTCCATAATCAAAGATGTTATTCATATCTTTTCCCCTAATCTTTCGAGGGGGAAAACTCAATTATTAATTAAGTAGATATTTCAGGGTTTCTGGATGTTATTTCTTTATTATTATAAAGTAGTAAATTGAGGTGCACATGGCATTATACGTGGCATCTAAGATGATGAGTATAGAAGGCGGTCAATGGTTCCGACCTTTTATTTTATGGACTGGAGCTGCATAAGAGACCGGAGTGACGCCCGGCCCAGCAATTATTTAAGGGAGATGGTCCGAGCAAGTCGGCTCCCCCTTCTACGGTAGTAACCTTTGGTTGACGGTCCGAGCAAGTCGGCTAATCCTTAGGGTGACGGTCCGAGCAAGTCGGCTCACTCTTCTACCGTAGTAAAACCAGACGGTTGTAACAGACTGATCACCTGTTATAGCACAGTGGCGTGGCGATGCTCCAACTAAAGTCCAAAACAGTAGTAGGCATAATGCCGAGAACCTATGTGTTCATTGTTGTGGTAGTAACTTTTGGATGACGGTCCGAGCAAGTCGGCTCATCATTAGGGTGACGGTCCGAGCAAGTCGGCTCACTCTTCTACAGTAGTAAAAAAAAAATCTTTTGAAAAACATAGTCTTAAAGAAGTTCAAGATGTTTTAAATAAATACATTCTCCGAGTTATAACCTTGCTGAGCATTCTTGGGCTCATTCTTGCTATATGTTTCTATGTTGTTAATTTAATAAAACAGGGAGAAGAGGAGACGGTGCGAGTGGATCGTACCAACCTTATCAAGACAAGGGGAAAGGCCCTTCAACTGATGAAGTATAGTGGGAGGAAGACTACGATTTTGTAGTTAAGCTGGCAGATTTGCTATTAATGTAAAGCAAACTCATTGTAGAAATGATTATGTATTATATTAGGGAGATATATATCAACCTTAAGAAGACGATGGAGTGAGATTCTGGAAAGTACTCTGATGTTGTAATATTTTTGGTAATGTATGTTAAGTTCTAAGACTATAACCTGTGGAGTTAGATGTGTGGAGTTACTATTGTTGTTATAGTAGAATATATTATGAGCAGGTATTGATGGTTGAAGTAGTGACGAACCGAATTCCCTTGTGCGGGATTTGGGGGGCGTTACAATATGTTTCATAATAATCTATACCCTCTTCTTGAGAGTAACCTTTAGAAACCAGTCTGGCTTTGTTTCTCGTTACAATGCCATCTTCATCCAATTTATTTCAGAATACCCACCTTGTTCCTATAACAGATTTTCCTTTAGGCCTGGGTACCATCTTCCAAACTTTCTGCCTTTCAACCTGATTGAGTTCAGCATTGCAATCACCCAATCTGGATCTTCCAGGGCATCTTCAACTTTCTTAGGTTCTGTTTCTGATAGAAACCCAGAATAGTGGCATTCATTCTGTGATGTCCTTCTAGTTCTCACTCCTGTGTCAGGATCACCAATGATCAAGTGAAAGGGATGATCTCTACTCCATACCCTTTGTCTTGGAAGATACGATCTTGATGATTCTCCTTGTTCATAATTTTGTTGAGTGTGACTAGTTGATCATTCTGCTGCTCCCCCTGAGTTGTTGCCGGTGTGATTTGTTGACTATGTTGTTTGACTAGTGGATCAAGTAGTTTTTTGAGGATTTCCACCACTGTCATCACTTGGTCCAGAATCATTATCATTGTCATTATTATTATCACCAGGAACAACTACAGGTTCTTCTTCATTATCAGAGAGATCTCTTGATAAATTTTCAAATACCAAGGATTCAGAGTTCTCTCCTGTTTGCAGGCTTGGTCTTTTGGTGTCATTAAACGTTACATTTAAGCTTTCCAACACCTTTTTATCTTCAATAACATAAACCCTGTAAGCTTTAGATTCCAGAGAATAGCCCAGAAAAATGCCTTCATCTGCTTTGGCATCAAACTTGCCTAGATGTTCTCCATCTTTTAATACAAAGCACTTTGCACCAAACACATGAAAATACTTCAGTGATGGTTTCTTGTTGGCCATTAACTCATACGGAGTCTTTTCATGATCTTTATTAATCAGGGTACGATTCTGAGTGTAGCAAGCTGTATTTACTGCTTCAGCCCAAAAATAAGTGGGAAGTCTTGATTCACTTAGCATAGTCCTTGCTGCTTTAACCAAGGTTCTGTTCTTTCTTTCCACTACTCCATTTTGTTAAGGAGTTCTTGGTGCTGAATACTGTCTTGATATTCCTTTCTTTGTGCAGAAGTCATTTAGAACTGCATTCTTGAATTCAGTTCCATTGTCTGATCTGATTGTCCGCACAGGTAGGTTAGCTTCTACTTCTATCTTCTTTATTTGATCGATGATTAATTGTTTTGCTTCATCCTTTGACTGTAAGAATAACACCCACGTGTACTTGGAGTAGTCGTCAACCATCACTAATGCATACCTTTTCCTAGAAACTGACATCACATTTACTGGACCAAACAAATCCATATGGATCAGCTGAAGAGGTTCAGAAATGCTTGTCAATTCTTTGCTTCTGTGTGATGATTTCTTAGACTTCCCTTTTTCACATGCTTCATATAGTCCCTCCTGATGAAATTCCATCAGGGGCAACCCTCTCACTAACTCTCTCTTTACCCAAGAGTTCATAGTTTTGAAGTTCAAGTGTGAGAGCTTCTTATTCCATAACCAACTTTGATATGTTGAAGCCTTGCTGTAGAAACATTTGACTTCTCCATCACTGGCAGAACTTAAGTTAGCTATAAACAAATTTCTTTTTCTTACTCCTTGTAGAGCAAGCTTCTCATCTTTCCTATTTGTGATCAAGCATTTGTCTTTTCTGAAATCTACATTGTATCCCTTATCACAGAACTGACTGATACTTAGTAGATTGTGCTTTAATCTTTTAACAAGAGAGATATTTTCAATGATGACATTCCCAATTTCCAGATTCCCATATCTCGTAGTGAATCCCTTGTTGTCATCTCCAAAGGCTACTATCGGGCCGGTCTTCTTAACCACATCTGTAAGCAGGGACTCTTCTCCTGTCATGTGTCTAGAACAACCACTATCCAGAATCCACACGACCTTTGCTTTATTAACCTTACACTACTAGAAAAACTAGATTAGACATCACACATTAGACATCGGCTATAAAAGCCACTGATGTTAAAAGTGTCTCTTACATCGGAAATTCTAAAACTGATGTCTAATAGTAAACTACACATCGCTTACGTGAATAAACGATGTCTAAACCCCATTTTAAAAAAAAAATAAACCCGCGCCTTCCCCGTTTTTCTTTTCCCCCTTGGCAAAATCCCCCCCCCCCCTTAGCTAAATTTCAGATCCCGCATAAAACTAAGCCAAGAAAATAATTAAATCTAATTTAAATTAATTAGATTTAATTAATAATTATTTAAAAGAATTAACTGATTATTAAAATTAATCAATCAATTAAATAAATAAATTATTAATCAAAATAATTAAATTAATTAAATTTAATCAATTCTCGAATTTAAATAAATATTTATAAATTTATAAAATTATCTAAATAATAAAATGTATTTTTAAATCAAAGATATGATTTTTAGAATTTTTAAAACAATTTTCGATTTATTTTTAAAAATAAATCCCAGAAACACTATTCACGAAAATCAATTAGGGCAAATTGGATCAAAACCGGGTCAAAGAATTCGGTAAACGGGTCGGGAAACGAGTCAACGGGTCACCAAGAACAACCCACCGGAATCTGGGTTTTCCAGAATCCGGCCGGTGCCTGGTGGCCGGAATCCCTCGATTCCGTTCAAACAACTTTCAAACCAAAGGGCTTTTGCTCTGTTCTTTACAAGCAACACAACCCACATCACACTTTTCACTAATCAAGCCGGAAACGGCTGTAAAGTCCGGTCAAAACCCGGCGACCATATTTTCCAGAAAGCCAGAATCGAACACCAAACTCAAAAATGTTGACACCTATAAATTCCTCATCTCACGATCTATCTAATGATGTAAACACAAGCAAGAACCAATCACTCTAACTCAGAATCCGGCAAAAGTAAAACTTTTCCGGTGAGTTTATAAACTTTCCGATTTGCTCGAAACCTTACTCAAAATCCAAATTAAAAATCATACACACACTCTTCATCACATAATAAACACAACCATGCCATCAATTTACAAAAACAATCAATATTAAGATTTCCCCCAAATTTAAATAGAAATTCGAAATATTAAAAATAAGAAAAATTCAAGAAATCATACCCACGCGAATTTGATGCTGGATTTGGATAGAGGATGTTGAGAGATTTGATTCGACTACTAATGCGTCGAAATCGGATTCCGATAACGCCGTCAAAAGTTGGTTTGATTCTCAAGAACACGAAGAACACGGTTCAGAGATTTTTATATATTTAACAATAAATAAGCTTGATTATACACAAAATAATGTACGATACTCCTTTTTAAATTAAACGGAAAATAATACCCCAAACAACATTTTTGGATCGATATTGATCCAATGGATCGTTTTAATATGATTAAATAGAATACACGTTTTACGAGACAATAATTATCCAGAATATATGGATAACTACAAGAATCGTTTAAATTATATACGAACCAAAATACCTCTATTACGAATATTTCCGAATATTTCCCACTTTAACGAATGAAACATTGGTACGAACGATATACCAATTTTCCGAATAATTAGGGAACGAACTAAATTTTCTTTTCGATAAATAAAATAAAACAAAATAAAAATAACATTCTCTTAAAAAGAATTTTCCAATCTCCACAAATATTCACATAGCATCTCAAGGTCACATATTCAACCATCTAACGAATAACTTAACACATTTAAACAGATAAAACATTTAATAAATTTTGATATGAAAATAAAATTTCATTTCACATCAAATATTAACACGTAATTTTCCCGGATCTTACATCCTTCCCCCTTAAAAGGATTCTGTCCTCAGAATCAGCTCGTGCAAACATATGTGACATCTCACTCTCAAATTCCTAGGTTGTCTCTTCAACCTTAGGATTCCTCCACCAAACTCTTACTAATTCGACTGTTTTATTACTCAACACTTTCTCATACCGACAATATCTTAATACGTTTCCACTTCCATTCAGAAATCTCTTAGTTGTAATAGTCTACTATATCTCTCTCGTTCTGTCTTCATTTTCTAACATATCAAGTACTTAGATAATTACCGACACTAATATTCTAAACGCATCATGATCCGCTTTCGCTCGTGATAATTTAATCGCAAATTATTTGTTCATTATGGTAAGGTAAATTCCTTCTAACCTGGTGGTATACATTCAAGATTATAAAAGATAACAAGATTCATGATATTTTGAAGTGAAAAGGTTCCGCATCATAGAAAATGTCCCACAATTGTGGTTATCAAATTTACATATTTTAAAGCAAACATCATGGGGATTAAAAGAATCACTGAGAGATCCATTTGATCACATGAACTCAATGTTGCGTGTCTTAATTAAGACATTACTAAAGGTAATTAGCCTTCTTGTATTGCATGTTAGGTCCAAAGTATCGTAGAAGGGGGGGGGGGGGAGTTGAATACGATACTCACAAATAATTTAATTTCGTTCGCGGATAATTCATTCAGTTCTATAACGAAATCAAACACACCAAACCAAACCATGTTTCGGGGAATATATCTTTTTATAAATATAAACCTCGAGGGGTGCTACAATTTCTAATCCGTAGATTAGCTTCAATGAGTTTAAGGTTACACAGATTCAATACAATAATCAAGTTCTGAGCACTATTAATTTCTCTGATAATTTCTCCGGCTCAATTCTCTCTCTCAGTAATGTCTCTGTGTGTTTTTCCGTAACTGAAGAAGACACTTCTTCATCTCTGTATTAACTGCAGTCTTGAATTGAAAACCATCGAACCTTAATTGATTAATCAATCTTGGTCGTCCAATTTCCATCAACCATTCAAACAAAACAAAACTTTTCACCTGCTCCCTATTTAAAAAACCATCGAATGAATAAAGTATTTTATCATTCGATAGTTTTTAAATAAAAACTATCGAAAACAAAATTAATTTTCATTTGGTTTTCTTTTAACTTCTTGTATCATGTTCGATGGTTTTCTTAAAAGAAAAACCACCGAACTCTTTTCTTGCCTTTGACTTTTAAGAAAAGATTCTGAGCTCCTGGGTGTTTCAGTTTTGGACTGTATCAATTTCTTCTGAGAAGATAAAACAACTTGACCTATTAAGTGCCGTCAACTAGTGCAACTGGTCTGGTTCACAGATGAATAACACTTGATCAATTCTTCTTTTATGTCTTGAATTCAATACTGCTGATAAGTCCTTTGTCGTTTTGGTTGCTTCGATTAAATCACTAGAATCCCGTGGTACTTAACCCTAAATCATTCACATACTTCTGTCGTCTTGAAAGTCTTGTTTCTTTTTCTGTCACTGAGGCTTGAACATTTTCATGAACTTCTTTCCGTGACCTGTTTACGGACTTCAAGAATACATAACGTATTTTGATTTTTTGAGTTTACCTTTTCTTCTTTGATTCTGGATTCCTGTGCTTCTGTTAATATTATTGTCTGTCTTGTCCTTTGTTGAGTTGTAGTTATCTCTTTTACATCTTATGTTACATTATGCTTTACAATCTCCACCTATTTGATTGGATAGGGTTCGACAAGCAAATACTTCGAGGATAACTCAACTAACTAAGGAAACATGAAACTACTTAAAGTAAGACAGCTTAATAATATTAAATGCATTCTGGATCAGATATATATACATTTCCAGATTTCATAAATCAAAAAACAATAAAACTTTATACAATGAAGTTGCTCCTCTAGTCTGAGCTGATAGTTCTTTTGTTCTTTGCTTCAATCTTCAGTCCATTCAGATCTCACATTCCTCAATCATTGGATCGGAGTTAGAAGCTTGATAATCAATCACTGATAGATAGTGCAGTGGTTCTCCAGGTTTAAGGATTGCTCCTTGGATGTGTCTTCCAATATATTCAACCTCTTGACCCACTCCAGCCCATAACCATGCAATGTTAACATCTTCCTTGTTTAGCTTTGGCATGTTTGGTAATCTGGTATGCACTTCCAATCCTCTTTCCACTCTTTTCCTATAGTAAGGAACATTCTCCATTAGAAATCTTCTAAGAGTGTTTGCTGCTTTGTCCTTCTCCGTTGATGTGAATCCAGTGGATCTAAGATACTTCTCAACTGATATTAGATAGTTGCTTGGATAGTCTCTCAGTTTGTCCTCAGCCAAATAGCAGATTCTGAACAAGTCATTCGTCATGAATCAAACCATTGGAGGATCTTCAGTAATCTCTGGACCGACTTTCATCAAGATCTCCTTAACATGCTCATGGAGCAGTTCATTTAGTCTTGTAGTTCTTTGAATCTTGATGAGTATCACCTGCAGTTCTGTGTATGTTCTCTGTTCTAAAAACTTAGTGGAAATCACAAATGTACCTTTATCAAGAAAATTGATCAGGATGTTCCAGGCTCCATTTGCTTTATCCCCAGCTTTCAGAAAGATCACAGTATTCCTCAGTGTAGTGAAGTAAACATGATTATCAGGATTTGCACTTCTTATGTTCTGAATTATGACTTCCACCTCTGCATTGTCGTTGACTTCTAATCCGTCTTCAACTCCACAGAAGGTTTTATAAGCCATCTCCCATTCACTTCCATGCTTGCTTGCCAAATCCATCATCTTTTTCTTTCTTACTTCAGATTACACCTTGGATCTTTTTAGCTTTTCAATCCTTAGAACTGCTTGGTGTCTTTCTTTTTCAGCATGCCTGGCATCTATTGCAGCTCTTTGAGCTCTTATCGCTTCCAAGGCAGCTTCTTCTTCTTGTGACAGAGGATTTGCTTCTTCTTCCATATTATCCTCCCAGATTGGATATTCAACAGGCTCTGGATAATATGGCTCATGCTCCTCCTAAATTGGTTGCTCTTGCATGACCTCAAATACCTCTTCACTATTCTCCTCTTCTTGTACAAGTTCTTCTATCCAGTACTGTCTTATCGGAATAGCTTCAACCGTTTCCCAAACTCCCCATCCATCCTTCTTCCCATCTCCAACTTTCTCCCCCTTAGTTGAGGAATCCTCGACAAAAGCATCCTCAGCATAAAAGGCAGTAGAAGGATCAGGTTGTTGATTTGAAGGACCAGGTTGTCCAGTTTGTTGGTTCTTCAGCATAGTCCAGATTGACTGTACTCCGTCACTTTGATTTTCCATGAAATCCAATAGCTCCTTATTCATCTTATGCATAGAAGCGAGCTTCAGGTCAATGTCATCCAATCTGGAGTTGGTAGTCTTCTCAATCATGTCCAGTCTCTGGTTCATCTTAGACTCCACTCGAGAAAGGGTGTTCATTGCATCTTTTACCCTAGCTTGACCATCCCGGATAACCAGAACGTCTTCTTTCAAAGATTCTTGTCCTTGTTGCAGAGCATCAACTTCATTCATGAATCCGTCTTTAAGCTCTTTGACGTCACTCCTCAGTTCGACCAGTTCTTCCATAGCTTCCTTCTTCAAGGAGTCTACTGCCAGTTTAGTACCTGTTATAGTGCCAGATGCACTGCCTAAGACCCGATAAGTTCTTCTGGAATCAGCTGCAGCCAAGTCAACCTTCTCTTGAATAGTCTTTAAAGAAGCATTGGCTTGACCAGAGGAGATCCCTTGGTCAAAGGAAGGTCGCAGTGGAACCTTGAAAAGCGGATTTCCTTGTTTGTCGTGAACTGTCATCTCCTTGAGAGTGGATTGAACATGTAACTCTCGTTCTGTCGGTAATAGCATATCATCAATATTTGGAAGGGTTAGGGTGTCACTCCTCACGTTTGGCTCTGGGTGTACACTCAACGTTTATGTCGGTGTTTCAATCATTTTTCCTTTCCCACTCAGGCCAGGTGTAAGTGTTTTTGTTTCACTCATTCCCTTTGTGCTTAATGTACCTACAGAAGAAAACACCGTAGCCGTCCTTAAGGAGGTCACCGGTGGTGCAATGGGGCTTCGCAAGTCCCCGTCCTTGGATAAACCAAGTTGCTGATCATCCGTAGATGATATATCCTTTGAAGGATCTAGAGTTTGAATCTCTAGGGGGTTAGAAACAGGCTCTATTAACAACATAGATCCTGAATCTTCCCCAATAGTCCGTGAAGACTTTACCTCAGTTGACTCCTCAATAGTAATTGATTCATTGTCACCGAGTTGCCGATCTGCACCTACGTCAGACCCTTTACCCGCAGGATCCAGATATGTTCCATCTGGGGAGGTAGACAATGACCCTTTAGATTTTGCATTTAGGTCAGAGCCTTCTCTCGACGTCTGTGAAGACCCTTGGTTCTTAGAACCTTCAACCAGTGAACCTGACCGTAATATGGTCGGAACACCAGTTGCTTCCGTCAATTCTTCCTTACTTGATTGAGCTATTGGTTCAGATATAGCTTTCGTTAGCATGGCCCAATCAAAATCAGAAAAATCTGTGAAGGGTTCTTTGGATGAGAGAAATGAAGTATCAACAGTTGCCTCGGTTTCTGTTCTTCTCCTTTTAGAGGAAGGCAGAGCTGTTGTTGAAGGGTGTATCTCCTTATGTGGTGCTGCTTTGGCACTATCTCCCTCTACACTCAAGGATGTTTGTTTACTGGGTATAGGAGGGGAAGGAGGTGCGTTTATTGTTTCATTTAGCTCTTCCAAAGGCTCTTCGACCGTGGTTAGAGGTTGTGGGTTTGCAACCTCCTGGTCAGGAATGGCCACTGAGGGCTCTAGATCAACATCCATTGGTTCAGGTGCCATTTCAGGTTGAGGTGGAGGAATATTACCTTCAATTACCTGTTCCCCTGGGGGAAGAAGTGTTAGGGGTACCGTTCTTAGATAATCTGTGAGAACAATGGGTACCCCTGGAAGATAGTTGTTCTTCCTTATGAGAGCGGTTATTGCATTGCTCTTCATTCTCATGCACTCCTGGTTGGCTTCACCTTCAAATATCTCCCGTTCATCATCTGTTAAGATATCATTGAGAATTAGCTGTAGGAACCTAGGATAGAAACAAAGCACATCATCAGTTATGCCTGTTCTTTCATCCAGTGGTCCCATGCACAAAATGACTTGATCGATCAGTAGCCTTCCTATGTTAATATGCCTATTGTTCGCAATGGCAAACCCTATCTTTTGAAGGAATAAGGGAATACCATGCAGATTTGTTAGCTTGGCAGTAAAAACATGGATTAGGGTATGAAAGAAAAAATTCCATGGCTTTGTCAAATAATGCTTGAGGAACTCTCCCACAAAGAAGTTAGGTTGTTGACTTCTTATGAGAGTGAAGAAAGCATGTATATCCTCAGTCGTGGGATCCGGAACAAGGTTTTCGGTAGGAAAATGTAGGATTCTATTAAAATTATGTTCCGTCACCCTTATTGTTCTGCCCCTGGCACAACAAAACTGAAGGACCTTACGTTATTCTCAGTTGTATCCGTGGCGGTTGTGTACAACGCAGTCAATTGATCGATACAAAGGACCACGGGAGTACTCAAAGAATATGCCACTAACGAACGTGTGTTCAAAAACTCTACCCATGCACGAAACTGTAAGTTCGTAATGGCTTGCAGGTTTTGAAACGAGACATGATTAGTCTTGGTTACGATAAATTCTCCAGCCATTTTAAATTTCCAGAAAATTTAAATAAACCAAAACTATTTTTCTTTTAAATTTAATTAATTATTTCTAATTAATCAAACTTTAACAAAATTACCCCTTTTTTATCACTTAATCAATTCCGAACAATAAAACAAAACTCACAACTTAAGAACCCTAGATTTCTAAATCAAGAAAAGCAATTTTGATTGAAACTGATCTCAAAAGAGACTAAAATCAATCAAACAGTGCTAGTCAAGGACAAGTTTTCTTAATCAAGGTTCTATAAGTGATTTCGATAGTATTCTTTGTAACCACAACCATAATTGAGTACACAGTTTTCCGAAGTTACAAAGAAATCACTGTTGAAAATGATATCACTGTCAAAACTGAAATTACTGTGTTTAAAACTCGGTTAACACTGAAAAATTATCGAGTTTTTCTTTGAAGTTCTTATTCGAAAATATATGTAAGTATATGTAAGTTTTTCTTAGATCTGTAGAATAAGAAAAAAACTCTAAGTGCTACTTAAATACTTACAGATTCTTCAGGGGCAATTCTGTCCTTTCTAGTTCGATAGTTTTTTAAACTAACTATCGATAGTTTTCTGTGAGGGCAAAAGTGTCAATTGCACCTCGATAGTTTTTCAAAAACTATCGAAGTGTTTAAAATTTTGAATTTAAAACGTTTATCAGAAAAACTATCGAAGTCTTTTTCTTTGTAAACTCAAAAACTATCGAATGCTTTTATGAAAAACTATCGAGAATTTAAATATTAAATCAAATAAATTCACTTCGATATATTTTTCATTCAATGTCAAAAACTATCGAAAGGTTTATTTCGATGGTTTTTCTTTTCCTACTTAAAAACTATCGAATTTTTTGTTCGATGGTTTTTAACTAGTACTTAGAAAAACTATCGAATTTACTAAAATTCGATATTTTTTGCTTCTTTCCAATTTCTAAAACCTGTTCATGTTCTAAAAATCAGAATTTTTCATTTCCTGTCAAGTTTTATTTTGAATAATTTTTTTTTTTAAAATTTACCAAAATCAATTGTTAACAGAAAATTCACAATTTTCTTAGAATAAAATCAACTAAATATCATTAAATGATACTAATCAATTAAAATCCAATAAATTATGCTGCATTAATCTAAAATGTTAAAAACATAGTAAATTAATTCAAATTAAATAGATGCTTTAATATTTAGAACAAATATTAGCACCTAAATAATTTTAGAATTAATAACCAATTAAATTCCAGAAGATATATCATCCATAATTATGACATAAAATTAGTACAAAAATCCTAACTACGAGAATTGCTCCAGAAAATAAATTCACGAGTCCTAAGGATATGGAAATTCTTAAACTCATGTATTCACTAGGACTATCTGCAGTTACTGACTTCTAATCAAAATCAATTAGAAAGATTTAACATCCCAAGTTCACCAACCAGCTTAGAAAAAGTGGATTCATCAAGCAGTTTAGTAAAGATGTCTGCAATTTGATCCTCTGTGGGTACAAAATGTAACTCCACAGTTCCATTCATGACATGCTCTCGGATAAAATGATACCTGATGTCGATGTGCTTCATCCTCGAGTGTTGCACTGGGTTGTTTGAGATTGCTATGGCACTTGTGTTGTCGCAAAATATTGGAATCTTTGTCAACAAAAGCCCATAGTCACGGATTTGGTTTCTCATCCACAAGATCTGAGCACAGCAGCAATGTATTCAGCCTCAGCTGTTGATGTGGAAACTGAATGCTGCTTCTTGCTATACCAAGAAACTAATCTTCTTCCAAGAAACTGACAGCTTCCTGAAGTACTCTTCCGATCAATCTTACAACCTGCAAAATCATAGTCTGTATATCCAATAAGATCAAATCCTATATCTTTAGGGTACCAAATTCCAAGATTTGGAGTCCCCTTAAGATATCTAAATATTCGCTTAACAGCTATTAGATGAGATTCTTTAGGATCAGACTGAAACCTAGCACACAAGCATGTTGCAAACATTATATCTGGTCTACTTGCAGTGAGATAAAGTAATGAGCCTATCATACCTCTATAGCCTGTGATGTCAACCTTCTTACCAGTTTCATCCTTATCAAGCTTAGTGGCAGTTAACATAGGAGTCTTTGTTGTAGATGAGTCTTCCCTTTGATACTTCTTCAGAAGATCTTTAATGTACTTGGACTGACAAATGAATATACCATATTGTTTTTGGTATACTTGCAGTCCAAGAAAGAATGACAATTCACCCATCATGCTCATTTCATAACGACTTTGCATTAACTTAGCAAATCTCTTGCATGGATCATCATTAGTAGAACCAAATATTATGTCATCAACATATACTTGCACCAATATCAAATCGTTTTTATGATTTTTGACAAAGAGAGTTTTGTCTACGACACCTCTTGTAAAATCATTTTCAAGTAAGAATTCAGAGAGAGTGTCATACCATGTCCTTGGAGCTTGTTTGAGTCTGTAGAGAGCTTTGAATAGAAAGTACACAAAGTCTGCCAGTTTTGAATCCTCAAAACCTGGAGGTTGTTCCACATACACTTCTTCTTCTAACTCCCCATTCAGAAAAACACTCTTCACATCCATCTGATATACCTTGTAATTGGAATGTGCAGCAAATGCCAGAAACATTCTGATGGCCTCAAGTCTTGCTACTGGTGCATAGGTTTCATCATAATCAATTCCCTCTTCTTGAGAGTAACCTTTAGCAACCAGTCTGGTTTTGTTTCTCTTTACAATGCCATCTTCATCCAACTTATTTCTGAATACCCATCTTGTTCCAATAACAGATTTTCCTTTAGGCCTGGGTACCAGCTTCCAAACTTTCTGCCTTTTAAACTGATTGAGTTCCTCTTGCATAGCAATCACCCAATCTGGATCATCTAGAGCATCTTCAACTTTCTTAGGTTCTGTTTCTGAAAGAAACCCAGAATAGTGACATTCATTTTGTGATGTTCTCCTAGTTCTCACTCCTGTGTCCGGATCACCAATGATCAAGTGAAAGGGATGATCTCTATTCCATACCCTTTGTCTTGGCAGATGCGATCTTGATGATTCTCCTTGTTCTAGATGTTGTGGAGTGTGACTAGTTGATCCTTCTCCTGCTCCCCCTGAGTTGTTGACGGTTTGATCTGATGATTCTATAGACTGACTAGTGGATCCTGTAGAATTTTTAGGATCTCCACTTTGGTCACCACTTTGTCCAGAGTCATTATCATTATGATTATTATTAATAACTGTAACAACTTCAGGTACTTCTTCATTGTCAGAGAGATCTCCTGATAGATTTTCAAATATCAAGGATTCAGAGTTCTCTCCAGTTTGCAGGCCTGGTCTTTTGGTGTCGTCAAATGTTACATTAAAGCTTTCCAACACCTTCTTATCTTCAATCACATATACCCTGAAAGCCTTAGATTCCAGAGAATAGCCCAGAAAAATGCCTTCATCTGCTTTGGCATCAAACTTGCCAAGATGTTCTCCATCTTTAAGTACAAAGCACTTTGCACCAAACACATGAAAGTACTTCAGTGTTGGTTTCTTGTTGGCCATTAACTCATACGGAGTCTTTTCATGATCTTTGTTGATCAGGGTTCAATTCTGCGTGTAGCAAGCTGTGTTTATTGCTTCAGCCCAAAAGTAAGTGGGAAGTTTTTATTCACTCAACATGGTCCTTGCTGCTTCAACCAAGGTCCTGTTCTTCCTTTCCACTACTCCATTCTGTTGAGGAGTTCTTGGTGCTGAAAAATGTCTTGATATTCCTTTCTCTGAGCAGAAATCATTAAGAACTGCATTCTTGAATTCAGTTCCATTGTCTGATCTGATTGTCCACACAGGTAGCTTAGCTTCCACTTCTATCTTCTTGATGTGATCAATGATTAGTTGTGTTGCTTCATCCTTTGATTGTATGAACAACACCCACGTGTACTTGGAGTAGACATCCACCATCACCAATGCATATCTTTTTCTTGAAAGTGACATAACATTGACTGGACCAAATAAATCCATATGAATTAGTTGTAATGGTTCAGTAATGCTTGTCATTCCTTTCCTTCCATGTGATGCTTTCTTCGACTTCCCTTTTTCACATGCTTCACATAGTCCCTCCTGATTGAATTCCATCAGGGGCAACCCTCTCACTAACTCTATCTTTACCAAAGAGTTCATAGTTTTGAAGTTCAAGTGTGAGAGCTTTTTGTGCCATAGCCAACTTTGTTCTGAAGAAGCCTTACTGTAGAAACATGTAACTTCTCCTTCACTGGTAGAACTTAAGTCAGCTTTCAAATTTCCTTTTCTCACTCCCAGTAGAGTAAGCTTCTCATCCTTCCTGTTGGTGATCAAGCACTTGTCCTTTCTGAAATCTACATTGTAGCCTTTATCACAGAACTGACTGATACTTAGAAGATTGTGCTTTAATCCTTCAACAAGAGAGATGTTTTCTATGATGACATTTCCAGCTTTCAATTTACCATATCCCGTAGTGAATCCTTTGTTATCATCTCCAAAGGTTACAATCGGGCCGGTCTTCTTAACAACCTCTGTAAGCAGGGACTCTTCACCTGTCATGTGTCTAGAACAACCACTATCCAGAATCCACACAACCTTTGAGCTTTTAACCTTACCCTGCAATCACAGATTGATTAAGCGGACTTTGGTACCCAAAATTGTTTGGGTCCTGAAGGTTTAGATGATTTAACAGGAGTAACATTCAATTTAGTCTTACCCTGTTTGATATTCATAGTATCTGTGGATTTAACATTAACATTGCTTTTGCTACTATCACTCATCAACTTAAAATAAGCATGCATGATGTTGTACTTACATAGCAAACACTCTTTCTTTCCACAGGGTTCATGAAGATCAGGCATGTCAAACATGTTATGCATTTCAGAAGTATTAGCAGTTTCTACTTTAACCTTTTTACATGCATGTGTAAGGTGTCCAGCAGAATTACAAATAGTGCACAACTTCCTAGATGCAATGGGAGAATATGGAACCATTTCCTGATTAACAATCTTCTTCTTCCCATTCTTGTTCTTTTTAGCATTACTAACTAAGTTACCTACTTCAGTTTTAGGTAAATCAGGTTTAGGTAATTCAGTTTTTACTGATTTCCTAGGTAACTTAGTCTTTACCTCTTTTTCCTTCAACAAATCCTCCTCAAGCAATTCTTGTCTAATGAAAAGGTCATCCTCATGAAAGAGTGGTGGAAAAGGCTTAACAAAAACTGGACAATCAACATTCTTAAGAACATGTGGAGTATTCCTTTTGACAACTAAAGGTGTCACAGGGAATTCCACTATCTTCTTACCAGCTTTCTTGTCATAGTCAAATCCTATAGCAGTTTTATTCCCTATGGCCTGAGTATCAATGATCTCCTTAGCAATTAGGGCGGAATTCTTAAAAGAATTCAGCTTCAAATCTAAATCTGAAATCTGCTTCCCAAGGATAGTCTCTATCTCATCATTACACTTGACCTTGTTCTCTAAGTACGCGTTCTTTTGCTTAAGATCTTCTAATGTGACAGCTACAAGCTCTAGTTCTTCATTTTTAGATTCTAAATTTTTAATCTTAAGAACTAGTTTAGCATTTTCCATTTCAGATGCTAGCATGCTTGTGTGTACATTAAACAATTCTACACTAAGATCTTGCACAGTTTTCTTGTACTCAGAGTTAGACATATCAATTGTAGTTAAGATAGGTACCTGAGATGATTGTGGTGATTCCTCTGAAGAGTCAGCCATTAGAGCAACATTTACATATTCCTCCTCTTCATCCGAATTAGTATCATCCCAGTGCTTTCCCTCTGCTATATAAGCTTTCCCTTTCTGCTTTCCAGAGAATGCCTCCAATTTCTGTTTAAGCTTGGCATTCTCTTTCTTCAACTCATCATAAGAATCCTTCTTTCCATAGACATCTTTCATGTCTCTCGCTTGACGAGGCTTCCGGCATTCAGTGGCGAAATGCCCTAACTCATTGCAGTTGTAGCATCTTGATTTGCTTCTATCAATCATGCCAGTCTTGTAGCCTCCCTTAAAGCCTGTACTAGGTGTATAATTGCTCTTCTGGAATCTATTGGTTGAACCCTTGAACTTGTACTTAGGGTTTCTCTTGAAACGAATGTGACTAAACTTTGCAGCTAAGTACACCATGGTTTTGTCTTCCATTTGCTCAAGCTCTTCTAGGGTGTAGTAATCACTTTCATCAACACCCAGATTCACAATATTGTAGTTAAGATAGGTACCTGAGATGATTGTGGTGATTCCTCTGAAGAGTCAGCCATTCACTACTAAAAAAAATAGAATAGACATCACTGATTTAACATCAGTCGTGAATGTCACCGATGTCAAAAGTTTTAATGACATCGATCATTATAAAAATGATGTTTATATATTGTTAGGACATCACTTGGTTGGACAACTGATGTGTTAGATACGTTTAAAAAAAAAAAGTAACTGCGCATATCCAATTTCTTTTCCCCCTCTTCCAAATTAACTTTTCCCCCTTAACCAAATTTCGCTTCCCCCTTTTTCTTTCTACATAGGTTAAACAAAAACAAACACACCTCTCTTTCAACTACACCCACCTCTCTCTCTCTCAATTTTTTTTTCTCTCTCTCTTAAAAACAAATTTGCGTCTCTCACACTTTCCCTCTCTCCCTCAAATAAGAACCCTAATTATCCAAAATCCTCAACTCCTATACACATGTATCACACAAAATTCACAACTTCAAACCGTGTTCAATTAGTTCAAAATCAAATCAAGTTATTCAAAACCAGATCGACTTGTTCAATTCATTGCTCGAACATGAAATCTTGAAAGCTTGAGTTGGTAAGTAAACTTGAAAAAGTTTGATTTAATCTTAAATTAGGGGTTCACTACCTTGAAACCCCAATTTTTTCTATTTAATTTTTTCTTATTTTTGATACATGAGTTTTTGATTGGAATTCTGATTTTAGAATGTATGGAAACGAGAATCTCACATGTACTGGTCCTGTTTAGAGGACTCAAGATCCACGTAAGCCTTGGCCGTTATTTTAGGTGAGTTTCATGTTTAAATTTTATATTATCAGTCTTATTTTTCAGTGTTTTTAATCTAATTCTTGTGTCTTTTCAGTTTTTAGTTAACAATTTTTTAATTTGATTTAAAAAACATATCAATCAGTCTAACCTTCTCGGCAGCCCAGGTATATTTTATATACATGGCTCTATATATGTGTAACTTGATCTATAATAGACAGGTGTATATGTGTAACTTGATCTATAATAGACAGGTCTTAGTACAATATTGATTTGAAATTGTGTTAATATATATGTATTCATATATTAGTTGTATGTTAATGTTGGAGCACTTTTAATTTGACTATTTTATGCTGGATAAACTCCTTATGCACTATGATATTAATTACGTAATTTGTGTGCTCTTTATATAAGTGGTAGTACTTTCTCTGTTCTTAAATCCGGTTAAGTACATGTTAAAGAATATTAAAAAATTATCAGTTACTGTAAGAAGATGAAAATGATGTGGATTTCGGTTGATGTTGCATTTGATGTTGTTTTACATCTTTCATGCCTGCATCTATTTGGTTAAAAAGTTTAACCTTTATGGGTCCAGGATTACTCTAACGGTTTATTTTACCTTGTGGGTGCATGGTATTCTTGAGTTAGAGCTAGTTAGTAATGAAGCCTACTAAAAAATTTGGGCTAGGAAAATCAGTTCCATTTGCTCCATCTCTGAGATGTATAATTTTTATCTCACAATACTTGAAAGGCCGTGGCAAAATCTCAAAATGGAGAAATCTTTTGACAAAAGGCCGGCGAGTGAGTCGTCTATTGGTTTTTAGTTTTGACAAGAAGGCTGGATAATTTTAATAATCATGATATGATACTCCTACTTCATCATCACAGAACTCTTTTGAGACCAAACAAATGGTTGCTAAATCTTAGGCAGCTTTAAGGCGATCTTTGGTATTCAGGTATCATCAACTTGCTAAATATTATGTGTTTGCCTATGACCATGTTTCAGATGAAGTTTAAAATTATGATCAAGTATACTCAACTAGTTAAATACTGTTAACTTTTTAATTGTTTCTTATGTCATAATATGCTTGGTTCTTAGGAAAAGAATTGCTTGGAATTGACGGGCGTCAATGAGTTTTACAATATAAAGACAATACAACAGGCTGACATAATTCTGGATGCTCCCAAAGTTAATGTAGATAAATTTATTCAAATGTATTTCCATTATTTAATATATAATTTGAATATTGGACAAGAAGCCTAGCTTTTGTAATCTAATTTTTTTTGTTATTCACCCATGACCTTAGGCTCTCATTCAATTCATGTTTTGCACAAAGTTGGTTAGGAGATAATGTCATCATATGAGATGATATGCGGATAAAGGTATTGGCACTGATTAAACTATCCTATTTTGAGGGTCTTTGCATTACAATTTCTAATGGATACAGTACTAGTATAATATATATACACTTACATGCATTTATATATTTGAACATCTACTGTGCCTTGAAATGATAATGGCAAGCAACCATTTTCTTAATACCTAAGTATTTGATTGGTTCCTGAGCAGGTAAAATATGTTGTTCTGGTCTATTTAGTTGGGCGTATATGGTACAAGTATTCACTGTAAATACCTTTATATAAAATTCCTTGTTCTCTTCATGCGTGAGATTTGTACAGTTCTATATTTTTTATGTAGTTCTATATTTTTTATACAGTTCTATATTTTTTATACAGTTCTATATTTTCTAGCTAAATGAGATTTTCATAAAATTATAAGATAATAGAATAATAATCAGTTCTTTTATGCAATGTAATGAAAAGAAAGGTAGATCCAGGAGGTTAAGAAGTTTTGGATAGTAGTGACCTTCTTGTTCTATTATTCCCACTTGATGATTTTTGTTTCTTATGCTTTGTTCATCATTTGTTGGTTTCATATTTGGAGTAAAGGCAACTGAAGATGCATCCTAGATTGAAATATGAGGAAGAAGTGAAGGCAGCTTCCATGAGTAAAATGTGAAGTACTACTTTCAGCTTTGTTTATTTTATTATGGGATGTATTTTGTGGTTACGGGACAGGGGATTTATCTATGTTTTCTAAAATATATATGAAAGGTTTTGTTGGTGCTGGTTTAGAATATGAGATCATTTTGGACTTGAGTAATGTATACAACGGTTTATTTTTATCTAATATGGTAGACAATTTGGTTTCATTAATTTGGAATAGTTGATGTAATTTATTTTTTCTTAGTGATGTAAGAATACTGGATTTGTGTTAATGACAAATTTAATTTTGGTTATTTTGGTGCATACTTGAAATCTAAAGCATATGTTCATCTATTTGTAAAAGTAACAATTTAATAAAAGAAAAAAGTGTCTGTCACAACAAAAGACAATGCTTAATTGAAAGAAAAGTGATGTAGAAAAGAAAAAATTACATCAATCTTTTAAAACAGAACTGATGTTAAAGGTATATCAAGACAACAGTTACTTAAAATGAAATCGATGTCAAATGATGGTTCAAACAACAAATATATTGACAAAAATCGATGTCAATTGTTTGTTTAGACAACATATCTTAGAAAGAAACTGATGTGAAAAAGTTATTTAGACATCGGGAAAAAACCGATGTCTAAAAGGGGTACTTTTAACATCACCGACAAAGACATCGGTCGAAAAAGACGTAGACATCGGCCAGAAAACGATGTCTATTGCAGTTTTTCTAGTAGTGATTAGTGCAACATTTACATACTCTTCCTCTTCATCCGAATCAGTATCATCCCAGTGCTTTCCCTCTGCTATATAAGCTTTCCCTTTTTGCTTTCCAGAGAATGCCTTCAATTGCTGTTTAAGCTTGGTATTCTCTTTCTTCAACTCATCATAAGAATCCTTCTTTCCATAGACATCTTTCATGTCTCTCGCTTGACGAGGCTTCCGGCATTCAGTGGCGAAATGCCCTAACTCATTGCAATTGTAGCATCTTGATTTGCTTCTATCAATCATGCCAGTCTTGTAGCCTCCCTTAAAGCCTGTATTAGGTGCATAATTACTCTTATGGAATCTGTTGGTTGAGCCCTTGAACTTGTACTTAGGGTTTCTCTTGAAACGAATATGACTAAACTTTGCAGCTAAGTACGCCATGGTTTTGTCTTCCATTTGCTCAAGCTCTTCTAGGGTGTAGTAATCACTTTCATCAACACCCAGATTCACATAATCCATTTCAACTTCTATTATCACCTCCTTTCCAGCTCTAGGGGTTTGAACCTGAATCTCAGAAGTTATTGGTTCATCCACTACAAGTGCTGCTGATCTCACAAGTGCATTGTGCTTGTTGTCCACTGTCCCTGATCCATAGATTATCACTCTCTGTTCCTGTTCCATCTCATAGGTCTTCAACTTGCCATAGATCATCTCTAATGACATCTTTGTGAAGTCAATTCTTTCCCTTATGGATGATGACTTGTGTTCTACATGATGGGGCAGCGTCATCATGAACTTCCTGTTGGTTTCTCTCAGAGGATAGGTCTTCCCTTTCATTGCCAATTCATTTAGGAGCTTGGTATATTTCTCAAAGACCTGAGTTATACTTTCTCCTAGAAGAGACCTAAAAGCTTCGTACTGAGAAGAAGTCAGGATGTCCAATCTGTTTTCCTGCACGTCTTCAGTTCCTTCCATTATCAAGTTAATGGTATCCCACATGTGTTTCCTGCTTGTACAGTTCATGAACTGATAGCTCATTTCTTTGTCTGCGGAGTCTGCCAATATCAACATCAAACCTGTGTCCAATCGAATCAGTTCTTTGTCAGAATCTGTATACTCAGTAATATCCTTAGGTTGGGTGCCTTGAGGAATCCCTCTACCATCAGGAGCTGTAGATTCACTAACTGGTTTCATTGGTACAAACGGTTCGTTCTCTAATATGCCAATATACAACGGATTAGATGCCTTGATAAATAACAACATCTTCATCTTCCACAAGCCGAAATCATCTCTAGTAAACGGGGGAACTTTAATACCAGCGGTTGTCTTTGGAGCACTCATGGTTTCTGAAAATTTCAAATTGTTTAAAATTCAAGAAATTCCAATTAAATGAAAAATTTTGAAAGTTAAAATTTTTGCTTCGAATTTTCACGCTACGTTTGATTTTGGTCTCATTCACCGGATCTGATTTGTACGTCAATCAACCTCGCTCTGATACCAATTGTTAGGTCCAAAGTATCGTAGAATGGGGGGTTGAATACGATACTCACAAATAATTTAATTTCGTTCGCGGATAATTCATTCAGTTCTATAACGAAATCAAACATACCAAACCAAACCAAGTTTCGGGGAATATATCTTTTTATAAATATAAACCTCGAGGGGTGCTACAATTTCTAATCCGTAGATTAGCTTCAATGAGTTTAAGGTTACACAGATTCAATACAATAATCAAGTTCTGAGCACTATTAATTTCTCTGATAATTTCTCCGGCTCAATTCTCTCTCTCAGTAATGTCTCTGTGTGTTTTTCCTTAACTGAAGAAGACACTTCTTCATCTCTGTATTAACTGCAGTCTTGAATTGAAAACCATCGAACCTTAATTGATTAATCAATCTTGGTCGTCCAATTTCCATCAACCATTCAAACAAAACAAAACTGTTCACCTGCTCCCTATTTAAAAAACCATCGAATGAATAAAGTATTTTATCATTCGATAGTTTTTAAATAAAAACTATCGAAAACAAAATTACTTTTCATTTGGTTTTCTTTTAACTTCTTGTATCATGTTCGATGGTTTTCTTAAAAGAAAAACCATCGAACTCTTTTCTTGCCTTTGACTTTTAAGAAAAGATTCTGAGCTCCTGGGTGTTTCAGTTTTGGACTGTATCAATTTCTTCTGAGACGATAAAACAACTTGATCTTTTAAGTGCCGTCAACTAGTGCAACTGGTCTGGTTCACATATGAATAACACTTGATCAATTCTTCTTTTATGTCTTCAATTCAATGCTGTTGATAAGTCCTTTGTCGTTCTGGTTGCTTCGATTAAATCACTAGAATCCCGTGGTACTTAACCCTAAATCATTCACATACTTCTGTCGTCTTGAAAGTCTTGTTTCTTTTGCTGTCACTGAGGCTTGAACATTTTCATGAACTTCTTTCCGTGACCTGTTTACGGACTTCAAGAATACATAACGTATTTTGATTTTTTGAGTTTACCTTTTCTTCTTTGATTCTGGATTCCTGTGCTTCTGTTAATATTATTGTCTGTCTTGTCCTTTGTTGAGTTGTAGTTATCTCTTTTACATCTTATGTTACATTATGCTTTACAATCTCCCCCTATTTGATTGGATAGAGTTCGACAAGCAAATACTTCGAGGATAACTCAACTAACTAAGGAAACATGAAACTACTTAAAGTAAGACAGTGTAATAATATTAAATGCATTCTGGATCAGATATATATACATTTCCAGATTTCATAAATCAAAAAACAATAAAACTTTATACAATGAAGTTGGTCCTCTAGTCTGAGTTGATAGTTCTTTTGTTCTTTGCTTCAATCTTCAGTCCATTCAGATCTCACCTTCCTCAATCATTGGATCGGAGTTAGCAGCTTGATAATCAATCACTGATAGATAGTGCAGTGGTTCTCCAGGTTTAAGGATTGCTCCTTGGATGTGTCTTCCAATATATTTAACCTCTTGACCCACTCCAGCCCATAACCATGCAATGTTAACATCTTCCTTGTTTAGCTTTGGCATGTTTGGTAATCTGGTATGCACTTCCAATCCTCTTTCCACTCTTTTCCTATAGTACCTTCTCCGTTGATGTGAATCCAGTGGATCTAAGATACTTCTCAACTGATATTAGATAGTTGCTTGGATAGTCTCTCAGTTTGTCCTCAGCCAAATAGCAGATTCTGAACAAGTCATTCGTCATGAATCTAACCATTGGAGGATCTTCAGTAATCTCTGGACCGACTTTCATCAAGATCTCCTTAACATGCTCACGGAGCAGTTCATTTAGTCTTGTAGTTTGTTACCCAGTATATGTCTATTACAGAAGGGGGGTTGAATGTAATTGTATGAAATAATCGAATAGACAAAGATATAAACAATCAATATCAGCTTTTATTAAACTTTATAAAAACTGATACAAACTCTCTCAAGAAACTATGAGTTCTTAAGAGCTGCTAGGTTTACAAAGATACTCGTGTTAAAGATATTACTTTCGTAAAACGTATCCTGTGTTTATATATACACACAGCTACACATTCTGTTACACAAGATAATCTTCATTTAATTAAATTGATCTTCTTGTCTCTTATCTTCTGTAACAGCTTCTATAAGATATATCTTCATCATATCAATCCTTTCCTGAAATCATGGAATAGTATCAATTACCAACAACCGACTTATCCTGCCACTGATGATGATATCATCAGACGTCATCTCCTGATGCTCTAAGTACTGATGATATCCGATCCTGATGCAATCATTAAATCTTCATTTTCCAACAATCTCCCCCAATTTATACTTTCTGAAATAAAGCATAAATTCTCTAGATTTCATGATGCCAAAACTTCAATCAAATACTCGTAGGATTAATATAAGGATTTCGTTTAAGATATCCTTCATAATCAGACACTTTAATAAACCCCATGTTCTTCTGAAGAAACTGCTTCATTAACTCATCTTCTTTCTCTAATAACAGATCAATCATTCTTCTTCTCAGCTTCCTCAAATTCTTATCATCTTGATTTATCTGATAAATTGCTGCTCTCAGATCATCAACAGAACTTCTCAACATTCTGTCATCCAGATAAATAAGTTTAACTCTCTCACTATCAGGACAGAAGGACAAATACTCTTCACCCAGAGTCTTTTCAATAAAAGCACCTCCTTTCTTCATTTCCACCTCTTGTCCATCCATGTCAATGTATTTAGGAGCATATCCAGTATCTTTCTAATTTAACCCCATCAAATGTAAATTGATACTGGATTGAATCTTTCTTCTCCATTTTATACACAAATCATCTTTAGGAACAAACATATACTGTACATACCTCAATTCTTCTAAGTTCTTCATTGAGACATCCAGTTCTGTCAGTACAAACGTTGATCCATCCTTAAGAAAATACACCAGCTTTTCTTTAGGCAGATTTCCATCATGAATGTCATACACCATTTGAACAGATATAAGTTTGTCAAGATGCCTTTGAGTAATTTTATCACTCAGATTTTCTGTTAGACATGCTTGATCAAATGATGCTGCCTAAGGAATTATTTCTGCTGCAGGATGACCAATTCCTCCATATGTTCCTGTTCGTCTGCATTCATTCTTCTTCTTCGCAACTTCTTCATAAGATTTCTTGAACTTTTCAGATCCACCAGTGCAAGAAATTCCAGGGAGACTTTTGATATGTCCACTTGATTTAAATATCTCATTGAGCTGAAAATGAGATTTATCTTCCCTGATATCATAACCTTGACTTTTGTACCCTCTAACCTTCTTGAATCCATAAGAATTTCTTGAACTCCTTGCAACATCATCCTTCTTTCTCAGATATTCCTCCAAAACCATTCCTGACTTTGTGAAGCTTTGTTGTTGCAAGGACTTGAAATAGTCTTTTTCTGCTTGTTTGGCTGCTTCCATATTTAATGATGTTCTTACAAGAAATATCTGTTTGTCATTCCTTGAATCTTCTCTTCTTCTCCTTCTTTGAACTAATGGAAGATCATCACCCTCTTCTTCTTCTTGAAGTGATGTTTCACTATTTTGTTCAGTAATCATCACTTGAGGTGGTCCTTCAAGAATTTTCTTTCCTTTTCCCTTAGCAGAAACAACAGGTAATCCAGATGACTTATCTGCACCAGTATTTGATCCTTCTTTGATCACAATACCTTTTTGAGAATTTGAAGGTGGTTTGACAGTACTTCCTCTTGCTCTGCCATGACCTCTACCTCTAGTCCTGTTTCCCTTCCTTTCACTCCTGACAGTTCCTTTCTGTGAATTCAGCATTTCATACTCTATCCTCTGGGCTTCCACCATTTCTTCTACATCCTCATCAGGATACATTTCATGAAGAAGTTTTCTAGCTTGCTGTTCATTGAATGCATCAAGTCTGGGATCTTTATAGTGCACAGTGTATTCTGTTCCATCAATATTCACGGTTTGATGAAACTTCTTTGCCTGCTTGATAGGTGGATTTTACGTCCACTATTTACCTTCTGTTTTGACTTAAAACGTTTACAAGTTCTCGAGTTTCGTTGCCATGTAATGTGTTTTTATGTAATTTGTGTAGGTTGTGTCGTTGAAGACATTATGGGCTAAAACAATGTTATGGTGGTGTGAAATTAATCTAAAGCCTGTGCAAGAAAATCAGAGCAAGGCAACAAGTCAAGTTGTGAAGTTTTGCAGTATCTCCAGGAGCTAGCAGGTGCAGCTGCGCAGCTCTAGGCGCTATAGCGCGCAAAAGAGATTTTCCAGGGAAGTCCAGGCGCTCCTGCGCGAGTTGTTGTCACTATTATATCATGAGATTGCTTTTGAGAACTAGATCCAGAGACTTGTGTTGACTGTCGACTTAGACTTGGATTAAACACAGTGTTTCGTGTTCTTGTAGCAGCATCAGAGGATACTTGTTTCTGACTAGAACCTCCATCAGGAGCTTCATCCTTTCTTTGAATACCCAACTCCGGAGAGCATTTGGTTGACACTACTTTCTCCCCCTTTTTGGCATCAGTACCAGCATCAGGAAGCAAAGCAGAGAGAAGTAAATCCAATTTGACATCCATAGATTCAGCCTTTCTCTCCAAAGTCGCAATTCGATGTTCTAGAGAGACATGATCTCGATGAACACAGGAAAAGTCTCTTGAAGTGTGAGCAACAGATTGAGTATTTGCAGCCACAACATCAGCAATACTTTTTGCAGTCGTAGTCCTGACATCTTGAATCTCCTCAATAATAGCCTTAAGCATGAGAGAAGTACCTTTAAGATGAGCTTGAAGATCCGAACTTTGAATCTCTTTAAAAGCAGTGGCTAAATGAGCATGAGCCCCAGAAATACCAACAAAAGAGGAAGGATCAGTCCAAGAATGATCCCACTGAGCTTGTCTGTGACTAGCCAGAATATCTGTGGACGAATCATCAGGACCAGACTTAGCCGAGCTGGAATGAGAACTGTGAGACTGATCCTGAGAAGCTGCAGGAGTATTTGATGTACCTGCAAGAAAATCAGTAACCCCTAGATCTCTCTTTTCTTTTTCAGTGATCTCATCACTGCTCACCATCACAGTATCTGATCTTTTGAGAGTCAGATTTTCCTTACACAAATGCATATCATTTTCACTCATTTCTACCTCTCCTTTTTCCAGTTCAGGAGACTGCCACTCAAGAATTCTGTTTTTCTCTAGATCTTTTCTCTCATTCTCACGAAAAAGGCTCAGAGCACTCAGAAACGAAGAAATAAGATATGGCAGAGAAGAGTGGAGTGCAGTCATACTGACAGGGGTTCCCTCAGACAAGGGTTTGTCAGTAGTCATCCTGACACCAGGAGAGTAAACAACCATAGCAGAGTCAGGGTTAGTGACAGTACCTGAGTCTTCAGTGTCCAAAGGACGAGAGGATAATGGTTGAACCATGAGAGCCGGACTGTCAGTATACTGGCATGCTTCCATACTTTGAATGAAAGGTTCTTGTGGAGCCTGGACAACCTGGACTGCTTCAGTAAAGTGTTTTGAAGGTTCTTGTGTATCCTGTCCGTCATATTGGTCTTTAAAAACATAAGATGAAATACCCCTCATAGAAGTGTCCTGATCAGTTTCAGGCAAGAGCTGCTCCTTGTCGTCATCCACCCTTTGAGCAGATGGTTCCTGTGGGACTTGATCTATGTGGACTGCTGATTCACTTTGAGAATCAGGTTCTTGTGTATCCAGATCAACAGTTGGAGCTTCTGATGGTTTTGCCTTAACATTCCTTTTCTTGGTTCGTGCAAAACAAATCTTCCGTTTTCGAACAACCGACTCAGCTATTTCTTTTCTTGCTTCAGTTTCCAGTCTTTTGATACGATCATAAGACATATCAACTTTGTGTGTCTGTGGAGATACAGTAGGACTGGAATCAGAGACAACCACACTATCAAGAAAGGATTGCACATCAGTAGCAGTAGCATCAGTAACTGGTACTGCATCAGCATCAAGTCCGGGATCAGAAGAGAGAATACTGTCCGGAGCAATACTGACAGGAGCATCAGTAGCAGAGCTGTTGTGAAGTGAGGTGTGTAGAGCATCAACAGCATCAAAATGAGAGTAGAGAGTGGACTTTCTTAATCTTTGCCTTTTGGAAGATGGTGATGAACCAGGTGCCACGACCTCAGGAGATATTTTGAATATCGATGACAATGGAACATTATCATCATCACTATCAGAATCAGTATCAACAACAGTTGTATGCTTTCTTCGTGAGGCTAAAATTTTGGATGCTATACCAACTGGTTGACTTCCTTATTTCTCCAGAGTATCAGTGTGGGAATGTAACAAGGTCCTTGATCCAGACGACTGAAAATGTCGTACTGATTTGGCTAACCTTGTGTGTTTTACAACTGATTGCTGTTGAGAGCCATCAGAGGTGGGATTTGAGTGTGTAGGAATCTGTTTAGGTTTTGTACTTGGGTTAGATCCAGAGGGGGTAGCAACAACAGGCCTCTGAATCAGAGTACGAGGATCTAAGCCATAAACAGTAGGCAATCTCTGTCGAAGAAGATGCCTGACCTGTTCAGGATATACTACATCACCCTGAAACATTTGTTTTCCCTTTAACATGTACTCCTGAAAGGATCTAGGAGTATTCTGAAACACAGGCAACAAGCAGTCATCTTGAAAAACAACATTAGGGCATAGGTATGTAAAAATCAAATGCAGGAAACGACCAAAGTAGACAGTTTCCCGATTCTCAGTTATTCTACTACCTATGGAATCAATTAGCATACTAGCAATATTAAAATCAGATCCATAGATTAGAGAGTACCCAATGTTTTGAGTTGCTTGAGTGAAAGCATCAAAGTTGGAGCTCTTGTTCATGAAGCACTTACCTATGGAATCAAAGAAAAAATTCCATTCTTGACGAAGCTTCGTCCTGACCAATCGACCCATTCTGGTCATATCACCATTGTAGCCAATTTTGGTGAAAAACTCCCTAAGCACCGCCTCCGAAAAGAAAGAAGTAAAGGATGTAGGGCTACCCAGGTGCAAAGCTCTTTGAACAGTAGTGGGAGTAACCTCATAGAGATCATTCCTGTAGGAAAAGGTAAGACCAGGCTGAGTATTAGAGGTACCTGGAGTATATGTGGCAGTACTCCAAATCTGCATTACTGCCTGTGCAGAAATTGCCTTGGGTTCCGTTAGAGCAAACCCAATTGAGCTAGAAACCAAAAAATCCTGAATGAGATGAAATTCAGATGAGGCTTTTGACTTGTCCAGAATAGCAGAGTAATTGTTGGTGACAAAAAGAACTCCATTATGGGTCAGATTCTTGTTTGTAGGAGATGGGAAGTGAGTTGCCGCCATTGTTGAGAGAAAAATACAGAGAGAATAGTATAGATAGGCAACAATGATAATAAGGTGGAAACGAAACAAATCTTTTGAGAAAAATTAGCAACACAATATCTCCGAAAAACCAGACTAATGATGACTATTGGACAGGTATCGTGTAAAAAATGAGTTGTCACGATTTCCAAGGACGCGTGATAAGGGGGCTATGCACAACGGTTGTATATTCCAGCGTGTAAGTGACACGCGAGGAACCACCTGGCATCACATAAGGCACTCAAAATATCCGCTTATTGACTATGTTAGAAAAAAAATCAATAATAATAAAATTATCGATTTTAATATTTCAAAAACATAATAATAAAGTATGAAGGAGCTCAACAGTCAAAAGAATAATGACTGTCTTGAAACACCACACTTTACTATCCCCATAGCTTCGAGCCAAACAAAACCTTTCAGTTGCCCTGTTGGATGCTATAAAAGCTGGAGCATTGAAACAACAGGCAATTCATAAAAAATACCATATATCAAAATGGCAGGAACCTTTGAATTCATGGATGTAGAAGCATTCTTGAATATGAACTGGCGTCAACAAGCAAATTATATTATTGATGAGTTTCTTGTTTTGTCGTTTCTGAACGATGAAGGTCTCATTGCTGATGATGAGATAGTTGAGGGGCCTATCTCCAATCCCTATGTGCACATCATTCGTCCTGGGTCGTATGATGTGCCCATCCTTGCAGATGATCAAGCTGTGGAGATCTGTATGATGCTCTTTCATCAGAGCTACTTGACGGGTTCAGAGGATGAGCTCTTCTTGGAATCCTGCAAGCTGCAAGCAGGAAAGAGAAGTCGAGAGGATGATGATGATGATTCAACATCAGGAGGTTGTCAAGCCCTGGAGATCCCAGATGGTATTATGACCAGTTGAACGGACAAGTAGTTATCATCAGAGGCAAGAGAACACAATAGCTTCTGGCTCTAGCTCTTCTGCCTCTGATGGAGCAGTCAAGTATTTGTCCTGGTTAAATAGATCATCTCATTGTAGACATAGTGAGTAGAGTTGAGCAGAAAGATTAGCTAGATAAATGTATGAGATTATATGAATGTAAAGATAATTTGAATCAAATAATGAAAAAGATCCATTATTTTGCTTTACATATCAGTATAAATGTTATGATGAATGCATAATCATGAATGAATTATCAGAACTACAGTCATCAGTAGCTCATAATAATTGCAAAGTGAAAGAAATGATATCACTTTAAACAATAAACTAACATACTCATCAGTATCTCATAATAATTGCAAAGTGAAAGAAAAGATATCACTTTAAACAATAAACTAACATACTCATCAATGCTACTAGTCACCATCAGGATTTAGCACAAATACTCCTTATCAGTAGTGGTATCAGTATCAACCATCAGTAGCAACAATCAGTATCAAGTATCAGGAGTTACTCGCTTGTAATCATTCCAAGTTCATTCACGAGTCTAGTAAAGACTGCCTCTGCCAGAGGCTTTGTGAATATATCAGCCAGTTGTTGATCTGTGGGAACGAAGTGAAGTTCAATCGTTCCTTCCATTACATGTTCACGAATAAAGTGATACCTGATACTGATATGTTTTGTAAGCGAGCGTTGGACTGGATTTCCTGTCATTGCAATAGCACTTTGATTATCACAATAAATAGGAATTTTAGAAAAGTGCAAACCGTAATCCAGCAGTTGATTTTTCATCCATAAAATCTAAGCACAGCAGCTTCCCGCAGCTATGTATTCAGCTTCTGCTGTCGAGGTAGAAATAGACTTCTGCTTCTTGCTGAACCATGAAACCAGTCGACCACCTAAAAAGTGACAGCTACCAGAAGTGCTCTTCCTGTCAATCTTACAGCCAGCAAAATCAGCATCAGAGTATCCTATCAGTGTGAAGTCTGATGCTCTGGGATACCATAAACCAAGATTTGGTGTCCCTTTTAGGTATCGAAATATTCTCTTTACAGCTATCAGATGCGGTTCTCGTGGTTGAGACTGAAATCTTGCACAGAGACAAGTTGCAAACATTATGTCAGGTCTACTGGCAGTGAGATAGAGGAGAGAACCAATCATTCCTCTATAGCTTGTGATATCCACTTCAATTCCTTCCTTAGAGTCAAGCTTAGTTGCAGTAGCCATGGGAGTACTAGCAGGAGTACTGTCTTGCATGTTGAATTTCTTGAGCAGATTTCTGGTGTACTTGGATTGATTGATAAAAATCCCTTCATCTGTTTGCTTTACTTGCAACCCCAGAAAATAGCTCATTTCTCCCATCATACTCATATGATATCTGGACTGCATTAACTTAGCAAACTTCTGACACATTGTAGCATTAGTAGATCCAAAGATTATGTCATCAACATATATTTGAATCAGGAGCAAGTCCTTGCCTTTTTGAATGTAGAACAAGGTTTTATCAATAGTGCCTCGTGTGAATCCACTATCAAGAAGAAACTGAGTTAGTGTTTCATACCAGGCCCTTGGAGCTTGCTTGAGGCCATAAAGAGCTTTATCCAGTCTATACACATGATCTGGATATTTAGGATCAATAAAGCCTGGAGGTTGTTCAACATAAACTTCTTCCTCCAATTCTCCATTTAAGAAGGCACTCTTAACATCCATCTGAAAGACCTTGAATTTCATGTGAGCAGCATATGCTAGAAATATTCTGATGGCCTCCAATCTGGCAACCGGAGCAAATGTTTCATCATAATCAATGCCTTTTTGCTGAGAATACCCTTTTGCGACAAGTCTGGCCTTGTTTCTTGTAATTACCCCATCAGAATCAGTTTTGTTTCTGAACACCCATTTAGTGCCCACAATAGATCTGTTTTTGGGTCGTGGAACAAGTTGCCAGACTTCATTTCTTTCAAACTCATTTAGTTCTTCTTGCATCGCAGTTATCCAGTCAGCATCTTTCAAGGCATCTTCAATTTTCTTTGGTTCTTCCTGTGAGAGAAAATTGTGAAATAGACACTCATTCTGAGTTGCATTCCTCGTTTGAACACCGACATCAGGATCTCCAATAATGAGATCAGGAGGATGCGCTTGTGTCCACTTTCTTGCTGATGGTAACATGGTTCTTGAACTTGATGCTCCCCCTGCATCCATGTCTTCCTCAAAAGAACTACCTTGAGTTGTATGCGAAGCTCCCCCTGCATTAGTGTCTGGAAAAAATCCATTTGAATCAGAATTACTCTGATGGCTGTCACTTGATGTACTGTCAGTACTGGCATCAGTGCTGTTATCAGTACTTCCATCAGTATCTGGAGAAGAGTTGTTTTCAAGAAGTTCATTATTTGTAATATTATCAGTAGGCTCCCCCTCAATGTCATCACTACTGATTTCAGCTTCTAGTTCATCTCCAAAGATCAATTCCTCATGAGTATCTTCATTAATCCCAGTGATTTTCCTGTCATCAAACGATACATTTACTGAGACATTCACAATCTTAGTTCTCAGATTGTATACCTTGAAAGCTTTTGTTGTGTCAGGATATCCAATAAAAATTCCTTCATCTGCTTTTGCTTCAAATTTTCCAAGCTTTTCTGGGTGAGGTCGTAAAATGAAGCATTTGCACCCAAACACATGCAAGTGTTTCAGGCTTGGTTTCTTCCCTTTAATCATCTGATATGGAGTCTTGCCATGTCTTGTGATCAGAGTACAGTTCTGAGTATAGCATGCAGTGTTAATAGCCTCTGCCCAAAAGTAAGTTGGGAGCTTTGCTTCTGCCCGCAATGTTCTTCATGCTTCAATTAAAGTTCTGTTTTTCCTTTCGACTACTCCGTTTTGTTGAGGAGTACCAGGAGCAGAGAATTGCTGTACAATTCCTTTTGATTTGCAGAAATCTTCCATTTTTGAATTTTTAAACTCAGTTCCATTATCACTGCGAAGAACTTTGACTCTGTTACTTGATTCATTTTCCAGCAACTTGACATGTTCTATCAGAATCTCTGGTGTTTCACTCTTTTTATGTAGAAAGTATACCCATGTAAACCTTGTATACTCATCAACAATCACTAGAGTGTATCTTTTCTTGTTGATATACATCACATTCACTGGACCAAATAGATCCAGATGCAGCAGGTGATAAGCCGTGTCTATTGAGTGTTCTGATATACTTTTGAAGCTGATTCTCTTTTGCTTTGACTTTTGACAAGCGTCACAGAGTCCATCAGAAGAGTACATTGCTTTTGGTAGACCTCTCACCAAATCTTTTCTTACTAACTCATTGATGTTGTTGAAATTCAAATGAGAGAGCTTCTTGTGCCAGTTCCAACTTTCATCTAGTGATGCTTTTGACAAAAGACACGTCATTTTCCCATCAGTAGCAGATTGTAAGTTGGCTTCATAGATGTTACCACGTCTATAACCCGTAAGAATCACTTTTCCATCTTTCTTACTAGTTATTTCACAGTGAGATTCATAAAAATTGACATGGTAGCCTTTATCTGTAATTTGACTGATGCTTAAGAGATTATGCTTCAGTCCTTCTACGAGAGCTACGTTTTGAATGATGACATTTCCAATCACAATATTGCCATATCCTAAGGTGTGTCCTATGTTTCCATCTCCATAGGAAACCTTTGGGCCAGCTTTCTTTTCAAACTCTGACAGCAGGGACTTATTTCCTGTCATATGTCCTGAACATCCACTATCCAGAACCAAAACATTTTTTTGTTGTTGCCCTGCAATCAATATTTCAATCAGTCAGAATTTTTAAGAACCCACACTTGTTGGGTCCTGTTTTTCAATTTCTTGTTAAGATTTGCAGCGGATTTTTTTCTTAAATCATGTTCAATTGAATTAACTCCACTTGAACTTGATTTAACAGAGTCTTTCTTAACATACACATTCTTAGTTAACAAATACAATTTATCACAAAAATTTGTACCTTTATTAAATTTAGGCAAAGGAACATAATTGTCATGGTACAAATTGTGATAACTAGTACATGTGTAAACTGAATGCCATTTGCTACCACAGTGAGAACAAGGATTCTGTGGTTTGTAATTAACATTTCTACTCCTAACATCAGAAATAGAAATTTCAACTCTCCTCTTTTTATTCTTCCTGCAATCAATGGCAAGATGATTAGTATTCCCACAGGTATGACATGTCTTTCTTGGAGCATTGGGAACATATTTATAATTGTTTGACTTGTCTATACCTAATTTTCCATTCCTATGCCTTTTAGGAATCTTCTCATTTTTCTTACCAGTCACTGCATTGATTTTTTTCTTTAATTTACCAGAGGAGAGATATCCTAAGTTCTTTTCTTTTGTGATTCTTTTCTGAACAGTCTCAGTGCATATTTTAACATCAATCTTACAAGAGGTTTTAGTATTGACACTTGAACAAGGAGCAACAGAAGATTCAATTTCTGTATTTGAGTTAATTTCTGTATCAGAAACAATTTCTATTTCTTTTTCAGAAATTAATTCAGTATTGGAACTTGAACCTTTATCAAAGATAGAATTGACTTTCATATCACTCGCAGGAACAAATTTTATGTCAGTGGACAGACTTATGTTTTCATCTTCTTTTGCCTTATTCTTCTTATATCCAAGACACTTTTTCCAGTTTCTATCATTTATAAGTAAATGAGTCTGTTTACCAGAATGAGTCCACACTCTTATTTGTTCTCGTTCTTTCCTTAACTCTTTTTCTAGAGATTCTATCTTTAACATCTGTTCTATTTCTATCCCTTTGAGTTTCTCACACAAGTTTTGAGTATTTTTTAAAATGACCAACTCAGTCTCTAAATACTCATTTCTTTCCTTTAAATCAGCTGACTCCTTTAAAATTCTGATGTTCTCCTTAGATTGATTATTATAGCTAATATGCAGATTCCTAAGGAAAGACTTTAATTCACATATGTTATCAGTATCAAAAGCATAAGCAGTTTTAGGTACCTTATCAGATGCTTCTTCAATTTCAGCCATCAATGCATAGTTTGTTTCTTCTTCTTCTTCTTCTTCTTCAGAATTAGAAGAATCCATCCATCCTTTGTTTGACATGACAAGCGCCTTTCCAGTTGATTTTCCAACTTTGGGTTTCTTGCATTCAGTTGCATAGTGACCCATCTTGTCGCAATTGAAGCATTTAATCTTAGAGAGATCAACTTTCTTCTGTTTACCTTTCCTGTCAGAATATTGATCTCCTTTTGACTTTCTTCCATCCTTCCTAAATTTGCCCTGCTTCATTCTTCTGAAACCTTTCACCATCATGGCCATCATCTGCACTAGTTCTTTGTCAGAGTCATCATCTGATTCCTCATCCGTACTGTCATCAGTATCAACATCAGTGTCTGACTTTATTACTACATGAGCTTTAGCCTTCATTTTTCCTTGGTGCACACGTCTTTCCTTTGATTCCACTTTCAAAGCCACAGATTTAGGCTTTGATCTTGTACCTTCCTTTTGCTTGATCTCTAGATCATATGTCTTCAACATTCCATAGATTTCATCAAGAGTCATCAAGTTCATCCTATAAGTGTGCCTTATAAGATTCTGTTGAGTTATCCATTCCATGGGTAAGGATCTTAAGAACTTGACGTTTGAGTCTTCAACATCATATACCTTTCCCACCAACGCCAATTCATTTAGCAAGGTAAGAAATCTATCATAGATTTCTGTAATGTCCTCATCATGCTTTGCCTCGAACTGCTCATATTCTTGAATGAGAATGCCCCTTCTATTTTTCTTGATTTCTTCAGTTCCTTGGCATTGAACTTCTAAGGCATCCCATATTTCTTTAGCAGTCTTACATGCAATAACTCTGTTAGACTAAACAGTATCTAAACCATTATGTAAGATATTTCTAACCTTTGCATCTTTGATTATTTGAGCTTTATCCTCAGGATTCCATTCACTCTTTTTCTTTGGTGCCAGTCCTGCAGGAGTTGTCTCGGTTGCTGCGACTGGTTCAGTTGGGATAAATGGTCCATTGCTTATTCTGTCTATGTAATCAGGATCTGAAGCTTCAAGATACATAAGCATTTTCACCTTCCATGTTGAAAACTCTGTTTTCTTCAACATCGGAATTTTCATGGTTTCATATCTGTTCCCCGACATTTCGATCGTTTCTGATTTGATAAATTATTAGTCTGCTCTGATACCAATTGTTACCCAGTATATGTCTATTACAGAAGGGGGGTTGAATGTAATTGTATGAAATAATCGAATAGACAAAGATATAAACAATCAATATCAACTTTTATTAAACTTTATAAAAACTGATACAAACTCTCTCAAGAAACTATGAGTTCTTAAGAGCTGCTAGGTTTACAAAGATACTCGTGTTAAAGATATTACTTTCGTAAAACCTATCCTGTGTTTATATATACACACAGCTACACATTCTGTTACACAAGATAATCTTCATTTAATTAAATTGATCTTCTTGTCTCTTATCTTCTGTAACAGCTTATATAAGATATATCTTCATCATATCAATCCTTTCCTGAAATCACGGAATAGTATCAATTACCAACAACCGACTTATCCTGCCACTGATGATGATATCATCAGACGTCATCTCCTGATGCTCTAAGTACTGATGCTATCCGATCCTGATGCAATCATTAAATCTTCATTTTCCAACATAGTTCTTTGAATCTTGATGAGTATCACCTGCAGTTCTGTGTATGTTCTCTGTTCTAAAAACTTAGTGGAAATCACAAATGTACCTTTCTCAAGAAAATTGATCAGGATGTTCCAGGCTCCATTTGCTTTAACCCCAGCTTTCAGAAAGATCACAGTATTCCTCAGTGTAGTGAAGTAAACATGATTATCAGGATTTACACTTCTTATGTTCTGAATTATGACTTCTGTAACGCCCCCAAATCCGGGGTCAAAGGATTTGGTTGTCACACTGCACTCTTAATCCAAACAACCTGTTCAATATAAAATCAACACAATAATAATAATATCTGTGACCCCAACTCTACCAAGAATCTTTAAAGGTTATAGTGCTAGAAACAAGAATCCAAAATTTCATTACAAACAATCTTTCTTCTTTACAACCATTCTCTTTACATACAATCTAAAACACTAGTAGAACTTCGATAAGAAGTATGCCAGGCCACTACTCTTATACAATATCTTATTCAATAGAAAACATCTATATACAAAACCTATCACTAGCTCCAATGCTCTGGATCAAAACGTCTTTATGTAATGTCCTTCCCCATCTCTGATCAGCTACGCAGACAACTCTCGCCAATACACCTTCTTACCGGCAGGCTAAAATATATATAAATAAAACAAGTATGAGCGAATGAATTGCTCAGCAAGCGCATGATCAAATATAATACGAAAGGTTTCCAAAATAAACTTTGGATTTTCAAATAACAACTTTTGTTTTTGAACAATTAAAATCTCTAAAATTTTCAAATTAAGTTTGGTAATTTACCACAATTTCTCATTCAGTTTCTCGCAACCGAATAGTTTTTAAAACACAAAAGATTTATATTGGTCGTTACGATGATCGAATCAACAATAACTACAATAGTATGTAGAAAATATGAAATAAATATAACTCATACGTCTTCAAGACCATAGCTTGTACAAAAATACTAATTTTTAAGATAACAGATCTATTCACAACATTTTCTGAAACCAACAACTCTGGAAGGTTAGAATAATCAAGGGGTAAGAATAAGCCAACACGCTCGGTCAAGGAATAAAGAACGCACTTCAAGACTTCAACATGGTACCGACTGGATATGCGGTATGAATAAAACTCATCAAGATAGATATCTCACGACTGCCAATGGAATCAAGGAAGTGGATTTCGACTATTTGGAATCCAAATGTATTAAGAGTAAGTGATTTCAGCAAGATTGAAACCACTATTATTAATCAACGAACCAACAATTTTACGCAACGAATAAACCTGAATATCAGGTCATAACTCACAAGTATAAAACATATGGATGTAACTCATCCCAAAAATAAGAACTTATTCTAGAATTGGATTTTCACATTTTATCAAATCAAAGGTTGTGCTGCTGGCCAGCCACGCAACAACCCCGGACTAGCTCATGCATAGTCCTCTACGGATCCATGGCCAATCTGGGCCTAAATTACATCGACCATAAATGGCCCGACCAATAATTGGTCCATTTTTAAAAACATTCCAATCCTATATTATATACGTCAGGTGTCAGAACAATTGACAACCTTACTTCGACAATCAGGCGTCGGAAGAATCGACAACCTAATACAACAATTGCTGGAAAACTCACGTTCCAGGAAACAGTTCAATTATGAAGAATCAATAAAGGGATAGCAATATAATCTACTATCGACGAGATCGACACAACAATGGGGAGTACACATGGCAAGTAACAACATCATAAATATCGACGAGATCGATGCAACAACTGGGATAATAATGAAGAATAAACAATGACATGCTCAACAAGGTTAAGTCTGATATGAAACAGACAATATGATATCAACAGAAAGTGTAACAAGTCAATATAGAGTAGGGTTCAAAGAATAAACAATAACATGCTTAAAAAGATTGAATCTGATATGAAACAGACAATATGATATCAACAGAAAAGGGTAACAAGTCAATATAGAGTAGGGTTCAAAGAACAGGCTCTAGATGGCCTCAATAGTTCAAATCATCACATTATGGAAGAATTAATTAAGGTTTACCAATCTGGTAAATGACAAGAGAGTCAAGTTCAAGTTTAAGAAGAATTCAAGGTGAAGTTTATAAATGAAGAAAACAAGGGTTTATCAACTTCTGACAGAAATAGTTCAAGTCCTTCGAACATGTACTTATAATAGATAAGCCTTGTACTTGAAGGAAGTAAACTAAATCATGCACAGCATATATGAATTCGAATCAGGGAATGGATCAGATGATCGCATTAACAAGAAAGGATAACAAGGTTTGCATAGGTGCAAGGTGAAAAATGGAATACTTGAAGGGCAAGCAACACCACTTCAGAATTTCAGAATAGGTTTTCCCTCATAGGGTTCACAAGTTCCCGCTCATCTAGGGTTGGTAATATTCCAACCTAATGTTTTAAAATCATGTCTTTTAAAAGAAAGCCTTAGTATACGGCCCATAATTATCTCTTCAAACTTTTCAATATAATAAGTATATCTTTCCAATCAATATGAAAATATGAATCTAAACTCAAAAGGTATAAAAGAGTACTCGTCAATTTACGAGATTAAATAACATACTTGCAATTCAATGCAAAGAAATCAACATTTGAAAATTCAGTAATAAGCATTCAACATGCATACTAGTAATTCAAGATAATATCCCTTAATTAATAAGCAAGGGTATAAACACTTGCCTCTGGTCCTTAGCTATTTCGTAACGCTGAAACAATACGATTCCCTCCTTATCCTGTCTTATCGCACGATTCTCTACTCCCGTCCTTCTTTGCTTTAATGCTCTTGCGAAAACCACTAGTCTGCTTCTACCATTTCGAATCCACGTAACTCGCTTGACGACAATCCCCATACTATAAAAAGTCAACATCCGAGTCAACGGCCTCGTAAATCTCACTTTCTAACATAACCGACAAATTTCTATCCCGTCTACCCCTCGTGATAACATTAGACACAACCAATTACTCAAACAAGTCTCCACACAATTTATTCGCATGCATGACTCAACAACAGATAATTCACATCATTCACATAACACATTTAAACAAGTAACCGGTTACGTATCGGACGCCCGGTCTAATTTACGATATTTAAAACTCAGACACTAGCCCTAGTACGGGCATATACGGACTATAAAACACATTACACAACTCATACAAACCATATAGCACTTATAACTATTTTTAAAACATCACACGAAACTTATTTGAATTTAAATAAGCCACAAACAATTTTTAAATCAAAAATCGGATTTTTAAATCCAATATAAGTATTTTAAATGAAATTAAATCAATTAATAAAATTAATTGACACTCTTTAAATACTCAAACTATTTTTAAATAAATAAGTAGGCTTGAAAATAATTAAACTAAATTTTAAATTAATTAAATCTAATTAATAATCAATTTTTAAGAATTAACTGATTAAAAGAATTAATCAATTAATTAAATAAATTAATTATTAATTTAAAATAATTAAAATAAATAAATTTAATCAATTTTCGAATTTAAAATAATAAATAAGATTTTCCAGAATTTTCTGAATAATGAAATGTATTTTTAAATCAAAGATATGATTTTTAGAATTTTTAAAACAATTTTCGATTTATTTTAAAAAATAAAACTCAGAAACACTTTTCAGAAAAGAAATTAGGGTTAGGGGGATTGAAACCGGGTCGGGTTAGGGTTTGAAAACGGGTTGCCAAGAACGTTTCCGGGTTGGCGAAGAACACCACCGGAAAACTGGGTTTCCCAGTTTCCGGCGTGGTTCCGGCCACCGAAAACTTCTCTGACGGTTCCAAACGTCCCCAAACTCGCGGCTTTTATCCCTCCTTCAACCCACACATACCCAACAACACTTATACCAATCAAAGCGTACCAACACCAGCAACAACAACTCGCAATCAGTCGGGAAAACCCCAGAAACCGGCGACCTCGATTTTTCCGGTCAACCCTGAAACCTAAACCAAATTTAACACCGCTTACACAGGTAGATTCTAAGTCTCACGATCTATCTATTCGCTTAATCAAAATCAAGGACCAATCGATCACGCACAAATCCGGCAAAACCACAACTTTCCGATGAGCTTTTAAAAATTCGAATAGCTCGATTTATACAACCAAAACTGAAATAAAAATCATATTCATACTCCTTACAACACATACAAGCCAGTCATGTCATCAATTATCAAGAAAAATCACGAATGAAGATTCCCCCAAATTAAATCAAAAATTCGAAAATAAATAAATAATTAAAAATCGGAAAGATCAGAAAATCATACCCACATGAATTTTGATGGTGGATTTAGGTAGAGGATGATGAGAGATTCGATTTGGTTACAAGAACATCGAAATCGGATTCCGATAACGCCTTCAAAAGTTGGTTTGATTCTCAAGAACACGAAAAACACGTTTCAGGGGTTTTTAGATTTTTAACTGTAATTAAGCTTTATTACACGCAAAACAAAGTACGATTTGCCTTTTTATATTAAACGGAAAATAATACCCCAAACGACATTTTTGGATCGATACTGATCCGATAGATCGCTTTAAATACAATATAACAGAATATATGCTTTAAACCTTTAATAAAGCAGAATACACGTTTTTCGAAACGATAATCATCCATAAAGTACAGATAAATACAAGTATCGTTTAATACAAAATATACGAACCAAAATACCTCTATTACGAATATTTTTGAGTACTTCCCACTTTAACGAATGAAATATTGGTACGAACGATATACCAATCTCCCAAATAATTTGGGAACGATCCAAATTTTCTTTTCGATAATTAAAATAAAATAAAATAGTATGACACCCTTTTCAAAATAATTTCAAATTCCCCACACATTTCACATAGCACCACAATATCACATATTCAATCATTTAACGAATAACTTAGCACGTTTAAACAGATAAATCATTTAATAACTCTTAATATGAAATTAAAATTTCATTTCACATCATATAATAACACGTAATTTTCTCGGATCTTACATCCTTTCCCCCTTAACAGGATTCTGTCCTCAGAATCAACTTGCGCAAACATAGGTGGATATTTCTCCAACATCTCATTCTCAAATTCCTAGGTTGACTCTTCAACCTTAGGATTTCTCCTCATACTCATACTAATTTGACTCCTCTATTACTCATCACTCTCTCATACTGACTCAATATCTCAATTGGTTACTCAACATAGAACAATTTAACTAAATCTCTATAGGTTCGTATTTTATGAAATACACTATGAATACACCACTCATGGAGTGGTACGCAAACTTATACGCAACTTTCCTAACACGCAGTAAACCGACATAAGGTAGCAATTCAAAATTGTCATAATAACTGTTGTCGTAAGAAAATCTAATCAACGGTAAATGGTCCTTCCAATTACCTTAAAAATTTAGTACACAACCATAGTCTGTCTGAATTCTTTAATTAAGTCGCGGATCTCTGCCAAATACAATTGAACCCGTCATTCCATGTCGTAATCTTATCTCATTCAAATAGAGACGAACCAACTCACCCAATGAATACCTCTCATTAATCGGTCAATAATAACTCAAATACTATCATGATTAGCTCTAAGCCTTAACAACTCTACTGCAAAGTCTATCTTAATATGTTTCCACTTCCATTCAGGAATCTCTTTAGTTGTAATCGTCTTCTATACCTCTGCTATTCTGTCTTCCTTTTTTCCAACACCTCAAGTACTTAGATATTCACCAACACTAGTATCCTTTTGAAACCCCTCATATGTATTCTTGCACTTCTTTCTTATTCCTTATACTTTCTCGTTCCCTCCTATAATTGAATCCTTTTCTTTTTCCATAACTCTTTCCTTTATGTGGCCCTTTCTCTTTAATCAATCCTGGTTGAATTCTTATTTCCGTCATTCCTTCTAGTTGATCTCTTGTTATCATAACCTTAAAACTCTATCCTTTCTAATCCTTGTACCGAAGATATTTACGTCTCTAATCTCCCTTTTTCTACTCATACTATCAGCCATCCATATTCTTGGGTCAACTCTATCTACCTCCAATGTATCTATCAACTGCTTTCAACGATCACATACCTTTTATGCCAATTAACTCTTCAGCTGAAAACAACCCTTCATTACCTTATCCATTGTCTTTAAATCCTTATTAACACCTCTTCGTCTTCTTTTCCTATTTACAATTGGGAGAATATTCCTTATCAACTTGGTGACTTAATCCCATATCTTTAAAATTGTTCTACCTAGTTCCAATAACTTAATTGCTCTCCATCTGATTTCTAAATAATTCAGAAGATACATCCACAGTAACACTCAGGACACCTTTTCCATGGTTCCATCTCATTCCCAAACAGCTTGATCAACTCGACATTATCTTGATTCTCATTCTATACATCCACATTGACTGGCAAGATCTACCTTAACTATCGTGAGCAAAAGACTTGCAATCATATCATACAATCCTGAAATACTCAAAGATCAACTCATTCTCCATTATTAGCCTATCATCAAATCTTAAAAGTTCTTCTCATTGAGACAAAAACCTATTATGTCCATCTTCCACAACACGGGATATCATTAGCACAATTACACATTTTTCCCCAAATTTCCAATCAACTCTTGAATTATCTAACTTCACCTTTCCATATCGTAACGTTAATCGATAGAAAGAGAACAACTGGCTCCGTTATATGTTACTAGTAGTCTAATCGCATCGTAATCCGCTTTCGCTCGTGGTAATTCAATCGCAAATTCTTCGTTAATTATGGTAGGGTAAATTTCAGTTCACCCTAATGGCATACCTCCCAGATTATTTGGTATAACAAAAATTCATGATATTTTGAAGTGAAAAGATTCTATATCGTAGCAGATGTCCCACAATTGGGGTTACCAAATCTGTATATTCCAAAGCAAACATTATTGGAAGTGAAAGAATTACTGAGAGACCAATTTGATCACATGAACTCAATGTTGTGTGTCTCTATTAAGACAGTACTAAAGGTAATTAGCCTTCTTGTATTTCACAACACACAAGTGACGGCGTCCCGTCAGACTTCTATCACATAGACAGATAGTCCTTGTGTCCCCTATAAATAGGGTTGTTTACCTCAGTTGGAGTAGAGAAATATGAAAGAAATTTAGAGTCGGAATGACAACCAGGGCCTTTCGATAAGAATTCTCAAATACACACCTTGGATTGAAATTGAATAGATTCCAAAGGTGTTATTTCAGAAAAGAAGAACAACCAGAAAGGAAGTATCAACAAATAGTGTTACATCACAATTAGAGTTATCCACTCCGGAAGAATGAAGGAGTTGGAATTTAAATAAAATATTTTCAACAGGCTTCACAAATTTGAAATAGATGTCACAACAACCTCTGATGCAATTGCAATCATGATTGATCAAAAGTATCAAGTACAAGGTCAAAAGGTGGAATATATTCACCAACACAGCTTCGTTTAAGGAAATGTCAAATATTTCCTTAGGATGGGAAGGTATTACCAAGGTCTTCACATATGACTCCTCCGTCGACTCCTTCGATAGCTCGTTATTCGATTTCAGCCCTTCTTCTCCACGTTATTCGATTTCAGCCCTTCTTTTCCACGTTATTCGATTTCAGCCCTTCTTTTCCACGTCGCAAGGTTATCAATATTGTACGTCGTCGTCGACTCGTAATAGTCCTCGAAGATTCCGTCATAGACGTCTACAAACGCAAGAAGTTCTATCCATTTCAGCACAACTATCTCAATCAAATACCTCCATCTGAACTCACTCAGCGGTACTATATCCAATAGTCCAATACGAACTCTAAATGAGCTCTGACGTTCCTTATATAACTATATACACTCCCACACACTCTCGTTTCTAGTTTTACTATAACCCTTGCTCTGATACCAACTGTAACGCCCCCAAATCCGGGGTCAAAGGATTTGGTCGTCACACTGCACTCTTAATCCAAACAACCTGTTCAATATAAAATCAACACAATAATAATAATATCTGTGACCCCAACTCTACCAAGAATCTTTAAAGGTTATAGTGCTAGAAACAAGAATCCAAAATTTCATTACAAACAATCTTTCTTCTTTACAACCATTCTCTTTACATACAATCTAAAACACTAGTAGAACTTCGATAAGAAGTATGCCAGGCCACTACTCTTATACAATATCTTATTCAATAGAAAACATCTATATACAAAACCTATCACTAGCTCCAATGCTCTGGATCAAAACGTCTTTATGTAATGTCCTTCCCCATCTCTGATCAGCTACGCAGACAACTCTCGCCAATACACCTTCTTACCGGCAGGCTAAAATATATATAAATAAAACAAGTATGAGCGAATGAATTGCTCAGCAAGCGCATGATCAAATATAATACGAAAGGTTTCCAAAATAAACTTTGGATTTTCAAATAACAACTTTTGTTTTTGAACAATTAAAATCTCTAAAATTTTCAAATTAAGTTTGGTAATTTACCACAATTTCTCATTCAGTTTCTCGCAACCGAATAGTTTTTAAAACACAAAAGATTTATATTGGTCGTTACGATGATCGAATCAACAATAACTACAATAGTATGTAGAAAATATGAAATAAATATAACTCATACGTCTTCAAGACCATAGCTTGTACAAAAATACTAATTTTTAAGATAACAGATCTATTCACAACATTTTCTGAAACCAACAACTCTGGAAGGTTAGAATAATCAAGGGGTAAGAATAAGCCAACACGCTCGGTCAAGGAATAAAGAACGCACTTCAAGACTTCAACATGGTACCGACTGGATATGCGGTATGAATAAAACTCATCAAGATAGATATCTCACGACTGCCAATGGAATCAAGGAAGTGGATTTCGACTATTTGGAATCCAAATGTATTAAGAGTAAGTGATTTCAGCAAGATTGAAACCACTATTATTAATCAACGAACCAACAATTTTACGCAACGAATAAACCTGAATATCAGGTCATAACTCACAAGTATAAAACATATGGATGTAACTCATCCCAAAAATAAGAACTTATTCTAGAATTGGATTTTCACATTTTATCAAATCAAAGGTTGTGCTGCTGGCCAGCCACGCAACAACCCCGGACTAGCTCATGCATAGTCCTCTACGGATCCAAGGCCAATCTGGGCCTAAATTACATCGACCATAAATGGCCCGACCAATAATTGGTCCATTTTTAAAAACATTCCAATCCTATATTATATACGTCAGGTGTCAGAACAATTGACAACCTTACTTCGACAATCAGGCGTCGGAAGAATCGACAACCTAATACAACAATTGCTGTAAAACTCACGTTCCAGGAAACAGTTCAATTATGAAGAATCAATAAAGGGATAGCAATATAATCTAGTATCGACGAGATCGACACAACAATGGGGAGTACACATGGCAAGTAACAACATCATAAATATCGACGAGATCGATGCAACAACTGGGATAATAATGAAGAATAAACAATGACATGCTCAACAAGGTTAAGTCTGATATGAAACAGACAATATGATATTAACAGAAAGTGTAACAAGTCAATATAGAGTAGGGTTCAAAGAATAAACAATAACATGCTTAAAAAGATTGAATCTGATATGAAACAGACAATATGATATCAACAGAAAAGGGTAACAAGTCAATATAGAGTAGGGTTCAAAGAACAGGCTCTAGATGGCCTCAATAGTTCAAATCATCACATTATGGAAGAATTAATTAAGGTTTACCAATCTGGTAAATGACAAGAGAGTCAAGTTCAAGTTTAAGAAGAATTCAAGGTGAAGTTTATAAATGAAGAAAACAAGGGTTTATCAACTTCTGACAGAAATAGTTCAAGTCCTTCGAACATGTACTTATAATAGATAAGCCTTGTACTTGAAGGAAGTAAACTAAATCATGCACAGCATATATGAATTCGAATCAGGGAATGGATCAGATGATCGCATTAACAAGAAAGGATAACAAGGTTTGCATAGGTGCAAGGTGAAAAATGGAATACTTGAAGGGCAAGCAACACCACTTCAGAATTTCAGAATAGGTTTTCCCTCATAGGGTTCACAAGTTCCCGCTCATCTAGGGTTGGTAATATTCCAACCTAATGTTTTAAAATCATGTCTTTTAAAAGAAAGCCTTAGTATACGGCCCATAATTATCTCTTCAAACTTTTCAATATAATAAGTATATCTTTCCAATCAATATGAAAATATGAATCTAAACTCAAAAGGTATAAAAGAGTACTCGTCAATTTACGAGATTAAATAACATACTTGCAATTCAATGCAAAGAAATCAACATTTGAAAATTCAGTAATAAGCATTCAACATGCATACTAGTAATTCAAGATAATATCCCTTAATTAATAAGCAAGGGTATAAACACTTGCCTCTGGTCCTTAGCTATTTCGTAACGCTGAAACAATACGATTCCCTCCTTATCCTGTCTTATCGCACGATTCTCTACTCCCGTCCTTCTTTGCTTTAATGCTCTTGCGAAAACCACTAGTCTGCTTCTACCATTTCGAATCCACGTAACTCGCTTGACGACAATCCCCATACTATAAAAAGTCAACATCCGAGTCAACGGCCTCGTAAATCTCACTTTCTAACATAACCGACAAATTTCTATCCCGTCTACCCCTCGTGATAACATTAGACACAACCAATTACTCAAACAAGTCTCCACACAATTTATTCGCATGCATGACTCAACAACAGATAATTCACATCATTCACATAACACATTTAAACAAGTAACCGGTTACGTATCGGACGCCCGGTCTAATTTACGATATTTAAAACTCAGACACTAGCCCTAGTACGGGCATATACGGACTATAAAACACATTACACAACTCATACAAACCATATAGCACTTATAACTATTTTTAAAACATCACACGAAACTTATTTGAATTTAAATAAGCCACAAACAATTTTTAAATCAAAAATCGGATTTTTAAATCCAATATAAGTATTTTAAATGAAATTAAATCAATTAATAAAATTAATTGACACTCTTTAAATACTCAAACTATTTTTAAATAAATAAGTAGGCTTGAAAATAATTAAACTAAATTTTAAATTAATTAAATCTAATTAATAATCAATTTTTAAGAATTAACTGATTAAAAGAATTAATCAATTAATTAAATAAATTAATTATTAATTTAAAATAATTAAAATAAATAAATTTAATCAATTTTCGAATTTAAAATAATAAATAAGATTTTCCAGAATTTTCTGAATAATGAAATGTATTTTTAAATCAAAGATATGATTTTTAGAATTTTTAAAACAATTTTCGATTTATTTTAAAAAATAAAACTCAGAAACACTTTTCAGAAAAGAAATTAGGGTTAGGGGGATTGAAACCGGGTCGGGTTAGGGTTTGAAAACGGGTTGCCAAGAACGTTTCCGGGTTGGCGAAGAACACCACCGGAAAACTGGGTTTCCCAGTTTCCGGCGTGGTTCCGGCCACCGAAAACTTCTCTGACGGTTCCAAACTTCCCCAAACTCGCGGCTTTTATCCCTCCTTCAACCCACACATACCCAACAACACTTATACCAATCAAAGCGTACCAACACCAGCAACAACTCGCAATCAGTCGGGAAAACCCCAGAAACCGGCGACCTCGATTTTTCCGGTCAACCCTGAAACCTAAACCAAATTTAACACCGCTTACACAGGTAGATTCTAAGTCTCACGATCTATCTATTCGCTTAATCAAAATCAAGGACCAATCGATCACGCACAAATCCGGCAAAACCACAACTTTCCGATGAGCTTTTAAAAATTCGAATAGCTCGATTTATACAACCAAAACTGAAATAAAAATCATATTCATACTCCTTACAACACATACAAGCCAGTCATGTCATCAATTATCAAGAAAAATCACGAACGAAGATTCCCCCAAATTAAATCAAAAATTCGAAAATAAATAAATAATTAAAAATCGGAAAGATCAGAAAATCATACCCACATGAATTTTGATGGTGGATTTAGGTAGAGGATGATGAGAGATTCGATTTGGTTACAAGAACATCGAAATCGGATTCCGATAACGCCTTCAAAAGTTGGTTTGATTCTCAAGAACACGAAGAACACGTTTCAGGGGTTTTTAGATTTTTAACTGTAATTAAGCTTTATTACACGCAAAACAAAGTACGATTTGCCTTTTTATATTAAACGTAAAATAATACCCCAAACGACATTTTTGGATCGATACTGATCCGATAGATCGCTTTAAATACAATATAACAGAATATATGCTTTAAACCTTTAATAAAGCAGAATACACGTTTTTCGAAACGATAATCATCCATAAAGTACAGATAAATACAAGTATCGTTTAATACAAAATATACGAACCAAAATACCTCTATTAAGAATATTTTTGAGTACTTCCCACTTTAACGAATGAAATATTGGTACGAACGATATACCAATCTCCCAAATAATTTGGGAACAATCCAAATTTTCTTTTCGATAATTAAAATAAAATAAAATAGTATGACACCCTTTTCAAAATAATTTCAAATTCCCCACACATTTCACATAGCACCACAATATCACATATTCAATCATTTAACGAATAACTTAGCACGTTTAAACAGATAAATCATTTAATAACTCTTAATATGAAATTAAAATTTCATTTCACATCATATAATAACACGTAATTTTCTCGGATCTTACAACTTCCACCTCTGCATTGTCGTTGACTTCTAATCCGTCTTCAACTCTACAGAAGGTTTTATAAGCCATCTCCCATTCACTTCCATGCTTGCTTGCCAAATCCATCATCTTTTTCTTTCTTACTTCAGATTGCACCTTGGATCTTTTTAGCTTTTCAATCCTTAGAACTGCTTGGTGTCTTTCTTTCTCAGCATGTCTGGCATCTATTGCAGCTCTTTGAGCTCTTATCGCTTCCAAGGTTGCTTCTTCTTCTTGTGACAGAGGATTTGCTTCTTCTTCCATATTATCCTCCCAGATTGGATATTCAACAGGATCTGGATAATATGGCTCATGCTCCTCCTGAATTGGTTGCTCTTGCATGACCTCAAATACCTCTTCACTATTCTCCTCTTCTTGTACAAGTTCTTCTATCCAGTACTGTCTTATCGGAATAGCTTCGATAGCTCGTTATTCGATTCTAAGCCCTTCTTTTCCACGTCGCAAAGTTATCAATATCGTACGTTGTCATCGACTCGTAATAGTCCTTAAAGATTCCGCCGTAGACATCTACAATCGTAAGAAGTCCTATCCATCTTTAGCACAATCATCTTAATCGAATACCCCTATCTTAACTCACTCATTGGTACTATACCCAATAGTCCAACACGAACTCTAAATGAGCTCTGACGTTCCTTATATAACTATATACACTCCTACGCACTCTCGTTTCTAGTCTTACTATAACCCTGTGTTAATCCCAAATGACCTAACAGAATTGTAAAAGGGGGGGGGGTGTTGAATACAATTCTAGATATTTCGAAACTTAAAACAACTTACAATTAAAACTTTACTGAAAATAAAAACACAAGCAAATATAAAATTTCAGTTGGATGTTTTGAGGATCTAACTGAGATGTTTTTATTGCGGAAATAATCTGTGTTACAAATTGTATCACAGCTCTCAGTTCTTGATACAAAGTGAGAGTGCTCTTGAGAAAGCTAATACAAACTATTTTATCTCACTCACATATATAAAAAATGAACTGCTACACTTGGTTATATAACCCAAGTTTTACAATGCTATTTTTGGCTACTCTAAAGTACACTAAAGGTAACCGCCAGTAGCTTGCTTTTCATCCCTTTTGTCCAATGGTCCTTGGAGATCTTTGTCTTCTGTCTTCAGGTTTATAATGATCCCACTCAAGAACCAGATTGGAAGTTGGAATGTTTCCTTATTCCCTATGTCCATTTTGATGGCTTCCAATGCAAAGTACACTTCCACATCTCCTTTTGATCTGTTAGAAAACTGTCACTATCACTTTGTCAACTATTCAAAAAAGTGATAATGATTCGTTGATAGCAGTAAGATGTGTTTCGTTGAAAGCTTTATTCTTCGTTTCGTTGATGGTATAATCCTCGTTTCGTTGATAGAGTAATCTTCATTCCGTTGATAGAGTAATCTTCATACCGTTGACATGTCTTCACTTAGGCAAAATTACAAGGCATAATATATTTACAATTCACCAACCTATTTTGCCTATCTAGTACTTAGTCAACATGACTTAGAAAACCTATCTAATACCTACAACAAAATGCATATCAAACTATGAAGTATTGTACAATGCAATTGCTACATCACTCATTTCGTTGATGAGCTTCCTGTCAACGAAAGCTGCAAAGCATGCCATTCCGTTGACAGTTACAAAATGACTTAATACAAAATCTACTAAGTGTTTTATAATTATCATCAAGAACAACATATTCCTAACAATCTCCCCCAATTTATGACTGATAGAATAACAGCCATAAATCAAGAGCCTTGATGATAACAAAAACACTCAGACATATTACAAATGATAAAAGTAGAAATTGCATTGAGGTTCATGATTTATTGAAAATTAATGAAATACAAAGTAGAAAAGTCTTACAAATTTCATCTCTTTCTCTGTGGCAGTGTTTTCTTCCCCTTCCTTGCATTATTCTCCTCAATTTGAGCTTGGAGCCTCCTATAGAAAATCTTCTCTTCTTCATCTTGATTCCCCAACTTGGACTGCATTGATCTCAGAGTATCATTGGATGCCTTTTCCAGTTGGTCTTCTATTCTGAAGAATCTTCTACAGTTGTCTCTGTCTCTAAACTCCATCATCCAATAGGGTTGGAGATGGATCTTCTTTCCAGATTGAGGGACTTTGAGAACCCTGGGAAGTGCATCAGGCTTGTTTCAGCTTGCCTTGATTTGACAGATTTTGGAGACCACCTCAAACTTGGCAGTTTTGGTAAAGCCAAAGTCTTTCTTCAAGCATTTGAACACTGAGAGCAGTGTTTGGTAGTCTTCTCCTAAAATCTTGTAGAGAGGCCAAGTTTGTTCCCTTCCACCTTTGTAGACAAATACCAATATCTCTGGCAGTCTATGAGAAGTTGCAATACCTCTCACTTCCACCAAGTCATTAAGATCAATATTTAGGCTAGACTCCTCCCTGATGTCAGCAATGTACATGAAGTCTTCTAGATTGGTGGGAGGTTTCTCAACTTGCTGTCTTCTCACAAATACTGGCTTAGCCTTAACAGCCCTTTGCCTTTCTTTCTTCTTTGCATCCATTTCAAATAGAAACTTTGGGAAGTTAGCCTCATCTAGCTCAATTTGCTCTTCCTTTGGCTGAATTGGCTGATCATGAAAATTTACTGGATGTTCAGGATCACAGGCTAACTTGTCTTTGAGGATTAGATCATGAAAAGTTGGAGGTTCAATTGGTGTAGAAGATTCTGTGGCATTACTCTGAGAGTCATCATTATCAAAAGCTATGTTTCTCTTAGCTCTTGCCTTGGGTTGCCTTGTGCTCTTCTCTTTACTCCTTTCCTCTCTGGCTTTTTCTTCTAGCTGTCTTTCTTCTTCATCAAGAGATTGAGCAACTGCAAGTGCTTGCATAGTTGTTCTTTCTGATTCTTCAGCCTTAGCCTCAGCAAAATTTGGGTGACCAGCCCAAACACAGATTTCTTGTCCATTCCTGTAGACAATTGTTCTTTGTTTCCTTATCTCAGGATCATTGCTTTCCTTGCATTTTGTGATAAGTAGTCCAAGAAGCTTGAGCTCATCTGGATAAGGTGAAGGATAAAAAGTTCTTGCTATATTTTTGCCCTTTGGTTTAGTAGGGGACTTGGGAGATAGGCTTCCTTGAAGTGTAGCTTGTTCCACATCCCTAATGCATGAAGTTTGTCCCTTTTCTTTCCTTGGACCTTGAGTAACTCCATGTAGAAGGGGCTTTAGACAATAAGAAGAATTAGACTGTGGCTCCCATTCCGTTGACACTAAAACCATGGCATTCGTTGATGGTGCTGTAGAAGTAGCTTGATCCGTTGATGGATGTCTGGTCTTTGCAGATTCAGCTATCTTCTTGATTCTTGAGTCTATGCTAGACCATTGGTCCTTAATCTGTTCTGCAAGTTGTAGCCTCATAGATGCTTGCTGAATCAGGTCAATGCCATCCAGTTTATCCTTTCCTGACTCCCCCATTTCTAGTGGCTCCTTTGGTAAGGAAATGGCTGGGACCATAACCTTTGTTATTTGAATGTCTAGCTCCTTAGATTTCTCCCCCTTTTTGTTATCATCAAGAGAGATGATAGGGAGTCCCTGAGCTGCCACTAGCTGGGCTAGGAGTTGTGTTTGCTTCTCCTGTTCCTTCTACATTTGAGAGAGAGTAGCTTCCACCTTGTCCACTCTGGAAGAGAGAGTCTTCAAAGAGGTAGCCACTTCAGGTTCCTTAGAGAAAAACCTGTTCATCTTGGACACAGTGAGAAGATGAAGCTTTTCATCTAGCCTCCTGTCAATAGCATCCTTAAGATTGCTAATGGAGTCCTTGATTTCTCTAGCTTCAATCCTTGTCTGCATCATCTGTAGCCTTTGGATTTCTAATGAATCCATGACAGCCTTGTAGAGTTTCTTGTCATTGGCATTTGCAGACTCATGAGCCAGATATGCCTCATTGTACTGCCTTGTAATTGCAGCATCCAGGTTGATTCTTCCTTGCATATCCTGAGAAAGCCAGTTTGGTGTAGGGGCACCACAGAAGTCCCAGTCTGTGAAGTGATGGCCACCTGTAGATTGTCACCAAAACTGTCATCATCATCAGAAAAATCAAACTCATCACTTGCTGCAGCTCCTGGAGACAAATTGGTCAATGCATCCTTTGCCCTTTGCATAGATGCAGTTGTATGAATGAGGTTGAATGACCTTTCTGCCTCCACATTGCCCTGTTGAGCCATAATTTGATAGGCTGGCACAGGATGAGTAAAGGTCTCAGGATCCAGGGAAATACTATCCAGAGTTTGTTGATAATGCTCTTGGAAAGTAGGTTCCCTTTCTCCCTCATGAACCTCCATTAACTCACTTTCAATGGCTGCTTCCTCCCTTATAGCTCATGTAGTCCCTTCTCTCTCTCCTCTATATTCTTGCATCATGGGCTCCCCATGGCTCACACCTCTCACACCCTCACCTTCACCTACTAAGGTGGAACCCTCAGCCTCTCATTTTGCCTGACTGGAAGAAATAGTCATCCTCTCACTCTCAGCCTCTCCTTTTGCCTGGCTGCAAGCCAGCCTCTCAGATTCACTCCCTCTCAATCCTAAAAGTGTCTCGACTACCACTAGATCATCTGCACTAGTTGTGGGAACAACTTGATTTTCAAGAAAAGGTGCAGAATGAACTATCAACGGTATGGTAGTTTGAACTGTCAACGGTATGGATACCGTTGATGGAGAAACACTTGTCAACGAAAGAGACTGTTTCGTTGATGAAGTCAATAAAGGATTTTGAGAAAATGAAACTACTGTGGAATCTGTGGTGATTGATTTTAAAAGTGGTTCCACAGACCCTCTTGTAGCTTCAGAAAAGGATGATTGGTGGCCCAACAAATCACTTAACAAGTGATGGTCACCAATTTCAGAGTGGGGCTTCTCCAAGAAAAGAGCTGGAGAATCTGGATTATATCCACATCTAGAGACTGTGTAGGTGAATTGTGTGAAGTTGGTTCAAGATTTATGTTTAGAGAATGGGACTGTAACCCCAGAGTAATAATAGGGGTTACATCAAAGTGAATTTGTCAAACTGGAAGTGTTGCTTCCAGTGTGTGTGCACCCTGTGTGACCTGGGATTTGTGTCTTACCCTTCTTTGGTATTGGGAAATTTCTGTTTGGGGGCTTGAAGTGTCCCTTACCCTTTTGGACTGTGCTCTTGGAGGAGAGCTTGTTTCAATAACTACATCCTTTTGGGAGGATGTAATTAGACTTGTGCTAATTTCCATGTTACTCATTGTGCCTTGTTGGGAAGACACAATGGGGCTATCTTGGGAAACACTCATCTCTCCCACCTTATCCTTAGGGTTTCTTTGATGTTCACCCATTCCCTCACCTCTCACAACACCTACACCACTCCCCTTTGGTTGTGTAGTGGATTTTACAACAGGTGCCTTTTGAGAAGCACCTGAGGTTGGCTTGGAGGATTTCTTAGATTTTGGTTTTGTTGCTGGGGCAGGAGCCTGTTGGGTCACAGCTACAGACTCCATAGCAACAGAGATGAGTGAAACAGTAGAAGTAACAGCTATACAAGCGGGGATAGTAGTAGTTACCTCAATTATTGGCAGATACACCACTAGGACATCACCATTGTGGTTGAGCCTCAGAATATCTGTCAAGGCCCTCTTTTCTTGTACAAAGCAGACAAATCTAGAAGTAGGGTTAGAGATAATCAATGGTGCTGGACTAACATGGTTAGCCAACATCATCAGAAATCTGGCATAATAGATATTCTTTTTCCTATTAGCCTTATCACCCAACTTAGCACCAACTTCATACATAAGTTGGGTGCTAAAGTTATAATATCTATCAGTTAAGAGCATGGTAAACATAATTAACATAGAATTAGTTAATGCATCAAAGTTACTGATTTTACCAGAAAAGACCTTAATGAATGCATCAGCTAAGTAACTATACTCCCTAACCAAACCTCTCCTAATTATCCTACCCAAATTATCAGTAGGCAAAGAGTAGTTTATAGAATTAAGCATGTTAATCATTTCAGTATATGTAGGCAAAGCAAAGCAGATATTTTCAGGAAGGTGTAGGCATGATTGCAATACATCAGAATTGACTATATACTCATTACCTTGAATGGTGAATTGCAAAGTGAAATTTGTCCCACTGTACTCACATGAGGTCCAAATCTCCTCGATTATCTCATTGTAGAGTGGAGTTGAGTGAAACATTGCGTAGCTCAGTTTGCAATTCGTCATGAAATCCATCATCTTGAAAAAGATTTTGTTCGGGCTTTCCTTGACAACAAAAGGATGGAGTTGTTCTTCTCATAGATGAACCCTCTAGCTGACATGAGTTTGACTATTGGTGCCATTGTTGAGTGAGAAAAAGCTTGAACTTTGATTTGCTTTGAGAGAGAAGAAGTAAGAAAACCTTTGGAAATTTTGAGAGCAGGTAGAAAAGAATTAAAGAAAACAAAATTTCTTAATTACTCCCCCAAAATTTCTCAAAAATTAAGTCCAATAATAAATTTAAAATTACTGGATTGGCTTAAAAATGTAACCGTTACAATTAAAATATTACCATGATTTATACTTACAGGGGTGTATGCATAGATCGTGGTAAAGGACGTGCAATTTCAACGGTTCAGATTAAAAGCGCTATATCAACGTATCAGAATTGGGCGTTTAAGGTCCCGTCTATTTCGTTGATAAAGCTGCGTTTCGTTGATATAAAAGAGCTATCAACGAAACACCCAGAAAAATGCTAAGACTGGCAACTGAATAAGGATTTCGTTGACATAGTAATTTTGACTTAGACAAAATTTTACTTTTTCCTGAGAAAATTAATTCACAGAAGAATCATAGCAAATTCCTGGCTGCTATTAACTTGCAAAAATCTCAGAAATAATTAAGAGAAATTTAGCATACCTAGCTCACTTACTAATCTTGAGAATGTTGATTCATCAAGTGGCTTGGTAAAGATATCTGCAAGTTGTTGTTCAGTTGGAACAAAATGTAACTCCACAGTACCATTCATAACATGTTCTCTAATAAAATGATACTTGATGTCAATGTGCTTGGTCCTTGAATGCTGCACTGGATTCTCAGTAATGGAAATGGCACTAGTGTTGTCACAGAAGATAGGAATTTTCTCAACTCTTAATCCATAATCAAGTAGTTGATTTTTCATCCATAAAATCTGTGCACAACAACTTCCAGCTGCAATATACTCAGCCTCGGCTGTGGAGGTAGAAACTGAGTTTTGTTTCTTGCTGAACCATGACACAAGCTTGTTTCCTAGGAATTGACAGGTGCCAGTTGTGCTTTTCCTGTCTATTTTACATCCTACAAAATCTGCATCTGAATAACCAATTAGTTCAATGCCAGATTCTCTAGGATACCAAATGCCAAGATTTGGTGTTCCTTTGAGATATCTGAAAATCCTTTTAATAGCAACTAAATGGGATTCCCTAGGATCAGCTTGAAATCTAGCACATAGACATGTAGCAAACATAATATCAGGTCTACTAGCTGTTAAATATAAAAGTGAGCCTACCATGCCTCTGTAACTTGAAATGTCCACAGATTTTTCCTTAGTATTCAATTCAAGTTTGGTAACAGTAGGCATGAGAGTTTTGGCAGGAGAGCATTCCATTAAGTTAAATTTCTTTAACAAGTCATGAATATACTTTGTTTGACTAATGAAAATGCCTTCATTAACTTGGTTCACTTGGAGACCAAGAAAATAAGTTAATTCTCCCATCATGCTCATTTCATATTTACTTTGCATAAGCTTGGCAAACTTTTGACAAAGTTTTACATCTGTAGACCCAAAGATTATGTCATCTACATAAATTTGAACAAGTATAGTAGAGCCATTCACAATCCTATGAAAAAGAGTTTTATCTATAGTACCTCTAGTGAAGTGATTCTCAAGGAGGAACTGTGAAAGTGTGTCATACCAGGCTCTAGGTGCTTGTTTCAAACCATAGAGTGCTTTAAGGAGGAAGTACACATACTCTGGAAAATCATCATCTTCAAAACCAGGAGGTTGACTTACATACACCTCCTCTTCCAATTCCCCATTCAGAAAAGCACTCTTCACATCCATTTGATAGACCTTGAAATTGGCATGGGCTGCATAGGCTAGGAAAATCCTTATTGCTTCTAGTCTTGCAACAGGAGCAAAGGTTTCATCAAAATCAATTCCCTCTTCCTGTGAATAGCCTTTTGCAACCAATCTAGCTTTGTTCCTTGTGACTATGCCATTTTCATCCATCTTGTTTCTGAACACCCATTTTGTGCCTATAACACTCATGTCCTTAGGCTTGGGCACCAGCTTCCAAACTTTGTTTCTCTCAAATTGGTTTAGCTCCTCTTGCATAGCTAATACCCAATCTGGATCTAGAAGTGCATCCTCAACTTTCTTTGGCTCATCTTGAGACAGAAAGCTACTATATAAACATTCCTCTTGAGTTGCTCTTCTAGTTTGGACTTTTGAAAAAACATCACCTATAATGAGTTCAAAGGGATGATCTTTAGTCCATTTCCTTGAGGGAGGTAGATTAGCTCTTGAAGAAGTAGCTTCATGATCATGGTTGCCTTGATTAGATATTTGTCCTTGAGAAACTCCCCCTGAGTTTGTTGTCCCTAAATGATCACTCCTAGAGGCATTTCTGTGACTGTCAACGGTATGACCATTTTGACTGTCAACGAAACGCTCATTCTGACTGTCAAGGAATCCTTCATCATGACTGTCAACGAATTGACCATTTGGTCTGCTAGCAGCTATTCTTTTCAATCTTAATGCAACAATTTCATCTTCACTGCTGCTTTCATCTGTGCTAGACACAACAACTTTAGGCTGTTTCTCAATAGCCTTATCATGATTCACTTGATCTCCTTCCTCATTCTCAAAAGAAAGACTTTCATGAAAACCTTCATCACAAAGACCTTGTATTTTGAGATCATCAAAAACAACATGTACAGATTCCATAACAATGTTGGTTCTGAGATTATAGACTCTGTAAGCTTTCCCTACTGCATATCCCACAAATATTGATTCATCTACCTTTGCTTCAAATTTCCCCAAATGCTCAGCTTGATTTCTCAAAACAAAACACTTGCATCCAAAGACATGAAGAAAATCCAATAGTGGCTTCTTTCTTTTAAGTAGTTGATAAGGGGTCATTCCCTTGGCCTGATTAATCAAAGAAATATTTTGAGTGAAGCAAGCTGTGTTAACTGCCTCAGCCCAGAAATAAGTAGGTAACTTTGATTCATCTAGCATTGTCCTTGCAGCTTCAATAAGTGTTCTGTTTTTCCTTTCAACTACACCATTTTGCTGTGGTGTTCTTGCTGCTGAGAATTCATGCAAAATTCCATTTTCTTCACAGAACATCTTCATAGTTGAATTCTTGAATTCTGTCCCATTGTCACTCCTAATCCTTCTTACTTTGAAATCAGGATGATTGTTTACCATCTTGATGTGATTGATAATGATTTCACTTGCCTCATCTTTGGAGTGCAAAAAGAAAGTCCATGTAAATCTAGAAAAATCATCAACAATCACAAGACAGTATTTCTTCTTTCAAATGGACATGACATTTACAGGGCCAAATAGATCCATATGAAGCAGCTCAAGTTGTTGGACAATTGATGACTCTGTCTTGCTTTTGAATGATGCCTTCTTTTGTTTCCCTTTTTGACAGGCATCACACAAACCATCTTTGGAGAATTCCACCTGTGGAATTCCTCTAGCAAGATCTTTCCTCACCAAATCATTCATAACCTTAAAATTCCGATGAGATAATTTCTTGTGCCATAGCCAACTTTCATCCTTGCTTGCCTTGCTGAAGAGACAAGTGATGGTGTCTGGACTTGTGCTACTAAAGTCAGCAATGTACACATTCCCTCTTCTGAATCTAGTCATTACCACATTGTTGTTTCCTCCTTTAGAAACAACACATGCTTCTTTAGAAAAAGTAACTAAGAATCCTTTGTCACAAAGTTGGCTAATACTAAGCAAATTGTGTTTAAGACCATCCACCAATGCAACCTCCTCAATGATGACATTTTCTTTTGAAATCAATCCATATCCCTTAGTGTAGCCTTTGCTGTCATCTCCAAAAGCAATACAAGGGCCACCTCTTTCCTGTAACTCTGTGAGCAGGGTAGAATCACCAGTCATGTGTCTCGAACATCCACTATCCAAGTACCAAAGATTCCTTTTGTCTCCCTGCACACAATAAAATCAAATCAAGTTGATTTTGGTACCCAAGTTTCCTTGGGTCCTGTTTTGTTAGCCTTTGATTTACCTTTTATATCATTTTTCACCTTGGGCTCAGATTGATTTAAATCAACCTTTACCTTTGGTGTTGATTTCTGAGGATTACTCACATTTTCATTCACAACATGCATAGTTGGAGGAACAAACATGTTATTCATATTCCATGGCATTTGTGGCACATTAAACATCTTCATGTATGGATTAGGCACAAATGGCATGCTAGCATATGGATTCTGAAATTGTGCATATAGAGCAAACATGTTAGGCATAACAGGCATTGTAGGCATAGAACCATTCATTGCAGGCTTAGGCATTTTCACATTAGCAGTCTTCTTAACAAATTTACAATTAGTAGATAAATGACTAACACTACCACAATTAACACATGTCTTTCTAGGAGCATATTTATCAGGTGTGTAATTGTTATGTTTTTTAATCACTACTTTGCCATTTCTGTTATTCTTTTTATTGCCCTTAGTCTCAACTTGAATTTTCTCTAACTTGTCTTTCAATTGCTTGTTAGACAAGTGACCTACATTTGCTCTTTCAACAGGTTTCTCAACTTTCTTTGATTTACTAGACTCACCTTGAACAAAGTTCTCGGTGACAGGACCATACTTGTTATTAAGTCTAGTGAGTTCTTCTTTCCTTTTCTCTGTCAACGAAACAGCCTGATCGGTTGATGGTTCATCTGTCAACGAAACTTTGCATTTCGTTGACATATCAACCTTCAACAAATGATCATTATTGTTTGTTGACTCTGTTTCTGATTCTAAGGTCTCACCAGCATACCCTGGCGTCTCTTTGTTCTTTTTCCATGATTGCTCACAGAAAGATTCCATACCTTGAACATTAATGATGTTGGTAGCAACATTCCTGGAATCTTTCCATTTTGCAATCACACTTTGTTCTATTTCAAGTTGTGTTTTAAGAATCTCTTCCCTTTCTAACACTTTCTCAAGTTCCTTCTTAGCATCCCTACTAACACACCTCATTTTCTCAAACTCAATGAGCTGTGATTCTAATATGGCATTTCTATCACTTAAGAGCATATTAGACTATTTGATTCTTGAGTTCTCTTTGGTAAGTGATTTAAGAGTAACACGCAAATTATATAGTACAATAGACATTTCATTTACTGCACTATCGCATTCCTCTTTAGAAAGCTCAGAAAGATTAGTAATTGTTACCTGATTGCTAGAGGAACTTGTTTCTAGCTCATGATTGTTAGCCATTAGAGCCAAGTTGACATACTCAACATCATCATCAGAATCTTCACCTTTACCATCCCAATCATACTCCTGAGACATGAAAGCTTTTTCTTTCTGCTTGAGAAGTTCAAAGTATTTCTTTTTATAATCAACAGGCTCAAATTTCATGTTGCCCTTCTCAACTTTGGGCTTTCTGCAATCTCCAACAAAGTGACCAATCATTCCACAGTTGAAACATTTAGACTTAGACTTTTCAATCCAGTTATTTTTGCTAGGTTGAAAGTCTCTCCTTGGTGGTCTTGATTCTGAGTTTCTCTTGAATTTGAACTTAGAGAATTTCCTTGAAAGAAAAGCTATGTGCTCATGTTGGGTCATGCCCAGCATCCTGCCTATTCGAAGCGTGGGCGCTTGGCTTCTGGCTAGTATATGGAAATAAAGTTGCGCCTCTTCTACAAGCTCGGGCTTTTAGATCAACTAGTAAAGCGCTTGATCCTAAGAATTGGTATCAGAGCAAGGTCGCGTGTTCGAGTCCCACATAAGGCATTTGCTATTCACCGTAAGGCATGTGTGCTGGAATAGGCAATATACTGGGGGGGGATTGTTGGGTCATGCCCATCATCCTGCCTATTCGAAGCGTGGGCGCTTGGCTTCTGGCTAGTATATGGAAATAAAGTTGCGCCTCTTCTACAAGTTCGGGCTTTTAGATCAACTGGTAAAGCGCTTGATCCTAAGAGTTCATCAATCTCTTGCCATCTTGCCATCTTGAATCCATCCAAGTTGGCTGGTTCCGGTTCTTCTTCTTCTGTCATCTTGCCTTTACCCTTGCTAACATCACTCCTACAACTAGCTCGACTAGTTGTGGCTTTTGCAGTTTCTCCATTGTCATCTTCTAGTTGGTTCACAGATGCAATCAATGCAATAGATCCACCTTTCTTTTGTACCTTCTCAATTTCTTCATCTTGCTCCATTTCCAACTCATATATCTTTAAAGTTCCATAAAGCCTCTCAAGAGTGTAGTCTTTGTACTCCTGAGTGTTTCTCGGGGAAATAGTCATAGGCTTCCATTCTTTTGGAAGAGCTCTAAGAAATTTGAGGTTCGAATCCTTGGTTTGGTAGATTCTCCCATACAACTTTAATCCATTCAAAAGCTTTTGAAACCTACTAAACGTGTCATTTAGGGTTTCACCAGCTTTAAAATGAAAGTGCTCATATTGTTGTATAAGGAGTTGCATTTTGTTCTCCCTAACTTGCTCAGTTCCTTCACAGAGTGTTCTAACACTGTCACATACTTCTTTAGAGGTAGTACAGTTTATAACATTGTCGAACATCTCTTGCTCCAAAACATCTTGGCCATCTTGGATTAGTAGGATCCTTGGCCATCTTGGCCTTAATTAATTCCGACCACGAATCTGGTCCTACCATTATTGGTCTATTTAAAAAAACATTCCAATTCTATATCCTATGCGTCAGGTGTCGGTACAATCAACAACCTTGTTACGACAATCAGGTGTCGGAAGAATCGACAACCTTAATACAACAATCGCTGGAAAACTCACGTTCCAGGAAACAACGCAACTATGAAGAATCCATCAAGGAATAATAATACAATCTAGTATCGACGAGATCGACACAATAATGGGAGGTGCACATGAAAAGTGACAATATAATAAACATCGACGAGATCGATGCAACAACTGGGATGAAAATGAAGAATAAGCAATAACACACTCAATAAAATTAAGTCTGATATGAAACAGGCATTATGAGTTCGAATCAAGGATTGGATCAGATAATCGCATCAACAAGAAATGGTAATAATACTTGCATAGGTAAAAGATGGAAAAATAGAGTACTTGTAGAACAAGTACCACAACTTCAGAATTTAAAATAACATTTTTACGCTCATCGGGTTCACAAGTTCCCACTCATCTAGGGTTGGCAACATTCCCAATTAATATGGAAATATAAATCTGAAGTTATTTAAAATAACATTTACACTCATCTTTTAAATCGTTTCAACATAATAAATATATTTTTCCCAATTAATATGGAAATATAAATCTAACCTCAAAAGATATGAAAGAATACTCGTCAATTTACGAAATTAAATAAAATACTTGCACTTCAATGAAAAAGAGTAATCATTTAAAATTTAATGAAGAGTAAGCCAATTGCATAATAATAATTCAAGAGAACATCATTCAAATAATAAGCAAGGGTATAAACACTTGCCTCCGGTCCTTAGCTATTTCGTAAGGCTGAGATAATACGATTCCCTCCTTATTCTGTCTTATAGCACGATTCTCTATTTCCGTCCTTCTTTGATTTAACGCTCTTGCGAGTACCACAAGTCTGATCCTACCATTTTGAATCCACGCGTCTGCCGATATCTCCGTTGGAAGAAATACTTGCAAATGTCCCCCTACGAGTGTTGACGTTCCCTTGGTGTTAAATCGCCTCACAAATAACCCGATCAATCGTAAACAATACCTCATCCTTCCCCGACGTCTTTCATTTAACATACTTCGATAATCTGACTCGTCTCGTCCAATAGTCTCTGTTGCATAGATAACCATATTTTATTTGATAGAATAATCATGATCAATTAAATAAATACCCCACGTATCACGCTCGTCGAAAATCTCTATACCATAAAAGTCAACATCTAAGTCAACTGTCTCGTAAATCTCATTTTCTAACAATACTGACCAATTTCTGTTGTAACTACCCCTCGTGATAATATCAGACACGACTATAACATTTAAACAAGTCACAAAACAATTATTCGCATGTATAACTCAACAACCAGATAATTCACATATTTCACGTAACACACATTATCTGTTAGATATAATTGCTGACGTTTGTTCATCAGTGTTTAAGTACCAGGTACTCAACAGAGTTTAATAGAAGCCAGTCAGAGTTTGATAAAGTCTGACGGGGTGAAGAGTTTATTAACTGTCGGTGCTAATATGAAGATTCTAGAAGCAATATATCTTGAAGATGGAAAGAAGCAAGATATATTGAGACAGTTAAGGAAACGGAACAGAAGACAGAAGCAATCCTAAATTGATATAATTTGTATAGCTAATTTATAGGAATATCAATTAGAGATTGATTCTATGTAGCTGTGTATTATATAAACACAGATAGGTTAACCCTAAAAGGGATGCAAATACTGAATATATTATTCTTGTAACCTAGCAGCTCTCTGTGATTCTTTAACATCACAAAGAGAAGAGTTATTTTATATAATTCAGTTGTTGATTCATAAAAAGTGTTCTTAAGTGTTATTATCATATTAATATTGATTATATATTGTGTATTCGGCCCAACAATTGGTATCAGAGCCAAGGCTGTTTAATATATATAGTTTATCGATCTAAACACAAGTAAAATCATGACTGACAACTCTCAGGAAGGTTCTAATGCAGGTTCTAATGTTCAGAAGGTTCAACCTACTTCTGTGAGTCGATATGAGACTATTAGGGTTCCAATTCTAAGACCAGTTGAATATCCAATATGGAAGGTGAAGATGACTATGTTTCTGGAAGCCACAGATCCAGAATACCTTTACAGAATCTATGATGGTCCTCATATGCCAACTAAATTGTCTCCTGTTATAACTGGTCAAGAACAAAAGACTGTTCCAAAAGAGAAGAAAGACTTAACTCCTGAGGACATCTCATCAATTGCAAAAGATGCAAAGGTTACACATCTACTCCACAGTGCCTTAGATAATGTCATGTCTAACAGAGTTATTGGCCGCAAGACTGCCAAAGAAATTTGGGATGCTTTAGAAGTCAGGTGTCAAGGAACTAGTGTTATAAAGAAGAACAGGAAGACTATTCTAACACAGGAGTATGAACACTTTGATTCTAGATCTGATGAAAGTTTGACAGATACTTATGACAGATTTTGTAAATTGTTGAATGATTTGTCCCTGGTTGATAAAGAATATGAACTTGAAGAGTCAAATCTCAAGTTTCTGTTATCACTGCCTGAAAGATGGGATTTGAAGGCAACAACAATTCGAGACAATTATGATCTTGCAGAAACAGATCTTAATGAAATCTATGGGTTGCTCAAAACTCATGAATTGGAGATAGAACAAAGAAACAAAAGATCTGGAAAGAAGACAAAATCTGTTGCTCTTAAAGTTGAAGAAAAGCTTGTCAAGAAGGAATCATCAAGAAATAAAGCCAAAGGAAAGGCCTTAGTCATTAAGTCTGAAAGTGAGTCATCAAACTCTGATGATGGCTCAAATACTGATGATGAAGCTTCTGATTCTGAGGATGATGATGAAGAGATGATGAAAATGGCTGCTTTAATGGTAAAGACTTTCAAGAAGATGGGATTCAAGAACTTCAAGAAAGGAAAAAGATTCTCAAGGGAAGATTCAAATTCTTATAAAAGAAAATTCAAAAAGTCTGATGAAAAGGATACCAAGTCTGGAAGGAAAGACAAGTCAAAGATCCAGTGCTACAAGTGTAAAGAAATGGGTCATTATGCTCCAGAGTGCAAGAAAGGAAAATCTGAGAAAGCACTCATCACTAAAGGGAAGGACTGGGCAGACACTTCAGACTCAGATGAGGGAGTCAATTATGCTCTCATGGCAACTGGTAGAGATGAAGCTGACTCATCTGAAAACAAGGTACCCCTAACAACTTATGCTTATGATACTGATAATAAATATCTGAATTAAGAATTTATCTTAAAAGCATACATGTTAGTTATAGGGATCAGACTTTAGAGAATGAAAGAATAAAATCTGAGAATCCAGGTCTTAAAGAAAGAAATAAATTTCTTGAAGAGAAGCTTGTTAACATGCAACAAGTTCAAAAGGAGAGAGATGATGTTGTTTATGTTGAACAGGAATTGCTTAAAAGATATAGGCAAATAGAGTCTGAGTTGGAAAAAGAGAGGAAAGTGATTAAAACCTGGACTAATTCTGGAAAAGACACACATCAGGTTTTTCAAACAGATACTGTAGGTTTAGGTTACTGTGAGGAAGATGAACTTAGGTTTAAAGATAAAGTTAAAGTGAAACCACAACTTAAACCTGTGAAATTTGTTCATGAATCCAGTAAGCTAAAGTCTGTAGTTGTAAAAGAAGCTGTCATGGAGCAAATTGAAACTTGTGAAGAACAGGTTAATGTTGGCTCAATAGCAGAGAATAAGATTGAGATAGAAGCTGTTAAAGAACCAGTAAGAATCTGTGATAAACAGGTTAATGTTGGTTTAATGACAGAGAAACAATTTAAACATAAGCTCAAAGAAGTAAAGTCTGTCAACAAACAGAAAATGTTTAAAAAGAATAGGAATGGAAAAGTAGGCATTAATAAAAGAAATGATTATTTGCCTAATTCTGTTGCTCCTAGAAAAACATGTCATAGTTGTGGTAGTACTAACCATCTTGCCAGGTTTTGCAAGAAGAACAAAAATATTAACTCTTTACCTTCCACATCTGGAGTAAAGAATGATTATGTTAGGGTTAGACCACAGACTTTATGTACACACTGTGGGAGCACTTGGCATTCCATCTATACTTGCAAAAGATATCATGCTATTTATCACAACTATTATGAGCTAAAACCCAACTTGAAATGGGTTAGAGCAAACTCTGCAAGTATAAAGTCTGACAATATTAGTTTAAACTCTGTTGATAGTGATACCGCTGCAAAAGCTAACAATGTTAAGAAAGCCAAAGGATCCAAGCAAGTCTGGATCCTTAAATCTAACACATAGTGATTGTTTGTGATTGCAGGGCATAAAAGAGAGCACCCTTATCTTGGACAGTGGATGCTCAGGACATATGACTGGAAATAAAGCCCTGCTATCAAACTATGAGGAGAAGGCTGGCCCAAAAGTTTCCTATGGAGATGGCAACATAGGATGTACTCTGGGATATGGCAATATCAATATTGGTAGTGTCATCATCAAGAATGTAGCTTTAGTCTCAGGACTCAAGCATAATCTGCTTTCTGTGAGTCAAATCTGTGACAGAGGATACCATGTAGATTTTCATAATGAACATTGTGAAGTAATCAACAAATCTACAGGGAAAGTTGTTCTAGTTGGACACAGGCACAATAATATCTATGAAGCAAGTTTGGTAACAAACTCTGAAGGAAGAACCGTGTGTCTATCTGCAAGAATGTCAAACGAAGAGAGTTGGAAATGGCATAAGAAGCTCTCTCATCTAAACTTGAACAACATAAATGAGCTGATTCGAAAAGATCTTGTAAGGGGACTTCCTAAGTCAATACTCAGCTTAGATGGCATGTGTGATTCTTGTCAAAAGGCCAAGCAAAGGAAGTCATCTTTCAAGAGTAAATCTGAATCTTCAGTTGTGGAACCTTATCATCTTCTACATGTTGATCTTTTTGGTCCAGTAAATATAATGTCTCTGGGCAGAAAGAAATATGCTCTAGTCATTGTTGATGAGTACACTAGGTACACATGGGTGTATTTCTTAGCAAAGAAGGATGAAACTGCCTCAATTCTAATGGAACATGTAAAGCTACTGGACAAAGGATCAGAGGACAAAGTGAAAATTATAAGAAGTGATAATGGTACTGAATTCAGAAATTCAATATTGGAAGCTTTCTGCAAGGAAAGAGGAGTGAAGCAAGAATTTTCTGCACCTGGAACTCCACAGCAAAATGGTGTAGTGGAAAGAAAGAACAGAACCCTAATCGAAGCTGCCAGAACAATGCTTGATGAAGCAAAATTGCCAACCTATTTCTGGGCAGAAGTTGTTCAAACTGCTTGTTTTACTCAAAATGCAACACTGATCAACAAGCATGGGAAAACACCATATGAGATGTTGAAAAATAAGAAGCCAAATTTGAAGTATTTTCATATTTTTGGATGTAAGTGCTTTGTGTTGAAAACTCATCCTGAACAGTTGACCAAGTTCGACTTAAAAGCTGATGAAGGAATTTTTGTTGGATACCCATTGTCAACAAAGGCATTCAGAGTCTATAATCTGAGAACTAAAGTGATCATGGAATCTATTCATGTGTCATTTGATGACAAGAAAATAACTGGAATAGAAGATGAAGAATATCATGATCAACTTCGCTTTGAAAATGAAGATCTAAACTCTGATGATGTAAACTCTGATAAAGCAAATCCAACAAACTCTGTCGAAGCATACTCTGACCCTCTACTGGTAAACACTGAAGAATTTTCTCTGACAGAACAAAATAGAGAACCAGTTGAGGGGGAGCGTGAAGAAACTTCAGAAACTTTTCAAAGTGATGACTCAAATTCTGAAAGAGAGTCAAATGAAGAATCAAACAGAAACTCTGAGCCAAACTCTGAAAGTTCAAATACTGAACAGTCCAATTCAGGGGGAGCCTCAGAGAATGCAAATGGTCAAGAAGAAAGTCAGGAGAGCATGGATCAAGGGGAAGGATCTAATAATGCTAGTAGAAGCCAATTACCAACAGCAAGAAGGTGGACACAAGCGCATACACCTGACTTGATAATTGGAGACCCAGAAGCTAGTGTAAGAACTAGAAGTGCTACAAATAATGAATGTCTGTTTCATGCATTCTTATCTCAAACAGAACCCAAGAAAGTGGAAGAAGCTCTTCAAGATGCTAACTGGATAACAGCAATGCAAGAGGAGTTAAATGAATTTGAGAGGAATGAAGTTTGGACACTTGTACCAAGACCAAAGAATAGATCTATTGTTGGTACGAAGTGGGTTTTCAAAAACAAAACAGACAGTGATGGAGTGATTACAAGGAATAAGGCTAGACTTGTGGCAAAAGGCTATTCTCAACAGGAAGGAATTGACTATGATGAAACCTTTGCTCCAGTTGCAAGATTGGAGGCAATAAGGATTTTTCTGGCCTATGCTGCACACAAAAAGTTTAAAGTCTTTCAGATGGATGTGAAAAGTGCTTTTCTCAATGGGAAACTTGAAGAAGAAGTGTTTGTTGAACAACCACCAGGGTTTGTAGATCTCAAACATCCAGATTATGTCTACAGGCTTGATAAGGCATTATATGGACTAAAGCAGGCACCTAGAGCATGGTATGAAACTCTGGCTCAATTTCTTTTAGAAGTGGGTTCACTAGAGGCACAATTGACAAAACCTTGTTCTATTTTAACTATGGTGATGACTTGCTGTTAGTACAAATCTATGTGGATGACATAATTTTTGGGTCTACTAATGACAAACTCTGCAAGAAATTTGCCAAGCTTATGCAGTCAAGATATCAAATGAGTATGATGGGAGAGCTTAGTTATTTTCTAGGCTTACAAGTCAAGCAAACAGATGATGGGATTTTTATTAATCAAGCAAAATATACCAGAAATCTTCTCAAGAAATTTGGTATGCTTGATAGTTCATCTGCTGCAACTCCCATGGCTACTGCAACAAAGCTAGACAAAGACACAGGAGTCTCAGTAGATATGACAAACTATAGAGGAATGATATGGTCTCTTCTTTATCTCACTGCAAGCAGACCTGATATTATGTATGCAACATGTCTTTGTGCAAGATTTCAAGCAGACCCCAGAGAGCCACATCTAACAGCTGTAAAAAGGATTTTCAAATATCTCAAAGGAACCATAACTCTTGGTTTGTGGTATCCTAGAGAATCAGAGTTTAACTTAATTGGTTACTCTAATGCAGACTTTGCAGGCTGTAAGATAGACAGAAAAAGCATAAGTGGAAGCTGTCAATTTTTAGGTGACAGATTAGTTTCTTGGTACAGCAAGAAACAGAAATCCATTTCCACATCCACAGCAGAAGCAGAGTATATTGCTGCTGGTAGCTGTTGTGCACAGATTTTATGGATGAAGAATCAATTGCTGGACTATGGATTAAGGTACTCTAAAATACCTATTTACTGTGACAATCAAAGTGCTATTGCTATGACAGGTAATCCAGTACAGCACTCCATGACCAAGCACATCAGCATAAGGTATCATTTTATCAGGGAACATGTGGAAGAAGGAGATATTGAGCTTCATTTTGTGTCTACAGACCAACAGCTTGCAGATATCTTCACCAAACCTTTGAGTGAAACTACCTTTACAAGACTGGTAAATGAACTTGGAATGGTCTCTGGTTTTGACTAGAGTTACTGGTTAGACTCAAAATCTATACATGATTGATTTTATGCTCATGGTTCTTTGCATGTGTTAACTGTTATTTGCACCAGTATGTTAAACTCTGATAGTAAACTCTGTTAGTCATACTCTGTCAGTCATACTCTGTCAGTTAAAGTCTGATGTTATACTCTGATTGTGATATTGTCTGAAACATATGGACCGATGAAGAAAATTGTATGAAGCATGATTTTCAGTAAGTCATCATGAATCCTTTTAAGTATTATAAATTCTGCTTACAAAATGTACAGAAATTTTACACAACATGATACTGTCTCTATATTTATAGCATCTCTTAGTTTATTGATCCTAAACACTGAGTCTGTATTAGCTGTTTGTGTTTTCTCTCATAAATTCATTGTATTAACTGATGAAAAGTCTAAACTCTGATAATTAATTGCAAATATTTCACCCTCAAATCAAAAGATGCCAAAAAGAGCACAAATTCCTTTGAGATCATGTTGTGCTTAGGAAGATCCAGGAACTTATTGTATGAAATAAGGGCTAAAATCTTTGATTTTTGGTGACTAGTGCTAACCACTGATTACTGGAAAAATAAAAAAAAAATAAAAAAAAATAATTTTTTTTTAAAGGGGGTGAAAATAAAAGATATATCCAAATGAAAGGATATCAGAATACAGAGTTTAGATATAAAAATCAGATTTTATTTTCTATGAGAGTTTGGGCAACCAGTTTTTACTGCTTTAGTTTGTGGATTTTATGCACTTTGAGATGATCTAAATATTCATATTCAGTAAACTCTGCTAATTCACACACAAATACTCACACCTGTACAGTTTGTGAAAAGAGTTTATTTATAAAGGAGGAGGATTGGTAAAAGCTGATGAGTTGTGTATTCTACGCCGAGGTAATTTAATTTTAATCTTTGATGATTAAAATAAATTTTGTTTGTTTCAGACATATTATGATTTTGAGAAAAAGACATTTGTTTTGAAAATTTAAAAAGAGTATGATTGGACAGTTGTTTGAGAATGTATTAAACTGAGGAGAGAGGTTAATTGCCTAGAAAAGTGTAAAAGGCAGTAATAATTGCTGTTTTTACTGCGCATGCGCATTGGAAACTGTCAATTATTTGCTGTCAGTTTTTGCATATGTGCCATGTGTTCCACTCACACATAAATCGAGTAAGCCAGTTGTGTGTATTAATGATCAAAACTCTTGAGTTTTATTTTTTTTGAATTTTCTATCTTATTCATTATACACATAACGGTTCAATCTTTTACTCACTTATCATTTTCACACATACTTTTCACTCACACAATTCTACAAACACTTTTCTGCATAATCTTTCTCAAACACTTTCTAATGGCAACCTCTATGTTTAACTCTGTTGGATTAGATTATGTCCCAAATAACTATGCAGCACCTCTTAGCAATGAGAATGCACCGGAGGCGTTTCATTTACTGCAGAATTTCCTTGCTCAATCGGAAATTGGGCGTGCTTTGGTGGAGCCTGGAAAGCTTTATGGATCTCAGATCAAAGCTTTCTGGGAGACTGGTGTCTATGATGATGGTGGTGATTCTGGAACGCCATCGATTGTATTTGAGTTTCAAGAGACAGAGTATGTTATTACTCCAGGAACTGTTCGTGAAGCAATGGGATTTGCAGAATCTGACGCGTACACCATTGCTGTTGGTGATACTGATCTTCAAAGAATGATGCAAGCCATTGGATACACTGGGTCTTTAGCAAAGATTGGTCAATTGAAGCGACCGTTCTTGCGAAAGGAATGGAGTTTTTTTTTCGATTGCATTACCAGAACATTCGGAAAGAAGTGTACCAACTGGGATGCTATACCAACTGATAGTCTGCAAATCGGGTACTCTTTACTTTATGGTACTCACTTTGATTTTGCAAGATTAGTTTTGACTAATTTGGGTGAGAAAATGACTGAAAACAGGAAGGTAGTTTACTTTGCTCGTTTTTGTCAGATTTTATTCTCTGTTTGTGTTACTGGGGTAGATATTAATGATAATGATATTATTCGTTGTTTTAAACTGCACAAAAGAGTATTCTCTGATCTTATTAACAAGGATGTCAAGAAAGGTAATGTAGGTGATTTCCTATTACCTGAGTTGATTCAACAGTTTTTGATCAATTCTACACAAACACAATCTGAACCTCAACCACAAACACAATCTGAACCACAGCCTGAACCTCTAAATACTGTTCTTCCACCTCAACCAAAATCCAGTGGTAGGACTAAACATATGGGTTCTAAGCCAGCTAGGATTTCTAAAACATCTGCTGATGTTGGGGTGTCAACCTCTGTTGGTACTTCAAGGAAAAAGAAAAGGGCAAACAGACCTTCTAATGATGAGAATAGGGTTTCTGATGAACCAGAATCTGCTAATGCTAAGAAGAGGAAGCTAGTTGCTGCTTACCTATTTGATGGATTGATTCCTGGTTCTACACCAGCTGAAGCTCCTGAAGTTCTTGTTCAGGAGGATGCTGAAAATATTGAAGCAGCCTCTGTGCCTGACTTGGCAAATGCTGATATAGAGGCTGATTTTGCTCAAGATGTTTTTCCTGATGATTTCCTTGAACCTATATTGGAGATGGATATTGAAGGCGAAATTGAAGCACATCCTAGTATCAGTGTTTGTGATACTGAGGATGTGGCAACTGATCAACCCACCTTAGTAATAGATGAGTCACTTGCAACTCATACAGAGGTTCTCTCTGTCAATAATCCAGTTCCTGAAATGGGTGAAGAGGTTGATCAGGTTCTTGAAGTTGCTGTAGAAATGATAGATGAAGCTATAGCAGAGGAAATAGTTAAGTCTGTTCCTGAAGAAACAGAGGTTTTTGCCACTGCAAACTCTGAGCATGTTGAAGTTGTTGAAAAGTCTGTTCCTGTAGAAGCAGAGGTTCTTGTCAATCCAAACTCTGAGAATCCTGAAGCTGCACAGCCAAACGCTGAGGCTACTGCAGAAAATGTTGCTGAAGAAAATGAAGCTGCAAACTCTGAATATTCTTTTCATGCCAACTCTAACATCAATGCTGAAGTTTCAAACTCTGATGAATCCATACCTTTTCTAAGGGATCCTACAGCTGAGCATGTCAAGGAAAATATAGTTGCCACTGAAGCTCATTATAGAGATATGTACTATGCAAACTGGTCAGGGGCAGATTGTATTTTCTCCAAGCAAAGGACTGCTGATTTTGTTGCTCAATCTGTAAAGGAGATTTCAAATCCTGAGCTAATGACACATTTCAAGGCTACAATTGTTCAATTCAAATCATTGCACAATCGCTTTGATGAGTCTCACAAAGCAGTCATTGGATTGAGTAATGATGTTGCTGCTAAGGAGTTAACCTTGAGAACTGAAAGAAATAGACTATCTTCTCTGATCCAAGATCAAGTGGAAATAAAACAAAGGCTAAGCAAGGTGGAAGAGCATCAGACTGTTATGTCTTCTCAACTTGATTCTATTGCTGCCTCACTAGAGTTGCTGACATCAGTGCTTATTCCTGATGATGTCAAAAAGGGGGAGAGAGTTCCTAAAGACAAATGCAAAAGGACTCCAACCTTGAGATTGAGGGATGATGCAAATGATGGTGGAAGCAAGGAAGCAGAGAGAAGGTCAAAGACTAGTCAAGAGCAAGGGAGACTTAGGTCAAACTCAAACTCTGCTAGACAGACAAACTCTGAGAGGTTAAACTCTGGTGGTCAATCTTCTTCAAGACTTAAAAGTCTAGTGATTTCATCAAATCCAACTACTGATGAAGAGATTGCTGCTAAACTTTTCATGGAAGAACATGTTGGTGAAGCTACAATGGAAGATATGGACATTGAGATGAAGCTTCTTGCTGAAGAACACCAGAAAAATATTGAAGCTGCTACTTACAAGAAAAAGGCTAAGGCTCCTAGGAAAAAGGAAATGGGAATTTCTATTAAAGAGAATGTGAACTCTCAATAGAGTTTACAATATACAAGGAGGCCTATGATTGCAGAGTCTGATAAAGGAAAAGGTAAACTGGTAGAAGAAGGACAGTTACCAAAGAAGAATTATTCAACCTCTGACGTTGCTCAAGTTGAATCAAGGATAAACAAATCACCTCTGACATTGCTCAAGTTGTTCAAAAATCAGAAGCTGTGACAACCTCTGATACTACTCAAGTTGTACAGACAAAATTATCTTCACAATTACAAAGGACTTTTGGCAAGCCAGTCACTGTTCAACACTCTTTGATTCCAGCAAATATAAATCTTCTCCAAAGCAGAACAGTCATGGGAAAAGAATCAAGAGATAAATCTGGGCTTGGATCTCATAGAGAGAAAAGAGTGAACAATAGTCCAATGGATCACACTTCTTTAGCTGAACCTGGTGTTGGAGTAACTCAAGAAAATCTTGATACTCTAGAATCAGTTCAGTTAATATACCACAGAGGGTTGAAGAAGGATTTTCTGTTATACTTCAAATCTGATGGCAGAGTATACAGAGTTAGTGAAGATGATATTGGTTTAAAGATGAAAGGAGAACTGGAATATGTGCTGTATCTGTTGAAAGTTAAAAATCAAAGAACTCATCAAGCAGCTGAAGTGTTAAGAAGCAGGATGATGAAAGCTAGAATTCTTTCTGGTTTAAAGTCTGCTGGCTCTTACATACCAAGGTACAGAGATTACAATGGAAAGCTTGTTGAGATGCAAAGAAACAGTGCAAGACTCAGAACAGATTTTGGCATAAAAGTGTTGGAATTTAATCTGGAATCAGATAAATCCTTCATAATAAAGCTAGGAAATGATATGAGGAAAAACAGCATTTATTCACTAAGGGCAGCTATCTACCAGACTGGAGAAAGTGATCCAGAGCTCAAGGAACTGAAAGAAATCATGGTAGATGAGCTAGAAAAGGCTGAAAGAAGACTTCTCATCAATTATCTCAGGACAGTGCCTGATATTGAAGAGATTAAGTAAAGTCTGACTGTAAGTTTTTAAAGTTTTCTGTTCTAAGTTAAAGTTAAACTCTGATTATATTTAAACACTGCATTTGTTATATGTTTTGACATCATCAATTATTTATTAACTTGTACATCTTTATTATGCACAAGTTGAGGGAGATTGTTAGATATAATTGCTGACGTTTGTTCATCAGTGTTTAAGTACCAGGTACTCAACAGAGTTTAATAGAAGCCAGTCAGAGTTTGATAAAGTCTGACGGGGTGAAGAGTTTATTAACTGTCGGTGCTAATATGAAGATTCTAGAAGCAATATATCTTGAAGATGGAAAGAAGCAAGATATATTGAGACAGTTAAGGAAACGGAACAGAAGACAGAAGCAATCCTAAATTGATATAATTTGTATAGCTAATTTATAGGAATATCAATTAGAGATTGATTCTATGTAGCTGTGTATTATATAAACACAGATAGGTTAACCCTAAAAGGGATGCGAATACTGAATATATTATTCTTGTAACCTAGCAGCTCTTTGTGATTCTTTAACATCACAAAGAGAAGAGTTATTTTATATAATTCAGTTGTTGATTCATAAACAGTGTTCTTAAGTGTTATTATCATATTAATATTGATTATATATTGTGTATTCGGCCCAACATTATCATTTAATTGTGATAACTAAATCACATAAATCTCGTAACGTCCAAGAAATAATTTTAGAAAAAGTATTGGACTCTCATTTCAATGGAATTAAACCTCAAAATATTTTTAAATCAAAAATCGGATCATTAATCCCAATATAAGGATTTAAAAACAATTTAATCAATTAATATAAAATTAATTGACTAATTCCAAGAACTTAAACAGATTTGTATGAATAAAACCAAGCCAAGAAAATAATTAAATCTAATTTAAATTAATTATATTTAATTAATAATTATTTAATAGAATTAACTGATTATTAAAATTAATCAATTAATTAAATAAATAAATTATTAATCAAAATAATTAAAATAATTAAATTTAATCAATTCTCGAATTTAAATAAATATTAATAAAATTATAAAATTTTATGAATAATAAAAATGTATTTTAAAATCAAAGATATGATTTTTAGAATTTTTAAAACAAATTTTGATTTATTTTTAAAAATAAATCTCAGAAACACTATTCACGAAAATCAATTAGGGCAAACTGGATCAAAACAGGGTCAAAGAATTCGGGTAAACGGGTCGGGAAATGGGTTAATGGGTTAATGGGTCACCAAGTGTTGGGTTTTATACTAAACTATTCATTAGTAGTATATAAACATTGTCCATTTTATTGAGAATCTTGATTGCATATTTTTACATTGTCTATTTATTATATATTGTGGATAATTTAGTATCAAATGGGATAACAGAAGATTAAATTATCAGTGTCTATATATAATATAAAGGGTTCACAGTTTAAGTGGAATTAGACAAACCACTGGAATAACTGAAGTATTATTTGGGAATAGTTTATCTTGACTATTAAATAATACTTGTATACTTTGTGTATATTGAACAGGATCAAATTTAGAATTGTTCCCTTAAACTGATTAAGAAGGTGAACTAAGATTCTATGTTATTATTAATGCTTAGGTTCTTAATCCGGATATAGTAATTGACACGTGTATATTATTTACATGCTTTGATTTATATATGAAATAATTCTTTTGAATTATATCATTATATTTTGGGTGATGGAATAATATATATGGTGAATATTATTTATTGAAGGAATCCGTGTCCTGATAATATTCGGGTTAATGATGTCCCCTTGAAAGCTCAAAAGGATTTAATTATGTGAAACCCTGCAGGTGGATTTATTCCGGCATAATTAAATAAAGGTAGAGTGGATGATCAAGGATATAAGATGTTAATTAAATGAATTATCAGTAATTTATTTAATTAATGGGCATGCGCTATTTTAAACATGGGGAATTTAATAAGCAAATAATATTGGAACCGAATTAATTAATTAAGTTACGGTATTAGGAAAGGTAGTGCAAATATTAATTCTTTAGTGGATTGAATTAATATTTAATTACATTGGGCTAGGCCCAGGATGTAATTAAAAGGCCCAACCTAATTATCCATGATCCCTATTGTAGCCCTATATATATTCTTATTCTCTTCTTGCTAGGGTTGGTTAAGAAAAATATTGTAGCCACCTAGGAGCAAGAAGAGAGGTTAACTTGAGAAGACGGAGGCCACACTTCGCTCAAGGGAATTTGGGAATACAATAGAAGAGCGTGGAATCAACCGTTAACAAGGTGATTTTCTTTTCGCACTCCTTAATTGTGTATCATAAAATGTAGTAGAACCCCAAGTCCGTGGTTCCCAACAATTGGTATCAAGAGCCTGGTTATGGGTTCTATGTTTTATGATATGATGTCCATGTCGTAATTAAAATTGGTTATGTATGTATAGTGGTATGCTTGGATAATAATCTTTTGCAGGTTGTTTAGTATCCACTATTATGGCCTCGTTTTATTTTAATTATGTGTTTGGATCCCACGTGGTTTAATCGTGGTTATTTTTTGTTTTGGTTTCCACGTGGTTTATCGTGGTTGTAAATCACGAGGGTTGATCGTGCTAGTTTTGTTTTCTATTATGATTTTGTAATCTTGTAATCATGATTTGTATTCATGTTAGATTATGATCTGATGTAATAGAATAGGTATGTTATGTTGTATGTAACTATTTGATCGACGGAGTTGCAAGAAAACAAAGTTCTTCCGCTGATGCTACAAGATTTCGCCTATGCAACTTCGAACTGTTGTAACTTTTGCATACGGTGTCGGATTTCGATGAGTAATACCTTTTCGGAAAGGGATTTCGATGTTCTACACGATTGAAAAGTGACGTTGTCAAAGTTTCATGTGATAACTCCAAATCCCGATCTAGTCCTTCCCGGCCGATCCCACGCCTGGAAGCGGTGTCGCTGCGGTTGGGACTCTGCAAAACAACACCGGAGGAGGGTTTGGACCCTGGCGGCGCCTCCGGCGTGAGAATAAGTAATGGCTTTGGAAAGGAAGACAAGGTTGTAGAGAAATCTAAATGTGGAGGGTGTATGTATAGTGTGTGTATATGTAGGCTAGGTGTGTAAAAGAGAATGTAACCCCAAACCTTTCCTCCTTGGTCTATTTATAGGCCAAGGATTAGGGTTTTGGGGTTGTACCTGCAATCATGAGCGTTGAATCCTAGGTAGGTAGGACACCTGGGTGATGTTGATGGATTGCACGTGTCCAGGCGAAGGATTGTGGTATTGTGTGCCAGGCTCCTGCTGGCGTGTGGCTTAAATAGGAAATGATTGTCCCAATCATTAGGTATCCTTATGTGTCACTATTCAGCGTGGCCATCAATGATGACCTAGGCACGTCACGTAATGAAGCATAGTTTGTCTCCCACAAGATATTGCCTTGGCCGCCAGGAGAATTAGACTTGAAGCTTGAGTCAATGAGTCCGGACTGGTACGTAGGTCAGGACTCCACGACGAGTCTGGACTAAGAGGTGAGCCATGACTGGAGTGGTAATCCGGGTTCCCGGTGACACCTGGCTCAGAAATAAGCCCGAGCTATACATAGCCTATCATTTGCCCCCCACTCCCTTATTCAGATTTTCTGGATGGGGGAGTAGAAATTCCTGAGTAGGTGACTTGGAAAAAATTCCTGGCCTGATTGTTGCCCCCAAACCCGGATTGTTATGAAGGATGGCAATCCGGTGTTGAGAGTAGGTCAGGGTTGTTTCGCAAGTCCAAAGCTGTGACGCTTTGAGTAACTTAGAAAAAATTCCTGGCCTGATTGTTGCCCCCCAACCCGGATTGTTATGAAGGATGGCAATCAGGTGTTGAGAGTAGGTCAGGGTTGTTTCTCAAGTCCAAAGCTGTGACGCTTTGAGTAACTTAGAAAAAATTCCTGGCCTGATTGTTGCCCCCCAACCCGGATTGTTATGAAGGATGGCAATGAAGTGAACAAATCCGGACTTTATGAAATTTTGGCAGCTTTGGAATGCGAATCGATTTTAGTTTTTCCCCCCTTTTCCTTTGAAAAGGTACTGCCCTTTTTACCTCGGGAACAGATGTATCTTACTGTCGCAATTATGACTCCTGTCATTTCATTGTTGTCCTATTTTATTTTCTTTTCTGTACTTTGCTTTCTTGCCAACCAATAGAATATTGCCACATGTCGTCTAGGGGGTTATTTTTACCCCTTTATAAAACCCCCCTTTCATTTCCAATTGTACTTTTCACTTTTTCAACCGAATTTCTCTTCCGGCGACTTCGTTTTCCGGCGACCGCTGCGTTTCTCTTGTGAAGCTTTCCTACTCTCCTGCCTTACTGTAAGCCTTTCGACTCCATCTTTTACCGCCTATTTGCTGTTATATGTTGTTGTTTTATCCGTAATTGCGATTTCACCAAAACTGTTCATCTTGGAGTTTTGAGGGTTTTGGAAAGGTTTTGGTTTTCTGTGATGTAGTCGCTTTAGTGTTTGTTTACTGGCTTATGTGTGTATTGCTGGTCTTGATTTTGGTTGCATGTCGTATATGTATTTCGATTTGGTCGTTCTTAAATTTCTGGGTTTCTTTGTGCCATTTTGTGTTCTTGGTTTGGGGATAAGGATAACTGTATATGTGTATAGTTTGATCTTGTGTTTAAGATATGTTTTTGGGTTGAAGTTATGTGTCTAATCCGGACTTGATTTAATCCGAATAACTTTAACTGGTTTACTATTTGGCTGATTTTTGATCCGGTTATTGTAGAATATAGGGATTGGATTACTGCTAGGTAAAATGTGTCTAATTGAAAATACGCAATCCGTACTGAGATAATAAAACTTACTTCAAATTGATCTTTCTAGGTTTATGGTTCGGATTAAGTCTCGAGCCCGTCGCGTACTTATTCCCCTTTCCGACCCTTCTAATTGTAGTGAGCCGTCACCTTCTAACAATCAAGAAGTAATAGACTTATATTGGTGTAGAATGGCTAAGAAGAAGAAACAGTCCGGACCTCTAGTAACCCAACTTTTTGTCCATGAACCTTCTCGGGGTGGTGTGCTTAGTACTCCGGACGGATTTTGGTCGGACACGAGCTACTTCTTTGTGAAGAAGGATCCGGATATAGAGCAATCATTTTATTATAGGGATCTTAGTTCATGTTATAGGAATCATCAGGAGTTTGGCCATCCCGGACCATATGATGAATCCGAATTCGATTTCGCTTTTTCCCAGATGGGTATTAGCGATGCCCCGTATCCTTTGAAGGAAAAGTTCTCAAGTCTTCCAGATATTCAGATGGACAAGTTGGTCCGGGCTGCGTTTCACCTTGGACCTGAGATAAGCTGGAGATGGCCTCAGTCCGGGGAGAGGATTTACCACCGGCCGAAAGACGGTTATGTTGGAGTATGGCTGGAGACTCTGAGGTCCGGTTGGAATCCTAGGTGTCATCAATTTGTAAAACACCTTTGTAAATATGTTTATAAAATTTCCATAATGCAAATTACTCCCAATGGTGTGAAGTGGATAACTTGGTTCTTGGCTTCTTGTAATAAGATGGGGTATCAGCCCACTCTGCGACTTTTCCACCAACTTTTTAAGCTAGTGCAGTCCAATAAAGAGCCTTTATATGAGATCCGGTTTCGCGCAGAAGAATGCGGTTACCCCTCGGGTACTGCCAAACCGGTTATTCAGCAGTCGACTTTAAAGTTCTGGAATGGTGAAGTTATTTTCTTGAAAGGCCTGGATTTGGAGTTCATGCCCCATATTGTTTCTAATGTGGAGGCTGAAGTTTTTGATGTGTTCACACTCGAGGGTGAAGCATTGGTTCAAATTCACCGATTCTGTGAATGCCTTGGTTTCCAAATGACCCGGGATAGCTTTATGAAACATGATTTGTTGTTTGAGCTTGGATGTAAGTTGTATTGTTTTTCTTCTTTTTGTAACCCGGGCTAATTCTTTTGTTTTGCTGATGTGGTTCTTCTTTCTACAGGTTTGCCTTATTTCAAGCCCGAATTATACGCAATCATGTCTTCTAATGCTCTTGCTGCCTCTTTTAGAAAGCTCGGTGGTGTCCACAGCACAAAGAGTCCGGGGGATGTTGGAGGGTCCGGGTCTAGTGCGTTGAAGGAGGGTGGTGCCGAATCTGTTGCCCCGAATGCCCACCAACCCGAACCTGTGATTGATGCTGCTGAAGTGGAAGTAATAGATGGCCTGGAGCAGCGTTCTTCGAAGAAAAGAAAGACTCCTGGAGTAAAGAAGCCACCTGCTAAGGCGAAAATCGTTGTCGAAAAGATTGTTTCTGATGATGTTGGGAAGGGTCCGGATAAAGAACCTGTCCGAATCGGGAATTTCACATTGGAGCAACTTGCTGGTATGTGCGCTGATATTCCTACTGACTCCGATTTCGAAGAAATGGAAGATGCTGGTAGCAGTGCTTGCCTGAAACGCCTTGTTGGCCATTGGGCACATGTAAGTTGTTTGTTGTCGAAAGTTATCTGTATTCTTTGCGGTTCTGTCTTTTCATTGTTTGATTTTTGCTTTTTGTTTTGCAGACTGGTAGTTTAATCAGCGCACTTGCCAGTATTATTATTACCGAAAGGAAATCTGCACAGGAGTTCGGCAATCAAAAGGATGCCCGTCTCCGAGATTTAGAAATTGAAGTTGCTGCTTTGAAAGCCAAAAATGCCGAGAAGGAATCTGAGTTCACTTCCAAACTATCCGGGCTTCAAGCTGAGATGTCGAAGGTTGAGAAGAAAGCCGATGACTTGGATGCAATCAACAAACAACTCCTTCTGGAAGACGCCAAGTCCCGTGAAGCTGCTATAGCCGAATTCAAAGAAGGTCCGGAATATGACCAATCTATTGCGGATGCTGCTGCACCTGAGATTCTCCGGGCTTGGCTTGTTGCTGAACGGCATATCAAAACCGATCCTACTGCTGATTGGGAGTCTTTTATTGGTGAGTTCCTTGCTGCAAAGCTTTCTATCGAGCATGGGAAAGGGGAACCGAAGCCCTATGATGGTCCAGTTCCGAGCTTCCTTCCCCATCCTTCCAATCCGATTGTGCCTTCTCCTGATGATCATGGTGTCTAGACCTTGTCATATGTTTTTAACATTTTGTGTCTGAACTCTGTACCGTGAACTTTGTTTTGTTTCTTCTCTCAACTTTAGGGATGTTTCCGGGCTGTACGGCCAACCCGGGTCCCTGTATTTGCTTTAACTGTTTTTTGCAATCGTTTACAATCCAGCTCTTGATGTTTTTCATATCTTTTCATATTTCTGTTCTTCTAAATTTATATTGCTCGTGAGTCCGGTCTCATGGCTTGGTTATGAGCCGGACTCTTTTCATTTGTACTTAGAATAAAATCTAAGTGGTTTTATTGCATATTGCTCGTGAGTCCGGTCTCATGGCTTGGTTCTGAGCCGGACTATTTTCTTTTGTACTTAGAATAAAATCTAAGTAAATGGATTTTATTGCATATTGCTCGTGAGTCCGGTCTCATGGCTTGGTTCTGAGCCGGACTATTTCCTTTTGTACTTGGAATAAAATCTAAGCAAATGGATTTTATTGCATATTGCTCGTGAGTCCGGTCTCATGGCTTGGTTCTGAGCCGGACTATTTTCTTTTGTACTTAGAATAAAATCTAAGTAAGTGGATTTATTGCATATTGCTCGTGAGTCCGGTCTCATGGCTTGGCTCTGAGCCGGACTCTTTTGGTGCGTATTGCTGGGGACCCTGGCTATGATATTTGCCTATGGCTCCGAGCCAGGGTTATAGAGTTGCATATTGCTCGTGAGTCCGGTCTCATGGCTTGATTCTGAGCCGGACTCTTTTGGTGCGTATTGCTGGGGACCTTGGCTATGATATTTGCCTATGGCTCCAAGCCAGGGTTATAGAGTTGCATATTGCTCGTGAGTCCGGTCTCATGGCTTGATTCTGAGCCGGACTCTTTTGGTGCGTATTGCTGGGGACCCTGGCTATGATATTTGCCTATGGCTCCGAGCCAGGGTTATAGAGTTGCATATTGCTCGTGAGTCCGGTCTCATGGCTTGATTCTGAGCCGGACTCTTTTGGTGCGTATTGCTGGGGACCCTGGCTATGATATTTGCCTATGGCTCCGAGCCAGGGTTATAGAGTTGCATATTGCTAGAGGCCCGGGCTACATGTTATGCCTATAGCTCTGAGCCCGGACCATTACAAGAAATTAAAATTTTACTGAAGGTGAAAAATACATGATAGTATGAAAAGAAAACAAACAACAAGGCCAGTTTTATTTATAGAAATATCAGGAATACAAAGTTCTTATTCTAATCTGGGCTTTTGGGAGCTCCTTATTCTTTATCCGGTCGCTGCAATCTTCTTACTGGTAGAATTTTCGGAGTCTAAGGCCATGCCAAGTATTGGGGACCTCAGAACCATCCATATGAACCAACTTGTATGTTCCAGGCCGGAGTACCTCCCTTATCTTGTAGGGTCCTTCCCATTTTGGCATGAGCTTGCCAGTATTAGTGGGGTCAGACGCCTCCGTATCGCGAAGGACCAGGTCTCCAACTTGAAAGTTCTTAACCCGGGCCTTCTTCCCAAAGTACTCTCTAGTTTTTTCCTTGTATTTTTCCATCCTCTCAATAGCTTGATCCCGGACTTCGTCAATCAAAATCAAGTTAGTCTGCAACCCTTCTTCATTAGCTATTTCTTCAAAATTTATCGCTCGATGGGAGGGATTTCCGACTTCAATGGGTAGTAAAGCTTCAGTGCCGTAGGCCAGTCTGAATGGGGTTTCACCAGTGCTAGTCCGGGGACTAGTCTTGTATGCCCATAACACATTTGGCAGCTCCTCAGGCCACTTATTCTTACTTTCTTGTAACCTCTTCTCAATTCCTCTAAGCAAAATCCGGTTTGTAACTTCAACTTGGCCGTTTCCTCTTGGGTATGCAACAGATGATTTTTTATGCTTGATTCCTCTTTCTTTCAGGTAGCCTTCGAAATCGGACCCCACAAATTGTGGCCCGTTATCAGAAACTAGAACCATTGGTAGCCCGAACCTCATCAGTATGTTGTCCATAAACCGGATGCAATCCTGTTGTTTGATTGTTCTCATTGCCTTAGCTTCAGCCCACTTGGTCATGTAATCAATTGCCACTAGCAAATATCTCAGGTCGCCTTTAGCCCGGGGAAATGGACCCATGATATCAATACCCCAAACTGCAAACGGGATAGGAGACAGGACTGAGGATGGTAAGACCGGGCTCTGTCGTGGGACATTGCTGAAAAGTTGGCAGTTCTTGCACTTCTTCACAAACTTCACAGCGTCATTATGAATTGTAGGCCAGTAATAACCCTGCCTTATAATCTTGTGAGCCAGGGCCTTTGCAGATAGGTGGTCTCCACAAATTCCCTCATGAACTTCTTGCAGACAATAGGTAGCTTCAACTGGTCCCACGCATTTTAGAATTGGTGCCGAGTAAGTCCGGCGATAGAGTATCCCCTCTTCCAAAAAGAACTTTGCCGCTTTATTCCTGAGTCTTTGAGCTTGACTCTTCTCAGAAGGCAGTTCTCCCTTCTCCAAGTACAAAATTATGGGCGTCATCCAGCTGGGTTGATCATCAATTTCCATGACTTCCTCTTGATCCATTGTTGGTTTAGTCAGTTCCTCAAAGTAAACTGAGCTATCCAAATCAGCCGAGTTCTGGACTAATTTAGATAGGATGTCAGCTTCTGTGTTGTCTTCTCGATTTACTTGACAAATTTCAAATTTGGGTATCATAGCTAGGAAACCTTGAACCAAGGCTTGATACCTTCCCAGTGTTGGGTCCTTTGTCACGTACTCTCCGGTCGTTTGCTTGACCACTATCTGAGAATCGCTAAAAATCCTTAGCTTTTTCACCTTTAAACTTCGGGCTAGACGGAGTCTGGCTAGAAGAGCTTCGTACTCTGCCTGATTGTTCGTTGCTTGGAACTAAAATCCAATCGCTTGCTTTATCTTGAATCCATCCGGACTCTTGAGTATGAGCCCGGCTCCAGATCTCTTATTGGTTGATGAGCCATCTACATGCAAAATCCAAGTTTCATGATCAAGTGTGGATTCTTCCCCGGGCTCTGTCTCCATTGAAATGTGAACAGGTTCGGGGAATGAACATTCCACAATGAAATCGGCTAAAGCTTGGGATTTAATAGATGTTCTTGGGATAAAAGTTAGGGAGAATTGGCTTAGCTCAATAGCCCAGTTAACCAACCTCCCCGAGACATCAGGTTTGTGAATAATTTTCCTGAGTGGCTGATCAGTTATAACTTTGATTTCCCTCCCTTGGAAATAATGCCTCAGCTTCCGGGATGCAGTGATGAGAGCGAAAGCAAACTTTTCGAGGTTTGGGTAACGGGTTTCAGCATCTTTGAGCACTTGGCTCACATAATAAACCGGCTTCTGCTCACCGTCGTGATCCCGGATTAGTGCTGCTCCCACAACCAGGGTACCTGCAGACAAGTAAATGCTTAAAGGCTCCCCGGGCTCGGGTTTGGTTAAGATTGGCGGTGCGGCTAGGTATTCTTTGAGGGAGTCGAAAGCTTGTTGGCAATCCGGGCCCCAGATAATTTCTTTCTTTTTCTGAGCTCCCTTCAGCAAGTTGAAGAAAGGCAAGCAACGATCTGTGAGCTTAGGAATAAACCTTCGCAATGCTGCTAACGATCCTGCAAGTTTCTGTATGTCTCTCTGGGTCCGGGGTGCTTGCATCTCAGTTATTGCTTTGATTTTTTCTGGGTTGGCTTCGATTCCCCTTTGGCTAATCATGAAACCTAAGAATTTTCCCGCTCCAACCCCGAAAGTGCATTTGTCTAGATTCAAATTCATCTTTTGCTTCCTTAAGTTCTCAAAACATTCTTTCAGATCAGAAATGTGTGTCTGGACTGTTGTTGACTTTGCTATCATGTCATCGACATATGATTCCAGATTTCTCCCCAGTTGACTGTTGAAGATTTCCACCATTGCCCTTTGGTAAGTAGACCCGGCATTCCTTAATCCAAAAGGCATAAGTTTGTAGGCGTAGACCGCCCGGTGTGTTATGAATGCTGTCTTGGCTATATCAGCTGGGTTCATCTTTATTTGGTTATAACCGGAGAAGGCATCCATGAAACTCAGCATGACATGCCCGGCTGTTGCATCGATAAGCTGGTCAATGCTGGGAAGCGGGTAAGGGTCTTTGGGGCATGCAGCATTCAAGTCAGTGTAGTCCACACACATTCGCCACTTTCCGTTTGGTTTCTTGACTAAGACAACATTGGCTAGCCACTCCGGATACTTTATCTCACAGATAATATCAGCCTTTAGGAGCTTTTCAACTTCCTCATCGATTGCTTTCTGTCTCTCCGGGGCGAAGTTCCTTCGTTTCTGCTTTACTGGCTTCTTTCTAGGATCAACATCCAGGCTATGCATAGCGACAGACTCTTGGAGCCCAGGCATGTCATCCGGGCTCCAAGCAAATACATCGGCATATTCTCGAAGCAACTCAGTTAACTCCTTCTTGAACACTGTGTCTAACCCGGTTCCAATTTTAACTTGTCTATCCGGGTTCCCTTCTATTAGTTCGATCGATTCGAGCTCAACAACAGCCTCCACTTTTGTCATTTCCGCCTTAGAGACATACTGCTGGACTCGGGCTTGTACAATCTGGTCAAGGAAGACCTGGGCTGATGGGTTTTCAATGTTATGGACATCCTTACCGGGCTCAGTCTTTTTGTTGTATCTATGCTTCTTCCTGCTCAGATTTTTGTGGTAGGAGTTTGCTTTCCTTTTGTTCTCTGGGTCGGTCTCTGCCATTACCAAAGCCTGCCCATAGCAACGGCTGGCCATTTCATAGTCGCCCCGGACTTCTCCAATACCTCCGGGAGTGGGAAACTTGAATTTGAGATGGGGTGTTGAAGTTATAGCTTGGAGTTTGGTAAGGGCTGGTCTTCCCAGAATGACATTATAAGATGATGGGGTGTTGATGATATAGAATTTTACAATGTTTGTTACCTGCTTCGGGAAGGTCCCGAACAGGACTGGGAGATAAAGGGTTCCCTGAATGGGGACCAAATTGTTTCCAAATCCATAGAGGGGATCTTCCCTGCAATCGTTCATTCTTATGCTGCCCAGCTGCATCCGGTCCATTGTATATTTGAACAGGATATTGACAGAAGATCCATTGTCAACTAGGACTCTCCTAACCTCATTTTCTGCTATGTCAAGGCTCACGACCAAGGCTTCGTTGTGGTTGGGGTTGATTCCTTCAAAGTCATCCTTGCTGAAGGTTATTACTTGTTCCGGACAGGCCTGCACCATCATTACTTCGTCTCCTGAGTCCGGGCTTCTTGGAGGTGAATTGGATCCGCCCATAACCACATTCACAATATTCTTGTCTTTTCCGGATCCCTCTCCTCGGTCAGCCACTCGCCGAGCTATGTACTGCCCGATGTTGCCTTTTTTGACTTGGTCTTCAACAAAAAATTTCAAGGAGAGGCAATTTTCTGTTGTATGCCCATGGGTTTCATGGTAGTCGCAATGCTTATGGACTGATCGGTTTTCCGGGGCAGTGAGCATTGGCTTGGGAGGGTAATAGAATGGCTTATCTCGCACTTCTTTCAGAATGTCCGCGCGAGCCCGGTTGAGAGGAGTCCAAGAGGGTTCGGGTCTGGGCTCACGCCTGGGTTTAGGCTGTCCGGACTCATCTTTCTGCCTGGAGTCCGGGGGTGGTGCTGGTAGTGCAAGCTGAGAGCTTTGGATGTAGTTGCTTTGTCTATTGGGTTTGAATTTTTTGTCTTGATGATTGTAGTTGTTTTTGGGTGGATCTTGAGTTCGGGTTGGAGAAATGCCCTTCCTAGTCATCCTCATTGCTTGGAGGACATCTGTTTCTTTGATGAACCGAGCTGCCATAGAATAGGCCGCCGCCAGGCTTTGTGGTTCTTTATGGATAAGGTCAAGGACATATCTTTCATTGTTGTCAGGATCCAGGTTTCTTCGGAAGATTGTAAGGGCTTCCCGCTCGTCCAGGTTGCTCACGTTGTTGATGGCTTCCTGGAAGCGTTTCATATAAGTGGCCAATGCCTCTCCCCGGGCTTTTCGGACTGTCTCTAGGTGGCACATGTGCATTTCTTGGGTCTTATTGGCTCGGAAGCGTCTCAAGAAGGATTCCCGAAACTGCTTCCAATTGTGGATGCTTCGAGAAGGGATTCGACTGAACCATCTTTGGGCTCCGGACTTGAGGGTTGAGGCAAAGAACCTGCACTTGGTTAGAACATTGTAATAATATATCATTGCAATTTGTTCAAAATAGTTTATATGTTCCTCAGGGTCACCCAAACCATTAAAGGAATCAAAGTTGTAATGTTTGAGATTTCTCTGCCTGGGTGTCGCCTCGAGCGAGTAGCTGAAGGGTGTCAATGTATCCCCAATGTCAATCCCCGAGTCCTGGCCAACCTTTTTCTGGAGCTCATGGATCATGTCCATCAAGTCTTCTTGGGGTTCATCATCTGAGACTATGTCGAGGCTAGGGGCCCGGGTTCTCCTTTTTTCATGATTTCTGCCCATAATCCGGGCCTCCTCCTCTTGGATTCTTCTTTGTATTTTGAGGTCAAGTTTAGCTTGCTCTTCATTCCGGATCCTTTCCCTCAAGTCAGCTAGCTTTCTGAGCTTTTCAGCTTCGGTATCTTGGTTTTGACTATTGGTCCTGTGGTGGGTCCTTTTTCGGGTTTCTTTGTCCTTGCCTCCGATTCTGTCGAAAACTGAGGCGCGGGATCGGTGGGAGTCTCCAGAGTCATGTGAGTTCTCAACCTGATCAACTTCATTTAGCCGAGCTTCTTTATACATCCGAATTGCATCAGCAAGCTGGTCCCCGGTCAGGTTTTCCATGAGACCGGGTTCCATGTTGATATCCGTATACTTGAATTTGTTAACCTCAATTTCAACCCGGGCATCATCAGGCCGGATTATCTGCGATGCCAGAGTCAGGACTGGGGGTACTTCACCAATAATCGGGTTCAAATTTGTGGGTGGTTCTTGTCTTGGGGTACTGGTTGTGGGTCTTAACACAGATTTGCTACCTCGAGCCATGATTCAAGAGCAAACGATGTACACAACTTTTTTGGGGTAATACAATTTTTCAAAATCAAAGTAAATTTCTGATAGATCTGGGTTTATCAAGGAGAACGAGACAATTTATGCATGTGATTTCTGGGTTTGGTGTTTTTCGAAGCAAGAAAATTGGTTTTAAAGACAGATCTATAAGAGAGCAATGTAGATCTAAGCAACAACGGGAGCAAGAGAGCTAGATAATGCTAAACAAGGCTAAAAATAAACAGATCTGGGCTAAATAAGGTTAAAACATTCATACATTGGAGAAATGGGCTAAAGAGTTCATGTTTAGATGTAAAAACGAAGGAGTTTGCTTAGATCTTACTGGATTTAACTAGGACTCCTTCAAAGATGAAGGAGCTTGTTGATGATGGTGAGTCTAGCGGCACCGTGACCACAAGACAGGGTTCGACCCCTCCTTCTAGCGCCAATGATAACTCCAAATCCCGATCTAGTCCTTCCCGGCCGATCCCACGCCTGGAAGCGGTGTCGCTGCGGTTGGGACTCTGCAAAACAACACCGGAGGGGGGTTTGGACCCTGGCGGCGCCTCCGGCGTGAGAATAAGTAATGGCTTTGGAAAGGAAGACAGGGTTGTAGAGAAATCTAAATGTGGAGGGTGTATGTATAGTGTGTGTATATGTAGGCTAGGTGTGTAAAAGAGAATGTAACCCCAAACCTTTCCTCCTTGGTCTATTTATAGGCCAAGGATTAGGGTTTTGGGGTTGTACCTGCAATCATGAGCGTTGAATCCTAGGTAGGTAGGACACCTGGGTGATGTTGATGGATTGCACGTGTCCAGGCGAAGGATTGTGGTATTGTGTGCCAGGCTCCTGCTGGCGTGTGGCTTAAATAGGAAATGATTGTCCCAATCATTAGGTATCCTTATGTGTCACTATTCAGCGTGGCCATCAATGATGACCTAGGCACGTCACGTAATGAAGCATAGTTTGTCTCCCACAAGATATTGCCTTGGCCGCCAGGAGAATTAGACTTGAAGCTTGAGTCAATGAGTCCGGACTGGTACGTAGGTCAGGACTCCACGACGAGTCTGGACTAAGAGGTGAGCCATGACTGGAGTGGTAATCCGGGTTCCCGGTGACACCTGGCTCAGAAATAAGCCCGGGCTATACATAGCCTATCATCATGTGCGTCTGAGCTCGTTTAGACCCTCAAACAGCGAGTTGAAGTTTTCGCAGGATTTTCGGATGAATTTTTTTTTTTTTGGCCATAATAGTGGATTTATTTTTTATTTTAATTTTTCTGCTCTTTAATTTTAATTATTGCATTAAATAATTATTATGTGTGTTGTTAATTATGTGTGTAATTTTAATTGCATGGTTAACATAAATAGGACGACATGGACATAAATTTTCATTTATTGCTTTAATTAAATGTTTTATGTTATTAAATTATGTGTGTATTTGGAATGCATGTTAGACATAATTATAATGACATAGGCCCCATTTAATTATGTAGAGATGCATGCTATGCTATGTTATGTGTTCTTTGTATTGTTATTTTGATAACATGTGGACCTCGAAGAAATAACATAGGGCGATGCATCTAGATAAAATTACTCATGTTAAAATACTAAGTGGGAGAGGGAATTAATTTGATATTAGATCCCATGGTCATCCATTATTGGTTGTATGTAATTTAACACTAGGACGATTATGAATTGGATATATGTCACCCATCGTGGCGTATGATTTATGACGTCTGGGTAGTGTTAAGGATATTACTAGGACAATCTTCTTAAGTTAATCACGAATAATGAAAGGTAAGCTCACCCCATCGTGACATACCAAGTTTCATAGAATTCGAGAAAAAAGTTGGACATTCCTTGATTGATGTTGATAATGGATATTTCTGTCTTAGGGGTTGTGTTTTTAAGTGAGTCCGTCTGTGACTTCACCGAAAACACCTGGGATTTATCCATTGATACATCGAACGGATGGGTCTGACTAAAGGCAACTTAAGATCTAAATAATGGTATACACTTAGCTATGAAAGATAATATATAGTCCACCCTAACGTGGCGTATTATTTAGTAGTAGGACCGAAGTAATATTTAAATTTAAATGGTATATATGTCATCCATCATGGCGTACCAGATATTTATGGAATTTAAATATTAGTGCATTAATTTTAATTAATTGTTAGAGGAAACAAATAGGTTTTAAGATATATGCAATTTTCTGATTAAGTGTTATATGCATGATTCTCAGGATAGAATGGGCTTTAATCCACTTTTCACCATACTTAAGGATAACAAACTTATCGGACCTAACTATATTGAATGGAAACGCAATTTGGACATAGTGTTGACTGCTGAAGAGTTTAAATTTTGTACTGTTGAACCCAAACCGGACCAGCCTACTGCCGATGCTCTGGATGAGGATAAAGAGTATTTTAAGAAGTGGACTAAGGCAGATGAGATGTCACGATGTTACATTCTGGCAGCAATGTCGGGTGTTTTGCAACATCAGCATTAGGCCATGACCACTGCTGCAGATATGCTCTATAATCTCAAGGAGCTTTTCGGAGATCAGAATAGGGCTGCTAGGCAAGTAGCAATGAAGTCTCTAATGAACACTCAGATGGCTGAAAAAACACCTGTAAGGGACCATGTTCTTCTGATGATGTCTCATATAAATGAACTAGAGGTCCTTGGTGTTGATATTGATGCGGAAACGCAGGTCGATATCATACTTATGAGTTTGCCCAAAAGCTTTGAGCCGTTTCGCTTGAATTACAACATGAACAAGAAGTTGTATAGTCTTGCAGAACTTCTGACAGAGCTTCAGGCAGCGGAATCATTATTTCAGCAGCATGTTCAGGTAAATGTGGCTGAGAAAGTTTCTTCTTCAAAACCGAAAGGAAAGAAGAAGAAGAAGGTTCAGACACAGAAAGTTGTTAAACCATTGGGAGTTCAGAATTCAGTGAAGAAGCCTAAGGGCAAGTGCTTCAAGTGCAAGCAGTCGGGTCACTGGAAAAAGGATTGTCCTCTTTCTAAGAAGAACAATGCTGGTATGTCTTTTTCTCTTGTTACGGAAACATATATAGCGGCTATGTCTACGAGCACTTGGTGTGTAGACACAGGAGCCACTGATCATGTTTGTAATTCCATGCAGGGGTTCCAGAAAACCAGGCTGCTTAGAGATGACGAGATATATGTGTTCATGGGAGATGCTACGAAAGTAGCAGTGGTTGCAGTTGGAGTTATTTCTTTATCTTTTGGTTATGATAGGATTTTGGTTTTGAATAATTGTCTTTATGTACCTTCATTTAGAAGGAATTTAATTTCGGTTTCTAAACTTGCTATGGATGATTATAATGTTTGTTTGGATCATAATGTTTCCATTATGATGAATAAACGAGTTATATGTTCTGGTACATTGCAAGACAATTTATATATTATTGATCCTATAGTACCAATGCTGCAACCAAGTGAAATTAATAATACATTTTCTACCTCTAGTAAAAGAAAGGAACCTTCTGGATTGAACCAAACATATCTTTGGCACTTGAGATTAGGTCATATTAACTTGAGGAGGATTCAAAGATTGGTAGTAGATGGGCCTTTAGGCTCGTTGGCAGTGGAGCCATTTCCAGTCTGTGAATCTTGCTTGGAAGGAAAAATGACCAGTAGACCTTTTAAGGCAAAAGGAAATAGAGCCAAAGATGTGTTAGAATTGGTTCATACTGATTTATGTGGACCTATGAATATCCAAGCGAGAGGTGGGTATGAATATTTTGTCACTTTCATTGATGATTATTCGAGATATGGAAACATTTATCTGTTGCACCGCAAGTCTGAGTGCTTTGAAAAATTCAAAGAGTACAAAGCAAGTGCGGAAAAGCGACATTCAGGAAAATGTATCAAGTCACTACGATCAGATCGTGGGGGCGAATACCTGCTTGGAGAATTTAGAGAATATTTATCAGAACATGGGATTTCATCCCAGTTGACTGCACCTGGCACACCTCAGCAGAATGGTGTAGCAGAAAGAAGGAACCGGACTCTTTTAGAGAGTGTTAGATCGATGATGAGTTATTCGAATTTACCCAAGTCATTTTGGGGGCATGCTCTAGAAACAGCGGCTTATCTTCTAAACTTGGTACCTTCTAAGTCAGTTCCAAAAACTCCAAAAGAATTGTGGACTAGTACCAAACCTAGTTTGAAACACATTCGGATTTGGGGTTGTCCAGCACATGTGCTGAACAAGAACGTGACTAAGTTAGATTCTCGTACAGAAGTGAGGCTGTTTGTGGGTTATCCCAAGGGAACAAAAGGGTATTTGTTTTATAGTCCTAAGGATCGGGATATCATTGTAAGCACCAATGCTAGATTCTTAGAGGAAGACTATATAATGAATCACAAACCCATGAGTACTGTTGTTTTAGAGGAACTAGTGGGAGGACAAGATAATTCTAATATGCCACCGGTACAAGTAGAACAACCACAAGTAAATGAACAACCTATCACTAATACCACTCCAATGCTTCGTCGTAGTGGGAGGGTTGTTAAACAACCTGAGAGGTTCATGTTTTTGGGAGAGTCTTCGGACTTAGTCTCTGGTGAACATGATGAGGATCCCAGGACATACGAAGAAGCAATGCAAGATAAGGATGCAGATCTTTGGCAAAAGGCTATGCAATCTGAGATGGAATCTATGTATTCCAATAAAGTCTGGGATCTCGTGGAACCACCCAGTGGTGTAAAACCCATTGGATGCAAGTGGATCTACAAAAGAAAAAGAGGATCTGACAAAAAGGTGAAAGCTTGGAAAGCAAGACTTGTTGCGAAAGGGTATACTCAGAAACAAGGAATTGATTATGAGGAAACCTTTTCTCCAGTAGTCATGCTTAAGTCAATCCGGATTCTTTTATCTATAGCAGCTCATCTCGATTATGAGATTTGGCAAATGGATGTCAAGACAGCTTTCCTAAATGGAAGTCTTGATGAAAACATCCATATGCAGCAACCAGAGGGATTCATCAAAGAGGGCCAAGAGCATCTAGTGTGTAAGCTTAAGAAGTCCATTTATGGACTGAAACAAGCTTCCAGGGAGTGGAACATTCGTTTTGATCAGGTCGTCCAGACAAATGGTTATGATCAGAGTCCAAGCGAAGCATGTGTGTATAGGAAAAGTGAAGGAAATGCAGTGGTTTTTCTAGTACTATATGTAGATGACATTTTGCTCATTGGAAACAATGTAGAGATGTTGTCATCTATTAAGGCATGGTTGTTCAAACAATTTGAAATGAAAGACTTAGGTGAAGCCGCATACATTCTTGGGATCAAAGTTATAAGAGATCGCAAGAAAAGAACGTTGGCTTTATCTCAAGAACCGTACATTGATGAGGTATTGGCTCGTTTTAACATGCAGGACTCTAAGAAGGGTAATTTACCTTTTAGACATGGAGTCTCTCTATCAAAGGAGCAGTGTCCTAAGACACCTAAGGAGATAGAGAACATGAAAGCAGTTCCTTATGCTTCAGCATGTGGAAGCTTAATGTATGTCATGTTATGCACGAGACCTGATATTCGCTTTGCCGTAGGCATGGTCAGTAGATATCAGTCCAATCCAGGTCAGGAACATTGGAGTGCAGTAAAAATGATACTTAAGTACTTGCGAAGGACTAAGAAGTATATGTTAATTTACAAGGCTTCAGACTTGTTTCCTGTGGGTTATACCGATTCAGATTTCCAGACAGATAGGGATAAGAGGAAGTCAACCTCGGGGTGTGTTTTTACTTTAGGAGGTGGAGCTGTAATATGGAGGAGTGTGAAGCAGAAATGCATCGCAGACTCAACCATGGAAGCTGAATATGTGGCAGCCTCTGAGGCAGCCAAGGAGGATATATGGTTCCGGAATTTCCTGCTGGATTTGAATGTAGTTCCTAATTTGCCACGGCAAATCACAATTTATTGTGATAATACTGGTGCTGTTGCAAATACAAAGGAACCACGAGAACATAAAGCAGCAAAACACATTGAGTGTAAGTATCACCTCATACGACAGTTCGTTAAGCGAGGAGATATTATTGTGACTGATATAGCATCAAAGGACAACCGGGCTGATCCTTTCACGAAGAGTTTACCAGCTAAGGTTTTTGAAGAACACGTGGAGGAGATAGGAGTCAGATGTCTGGTCACGGAATAGTTATTTAAACTGGTAGCGGATTATATTAATAAACACTGATATACTCAAAGAATAGCTTGAGTATAAGTGGGAGATTGTTGGGTTTTATACTAAACTATTCATTAGTAGTATATAAACATTGTCCATTTTATTGAGAATCTTGATTGCATATTTTTACATTGTCTATTTATTATATATTGTGGATAATTTAGTATCAAATGGGATAACAGAAGATTAAATTATCAGTGTCTATATATAATATAAAGGGTTCACAGTTTAAGTGGAATTAGACAAACCACTGGAATAACTGAAGTATTATTTGGGAATAGTTTATCTTGACTATTAAATAATACTTGTATACTTTGTGTATATTGAACAGGATCAAATTTAGAATTGTTCCCTTAAACTGATTAAGAAGGTGAACTAAGATTCTATGTTATTATTAATGCTTAGGTTCTTAATCCGGATATAGTAATTGACACGTGTATATTATTTACATGCTTTGATTTATATATGAAATAATTCTTTTGAATTATATCATTATATTTTGGGTGATGGAATAATATATATGGTGAATATTATTTATTGAAGGAATCCGTGTCCTGATAATATTCGGGTTAATGATGTCCCCTTGAAAGCTCAAAAGGATTTAATTCTGTGAAACCCTGCAGGTGGATTTATTCCGGCATAATTAAATAAAGGTAGAGTGGATGATCAAGGATATAAGATGTTAATTAAATGAATTATCAGTAATTTATGTAATTAATGGGCATGTGCTATTTTAAACATGGGAAATTTAATAAGCAAATAATATTGGAACCGAATTAATTAATTAAGTTGCGGTATTAGGAAAGGTAGTGCAAATATTAATTTTTTAGTGGATTGAATTAATATTTAATTACATTGGGCTAGGCCCAGGATGTAATTAAAAGGCCCAACCTAATTATCCATGATCCCTATTGTAGCCCTATATATATTCTTATTCTCTTCTTGCTATGGTTGGTTAAGAAAAATATTGTAGCCACCTAGGAGCAAGAAGAGAGGTTAACTTGAGAAGACGGAGGCCACACTTCGCTCAAGGGAATTTGGGAATACAATAGAAGAGCGTGGAATCAACCGTTAACAAGGTGATTTTCTTTTCGCACTCCTTAATTGTGTATCATAAAATGTAGTAGAACCCCAAGTCTGTGGTTCCCAACACCAAGAACAACCCACCGGAATCTGGGAATCCGGCCGGTGCCCAGTGGCCGGAATCCCTCGATTCCGTTCAAACAACTTTCAAACCAAAGGGCTTTTGCTCGGTTCTTTACCAGCAACACAACCCACATCACACTTTTCACTAATCAAGCTGGAAACGGCTGTAAAGTCCGGTCAAAACCCGGCGACCATATTTTCCGGCAAGCCAGAATCGAACACCAAACTCAAAACTGTTGACACCTATAAAGTCCTCATCTCACGATCTATCTAATGATATAAACACAAGCAAGAACCAATCACTCTAACTCATAATCCGGCAAAAGTAAAACTTTTCCGGTGAGTTTATAAACTTTCCGATTTGCTCGAAACCTTACTCAAAATCCAAATTAAAAATCATACACACTCTTCATCACATAATAAACACAACATGCCATCAATTTACAAAAATAATCAATATTAAGATTTCCACCAAATTTAAATAGAAATTCGAAATATTAAAAATAAGAAAAATTCAAGAAATCATACCCACGCGAATTTGATGCTGGATTTGGATAGAGGATATTGAGAGATTCGATTCGACTACTAGAGCGTCGAAATCGGATTCCGATAACGCCTTCAAAAGTTGGTTTGATTCTCAAGAACACGAAGAACACGGTTCAGAGATTTTTATATATTTAACAATAAATAAGCTTGATTATACGCAAAATAATGTACGATACACCTTTTTATATTAAACGGAAAATAATACCCCAAACAACATTTTTGGATCGATATTGATCCAATGGATCATTTTAATATGATTAAATAGAATACACTTTTTACGAGACGATAATTATCCAGAATATATGGATAACTACAAGAATCGTTTAATAATAGATATACGAACCAAAATACCTCTATTACGAATATTTCCGAATATTTTCCACTTTAACGAATGAAACATTGGTACGAATGATATACCAATTTTCCGAATAATTAGGGAACGAACTAAATTTTCTTTTCGATATATAAAATAAAACGCAATAAAAATAACATTCTCTTAAAAAGAATTTTCCAATCTCCACAAATATTCACATAGCATCTCAAGGTCACATATTCAATCATCTAACGAATAACTTAACACATTTAAACAGATAAAACATTTAATAAATTTTGATATCAAAATAAAATTTCATTTCACATCAAATATTAACACGTAATTTTCCCGGATCTTACATCCTTCCCCCCTTAAAAGGATTCTGTCCTCAGAATCAGCTCGTGCAAACATATGTGGATACTTTTCCAACATCTCACTCTCAAATTCCTAGGTTGTCTCTTCAACCTTAGGATTCCTCCACCAAACTCTTACTAATTCGATTGTTTTATTACTCAACACTTTCTCATACCGACAATATCTTAATACGTTTCCACTTCCATTCAGGAATCTCTTAGTTGTAATAGTCTACTATATCTCTCTCGTTCTGTCTTCATTTTCTGACATATCAAGTACTTAGATAATTACCGACACTAATATTCTAATCGCATCATGATCTGCTTTCACTCGTGGTAATTTAATCGCAAATTATTTGTTCATTATGGTAAGGTAAATTCCTTCTAACCTGGTGGTATACATTCAAGATTATTAAAGATAACAAGATTCATGATATTTTGAAGTGAAAAGATTCCGCATCATAGAAAATGTCCCACAATTGTGGTTATCAAATTTACATATTTTAAAGCAAACATCATGGGGATTAAAAGAATCACTGAGAGATCCATTTGATCACATGAACTCAATGTTGCGTTTCTTAATTAAGACATTACTAAAGGTAATTAGCCTTCTTGTATTGCACAACACACAAGTGACGGCGTCCCATCAAACTTCGATCACACAGATAGATAGTCCTTGTGTCCCCTATAAATAGGGTTGTTTGTCTCAGTTGGAGTAGAGAAATATGAAAGAAATTCAAAGTCAAGGTAACAACCAAGGCCTTTCGATAAGAAATCTCAGATACACACCTTGGATTGGAACTGAGTAAATTCCCAAAGGTGTTACTTCAGAAAAGAGGAATAACCAGAAAAGAAAGTATCGAACAAAAAGTGTTCCATTACAACTAGAGTTATCCACCCCTGAAGAATGAAGGAGTTGAAACTCAAATAATACATTTCCAACATGCCTCAAAATATGAAATAGATATCATAACAACCTCTGACGCAATTGCAAACATGATTGATCAAGAGTATCAAATACAAGGTCAAAAGGTGGAATATATTCACCAACACAAGTTTCGCTTAAAGGAATATCGAATATTTCATTAGGATGGAAAGGTATTACCAAGGTCTCCACATATGCCTCCTCTGTCGACTCCTTCGATAGCTCGTTATTCGATTCTAAGCCCTTCTTTTCCACGTCGCAAAGTTATCAATATCGTACGTTGTCGTCGACTCGTAATAGTCCTTAAAGATTCCGCCGTAGACATCTACAATCGTAAGAAGTCCTATCCATCTTTAGCACAATCATCTTAATCGAATACCCCTATCTTAACTCACTCATTGGTACTATACCCAATAGTCCAACACGAACTCTAAATGAGCTATGACGTTCCTTATATAACTATATACACTCCTACGCACTCTCGTTTCTAGTCTTACTATAACCCTGCTCTGATACCAACCTGTAACGCCCCAAATCCGGGGTCAAAGGATTTGGTCGTCACTCTGCATTCTCTAATAAAACAACCTGTTCAACATTAAACCAATACAATATACATCTACGACCCCAACTCTACCAAGAATCTTTAAATGTTATAGTGCTAGAAACAAGAATCCAAAATTCCATTACATAAAATTTTCTTCTTTACAACCATTCTCTTTACATAAATCCTATAACACTAATATAACTTCGAAAAGAAGTATACCAGGCAAATCTAATCTGATACAACATAGTATTTAATAAAAATCACTTTATACAATAACCTTACACTAGTTCTAAATACTCTACATCATAACGTCTTTACACTAACATCCTCTTCCTTCTCTGCCCAGCTATGCGGATAACTCCCGCCAATATACCTTCTTACTGAAAGGCTAAAAATATAAAGAAAGCAAGTATGAGCGAAAGAATTGCTCAGCAGGTGCATTCTCAAATATAATAGGAATAGTTTCCAAAATAAGCTTTTGGTTTAAACATTTGTAATCTCTAAAACTTTTAAATCAAGTTTGGTAATTAGCCATAATTTCTCATTCAGCTTCTAGTAACTGAATAGTTTAAAACACGAGGAAAGTTATAATGGTCGCCACGGTTACCCGAACCAAAATATCTACGATAGTATGTAGAAAATATGAAATAATTATAAACTCATACGTCTTCAAGACCATAGTATATACAAAATACTATTTTTAACGATAACAGTTCCGTTCACAACATCTTCTGAAACCAACAACTCTAGGAGAGTAGAATAATAAAAGAGTAAGAATGAGCCACACACTCGGCCATGGAATAAAGAACGTACTTCACGACTTCAATATGGTACCGACTGAATATGCGGTATGAATAAAACTCATCAGTTCAGAACATAGGAATGAAATCAATCTCAGATATAAGAAGTGATATTAGAATTGGATTTTTATACTTTTATAAATCACAAAGGTTGAGCTACTGATCAGTCACGCATCAACCCCGGACTTGCTTATAGCAAAGTCCTCTACTAGGATCCTTGGCCATCTTGGCCTTAATTAATTCCGACCACGAATCTAGTCCGACCATTATTGGTCCATTTTAAAAAAAAACATTCCAATTCTATATCATATACGCTAGGTGTCGGTACAATCGACAACCTTGTTACGACAATCAAGTGTCGGAAGAATCGACAACCTTAATACAACAATCGCTGGAAAACTCACGTTCCAGGAAACAACGCAACTATGAAGAATCCATCAAGGAATAACAATACAATCTAGTATCGACGAGATCGACACAATAATGGGAGGTGCACATGAAAAGTGACAATATAATAAGCATCGACGAGATCGATGCAACAACTGGGATGATAATGAAGAATAAGCAATAACACACTCAATAAAATTAAGTCTGATATGAAACAGACATTATGAGTTCGAATCAAGGACTGGATCAGATAATCGCATCAACAAGAAATGGTAATAATACTTGCATAGGTGCAAGATGGAAAAATAGAGTACTTGTAGAACAAGTACCACAACTTCAGAATTTAAAATAACATTTTTACCCTCATCGGGTTCACAAGTTCCCACTCATCTAGGGTTGGCAACATTTTTGAAAGAAAGCCTTAGTATAAGGCCCATAACTATCTTTTAAATCGTTTCAACATAATAAATATACTTTTCCCAATTAATATGGAAATATAAATCTTACCTCAAAAGATATGAAAGAATACTCGTCAATTTACAAGATTAAATAAAATACTTGCACTTCAATGCGAAAGAGTCATCATTTAAAATTTAGTGAAGAGTATTCCAATTGCATAATAATAATTCAAGAGAACATCACTCAAATAATAAGCAAGGGTATAAACACTTGCCTCCGGTCCTTAGCTATTTCGTAAGGCTGAGATAATGCGATTCCCTCCTTATTCTGTCTTATAGCATGATTCTCTATTTCCGTCCTTCTTTGATTTAACGCTCTTGCGAGTACCACAAGTCTGATCCTACCGTTTTGAATCCACGCATCTGCCGATATCTCCGTTGGAAGAAATACTTGCAAATGTCCCCCTGCGAGTGTTGACGTTCCCTTGGTGTTAAATCGCCTCACATATAACCCGATCAATCGTAAACAATACCTCATCCTTCCCCGACGTCTTTCATTTAACATACTTCGATAATCTGACTCGTCTCGTCCAATAGCCTCTGTTGCATAGATAACCATATTTTATTTGATAGAATAATCATGATCAATTAAATAAATACCCCACGTATCACGCTCGTCGAAAATCTCTATACCATAAAAGTCAACATCTAAGTCAACGGTCTCGTAAATCTCATTTTCTAACAATACTGACCAATTTCTGTTCTAACTACCCCTCGTGATAATATCAGACACGACTATAACATTTAAACAAGTCACAAAACAATTATTCACATGTATAACTCAACAACCAGCTAATTCACATATTTCACGTAACACACATTGTCATTTAATTGTGATAAATAAATCACATAAGTCTCGTAACGTCCAAGAAATAATTTTAGAAAAAGTATTGGACTCTCATTTCAAAGGAATTAAACCTCAAAATATTTTTAAATCAAAAATCGGATCATTAATCCCAATATAAGGATTTAAAAACAATTTAATCAATTAATATAAAATTAATTGACTAATTCCAAGCACTTAAACAGATTTGTATGAATAAAACTAAGCCAAGAAAATAATTAAATCTAATTTAAATTAATTAGATTTAATTAATAATTATTTAATAGAATTAACTGATTATTAAAATTAATCAATTAATTAAATAAATAAATTATAAATCAAAATAATTAAAATATTTAAATTTAATCAATTCTCGAATTTAAATAAATATTTATAAAATTATAAATTTTCTGAATAATAAAATGTATTTTTAAATCAAAGATATGATTTTTAGAATTTTTAAAACAAATTTTGATTTATTTTTAAAAATAAATCCCAGAAACACTATTCACGAAAATCAATTAGGTCAAACTGGATCAAAACCGGGTCAAAGAATTCGGGTAAACGGGTCGGGAAATGGGTTAACGGGTCACCAAGAACAACCCACCGAAATCTGGGAATCCGGCCGGTGCCCGTTGGCCGGAATCCCTCGATTCCGTTCAAACAACTTTCAAACCAAAGGGCTTTTGCTCGGTTCTTTACCAGCAACACAATCCACATCACACTTTTCACTAATCAAGCTGGAAACGGATGTAAAGTCCGGTCAAAACCCGGCGACCATATTTTCCAACAAGCCAGAATCGAACACCAAACTCAAAACTGTTGACACCTATAAATTCCTCATCTCACGATCTATCTAATGATGTAAACACAAGAAAGAACCAATCACTCTAACTCAGAATCCGGCAAAAGTAAAACTTTTCCGGTGAGTTTATAAACTTTCCGATTTGCTCGAAACCTTACTCAAAATCCAAATTAAAAATCATACACACACTCTTCATCAGATAATAAACACAACCATGCCATCAATTTACAAAAACAATCAATATTAAGATTTCCCCCAAATTTAAATAGAATTTCGAAATATTAAAAATAAGAAAAATTCAAGAAATCATATCCACGCGAATTTGATGCTGGATTTGGATAGAGGATGTTGAGAGATTCGATTCGACTACTAGAGCGTCGAAATCGGATTCCGATAACGCCTTCAAAAGTTGGTTTGATTCTCAAGAACACAAAGAACACGGTTCAGAGATTTTTATATATTTAACAATAAATAAGCTTGATTATACGCAAAATATTGTACGATACGCCTTTTTATATTAAACGGAAAATAATACCCCAAACAACATTTTTGGATCGATATTGATCCAATGGATCTTTTTAATATGATTAAATAGAATACACATTTTACGAGACGATAATTATCCAGAATATATGGATAACTACAAGAATCGTTTAATAATAGATATACGAACCAAAATACCTCTATTACGAATATTTCCCACTTTAACGAATGAAACATTGGTACGAACGATATACCAATTTTCCGAATAATTAGGGAACGAACTAAATTTTCTTTTCGATAAATAAAATAAAACGAAATAAAAATAACATTCTCTTAAAAGGAATTTTCAAATCTCCACAAATATTCACATAGCATCTCAAGGTCACATATTCAACCATCTAACGAATAACTTAACACATTTAAACAGATAAAACATTTAATAAATTTTTATAGGAAAATAAAATTTCATTTCACATCAAATATTAACACGTAATTTTCCCGGATCTTACATATTACGCATATGATTCGTGGATAAAATTAAAGAATCGAAAACTACCCTTTAAAAGCGATCCAATTATGATGAATAGAGAGGCTCCTAGCAGCTGCTCCTCAAGTGTGAAGAACTCCACAAGTATCCACCAAGAGAAGATGATTCGACAGAGAGAGAAAACGGCTAAGAGAGAGAATTTGGGTTGCCTCCCTTTTTCTTTTCTTATCAAATTAGGGTTGGGGGCTTGAGGGTTTATAATAGTATATTTATAGGCAAAATAGTCACCTGAATATTTGTCCTATAAAATATTATTATTATTAACCCTTTAAATAATTAATCTCATTAATCAATTAATTAATAATTAAAACTCTTTTAATCATTAATTCTTTTTCTAACCTCTTTAGAAAATAATTCTCTCACTTAATTTAATTTCTTAAATTAATTTCTTAATTAATAATATTAAGAACTCTTCTTATTTAATTTATAATAAATCAAATCATATTTAATTGATTATAAAAAATGCTAATCAAATATTTATTTCATAAATAAATAATGACTAGCCATTGTTAATTATTTCCTTCACCATCAAATCTGAAAGGCATATGTCTAGGCCTATTTGTAAACACCGAGGATTCTACTCAACTTTAATTAAGATGTGATAAGTAAATAATAAAAATCAAATGTCACAGGAATCTCAGAAGATTATATCTCTCAAAGAATGAAGATTAAAGTCATCTACAGACTTGAAGTGATTCTACATTGAAAGAAGATCAATTTGCTGATCAAGCCTCAGTGAAGTATTCAAGCTCAGTGGATTTATTAAAGTGACAGAGATTTCAAGTGGTGACAACAAAAGATATTGGTTACAGAGTTCTTGAATGAGAAGGAAGTGAATCACTGCTTAAAGTCAAACAGATAAAGAACATACATTGTCGTTAGTCACTCATGAACCAGACCGTGCATTGAGTGTCAACGTACTAATCTGTTTATTCTTTATCTAAGTTTTAGTGATTCAGAAATTAATTGAGAAGTCAAATAATTCTATTTTATTCTCTTATAAATAATTAATGCTATTAAGTAAATTATTTATTAAATTAATTCTGTAAAGAATTAATTTAATACATAATTTATTTAGTTAATTATTTAAATTAGAATAAAAATGAACTAGGAAGACTCACAAGTGAGTCTTCCCGATTGTCTTCCTAGAGTAAACCATTGTCTTCCCGGTTGTCTTCCCTATTCTTTTCTTGTCTTCCCGAAAGTCTTCTAAGGCAAAAAGGATTGTTTTTCTGCTTGTCTTCCTAGTGCAATCACATTCTGTTAATTGGCTTGCACGTGGGTTACAAAAAGAAAAGCAGTGATATAAATACAAGGAGAAGACATTATAATTCATTATTACAACACAAGACAGAAAGAAAGAAAGACAGAGCATTCATCATTAAAACCTTCAACCGCCTTCTTCATTTCTTCAACTGTAAAAGCATTCAAGATCATAAGTGAATTTATTCTTGACTTGATCTTAACATTAAATTCATAAGGATCATTTCACTTGTACTGCTTTAGCTTTCTAGCGGACCATAATCCCTAGATTTTATATCGAACTACTTTTTAGTATTTGATCCTTTTTATTACAGAAATAGATAAATTCATGCCGAATTTATTCTAGATTTGTTTTATCAAGAACCTTTGTAATCAGTGATCAAATTGTAACATTCGTCAAGTTTAATATAAGTTATATTTAACTTGAATATTGTTTCAGTTTTATTCCGCATTAATTTGTTCTAAATTGTTAAATCTTTTAAAGGACAAATTCGATTAAATGGTATTGTTTGTATTCAACCCCCCTTCTACAAACATATCATGACCTAACAATTGGCATCAGAGCCTTTTGATTGATATACTAATCAAAGATCCAATTGTTTTGAGATTTTTTCTTAAACTCTGAAATTTTCATTATTCATTTTAAATCTCAAAAATGTCTACTACACAAAAAGTTGGTACTGTCAAAAATCCCCATGTTCAGCAAGGAGCATTATCCTATGTAGAAGAAGAAAATGCTCATGTTTCTTCAAGTGGCTAATGTTAAATATCTGGGAGTGCTGAAGAATGGTCCTAACATCCCTATGATTGTTGAGGGAGAGCAGATAGAGAATGATGTGGTTACTAGAGCTGCTAGGATGTACCCCCCAAGGACCCCAAGGACTACACTCCTGATGAGAAAGAGGACTCTACACTGGATGCCTGTCTACAGTTGATACTGGTTGATTGTCTGGATCCTATCATGCATAATCATGTCCTAAACTGTGCTACTGCCAAACACATTTGGGACACAATAGAGATAATCAATGAGGGGACAGAGGAAGTTAGAGAGAATAAGCTGGAAATTCTCACCTCTTCTTATGAGCATTTCAGATCAAACCCTGGTGAAGGTATCTCTGAGGTTTTTGAGAGATACAACAAATTAATCAATGATCTGAACCTCAATGGGAAGCACTATACTATCAAGGAAATCAACAAGAAGTTCCTTCTGACACTTCCAATTCATTTGGAGCACAGAATATCTGCAATCAGAGAAGCAAGAGATCTTGGAGAGATTTCTCTGGAAAGACTGTATGGTGTTATGAAGACCTATGAGCTAGAACAGATTCAACAGAATGAGTTATATGGAACTGGAAAGATAGTTGGTACTTCTACTGCATTGACAACAGTAGTCCCACAGAAACTGGAAGTGAAGGTTGTTCAACCTTCCAGTTCTAACTTGGATGTTATTGATGCTGAATTTGGTTTAACATCCATTGATCAGTCTGGTGGTGACTACTACTCTTTGGAAGAACTTGATCAGCCGGAGGATGGTGATTTGGCCATGATAGTCAGGAAATTTGGGATGTTCAGATTCAGAAGAAATCCCAATCTTAAGTTCAAGCCCAGATTTCAGAGAGGTGGATCTTCCTCTTCAAGTAGCACAAGGGGTGGCTACAAAACTGGAACTGTGGAAAGAAGCACAATCAAGTGCTACAATTGTAATGAGTTGGGTCACTTTGCTACAGAATGTAAAAATCCAAAGCAAGTGAGAAGGAACTCATTTGATTCTAGCAAGAAGAGTAAGATTGGGAAAGCTTATGTTGCTGAAGGCAAGAGTTGGGATGATACTGATAGTGATGAAGAAGCATGTGAGATTGGAAACCTTGCCTTAATGGCTAATGAGGCAAGCACTTCATCAACTTACATGTCAGAGGGTGTGGAACAGGTAAACCGTGTTATGTGGGTTCTTGACAGTGGTTGTTCAAGGCATATGACCGGAGATAGAGCCCTGCTATCAAATGTGGTTGAGAAAGCTGGCCCAGGAGTTACCTTTGGAGATAACAGTAAGGGTATTACCAGAGGATATGGCTGTTTGAAGTTTGGAAATGTTATCATTCAAGATGTATCTATTGTGGAAGGTCTGAAGTTCAATCTTCTCAGCATCAGTCATTTCTGTGACAGAGGATATGTTGTTTCCTTTGAGAAAGATAGATGTCAGATCCTTCACAAGAAGAATGGAAAGCCTGCTCTTCAAGGAGTAAGGAAAGGTGACTTGTTCATAGCTGATGTGCACTCTGGATCCAAAGATGAAGTAACTTGTTTTTATGGTAAAGCTTCATCAGATGAAAGTTGGCTATGGCACAAGAAGATGTCTCACCTTAACTTCAAAACCATGAACTCTTTAGTCAAGAGGGAATTGGTTAGAGGTTTGCCTCAGATGGAATTTACACAGGAAGGACTGTGTGAGGCTTGTCAGAAAGGAAAGTCAAAGAAAGCTTCTCACAAGAGCACTGACACATCATCAATAACTGAACCACTTCAGCTACTGCACATGGATTTGTTTGGTCCAGTTAGTGTGATGTCCATGTCAAAGAAACAGTATGCACTTGTGATTGTTGATGACTATTCCAAATATACTTGGGTTTTATTCCTACATTCCAAGGATGAGACCCTACAAATGGTGATTGATCATGTAAAGTTGATTGAGCTGGATTCGAGATTCCCTATTAGAGCTATAAGGTCAGATAATAGAACTGAATTCAAGAATGCAGTCCTAAATGACTTTTGTGCAGATAAAGGAATAACAAGACAATATTCTGCCCCTAGAACTCCTCAACAGAATGGAGTGGTGGAAAGGAAGAATCGTACATTGATTGAAGCTGCTAGGACTATGTTAAGTGAATCAAGACTTCCAATGTACTTTTGGGCTGAAGCTGTGAACACTGCTTGTTATACTTATAATCGAACTTTAATCAACAAGGATTTAATGAAGACTCCGTATGAGATCATGAACAACAAGAAACCAACTCTCAAATACTTTCATGTATTTGGAGCAAAATGCTTTGTGCTTAAGGATGACAATGTGAAACTTGGCAAGTTTGAGGCTAAGGCACAAGAAGCTATTTTTATTGGTTATTCCAGAAGATCGTACAGGGTGTACTTGATTGATGGTCACCATGTGAAGGAAAGTGTCAATGTAACATTTGATGACACTAAGCTCCCTAGTATCCAATAAGAAGACTCATCTGAGAAACTGAAGTTTGATAACTTGCCAGACTCAGATTCAGATGATGAAGCCCTACCTGAGAATGTTGCTGGTAATGACAATAACAATGATGATAACAATCCTGGTGGTGGTGGTGGAAACATTGGTAACAATGGAGATACCACCAACACTGGAGAAGAATCATCAAGGCAATCAAGCAACAACTCAGGGGGAGGAAATGAAGGATCTTCTAGTCAGTCACAACACCACAATGAATTTCAAGGCGAATCATCAAAATCAAATCTTCCAAGACAGATTGTATGTAATAGAGCTCATCCCTTTGAGCTGATCATTGGTGATCCAGGTGTTGGAGTTAGAACTAGAAGTGCTACTCAGAATGAATGTCATTATTCAGGATTTCTATCTGAAATGGAGCCAAAGAAGACTGAGGAAGTACTGACTGATCCAGATTGGGTGATTGCTATGCAAGATGAACTTAATCAATTTGAACAACAACAAGTCTGGAAGCTGGTACCCAGACCAAAGAACAAGAAAGTAGTTGGTACAAGATGGGTATACAGAAACAAGCTAGATGAGGATGGCATTGTTACAAAGAACAAGGCAAGACTGGTTGCACAAGGTTATTCACAAGCTGAAGGCATTGATTATGATGAAACCTATGCACCAGTGGCTAGACTTGAGGCCATCAGGATGTTCTTAGCATTTGCAGCTTACTCCAATTTTAAAGTCTATCAAATGGATGTTAAGAGTGCATTCCTGAATGGTGAGCTAGATGAAGAAGTGTATGTGGAACAGCCCCCTGGCTTTGAAAATCAGGAGCTGCTGGATTTTGTGTACTTTCTCTTCAAGGCTATCTATGGTCTCAAACAAGCCCCAAGAAAATGGTATGACACTCTCTCTAGTTTTTTTTTAGAAAATGGTTTTGTTAGAGGTATCATAGACAAAACTCTTTTTTCAAAGAAACACAAAAGTGATATGATATTAGTCCAAGTCTATGTGGATGATATCATATTTGGGTCTACTACTGATGATCTCTGTAAGAGATTTGCTAAGCTAATGCAAAGTAAGTTTGAAATGAGTATGATGGGTGAGCTGAAGTTCTTTCTTGGATTACAAGTAAGTCAAAGGTCAAATGGTATATTTATTTGTCAATCCAAGTATCTCAAAGAACTCCTCAAGAAGTATCACATGGAGGATTCAGCATCAGCAATGACTCCATCTTCAACAGCAGTCAAACTTGGAGCTTGTGATAACTCTATCAAGGTAGATGTTACAAGCTACAGAGGTATGATTGGCTCCTTACTCTATCTTACTGCAAGTAGACCAGATATTATGTATGCTACATGCTTGTGTGCAAGGTTCCAAGCGGACCCTAGAGATTTACATCTCGTTGTTGTTAAAAGAATCTTGAGATATCTTAAGGGTACACCTAATTTAGGTATCTGGTACCCTAAAGATTCTGGTTTTAATCTTGTTGGATATACAGATTCTGATTATGCAGGTAGTGTTGTTGATAGAAAGAGTACCTCTAGGAGTTGTCAATTCCTAGGAGGTAGATTGATTTCCTGGTATAGCAAGAAACATCAAACAGTCTCCAATTCAACAGCAGAAGCTGAATATATTTTTGCTGGAAGCTGCTGTGCTCAGATCTTATGGATAAGGAATCAATTGAAGGACTATGGCTTTGCATTAGACAAAATTCCCATTTTGTGTGATAATACAAGTGCCATAGCAATCTCCAACAACCCTGTTCAGCACTAGAGAACGAAGCACATTGATATCAGGCATCATTTTATCAGAGAGCATGTCATGAATGGAACTGTGTAGTTACACTTTGTACCCACAGAAGAACAGACTGCAGATATATTCACTAAATCTGTTGACGAATCCACATTTATCAAGTTAGTTGGTAAATTGGGTATGTTAAACAGTCTTAGTGATTAACAATATCTCTGTCATGTTTGTTCTTTCAAAAATTCATTTTCTCTTGTCATTTAAATGATATTTATTGCTAATTCTCATTTAATATTACATGCTTGTAAATTTAAATATTTCTGAATACTTTATTTTCTTTAAAAATATTTTTCTCATATTTTTTAAGTGGAGAAACGTATTTTTATTGAAATTATATTTATTTAGAATTATTTAGGTGTTTTTCAGATTGTAAATATTGTTGTTTAAATATTTCTGCAAGTTTATATTAATTTTATGCAATTCTATATTATTCTGCATATTTTTCTAGGATTTATGGAATTTTCTGTGAATTTTTCTAGGCTTTTATTAATTTTTTTCATGCATTTTTATTAGTTTTCTGCATTTTTCTGTAAAAATCTTCATTTTAATTCTAAGTTTTTCTAAGTCTTCCCAGTTTTGTACTAGGAAGACTACCGGGAAAACTAAGGATTTTTCATTTTATTTTTAAGTCTTTTCCTAAGTCTTCCGAGTTTTTGAACTAGGAAGACTATCGGGAAGACTTAGAATTATTAGATTTATTATTTTGATTTTCCTTTATTATTTTCCGGAAGACTTTCTAATTTGTATTAGGAAGACTACCGGGAAGACTATCTTAAGTCTTCCCGATTGTCTTCCCAATACAAATTTTAAAAAAAAAAACCGTTCAGTCTTCTTTTCATTTACAGTTATTTTTTTTCGTATATATACATACATACACAGTACATACGCATTTATATCCTTATCAGTTTTTTTCCCTGTTTTTCAAATACCCCCTTCGAATTCTCTCTCATTTCTGCAGAAATCATTGATCACAATCAAATCTTGCTCAAGTCATTATTTAGCAAATCATTACTTTTCTTCAAAATCAAGCATATTAAGTCGAATTGTTGTCCAGATTTTATGTTTTTCATTTCCTTTCGACTTGTTTTTTTGAAGTGCTAAGTAATTTTCTTGTGTTTTAGTGATCTTTGTGTTTATGTGATAGAAGAACTGTGTGTTAAACTGGTGTGTGTATTTAGAAATCATTTGCCCAATTCCATTTTGTTTTTCAAAAGTTTAAGTTCGAATATTTGGGATTAAAAATTTTCATTTTAGTTAATTTTAATAGAATTGTGATTTTGTGGATTTTAAGTAATTTTAATTAATTCTAAAAATCCCTAAAATTTTAATTTTATTTTAAGTTAATTAAAATATCTTGTTTTTCAAAAATGGATCCTAATTTTGAACTTGTTTTAAATAATTATGTTGGGTATTTTGATCCGTCTAAATGTAAGGTGGAACGTTTTAAACCTTGGATTCAATTTTTAAATAGCAAGACTTGTGTCAGTCATGCTATTTGTGCCTCTGCACTTCTTAAAATTGATCCTTTGAGGTTTTTATGTTCAAGTGCTGTTATTGCTGGAGATTCAAAATCTTTTACGTTCAATATTTTAAACCAGCAATATACAGTCACTTTTGAGTTATTTTTGATGTATTACAGTTTCCTAAGGACAAGTTTGATCCCTTACCCTCTGATGATGATTTATCACAGTTCTTTGTGAATATTCATTATCAGGGTCCCTTACAAATGGTTAAATTGTCTAAGAGTTTTCTTGTAAGGGAATGGGATCTGTTCTTTGATACAATATCAAGAGTATTTGGTAATTGCACAAAAACAAATTTTCATGGCATTACCAGTCTTAATCAATATATTGCTTATGCTATTGTATTTGGTCGTAGATTAAATTTTGCTGAAATTCTGTGGAACTTAATGCTTAACAGGCTTGTTCACTCTAGGAGAGATTATGATAATCATGTGAAAGTGAAGTGTTGGTACCCTCGCTTTCTCACTCTTATCATTAATCATCTTCTCACTGCTGAGCAGGTAGAACTGTTTAGGGAAACCAGATTTGAAACCTCTCCAACCACAGATACTAAATTCTACACCAGGCTTGATGTCTCATCCAAATTCCTCAACATACCTGTTCTTGTTTCACCATTGATGAGTCAATTCATTAATCTTCCTATCTTTGGTGAACAAGTTCCTGAGCCACATCCAGTTCCACTACAAGTAGTTATTCCTAACCCTGGATCTTCTTCTGGTACTTTAATTGAAACCCAAGTGGTTGTTAGGGCTGACCCAGAGGTTGTAGAACCACAATCTCTGACCCAGGTCATAGAGCCAAACAGAGAGTCAAACACTACTAACTAACAACCTGAGCCAAATGTTCAATCCAATTCAAGGAGAGTTAGTGAAATAGCTGCAATGAGTGTTCCCGCAGCTCTGTCTCCACCTTTAAAGAAAAGAAGAACCTATAGGGAGGCATCTGTAAACCCATATGTATCCTCTCAAAAGGATATGGACATTGATATGGCCACTGAACAGTCTCTGGAGACATCCTCTCAACAAGATGAATCTATTGAAATTCGCCATCGGGCCATGGCATCTTGTACTGAGTCAAGCACTCTCCCATTACTCACAATGGGAGAAGATATCCAAATAGATGATTCTCAGGACACTATGCAAGGAGAGCACTTTACTTTTGACTTTGAAACAGTGCCTACCATAGTTACGGTAGAAGTGCCTTCACAGGCATCAGAGGGAAAATCTGATTCTTCGCCACCAATAATAGAATCATTTTCTCCCCTCCCAGAGGGAACATCTCTGGCTCCCCTAAGGGATTTTTCACTCGCAGTTTATACTGGAGAAAGTGAAAGGCAACCTGGTGAGTCTGTCCCTGAAGCAATTCAGTATACAATGTCAAATATTTTGACAGACTCAACCAGGGATCGGGAATTGCGAACTCCCATTGCACCACCACTGACCTCTTTTGAAGGGGCTAGGGTGATTTTTCATGCAGGTACATCTACTGAGAACTTAGACAGACAGTTAGTTGTGAGAGATGTGAGTCAAACACAGAGTGATACACAAGCACGTGAGTTGAGTGAAACACCACTGAGAGAAATTGAAGTGAGTGCACACACTGACACAAACACTGCTTTGTTGAACCAGCTAGCTGATCTACAGAGAAAGTTACAAGAAACCCAGGCTGAGAACAATCTTCTGAAAGCACAAGTGGTTGCACAATCTTCCACCTCTGTCTCTAATCAGCTGGGTACTGTTAAAGATGACCTGCAAGGATTCAAGAATAATCTAATCCTGAGGCTGAATTCAATCCAACAATCTCAAGTACTGGTGGCTTCAGACATCTCTGATCTTACAACGTCAAATGCTCAGATATCGGAGAGTGTCAAGGAGATTGCTTCTATTTCTACCAAGGTGGACTTCATTCTGCAAACATCTGATGAAAATCAAAGGTTTAATGAAGAAAGGATGTCGAGGATAGAAGGAGGTATGGAGCATCTTAATGAAGGGATGAAGCACCTTTACTATATGATCAAGAAGTCACATCAACCTACTGAAGAGCAAAGAACATTCTTTGAGGGAGATGATGATGATGATGATGATGCTGATGAAGGAGGAGATAGGAGAGAAGAAGGAGAGATAAGGGGAACTTCTGAGGTGAATCCTAGGGCTTCCAAAGCTCGAACTGTAGAGGATTCCTCAACTAAGGGGGAGAAGGAGAAGAAAGGAGATAACAGAGAAGCTGGAGGAGCTTCTGGAGTTAGAAAAGATAAGGGGAAAGGGAAACAATCATTGGAGGAGACTGTTTTTGATGATGCCGACTACTACCACGGTGAACAGGATGACTTCCAATTTGACACTTCTGGTGATCTGGAGAAGACCATTCCTGAAGAAGCTTTTGGTGAGGAGGATGTTGAAGAGGCAGCCAACTTTGATGATTGGGAAGATGAAGCTGATTTATACACCCCTGACCCTTTATTTCAAAAGGAGTTGAAGAAGCAACAGGCAGACCTCAGAAGAAAGGAGAATGAAAATGCCAAGGTGTCCGACATCATTTCTCAGAAGCTGAAAATTCAAAAGGCTGAACATGAAGACAAACAACGTCTTCATAGTATTCATGTCAAGGAAAGGAGATTGGATGTTAGGATGAAGCAAGGAGGCAAGTGGGATAAGGCAAGAGAGATGTTTGATATCCCTCAGAGAGGCACAAACAATGATGCTACTTTTCTGAAGTTGCTTGAGAAGATCAGAACTGTTAATCCGGACAACTCATTATATATGAAGGCATTGAAGGAAGATATTATAAGGATTACATCTGCATTTGATCAAGTGAATCAAGAACTGTACATCTATGTCTCAAGTGCTCTTGAAGGGTCATTCACCGTTTCTCTTGAACTCCTACAAAGAAGATCTCTCTCTGAATTGTGGATTCTTATGAGTAAGGTAAAGAGATATTCTTGCTTGAACGAGCTTCTGTATGACCGGCTAAGAGAGTCTGCAATGAAGGCCAACCCTCAAGTTGTACACTTCCCGTATGAAGTCAAAATCTATAGAGTTACAACTTTGGAGACTGTAAGGTTGGATCCTGATTCATTGAAGCTACTAACTGCTATGCAACTGGTGAAGTTGGAGAATCTTCTGAGAACTTCTGGGTTTACTACTGTAGAGAAGTCTGAAGTTGCTGATATGATTTCAGACTACTGCACTGAGAAAGTTCCAAGGTATGCTCACATGAAAAACAGATTGAAGAAGATCACCACTCAACCAGTAATGCCAAGTGGTGTGGTTTCTGAAAGTGATCGTGTCCTTGACAAAGATCTTCTAGTCACCTTGCAAGAAGCTGAAGAAGGTGAAATTAGAGACTAAGACATGATGTAGTTAGCTCAATTTGTAAATGTTATATGTTTAGAGCTAGGTAAATCAAGATACGAAAATGTATCATTTGTTCAGACTAGAGGAACATCTATCTTGTATTTATCTTTACTGTTTGAATCTGGAAATTGTTATATTTAATCCAGAACTTTTTATTGTTTGCTTGGCTCTTAAAAGTCTTATCTTTTCTTGTTTTAGTTGAGTTATCCTCTAGAGGTATTTGGTTTTTATTGTCTAACAAACAAATAGGGGGAGATTGAAAGGCATATGTCTAGGCCTATTTGTAAACACCGAGGATTCTACTCAACTTTAATTAAGATGTAATAAGTAAATAATAAAAATCAAATGTCATAGGAATCTCAGAAGATTATATCTGTCAAAGAATAAAGATTAAAGTCATCTACACACTTGAAGTGATTCTACATTGAAAGAAGATCAATTTGCTGATCAAGCCTCAGTGAAGTATTCAAGCTCAGTGGATTTATTAAAGTGACAGAAATTTCAAGTGGTGACAGCAAAAGATACTGGTTACAGAGTTCTTGAATGAGAAGGAAGTGAATCACTGCTTAAAGTCAAACAGATAAAGAACAGACATTGTCGTTAGTCACTCATGAACCAGACCGTGCATTGAGTGTCAACGTACTAATATGTTTATTCTTTATCTAAGTTTTAGTGATTCAGAAATTAATTGAGAAGTCAACTAATTCTATTTTATTCTCTTATAAATAATTAACGCTATTAAGTAAATTATTTATTAAATTAATTCTGTAAAGAATTAATTTAATACATAATTTATTTAGTTAATTATTTAAATTAGAATAAAAATGAACTAGGAAGACTCACAAGTGAGTCTTCCCGATTGTCTTCCTAGAGTAAACCATTGTCTTCCCGGTTGTCTTCCATATTCTTTTCTTGTCTTCCCGAAAGTCTTCTAAGGCAAAAAGGATTGTTTTTCTGCTTGTCTTCCTAGTGCAATCACATTCTGTTAATTGGCTTGCACGTGGGTTACAAAAAGAAAAGCAGTGATATAAATACAAGGAGAAGACATTACAATTCATTATTACAACACAAGACAGAAAGAAAGAAAGACAGAGCATTCATCATTAAAACCTTCAACTACCTTCTTCATTTCTTCAACTGTAAAAGAATTCAAGATCATAAGTGAATTTATTCTTGACTTGATCTTAACATTAAATTCATAAGGATCATTTCACTTGTACTGCTTTAGCTTTCTAGCGGATCATAATCCCTAGATTTTATATCGAACTACTTTTTAGTATTCGATCCTTTTTATTACAGAAATAGATAAATTCATGTCGAATTTATTCTAGATTTGTTTTATCAAGAACCTTTGTAATCAGTGATCAAATTGTAACATTCGTCAAGTTTAATATAAGTTATATTTAACTTGAATATTGTCTCAGTTTTATTTCGCATTAATTTGTTCTAAATTGTTAAATCTTTTAAAGGACAAATTCGATTAAACGGTATTGTTTGTATTCAACCCCCCTTCTACAAACATATCAGGACCTAACAAAATCATTCTCTTTTATGGCGTGACCCTATAGGTTCAATATTAAGCCGGTAGTAGAAATAAATAATAATAAAACTATTTTATTATTATTTATATGAATTCTTCTAATTCATTAAATATGATTAATAAATTAATAATATTTATTCTACATCGTGAGTGATACTTCTCAGCATATCGCGACTATCCGGATAATATGAATTCACTGCTTAGAATACCAAGAACCTATTCAGTGACTAGTTACCATACAATGAATTCCTTCTACCCTGCAATGTCCCGATTAAATACAAGGCATGGATCTCGTATCAAGCCTATATAATTTAATCATATGCTTTCCTATTCACTATTCTTAGTTCCGATTAATTCAAATTAGAAACTTCTTTCTAATTTCATTCACTCTTGCCAGAGATTCCTGAACTAGCATAAATGGAATAACATAGGACATTCGCTTCCTTCACTGGAAGGGGCAGATCCTTTATTGATCATTCACTATCTTCGTGCACAAATTCCTATACCCAGAAGAGCACTAATTATTGTCCCTCGAGACTAAGAGCTAAACCAAAGTATAGTTCAGTGTACACAAGATAACTATGATGATCTCAAGTCAAAGGACACTTGTACAACCATCACTATATGAACAACTACTGACACATGAGTGAACTCCATTAGTTGTTCAACTGATCGAGTCATGTTCAGTGAACTCATTCCTAATAAGCACCTACATACTAGCTATAGTGTCAACACACAAATATCTATGAGAACAGACATCCTTCATAATGAAGCAAGCATAGTATGTACCGATCTTTGCGGATTAATTAACTACCAATTAATTATCCTACGACCATGAACTATTTAAGTTTAGAGTTATCATATTTAAGGTCTCATTATCATGATCTCATCATAATCCACTAAAGCTTTACTCTAAACTATGGATCATCTAATTTAACACTTTAAATAGATAAAGCCCGTTACAAAACATATTACCATTTTATTAATTTAAACAAACTTGAATCAGATTGAACAAAGTGTCTCCTAACTCTTCATCCGTGATTGGATTTAGGACACACATTTTTCATGCTTCAGCCCAAAAGTAAGTGGGAAGTTTTGATTCATTTAACATTGTCCTTGCTGCTTCAACCAAGGTTCTGTTCTTCCTTTCCACTACTCCATTCTGTTGAGGAGTTCTTGGTCCTGAATATTGTCTTGATATTCCTTTCTCTGAGCAAAAATCATTAAGAACTGCATTCTTGAATTCAGTTCCATTGTCTGATCTGATTGTCCGCACAGGTAGCTTAGCTTCCACTTCTATCTTCTTGATGTGATCAATGATTAGTTGTGTTGCTTCATCCTTTGAATGTAAGAATAACACCCATGTGTACTTGGAGTAGTCATCCACCATCACTAATGCACATCTTTTTCTTGAAAGTGACATAACATTGACTGGACCAAATAAATCCATATGAATCAACTGAAGAGGTTCAGCAATGCTTGTCATTTCTCTGCTTCTGTGTGATGCCTTCTTAGACTTCCTTTTTTTCACATGCTTCACATAGTCCATCCTGATAAAATTCCATCAGGGGCAACCCTCTCACTAACTCTCTCTTTACCAAAGAGTTCATAGTTTTGAAGTTGAAGTGTGAGAGCTTCTTATGCCATAGCCAACTTTGTTCTGAAGATGCCTTACTGTAGAAACATGTAACTTCTCCTTCACTGGTAGAACTTAAGTCAGCTATAAAAAAATTTCCTTTTCTCACTCCCAGTAGAGCAAGCTTCTCATCCTTCCTGTTTGTGATCAAGCACTTGTCCTTTATGAAATCTACATTGTATCCTTTATCACAGAATTGACTGATACTTAGAAGATTGTGCTTCAATCCTTCAACAAGAGAGATGTTTTCAATGATGACATTCCCAATTCTCAGATTACCATATCCCGTAGTGAATCCTTTGTTGTCATCTCCAAAGGTTACAATCAGACTGGTCTTCTTAACCACCTCTGTAAGCAGGGACTCTTCTCCTGTCATGTGTCTAGAGCAGCCACTATCCAGAATCCACACGACCTTTGAGCTTTTAACCTTACCCTGCAATCACAGATTGATTAAGCGGACTTTGGTACCCAAACTTGTTTGGGTCCTGAAGGTTTAGATACTTTAATAGGAGTAACATTCAAGTTAGTCTTAACTTGTTTGACTTTCATGTTGTCTGTGGATTTATCGTTTTTACTATTAGTGCTACTAGATTCATTCATCAACTTAAAATAAGCATGCATGATATTGTATGCACAAAGTAAACACTATTTATTTCCACATGGTTCATGAAGATCAGGCATGTCAGACATGTTATGCATTTCAGAAGTAACAGCATTTTCTACTTTAACCTTTTTACATGCATGTGTAAGGTGTCCACTAGAATTACAATTAGTTCACAACTTCCTAGATGCAATGGGAGAAGATGAAACAATATTCTGATTAACACTAGCTTTCCCATTCCTATTCTTTTTAGCCTTCCTAACCTTATTGCCTAAATCAGTTTTAGGTAATTCAGTTTTTACTGACTTCCTAGGCAACTTAGTCTTTATCTCAGCTTCCTTCAATAAATCCTCCTCAAGCAATTCTTGTCTTATGATTAGATCATCCTCATTAAAAGGTGCTGAAACAGGCTTAACAAAAACTGGACAATCTACATCCTTAAGAATATGTGGAGTATCCTTCTTGACAGCTGAAGATGTCACAGGAAATTCCACTATCTTCTTTCCAGTTCTTTTGTTGTAGTCAAATCCTATAGCAGTTTTATTCCCCAAGGTCTGATTATCAATTATTTCCTTAGGAATTAGGGTGGAGTTCTTATATACATTTAGTTTCAAATCTAGGTCTGAAATATGCTTCCTGAGGATAGTCTCTATCTCATCATTACACTTGACCTTGTTCTCTAAGTACTCATTCGTCTGTCTAAGATATTCTAATGTGACAGCTACAAACATTAGTTCTTCATTCTTAGATTCTAGATTTTTAATCTTAAGAACTAGTTTAGCATTTTCCATTTCTGATGCTAGCATGCTTGTGTGTACATTAAACAATTCTACACTAAGATCTTGAACAGTTTTCTTGTACTCAGAATTAGACATGTCAATTGTTGTTAAGACAGGTACCTAAGATGATTGTGGTGATTCCTCTGAAGAGTCAGCCATTAGGGCAAGATTTACATACTCTTCCTCTTCATCCGAATTAGTATCATCCCAGCTTTTTCCATCTACAATATAAGCTTTTCCTTTCTGCTTTCCAGATAAGGCTTCCAGTTGTTGTTTCAACTTGGCATTCTCTTTCTTCAAATCCTCATAAGGGTTTCTCTTGAAACAAATGTGGCTAAACTTTGCAGCTAAGTACGCCATGGTTTTGTCTTCCATTTGCTCAAGCTCTTCTAGGGTGTAGTAATCACTTTCATCAGCACCCAGATTTGCAGAATCCATTTCAGCCTCTATAATCACCTCCTTTCCAGCTCTAGGTGTTTGAACCTCAATATCAGAAGTTGTTGGTTCATTCACTACAAGTGCAGCTGATCTTGCGAGTGCAGAGTTCTTGTTGTCCACTGTCCCTGGTCCGTAGATTATCACTTTTTGTTCTTGCTCCATCTCATAAGTTTTAAGCTTTCCATAAATCATTTCCAATGGCATCTTAGTAAAGTCTATTCTTTCTCTTATGGATGAGGACTTGTGTTCTACATGATGGGGCAGTGTCATCATTAACTTCCTGTTTGTCTCTCTAAGAGGATAGGTCTTCCCTTTCATTGATAATTCATTCAGCAGCTTAGTATACTTCTCAAAGACCTGAGTTATACTTTCTCCAATTCCTTCACGTCTTCAGTTTTCCTGCACGTCTTCAGTTCCTTCCATTATCAACTTTATGGTATCCCACATTTGTTTCCCGCTCACACAGTTCATAAGCTGATAACTCATTTCCTTGTCCGTGGAGTCTGTCAATATCAGCATCAAACCTGTATCCAATCGAATCAGTTCCTTGTCGGTATCTGTGTACTTAGGCAGTTCCTTTGGAATAGAACTTTGAGGAACTCTAGTACCTTCAGGTGTTGTGGTTTCACCTACTGATTTCATTGGTACAAACGGTCTGTTCTCTAGAATGCCAATACATAATGGATTAGATGCCTTGATAAATAACAGCATTTTCATCTTCCACAAACCGAAACCATCTCTAGTGAAGGGGGAACTTTAATACCAGCAGTTGTCTTTGGAGCACTCATGGTGTCTGAAAATTTCAAATTATTTAAAATTCAAGAAATTCCAATAAAATGAAAAATTTTGAAAATTAAAAAATTTGCTTCAAATTTTCAAGCCTTGTTTGATTTTGGTCTCATTCACCGGATCTGATTTGTACGTCAATCAAGAAGCCATGATACCAATTGTTAGGTCCAAAGTATCGTAGAAGGGGGGGGGGGGGGTTGAATACGATACTCACAAATTATTCAATTTCGTTCACGGATAATTCTTTCAGTTCTAGTCGGGGAATATATCGTTTTATAAATATAAACCGCGAGGGGTGCTACAAATCTAATCCGTAGGATTAGTTTCAATGAGTTCAGGTTATCGTAATCAATACAAACTATAGAAATTAAGGCACTATAAATTTTCTTCTGTCAATGTTCTTGAGCTCTTAAATTTTTCAGTCTCTTTTGATTAACTGCCAACAACCAACTGAATAAGACACTGTCTTCATCCTCGTAAATGTAGACTTCTTTGAAAAACTATCGAACCATTTTGTGGAATAATCCTGGCTGTCCAATTTTTCATCAACCTGACAAAGTGAAGAAATCTTTCACCTGCTCCTTATTTAAAAACTATCGAAAGGATTAGTTTTTACATCATTCGATAGATTTTAAATAAAATCTATCGAATGGAAAAGATTTCCTTCAATGGTTTTTTGTTCAACTTCATTTGATCCACTTCGATGGTTTTTCTAAAATGAAAACCATCGAATCCTTTCTTCTTTCACTTTGACCCTGGAAGTTTCTTTTCTTTTTCAGCAAGTGATTTGTACTTTCATTTAAACCTAAACATACCTTGTAATATTCTTTTCACTTTCAGGATGTTTCAGATTTAGACTTAAATCAACTTCTTCCGAGATGATAAACACTTGATCTTTTAGGTGCTGACAACTGGTGCAACTAGTCTGGTTCACAGATGACTAACACTCGATCAATACTTTCATGTCTTCAATTCAATGTTGTTGATAAGTCCTTTGTCGTTCTGGTTGCTTCAATAAAATCACTGGAATCCTATGGTACTAACTCTTAATCATTCAAATACTTCTGGAGTCTTGAAAGTCTTGTTTCTTTATTTGTCACTGAGGCTTGAACATATTAATGAACTTCTTTCCGTGACCTGTTTACGGACTTCAAGAATACATACCATATTTTGATTTTTTGAGTTTACCTTTTTTTCTTTACTTCTGGATTCCTGTGCTTCTATTAATATTATTGTCTGTCTTATCCTTTGTTGAGTTGAAGTTATTTCTGTTACATCTTATGTTACATTATGCTTTACAGTCTTCAATTTTATGAATTTTTGGGTTATCAATTATATTGGGCTTATATATAAATTAGAACTTTACATTATTTTGATGTAATAAATAATATTTTTTATTTTTAAAATTAGAATATATATAAAAAAATAGTCTTGAGAAAAAAAAGAGGAATTGAATAAAAAATACTTTTTTATTTTTTAAAAATGAGAAAAAAGAGAAAAAAGTAATAAAATGTAAAATAATTGCAAATATTGATTAATAAAATATTATTCAATCTAAAAAATAGACAAATTAGAAATACAAGGTAAAACATTTGAAACGATTGCTTAGAACCATTTTTATTATTTTTAAAAAATAAAACTAAAAAAACTAGCAATAATACACAACTTTTTTTGAACGAGTGACTCTCTGTATGGTTTCACATGTGTTTCACTATAGTTCGAACTAAAATTATAATTAATAGTGGTAAATGCAATAAAAAGTATCTATCCTAAAGTATAAAGGATATTTAGGATTTTTTATAAATTTATTTTATTTTTTGACTACATATTTAATTATTAAAAGCCAAAAAACGAATAAAAAAAATAAAAAGTTCTCCCCGCAATGAGGCATTGCGGGAGTCCTGTCCTCCGCAATGTTTCATTGCGGGAGTCGAAACCTGGTACCTTTCCCTACTCCCCTTTTTTCCAACATTCCTTTTTCTTTTCTTCTTCCCCTTTTCTCCCACCATTTTCTTTCTTGCACTTTGGAGTACAAAAATTAAGGTTAGTCCTCTAATTAGTATGGCTTCATTTTTATTTGGTGATTCTAGTTCATCTATTGAGCATAATGGTTATGATTATTATACACCGCCCGTTACAAAAAAAGTGTGCGTTTCGTAAATTATTTGTTGATGATGACATTCTAGATGTTGATAGTAATGATAATGTTGGTAAACAAAAAATGAATATGGATGAAACTATAGATGTTGATAGTAATGATAATGTTGGTAAACAAAAAATGAATATGGATGAAACTATAGATGTTGATGGTGATGATAATGTTGGTGGAAATGATTGTGATTTTAATGATGAAGAAGAAGAGGATATTATGATGGAGGAAAATGATGATGATAATGATAAGGACGATGATAATGATTGTGAGTTTACATTTTCGAATATCAATGATGTTGTGCCTTGTGTTGGTATGATTTTTGATACATTAGATGAGGCGGAAAAGTTTTATAGGGATTATGGTCGAAATATCGGATTTGATATAATAATTTGGAATACTCACAGGCATACACGTAGTCATGATCCATCATCTCGTATGTTTATTTGTAAGAAAGGTGGAAGATTGGCACCAGATTCTCATGGTAAAGGAAAACAAATTAGAGATGTAATTCCACGAACGGATTGTCGTGCAAGAATGTGTGTTGCTCATCAAGTGAAAATGAACAAATGGAAAATAACTTCGATCAATTTGAAGCACAATCATGCTATGGTAACACCGAATAAAACACAATTTTTTAGACGGCCACACAACATAGATCTCATCACCCGATCATTGATTGAGTTGTTTAACAAATCGGGGATCGAGACGGCAAAAATTATGAGATTACTTAGTGAGTCAAGTGGAGGTTTTCAAAATATAGGGTTTTCTAATCAAAACATACGTAATGTCATACGTGATATTCGGCGCCGAGTGTTTGATGAAGGTGATGCGGAGTGTGGTTTGGTCTTGTTACGGAAATTACAACAAGAAAGTAGTAATGGTGAATTTTTCTACCGTGTGGATGATGAGAATCGTGTTAGGGGTTTGGTGTGGGTTGATCCTTGATCCAAGAACGCTTACAAGAATTTTGGCGATGTGGTTACATTCGACTCAACTTATCGGACGAACCGATATTGTATGCCTTTCATACCTATCACGGGGGTGAACCACCACTACCAAAATATCTTGTTTGGATTTGAACTCGTAAGGGATGAGAAAGAGGAATCTTATAAATGGGTTTTAGAAACATGGTTGGAAGCCGTAGACAATAAACCGCCCACTGCAATTATCATCGATCAAGACGTTGCTTTGGGAAATGTTATTGCCGAGGTTATGCCACAAACAAAACATACATATTATACATGGCATATAAGTAGTAAATTTTCGGAGAATTTATCTACTTTATACACCAATTATCCGGAATTCAAAACGGATTTTAATGCATGTGTGTACAAGTTGTTGACACCCATGGAATTCGAAGGTAGGTGGGAAGATTTGGTCGCGAAATACCAACTTCAAGATCATGTTTGGCTAAACCAAATGTTTCGTATTAGAGATAAATGGATTGGTGCTTATACAAAACAATATTTTGTCGCCGGTATGACCACTACCTCACGGAGCGAATCCATGAATGCTTTTTTTGATGAATATGTGCAAGCATCTACCGGGTTGAAAGAATTCATTGAGAACTCACAAAAGTCTTTGGAGGCACAATATCTTAGGGAGGTTACAGGCGACTACGATACCGAGGAAACGGCAAGGAAGTTAGTATTGCACTCGTCCTTGGAAATTGATGCATCCAAAATTTACACGAAAGAAATGTTTAAGCATTTTCAAAAAGAGTTGTTAAAAAGCGCATCTTATATTATGAAAAGGGCTCAAAATAGTGGAAGTTGGTTAAAAATGTACTTGGTTGAGAAGTCTACAGTGACGAAGAATTGTTGAAGAAGGTATCGAATATTGGTTTCTAGTGAAGGAACGATTGAATGTGCTTGTAACAAATTTGAACATTCTGGAATGCTTTGTAAACACATCATTCATTACCTATCCAAGAAAGATAGAACCAAAATACCAAGCGATTACATCATGCCTAGGTGGACAAGGAATGGCAACAAAATTGCGGGACCTTTACCGTACACCCCTCCCGTTCTTGCTAATGTTGGTGAAACACAAACCTCAAGGTATAGTACATTGTGTAAATCTTTTCAAAGTTTAGGTGCTATTAGTAGTTGTTCCATCAAGCGCTTCAAGTATGTAATGAATGTGATTGAGAGAGAGAAGTGTAACGTGAACAATATTTTTCCGCAAGAAGAACATAACGAAATAACGCATGAGTCGTTTCGTCAAGAAGACTACCAACATGATCCGATTTTCGATCCTCCAATGTCACAAAATAAGGGACGAAAGAAGCAAGGAAGATATAAAAGTGTTATTGAAACGTCAACTTCAAATACCAAGCAAAGAAAGTGCGGGAGATGTGGGTTGATAGGAGGAAACCATGATAGAAGAAATTGTACTTTTGAACCTGGTCAATTCAAGTAGACCAAATTTTATTTTGTAATATTTGAACCTAATTTTCAATTTTATAGAGTACAATTTCGTATTAAAGCTAAATTCAATTCATGTAAATATTCCCAAAAAATAATAATTATAATTGAAATATAATGAATAAAATAAAACTAAAAGATAGTGAATATTAAGCGTTAAAATATTACATTATTGTAAAAAAATTACATTATTGTTTATGTTTTAAAAAAAATTAAACTGTCTTAAAACAGGGGAGAAACATGGGAAAACAGAGGAAAACTTCTGACTCCTCACCCCCCGCGATGCATCATTGCGGGAGTAATGAGCCCCGCTATAACTCATTGCGGAGGTCTAGTTAACATTTTTTTAACTTTTTATTTAATTCAAAAAAAGGAATATTATATTCCTTTAAAAATTAGAAATTATCATAATTTTCAATTAAGAAATTTTAAAATTAATATGAAAATTAGTTTTCGAATAAGTTAAAAAATTAAAAAATAAGAAAACTAACTTTTATATTAATTTAAAAAAAATTAATTGACAAATATGACAATTTCTAATTTTTAAAGGAATATTATGATATAATATTCCTTTTTTTGAATTAAATAAAAAGTAAAAAAAATGTTAACTAGACCTCCGCAATGAGTTATAGCGGGGCTCATTACTCCCGCAATGATGCATCGCGGGGGTGAGGAGGCAGAAGTTTTCCTCTGTTTTTTCCCATGTTTTTATGATATGAAAATCGTTAAATTATTTCGAATTTTCTACACATATTAAACCAAATCAGCCCAAAAACATAAAACAACAAACTCAAACCATGATTAAAACATTTAACAAAATCAAAACTGATCAAATACACAAATACAAATATCTTCTTCATTGAATCAACTAAAATTCCAGGACTGAGTTCATAAGCATACCGATTACATCGAAATTAAAAATATTACAACACCATAAAACAGCAAAACAACAATATGCTAATCCCACCTGGCGACCCCGCGGAAATAGCTCAACTCCATTCGGAGATCTCTCACTTCATCTTGAAGAATCTTGATCCTCACCTCTAGTTCGTCACGTTCATCATCAAAGGCTCGAATCTGCATCCGCAAATCTGCAATAATTGTCTGCAGTTCCTCAACAGTTGGTCCCGGAGGAGGCACCGATGCTTCCTCAACTGCCGCTGCTGGAGGCGTCGGATTTTCTACCACCGAAATCTCCACCTCATCATTATGGATTTCAGCCATGATCTATATTATAAAACTGAAAATATAGAAGATGGGTCTTACAAACACACACACACACACACACTCATATATATATATATATATATATATATATATATATATATATATAGGGATTTGGTACACTACCTAGGGAAGAAGATGGGTCTTCACCATATTAATGACATACAATTCCCAGAAACTGAAAAGAAGAAAATAAGTCTCGGTCAAAGGTCCCCGACTGTTAAGTTACTTCCACCCGCAATGCGTCATTGCGGGTCTAGTGACTACCACATTGACTCATTGCGGGGCTTTTTTATTTTTTATTTGAAATAATTCTAAAATTGTAACTCAATTTAATAATATAAAATTCAATTTTTTTCGATTAAAAAAATAAAAAATACAATTTATAGTATATAATGTTAAGTACATAATTCTAAAATTGTGACTCAATTTAATAATAAAAAATTCAATGTTTACTCAATTTTTTTGAATTTTCCTTTAAAAATTAGAAATTTTCATATTTTTTAATTAAAAAATAATAAATTAACATGTTAATTAGTTTTCTTAATTTTATTATTTTTATATGCTTATTATTATGTTCTAATTATTTTTAAATTTATTTTTTAATCGAATTTACAATTAAAAATATCTAAAGGAAAAAAGGGAGCAAGAAAAAACACTTCCCCAGGGGGTAACCCATCACCCATCATAGTAGTGCTCCATCCTCGAGCACGCTTAACTTTTGAGTTTTGATCGATATATTACCACTCGACCAGGAATGCCACATCTATTTTTTATGAAAATGTTAAGTATATAATTCTAAAATTGTGTCTCAATTTAATAATAAAAAATTCAATTTTTACTCAATTGTTTCGAATTTTCCTTTAAAAATTAGTAATTTTCATATTTTTAATTAAAAATAATAAATTAACATGTTAATTAGTTTTCTTAATTTTCTTATTTTTATATGATTATTATTATGTTCTAATTATTTTTAAATTTATTTTTTAATCGATTTTACAATAAAAACATCTAAAGGAAAAAAAGGGAGAAAGAAAAAACACTTCCCCAAGGGGTCACCCATCGTAGTAGTGCTCCATCCCGAGCACGCTTAACTTTTGAATTTTAATCGATATATTACCACTCAGCCAGGAATGCCACATCTATCCTTTATGAAAATGTTATGTATATAATTCTAAAATTGTGACTCAATTTAATAATAAAAAAATTCAATTTTTGCTCAATTTTTTCGAATTTTCCTTTAAAAATTAGAAATTTTCATATTTTTTAATTTAAAAATAATAAATTAACATGTTAATTAGTTTTCTTAATTTTATTATTTTTATATGCTTATTATTATGTTTTAATTATTTTTAAATTTATTTTTTAATCAATTTTACAATAAAAAAATCTAAAGAAAAAAAAAGGGAGTGACTGCCGCAACGAGTCATTGCGAGGCTTGTGACTGCCGCAATGACTCATTGCGGGGTGCCTGGAAAAATCTGTGCACCAGATTTCTGCTTCAAGTTTAACCAATAAAAATCTGTTTAACAACCACAAACCTGTTTAACCAATAAAAACATGTTCTACTTCAACCAAATCAAAACCAATAATCTAAACGCTTAAATGATAATAAACTAATTCAAAACCATTACAAAAAAATCAAATTTTAAATCAATAACACGATAAGTAATTAGCATAAAACCAAATACAATCAAATCAAATCTTGTTAGGTCCTGATAAGTTTGTAGAAGGGGGTTGAATACAAACCTTACCGTTTTATCGAATTTGTTCGTTTTAGAATGAAACAGTTTAAGAACAGATTATGGCGGAATTAAATGAAACAAAATTCAAGTTAAATATAACTTATATTAAACTTGAAAGGTGTTACAAATATGGTACTGATTACAAGATTGAATCTCGAACTAATTAAAACAAATCTAGAATAAATTCGACATGAATTTATCTATTTTTGTAATTAAAAGATATAACAATAAACGATAATTTGAGATACGTTCTAGGGATAAAAATCCGCTAGATAGTCAAAGCAGTACAAGTGAATGAATTCTATTGGTTTAGATTTAACACAATGATTCTAGAATTAATTCACTGATGAAAAATGTCACGACAGAGTTCTTGATAGTTCTTCACAGAAGCTTTTCTTTTGATATTATGTTGATGATTAACAAACTTCTGTCTTGATCTTTTCTTCTTATACTAATCCACTTGACAATAATCTGCACGTGTATTGCTTTTCATTCCACTTGGAATGACTATCAAAATAGTCATGAAAGACTACTTTTAAGCCTGGAATGACTATGAAATAATACTAGAATGACTATCTTAATTTACATGAATTAAAAAGTATTTCTTGAAATGTACTAGGATGACTATCAGGATGACTATCCCTTGATAGTCATTCCAGTACATTTTTAATCCAAATGGCTTGGAATGACTACCGGGATGACTATCCTGGATAGTCATTCCAGTTCATCTGAAATCTCACATCTGTAACCTATACATTTGATGTCACACATTTGCTGTCACACATCTGAAATCTCCGTCACTTTAATAAATCCACTTCCTTGAATACTTAACTGAGGCTTGATCAATAAATTGAACTTCTTTCAATGCAGTATTTCTTCAAGTCTGTAGGATGACTTTAAACTGTATTCTTTTGACTGATGTGATCTTCTGAGATTCCTGTGATACTGTGACAATTGAATTATTACTTACTTATTACAAACTTGTTTAAGTTGAGTTGAATCCTCGATGTTAACAAATAGGCCTAAACATATGCCTTTCAATCTCCCCTATTTGTTTGTTAAAGAATAACAAGCAAATACCTAGAGGATAACTCAACTAAATAACAAGTAAAATTAAGACTTTAAAAGCTAAGTAAATAATAAGACAAAGTTCTGGATTTCATTAAACATTTTCCAGATTCAAACATTAAAGATAAATACAAGATAGATGTTCCTCTAGACTGAACATCTGTATACATTGATCCTACCTTGATTTACCTAAGCTCTATACATATAACATTTAAAAAACAGAGCTAGTGATCACAATTCTTGATCACTCATTTCACCTTCCTCCAAAGCATCCAACAAGTCTTTATCTAGGACACGGTCACTTTCAGTTGTGAGATTTGTTGGTCTGACTGGCAAAGTTGTGACTTTTTTCAATCTATTCTTCAACTGATGATACATTTTGATGTTGGCAATACAATAGTCTTGAATAATGTCAGCAACTTCAGTCTTCTCTTCTGAAGCAAATCCAGTAGTCCTTAGCATGTTCTCCAGCTTGATCAGATGCATAGCATGATAGATCTTTAAAGAAACATGATCCATTCCACAGGTTTGTAGTGCTCTTCCCTTGTAAAATTTAACTTCAAATGGAACACTAACAACCTGAGGACTGGCCCTTATAGCAAACTCCTTGAGCTCTTCATGCAGCAGCACATTCAAATAAGAATCTCTTTTAACTCTGCTCATGAGAATCCACAGCTCTGACAATGATCTACTTGCAAAGCAATCCAGAGAAACATTGATAGTTCCTATGCTTTGGCAAGACACATAGATGATCATTTCACTTCTCACCCTGTCAAATCCAGCAATAATCCTTAAGATTTCTTCTTGTAAAGCCTTCATGTACACTGAATTATCTGGATTGACCTTCATGAATTTCTGAAGAAGGCTAATGAACTCCTTATCATTGTTTGACCCTTTCTGAGGAAGAGTAAACATCTCTTTAGCTTTAGCCCATTTTCACCATTCTTCAGTCTAATGTCCAGCTTCCAGTCTTTGACTTGCAAGCTATGAAGACGTTTTTCTTCATGCTTAGCTTTCTAAAGTTGAAGCTTTTCAGATGTAATCTGAGAGACCTTTGCATTCTCATCCTTCTTCCTCCTTATCTCTTCTTGTTGTTTCTTCAGTTCCTCCTCAAAAGCAGGATCATGATTGAATAGATAATCTTGATCATCCCATTCTTCAAAGTCAGCTTCCTTCTCAATCTCCTCCACACCAAAGATGTCTTCATCACCAGATACTTGAAAATCTTCATTATTAAGTATCTTGGAAGTAGAAATCATCTTGAATTAGCTTTCCTTTACCCTTATCCTTCTGAGTACCAGAACCAGAAACTCCTCCTTGTACATCTTCTACCTTCTCATTCTCTTTATTCTCCCCCTTAGTTGAGGAATCCTCTACAGATTTGACTTTGTCAGCCTTAGGATCCTCCTTCTTACTTCCTCCTTCTCCTCCTTCATCCTTGCCATCATCATCCTCATCATCATCATCATCACCCTTAAAGAATTTCTTCTGTTCAGCATTGGGTTGATGTGAATTCATGATCATGTTGTAAAGATGCTTCATGCCTCCATTCAGATGCTCCATCCCTCCTTCAATCCTTGCAAACCTCTCATCATTAAACCACTGATTTTCATCAACAGTCTGTTGAATGCAGTCCACCTGAGTTGAAATGGTAGTAATCTGCTTGACACTCTATGTTATCTCAGCATTTGAATTTATAATCTCAGAGATGTCTGAAGCCACTAACACCTGGGACTCCTGAATAGCATTCATCTTGGGGAGTAGAGTAGTCTTCAATCCTTCAATTTCATCCTTGATAGTACCCAACTGATTAGTTACAGAGGTGAAAGAAGAAGACCGTTCAACCACTTGTGCCTTGAGAATATCTTTTTCAGCCTGGGTTTCCTGAAGCTGTTTCTGTAGACCAGTCATTTGAGCCAATAATGAAGCAGTGTATGTGTTAGTGTGTGCACTCACTTCAATTTCTCTCAGTGGTGTTTCACTCATCTCACGTGCTTGTGTATCGCTCTGTGTTTGACTCTCAGTTCTTAACACTAGCTGTCTATCCATGTTTTCTGTTGATGTACCTGCAGGAAAAATCACCCTAGCCCCTTCTAGAGAGGTCAGTGGTGGTGCAATGGGAGTTCGCAATTCCCAATCCCTAGTGAAATCCAAATAGTCTGGTTGAATTTGAAACTGAATTGCTTCAGTGTTGGATTCACTAGGTTGCCTTCCACTTTCTTCAGTAAAAACTGCGAGTGAAAAATCCCTTAAGGGAGCCAGAGATGTTCCCTCTGGGAGGGGAGAAAATGATTCTATTTGAGTTGGCGAAGAATCAGATTTTCCCTCAGATGCCTGTAAAGGCACTTCTACCGTTACAATGGTAGGCACTATTTCATATCCTAAGTGCTCTCCTAGCAAAGTGTCCTGAGTATCATCTATTGGTATGTCTTCTCCCATTGTGAGTAACGGGAGTGTGCTTGACTCAGTACAAGATGCCATGGCCCTATGGCGAATTTTAATAGATTCATCCTGTTGAGAGGATGTCTCTAGAGACTGTGTAATGGCCATTTCAAAATCCATATCCTGTTGGGAGGATACAGATGGGCTTACAGATATCTCCCTATAAGTTTTTCTTTTCTTAGGAGGTGGAGATAAAGCTGCAGGATCACTCATTGTTTCTTCATCACTATCATTTCTGTTTCTGACATTGAGATTAGGTTCAGGTTGATTTTTGAAAGGAATTGACTCTGTGTTTGGCTCTATGACCGGGGATAGAGTTTGTGGTTCTACAAACTCTTGGCCAGCCCTATCAACCTCTTGGGTTTCAGTTGCAGTACCAGAAGAACCAGGGATAGAAGTTAATACCTTTGATGGAGTTACTTCTTCAGTTCCAGCTGATGTAAGAATCCTTTGCTCAGGAACTGGTGGTTCAAATGATGGAAGGTTGATGAAGTTTGTCATGTAGGTGGATATGAGAACTGGAACATTGAGAAATCTGAAGGATGTTTGTAACCTTTGATAGAACTTTCTGTCAGTGGTCGGAGAAATGAAAAAGCGACCATTCCTGAACAGTTCTTGATGCTCATTAGAAAGTAAAGAGTTAATGACAAGTGATAGAAAACGAGGATAATAACATTTAATCTTTCTACCACTGTCAAATTCCCTTCTAGCATTAAACACCCTCCTGACAACAATATCCCATAAAAGGTGGCCATAATTGAGTCTTTTGTTGAAGACAATTGCATAACCAATAACTTGTAAAAGATAAGGAATATTCTGAAAGTTATTTTTAGTACAATTGCCAAAGACTTTGGCCAGTGTATCAAAGAATAGATCCCATTCACACACAAGATTCCCCTTGATCAATTTGGTCATGTTCAGGGGACCTTGATAGTAAATATTGATGAAAAATTGAGTTAACATCAGTGGGCATTCTATGAAAATTGTCCCGAGGAAACTGCAAGACATTACAAAATGTTTCCTCGGTAATTGTGTACTGTGTGTCCTGAATATTAAATGAGATAGTTGAGAAATCATCAGAGACAACAACAGTAGAACAAAGTAAATACAAAGGATCAATTTTCAAATCAACATTAGAACATATAGCATAATTAACACATGAATGTTGATTAAGAAAAGAAATCCAAGGCCTAAAACATTCAAGTGAACATTTCAAGGGATCAAAATAGCCATGGTAGTTAGTAAAAACAATTTCAAATAGCTGGGCCATTTTAACACAAATTAATATAGTTAATTTTAGATTAATTTCAATTTCGGGAATAAATTCCAAAAATAAAAACTAGATCAGAAATTATTTAAATCAAAATATGTTGATCCAAAAAAAATAATGCGCACAAGAAAAATTTGATAGCACCTCTTTATTTTAGAGAATAAAGAAGCAAAACAAGATAATTGTAAACTTTGTAAAAACAAGAGTTCGAAGAATAAGAAGAAAAATGCTAAGTACGATCAAGTATTTATAGAAAATTCCATTAAGCCTGGAATGACTATCGGGATGACTACCGGGTAGTCATACCGATAGTCATTCCAGTACAAAACTGAGAATGACTAAAAATACTAACAGTTTTCAGTAAAAATAAATAAAATAAAACAGATTAATTAAAATACTATTGGAATGACTACCGGGATGACTATGGGATAGTCATACCGATAGTCATTCCAGTACAAAATATAAATACTGAAAATGAAAATCGAAATACTAATCTAAATTAACTAAAATCTACTAATAAAAGGAATGACTACTGGAATGACTATGTAAGATAGTCATTCCGATAGTCATGCTAGTACAACTAGCACAGACTTGCAAATTAATTAAACAAACACCTGTTAGCAAAACAATAACAGAATAATACAACTAAAAATGCAAACCTGTTACAGAAAAATGCAACTAACAAATAAAATAAAATACAACCTAATATTCACAGTTCGGTCATAAAATAACAGAATAAAAAATAAGCAACAATATTTTTACAGAAAATGCAATAAATTTACAGAAAATGCAAAATTAAGCAGAAAATTATGCACATACATAAGAAAATTGCAGAATATTATTGAAATGCAATAAAAATATATATATAACCGCAGAGAAATTCAAACAACAATATATACAATCTGAAACTAACTTAAATGATTCTAAATAAGTAGATTTTCAATAAAAATAAATTTCTCCACTTAAACAATATGAGAAAAATATTTTAAAAGAAAATAGATTATTTAAGAATATTTAAATAAACAAGCTTTACACATCAAACAAGAATAGGCAATACTTATCATTGAATATCAGCAAGAGAAAAATGATTTAAGCTAAGAACAAACATAACAGAGATACTGGTAATCACTAAGACTGTTCAACATACCCAATTTACCGACTAACCTGGTAAATGTGGATTCGTCAAGAGATTTAGTGAATATATCTGCAGTTTGTTCTTCTGTGGGTACATAGTGTAACTCAACAGTTCCATTCATGACATGCTCTCTGATAAAATGATACCCGATATCAATGTGCTTCGTTCTCGAGTGTTGAACAGGATTGTTGGAGATTTCTATGGCACTTGTATTATCACATAAAATAGGAATTTTGTCTAATACAAAGCCATAGTCCTTCAATTGATTCCTTATCCATAAGATATGAGCACAGCAGCTTCCAGCAGCAATATATTCAGCTTCTGCTGTTGAATTGGAAACTGTTTGATATTTCTTGCTATACCAGGAAATCAATCTACCTCCTAGGAATTGACAACTCCCTGAGGTACTCTTTCTATCCACAACACTACTTGCATAATCAGAATCTGTATATCCAACAAGATTAAAACCAGAATCTTTAGGGTACCAAATACCTAAATTAGGTGTACCCTTAAGATATCTCAAGATTCTTTTAACAGCAACGAGATGTAAATCTCTGGGGTCCGCTTGGAACCTTGCACATAAGCATGTAGCATACATAATATCTGGTCTACTTGTAGTAAGATAGAGTAAGGAGCCAATCATACCTCTGTATCTTGTAACATTTACCTTGATAGAATTATCACATGCTCCAAGTTTGACAACTGTTGAAGATGGAGTCCTTGCTGATGCTGAATCCTCCATATGATACTTCTTGAGGAGTTCTTTGAGATACTTGGATTGACAAATAAATATACCATTTGACCTTTGACTTACTTGCAATCCAATAAAGAACTTCAGCTCACCCATCATACTCATTTCAAACTTACTCTGCATTAGCTTAGCAAATCTCTTACAGAGATCATCATTAGTAGACCCAAATATGATGTCATCCACATAGACTTGGACTAATATCATATCACTTTTGTGTTTCTTTGAAAAAAGAGTTTTGTCTATGATACCTCTAACAAAACCATTTTCTAAAAGAAAACCAGAGAGAGTGTCATACCATTTTCTTGGGGCTTGTTTGAGACCATAGATAGCCTTGAAGAGAAAGTACACAAAGTCCAACAACTCCTGATTTTCAAAGTCATGGGGTTGTTCCACATACACTTCTTCATCTAGCTCACCATTCAGGAATGCACTCTTAACATCCATTTGATAGACTTTAAAATTGGAGTAAGCTGCAAATGCTAAGAACATCCTGATGGCCTCAAGCCTAGCCACGGGTGCATAGATTTCATCATAATCAATACCTTCAGCTTGTGAATACCCTTGAGCGACTAGTCTTGCCATATTCCTTGTAACAATGCCATCCTCATCTAGCTTGTTTCTGTATACCCATCTAGTACCAACTACTTTCTTGTTCTTTGGTCTGGGTACCAGCTTCCAGACTTGCTGTTGTTCAAATTGATTGAGTTCATCTTGCATAGCAATCACCCAATCTGGATCAGTCAGTGCTTCCTCAGTCTTCTTTGGCTCTATCTCAGATAGAAACCCTGAATAATGACATTCATTCTGAGTAGCACTTCTAGTTCCAACTCCAACATCTGGATCACCAATGATCAGCTCAAAAGGATGAGCTATATTCCATACAATCTGTCTTGGAAGATTTGATCTTGATGATTCGCTTTGAAATTCATTTTGATGTTGTGAATGACTAGTTGACCCTTCATTTCCTCCCCCTGAGTTGTTGCTTGATTGCCTTGATGATTCTTCTCCAGTGTTGGTGGTATCTCCATTGTTACTAATGTTTCCACCACCACCACCATGATCATTATCATCATTGTTATTTTCATTACCAGCAACAACCTCAGGTGGAGCTTCATCATCTGATTCTGAGTCTGGAAAGTTATCAAACTTGAGTACTTCAGATGAATCTTCTGTTTGGATACTAGGGAGTTTAGTGTCATCAAATGTAACATTGACACTTTCCTTCACTTGGTGACTATCAATCAAGTACACCCTGTAAGATCTTCTGGCATAACCAACAAATATAGATTCATATGCCTTGGCCTCAAATTTTCCACGTTTAACATCTCCAGCCTTAAGCACAAAGCATTTTTCCCCAAATACATGAAAGTATTTGAGTGTTGGTTTCTTGTTGTTCATGACCTCATAAGGAGTCTTCATTAAGTCCTTGTTGATTAAAGTTCGATTCTGAGTATAACAAGCAATATTCACAGCTTCAGCCCAAAAGTACATTGGAAGTCTTGATTCACTTAACATAGTCCTTGCATCTTCAATCAATGTACGATTCTTCCTTTCCACCACTCCATTCTGTTGAGGAGTTCTAGGGGCTGAATACTGTCTTGTTATTCCTTTATCTGCACAAAAGTCATTTAGGACTGCATTCTTGAATTCAGTTCCATTATCTGACCTTATAGCTCTAACAGGGAATCTAGAATCCAGCTCAATCAACTTTATATGATCAATCACCATGTGTGGGGTCTCATCCTTGGAATGTAGGAATAAAACCCAAGTATATTTGGAATAGTCATCAACAATCACAAGTGCATATTGTTTCTTTGACATGGACATCACATTAACTGGACCAAACAAATCCATGTGCATCAGCTGATGTGGTTCAGTTATTGATGATGTGTCGGTGCCCTTGTGAGAAGCTTTCTTTGACTTTCCTTTCTGACATGCCTCACACAGTCCTTCCTGTGTAAATTTCATCTGAGGCAAACCTCTCACCAATTCCCTCTTGACTAGAGAGTTCATGGTTTTGAAGTTAAGGTGAGACATCTTCTTGTGCCATAGCCAACTCTCATCTGATGAAGCTTTAGCATAAAAACAAGTAACTTCATCTTTGGATCCAGAGTACAGATCAGCTATGAACAAATCACCTTTCCTTACTCCTTGAAGAGAAGGCTTTCCATTATTCTTGTGAAGGATCTGACACTTCTCTTTCTCAAAGGAAACAAAATATCCTCTATCACAGAAATGACTGATGTTGAGAAGATTAAACTTCAGACCTTCCACAATGGATACATCTTGAATGATAACATTTCCCAACTCCAAACAGCCATATCCTCTGGTAATACCCTTGCTGTTATCTCCAAAGGTAACTTCTGGGCCAGCTTTCTCAACCACATTTGATAGCAGGGTGTTGCCCAGTAATAAACAATTGTAGAAGGGGGGTTGAATACAATTGTTTAAGATTCTCGACTTAATAAGATATGAATCACAAATATGAAAGAATAATAACAGCTTTATTAAATCTGATATAAAACTGTTACAAACTCTCTCAAGAAATTCTGATGTTCTTGAGAGCTGCTAGGTTACAAAGATACTCGTGTATGCGATTGGTTTTTTTAAAACCAAAACCTAAACTGTGTTTATATACTACACAGCTTCTCTATCAATTACATGATAAGTCCTAATCAATAACAAAGATTGAAACATATCCTAAATTGATAGCTGCATTCCTACAGACCAGGAACCGACAGAATAATCTTCCTTATTTAACTAGACTCCAAATATAACTCGAAGTAGGAATCCTGATCAGCTTCCAGTCCTGATGATCAATCTTGATCCCAGTCCTGATATTCATCCTGATCCTGACGATCATGCAATCCTGATGACTATGCATTACTGATGACGTCAGCAATCCTGATCAGTTGAGTCTAGATCCTGACGATCATTGAATCCTGATCTAACAATCTCCCTCAATCTTATACTTTGTGAAATAAAGTATAGATTCCTAAGATTCAATAATGTCAAAAACATATTTACAAAATGTACAAATATCAGCAGCAACTTATCTGTTTAAATTCTTTGATAGAACAGATTCATCTTCAAGAAGTTGGATAACAAATTTTCTTCTTTTTCTTCAAGAATTTGAATCAGTCTTTCCTTAAGATTTCTGAGTTCTTCATCTTCCTCATTAATCTGGTAGATAGCTGCTCTGAGATTTTGTATGGAGCTTCTTTGTAGACTGTGCTCTTCAAGCAAAAGATAAGCAATTTCCTTCCCATCGGGATTGAGAGTAAGTTGAGTCATGCCAAAAGTCACTTCTTTAACAGCAGTGCCCCTTTGCATTTCCACATCTTGACCTCTTTGATTTAAGTACATGGGAGTATAATTACCATTGAAATTTCTGTTTCCATCCAGTCTTCTTCTTATTGTTGACAAAACCATGTCATTCCACACTTTGCACACTTTATTCTTCCATATTAACAGATAATGAACATATTCCAGTTCCTGTGTAGTTTTCATTAGCAGATCTTGAATGGACAGAATCTTCACACTACCATCTTTCATGAAGTATAGAAGCTTTTCTTTCTTTTCAATACCATCATGACAATCTATAACTATATCAACAGCTAATAAATTGTTCAGGTTTTCGGAAGTTAAAGTACCTCCAATTTCAGTCAAGGAGTAAGGATCAACATATGACATATTCAGATAATCAGCATCCCTGTGTCCAATACCTCCTCTTGAATTACTTGTCAATTGCTTCAGATTTGAAAACATTCGTAGCCAGAGTGCTTTTGATCTAACCATATCAGACAAATCAACAACACTTGAAACACTTGTTATAATTCCTCCATTCTGAAAATTGATAGGTGTGTTACACCTCAGTGTACTTATGTGTTTCCACTTCTTATCTTTCTCTTTTTCAAAAGCATAGCTTCTTTCTAGTAAAGATTCTCGTCTGCTTGAATTTCTCCACAATCTTTCGTTTGAGAGTTTAAGCCTTTGTACATAGAGATTGAAATCTCTATTTGTTGATCTTGTGATTTCTCTTCTTCTAGCTTCTTCTTCTTCATCCACTTCCTTGTTGTGAGAATCAACCACAGTAGATAAGATTAACAACTCAATCTCTTGCAGAATTTCAGATTCATCAGGATCTTGAACATTGTCATGAACAATATCAGGATTAGAATCTTCAATTTGATTTGTATTGCAGAGAATTAATTGTCTTGGTCTTCTTCTCAATTCAAGTTCTTCTTCAATAAATTCCTTGTCTTCCTTCTCAATGATATCCTTGATAACAGGATCTATTAGATTTTGTGAAGCTTCGGGAATTTCTTCAATTAATAAACCTCCAGACCTTGTCTGTCTAGGCACTATTTGAGTTAAAGAACTTCTTCTACTTCTTATAGCACCTCTCCTACCTCTGCCTCCTCTTCCTCTAGCAGAAGCAGTGAAAGGCATATGTTTAGGCCTATTAATATTCCGAGGAAACAACTTAATTTAAACAAGTATGTAATAAGTAAATAATAAGTTAATATGTCACAGGAATCTCAGAGAGTTTTATCTGTCAAGAGAATGGAGAACCAAAGTCATCTACAGACTTGAAGTTATTCTACATTGAAAGAAGTTCAATTTATTGTTCAAGCCTCAGTGAAGTATTCAAGAAAGTGGATCTACTACAGTGACAGAGATTTCCAGTTGGTGACAGAAGAAGTACAGGATACAGAGTTTATTCAGAGCTAAAGAAAAGAAGCCACAGCTTTAAATGTTTTAAAGATGAAGAATTATCATTGAAGTCAGTTATTCATGAAACCAGACAGTGCATCAAATGACGACATCAATCAGTGGAATTAAATCATCTATATTCAGTGGTTTTCAGAAGATAGAGGAATGCAAGGATTTTAAATTATCTTCTTTAATTTATTAATTCAATTTAATTAATAAATTAATTCTATCAGAATTAATTTATTTATTAAATTAATTAAGTTAGTTGTTTAAATTATTTATTAAATTAATTCTATAAAAGAATTAATTTAATCTAGAATTTAATCTAACTATATAAATTAAAAGGATTTTCTATGTTTACTAGTATGACCTATGTTTAGCTCGGTATGACCTGCCATGTAAAGGTGCTTGGTCATACCGACAGATTTAGGTCATACAAGTCTATCCTGCCAGGTCATACCAGTATAATTCTGCTTGGTCATACCGAGAGTTGGTAGAAGAATGCTAGGTCATACCGGACAGTTTTTGCAGGTCATACTGCTGAAGCATGGTTCTACCGAATGTATTCTTCAGGTCATACAAGTGTATGAATTGTTTTATTAAATCTTTTTGATTTAATAAACAGGTCATACAAGGCTAATTTCAATTGTATTAAAACCATGGCAGTACAGACAGAACAGAGCAGTTAATGAAAAGACACATACATTTCTCTCTCAAGAACGAAGAAGCCATTTAATCTCATTTCTTCTCAAGCAATTAATTCTAGTTTGTATTTTTAAATCCAAACCACTAGAAGTTGATTACTTGTATTGCTTTGATTATCTAGCGGATTTTTATCCCTAGAATTTATCTCGAACTTGCTTTTAGCATTCGATTTTTTTATTACAAAAATTAGAAGAGTTCATGTCGAATTTATTCTAAATTTGTATTAATTAGTTTGAGATAAATATTTTGTAATCCTTATTGTATTTGCAACACCCTTCAAGTTTAATATAAGTTATATTTAACTTGAATCTTGTTTCATTTATATTCCGCATTAATTTGTTCTAAATTGTTAAATTATTCAAAGAAAAAATTTCGATAAAACGGTATAGTTTGTATTCAACCCCCCTTCTACAAACTTATCAGGACCTAACAAGCAGGGTTATTAAAGCTTTCCATCATTTCTCTCTGTTGTCTTAAGAATTCTTCATGTAAGAGATCAGGATATTCTTCACTTGCTGTAGAGAGTGCTTTCCTTGCAAATAATTGTTGAACTCTTTTATCAGTGTGATAGAGAGTAACAATTCTACCATCTTTTGTAGTAAACTTCTAGAATAGATTTGATGCATCTTCAGGATTATCAATAAGCACATCTTCACCACCTTCAGGAATTGTAGCAAGAGTTTGTTCATGACCAGGCATCAGAATTTGATCACCTGTCAGGATTTGTTCTTCCGTTAGGATCTGAGATTGCACTAAAGTCCTCACTGTCCTTACTCCAGAATCAGAAACATGAGTTGACTGCGTTGTTTGACTTTGAGAAGTTTGAATTGTCTTCATAACAGCAGCATCAGAGGTTTCTCCTTGTAGAATCTTGTCACCACCATCATTTCCAGTATCATCATCATTATTTCTCAATACTAGATCAGGTGTACATTTTGTCTGACTTACCTTCTCCCCCTTTTTGACATTAGTATTTGACAATATATTCAAAATTAAGGCAAGAGAGGTTTGAATGTCAGTTACCTTTGTATCAAGAGAATCAATCTTGTTGTTGATTGAAGACTGTTCAGTAATGATTGACTTAACTTAGGATTCCACTACCCTAAGTTGAAGAGCAGTAGGCACCTTTGTAAAGCTTTGAGAAATATCAGTCCTCACTTTGTCAGTAGAATCTTTGACAGAATCTATTTCATGTTTCAGGCTTTTGGATAACAGAGTAGTAGCCTTCAAATGATTCTTCAAATCTTCATTCTGAATCAACTTAGCAGCATTATAAGCATGATCCAATGCATATGGATAGCTTACAGAATCATGGGACTTGTACCAATCATTTTCCAATTGTTGCAATTTTAGCTGCTCAGCATGATCAATCTCAGAAGGAACAGATAAGTCTTGTCTAGAGTCTTTTCCAGTAGAAGCCTTGCCAGCCATGAATGTGCTTGATGAACCAAAGTTAGTTCCAAGACTAGATTTAATAACTCTGGCAAGCTGATCCTTCTCTTCATTATCATCATCATCACTATCATCAGAATCATCACCATCAGTATCATGAGTAACATTAGGATCAGAAATAGCAATACCTTTCAGTTTATCCTGTGAATCTGTGATAGGATGGTTCACTGGTCGTGATCTTAGTGGCTGTATAAGAATTGGCTCAGCATCAGGAGCACCACTATTATCAGGATGAACACCGTCAGGATTTGATAAGCTTGCATCAGTATTTGTTACCAATGGTTCTTGTGTAGCATGAGGTTCTGAAGCTGCTTCAACACTTTGAGTTGGAGGTTCTTGTGTGCTTCCCTCATTGACAGTGTCCTTGACCAATCTTTCACCAGAAGCTGTAGCTTTGCCTGCATCTTCACTTTGAGAAGATGGTTCTTGTGTGGCTGGAATGTTGATGTCTTCACTCTCCCTTTGAGAAAATGGTTCTTGTGTGACCATTCCAATAGCTAAGCCTTCACCCAAACTTTGATTGTGGACCTAACAATTGGCATCAGAGCCTTTTGATTGATATACAAATCAAAGATCCAATTGTTTTGAGATTTTTCTTAAACTCTGATTTTTTTATTATTCCTAAAAAATCTCAAAAGATGTCTACTACTCAGAAAGTGGGTACAGTCAAAATCCCAATGTTCAGCAAGGAGCATTATCTAATGTGGAAGAAGAAAATGCTCCTATTTCTTAAAGTTTCTAATCCTAAATACTTGGATGTGCTGAAGAGTGGTCCCAAACTCCCTATGATTATTGAGGGAGAGTTAATAGAGAATGATTTTGTTACTAGGGCTGCTAGGATGTACCCTAAAGATCCCAAGGAGTACACTCCTGATGAGAAAGAGGATGTTACCTTGGATTCCTGTCTTCAGTTGATCCTTATTGATAGTCTTTATCCTATCATTCATAATCATGTCCTAAATTGTGATACTGCCAAACACATTTGGGGAACCATAGAGATAATCAATGAGGGGACAGAGGAAGTTAGGGAGAATATGCTGGAAATTCTCACCTCCATTTGGTGAAGGAATCTCTCAGGTTTTTGAGAGATACAACAAATTAATCAATGATCTGAATCTCAATGGGAAGCACTACACCAACAAGGAGATTAACAAGAAGTTCCTTCTTACACTTCCACCTCATTTGGAGCACAAAATATCTGCCATTAGAGAAGCAAGAGATATGAATGAGATTGCTTTGGAGAGATTGTATGGTGTTCTGAAGACCTATGAGCTGGAGCAGATTCAACAAAGGGAGCTGTATGGAACTGGGAAGATTGTTAGTACTTCTACTGCACTGGCTGCTGAAGTCCCACAGAAACTGGAAGTGAAGCCTGTTCAACCTTCTAGTTCTAACATGAATGTTATTGATGCTGAATATGGATTAACATCCATTGATCAATCTGGTGGTGACTTCTATTCTTTAGAAGAACTTGATCAGCTGGAGGATGGTGATTTGGCTTTGATAGTCAGGAAGTTTGGGAAGTTCAGATTCAAGAGGAATCCCAATCTTAAGTTCAGGCCCAGATTTCAGAGAGGTGGATCTTCCTCTTCAAGTGGCACAAGGGGTGGCTACAAAACTGGAACAGTGGAAAGGAGCACAATCAGATGCTACAATTGCAATGAGTTGGGTCACTTTGCTACTGAATGCAGAAAGCCAAAGCAAGTGACTAGAAACACATTTGATTCTAGCAAGAAGAACAAGATTGGGAAAGCTTATGTTGCTGAAGGAAAGAGTTGGGATGACACTGACAGTGATGAAGAAGCAGGTGAGATTGGGAATCTTGCACTCATGGCAATAGGAGACAAACTCTTTGATTCCATGTTATCTTCATCCAACATGTCTGAGGTAAAGCTCACTAACACTGAAATGATTCGTAATCTTGGTGGCACCTTAGAGTGTGCACGCACTGAAAATGATAGAATAATTCTTTTAAACACAAATCTTGAAAAGGAAATAAAAGAATTAAAACTAGTGCATGTTAATCAGGATGAACTTATTGAGAAAATTGCATTTCTTGAGAATAGGGTTAAATGTTATATTCAACTGGAAACCATTCTTAAAGAAAAGAATAGTGAGCTTAATACTAAAGCCAATGCTTACTTTAATTCTTGCAAGACTGCTAAAGAGATTCTCAATAAACAAGCTATGGGTAATCATGTCAGTATAGGTTATGATTATAATGAGGCCATTGGATTGCTTGGAATTAATTCCCCTTGTAGAGTCAGATCTGAAGGAAGGGGTGTTCCATATGTGCTTAAGGGTATTGAAACACCCTTCCGTAAGGAGTCCGAGGCAGATCCTCTGAATGAATACTCTATAATCATTGCTGAGGAGATTCGTGAAGAAGATATTTCTTTGGAAGTTGAACAATCCAAAAAGTGTATATCTGATATTCCAGTCAAAGTTGCTTCAACTAAAAAGACTAAATCAGATATCCATAAGTTGGATCAAAACAACTGTAGAACTAACATGCATGCTGTTAATTCTTCTCATAAAGCATGTGGTGTGATTAATTGCATGTCTTGTGTTGTCAATGTTATGTATGCTTATTTTAATAGTAAGCATGTATCTAGTGATAAGACTGCTCCACGTCAACATGTTAATAATAAGAAGAATGTTAAAGCAAAGACTACTAGTCCTCCTCAGACTAGAGTGGATTCATTTATCCCTAAGCCTACTCAGAAATGTGTTAAGGCTGGCTATAAATGGAAACACTCTTATGTGAAAGAGGTTGAAGTAGTTTTAGCTAAAAATGTTGTTTTGCCTGACAAAGGCCAGTTCTTTAAGTATGCCGGACCCAATCAATTTTGGGCTCCGAAGAAGGTCTAATCAATTTGATATTGTAGGGAGTTAAACAGGTAAACCGTGTTATATGGATTCTTGACAGTGGTTGTTCAAGGCATATGACCGGAGATAGAGCCCTGCTATCAGATTTGGTTGAGAAAGCTGGCCCAGTAGTTACCTTTGGAGATAACAGCAAGGGTATTACGAAAGGATATGGCTGTTTGAAGTACGGAAATGTTATCATTGAAGATGTTTCATTTGTGGAAGGTCTGAAGTTCAATCTTCTCAGCATCAGTCATTTCTGTGACAGAGGATATGATGTTTCCTTTGAAAGAGAGAAGTGTCAGATCCTTCACAAGAAGAATGGAAAGCCTGCTCTTCAAGGAGTAAGGAAAGGTGACTTGTTCATAGCTGATCTGAACTCGGGATTGAAAGATGAAGTTAATTGTTTTTATGCTAAAGCTTCATCAGATGATAGTTGGCTATGGCACAAGAAGATGTCTCACCTTAACTTCAAAACCATGAACTCTTTAGTCAAGAGGGAATTGGTTAGAGGTTTGCCTCAGATGGAATTTACACAGGAAGGACAGTGTGAGGCATGTCAGAAAGGAAAGTCAAAGAAAGCTTCTCACAAGGGCACTAACACATCATCAATAACTGAACCACTTCAGCTACTGCACATGGATTTGTTTGGTCCAGTTAATGTGATGTCCATGTCAAAGAAACAATATGCACTTGTGATTGTTGATGACTATTCAAAATATACATGGGTTTTATTCCTACATTCCAAGGATGAGACCCCATACCTGGTGATTGGCCATATAAAGTTGATTGAGCTGGATTCTAGATTCCCTGTTAGAGCCATAAGGTCAGATAATGGTACTGAATTCAAGAATGCAATTCTAAATGACTTTTGTGCTGATAAAGGAATAACAAGACAGTATTCTGCCCCTAGAACTCCTCAACAAAATGGAGTAGTGGAAAGAAAGAATCGTACATTGATTGAAGCTGCAAGGACTATGTTAAGTGAGTCCAAACTTCCAACGTACTTTTGGGCTGAAGCAGCGAATACAGCTTGTTATACTCAGAATCGAACTTTAATCAACAAGGACTTAATGAAGACTCCGTATGAGATCATGAACAACAAGAAACCAACTGTCAAGTACTTTCATGTATTTGGAGCAAAATGCTTTGTGCTTATAGATGACAATGTGAAACGTGGCAAGTTTGATGCAAAGGCACAAGAAGCTATTTTTGTTGGTTATTCCAGAAGATCTTACAGGGTCTACTTGGTTGGCAGTCACACGGTAAAGGAAAGTGTCAATGTTACTTTTGATGACACTACATTCCCTAATATCCAAACAGTAGATTCATCTGAGAAAATGAAGTTTGATAACTTGCCAGACTCAGATTCAGATGATGAAGCCCCACCTGAAGTTATTGCTGGTAATGATAATAACAATGATGATAATGATCATGGTGATGGTGGTGGAAACACTGGTAACAATGGAGATACCACCAACACTGGAGAAGAATCATCAAGGCAATCAAGCAATAACTCAGGGGGAGCAAATGAAGAATCAACTAGTCACTCACAACATCAAAGTGAAATTCAAGGCGAATCATCAAGATCAAATCTTCCAAGACAGACTGTATGGAATACAGCTCATCCTTTTGAGCTGATCATTGGTGATCCAGATGTTGGAGTTAAAACTAGAAGTGCAACTCAGAATGAATGTCATTTTTCAGCATTTTTATCTAAAATGGAGCCAAAGAAAACTGAGGAAGCACTGACTGATCCAGATTGGGTGATTGCTATGCAAGATGAACTCAATCAATTTGAACAACAGCAAGTCTGGAAGCTGGTACCCAGGCCAAAGAACAAGAAAGTAGTTGGTACTAGATGGGTATACAGGAACAAGCTAGATGAGGATGGCATTGTTACAAGGAACAAGGCAAGACTGGTTGCACAAGGGTATTCTCAAGCTGAAGGCATTGATTATGATGAAACCTATGCACCAGTGGCTAGACTTGAGGCCATCAGGATGTTCTTAGCATTTGCTGCTTACTCCAATTTTAAAGTCTATCAAATGGATGTTAAGAGTGCATTCCTGAATGGTGAGCTTGATGAAGAAGTGTATGTGGAACAGCCCCCTGGCTTTGAAAATCAGGAGCTGCTGGACTTTGTGTACTTTCTCTTCAAGGCTATCTATGGTCTCAAACAAGCCCCAAGAAAATGGTATGACACTCTCTCTGGTTTTCTTTTAGAAAATGGTTTTGTTAGAGGTATCATAGACAAAACTCTTTTTTCAAAGAAACACAAAAGTGATATGATATTAGTCCAAGTCTATGTGGATGACATCATATTTGGGTCTACTAATGATAATCTCTGTAAGAGATTTGCTGAGCTTATGCAGAGTAAGTTTGAAATGAGTATGATGGGTGAGCTGAAGTTCTTTATTGGATTGCAAGTAAGTCAAAGGTCAAATGGTATATTTATTTGTCAATCCAAGTAGCTCAAAGAACTCCTCAAGAAATATCACATGGAGGATTCAGCATCAGCAAGGACTCCATCTTCAACAGCAATCAAACTTGGAGCTTCTGACAAGTCTATCAAGGTAGATGTTACAAGCTACAGAGGTATGATTGGCTCCTTACTCTATCTTACTGCTAGTAGACCAGATATTATGTATGCTACATGCTTGTGTGCAAGGTTCCAAGCGGACCCTAGAGATGTACATCTCGTTGCTGTGAAAAGAATCTTGAGATATCTTAAGGGTACACCTAATCTAGGTATCTGGTACCCTAAAGATTCTAGTTTTAATCTTGTTGGATATACATATTCTGATTATGCAGGTAGTGTTGTGGATAGAAAGAGTACCTCTGGGAGTTGTCAATTCCTAGGAGGTAGGTTGATTTCCTGGTATAGCAAGAAACAACAAACAGTTTCCAATTCAACAGCAGAAGCTGAATATATTGTTGCTGGAAGCTGTTGTGCTCAGATCTTATGGATAAGGAATCAATTAAAGGACTATGGCTTTGCATTAGACAAAATTCCCATTTTTTGTGATAATACAAGTGCCATAACAATCTCCAACAACCCTGTGCAGCACTCGAGAACGAAGCACATTGATATCAGGTATCATTTTATCAGAGAGCATGTTATGAATGGAACTGTGGAGTTACACTTTGTACCCACTGAAGAACAGACTGCAGATATTTTCACTAAATCTGTTGACGAATCCACATTTATCAGGTTAGTTGGTAAATTGGGTATGTTGAACAGTCTTAGTGATTGACAATGTCTCCGGTAGGTTTGTTCTTAACTAAATCATTTTCTCTTGTCAATTTCAGATGTTAAATATTGTCAATCCATGTTTATTGTGTAAAGCTTGTTAATTTAAATATTCTGAATAATTTATTTTCTTTAAAAATATTTTTCTCATTTTTTTTAGTGGAGAAATGTATTTTTATTGAAAATATATTTATTTAGAATCATTTAAGTTTTTTTTCAGATTGTAAATATTGTTGTTTAAATTCTTCTGCAGGTTTATATTAGTTTAATGCTCTTTTATAATTTTCTGCATTTGGTTCAGGTTTTTTTAAATATTCTGTGAATATTTTCTGTTGATTATTGCTTCTTTTCAAATAACATTCGGTATGACCTTCTGTTTGGTCATATTGGCATTTTAGTTTAATAATCTTTTATTTTTAAGAATTCGGTATGACCTTCTCCCAGGTCATATTAGAACTCGGTATGACCTCTCTTAAGGTCATACTGGTGTGTAATTTTTCTTTTATTTTTTCAGTTTATTATTTAGTTTTTCTCGGTATGACCTGCCCTTAGGTCATACCGAGCCCAGCAGAACCCTCCTCTATAAATAGCTGATCACCTCAGGTTCTTTTCTCTCATTCCTTTCTAACTCAAGTTTTTACTTAGTTAACTTTGCTCTAGTTTGTGTTTTATTCCTAGAACAACGAACTATTGCAAATTTTTCTTGTGAATTACTTGGGATTTTATTTCTTATCTGTTTAATATTATTATTAATTACTGCTTTATTTTTTTTATTTTTTTTTTTTTAAATGGCTGTTGAGTTTGTTGTTGAACGTTTTAATAATTACGTTGGCTATTGTGATCCCCTTAAGTGTTCTGTTGAACATGTTAGGTCCAAAGTATCGTAGAAGGGGGGGGGGGGGTTGAATACGATACTCACAAATAATTTAATTTCGTTCGCGGATTAATCTTTCAGTTCTATAACGAAATCAAACACACCAAACCAAATCAAGTTTCGGGGAATATATCTTTTTATAAATATAAACCTCGAGGGGTGCTACAATTTCTAATCCGTAGATTAGCGTCAATGAGTTTAAGGTTACACAAATACAAAACAATGATCAAGTTCTGAGCACTATTAATTTCTCTGATAATTTTCTCCGGCTCTTCTCTCTCTCGGTAATGTCTCTGTGTTGAAATCCTTAACTGAAGAAGACACTCTCTTCTCTCGAGTTAATTGTAGTCTTGAATTGAAAAACCATCGAACCATTTAGAATAGAATATTCTTGGCCGTTGGATCTTCATCAACCTGTCAGACAAGCATAACTTTTCACCTGCTCCATGAATTGAAAAACCATCGAATGATTTAAAAAACCATCGAATGGATTAAATCAATTTGCCATTCGATAGTTTTTAAATCAAAACTATCGAATGCCAAATTAATTCACTTAGTTTTTCAATGAATCACTTCAACCACCATTCGATAGTTTTTTCAAAAGAAAAACTATCGAATTCTTTTTCTTGTCTTTTGTCCTTTAGTAATTACTCCTGAGCTCCTGGGTGTTTAAGTTTTAGACTGTATCAATTTCTTCTGAGACGATAAAACAACTTGATCCTTTTTAGTGCCGTCACCTCGTGCAACTGGTCTGGTTCACAGATGAATAACACTTGATCAATTATTATTTTATGTCTTCAATATAGTGCTGCTGATAAGTCCCTTGTCGTTCTGGTTGCTTCATCACTGGAATCCCGTGGTACTGAACCCTAAATCATTCACATACTTCTGTCGTCTTGAAAGTCTTGTTTCTTTTGCTGTCACTGAGGCTTGAACATTTTCATGAACTTCTTTCCATGACCTGTTTACGGACTTCAAGAATACATAACGTATTTTGATTTTTTGAGTTTACCTTTTCTTCTTTGATTCTGGATTCCTGTGCTTCTGTTAATATTATTGTCTGTCTTGTCCTTTGTTGAGTTGTAGTTATCTCTTTTACATCTTATGTTACATTATGCTTTACAGAACATTTTAGGCTGTGGATTCGATTTTTAAATGAACAATCAATTGTTAGCTATGCTATCACTGCTTCTGTTGATTTAAAGATTGAACCCCTTCGTCTATTATGCTTAACTGTTGTTGTTGCTGAAGATATGCAATCTTTCACGTTCAATATTTCTGATGCTCAGTACACAGTAACTAAGGAGATCTTTTGTCAAGTACTTCATTTTCCACTTGATAATCTTGTTGGATTCCCTACTGATGACGAGTTAGTTCAATTTTTCTCTAGTATTGATTACCAAGGAAATATTGTTCTTCCTCGTCTGAATAAGGGTAATCTAGCATGTGAGTGGGATTTGTTCTTTGACTGCCTAGCCAAAGTTTTTAGTAATTCTATCAAAAACAACTTTCCAGTCATCACTTCTGTCTTACAAAACATTGCCTATGCTGCTGTTTTCAACCTAAGATTGGACATAGGAACTCTTGTGTGGGATCTATTGATAAGGAGGATTTTCAATTACACTAGAGATATTGAGAATGGAAAGAAAGTTAGATGCTTTTATTCTCGTTTCCTTTCTCTAGTGTTGGATCATGTTCTTTCTGATGAACATAAAACACTTTTTCAAAACACTCCTTTTCAAGTCCCCGCACACACTAATCCTTCCATATATTCAACTTTGTCCACCAGTTCCAGGTCTGGAAGGAGACCCGTAGTTCCACAATCATATCTGCGAGAGATTCTGCAACCACAGTTACCTCTTCTCTTTATTGAACATCCAGTGGTTGGATCCTCGTCAGCAGGAACTTCAATGGTGCCTCCTAACACCATGGCACTTCAGGTAATATATCCTCTCTCAACTGCTCCACTAACCCAAGAGGTTCTTAGGATTGACCAAGGGATTGTAGAACCACAATCTCTGTCCCCGGTCATAGAGCTACACACAGAGTCAAATCCATTGACCGCTCCCCTAGAACAACCAGCTACAACAAGATTGAGAGAACAACTTGAAGTAGATTTTAATGTGAGTGATCCCACAGCTCTGCCTCCTCCACTAAAGAAGAGAAGAACACTCCTTGAGGCATCTGTAAGCCAGTCTGTATCCTCCCAAAAGGATATGGATTCTCAAAAGGCCAATGAATAGTTACTAGAGACATCCTCTCAACAGGATGAATCTATTGAATTTCGCCATCAGGCCTTGGCAGTCTGTACAGAGTCAAGCACTCTCCCATTAATCACAATGGGAGCAAATACTTTTGAAACTATCGTAGAGACTCATGCACAGGACACTCTGAGAGGAGAGCACATAGGAATGCTTGTTGAAACAGTGCCTACCATTGTCACGGTAGAAGAGCCTTCACAGGCTTTAGAGGGAAAATCTGGTTCTTTGCCCACTATAACAGAACCATTTTCTCCCCTCCTAGAGGGAACATCTCTGGCTCCCCTAAGGGATTCTTCACTCGCAGTTTTAACTGGAGAAAGTGAAGGGCAACATGGTAAGTCCATCCCTGAAGCAATCCAGTCTTCAATTTCGGATGAATTTTTGGACTTTACCATGGATTGGGATTCGCGAACTCCCATTGCACCACCAGTGACCTCTCAAGAAGGGGCTATGGTGATTTTTTCTGCAGGTACTTCAACTCCAAACAAGGATGGACAGCTAGTGGGTAGTTCTGAGAGACAAACACAGAGCGATACACAAGCACGTGAGGTGAGTGAAACACCATCGAGAGAAATTGAGATGAGTGCACACAATGACACATACACTGCTTCTTTATTGGCTCAAATAGTTGGTCTGCAGAAACAACTTCAAGAGACCCAGGCTGAAAAAGAAATTCTTAAGGCACAAGTGGTTGAACAGTCTTCTTCTTCCACCTCTGTAACTAATCAGCTGGGTCATATTAGAGATGACATAGAAGGAGTGAAGGTCACTTTGATCCCCAAAATGAATGCTATTCAAGAATCACAGGTGTTGATGGCTTCAGATATGTCAGAGCTGATAGTTTCTAATGCTGAAATCAGGGAGGCTGTCAAGCAGATTCCTATTATTTCAACTAGGGTAGACTCAATTCAGGAGACTGTTGATGAACATCAGTGGTTAAATGATGAGAGGTTTGCCAAACTTGAAGGCGGGATGCAACATCTGAACGAGGGCATGAAACATCTGTATACCATGATCAAGAACTCACATCAACCCAATGCTGATCAGAAGAAATTCTTTGAGGGTGATGATGATGAAGAGGACAATGATGGAAAGGATGAAGCAGGAGGAGAAGAAAGTAAGAAGAAGGAGGATCCCAAGTCTACTAAAGATAAATCTTTAGAGGATTCCTCAACTAAGGGGGAGAATAAGGGTGGAGTAGCTGGAGGTCAAGAAGGAGTAAATGATAAGGGGAAAGGAAAAGCTGTTGATCAAGAAGGAGTGCTACCTGATGATGAGTTTGTTTTTCAAGGTGAGCAAGAATATACAAAGTCTAATAGTGATCAAGCAGATGGGGAAGAAGGTGAATGGAATGTGGAGGACTGGGATGATCAAGATGATTTGTACAATCCAGATCCTGCCTTTGAAAGGGAGATTCTCAAGGAAAGGGCAGAAATAAGGAGGAGAGAAGAGGAGAATGTTAGAGTAGCTGATATCATCTCCCAGAAGCTTAAAATTCAAAAGGCTGAGCATGAAGTCAAACAAAGTCTTCATAGTCTTAAAGTCAAAGATAGGAGGATGGACATCAAGTTGAAGATTGGAGAGAGATGGGATCAGGCAAGGGAGTTATTTGCAAAGCCCCAGAAGTCTTCTAACAATGATGCTCAATTCTTAAAGGTATTGAAATCCTTTAGCAGTGCTAACCCTGATAATAACATGTACATCAAGGCTTTGAAGAAAGAGATTACCAGGGTAGGTATTGGTTATAGTAGAGTGTTAGAAGAACCCCAAATCTTTGTCTCTTGTCAGAATGTAGGGTCATTCATTGTTTCATTTGACCTTCTGGTGAGAAGAACTGTATCAGAACTCTGGGTGTTGATTTGCAAGACACTTGAAACTTCTCATCTCAACGTTCTTCTGAATGAAAGGCTAAGGGAGTATGCCAGCCGAAACAGTCCTCAAACTATAGATGTGCCACTTGAAGTTAAATTCCAACAAGGCACTTCTGTTCAGACTGTAGGACTAGATCCAGTATCATTAGCTTTTGTTACTGCCACAAGATTAGTTCACACTGAACATCTGCTAAGGACTTCTGGTTTTTCTTCTGAAAAGAAGACTGAGTTTGCTGACATCATCAAGGAGTACTGTGAGCACACAATCAAGAGATATTCTCAACTCAAGAACAGACTCAAGAAAGTTACTCCTCAACCAATCATGCCATCAAGTTTTGCTTCTGAATCAGATAAAGTTCTTGATGAAGAATTGTTGGAAAAGCTAGAAGAAGTTGAAGAAAGTGAAGAAGAAGAAGGAGAAATCAGTGAAGGAAGCATAAGTTTTTAATGTATACATTTTTGTTATGCTTAGGTAGATCAAGATAGAATCTATGTTATCACTTGTTCAGGCTAGAGGAACAACTATCTTGTATTTATCTGTTATGTTTGAATCTGGAATTTTTATATATAAACCAGAACTTTTCTTGTTATTTACTTGGCTCTTAAAAGTCATTTCTATTTCTTGTTTAGGTTAGTTGAGTTATCCTCTAGGTATGTTGCCCAGTAAATAACAATTGTAGAAGGGGGTTGAATACAATTGTATAAGATTCTCGACTTTATATAACACAAATATGAAAGATCAATAACAATAACAATAACAGCTTTATTAACTTTGATATAAAACTGTTACAAACTCTCTTAAGAAATTCTGATGTTCTTAAGAGCTGCTAGCTTACAAAAACTCTCTCAAGAAATTCTGTTCTTAAGAGCTTCTCTTCGATTATGTTCTCTCTCGAATGAATACATAAATCGAAACCAAAACTGTGTTTATATAGTGCACACAGCTTCTCTATCAATAACAAGATAAGTCCTAATCATAACAAAGATAGAAACCTATCCTTAATCGATAGCTGCATTCTACAAACCAGGAACAAATAGAATAAACTTCCATGTTTATCTAGACTCCAAATATAACTCGAAGTAGGAATCCTGATCAGCTTCAAGTTCTGATGATCAATCCTGATCATAGTCTGAGTAGGAATCCTGATGATCAATAAGATACTGACGCTTGATCAAATACTGATGACCATGCAATACTGATGACGTCAGCAATCCTGATCAGTTGAGTCTAGCTTCTGACGATCATTGAATTCTGATCTAACAATCTCCCCCAATCTCATACTTTGTAAAATAAAGTATAGATTCCAAATATTCAATGATGTCAAAAACATGTATCAAAATGTACGAGTATCTTCAGAAACAACTTATCTGTTTAAGCTTTGTGATAGAACAGATTCATCTTCAAGAAGTTGGATAATAAACTTTCTTCTTTTTCTTCAAGAATTTGAATCAGTCTTTCCTTAAGATTTCTGAGTTCTTCATCTTCCTCATTAATCTGGTAGATAGCTGCTCTGAGATTCTGTATGGAGTTTCTCTGTAGACTGTGCTCTTCAAGCAAAAGATAAGCAATTTCCTTCCCATCAGGATTGAGAGAAAGATGAGTCATGCCAAAATTTACTTCTTTAACAGCAGTACCCCTTTGCATTTCCACATCCTGACCTCTTTGATTTAAGTACATGGGAGTATAATTACCATTGAAATTACTGTTTTCATCCAGTCTTCTTCTTATAGTTGACAAAATCATGTCACTCCATTCTTTGTACACTTGGTTCTTCCATCTTAACAGATAGTGAACATATTTCAGTTCCTGTGTAGTTTTCATCAGCATATCTTGAATAGATAGAATCTTCACACTACCATCTTTCATGAAGTACAGAAGCTTTTCTCTCTTTTCAAAACCATCATGACAATCTATAACTATATCAACAGCTAATAAATTGTTCAGGTTTTCAGAAGTTAGAGTACCTCCAATTTCTGTCAAAGAGTAAGGATCAACATATGACATATTCAGATATTCACCATCTCTGTGTCCAATACCTCCTCTTGAATTACTTGACAATTGCTTCAGATTTGAAAACATCTTTAACCAGAGTGTTTTTGATCTAGCCATATCAGACAAATCAACAACACTTGAAGCGCTTGTAATAATTCCACCCGACTGAAAATTGATAGGTGTATCACAACTTAATGTGCTAATATGTTTCCACTTCTTGTATTTCTCCTTTTCATGAGCATAGCTTCTTTCAAGTAAAGATTCTTGTCTGCTTGAATTTCTCCATTTTCTTCCATTTGAAATTTTAAGCCTTTGTAGATAGAGATTGAAATCTTCATATGTTCTTTTTGTAATATCTCTTCTTCTGGCTTCTTCTTCTTCATCTACTTCTTTGTTGTGACAATCAACAACAGTAGATAAGATTATCAAATCAACCTCTTGCAGAATTTCAGATTCGTCAGGATCTTGAATATTGTCAGGATTAGAATCTTCAATTTGATTTGTATTGCTGAGAGTTGATTTACTTGATTTTCTTCTCAATTCAGGTTCTTCTTCAACAATTCCATCATCACCAAAAGTAGATCTGTCAGGAACTACTAGAGTTTGAATAGGTTCAGGAATTTCTTCAATTCTTAACCCTCTAGACCTTGTCTGTCTAGGTAATATTTGAGTTGAAGAACCTCTTCTATTTCTTCTAGCACCTCTCCTACCTCTGCTTCCTCTACCTCTAGCAGGAGCAGTATAGCTTTCCATTGTCTCTCTTTGTAGTCTCAAGAATTCTTCATGTGAGAGATCTGGATATTCTTCACTTGCTGTAGAGAGTGCTTTTCTTGCATATAATTGTTGAACTCTTTTATCAGTGTGATATAGAGTAACAATTCTGCCGTCTTTTGTAGAAAACTTCTGGAATAAATTTGATGCATCTTCAGGATTATCAATAATCACATCTTCATCACCTTCAGGAATTGTAGCAAGAATTTGTCCATGACCAGGTGTCAGGATTTGATCTTCCGTCAGGATCTGAGATTGCACCAATGTTCTTACTGTCTTAACTCCAGAATCAGAAACATGAGTTGACTGCGTTGTTTGACTTTGAGAAGTTTGAATTGTAGACTTCAAAACCGCAGTATCAGAGGTTTCTCCTTGTATCACTTTGTCACCACCATCATCTCCAGTATCATCATCATTATTTCTTAATACTAGATCAGGTGTACATTTTGTCTGAATAACCTTCTCCCCCTTTTTGACATCAGGATTTGACAATAATTGCAAAATTAAGGAAAGAGAGGCTTGAATTTCAGTTACCTTAGTATCCAGAGAATCAATTCTTTGATTGATTGAGGTTTGTTCTGAAACAACAGATTTCACTTGGGATTCCACTACCCTCAGTTGTAAAGTAGTAGGCACCTTTGTAAAATTATTAAAGATATCAGTCCTCACTTTTTCAGTTGAGCCCTTGATAGAATCAATCTCACTTTTCAGGCTTTTGGATAACAGAGTAGTAGCCTTCAGATGATTCTTCAAGTCTTGATTCTCTATAGACTTCACTGCATTATAGGCATGTTCAATAGCAGAAGAAAAACTGATAGATTCATCAGAATTGTGCCATGAATTGTTCCATTCATTCTGTCTAAATGCCTCTGCAGGATCAAAGGAAGGAGTAGAAAAATCTTGTCTCTGATCTTTCCCAGTGAAAGCATTGCTAGCCATATATGTACTTGATGAACCAAAATTAGTTCCAAGACTAATCTTGAGTGCTGTAGCAAGCTGTTCCTTCTCTTTTCTATTCTCATTATCATCATCACTATCATCATCAGAATTATCATCATCAGAACCATGAGATTTATCAGGATCAGGAATTGCAATACCTTTCAGTTTATCCTGTGATTCTGAGATAGGATGATCCATTGGTCTTGAACGAAGTGGCTGTATCAAAATAGGCTCAGTATCAGGAGCACCACTAACGTCAGGATGAACATCGTCAGGATTTGATATGCTTGCATCAGTATTTGCTACCAATGGTTCTTGTGGAGCTTGAGGTTCAGAAGCTGCTTCAACACTTTGAGCTAAAGGTTCTTGTGTGCTTCCCTCATTGACAATGTTCTCGACCAATCTTTCAACAGAAGCTGTAGCTTTGCCTGCATCTTCACTTTGAGAAGATGGTTCTTGTGTAGCTGGAATGTTGATGTCTTCATTCTCCCTTTGAGAAAATGGTTCTTGTGTGACCATTCCACTAGCTAAGCCTTCACCCAAACTTTGATTGAGTGGTTCTTGTGTGGCAGGATCAACAGTAGCTGCTGAATTACTCTGAAATTCAGGTTCTTGTGGGCTTGATCCTTTCAGCTTCTTCTGTCTCTGATAGACTAACTCTTCTGCATTCCTCTTTTTCTTTGATGTAGGTGTAAGACCAACCAAGGAAGCAGTTGTAGAAACCTTCTCCCAAGAATGTCCTCGAATCTGAGATGGAGAGGCTGGAGAGTCTGATATAGAGACAACTTTTGTTGTTGCATCAGGAATACTAACATCAGGATTTGATGTCTGAATATCAGTATCCTTCATTTGCACTGTCAAAGGAATATGATACCTGCTCTTTGATAATTTCCTTGTCTTTTGTGGTTTTGATAAAGGTACCACAGCTTTAGTAGCAGTATCAGTAACTTCCTTGTTCACATTCATCATAGAGGATATAGGTAAGTCATCCTCTGAATCACTTTCATCAATCAACCTTAACTTCCGTTTCACAGGAACATTCTCAACAACCTTATCAGCTTTCTTCACCAGGACCCCTTGTACACCCCCTTGTATCTTCTTTTTAGTGAGTGGTGTAGAGGAAAAATCCTTTGAACCTGATTGCCTTCCAGACACATCAGTTCTAGCTGATTTCTTTGATTTTACAACTAAAGTCTTTTGAGAGACAGTAGAGGTGGTTGTTAACTGTTTAGACTGTTTAGGTTGCATGCTTGTGTCAGGAACAAGGTGGGTTGGTCCTTGTACCATAGCATTAGAAAGTAGTCCATAACGAGTAGGCATTTTCTGATGTAAGAAAAACCTAACCTCATCAGGAATAAAAGCATTTCCGCACAAAATATTTTGCCATATCAGGATTGAAAAAAAATATTCAATAAGATTAAAATAACATTTTATTTAAGAAAACAAAATTTATTTTAACAATCCTGAATAGCGTTTTGGTTTAAGAAAAATAACCAAATTAATGATCATAGAATTAAAGATACATACCTTTCTGAATAACCATCAGGATTTGACAGTTATCAGGATTTCCTCTCTGTAGCTTTTCCTCAGAAATTCTCAAAATTCATCATTCCAAGTTCATTCACCAACTTATTGAAAGTAGCTTCAGGTAGTGGCTTGGTGAATATATCAGCTAGTTGTTGATCAGTAGGAACAAAGTGAAGTTCAATTGTTCCTTCCAGAACCTGTTCTCTTATAAAGTGATATCTGATACTTATGTGTTTAGTAAGAGAATGCTGAACTGGATTTCCTGTCATTGCAATAGCACTTTGGTTATCACAATAAATAGGGATTTTTGAGTATGACAGGCCATAATCTAACAACTGATTTCTCATCCACATTATCTGAGCACAACAACTTCCTGCAGCAATGTACTCAGCTTCTGCAGTTGAAGTGGAAATAGATTTCTGCTTTTTACTGAACCATGAAACTAGTCTTCCACCCAAAAACTGACAACTTCCTGAAGTACTTTTCCTGTCTATTTTGCATCCTGCAAAATCAGCATCTGAATAACCACACAACCCAAAATCTGATTCCCTTGCATACCAAAGGCCAAGTGAAGGAGTGCCTTTGAGATATCTGAAAATTCTTTTGACTGCAATCAGATGTGGTTCTCTAGGTTTTGCTTGAAATCTTGCACATAGACAGGTTGCAAACATGATATCTGGTCTACTGGCAGTGAGATACAATAAAGAGCCAATCATTCCTCTGTAGTGAGTTACATCTACCTCTTCACCTTGATTAGGATCAAGTTTGGTAGCTGTAGCTATGGGAGTTGAAGCAGGAGTACTGTCTTGCATGTTAAACCTTGTCAGTAAATTCCTTGTGTATTTAGACTGATTAATAAAAATCCCTTCATCAGTCTGTTTAACTTGAAGACCCAGAAAGTAACTCATTTCTCCCATCATGCTCATTTGATATCTTGACTGCATAAGCTTGGAAAACTTTTCACAAAGCTTATTGTTTGTTGACCCAAAAATGATATCATCAACATAAATCTGAACTAACAGCAACTCCTTACCATGATTCAAATAAAATAGAGTTTTATCAATTGCACCTCTTTTGAATCCACTTTCCAGTAAGAATTGAGCTAAGGTTTCATACCATGCTCTTGGAGCTTGCTTTAGTCCATAAAGTGCCTTATCCAGTCTGTAGACATGATCTGGATATTTAGGATCAATGAAACCAGGAGGTTGTTCAACATAAACTTCTTCCTCCAGTTCACCATTTAAGAAAGCACTTTTAACATCCATCTGGAAAACCTTGAATTTCTTATGTGCTGCATAAGCAAGAAATATCCTGATGGCTTCTAGTCTTGCAACAGGAGCAAAAGTTTCATCATAGTCAATTCCCTCTTGTTGGGAATACCCCTTTGCAACTAGTCTAGCTTTATTTCTGATAATGACTCCATCAGAATCAGTCTTATTCTTGAAAATCCACTTTGTACCAACAATTGATCTATTCTTTGGTCTTGGTACCAGTTTCCAGACTTCATTCCTTTCAAATTCATTCAGTTCTTCTTGCATTGCAGTAACCCAATCAGCATCTTTAAGTGCATCTTCAACTTTCTTAGGCTCCTCCTTGGATAGAAAGTTATTATATAAACATTCATTCTGAGTTGCACTTCTTGTTTGAACACCTGCATCAGGATCTCCAATTATCAAATCAGGAGTATGATCTTTTGTCCATTTCCTTGCTGGTGTCAAATTGTTTCTTGAAGTAGATGCTCCCCCTGGATTGGTGTTATCTTGATTGAAAGAATTTGCTTGAGATGAAGCTCTTCCTGAATTTTTGCTATGCCCTCCTGATGTGTTATCAGGATCTTCACTTGAATCAGTATCTGAAGAATTCTGTCCTGATGATTGAGTTGACTCTGAACTTGTAGTTGAATGCCGTTGCTCCCCCTCAACATTAGCACTACTAGTTGTATTACTGTTGTTTGCATCATCAGTATTAGCACCATCAGTACCTGGTGAGTCATCAGGATTTGGTGACCCGTCAGTACTGGATGAATGGACAGCTTCTGATTCACTTTCTTCAGGTTCCTTGGAAGCTTCATTTTCAAATAACAATCTATCATGCGAGTCTTCAATGATTCCAGTTATCTTCTTATCATCAAAAGATACATGAATTGACTCCATGACAGTTCTTGTTCTCAAATTAAAAACTCTGAAGGCTCTTGATGTAGGATAACCTATGAATATTCCTTCATCAGCCTTTGTTTCAAATTTCCCTAGCTGTTCAGGATGAGTTCTGAGAACAAAACATTTACAGCCAAACACATGCAAATGCTTCAGACTTGGTTTCTTCTCCTTGAGTGACTGATAAGGAGTAACACCATGCCTGTTTATCAATGTGAGATTTTGTGTATAGCATGCTGTGTTGACTGCTTCTGCCCAGAAATATGTAGGTAATTTAGCTTCTTCCAACATAGTTCTGCCAGCTTCAATAAGAGTTCTATTCTTCCTTTCTACTACTCCATTTTGCTGAGGTGTGCCAGGAGCAGAGAATTGTTGAATGATTCCTTTGTATTTGCAGAACTCTTCCATCTTTGAATTCTTAAATTCAGTACCATTATCACTTCTCAGAATCTTGACTTTGTACTTTGTGGTTGTCTCAATCATCCTCACATGATCCAACAGAACTTCAGGAGTTTCATCTTTTCTGTGCAGAAAATACACCCAGGTGAATCTAGAATATTCATCAACAATTACAAGAGTGTACCTTTTCTTACTGATGGACATGATGTTGACTGGACCAAACAGATCAAGATGTAGCATGTGATATGGTTCTTCAATAGAGGATTCTGATTTACTCTGGAATGATGTCCTTCTTTGTTTTGCTTTTTGGCATGCATCACAGAGTCCATCAGGTGTATATAAGACATTAGGTAATCCTCTTACTAACTCTTTCTTAACCAACTCATTGATGTTGCTGAAGTTGAGATGAGAAAGCTTCTTGTGCCAATTCCAACTTTCATCTACTGAAGCTTTACTGATGAAACATGTAGGGGAGCCATCAGTATCTGAGAGAATGTTGGCTTCATATATGTTACCATGCCTGTAGCCAGTTAGTGCTATCTTCCATGTTGCTTTACTGACTACTTCACAATGTGTGGAATAGAAATTGACATGATAACCTCTGTCAGTGATTTGACTAATACTCAACAAGTTGTGTTTTAGTCCCTTCACTAGAGCTACTTTTTCAATGATGACATTTCCAATGATTATATTGCCATATCCCAAGGTTTGTCCAATGTTGCCATCTCCATAAGACACAGTTGGGCCAGCTTTTTCCTCATATTCTGATAACAGGGCTTTGTTTCCAGTCATGTGCACAGAACATCCACTATCCATGACTAACACATTTTTCCTTTTACCCTGCATCAGAATAGAAACACACTAGTTAGAACACTTAGGAACCCATACATGTTGGGTTCCTTTCTCATGCAATTTATTAATTTTAACAGCAGAAGACTTTTTGACTTTAGCAGTCCTGACAGGATTTACTCCATCAGAATTTGCTTTGTCAGCATTAGTATTAACAAAAGCATGCTTCATTATGACATTTTCAGTTTTATCAGACTTTGTACTACTTTCAAACTTAGGCAATGGATCATAAAAGTTATAGTACAAATCATGATACTCTTTACATGTATAAATAGAATGCCATAGACTACCACAATGAAAACAGGACTTCTGCGGTTTATAGAGTATTGATCTATTCCTAACATCAGACTTAGGAATTTCAGCAATTTTCTTCTTACTCTTCTTACAATCAATAGCAAGATGATTAGAGTTACCACAGTTAAAACAACACTTTCTAGGTGCATTTGGGATATATTTATAACCATTCTCTTTATTGATCCCAACTTTACCATTCCTGTTTCTCTTAATAGTAGCTTCCTTTTTCTTATCTGTAACCTCACAGATTTTATCTTTAAGCTGTTTCTGAGACAATAGACCTAGATTCTTAGTGACTTTGTTCATGACAGGTTTAGACTGCGTTGACTGCGTTGTTTGACTTTGAGAAGTTTGAATTGTCTTCATAACAGCAGCATCAGAGGTTTCTCCTTGTAGAATCTTGTCACCACCATCATTTCCAGTATCATCATCATTATTTCTCAATACTAGATCAGGTGTACATTTTGTCTGACTTACCTTCTCCCCCTTTTTGACATCAGTATTTGACAATATATTCAAAATTAAGGCAAGAGAGGTTTGAATGTCAGTTACCTTTGTATCAAGAGAATCAATCTTGTTGTTGATTGAAGACTGTTCAGTAATGATTGACTTAACTTGGGATTCCACTACCCTGAGTTGAAGAGCAGTAGGCACCTTTGTAAAGCTTTGAGAAATATCAGTCCTCACTTTGTCAGTAGAATCTTTGACAGAATCTATTTCATGTTTCAGGCTTTTGGATAACAGAGTAGTAGCCTTCAAATGATTCTTCAAATCTTCATTCTGAATCAACTTAGCAGCATTATAAGCATGATCCAATGCATATGGATAGCTTACCGAATCATGGGACTTGTACCAATCATTTTCCCATTGTTGCAATTTCAGCTGCTCAGCATGATCAATCTCAGAAGGAACAGAAAAGTCTTGTCTAGAGTCTTTTCCAGTAGAAGCCTTGCCAGCCATGAATGTGCTTGATGAACCAAAGTTAGTTCCAAGACTAGATTTAATAACTCTGGCAAGCTGATCCTTCTCTTCATTATCATCATCATCACTATCATCAGAATCATCACCATCAGTATCATGAGTAACATTAGGATCAGAAATAGCAATACCTTTCAGTTTATCCTGTGAATCTGTGATAGGATGGTTCATTGGTCGTGATCTTAGTGGCTGTATAAGAATTGGCTCAGCATCAGGAGCACCACTATTATCAGGATGAACACCGTCAGGATTTGATAAGCTTGCATCAGTATTTGTTACCAATGTTTCTTGTGTAGCATGAGGTTCTGAAGCTGCTTCAACACTTTGAGTTGGAGGTTCTTGTGTGCTTCCCTCATTGACAGTGTCCTTGACCAATCTTTCACCAGAAGCTGTAGCTTTGCCTGCATCTTCACTTTGAGAAGATGGTTCTTGTGTGGCTGGAATGTTGATGTCTTCACTCTCCCTTTGAGAAAATGGTTCTTGTGTGACCATTCCAATAGCTAAGCCTTCACCCAAACTTTGATTGAGTGGTTCTTGTGTGGCAGGATCTTCAGTTTGAGCTGCTGAATCACTTTGAGATTCAGGTTCTTGTGGGCTTGATCCTTTCAGCTTCTTTTGTCTCTTGAAAACTATCTCTGCTGCTTTCCTTTTCTTCTCCAATGGATGTAGAAACCCAAGATTGGAAGCAGCAGCACCATACTTCTCCCATGAAATATCAACATGTCTTGTAGAGGGAGAGGATTTGGCTGGAGAGTCTGAAATAGAGACAACTTTTGTTTGTGCATCAGGAATACCAACATCAGGATTTGCTAGAGCATCAGGAGTAGATGACTCATCAGGATTTGATGTCTGAATATCAATATCCTTCATTTGCACCTTCAAAGGAATATGATACCTGCTTTTCGATAATGTCCTTTTCTTCTGTGGCTTTGATGAAGGTGCCACAGCTTCAGTAGCAGTATCAGCAACTTCCTTATTTATCTTGAATTGAGAGGAAAGTGGCATGTCATCTTCAGAATCAGATTCATCCCTTAATACCAATTTTCTCTTCACAGAAACAGTCTCATTCACCTTCTCAGTTTTCTTCTGAACCAGGACCCCTTGTACACCCCCTTGTTCCTTCTTTTTAGTGAGTGTTGTAGAGGAAAAATCCTTTGAACCTGATTGCCTTACAGACACATCAGTTCTAGCTGATTTCTTTGATTTTACAACTAAAGTCTTTTGAGAGACAGTAGAGGTGGCTGTGAACTGTTTATACTGTTTAGGTGGCATGCTTGGGTCAAGAACAAGGTGTGATGGACCTTGTCCCATAGAATTAGAAAGTAATCCATAACAAGTAGGCATTTTCTGATGTAAGAAAAACCTGACCTCATCAGGAATAAATGCATTGCCAATAAAACCATTTGCCTTATCACTGTTGACTAAGGACTTAATATTATTCTCAGTAAATCTACAGATAGGTAGAGCTACATCATCCTCAAAAACAACATTAGGACATAAGTGATTAAATATCAACTGTAAAAATATAAGAAAACAGACAGAACCTAACTTATCTGATTTCCTATCACTTAAGGATTTTAAGATAAAAGACCCATAATCAAACACTGTAGAATGGATAAGAGAATACCCAATTTTGAGAGATCCTGATGGAAGAGCATCAAAATTTGATGTCTTGTTCAGGAAACAGAGACTGATCGTATCAAAGAAGAAATTCCATTCCTTCTTCAGCTTTGTCCTAAAGAGATTTCCATACCTCTTTACTTCCCCATTGTAACCTAATTTTGTAACAAACTCAAAAAGAGTCGAGTCTGAAACATTATTAGGAACAGCATCACCAAGAACATGCAAATGTAATGCTTCCTCCACAATTGCAGCATAGTGAGTAACCCCATCATATTCAAAACTCATCAGGATTAAGTCAGAATGCCCTTTGTCAAAAGTAACCGAGTTCCAAACCTGCATGATTGACTTAAAAGAAACACTTGCAGGTTCTGTTAAATCAAACTTCAATGGGCTTGAAGCTAGAAAATCTTGGATAATGTGAAACTCAGAAGGCAAATCCTGATGATTCAGAATAGCTACAAAATTATTAGTGGCAAAAGTAAGACCACTAACCACAGTCTGTTTGTTAATGAATGATGAAGACGCCATTAAAATAATATAAAAAGCTTGAGAATTGAGATTTAGAAAATAGGGTTCTTGAGCACAGAGAGAGAAAGAAAATGAAAAACTGATGAAGAGAGAGTAATCAGAAATTTATCAAATCAAATGTATTTTGTTAAAACAAAATATTACTCTCAATGATTTGTGCAAAAATGATTAGTGGACAAATTACGTGTGTAATTTAGCCGAGCTTCTTTCTTTGAAGCTTTTAGCCGAGCACCCTTCCTTGGCTCATCCACATTGGAATATCATACTTTCCAGCTTCTAAATAGCCATTTACTTTAGACTAGCTTTACATTACGAAATACCACTCGGGGAGTTCGAGGGAAGACCCCAGAATCCGATCTATAGCCGAATAGCAAGTCGTACGTAAGCATACAAACTTCGAGCAGAACTCAAAGCGATCATAGCGCTGATTCCCTTACCTACATAAGACATAACTGCACCGCTTTTTATGTGTATCTATATGTACAAATCATGATATTCGACACAAGTATAAATAGAATGCCATATACTACCACAATGAAAACAGGACTTCTGTGGTTTATAAAATACTGATCTACTCCTGACATCAGAAATAGGAATTTCAGTACTTTTCTTTAAACTCTTTTTACAATCAATGGCAAGATGATTAGAGTTACCACATGTAAAACAACATTTCCTAGGTGCATTTGGGATATACTTATAACCATTCTCTTTATTGATCCCAATTTTACCATTCCTGTTTCTCTTAACAGTAGCTTCCTTTTTCTTATCTGTAACCTCATAGATTTTATCCTTGAGTTGTTTCTGAGACAGGAAACCTACATTCTTAGTGACTTTATTCAAAACAGGTTTAGACTTTACAAGATTTATACTTTGAGCAGAAGTAGATCCTTTTTCAAAAATTGAATTGGAATCTTTACCAAAAACAAAATCAACAGGAATAATCTTAGATTTGGTTTTGTCTATAACATGTCTATAGGTTTTTGGACTAACTGTCTCATCAACAACAATTTTCTCCTTAAATTTCTTATCTTCATCTGACTTATATCCTAGACATTCTTTCCAATTCTTAGAGGTATTAATCTCATGAAATTTTCTACCAGAATCTGTCCAGGTCCTGATTTTCTCATTAGCATATTCTAAATCCTTTTCTAGTGTAGTACATTTGAGTTTCATCTCTAAATACATGTGTTTAGCATTATCACATTCTATCTGTACTTTTCGCATATGAGAAAATTCAGCTTCTAGATGCACATTCCTTTTCCTAAGTTTAGACATGTCACATAAGATTCTAGAATTCTCAGCAGTTTGACTTCTAAAGCTAATATGCAATGACTTTAGAAAACGTCTTAACTCAGAAGCATTATCAGTATCAAAATCAAAGACAGTATTTAGTACCTTATCATCAGGAATAGCAGTATCATCAGTATTGGCCATTAGAGCATAGTTGACCACCTCAGTATCAGATTCTGAGGAAGAGTCCATCCAATCCTTGCTTGATGTGATGAGTGCCTTTGTCTTCTTGCACTCAGAAGCAAAGTGACCCATACCATTACACTTGTAGCATCTAACTTTTGACTTGTCAAATTTGCTACCCTTGCTGTCCTTTTTTATATCCTTGTCTTTGACTGCATTGAAGGTCCTTTTCTAGAAGTTGCCTTGTCTTCTAGCCTTCCTGAACTTCATCTTTTTGAAGCCTCTGACAATCATAGCAACCATCTCTTCCATGTTTGAGTCAGAAGAGTCATCATCGGTATTGGCATCAGGATTGCCATCAGTATCTGATGAAGAGTCATCAGGATCTGACTCAACTATTCTTGATTTCCTTCTAGAGACCTTCATAGCTTTTCCTTTTGATTTAGCCTCTACATTCAAGGCAATGGTATTCGCCTTGCTGCTTTTATTATTTTTTCTCTGTTGAACTTCAAGATCATGAGTTCTTAGCATTCCATAGACTTCATCAAGAGACACAGTGTTGAGATCATACTGATGTCTAATGATCGAGGTCTGTGTATCCCATTCTTCAGGTAAAGCTCTTAGAAACTTGGTGTTAGAATCTTCAGTTTCATATTCCTTGTCAACTAAAGATAAACTGTTCAGGAGTGTCAGGAATCTGTCATATAAATCAGTCAGGCTCTCATCAGGTAGCATCGAATTGTTCATATTCTTGAATCAAAAGAGCCCTTCTGTTTTTCTTGACAGATGCAGATCCCTGGCACTGAGTTTCTAGAGTATCCCAGATTTCTTTTACAGACTTGCATGCAATCACTCTGTTGGACATGACAGCATCAAGACTACTGTGAAGGATGTTCTTTATCTTTGGCTCCCTCAGCACATGAGCTTTTTCTTCTGGAGTCCATTCACTCTTTGCCTTGACCACATAGTGTTCAGGTACCGTTTCTGTTCGTTCTATGATTCTTGTAGGAATATATGGTTCATCACGAATCCTGTCCAAATAATCAGGATCCATAGCCTCCAGGTACATCAGCATCTTTACCTTCCATGTTGGATATTCTGATTTCTTCAGAATGGGAATTTTCATACTTTCATACTTGGTTCTCGACATCTTAGATCGTATCTGATTAAATTTAAATCAGTTTGCTCTGATACCAATTGTTGCCCAGTAATAAACAATTGTAGAAGGGGGTTGAATACAATTGTTTAAGATTCTCGACTTAATAAGATATGAATCACAAATATGAAAGAATAATAACAGCTTTATTAAATCTGATATAAAACTGTTACAAACTCTCTCAAGAAATTCTGATGTTCTTGAGAGCTGCTAGGTTACAAAGATACTCATGTATGCGATTGGTTTTTTTTAAACCAAAACCTAAATTGTGTTTATATACTACACAGCTTCTCTATCAAGTACATGATAAGTCCTAATCAATAACAAAGATTGAAACATATCCTAAATTGATAGCTGCATTCCTACAGACCAGGAACCGACAGAATAATCTTCCTTATTTAACTAGACTCCAAATATAACTCGAAGTAGGAATCCTGATCAGCTTCCAGTCCTGATGATCAATCCTGATCCCAGTCCTGATATTCATCCTGATCCTGAAGATCATGCAATCCTGATGACTATGCATTACTGATGACGTCAGCAATCCTGATCAGTTGAGTCTAGATCCTGACGATCATTGAATCCTGATCTAACACAGGGCTCTATCTCCGGTCATATGCCTTGAACAGCCACTGTCCAGAATCCACATAACACGGTTTACCTATGCCACACCCTCTGACATGAATGATGAAGTGCTTGCCTCATTAGCCATTAAAGCTAGGTTTCCAATTTCACCAACTTCTTCATCACTATCAGTATCATCCCAACTCTTTCCCTCGGCAACATAAGCTTTCCAAATCTTATTCTTCTTGCTAGAATCAAATGAGTTCCTTCTCACTTGCTTTGGCTTTTTACATTATGTAGCAAAGTGACCCAACTCATTACAATTGTAGCACCTGATTGTGCTTCTGTCCACTGTTCCAGTTTTATAGCCACCCCTTGTGCTATTTGAAGAGGAAGAACCACCTCTCTGAAACCTGGGCTTGAACTTAAGATTAGGATTCCTTCTGAATCTGAATTTGCCAAACTTCCTCACTATCATTGCCATAGACTCATCCTCTAGCTGATCAAGTTCTTCCAAAGAATAGAAGTCACCACCAGATTGATCAGTGGATGTTAAGCCATATTCAGCTACAATAACATCCATGTCAGAACTGGAAGGTTGAACAACCTTCACTTCCAGTTGTTGTGGGACTTCTATTGCCAATGCAGTAGAAGTACTAACTATCTTACCAATTCCATAAATTTCCTTTTGCTGAATCTGCTCCAGCTCATAGGTCTTCAGAACACCATAGAGTCTTTCCAAAGAAATATCTCCAAGATCTCTTGCTTATCTAATTGCAGATATTCTGTTCTCCAAATGAGATGGAAGTGTCAGGAGGAACTTTTTGTTAATCTCCTTGATAGTATAGTGCTTTCCATTGAGATTCAGATCATTTATCAATTTGTTGTATCTCTCAAAAACCTCAGAGATTCCTTCACCAGGGTTTGATCTGAAATGTTCATATGAAGAGGTGAGAATTTCCAACTTATTCTCTCTGACTTCCTCTGTCACCTCATTGATTATCTCTATTGTGTCCCAAATGTGTTTAGCAGAAACACAATTTAGAACATGATTATGCATGATAGGATCAAGACAATCAACCAGTATCAACTGTAAACAGGCATCCATGGAAGCATCATCTTTCTCATCAGCTGTGTAGTCCTTGGGATCCTTGGGGTACATCCTAGCAGCTCTAGTAACAACATCATTCTCTATCTGCTCTTCCTCAACAATCATAAAAAGTTTAGGACCATTTTTCAGCACTCCAAGATATTTAACATGTGCCACTTGAAGAAACGGGAGCATCTTCTTCTTTCATATAGGATAATGATCCTTACTGAACATGGGGATCTTTACTGTACCAACCTTCTGTGTGGTAGACATTTTTGAGATTTTTGATGAATAATAAAAATTTCAGAGTTTAAGAAAAAATCACAAAAAAATGGTTCTTTGATTTGTATATCAATCAAAAGGCTCTGATGCCAATTGTTAGGTCCTGATAAGTTTGTAGAAGGGGGGGGGGGGGTTGAATACAAACCTTACCGTTTTATCGAATTTGTTCGTTTTAGAATAAAACAGTTTAAGAACAAATTATGGAGGAATTAAATGAAACAAAATTCAAGTTAAATATAACTTATATTAAACTTGAAAGGTGTTACAAATATGGTACTGATTACAAGATTGAATCTCAAACTAATTAAAACAAATCTAGAATAAATTCGACATGAATTTATCTATTTTTGTAATAAAAAGATATAACAATAAACGATAATTTGAGATACGTTCTAGGGATAAAAATCCGCTAGATATTCAAAGCAGTACAAATGAATGAATTCTATTGGTTTAGATTTAACACAATGATTCTAGAATTAATTCACTAATGAAAAATGTCACGGCAGAGTTCTTGATAGTTCTTCACAGAAGCTTTTCTTTTGTTATTATGTTGATGATTAACAAACTTCTGCCTTGATCTTTTCTTCTTATACTAATCCACTTGACAATAATCTGCACGTGTATTGCTTTTCATTCCACTTGGAATGACTATCAAAATAGTCATGAAAGACTACTTTTAAGCCTGGAATGACTATGAAATAATACTAGAATGACTATCTTAATTTACATCAATTAAAGAGCATTTCTTGAAATGTACTAGGATGACTATCGGGATGACTATCCCTTGATAGTCATTCCAGTACATTTTTAATCCAAATGGCTTGGAATGACTACCAGGATGACTATCCTGGATAGTCATTCCAGATCATTTTTATTTAAGAAATACTAAATTAATTGTACTTCTAATTTAAATTAATTCTGATAATTAATTAATTTAATAAATTAATTACTTAATTTATTTGTTAAATTAATTCAGAAGAATTAATTTAATAATTAAATTAATAACTAATTTAAAAGAGAATGTAAATTCTTACAAGATAGTAAAACCAGTCCTTGAACCACTTGAACTAGATGAAGAATATCCACTGGATGTAGTTGTCACTTGATGCACTGTTTGGTTCATAAGTGACTAACTGAAATGTTTGTTATTCATCTTGACTTTAAGCTGTGGTTCATTGTCTGCTTTTGACTGTTGTTCAACCTTTGTAACCTGTACATTTGTTGTCACACATATGAAATCTCTGTCACTTTAATAAATCCACTTCCTTGAATACTTCACCGAGGCTTGATCAATACATTGAACTTCTTTCAATGCAGTATTTCTTCAAGTCTGTAGGATGACTTTAAAATGTATTCTTTTGACTGATGTGATCTTCTGAGATTCCTGTGATACTGTGACAATTGAATTATTACTTACTTATTACAAACTTGTTTAAGTTGAGTTGAATCCTCGATGTTAACAAATAGGACTAAACATATGCCTTTCAAATCTCCAAACTATGTTAATGGCCCTCGTTCCTCCGATTAATCCCATCCTTAGCAATCTTTCGAGCTTTCCCTTTAAAAATCTCCCAAGCAATGCGATACCGGAAGGTAATGATATCATCTGGTGGGGTCCAAACCGCCAAGTACAATGGTATGCCATTAAGTATAGCATCCATATACTTGCAAACGTACACACCACAATCAGAGCCACCTACTTGCTTCAGCTGCTCTTTAACATACTTAACAAGCATGAAATTGTCTTCCATAAATCGCTACTTATCCAAGTAATGAAGCATACACGACAACAATTTTTCCTACAAAATTTACATACAATTAGTAACAACACATTATGAATAAAACTAACTTTGTTAATCTAAAAAGCATAGGTTACCATGATATGAAACTCCTTTGAGTATGTCTCCCGAAAGTTACAATTAATCTCATCTCGTAGAGGATCGATTAAATTGACTTTCATTTTTCTAAGGTCCACAATAAACAAAATCCAATGAGATCATGTGCACGTGGGGAAGAAAGCATAATCACAATCTACCATGTCTGGCCCACAATCCTGTTTTCCATAAGTACTGTAGAAATGTTCCAGTGAAGCCAACTCCTTAGGTGTTCTACATGATCGATGCATCTGCAAAAATTAAGGGATATTATCAGGAATTAAATAAATTGAGGATAAAATCCAATTAATGTGAATTTTAAAGCATAAAATTGAGGAATTAACGGGATATTATCTAGAATTAAACAAATTAAGGGGAAAATGCAATTAATGTGAATTTTAAGGATAAATTTGAGGAATTAAGGGGAAAATGCAATTAATGTGAATTTTAATTAAAAACCAAGATATGTAAAATTTAAGGCATAAATTTGAGAAATTTACCTCCATGTCTTTAATGTGAGTGCCAGCTACGCACATGAAATAGCTGAAGGAAAAGAAAAACTTCTTGCATGGAGGGACTAGCGTTCTACTAAGAGTGTATTCGCACTCCCTACGCTTCAACAACTGAACATAACAATCCACAACACTGCTCTGCAGATCTCGATCGTGTTTTAGGCATTGGACATTCTCCCAAGCAAGTATAAAAGTCATCTCATGGTCCAACCAAACATAATTGTGCTTCTCACTCCACCAAACCCTATATAGCAAGTCAATTTTCCAATTTTTCAGTGGCCTCATCAGATCACCACTAACACCACCCCGCCTATGCATGTCCTTGTATATATCTTCGTTTGTTTCCCTCTGCAAATACATGTCAATAACCCGAATCAGACAAATATTCATAATAAAAAGGAAAAATAGTAATAAAAATGAAAACATGATTCAAGATACGTACACCAAGTAGTCTCGTTAAACTCACAACAGCAGCTACAACACCACTGGTAGTGGCAAACTCTGGAGGAGTAACGATGCGAACCTACAATTCAATTAAATAAAAGAATTAGATACATATACAAGAAGTTATATTGGAATTGAAGATAACACTAAAATACATTTGCAAGAAGTTATACTTGCAGTGTAGTAGGAGAAATAGGGGGGACAGATACAGGGGTCAACTATGTAGTAGGAGGAATATGGGGGACGGATTCTGGGGCCGGCTATGTAACGGGAGGAATAGTGGTAACCTGCAATGTTATGAATACATTGTGTCATATTCAATGTTGGATTATATACAAGAAGTTATATTGGAGTTGCAAATAAAGATAAACAACAAGAAGAAGTACCTCAACAACCGGTGGAGAAGACCGCTCTGATACCTGTTGTGTAGAAGGAGGAATAGGGGGTAGATTCCAGGGTCGGCTGTGAAGGAGAAGGAGCACTATTTCCAACCTAAAATTACATTAAGATACAAACCTAATTCAAATATTCAAATATTCAAAAAAAATTATTCTCTAAAGTAAAACAAAAAGGATTTGTACCTCAATATCAACAAGAGGGGGGGCCAAATACTGGCGTCGGCTGTATAACATAATCAGCTGAACTCTCAACCTGCAATTACATGTCAATACACCAATCGGTGCCATATTTCCATGGCCAGTGACTTGAAATAAACCTAGCATTATAGGTTATTACCTGACGGGGACGTTTATAGGAGACATCGTGCGTAGGTGAAGCAAGAGAATCAGTAGTCTCAACCTGTAATAACATGGTAATGCAACAATCATACATATATTCAATAAATTATTCTCTAAAGTACAACAAAAAAGATTAGTACCTCACACGGACGTTTCTGAGAGACAGTTGGAGGCTGCTGCGAAGATGAAGGTGCGCTGAGATCAATATCATAATCATATAAACATCCTCCAGGGTGATGGTCAACTCACCAAATGAGAAATGAAAGGTGTTGGTCTCCGGCCTCCACCTCTCCACCAAGGCCGTGATCAAACGTATGTTATTCTGAGGAATTGACCGGTTGTTATTAACACCCCAAAACCCCAGTCCTTCGGCAAACTTTTCTGACGATCATCAAGCTTCCACTCCTCCCAATTAGCTGTATATTGTCTGACATCCAACTTATCCATCGCTCCCCCTTGCCATATCACACTGCTAATATGGTCGTCCTGCATGGTCAAGAGCGATCTATCAAGAGGCCCGCACTCCATATCCATAATATCTGCAATGTGCAAAATCAAGAAATTAGACACGTTTTATACATTTATATTACATAAAAACAAAAAAAAAGCAAGTAACAATCAAGCTATTTTTGTCAAGAACACATCTAAATAAACACAATAAATATTTCCAAACAATAAAATTGGTTCAAAATATGAAGATTTACAAAATTGTCCAATTACATAGCCAAAAAACTCGAAAATGCACTAAAATGATAAATCCGTCTAGAAGGCATTAAAATGACTTATGATTGATAGAGCTGATACATATTTACCTGAACACATGCACTAGGACTCTAACAAAATTAAATGATTTTAAATTTCATTTATGTTGTAAAATCATTTTAAATAAATTTGATCCATTCCGGACTAGTTTAGGATTATTTAGGAAAAAACAATATAATTTCATTTTTAATTTACGGATTAAATTTGTACTTAAATTTTCTGGAATCGCGAGAACAAACTAGTGAAACTAGATGGAAAATCTGAAGTACCTAGTGATTCAATCTAAAATACATTTTGCTATGTACGGTAGTTGTTAATATGTTGGATGGAATTACTTTGACTGAATCTTTCAGTCCAGCATAAGAAGGACTTGTCGACGATGTTCATCATGGGATGTTTGTGTTGAAGTCTGACCAAAAGGTCCCAGGTTCATAGTCATGCATGCCTAGTTATAGTACTCAGGTATTTAAAGATGTTTTCTGAGAAAAAGCCAAGAAAATCATCTAGTTGAAAATTTTGGATTAATTGGAAGATTGCATTTGACTTCTAATTTTATAAGCTGCTTCAATTTTGTAGGTTACGTTCTGAGCGGCAAATTGATAAACTTCGGCACAAGGAGGGGAAAAAGCAGAGACACGGGACTGATAGGGAATGACAGTGAATTATCATCCAAGAGTTTTAGTTCCTTAATTCAAGCTAGTGAGAAAAAAGTATTTTTGATGATCTGATTGGGACTGGTGGAGAGTCCACTGCTACTGCCCTACCTCAAGGCACGGTGAAGAAGCATCATAAGTGCAAGGATACCATAAAAAACTAATTACTACGTAGGAAAATCTGGTGCCTGCGTTCTTGTTGATGATCTGACATGATTTCTGATAGAGGTCTTTGATTGTATGTGTTGTAAGCTTCATTTTAACATAAAGAACGTAGAGTTTCATGTACGATTTTAGTAGATCGGAAAATTTGTTCGAGGTCGCTGGAATTTGATCGGGATTATGATTCCGGCTGTGTTTTGGTTTGTTTTTTATCGGAATGGATTGTTGGGTGTTTAAGGAATGTTTTGATGTAAAAAGCCCCAATTTTTATTGCGTTTTTGAGTCGTCGGAATCTGGAAAACCCACCGGATTCTGGAAAATTCCGATTTGTTCTTCCCGACCTGTTTTTGTTCTTCCCGACCTGTTTACCCGAAATTTTGACCCTGTTTCAATCTTCGAAACCCTAATTCATTTTCACCAAACTGTTTTCGAATTTTATTTTTAAATTTAATTCGAAAATAGTTTAAATTTTATAAAAATCATATTTTTATTTTAAAAATACATTTTTAAATACAGAAAATTCTGAAAAATTATATTTATTTATTTAAATTCGAAAACTGATTAAATTTAATTATTTTAATTATTTTTAATTAATATTTAATTTATTTAATTAATTGATTAATTCTTTTAATTATTTAATTCTTAATAATTATTTATTAATTAGATTTAATTAATTTAAATTAGGTTTAATTATTTTCTAGCTTGATTTAATTATTTAAAAATAGTTTGAGCATTTAGAAATTGTCAATTAATTTTATATTAATTGATTTAATTGTTTTTAAATACTTATATTGGGATTAAAAATCCGATTTTTGATTTAAAAATTATTTGTGACTTATTTAACTTCAAATAAGCCTCGAATATTGTTCTAAAAATATTTATAAGTGCTATATGGTTTATATGAGTTGAATAATGTGTTTTAATAGTCCGTAAATGCCCGTACGAGGGCTAATGTTTGAGTTTTAATTACCGTAAAATAGATCGGGCATCCGATAGGAACCCGATTACTTGTTTAAATGTAAAAATGATTATGAGTATATATCGAGGATAGTTAGACTTACTGTAATGAGTTGTTTATTATAGAATAAAGTTTCCGGAGCAAGGGAAAGGAGAAGTTAGAGTGAGCTCGGTAGAATTCCGTCATCAAAGTAGATCAGGCAAGTATCTGTGCCTTTACTTGTTGATTCAATTGTTATTATTCTTCAGAATTACATGTATGTTACCATCAGAACGATTCAGATTATTCAATCTTCACCCGTATTGAGCACTTGATGCTATTTCCTTGAATATTCCTAACTTTTGATTTAATCCACAATCGTGTTGGATATCAGAAACCTTCACCTTCAATTCAGTTTATATTGATGATAACCATTGTTGACTTTCTTAAATGAGTACGTTGTACCATTGAAACCATTCTGAATCTATTTCTCGGACTTCATTTGATATTGAATAGTTGAAGCTCTTTTGCAACTATTGCACCTTGTCATTGTGTACTTATCTTGTTATATATGTTATTTCTTATACTCTGTGATAGAATTGGCATGTTTTAAAATGAGACCAGTAATGGTCGGGCCATATTTATGGTCGTAATAACTTAAGGCCCAGATGGCCATGGATCCTAGTGGAAGACTATGCTATAAGCTAGTCCGGGGTTGATGTGTGACTGATCAACATCTCAACCTTTGTATTTGAAAAATGTAGAAGTCCAATTCTAATTCATCTTCCTTCAATAAATATTGTTAAAAGCATATGTTTGACTTGTATATTGTTGATTCAGATAACTGAAATCCTTCCTTTCATTATGGAACTGTGATTGATATATATTATGCTTGCTGAGCACTTGTGGCTCATACTTGTTTTGTTTCTAACCCTATTCCAGTGAAGCGAGAGAATGAGCAGACACAACGCTAGTGACAGTTCTCCAGATGCTAGGAGACCACCCCGAGTGATTGTCATTGGACGGGTAGTTGTCTTCTTTTGGAAGTTAGACTAGATGTCTAGCTTTGTATATTAAGTTGTGTAATAACTCTGAAAACTGGTTTGTAATAATTATGACTTAGAAGCTTGTTTCATGCCATAATCTGGATGCGGTCTTGGATAAGGGGTATTTTTGTTATTATATTATTATGCATGTGTTATATTCAGGTATATTGTGTTTCATTGGTCGAGTGACTCCCCAAATCTGTACCCCGGGTTTGGAGGGGCGTCACAGTTAATGTGGCTTCCACTTTGTCCACCCAATCAGTAAGGGTTTTCAAAGTGGTTGCCACCTCATGATCCCTTCTGAAGAATTTTTCCATTTTGGTCACAGTGAGAAGAGGAAGTCTTTCATCAAACGTCCTATCAGTGGAGTCCTTGAAGCTTGCAATTGTGTCCTTGATTTCCCTGGCCTCAATCCTTGTCTGTAGCATTTGGAGCCTCTGGATCTCTAGAGAGTCCAAAATTCCCTTGTAGAATTTCTTTTCATTTTGAGGTGCAGACTCATGAGCCAAGTAAGCTTCATTATACTGCCTTGTGATTGCAGTATCCAAACCATGAAATCCAAGTGAATCTTGATAAAGCCATCTTGGCTTAGGAGGCATCACAGATGTCCCAGTCTGTGTAGTAGTAGCCACCTCTTGTAAATCAGCATCAAGACTATCAACATCACTTGAAGATTCAGCAAACTGATCACTTCCACCAGTTCCTGGAGACAAATTGGCAAGTGCATCCGTAGCCCTCATCATGGATGCAGTTGTATGAATTAGATTTAATGTCCTCTCTGCCTCCACATTGCCCTGTTGAGCCATGATTTGATATGCTGGCACATGGTGAGTAAAGGCTTCAGGATCCAGATAAATGCTATCCAGAGTTTGTTGATAATGCTCTTGGAAAGACAATTCTCTTTCTCCCTCACTAACCTCCATTAACTCACTTGCAATGGTTGTTTCCTCCCTTAGAGCTCCTGTAGTCCCTTCTCTCTCTCCACTATTTTCTTGCATCATGGGCTCCCAATGGCTCACACCTCTCACACCCTCACCTTCACCTACTAAGGTGGAACTCTCAATCTCTCCTTTTGCCTGGCTGGAAGAAATAGCCAGCGTCTCAGAATCACTCTCTTTCAATCCTAAAAGTGTTTCAACTACCACTAAGTCATCTGCACTAGTTGTGTGAACAACTGGATTGTCAATAATTGGTGTAGAATGAGCTATCAATGGAATGGTAGTTTGAACTATCAACGGAATGGATTCTGTTGGTGGAGAAACACTTGTCAACGGAAGAGATAATTCTGTTGATGAAGTCAATAAAGGAGTTTGAGAAATTGAAATTACAGTAGAATCTGTGGTGATTGATTTTAAAGATGGTTCCACAGATCCTCTTGTAGTTTCAGAAAAGAATGATTGGCGGCCCAACAAATCACTTAAAAAGTGATGACCACCAATTTCAGAGTGGGGCTTCTCCAAGAATAGAGATGGAGAATCAGGAATAGATGAATGGATCATATCCACATCTAATGAGTGTGAAGGAGAATTTTGTGGAGTTGTCTCAATATTAATATTGAGGGAGTGGGACTGTAACCCCAGAGTAATAATTGGGTTTACATCAAACTGAATTTGAGAAACTGGAATTGTTGCTTCCAGTGTGTGTGCACCCTGTGTGACCTGGGATTTCTGTTTCACCCTTCTTTGGTAGTGGAAAATAGATGTTTGGGGGCTAGATGTGCCCCTTACCCTTTTGGTGTGTGCTCTTGGAGGAGAGCTTGTTTCAATAACTACACCCTTTTGAGAGGATGTAGTTAGACTTGAGCTAATATCCATGTTACTCATTGTGCCTTGTTGGGAAGATACAATGGGGCTAGTCTGGGCAACACTCACCTCGCCCACCTTGTCCTTGGGGTTTCTTTGATGTTCACCCCTTCCCTCCCCACTCACCACACCTGCTTCACTCCCCTTAGGATGTGTAGTGGATTTTACAACAGATGCCTTTTGAGAAGCACCTGAGGTTGGCTTGGTAGATTTAGACTTTTTAGATTTAGGTCTAGTTGCAGGGGTAGGAGCTTGTTGGGTCACAACTACAGGCTCCGTTGCAACAACAACAGTTGTAGTAGCAGAAATTGAAGTAACATTTAAATTAACAGGTTGAGAAAGTGTTACCTCAATGACTGGCAAGTACACCATTGGGACATCACCATTGTGATTGAGCCTCAAGATGTCTGTTAATACCCTCGTCTCTTGAACAAAACAGTCAAACTTGGAATTGGGGTTAGAGATAACCAATGGTGTTGGAATAACATGGTTGGCCAACATCATTTGAAATCTAGCATAATAAATATTATTTTTCCTAGTTTTCCTATCACCCAACTTAGCACCAAGTTCATACATTAATTGGGTGCTAAAGTTATAATATTTATCAGTGAGAAGCATGGCAAACAAAATTAGAATGGAGTTACTTAAAGCATCAAAATTACTGATTTTTTTCAGAAAACACTTTAATAAAAGCATCTGCTAAATATCTCCACTCCTTTACCAAACCTCTCCTAATAATCTTACCCAAATTCACAGTTGACAAAGAGTAATTAATAGTGTTAAGCATGTTAACAATTTCAGAATGTGTGGGTAAAGCTAAGCAGTTATTCTCAGGAATATGAAGGCATGCTTGCAAAACATCTGAATTAACAATATACTCTTTACCTTGAAGTGTGAATTGCATAGTGAAGTTAGTTTTACTGAACTCACAGGAGGTCCAAATCTCCTCGATGATTTCATGATAAAGTGGAGTGGAGTGAAACATAGCATAACTAAGCTTGCAGTTCACCAAGAAATCCATCATCTTGTGAAAGATTTCGTTCGAGCTTTCCATGTCAACAAATGGAATGGAGTTGTTCTTCTCATAAATGAACCCTCCAACAGACATAAGTTTAACTATGGGCACCATTGTTGAGTTGAATTGAGTTCGAACTGTGTTTTGACTTAGACAAAATTTCACTTTTATGAGAAAATTAATCCACAGAAAATCATAGCAAATTTCTGGTTGCAATTTTTAACTTGCAAAAATCTCATAAATAATTAAGAGAAATTTAGCATACCTAGCTCACTTACTAATCTTGAGAATGTTGATTCATCAAGTGGCTTGGTAAAGATGTCTGCAAGTTGTTGTTCACTTGGAACAAAATGTAACTCCACAGTACCATTCATAACATGTTCTCTAATGAAATGGTACTTGATGTCAATGTGCTTGGTCCTTGAATGTTGCACTGGATTCTCAGTAATGGCAATGGCACTAGTGTTGTCACAGAAAATAGGAATTTTCTCAACTCTTAATCCATAATCAAGTAGTTGATTTTTCATCCATAAAATCTGTGCACAACAACTTCCAGCTGCAATGTACTCAGCCTCAGCTGTGGAGGTAGAAACTGAGTTTTGTTTCTTGCTAAACCATGAAACAAGCCTATTTCCTAGGAATTGACAGGTGCCAGTTGTGCTTTTCCTGTCAATTTTACATCCTGCATAATCTGCATCTGAATAACCAATTAGTTCAAGGCCAGATTCTCTAGGATACCAAATGCCAAGGTTTGGTGTTCCTTTTAGATATCTGAAAATTCTTTTAATAGCAACTAAATGGGATTCCCTAGGATCAGCTTGAAATCTAGCACATAGACATGTAGCAAACATAATATCAGGTCTACTAGCTGTTAAATATAAAAGTGAGCCTACCATGCCTCTGTAACTTGAAATGTCCACAGATTTTTCCTTAGTATTCAATTCAAGTTTAGTAGCAGTAGGCATGGGAGTTTTGGCAGGAGAGCAATCCATTAAGTTAAATTTCTTTAACAAATCATGAATGTACTTTGTTTGACTAATGAAAATGTCTTCATTAACTTGTTTCACTTGGAGACCAAGGAAATAAGTTAATTCTCCCATCATGCTCATTTCATATTTACTTTGCATAAGCTTGGCAAACTTTTGACAAAGTTTTTCATCTATAGACCCAAAAATTATGTCATCTACATAAATTTGAACAAGTATAGTAGAGCCATTCACAATCCTATGAAAAAGAGTTTTATCTACAGTACCTCTAGTGAAGTGATTCTCAAGGATGAACTGTGAAAGTGTGTCCTACCAGGCTCTAGGTGCTTGTTTCAAACCATAGAGTGCTTTTGATAAGTGGATTTCATATCTACTTGGAACGCTCTAAATCGGCTTAAATTGATTGTTCGTACTCAAGTACGTGGTGTTTTTAATGTGTTTTGTGTTAGATTGTGCAGAGTTGTTTCCTTAACAGAGTTTTGGAGCTAAGTTGGTTATACGGTGGTGATTTAACATCCTTGTGGATGTTTAGGAGTTTCGAGACAAGAGAGCGCAAGGAAAGTCAAGAAAATGAAAATTGAAGAAGTATGTCAGAGGGCCAAGCGCGCCCGCGCCCAAACAAGCGCGCCCGTGCCCTAGTAGAATCATTTGAAGCGCGCCCGCGCCCTATCAAGCGCGCCCTCTCTTGGTGGAATGTTGGAAAAGTCAATTTCAATTCTGATATGGAAACCAGCAGAGACCAGTCAACCCTAAGACCTATATAAATCATTGGTGGACGATTTCAGAGATATATTCATATACATTCAGACAAATCCATCCACCGGTGAGGAGAACAAGAAGACGGCTGATTACGAAGATCTAGTTTTCAATTTATCTTTGTATTCTTCTAATTAGGCGATACTTTGGATTCTCGTTTGTTTCTTCATAAACCCTAGTACTTTTATTCAGTATTTTAGACATATTTATTATCATGTTTTCATTAGAACCTACGATGATGAACGGTTCGATTATGAACTAATCGTTGTCGTGGGATTCTAACGGATTTATTTATGGATTTTAGTAGTTAATTGTTTTAAAGATGTGTGTGTGATGGCTAATTGATATCCTAGTTTGGTTGTGCTTATTCTTCTTGGATGCGTAGCTAACATCTAAGTTGTTTGTTAATCTCTATTGATTGCGAAAGTGGATACAGAGATTTAGAATTTGCCATGCTAGCATAGGTTTATGTATGTTTGTCATGCATGATTCGTAGGTGATTTTAACCATCTTACCTGCCCTATGTAATCTGAATGGATAACTTGCTCATTAAACCGTTATGTTTTCAAATCTTATAGACATATAGGGTCTAAGCATAATTGGTGTCTGTTCAACTTCTATCTCTTTTGTGGATGTTTGAGTGGTATGGTATACGTATACTGAAAGGTAGCGTGTACTGATTTCGTGTTATCCGATTAGTTGTCACAACCGTCGCATACATTGATTAAAGACAAAAGACTCTGAATGAAGCATTTAATGAAGTTAGGATCCCATGTTTAATTCTCATAAGTAAATCGTCAGTAAGTTTCCTTAGTTAATCATAATCTTGATAAGTTATTTAGTTAATTTAGTTGATAAAAACACAAATTTGATACTTAACTTAGCATTGAACAATAGCCATACATTATTGCATAAGTGCATAACTGTGGTAAACCAGTCTCTGTGAGAACGAACTCTACTTATTCTTATATTACTTTTGACCGCGTACGCTTGCGTGATTTTGTGCGAACAACTTTGAGGAGAAAGTACACATACTCTGGAAAATCATAATTTTCAAAACCAAGAGGTTGACTCACATACACCTCCTCTTCCAATTCCCCATTCAGAAAAGCACTCTTCACATCCATTTGGTAGACCTTAAAATTGGCATGGGCTGCACAGGCTAGGAAAATTCTTATTGCTTCTAGTCTTGCAACAGGAGCAAAGGTTTCATCAAAATCAATTCCCTCTTCCTGTGAGTAGCCTTTAGCAACCAATCTAGCTTTGTTCCTTGTGACTATGCCATTTTCATCCATCTTGTTTCTGAACACCCATTTTGTGCCTATAACACTCCTGTTTTTAGGCCTGGGCACTAGCTTCCAAACTTTGTTTCTCTCAAATTGGTTTAGCTCCTCTTACATAGCTAAAAACCAATCTGGATCTAGAAGTGCATCCTCCAACTTTCTTTGGCTCATCTTGAGACAGAAAGCTACTATATAGACATTCCTCTTGAGTTTCTCTTCTAGTTTGGACTTTTGAAGAAACATCACCTATGATGAGTTCAAAGGGATGGTCTTTAGTCCATTTCCTTGAGGGAGGTAGATTAGCTCTAGAAGATGTAGCTTCATGATCATGATTGCCTTGATTAGATGTTTGTGCTTGAGAAACTCCCCCTGAGTTTGTTGTCCCTAAGTGATCACTCCTAGAAGCATTTCTATGACTGTCAAAGGAATACCCATTTTGACTGTCAACGGAATGCTCATTTTGACTGTCAACGAATCCTCCACCATGATTGTCAACGGAATGACCAATTGGTCTGCTAGCAGCTATTCTTCTCAATCTTAATGCAGCAATTTCATCTTCACTACTGCTTTCATCTGTGCTAGACACAACAACTTTAGGCTGTTTCTCAATAGCCTTAACATGATTCACTTGATCTCCTTCCTCATTCTCAAAAGAAAGACTTTCATGGAAACCTTCATCACAGAGACCTTGAATTTTGAGATCATCAAAAACAACATGTACTGATTCCATAACAATGTTGGTTCTAAGATTATAGACTCTGTAAGCTTTCCCTGCTGCATATCCCACAAATATTGCTTCATCTGCCTTTGCTTTAAATTTCCCCAAATGCTCAGCTTGATTTCTCATAACAAAGCACTTGCATCCAAAGACATGAAAAAAATCCAATAGTGGCTTCTTTCTTTTGAGTAGTTGATAATGGGTCATTCCCTTGGCTTGATTAATCAAAGAAATATTTTGAGTGAAGCAAGCTGTGTTAACTGCCTCAGCCCAAAAATAAGTTCGTAACTTTGATTCATCTAGCATTGTCCTTGCAGCTTCAATGAGTGTTCTGTTTTTCCTTTCAACTACACCATTTTGCTGTGGTGTCCTCGTAGCTGAAAATTCATGCAAAATACCATTTTTTTCACAGAACATCTTCATAGTTGAATTCTTGAACTATGTCCCATTGTCACTCCTAATCCTTCTTACTTTGAAATCAGGATGATTGTTTACTATCTTGATGTGATTGATAATGATTTCACTTGCCTCATCTTTGGAGTGCAAAAAGAAAGTCCATGTAAATCTAGAAAAATCATCAACAATCACAAGACAGTATTTCTTCTTTGAAATAGACATGACATTGACAGGGCCAAATAGATCCATATGAAGCAACTCAAGTTGTTGAACAATTGATTACTCTGTCTTGCTTTTGAATGATGCCTTCTTTGGTTTCCCTTTTTGACAGGCATCACACAAACCATCCTTGGAGAATTCCACCTGTGGAATTCCTCTAGCAAGATCTTTCCTCACCAAGTCATTCATAACCTTGAAATTCAAATGAGACAATTTCTTGTGCCATAGCCAACTTTCATCCTTGCCTTGCTGAAAAGACAAGTGATGGTGTCTGGACTTGTGCTACTAAAGTCAGCAATGTACACATTCCCTCTTCTGAATCCAGTCATTACCACATTGTTGTCTCCACCTTTAGAAACAACACATGCTTCTCTTGAAAAAGTAACTAAAAATCCTTTGTCACAAAGTTGGCTGATATTAAGCAAATTGTGCTTTAGACCATCCACCAATGCAACCTCATCAATGATGACATTTTCTCTTGAAATCAAGCCATATCCCTTAGTGTAGCCTTTGCTGTCATCTCCAAAAGCATTACAAAGGCCAGCTCTTTCCTGGAACTCTGTGAGCAGGGTAGAATCACCAGTCATGTGTCTTGAACAACCACTATCCAAGTACCAAAGATTCCTCTTGTCTCCCTGCACACAATAAAACCAAATCAAGTTGATTTTGGTACCCAAGTTTCCTTGGGTCCTGTTTTGTTAGCCTTTAATTTTCTCTTCACATCATTTTTCACCTTGGGCTCAGATTGAGTTAAATCAACCTTTGTCTTTGGTGTTGATTTCTGAGGGTTGCTCACATTTTCATTCATAGCATGCATATTTGGAGGAACAAACATGTTATTCACATTCCATGGCATTTGTGGCACATTAAACATATTCATGTATGGATTAGGCACAAGTGGCATGCTAGCATATGGATTTTGAAATTGTGCATATGGAGCAAACATATTAGGCATAACAGGCATTGCAGGCATAGAGGCATTCATTGCAGGCTTAGGCATTTTCATATTAGTAGGCTTCTTAACATATTTGCAATTAGCAGATAAATGACTAACACTGCCACAATTAACACATGTTTTTCTAGGAGCATACTTATCAGGTGTGTAATTGTTATGTTTGTTAATCCCTACTTTGCCATTTCTGTTATTCTTTTTATTGCCCTTAACCTCAACTTGAATTTTCTCTAACTTGTCTTTCAATTGCTTGTTAGACAAGTGACCTACATTAGTTCTCTCAACAGGCTTCTCAACTTTCTTTGATTTACTAGACTCACCTTGAACAAAGTTCTTGGTGACAGGACCATACTTGTTATTAAGTCTAGTGAGTTCTTCTTTCTTTTCCTCTGTCAACGGAACAACATGATCCGTTGATGGTTCATCTGTCAACGGAAGCTTGCATTCTGTTGACGCATCAACCTTCAACGAATAATCATTGTTGTTTGTTGACTATGATTCTGATTCTAAGGTTTCAACAGCATACCCTAGCTTCTCTTTGTTCTTTTTCCATGATTGCTCACAGAAAGATTCCAAACCTTGAAAATTAATGATGTTGCTAGCAACATTCCTGGAATCTTTCCATTTTGCAATCAATCTCTGTTCTATTTCTAGTTGTGTTTTAAGAATCTCTTCCCTTTTTAACACTTTCTCAAGTTCCAGCTTAGCGTCCCTACTAACACACCTCATTTTCTCAAACTCAATGAGCTGTGCTTCCAACATGGCATTTCTATCACTTAAGAACAAATTAGTCTCTTTAATTCTTGAGTTCTCTTTGGTAAGTGATTTAAGAGTAACACGCAAATTATACAATACAGTAGACATTTCATTGATTGTACTATTGCATTCCTCTTTAGAAAGCTCAGAAGGAATAGTAGTTGTTACCTGGTAGCTAGAGGAACTTGCTTCGTGCTCATGATTGTTAGCCATTAGAGCCAAGTTGACATACTCAACATCATCATCTGAATCTTCACGATTACCAGCCCAATCATACTCTTGAGACATGAAAGCCTTTTCTTTTTGCTTGAGAAGTTCAAAGTATTTCTTTTTATAATCAACAGGCTCAATTTTCCTGTTGCCCTTCTCAGCTCTAGGCTTTCTGCAATCTCCAGCATAGTGACCAATCATTCCATAGTTGAAACATTTAGACTTAGACTTTTCAACCCAATTATTTTTGCTAGGTTGAAAGTCTCTCCTTGGTGGCCTTGCTTCTGAGTTTCTCTTGAATTTGAACTTAGAAAATTTTCTTGAAAGAAAAGCAATGTGCTCATCAATCTCATCTAAGTCATCCAAGTTGGATGGTTCTTCTTTTTCTTCTGTCATCTTGCCTTTACCCTTGCTAACATCACTCTACAACTAGCTCGACTAGTTGTGGCTCTTGCAGCTTCTTCATTGTCATCTTCCAGTTGGTTCACAGATGCAATCAATGCAATAGATCCACCTTTCTTTTGCACCTTCTCAATTTCTTCATCTTGCTCCATTTCCAACTCATATGTCTTTAAAGTTCCATAAAGCCTTTCAAGAGTATAGTCTTTGTACTCTTGAGTGTTTCTCAGAGAAACAGTCATAGGCTTCCACTCTTTTGGAAGAGCTCTAAGAAATTTGAGGTTTGAATCCTTGGTTTGGTAGACCCTCCCATACAACTTTAATCTATTCAAAAGCTTTTGAAACCTACTGAATGTATCATTTAGGGTTTCACCAGCTTTAAAATGAAAGTGCTCATATTGTTGTATGAGGAGTTGCATTTTGTTCTCCCTTACTTGCTTAGTTCCTTCACAGAGTGTTCTAACATTGTCCCATACTTCTTTAGCAGTTGTACAGTTGATAACATTGTCAAACATCTCTTGCTCCAAGCCATTGAACAAAATGTTCATGGTTCTTTTATCTTTATGGACTTCTGCAACATCTTCAACAGTCCATTCCGAGACAGGCTTTGGAATTTCCACATCTTCAGCATCATCAGTCCAACTCTAGATGCAAACTTCATGGGAACGTGTGGACCTTTCTCAATGTAGTCTACATATCTCTCATCCATAAACATGAGATGTAGATGCATTTTTACTTTCCAGTGAAAGTAATTGTCCTTATCTAGAACTGGTATCTTTACACCTGCATCCTTCTTCACCATGGTTTCTGTTTTGGCCTTGATCTTTAAACTCCTTGTATGTTAGAATCTTGCTCTGATACCAATTGTTAATCCCAAATGACCTAACAGAATTGTAGAAGGGGGGGGGGGGGGTTGAATACAATTCTAGATATTTTTAAACTTAAAAACAACTTTTAAATAACTTGACAGAGAAAATAAAAACACACAAGCAAATATAAAATTTCAGTTGGATGTTTTGAGGATTCAGCTGAGATGTTTTTATTGTGGGAATAATCTGTGTTACAAACGTAGCACATCTGCTCAGTTACAAATGTAGATTGAGAGTGCTCTTCAAAGAAAGCTAATACAAAATTATTCTATCTCACTTTCTTACATAAAATGAACTGCTACACTTGGTTATATATCCCAAGTTTACAATACTATTTTTGGCTACAGTAAAAAGTACTAAAGGTAACCGCCAACAACTTGCTTTTCATTCCTTTTGTCCAATGGTCCTTGGAGATCTTGTCTTTTGTCTTCATGCTTATTATGATCCCACTCAAGAACTTAATTGGTAATTGGAATGTTTCCTCATTCCCAGTGACCATTTTAATGGCTCCCAATGCAAAGTACACTTCTACATCACCTTTTGATCTGTCAGAAAACTGTCACTATCACTTTGTCAACTGTTCAGAAAAGTGATAGTAATCCGTTGATAGTAGTGAGATGTATTCCGTTGATAGATTTATTCTTCAATCCGTTGATGGTACATTCTTCAATCTATTGATAGTGTAATCTCCAATCCGTAGACATGTCTTCACTTAGGCAAAATTACAAGGCACATTATATTTACAATTAACCAACCTATTTTGCCTATCTAGTACTTAGTCAACATGACTTAGAAAACCTATCTAATACCTACAACAATTGTTTATCAACTAGTGAAGTATTGTACAGTGCAATTGCTACATTACTCATTCCGTTAATGAGACTCATTCCGTTGATGAGCTACCTGTCAACGGATGTTGCAAAGCATACCATTCCGTTGACAGCTACAAAATTGACTTAACACAAAATCTACTAAGTGTTTTTATAATTATCATCAAGAACAACATATTCCTAACAAAAGCCTTAGTCAGTGGGTCTGCAATGTTATCATTAGTATGCACTTTACATATATGTATATCTCCCCTCCTTGTAATCTCTCGAAGTAGATGATATCGTCTAATTATATGCTTTGCTCGGGAATGGGACCTTGGTTCCTTAGCCTGCGCAATAGCTCCATTGTTATCGCAATAAAGATCAACTGGTTCTGCGATCGATGGAACTACTCCAAGTCCCTCAATAAATTTCCGAAGCCAAACAGCATCTTTGGCTGCTTCACTGGCAGCAATATACTCAGCTTCCATTGTAGAATCAGCTACTGTCTCTTGCTTCGAACTCTTCCAGCTTATAGAACCTCCATTTAGACAAAACACAAACCCATATTGAGACACAGTATCGTCTCTGTCTATTTGGAAACTAGAATCAGTGTAACCTCTTACAACTAGCTTCTGATCTCCTTCATATACCAAGAATGAATCTTTAGTTCTCTTGAGGTACTTAAGAATATTTTTGACTGCCGTCCAGTGACCTTCACCTAGATTAGACTGGTACCTACTCGTCATGCTCAAAGCATACGAGACATCAGGTCGAGTACATATCATTGCATACATTATAGAACCAATTGCTGAAGCATATGGTACCTTTTTCATACGGTCCGTGTCATTTAATGATTTAGGACAGTTTTCTTTTGAGATCACTATCCCATAAGACATAGGGACAAATCCCCTCTTTGCCTCGTGCATCCCAAAACGATGCAATACTTTGTCAATGTATGTACTCTGACTTAAGCCGATTAATCTTCTAGATCTATCTCTATAGATCCTAATCCCTAAAATATAGGTAGCATCGCCTAAGTCTTTCATTGATAAACTTTTTCCCAACCAAGTCTTAACAGCCTGAAGAGAAGGTATGTCATTCCCTATTAGTAATATATCATCAACATATAATACTAGGAATGCCACTTTAATCCCACTAACCTTCTTATAAACACAGAGCTCATCTTCATTTTGAATAAAGCCAAACTCTTTGACTGTTACATCAAAACGAATGTTCCAACTCCTTGAGGCCTACTTCAATCCATAAATAGATCGTAGTAGCTTACAGACCATTCTAGCAAATTTTGGATCGACAAAACATTCTGGTTGTATCATATACACATCCTCTTCTAAGCTCCCATTTAAGAAAGCGGTTTTGACATCCATTTGCCAGATTTCATAGTCATAGTAAGCTGCTATTGCAAGCAAAATCCTGATGGACTTGACCATAGCTACTGGTGAGAAGGTTTCATCATAGTCAATACCATGAATTTTTTTGAAATATTTCGCCACTAGTCTTGCTTTGTAGGTCGTAACATTACCATCCATGTCTGTTTTCTTCTTGAAAACCCATTTGCACTCAATAGGTTTTATCCCTTCAGGTGGTTCAACCAAAGTCCATACTTTGTTTTCATACATGGAATCCATCTCAGATTTCATAGCTTCCAGCCATCTCTCGAAATCTGGACTATTCATAGCATCCTGATAGGTAAGAGGCTCATCATTATCCATAAGCATTACATTGCCAGTCTGAGTTAAGAGAAATCCATAATATCTCTCAGGCTCGTGGCGAATCCTACCAGATCTACGAACAACATGTGTTTCTTGAGCAGTAACATTTTCATGTACATCCTGCTCATGTTCCAACTCTGGTTCAATGTCATTCTGTGGTTCTCGAACTTCATCAAGATCTATCATACTCCCACTATTTTTCTTAGAAAGTAGTTCTCTTTCAAGGAACATAGTAGTTCGAGCAACAAACACTTTGTTCTCGGTACGAATATAGAAATAATACCCTTTAGTTTCTTTTGGGTATCCCACAAAATTACATTTTTCTAATTTTGGTCCTAGCTTGTCAGTGACTAAACGTTTCACAAACCCGTCGCATCCCCATACTTTCAAAAATGACATGCTATGACGTTTCTCAGTCCATATCTCATATGGTGTGGTTTGAACCGATTTAGTAGGAACGCGGTTAAGTGTGTGTGAAGCCGTTTCCAGAGCATAACCCCAGAAACTAATTGGAAGATCCGCTAGACTCATCATCGATCGCACCATGTCCAACAAGGTACGATTTCTCCTTTCAGATACATCATTCCATTGTGGTGTTCCAGGAGGTTTGAGTTGTGATACTATACCACACTCCTTTAAGAAGTTCTTAAATTCTAAGCTTAGGTACTCACCTCCACGATCAGATCGTAGAGTTTTAATACTTCCGCCTATTTGCTTTTCGACTTCTGCCTTGTACTCTTTGAATTTTTCAAATGATTCGGATTTGTTCTTCAAAAGATACACATATCCGTATCTACTAAAATCATCAGTAAAGGTTATGAAGTAGTAAAAGCCACCTCTTGCCATCGTACGCATTGGACCACATACATCACTATATATAAGTTCTAATCGTTCGGTGGCCCTGTCACCAATTCCGGTAAAAGGAGCTTTAGTCATTTTTCCAATGAGATAAGGTTCGCATTCATCGTATGATTCAAAATCAAACTTATCCAAGTATCCATCCTTATGTAACGTGGAAATGCGTTTCTCATTTATATGGCCTAAACGACAATGCCAAAGGTATGTTTGATTTGAGTCATTAGCCTTAATACGTTTATTATTTACATTATAGACAGGAATATCAAGATCAAGAACATATAAACCATTAAATAAACGTGCAACCCCATAGGTAACATTATTCAAACCAAAGGAACAACTATTGTTCTGAATTGTAAAATAAAAACCTTTCTTGTCCAAACAAGAAACATAAATAATGTTTCTGCAAATCGCAGGCACGTAAAAACAGTTCTCAAGTTCTAAAATAAGCCCAGTGGGCAACGATAAATGATAAGTCCCTACAGCCAAAGCATCAACCTTTGCTCCATTGCCAACGCGTAGGTCGACTTCTCCTTTCGCCAAAGTCCTACTCCTTCGTAGTTCCTTCACATTTATACAAATGTGAGAAACACATCCAGTATCTAATACCCATGATGTAGAAGTAGACAAATTGACTTCTATAACATACATACCTGAATCAGAAATCTTCACAGACTTCATTTTCTTCAGGTTCAGATCCTCCAAATAAGCTTGACAGTTTCACTTCCAATGACCCGGCTTCTTGCAAAAGTGACATACATCACCTTTTGCAGCACCACGTTTTGCAACACCTCCAGTAGGCTTCAAAGCCTTTTTTAAAGCAGGCTTCAGATTAGCAGATTTAGATCCAATCTTCTTATTGCCTTTCCATTTTCCCTTTCCTTTGACATTCCCTTTGTGTATGGGAGCAGGGTTAGCCTTTGACATATTGGTTTCAGTAGTCCTCAATAATGCCAACAGTTCGGTAGGTGTTTTATCTATCTCACTCATAGTATAGTTTATAACAAATTGAGTGTAGTTATTGTTCAAAGACTGCAAGATCAAATCTGCTTAGTGTTCCGGTCCCCAAATTCTCAAGGGTTTCCAAATACCCTATCATCTTTAGAACCTGCGGTCCAACAGCTCAGGACTCATAGTCGCTAGCATCAAACAACAGACATCCGTAGAATAATCAAGATGCTTCTGATAAGCATTTTGTTGAGCCTCGGTTGCTTCAGCAGCAAGAGGTCCAGGATGAGGAATATCAAGGACATAAATCTTTCGCTCATGCCTGAGGACAATCCTCAAATTCCTTTGCCAATCAAGGAAGTTGGTTCCTGTCAGCTTTTCCTTCTCAAGGACTGATCGCACAGAGAAATTGTTTGAGTTTGCCATTTCAGATATCTACAATGTTAAAATGCATAAAAATAAGTTAGTTGCAGATTTATTAAATTATGTTCAAGTGATTATCCATATATATTCACAATATATATCTCCCACTATTTTTATCAAATCAACAGCCTTAACTATTAATTCGGAAGGCATTTCTCTAAATCCTTCTAGTGAGCCAAGATCCATATTTCGTCATGCTTAAGGTCAGCTTTGGCTTTAATCCCAAAACATGATTTATTTAGGTAGACAACTCTTGTCAATTATATCATATATAACTCTTGGAAAGTTTGGTAGAACAACATTTGTTCACATTTATCCCATAAATCATACCAACTCCATGCCTCTAAGTTCACAATCATATTGTGGTAACTTAATTAAGTCTAACCCAATGGTCTAACAGTTAAGTATCACATTTACTTCATCGCGTCTTACCACAATAGATTGGAGTGCTTCGCTTTGGCGAACCCACTCTTTCTCGATCTAGGTTTTGACGAGTGTTGCTCATTGGAAGGCATCTAATTGACTTAATATTTTAACTTTAGGGATTTTATTATTAAAACGACCATGATCCCATCATCAAAAGATTCCAATTTTTCCTTGAACTAAGTACTTCAATTCAAAATTCATCAATGGTTTGATTTCCAGTCCAACGGAGGAGGCACAGTGGTCTCACTTAAAACCTGCCTTTCTTACAAGCGCTGCTTGTATTTTTTGTCAAAATCGCCCCATATCAAAATTTGAAAATTCATACTTATTTCCGTGTTTCATAAATACAGGAATCTTATGTTCATTTTTGTTCAATTTTAAAATCTTGAATCGTTACAGATTTTATCTTGTTTAGCAAACATGGCATGGGTGACGTAACTAATACATACATGTTTAATCTAATTAAAGCATGCATCATTATAACTACGCATACATATCATCATCACATGCATCATTTATGTAAAGTGCGTAAAGTAAACGTGCTTGGTTATGGCCCAATCCTATGTGATTTTTCCAAGCTAAAGGAAAAATCGAGGTCAATCTATTTTGGTATGAAATACAACATAATAAATAAAACATGTCTTCATGCTTCCTTGTAATGACTCCTTTGAATGTCTCCAAGTCTTCATATCTTTATGTCTCCATGTCTTCAATTACATTACATAATATGAAAGTATCTATACTAAAGAACATACACATGGAACACGAGTTACATTCGAGATTTAATCATTACAAGAATAAACGACATGCAAGTCGTATTTAAAAACCAAAACCATAATCAAAACCTCTAACCTATGGGTCTTAAGGCCATAACCATACACCATGCTCATATAACAATTAAGAACGTCTAATATTGCATCAACATATCACACCATATCATATTTTTCATGATCCAATCACAAAATCAAATAAAGTGTAAATCAGAAAATTAAAATCAGAATTCTGAAAGCAATAAATCGCTGTTTACAGACAGTAAACGACGTCAAACGCCTTACAGACGAACGAGTGACATAGTCAGTATTGTTCAGACGCCCGTTTCCCTTTCCAAAAAGGTATTTGCGGCGAAATTCTGAGACAGTATGCAAATTTCACCAAATCTGCGCAGCCAATCAGAAATCGTATCGAATACGATTCTCATAACAAGAACAAAAATATATCATATATATATATATATATATATATATATATATATAGAGTTGGGTTCTATGGAGACCCACTTAAATTGGAGACCCTAGAGACCATCTTTACTACCATTAGATTAATATAATCCGATGGTTCTAATTAACTTGAAAATATTATTTATTTGCAGTTGGATACAACCCCCATTTTCCTCTCTTTTTTTCATCATCGAATCACGTTTCTCCCCCATAACACTCATCAAAAATGAATCACGCCATCTCCTCTTCCTTTATTTGATAATAATACATATTGAAGATTCAGTGGTCAAGTTCTATAAAAACATAACTGTCATGAGTGATGTTGTTAAGAAATGGTGTACGCAATATAATGTATAAGATTACATCGTCCTGCAAAAATAATATAATGTCCTGCAAAAATAAAATAATGTCCTACAAACGAAACATTATATATGTAATGTATGATATTATGTCCTGCAAAAAAAAAAAATTGTACCGCAAGTATATGCATGATCACATAGTGCAGAACCATGTGGAAAAGAAAGAGACAAATTATTGTAATATGTTTAAAGAAATTTGGTAATAAAAAATTGTTCGAAAAGGTTTAGAAAAATTCTGCATAGAATGAGCCAAAGGGCACTCACATGTCAAACATGATGTATATAATTGTATCCAGTCATCAAAGAGAAAAAGATGACCACGTTGTTGCGTGGACATAGACGAAGAAAAAAAAGTGAATGATATCAATAAGTTCTGGTTTTCAGTTTATAAAAATGAAATAATTGTGGTTGGTTATTTAGTTTTGATCTAAGGGGGGTCTCCGGGTTTCCAATTTAAATGAGGTCTCCACTGAACCTTACTCTATATATATATATATCAGTATACATACAGATTATATGATTATCTCAATCATCATTATTATACAATTTATGTATATACATCAATACAATATTCATGTTATAATAAAAACAACGCATCAATCATGATAGTCGCAAACATGCTTTCATCATCAAAACAGTAAACATACAAATGAATTAAACACTTTTTCGCAAGTAGCTCTGATGTCATTGAAGTGTTTCGGGCATGAAAACGCAACGGAAAAATGCGTAAAACGGAAAAATTAACGAAACCCTCCAAAGGATCCATGCGAAAAACTATATTTAATTCGTGAATAGAATCGTTTACCTTTTGAAGCTTTACGAACGGCTGACTAATGGAGGTCCTTTGATATGATCACCACGTATCCCGCCTTGCGATATACGTCTCTAATTAGTCCACACGAACGTCCGATCATCCAACGATCACCGGAGTTTGGTACTAGCCAAAAGCAGCCTCGAATCTCTCTCTCTTTCTCTCTCTAGTCTCTCCTTGATGTAGAGCGGCTAGGGTTTTTTCTAAAAATTCTGAATATTAAACCCTAAAATAATACATCCTTATGTATTTATAGGGAGAGAAAAGTGGGCTGAACCCTAATCTGATTGGGCTTCCAAAACCCAGTCCGATTATTGATTGTATTATTATTAAATTTGAATTATTGTTTAATTAATCAAGTCCCACTTAATTAATTCAATAATTCAATATAATAATAATAATTTATTTAAATTCGTAATTTAAATAAAGCTTCATTTAAAAACGTTCTATGTGTGTGACCCTTTAGGTTATTATTACGTTGGCAATAATTTTAATATCTAATAATAAAATTATAAACAATGAGCGGCATCTAGTAATACATCATTGCTACCCAAGTAATAATAATAATTGGTGATCCAATTAAACCTTTCGTGAATAATGTTCCATGTAATATAATCCTTTTAACCTTATATTATAGATTAAACTCGAGGCATGGTTTGTGTCATCCTCTTCGTCATTTAATCCTGGTTTACTTGATCAATGAGTAGACTATTAAACAAATCATTATTTGAGCATGACCATGCATTTTATAGTCTCACTCAATCAAGAGACCAATAATATCACTCCTAAAATAGGAGGGTTAAATCGTATATCTATCATTCATATTTCTCATATGATTCATAATATACCCAACGGCCACCTTTATCATTACCCGGTCAAAGGTAACTTTGAGTAGAATCAAAGTATATTAATTATTATATAGAAATATAATGATTTCAAGTCTAAGGATCATTACAGCATTATCACTGTGAGAATTACTTATGACACTTGATTACATTTACCATGAAGAATTCACACGGTGGGTCTATCCAGTGCCATGTTTATCTAACATGCACTTATGACTTTAGTATCACCATACTAATGACCAATGAGATGTAGTCATCTATCAACAGACATACTAGTCTTAATGCATTATTATTGTCCTCAATAATAATACTCGACTAGGGATCTTTAGGATTATAAACACTATTCATATAATCTCATTTCTAAGTCACATACTTAGAGATATAGAATTCATGCTTATTGTTAGGAATATGTTGATCTTGATGATAATTATAAAAACACTTAGTAGATTTTGTATTAAGTCATTTTGTAACTGTCAACGGAATGGCATGCTTTGCAGTGTTTCGTTGACAGGAAGCTCATCAACGGAATGAGTGTTGTAGCAATTGCACTGTACAATACTTCACAGTTTGATATGCATTTGATGTATGTACTAGATAGGTTTTCTAAGTCATGTTGACTAAGTACTAGATAGGCAAAATAGGTTGGTTAATTGTAAGTATATCATGCCTTGTAATTTTTCCTAAGTGAAGACATGTCAACGGTATGAAGATTACTCTATCAACGGAACAAGGATACACCATCAACGGAATGAAGTTTACTCATCAACGAAATGAAGTTTACTCATCAACGAAATGGAGAATAAAGCTATCAACGAAACACATCTCCCTGCTATCAACGAATCATTATTGCTTTTCTGAATAGTTGACAAAGTGATAGTGACAGTTTACTGAACAGATCTAAAGGTGATGTGGAAGTGTACTTTGCATTGGAAACCATTAAAATGGACATGGGGAATAAGGAAACATCCCAGTTTTTAATTGGGCTCTTGGGAGTGATCATAATAAGCATGAAGACAAAAGCAAGGATCTCCAAGGACCACTGGACAAAGGGATGAAAAGCAAACTATTGGCAGTTACCTTTAGTGTACTTTAGTGTAGCCAAAAAAATAGCTTTGTAAACTTGGGAATACATAACCAAGTGTAGCAGTTAAAATAAGTGTAAGAGAAGAAAAACAAATAGTTTGTATTAGCTATCTTTGAGAGCATTCTTCTCTACAACCTTGTAACTGAGCAGCTGTGTACTTTTGTATCACAGAATATTTCCGAAATAAAAACACTTCAGTTGGATCATCAAACAATCCAACTGAATTATTTATATCTTGTGTTTTTACTTATTCAGTTCAGTTTTATTTATAAGTGTTTTAAGTTTAAGAAAATATCAAGAATTGTATTCAACCCCCCCCCCTTCTACAATTCTGTTAGGTCATTTGGGATTAACAATTGGTATCAGAACGAGCTTCTAACATACAAGAAGTTTAAAGATCAAGACCAAAAATAGAAACCATGGTGAAGAAGGATGCAGGTGTGAAGATACCAGTTCTTGATAAGGACAATTACTTTCACTGGAAAGTAAAGATGCATTTACATCTCATGTCTATGGATGAGAGGTATGTAGACTGCATTGAGAAAGGTCCACACGTTCCAATGAAGTTTGCATCTAGAGTTGGACTGCCAGATGATGCTCCTGATGTGGAAATTCCAAAACTTGTCTCAGAATGGACTATTGAAGATGTTGCAGAAGTCCATAAAGATAAAAGAACCATGAACATTCTGTTTAATGGTATGGAGCAAGAGATGTTTGACAATGTCATAAACTGTACAACCTCCAAAGAAGTATGGGACACTGTCAGAACACTATGTGAAGGAACTGAGCAAGTTAGGGAGAACAAAATGCAACTCCTTATACAACAATATGAGCACTTTCACTTTAAAGCTGGTGAAACCCTAAATGACACGTTTAGTAGGTTTCAAAAGCTTTTGAATGGATTAAAGTTGTATGGGAGGATCTATCAAACCAAGGATTCAAACCTTAAATTTCTTAGAGCTCTTCCAAAAGAATGGAAGCCTATGACTATTTCTCTAAGAAACACTCAAGAGTACAAAGATTACACTCTTGAAAGGCTGTATGGAACATTAAAGACATATGAGTTGGAAATGGAGCAAGATGAAGAAATTGAGAAGGTACAGAAGAAGGGTGGATCTATTGCATTGATTGCATCTGTGAACCAACTGGAAGATGACACTGAAGAAGCTGCAAAGGCCACAACTAGTCGAGCTAGTTGTAGAAGTGATGTTAGCAAAGGTAAAGTTAAGATGACAGAAGAAGAAGAACCAGAACCAGCCAACTTGGATGACTTAGATGAGATTGATGAACACATTGCTTTTCTGTCAAGAAAATTCTCTAAGTTCAAGTTCAAGAGAAACTCAGAAGCAAGGCCACCAAGGAGAGACTTTCAACCTAACAAAAGTAACTGGATTGAAAAGTCTAAATCTAAATGTTTCAATTGTGGAATGCTTGGTCACTTTGCTGGAGACTGCAGAAAGCCCAAAATTGAGAAGAGCAACAGGAAATTTGAGCCTGTTGATTATAAAAAGAAATACTTTGAACTTCTCAAGCAAAAAGAAAAAGGCTTTCATGTCTCAGGAGTATGATTGGGCTGGTAATGGTGAAGATTCTGATGATGATGTTGAATATGTCAACTTGGCTCTTATGGCTAACAATCATGAGCAGGAAGCAAGCTCCTCAAGCAACCAGGGAGACAAAAGTAATCTTTGGTACTTGGATAGTGGTTGTTCAAGACACATGACTAGTGATTCTACCCTGCTCACAGAGTTTCAGGAAAGAGCTGGCCCTTGTATTGCTTTTGGAGATGACAGCAAAGGCTACACTAAGGGATATGGCTTGATTTCAAAAGAGAATGTCATCATAGATGAAGTTGCATTGGTGGATGGTCTTAAGCACAATTTGCTTAGTATCAGCCAACTTTGTGACAAAGGATTTTTAGTTACTTTTTCTAAAGAAGCCTGTGTTGGTTCTAAAGGAGGAAACAACAATGTGGTAATGACTGGATTCAGAAGAGGGAATGTGTACATTGCTGACTTTAGTAGCACAAGTCCAAAAACCATCACTTGCCTTTTCAGCAAGGCAAGCAAGGATGAAAGTTGGCTATGGCACAAGAAATTATCTCATCTAAATTTTAAAGTTATGAATGATTTGGTGAGGAAAGATCTTGCTAGAGGAATTCCACAAGTGGAGTTTTCCAAGGATGGTTTGTGTGATGCCTGTCAAAAAGGGAAACAAAAGAAGGCATCATTCAAAAGCAAGACAGAGTCATCAATTGTCCATCAGCTTGAGTTGCTTCATATGGATTTGTTTGGCCCTGTAAATGTCATGTCTATTTCAAAGAAGAAATATTGTCTTGTGATTGTTGATGATTTTTCTAGATTTACATGGACTTTCTTTTTGCTCTCCAAAGATGAGGCAAGTGAAATCATTATCAATCACATCAAGATGGTAAACAATCATCCTGACCTGAAAGTGAGAAGGATTAGGGGTGACAATGGGACAGAATTCAAGAATTCAAGCATGAAAGTGTTCTGTGAAGAAAATGGTATTTTGCATGAGCTTTCAGCAGCAAGGACACCACAGCAAAATGGTGTAGTTGAAAGGAAAAACAGAACACTTATTGAAGCTGCAAGGACAATGCTAGATGAATCAAAGTTACCAACTTATTTTTGGGCTGAGGCAGTTAATACAGCTTGCTTCACTCAGAATATTTCTTTGATTAATCAGGCCAAAGGAATGACCCCTTATCAGCTACTCAAAAGAAAGAAGCCACTATTGGATTTTCTTCATGTCTTTGGATGCAAGTGTTTTGTTCTGAGAAATCAAGCTGAGCACTTGGGGAAATTTGAAGCAAAGGCAGATGAAGCAATATTTGTGGGTTATGCAGCAGGGAAAGCCTACAGAGTCTACAATCTCAGAACCAACATTGTTATGGAATCTGTACATGTTGTTTTTGATGATCTCAAAATTCAGGGTCTCTGTGATGAAGGTTTCCATGAAAGTCTTTCTTTTGAAAATGAGGAAGGAGATCAAATGAATCATGTTAAGGCTACTGAGAAACAGCCTAAAGTTGTTGTATCTAGCACAGATGAAAGCAGCAGTGAAGATGAAATTGCTGCATTAAGATTGAAAAGAATAGCTGCTAGTAGACCAAATGGACATTCCGTTGACAGTCAGAATGAGCGTTTCGTTGACAGTCAGAATGAGCGTTTCGTTGACAGTCAAAATGGACAATCCGTTGACAGTCACAGAAATGCTTCCAGGACTGATCATTTAGGGACAACAAACTCAGGGGGAGTTTCTCAAGGACAAATATCCAATCAATGCAATCATGATCATGAAGCTACCTCTTCAAGAGCAAATCTAACTCCCTCAAGGAAATGGACTAAAGATCATCCCTTTGAACTTATTATAGGTGATGTGTCTTCAAAAGTCCAAACTAGAAGAGCAACTCAAGAAGAATGTCTATATAGCAGCTTTCTGTCTCAAGATGAGCCAAATAAAGTTGAGGATGCACTTCTAGATCCAGATTGGGTCTTGGCTATGCAAGAAGAGCTAAACCAATTTGAAAGGAACAATGTTTGGAAGCTGGTGCCCAAGCCTAAGGACAGGAGTGTCATAGGCACAAAATGGGTGTTCAGAAACAAGATGGATGAAAATGGCATAGTCACAAGGAACAAAGCTAGATTGGTTGCAAAAGGCTATTCACAGGAAGAAGGAATTGATTTTGATGAAACCTTTGCTCCTGTTGCAAGACTAGAAGCAATAAGGATTTTCCTAGCCTATGCAGCCCATGCCAATTTCAAAGTCTATCAAATGGATGTGAAGAGTGCTTTTCTGAATGGGGAATTGGAAGAGGAGGTGTATGTAAGTCAACCTCCTGGTTTTGAAGATGATGATTTTCCAGAATATGTATACTTCCTCCTCAAAGCACTCTATGGTTTGAAACAAGCACCTAGAGCCTGATATGACACACTTTCACAGTTCCTCCTTGAGAATCACTTCACTAGAGGTACTGTAGATAAAACTCTTTTTCACAGGGTTGTGAATGGTTCTACTATACTTGTTCAAATTTATGTAGATGACATAATCTTTGGGTCTACAGATGTGAAACTTTGTCAAAAGTTTGCCAAGCTTATGCAAAGTAAATATGAAATGAGCATGATGGGAGAATTAACTTACTTTCTTGGTCTTCAAGTGAAGCAAGTTAATGAAGGCATTTTCATTAGTCAAACAAAATACATTCATGATTTATTAAAGAAGTTTAATTTAATGGAATGCTCTCCTGCCAAAACTCCCATGCCTACTGCCACCAAACTTGAATTGAATACTAAGGAAAAATCTGTGGACATTTCAGGTTACAGAGGCATGGTAGGCTCACTTTTATATTTAACAACTAGTAGACCTGATATTATGTTTGCTACATGTCTATGTGCTAGATTTCAGGCTGATCCTAGGGAATCCCATTTAGTTGCTATTAAAAGAATTTTCAGATATCTCAAAGGAACACCAAACCTTGGCATTTGGTATCCTAGAGAATCTGGTTTTGAACTAATTGGTTATTCAGATGCAGATTTTGCAGGATGTAAAATTGACAGGAAAAGAACAACAGGCACCTGTCAATTCTTAGGAAACAAGCTTGTCTCATGGTTCAGCAAGAAACAAAACTCAGTTTCTACCTCCACAGCTGAGGCTGAGTATATTGCAACTGGAAGTTGTTGTGCACAGATTTTATGGATGAAAAATCAACTACTTGATTATGGAATAAGAGTTGAGAAAATTCCTATTTTCTGTGACAACACTAGTGCCATTGCCATTACTGAGAATCCAGTGCAGCATTCAAGGACCAAGCACATTGACATCAAGTACCACTTTATTAGAGAACATGTTATGAATGGTACTGTGGAGTTACATTTTGTTCCAAGTGAACAACAACTTGCAGACATCTTTACCAAGCCACTTGATGAATCCACATTCTCAAGATTAGTAAGTGAGCTAGGTATGCTAAATTTCTCTTAATTATTTTGAGATTTTTGCAAGTTAAAATGCAGCCAGAAACTTACTATGTTTTTCTGTGAATTAATTTTCTTAGGAAAAAGTGAAATTTTGTCTAAGTCAAAATTACTATGTCAGCGAAACGAACCATTTCGTTGACAGTCTTAGCATTTTTCTGGGTGTTTCGTTGATAGCTCTTTTATATCAACGAAACGCGGCTTTATCAACGAAATAAGACGGGACTTTAACCGCCCAATCCTGATTCGTTGATGTAGCACTTTTTAATCTGAACCGTTGAAATTGCACGTTCTTTATCACGATCTATGCATACACCCCTGTAAGTATAAATCGTGGTAATATTTAATTCTAACGGTTACTTTTTAAGCCAATCAGGTAATTTAGATTAATTATTGGACTTAATTTCTGAGAATTTTTGGGGGAGTATTTAAGAAATTTCAATTTCTTTATCTCATTTCTACCTGTTCTCAAAAAAATTCCAAAAGTTTTTCTATCTTCTTCTCTCTCACAAGCAATTCAGCTCGAAGCTTTTCCTCACTCAACAATGGCACCCATAGTCAAGCTTATGTCTGCTGGTGGGTTCATCTATGAGAAGAACAATTCTATTCCATTTGTTGTTAAGGAGAGTCCGAACAGCATCTTTTTCAAGATGATGGACTTCATGAGGAACTGTAAGTTGGGCTATGCGATGTTTCACTCTACACCACTCTACAATGAAATAATCGAGGAGATTTGGACCTCATGTGAGTATAGTGGAACAAACTGCACACTGCAATTCACTCTTCAAGGTAATGAGTACATAGTTAATTCTGATGTTTTGCAAGCATGTTTACATATTCCTGATAATAACTGTGATGCTTTGCCTACTAACACTGAAATAACTACCATGCTAAATTCTATAAACTACTATTTGCCTACTGATAACTTGGGTAAGATAATTAGAAGAGGTTTGGTTAGGGAATACAGTTATTTAGCTGATGCATTCATTAAGGTCTTTTCTGGAAAGATTAGTAATTTTGATGCATTAACTAACTCTATGTTAATTCTCCTAACCATGCTTCTAAATGATAGACATTACAACTTTAGCACCCAACTTATGTATGAAATTGGTGCTAAGTTGGGTGATAAGGCAAATAGGAAGAAAAATATCTATTATGCAAGGTTTCTGATGATGCTGGCTAATCATGTTAGTCCAGCACCATTAGTTATCTCTAACCCTACTACCAGGTTTGAGTGCTTTGTGCAAGAGAAGAGAGTATTGACAGACATACTGAGGCTGAACCACAATGGTGATGTTCCAGTGGTGTATCTGCCAATCATTGAGGTAACTACTGCTATCCCTGTTAGTATAGCTGTTACTTCCATTGTTCCATCCAACCCAGTTGCTATGGAGTCTGTAGCTGTGACCCAACAGGCTCCTGCCCCAGCAACAAAACCAAAATCAAAGAAATCCTCCAAGCCAACCTCAGGTGCTTCTCAAAAGGCACATGTTGTAAAAACTACCACACAACCTAAGGGGAGTGAGTCTGGAGTTGTGAGAGGTGAGGGAAGGGGTGAACATAAAAGAAACCCCAAGAATAAGGAAGGTGAGGTAAGTGTTTCCCAGCCTAGCCCCATTGGGTCTTCCCAACAAGGCACAATGAGTAAAATGGATTTAAGCACAAGTCTAATTGCATCCTCCCAAAAGGATGTGATTATTGAAACAAGCTCTCAACCTAGAGCACAGTCTAAAAGGGTAAGGGACACTTCAAGCCCACAGTCTACATTTTCCCAATACCAAAGGAGAGTGAAGCAAAAGTCCAAGGGTTCACAGGGTGCACACACACTGGAAGCAACACTTCCAGTTTCTCAAATTCAGTTTGATGTAACCCCTATTATCACTTTGGGGTTACAGTCCCATTCTCTAAACATCAACCTTGAACTATCTCCTTCAAATTCACCAACTTTATCTCTAGATGTGGACATGATCCATACATCTATTCCTGATTCTCCAACTCTAATCTTGGAGAAGCCCCACTCTGAAGCTGGTGGCCATCACTTGTTAAGTGATTTGTTGGGCCATCAACCAATTTTTTCTGAAGTTGCAAGGGGATCTGTGGACCAAACTCTCAAATCAATCACCACAGACTCTACTGTAACTTCTCATTCTCAAAGTGCTTTCTTGACTTCATCAACGAAACAGTCTATTTCGTTGACAAGTGTTTCTCCATCAACGGTATCCATACCGTTGACAGTTCAAACTACCATTCCGTTGATAGGTCATTCTACACCCCTTATTGAAAATCTAGTTGTTTCCACAACTAGTGTAGATGACCTGGTGGTAGTTGAGACACTTTTAGGATTGAGAGGGAGTGAAACTGAGAGGCTGGCTTGCAGCCAGGCAGAAGGTGTTAGGAATATGTTGTTCTTGATGATAAACATAAAACACTTAGTAGAATTTGTGTAAAGTCATTTTTGTAACTGTCAACGAAATGGCATGCTTTGCAGCATTCCGTTGACAGGAAGCTCATCAACGAAATGAGTGTTGTAGCAATTGCATTGTACAATACTTCACAGTATGATAGGCATTCTGTTATATGTTTTAGATAGGTTTTCTAAGTCATGTTGACTAAGTACTAGATAGGCAAAATAGGTTGGTTAATTGTAAATATGTTATGCCTTGTAATTTTGACTAAGTGAAGACATGTCAACGGTATGAAGATTACTCTGTCAACGGTATGGAGTTTACCCATCAACGAAACGAGGGAAACACCATCAACGGAATGAAGAATGAAGCTATCAACGAAACACATCTCCTTGCTATCAACGAATCAATGTTGCTTTTTGAACAGTTGACAAAGTGATAGTGACAGTTTACTGAACAGATCTAAAAGGAGATATGGAAGTGTACTTTGCATTGGAAGCCATCAAAGTGGTTACTGGAAATAAGGAAACATTCCAATTTCCAATAAGGCTCTTGGAAATGATTATAATGAGCATGAAGACAAAAGCAAAGATCTCCAAGGACCATTGGACAAAAGGAATGAAAAGCAAGCTACTGATGGTTACTACTATTATTCTTTAGTTTAACCAAACGTAGAATTGTAAACTTGGGATTATATAACCAAGTGTAGCAGTTACTTTAGAAATAAGAGAAGAAACACAAATAGATTGTATTAGCTATTTTTTAGAGCAATTCTTCTCTACAACCTTGTAACTGAGCAGCTGTGTACTTTTGTATCACAGATTATTTCCGCAATAAAAACACTTCAGTTGGATCATCAAACAATCCAACTGAATTATTTATATCTTGTGTTTTTATTTATTCAGTTCAGTTTTATTTTAAAAAGTGTTTTAGTTTCAAGAAAATATCAAGAATTGTATTCAACCCCCCCTTCTACAATTCTGTTAGGTCATTTGGGAATAACAATTGGTATCAGAGCGAGCTTCTAACATACAAGAAGTTTAAAGATCAAGACCAAAAACAGAAACCATGGTGAAGAAGGATGCAGGTGTGAAGATACCAGTTCTTGATAAAGACAATTACTTTCACTGGAAAGTAAAGATGCATTTACATCTCATGTCTATGGATGAGAGGTATGTAGACTGCATTGAGAAAGGTCCACACGTTCCCATGAAGCTTGATTCTAGAGTTGGACTGCCAGATGATGCACCTGATGTAGAGATTCCAAAAACTGTCTCAGAATGGACTGTTGAAGATATTGCAGAAGTCCATAAAGACAAAAGGACCATGAACATTCTGTTTAATGGTTTGGAGCAAGAGATGTTTGACAATGTTATCAACTGTACAACCTCTAAGGAAGTATGGGATACTGTTAGAACTCTCTGTGAAGGAACTGAGCAAGTCAGGGAAAATAAAATGCAACTCCTTATACAACAATATGAGCATTTTCATTTTAAAGCTGGTGAACCCCTAAATGACACATTTAGTAGGTTTCAAAAGCTTTTGAATGGATTAAAGTTGTATGGGAGGATCTATCAAACCAAGGATTCAAACCTTAAATTTCTTAGAGCTCTTCCAAAAGAATGGAAGCCTATGACTGTTTCTCTCAGAAACACTCAAGAGTACAAAGACTACACTCTTGAAAGGCTTTATGGAACCTTGAAGACTTATGAGCTGGAAATGGAGCAAGATGAGGAAATTGAAAAGGTACAAAAGAAGGGTGGATCTATTGCATTGATTGCATCTGTGAACCAACTTGAAGATGACAATAAAGAAGCTGCAAAGGCCACAACTAGTCGATCTAGTTGTAGGAGTGATGTTAGCAAGGGTAAAGACAAGATGACAGAAGAAGAAGAATCAGAACCAGCCAACTTGGATGACTTAGATGAGATTGATGAACACATTGCTTTTCTGTCTAGAAAATTCTCTAAGTTCAAGTTCAAAAGAAACTCAGAAGCAAGGCCACCAAGAAGAGACTTTCAACCTAGCAAAACAAACTGGATTGAAAAGTCTAAGTCAAAATGTTTCAATTGTGGAATGCTTGGTCACTTTGCTGGAGACTGCAGAAAGCCCAAGGTTGAGAAGGGCAACAGGAAATTTGAGCCTGTTGATTATAAAAAGAAATACTTTGAACTTCTCAAACAAAAAGAAACGGCTTTCATGTCTCAGGAGTATGATTGGGCTGGTAATGGTGAAGATTCTGATGATGATGTTGAGTATGTCAACTTGGCTCTTATGGCTGACAATCATGAGCAGGAAGCAAGTTCCTCAAGCAACCAGGTAACAATTACTAATCTTTCTGAGCTTTCTAAAGAGGAATGCGACAGTGCAGTAAATGAAATGTCTACTGTATTATATAATTTGCGTGTTACTCTTAAATCACTTACTAAAGAGAATTCTAGAATAAAAGAGACCAATCTGCTCTTAAGTGATAGGAATGCAATGTTAGAAGCACAGCTCATTGAATTTGAGAAAATGAGATGTGTTAGTAGGGATGCTAAGAAGGAACTTGAGAACGTGTTACAAAGGGAAGAAATTCTTAAAACACAACTTGAGATAGAACAAGGTGTGATTGCAAAATGGAAGGATGCCAGGAATGTTGCTGCCAACATAATTAATGTTCAAGGCGTGGAATCCTTCTGTGAGCAATCATGGAAAAGGAACAAAGAGAAGCTAGGGTATGTTGGTGAAACCTTAGAATCAGAAACTGAGTCAACAAACAACAAGGATCATTTGTTGAAGGTTGATATGTCAACGGAATGCAATGTTTCGTTGACAGATGAACCATCAACCGATCAGGCTGTTTCGTTGACAGAGAAAAGAAAGGATGAACTCACTAGACTTAATAACAAGTATGGTCCTGTCACCAAGAACTTTGTTCAAGGTGAGTCTAGTAAATCAAAGAAAGTTGAGAAGCCTGTTGAGAGAGCTAATGTAGGTAACTTGTCTAACAAGCAATTGAAAGACAAGTTAGAGAAAGTTCAGGTTGAGGCTAAGGGAAATAAAAAGAATAACAGAAATGGCAAGGTAGGGATTAACAAACACAACAATTACACACCTGATAAATATGCACCTAGAAAGACATGTGTCAATTGTGGAAGTGTTAATCATTTATCTACTAACTGCAAATCTGTTAAGAAATCTGCTAATGTGAAAATGCCCAAGCCTGCAATGAACAGTTCCATGCCTAAAATGCCTGTTATGCCTAACATGTTTGCTCCATATGCACAATTTCAGAATCCATATGCTAGCATGCCATTTGTGCCTAATCCTTACATGAATATGTTTAACATGCCACAAATGCCATGGAACATGAATAACATGATTGTTCCTCCAACTATGCATGCTATGAATGAAAATATAAGCAACCCTCAGAAATCAACACCAAGGGTAAAGATTGATTTGAATCAATCTGAGCCCAAAGTGAAAAATGGTACAAAAGGGAATGCAAAGGCTAACAAGACAGGACCCAAGGAAACTTGGGTACCAAAATCAACTTGATTTGGTTTTATTGTGTGCAGGGAGACAAAAGGAATCTTTGGTACTTGGATAGTGGTTGTTCAAGACACATGACTGGTGATTCTACCCTGCTCACAGAGTTTCAGGAAAGAGCTGGCCCTTGTATTGCTTTTGGAGATGACAGCAAAGGCTACACAAAGGGATATGGCTTGATTTCAAAAGAGAATGTCATCATAGATGAGGTTGCATTGGTGGATGGTCTTAAGCACAACTTGCTTAGTATCAGCCAACTTTGTGACAAAGGATTTTTAGTTACTTTTTCGAAAGAAGCCTGTGTTGTTTCTAAAGGAGGAAACAACAATGTGGTAATGACTGGATTCAGAAGAGGGAATGTGTACATTGCTGACTTTAGTAGCACAAGTTCAGAAACCATCACCTGTCTTTTCAGCAAGGCAAGCAAAGATGAAAGTTGGTTATGGCACAAGAAATTATCCCATCTGAATTTCAAAGTTATGAATGATTTGGTGAGAAAGGATCTTGCTAGAGGAATTCCACAAGTGGAATTTTCCAAGGATGGTTTGTGTGATGCCTGTCAAAAAGGGAAACAGAAGAAGGCATCATTCAAAAGCAAGACAGAGTCATCAATTGTCCAGCAGCTTGAACTACTTCATATGGACCTATTTGGCCCTGTAAATGTTATGTCCATCTCAAAGAAGAAATATTGTCTTGTGATTGTTGATGATTTTTCTAGATTTACATGGACTTTCTTTTTGCACTCTAAAGATGAGGCAAGTGAAATCATTATCAATCACATCAAGATGGTAAGCAATCATCCTGATTTCAAAGTAAGAAGGATTAGGAGTGACAATGGGACAGAATTCAAGAATTCGAGCATGAAGGTGTTCTGTGAAGAAAATGGTATTTTGCATGAGTTTTCAGCAACAAGAACACCACAGCAAAATGGTGTAGTTGAAAGGAAAAACAGAACACTTATTGAAGCTGCAAGGACAATGCTAGATGAATCAAAGTTACCTACATATTTTTGGGCTGAGGCAGTTAACACAGCTTGCTTTACTCAAAATATTTCTTTGATTAATCAGGCCAAGGGAATGACCCCTTATCATCTACTCAAAAGAAAGAAGCCACTATTAGATTTTCTTCATGTCTTTGGATGCAAGTGTTTTGTTCTGAGAAATCAAGCTGAGCATTTGGGGAAATTTGAAGCAAAGGCAGATGAAGCAATATTTGTGGGATATGCAGCAGGGAAAGCTTACAGAGTCTATAATCTCAGAATCAACATTGTTATGGAATCTGTACATGTTGTTTTTGATGATCTCAAAATACAAGGTCTCTGTGATGAAGGTTTCCATGAAAGTCTCTCTTTTGAGAATGAGGAAGGAGAACAAGTGAATCATGATAAGGCTACTGAGAAACAGCCTAAAGTTGTTGTATCTAGCACAGATGAAAGCATCAGTGAAGATGAAATTGCTGCATTAAGGTTAAAAAGGATAGCAGCTAGCAGACCAAATGGTCATTTCGTTGACAGTCATGATGGTGGATTCGTTGACAGTCAGAATGAGCGTTTCGTTGACAGCCAAAACGGTCATACCGTTGATAGTCATAGGAATGCTTCTAGAAGTGATCAATTAGGGACAACAAACTCAGGGGGAGTTTCTCAAGGACAAATATCCAATCAAGGCAATCATGATCATGAAGCTACGTCTTCAAGAGCAAATCTACCTCCCTCAAGGAAATGGACTAAAGATCATCCCTTTGAACTTATTATAGGTGATGTTTCTTCAAAAGTCCAAACTAGAAGAGCAACTCAAGAAGAATGTCTATATAGTAGCTTTCTGTCTCAAGATGAGCCAAAGAAAGTTGAGGATGCACTTCTAGATCCAGATTGGGTTTTAGCCATGCAAGAAGAGCTAAACCAATTTGAGAGAAACAATGTTTGGAAGCTGGTGCCCAGGCCTAATGACAGGAGTGTTATAGGCACAAAGTGGGTGTTCAGAAACAAGATGGATGAAAATGGCATAGTCACAAGGAACAAAGCTAGACTGGTTGCAAAAGGCTACTCACAGGAAGAGGGAATTGATTTTGATGAAACCTTTGCTCCTGTTGCAAGACTAGAAGCAATAAGGATCTTCCTAGCCTATGCAGCCCATGCCAATTTCAAAGTCTATCAAATGGATGTGAAGAGTGCTTTTCTGAATGGGGAATTGGAAGAGGAGGTGTATGTAAGTCAACCTCCTGGTTTTGAAGATGATGATTTTCCAGACTATGTGTACTTCCTTCTCAAAGCACTCTATGGTTTGAAACAAGCACCTAGAGCCTGGTATGACACTCTCTCACAGTTCCTCCTTGAGAATCATTTCACTAGAGGTACTGTAGATAAAACTCTTTTTCACAGGGTTGTAAATGGCTCTACTTTACTTGTTCAAATTTATGTAGATGATATAATCTTTGGGTCTACAGATGTGAAACTTTGTCAAAAGTTTGCCAAGCTTATGCAAAGTAAATATGAAATGAGCATGATGGGAGAATTAACTTACTTTCTTGGTCTTCAAGTAAAGCAAGTTAATGAAGGCATTTTCATTAGTCAAACAAAATACATTCATGATTTATTAAAGAAATTTAACCTAATGGAATGCTCTACTGCCAAAACTCCCATGCCTACTGCCACCAAACTTGAATTGAATACTAAGGAAAAATCTGTGGACATTTCAAGTTACAGAGGCATGGTAGGCTCACTTTTATATTTAACAGCTAGTAGACCTGATATTATGTTTGCTACATGTCTATGTGCTAGATTTCAGGCTGATCCTAGAGAATCCCATTTAGTTGCTATTAAAAGAATTTTCAGATATCTCAAAGGAACACCAAATCTTGGCATTTGGTATCCTAGAGAATCTGGTTTTGAACTAATTGGTTATTCAGATGCAGATTTTGCAGGATGTAAAATTGACAGGAAAAGTACAACTGGAACCTGTCAATTCCTAGGAAACAAGCTTGTGTCATGGTTCAGCAAGAAACAAAACTCAGTTTCTACCTCCACAGCTGAGGCTGAGTATATTGCAGCTGGAAGTTGTTGTGCACAGATTTTATGGATGAAAAATCAACTTCTTGATTATGGATTAAGAGTTGAGAAAATTCCTATTTTCTGTGACAACACTAGTGCCATTGCCATTACTGAAAATCCAGTGCAGCATTCAAGGACCAAGCACATTGACATCAAGTACCATTTCATTAGAGAACATGTTATGAATGGTATTGTGGAGTTACATTTTGTTCCAAGTGAACAACAACTTGCAGACATCTTTACCAAGCCACTTGATGAATCAACATTCTCAAGATTAGTAAGTGAGCTAGGTATGCTAAATTTCTCTTAATTATTTTTGAGATATTTGCAAGTTAAAATGCAGCCAGAAATTTGCTATGTTTTTCTGTGAATTAATTTTCTCAGGAAAAGGTAAAATTTTGTCTAAGTCAAGATTACTATGCCAACGGAATGCACCATTTCGTTGACAGTCTTAGCACTTTTTCTGGGTGTTTCGTTGATAGTTCTTTTGTATCAACGAAACGCAGCTTTATCAACGAAATAGACGGGACCTTAAACGCCCAATTCTGATTCGTTGATATAAAGCGCTTTTAATCTGAACCGTTGAAATTTTGACACGTCTTTTACCGCGATCTATGCATACACCCCTGTAAGTATAAATCATGGTAATACTTTAAAAGTAACGGTTATATTTTTTTTTAAGCCAATCCAGTAATTTACATTTATTATTGGATTCATTTTCTAAGAATTTTTGGGGGAGTATTTAAGAAATTTTATTTTCATTATTTCTTTTTACCTGTTCTCAAAAATTCCAAAGGTTTTTTTTTTTTTTTTCTCTTCTTCTCTCTAACAAGCAATTCAGTTCGGAGCTTTCCTTTAATCAACAATGGCACCTATAGTCAAGCTTATGTCTGCTGGAGGGTTCATCTATGAGAAGAACAACTCCATCCCTTTTGTTGTCAAGGAAAACCCGAACAGACTGTTCTTCAAAATGATGGATTTCATGAAGAATTGCAAGTTGAGCTATGCAATGTTTCACTCTACACCACTCTACAATGAGATAATCGAGGAAATTTGGACCTCATGTGAGTATAATGGAACAAACTGCACACTACAATTCACTCTTCAAGGTAATGAGTACATAGTTAATTCTGATGTTTTGCAAGCATGTTTACATATTCCTGATAATAACTGTGATGTTTTGCCTACTAACACTGAAATAACTACCATGCTAAATTCTATAAACTACTCTTTGCCTACTGATAATCTGGGTAGAATAATTAGGAGAGGTTTGGTTAGGGAATACAGTTATTTAGCTGATGCATTCATTAAGGTCTTTTCTGGAAAGATTAGTAATTTTGATGCATTAACTAACTCTATGTTAATTCTCCTAACCATGCTTCTAAATGATAGATATCACAACTTTAGCACCCAACTTATGTATGAAATTGGTGCTAAGTTGGGTGACAAAGCAAATAGGAAGAAAAATATCTATTATGCTAGGTTTCTGATGATGTTGGCTAACCATGTTAGTCCAGCACCATTAGTTATCTCTAACCCTAATGCCAGGTTTGAGTGCTTTGTGCAAGAAAAGAGAGTATTGACAGACATACTGAGGCTGAACCACAATGGTGATGTTCCAGTGGTGTATCTGCCAATCATTGAGGTAACTACTACTATCCCTGTTAGTGTAGCTAACACCTCTACTGTTTTACCTTCCAATGTTGCTATGGAGTCTGTAGCTGTGACCCAACAGGCTCCTGCCCTAGCAACAAAACCAAAATCAAAGAAATCCTCCAAGCCAACCTCAGGTGCTTCTCAAAAGGCACCTGTTGTAAAAACTACCACACAACCTAAGGGGAGTGAGTCTGGAGTTATGAGAGGTGAGGGAAGGGGTGAACATCAAAGAAACCCCAAGGATAAGGAAGGACAGGTTAGTGTGTACCAGCCAAGCCCCATTGTGTCTTCCCAACAAGGCACAATGAGTAACATGGATTTAAACACAAGTCTAATTGCATCCTCCCAAAAGGATGTGATTATTGAAACAAGCTCTCCTCCTAGAGCACAGTCCAAAAGGGTAAGGGACACTTCAAGCCCACAGTCTACATTTTCCCAATACCAAAGGAGAGTGAAGCAAAAGTCCAAGGGTACACAGGGTGCACACACACTGGAAGCAACACTTCCAGTTTCTCAAATTTAGCTTGATGTAACCCCTATCATTACTCTGGGGTTACAATCCCATTCTCTAAACATCAATCTTGAATTATCTCCATCAAATTCACCAACTCAATCTTTAGATGTGGACATGATCCATACATCTATTCCTGATTCTCCAACTCTAATCTTGGAGAAGCCCCACTCTGAAGCTGGTGGCCATCACTTGTTAAGTGATTTGTTGGGCCATCAACCAATTTTTCCTGAAGTTGCAAGGGGATCTGTGGACCAATCTTTAAAATCAATCACCACAGACTCTACTGTAATTTCTCATTCTCAAAGTGCTTTCTTGACTTCATCAACGAAACAGTCTATTTCGTTGACAAGTGTTTCTCCATCAACGGTATCCATACCGTTGACAGTTCAAACTACCATTCCGTTGATAGTTCACTCTGCACCTTTAATTGAAAATCAAGTTGTTCCCACAACTAGTGCAGATGATCTAGTGGTAGTTGAGACACTTCTAGGACTGAGAGGGAGTGAAACTGAGAGGCTGGCTTGCAGCCAGGCAAAAGGAGAGAATGTGAGTGAGAGGCTGGCTATTTCTTCCAGCCAGGCAAAAGGAGAGATTGAGAGTTCCACCTTAGAAGGTGAAGGTGAGGGTGTGAGAGGTGTGAGCCATGGGGAGCCCATGATGCAAGAACAGAGTGGAGAGAGAGAAGGGACTACAGGAGTAATAAGGATGGAAGCAGTCATTGCTAGTGAGTTAATGGAGGTCAGTGAGGGAGAAAGGGAACTTACTTTCCAAGAGGTTTATCAACAAACTCTGGATAGTATTTCCCTGGATCCTGAGACCTTTACTCATCCTGTGTCAGCCTATCAAGTTTTGGCTCAACAGGGCAATGTGGAGGCAGAGAGGTCACTACAACTAATTCACACAACTGCATCAATGCAAAGAGCAAAGGATGCCTTGACCAATCTACCTCCAGGGGCTGAAGTAAGTGGAGAATTTGTTTTTTCTGATAATGAGGATAGCTTTGGTGACATTCTACAGGTGGTCACTACTGCACAGACTGGGACTTCTGTGGTGCCTCCTACACCAAACTGGCTTTCTCAAGATATGCATGGTAGATGCAATTTGGATGCTGCTATCACAAGGCAGTACAATGAAGCATATCTAGCTCATGAGTCTGCAGGAGCAAGGGACAAGAAATTCTACAAAGCCATCATGGATTCTCTGGAAATTCAAAGGCTACAAATGTTGCAGACAAGGATTGAGGCTACAGAAATCAAGGACTCAATTAGCAACCTTAGGGCTGCTACTGACAGGAGGCTAGATGAAAAGCTTCCTCTTCACACTGTCTCAAGGATGTCAAGGTTTTTCACCAAGGAACCTGAAGTGTCTTCATCTTTGAAAACTCTTTCCTCTAGAGTGGACAAAGTTGAGGCTACACTTAGTCACATGCAAAAGGAGCAGGAGAAGCAAACTCAGCTACTCACCCAGCTTCTGGCAGCTCAAGGGCTCCCTATCATCTCACTTGATGCTAACAAAAAGGGGGAGAAATCTAAGGAGCTACACATTCAGATCACAAAGGTTATGGTCCCAGCCATCTCCTTACCAGACGAGCCATTAGCAATGGGGGAGTTTGCAAAGAAGAAAAAGGACAGTATTGACCTGATCCAGGAAGCCTCTTTGAGGATGAAACTTGCAGAACAAATCAAGGATCATTGGTCAAATATTGAAGCAAAGGTCAAGAAGCTAGCTGACACTAAAAAGGTATCATCTGTACAAGCTACTTCAATACCACCATCAACAAATGCAATGGTGACAGTGCAAATGGAGCCACAATTCAGGAGTTCCTATGTCATGGAACCCCTTCAGCATGGAGTCCTTCAAGATTCAAGGAATGAGAAAGGACAAGCTTTATGTTTGAGGAATGTGGATGCAAGAGGGATATCTCCATTATCTCCCATAAAACCCAAAGGCAAGAACATAGAAAGGATAGCTTATCCTCCACCAAGGCCAGATGAGTTCAAAGTCTTAGGGAAGCTGATCAAGGAGAGCAAAGAAAGCAATCATCCAAGCATAAGGAACAAGAGGGCACTCATCTACAGGGATAGCAAGGAAATCTACATTTGGGTTGGTCACCCAAATTTTGCTAAGGCCAAAGCTGAAGAAAGTGAAAGGGCAGCAATGCAAGCTCTTGCAGTTGCTCAATCACTTGAAGATGAAGAAGCCCTACAGGAAGAAAAGGCCAAGGATAAAGCTAAGGAAGCTGGAAAGAAGAAGAGAACAAGTCAGCCAAAGGCTAGAGCTAAGAGGAATCTGAACTTTGATGAAGATGATTCTCAAGAAACTGCTCAAGACTCTTCCACAACAAGTGCACATCAAATTCCTGGTGATCTACCTATTGAGGGAAAGTTGGCTTGTGATCCTGCACATCCTGTCAACTTTCATGATCATCCAATCATGCCAAAAGAGGAACCTTTTGAATTTGATGAAGCCTTCTTTCCAAAGTTCCTGTTAGAGAAGGACCAACCAATGAAGACAAAGAAGAGGTCTGTCAAAGCAAAGCCTGTTCTTGTGAGAAAGCCACAATCTCAAAAAACCCCTGCAAACCCAGAGGACTGCATGTACATTGCTGACATCAGGGAAGAATCCAGTCTACATCTTGACTTAGACAACCTGGTGGAAGTAAGGGGAATTGCAGCTTCTCAAAAGTTGCCTGAAAGACTAGTGTTCATATTCAAGGGAGGTAGAGAACAAGTGTGGCCTCTCTACAGAATTTTAGGAGAAGACTATCAAACACTACTCTCAGTGTTTAGATGCTTGAAAAAGGACTTTGGTTTCACCAAAACAGCCAAGTCTGAGGTGGTCTCCAAAATCTGTCAGGTAAAGGCTAGCTGGAACAAGCCTGAGGCTCTTCCCAGGATACTTAGAGTTCCCTCAACAGGAAAGAAAATCCATCTTCAACCTTATTGGATGATGGAGTTTAAGGACAAGGACAATTGCAGAAGATTCTTCAGAATGGAAGACCAGCTGGAGAAGGCATCTAATCAAACTCTAAAGCTGATGCAATCCAAGCTTGGTGATCAAGATGAAGAGGAGAAAATCTTCTACAGAAGGCTACAGGTCCAGATTGAGGAAAACAACTCCAAGAAAGGGAAGAAGACTATGCCACAAAGAAATCACAGATGAAACATTTGCTCAGACTAGAGGAGCATTTGTGGGCATTAGTCTTGTAAGTCTTATATTTTGTCTATAAAATTTTGAAGCTTAATACATATTCTACTTTTGTAATTTATGATGTATCTGAGTGTTTTTGTTATCATCAAGTCTCTTGATTTATGGCTGTTATTCTATCAGTCATAAATTGGGGGAGATTGTTAGGAATATGTTGTTCTTGATGATAAACATAAAACACTTAGTAGAATTTGTGTAAAGTCATTTTTGTAACTGTCAACGAAATGGCATGCTTTGCAGCATTCCGTTGACAGGAAGCTCATCAACGAAATGAGTGTTGTAGCAATTGCATTGTACAATACTTCACAGTATGATAGGCATTCTGTTATATGTTTTAGATAGGTTTTCTAAGTCATGTTGACTAAGTACTAGATAGGCAAAATAGGTTGGTTAATTGTAAATATGTTATGCCTTGTAATTTTGACTAAGTGAAGACATGTCAACGGTATGAAGATTACTCTGTCAACGGTATGGAGTTTACCCATCAACGAAACGAGGGAAACACCATCAACGGAATGAAGAATGAAGCTATCAACGAAACACATCTCCTTGCTATCAACGAATCAATGTTGCTTTTTGAACAGTTGACAAAGTGATAGTGACAGTTTACTGAACAGATCTAAAAGGAGATATGGAAGTGTACTTTGCATTGGAAGCCATCAAAGTGGTTACTGGAAATAAGGAAACATTCCAATTTCCAATAAGGCTCTTGGAAATGATTATAATGAGCATGAAGACAAAAGCAAAGATCTCCAAGGACCATTGGACAAAAGGAATGAAAAGCAAGCTACTGATGGTTACTACTATTATTCTTTAGTTTAACCAAACGTAGATTTGTAAACTTGGGATTATATAACCAAGTGTAGCAGTTACTTTAGAAATAAGAGAAGAAACACAAATAGATTGTATTAGCTATTTTTGAGAGCAATTCTTCTCTACAACCTTGTAACTGAGCAGCTGTGTACTTTTGTATCACAGATTATTTCCGCAATAAAAACACTTCAGTTGGATCATCAAACAATCCAACTGAATTATTTATATCTTGTGTTTTTATTTATTCAGTTCAGTTTTATTTTAAAAAGTGTTTTAGTTTCAAGAAAATATCAAGAATTGTATTCAACCCCCCCTTCTACAATTCTGTTAGGTCATTTGGGAATAACAGAAGGAGAGAATGAGAGTGAGAGGCTGGCTATTTCTTCCAACCAGGTAAAAGGAGAGATTGAGAGTTCCACCTTAGTAGGTGAAGGTGAGGGTGTGAGAGGTGTGAGCCATGGGGAGCCCATGATGCAAGAAAATAGAGGAGAGAGAGAAGGGACTACAGGAGTCATAAGGGAGGAAACATCCATTGCTAGTGAGTCAATGGAGGTCAATGAGGGAGAAAGGGAACTTACCTTCCAAGAGCATTATCAACAAACTCTGGATAGTATTTCCCTGGATCCTGAGACCTTTACTCATCATGTGTCAGCCTATCAAGTTTTGGCTCAACAGGGCAATGTGGAGGCAGAGAGGTCACTACAACTAATTCATACAACTGCATCAATGCAAAGAGCAAAGGATGCCTTGACCAATCTATCTCCAGGAGCTGCAGCAAGTGGTGAGTTTGATTTCTCTGATGATGAGGACAGCTTTGGTGACAATCAGGTGGCCCCTACTTCACAGACTGGGACTTCTGTGGTGCCTCCTACACCAAACTGGCTTTCTCAAGATTTACAAGGAAGGATCTCCCTGGATGCTGCAATCACAAGGCAGTACAATGAGGCCTATCTGGCTCATGAGTCTGCAAATGCCAATGACAAGAAATTCTACAAGGCTATTATGGATTCACTGGAAATCCAAAGGCTACAGATGATGCAGACAAGGATTGAGGCTAGAGAAATCAAGGACTCAATTAGCAATCTCAAGGATGCTAATGACAGGAGGCTAGATGAAAAGCTTCCTCTTCTCACTGTGTCCAAGATGAACAGGTTTTTCTCTAAGGAACCTGAGGTGGCTACCTCCTTGAAGACTCTCTCTTCTAGAGTGGACAAGGTGGAAGCTACTTTATCTCAGATGCAAAAGGAACAGGAGAAGCAGACACAACTGTTGGCCCAGCTAGTGGCAGCTCAAGGACTCCCAGTCATCTCTCTTGATGATAACAAAAAGGGGGAGAAATCTAAGGAGCTAGACATTCAAATCACAAAGGTTATGGTCCCAGCCATTTCCCTGCCAAAGGAGCCACTAGCTATGGGGGAGTCAGGAAAAGCTAAACTGGACAGCATTGACCTGATTCAGCAAGCATCTATGAAGCTACAACTTGCTGAACAAATTAAAGACCACTGGTCCAGGATAGATGAAAGAATCAAGAAGTTAGCTGATTCTTCAAAGACTTCAGATCCATCAACGAATCAAGCTTCTTCTACAGAGCCATCAACGGATGCCATGGTTTTAGCATCAATGGAATGGGAGCCACAGACCAATTCTTCATATAAGGTAGAGCCCCTTCTACATGGAGTCACTCAAGGATCAAGGAAGGAGAAAGGACAAACTTCATGCATTAGGGATGTGGAACAAGCTACATTGCAAAGAAGCTTATCTCCCAAGTCTCCTGCTAAACCAAAGGGCAAAAATACAGAAAGGACTTTCTATCCTGCACCTTATCCAGATGAGCTCAAGCTTCTTGGTCTACTCATCACAAAAAGCAAGGAAAGCAATGATTATGAGGTAAGGAAGCAAAGGGCAATTGTCTACAGGAATGGACAACAAATCTGTGTTTGGGCTGGTCACCCAAACTTTGCTGAAGCTAAGGCTGAAGAGTTAGAAAGAGCAGCAATGCAAGCACTTGCAGTTGCTCAATCTCTTGATGAAGAAGAAAGACAGCAAGAAGAAAAAGCCAGAGAGGAAAGGAGTGCAAAGAAGAGCACAAGGCAACCAAAGGCAAGAGCTAGGAGAAATATAGCCTTTGAGAATGATGACTCTCAGAGTATTGCATCAGACTCTTCTGTACCAACTGCACCTCCAACAATTCCTGATCCAGCTCTAGGGGTAAAGTTAGCCTTTGATCCTAAACATCCTGTTAATTTCCATGATCAGCCAATTGAGCCAAAGGAAGAGCCAATTGAGTTTGATGAGGCCAACTTTCCAAAATTCCTCTTTGAGATGGATCCAAAGAAGAAATCTAAGCAAAGGGCTACCAAGGCTAAGCTAATTCTAGTAAGGAGACCACAAGCTGAAAAACCTCCTACCAACCCAGAAGACTTCATCTACATTGCTGATATCAGGGAGGAGTCTGACCTACATATCAATCTGGATGACCTAGTTGAAGTGAGAGGAATAGCAGCTTCTTACAAACTACCAGAGAGATTGGTGTTTGTCTACAAGGGTGGGAGAGAACAGGTTTGGCCTCTACATAGAATTCTGGGAGAAGATTATCAGACACTGTTATCTGTGTTTAAATGCCTGAAGAAGGATTTTGGTTTTACCAAAACAACTAAGTCTGAAGTTGTTTCCAAAATTTGCCAAATCAAAGCTAGCTGGAACAAGCCTGGTGCACTTCCCAGAGTATTGAAGGTCCCTCAAACAGGAAAGAAAATTCATCTCCAACCTTTTTGGATGATGGAATTCAGAGACAAGGACAACTGTAGAAGATTCTTCAGAATAGAAGACCAATTGGAGAAGGCATCCAATGAAACTCTAAGATTAATGCAATCCAAGTTGGGGAATCAAGATGAAGAAGAGAAGATTTTCTACAGAAAACTTCAAGCTCAGATTGAGGAGAACAATGCAAGAAAAGGGAAGAAAACAAGACCACAGAGGCAAAGATGAAATTTTTTAATTAAATTCAATGAAGCTCAATGCAATTTCTACTTTTATCATGTGTAATTTGACTGAGTGTTTTTGTTATCATCAAGGCTCTTGATTTATGGCTGTTATTCTATCAGTCATAAATTGGGGGAGATTGTTAGGAATATGTTGATCTTGATGATAATTATAAAAACACTTAGTAGATTTTGTATTAAGTCATTTTGTAACTGTCAACGGAATGGCATGCTTTGCAGTGTTTCGTTGACAGGAAGCTCATCAACGGAATGAGTGTTGTAGCAGTTGCACTGTACAATACTTCACAGTTTGATATGCATTTGATGTATGTACTAGATAGGTTTTCTAAGTCATGTTGACTAAGTACTAGATAGGCAAAATAGGTTGGTTAATTGTAAGTATATCATGCATTGTAATTTTGCCTAAGTGAAGACATGTCAACGGTATGAAGATTACTCTATCAACGGAACAAGGATACACCATCAACGGAATGAAGTTTACTCATCAACGAAATGAAGTTTACTCATCAACGAAATGGAGAATAAAGCTATCAACGAAACACATCTCCCTGCTATCAACGAATCATTATTGCTTTTCTGAATAGTTGACAAAGTGATAGTGACAGTTTACTGAACAGATCTAAAGGCGATGTGGAAGTGTACTTTGCATTGGAAACCATTAAAATGGACATGGGGAATAAGGAAACATCCCAGTTTTTAATTGGGCTCTTGGGAGTGATCATAATAAGCATGAAGACAAAAGCAAGGATCTCCAAGGACCACTGGACAAAGGGATGAAAAGCAAACTATTGGCGGTTACCTTTAGTGTACTTTAGTGTAGCCAAAAAAATAGCTTTGTAAACTTGGGAATACATAACCAAGTGTAGCAGTTAAAATAAGTGTAAGAGAAGAAAAACAAATAGTTTGTATTAGCTATCTTTGAGAGCATTCTTCTCTACAACCTTGTAACTGAGCAGCTGTGTACTTTTGTATCACAGATTATTTCCGAAATAAAAACACTTCAGTTGGATCATCAAACAATCCAACTGAATTATTTATATCTTGTGTTTTTACTTATTCAGTTCAGTTTTATTTATAAGTGTTTTAAGTTTAAGAAAATATCAAGAATTGTATTCAACCCCCCTTCTACAATTCTGTTAGGTCATTTGGGATTAACACTTATATTCCAAGGACATTTATTATTCTAATATTTATATCGCGGTTAATAAAGACATAATAATAATTAAAGAAAATTCACATAACATATTTATTAATAATCAAAATGTCTTCCCTAAGAACATTATAGTATTGTCTCTAGGGCACAAATAATAACAATATTTAGAAAAGGATGGACTTTGTTAAAAAAAAATATATAATGTGTTTTAGCTGAAAAAATAATTGGTTATAAATAGGTATTTGATTATTTATATTTTAATATGTTAGGTCCTGATAAGTTTGTAGAAGGGGGGTTGAATACAAACTATACCGTTTTATCGAATTTGTTCTTTAAATGATTTAACTGTTAAGGAACAAATTGATGCGGAATAAAATGAAACAAGATTCAAGTTAAATAAAACTATATTAAACTTGAAGGGTGTTACAAATGGTACTGAATACAAGATTGAATCTCAAATAAATTAAAACAAATCTAGAATAAATTCGACATGAATTTATCTATTTTTGTAATAAAATGATTTAACAATATTTGATAATTTGAGATTCGTTCTAGGGATAAAAATCCGCTAGATAGTCAAAGCAATACAAGTAATCAACTTCTAGTGGTTTGGATTTAACAATACAAACTAGAATTAATTGCTTGAGAAGAAATAAGATTTAAAGCTTCTGTGTTCTTGAGTAAATGCTTCTGTGTTCTTTTCTTTTGTTTTCAACAACTGCGTTCTGCTGTCTGTCCTTCTTTGATTTTATATGAAAGCAAAAAGCCTTGTATGACCTGCCAATATTAGCTCGGTAGAACCTTGATGACAGTATGACCTACAAGTAAAACGTCCGGTATGACCTGAACCAAATCACCAACTCTCGGTATGACCAAGGAAAAAGATCTGTATGACCTGACACAATTGACTTATATGACCTGAGTAAAACTCGGTAGAACCTAAGGTGATAATACACTAGGTCATACCAATTCTACAAAGCAGGTCATACCGAGATTTTAAGAAAGAAAATCCTTTTAATTTATTTTAAATAGATTAAATTCTTGATTAAAATAATTCTTTTATAGAATTAAATTAATAAATAATTTAAACTACTATCATAACTAATTTAATAAATAAATTAATTCTGATAGAATTAATTTATTAATTAAATTAAATTAATAAATTTAAGGAAGATAATTTAAAAACCCTGCATTACTCTATCTTCTGAAAACCACTGAATATAGATGATTGAATTCCACTGATTGATGTCGTCATTCGATGCACTGTCTGGTTTCATGAATAACTGACTTCAATGATAATTCTTCATCTTTAAAACATTTAAAGCTGTGGCTTCTTTATTTTAGCTTTGACAAAACTCTGTATCCTGTACTTCTTCCGTCACCATCTGGAAATCTCTGTCACTGTAGTAAATCCACTATCTTGAATACTTCACTGAGGCTTGAACAATAAATTGAACTTCTTTCAATGTAGAATAACTTCAAGTCTGTAGATGACTTTAATTCTCCATTCTCTTGACAGATAAAACTATCTGAGATTCCTGTGACATATTAACTTATTATTTACTTATTACATACTTGTTTAAATTAAGTTGTTTCCTCGGAATATTAATAGGCCTAAACATATGCCTTTCAATCTCCCCCTATTTGTTTGTTAGAGAATAACAATCAAATACCTAGAGGATAACTCAACTAACTTAAACAAGAAATAGAAATGACTTTTAAGAGCCAAGTAAATAACAAGAAAAGTTCTGGATTTCATTTAACATTTTCCAGATTCAAACATTAAAGATAAATACAAGATAGATGTTCCTCTAGACTGAACACATATTTACATTGATCCTATCTTGAAATACCTAAGCTCTATACATATAACATTTACAGACTAGAGCTTCTTCAAATTTCAGACTCCATCATCTCTCCTTCTTCAAGTGCTTCAAGCAAATCCTTGTCCAGAATACGATCAGATTCAGAAGTAATACCACTAGGTCTGACAGGTTGAGCTGTGACTTTCTTCAGCCTATTCTTCATTTGATGATATCTCTTGATATTGGCAATGCAATAGTCTTGAATCAAATCAGCAACTTCTGTCTTCTCTTGTGTAGCAAACCCTGTTGTCCTCAACATATTCTCCATATAGACAAGATGCCTGGCAGGATAATCTTTCAAAGAGATGGGGTCCATACCACAAGTTTGAAGTGCCCTTCCTTTATAAAATTTAACTTCATATGGCACATCCACAACTTGAGGACTAGCCTTCATTGCAAAGTCTCTTAACTGATCATGCAGCAGCTCAGCTAATGGAGAAGTTCTTTTTACCTTGCACCTGAAGACCCCTAGTTCCGAGAGAGTTCTGCTTTCCAGAAGATTGAGAGACACTAAGAAGGTTCCCTCATTGTGAGTGTAAACATAGATCTTTAACTCCTCTCTAACTCTGTCATATCCAGTTGTGATCCTTGAAATCTCTGCATGAAGAGCTTTCATATATACTGTGTTGTCTGGATTGACCTGTCTGTACCTTTCCAACATCCCAAGAAACTTTGCATCATTATTAATTCCTTCTTGATGTGCAAACATTTCTCTTGCCTTGTCCCATTCCACTCCTTGCTTGAGCCTTACCTACAATTTTCTATCACTGACCTTCAGATTGTGAAGCCTTTGCTTTTCTTGTTGCTCAGCTTTTTGAATGACAAGATGCTTGGAAATGATGTCAGATACCTTTGCATTTTCCTCCTCTCTCCTCTTCAAATCAGCCTTTTGTCTCACCAACTCAGCTTCAAAGGCAGGATCCACTACAGGTTCATCTTCCCAGTCAGCATAGTCAGCCTCTCCTTCAACTTCTACCTCACCAAAGATATCTTCAGGGGCTTCGGATTCAACATCATCAAATACTCCCTCTTCACCTTGATAGTAGTCAACATCAGAAAAAGTTAACTTCTGCTTCCCTTTATCCTTTGCAGAACCAGAACCTCCAGCTTCTCCTCCTTGACCTTCTCCTCCTTGTAACTCCTTCTCCTTATTCTCCCCCTTAGTTGAGGAATCCTCTAAAGATTTAACTTTATCAGTTTTAGGATCCTCCTCTTTACCTTCTCCTTCTCCTTCACCATCCCTGTCACCATTGCCCCCTTCATCATCATCACCCTCAAAGAATTTCTTCTGTTCAGCATTGGGTTGATGTGAGACCTTGATCATAGTATACAGATGTTTCATGCCCTCGTTCAGATGTTGCAGTCCTCCTTCAATCTTGGTAAACCTCTCATCATTGAAGTACTGATTTTGGTCAATAGTATCTTGAAAGGAGTCTACTTTGGTTGAAATAATAGGAATCTGTTTGATAGCCTCCCTGATCTCAGCATTAGAAACCAGTAGTTCTGACATATCTGAAGCCATTAACACCTGTGATTCTTGAACAGCATTCAGCTTGGGGACCAATGTGACCTTCACTCCTTCTAACTCATCTCTAATATGACCCAGCTGATTAGTGACAGAGGTGGAAGAAGAAGACTGGTTAACCACTTGTGCTTTGAGAATTTCCTTTTCAGCCTGGGTCTCTTGAAGTTGTTTCTGTAAACCAGCTATTTGAGCCAATAATGAAGCAGTGTATGTGTCATTGTGTGCACTCATCTCAATTTCTCTCGATGGTGTTTCACTCACCTCACGTGCTTGTGTATCGCTCTGTGTTTGTCTCTCAGAACTAACCACTAGCTGTCTATCCATTGTTGGAGTTGAAGTACCTGCAGAAAAAATCACCATAGCCCCTTCTTGAGAGGTCACTGGTGGTGCAATGGGAGTTCGCGAATCCCAATCCATGGTAAAGTCCAAAAATTCATCAGAAATTGAAAACTGAATTGCTTCAGATATAGACTTACCATGTTGCCCTTCACTTTCTCCAGTTGAAACTGCGAGTGAAGAATCCCTTAGGGGAGCCAGAGATGTTCCCTCTGGGAGGGGAGAAAATGATTCTATTATTGTGGGCAAAGAACCAGATTTTCCCTCTGAAGCCTGTGAAGGCTCTTCTACCGTGACAATGGTAGGCACTGTTTCACCAATCATTCCTATGTGCTCTCCTCTCAGAGTGTCCTGTGCAAGAGTCTCTACTAATGTTTCAGAAGTGTTTTCTCCCATTGTGAGTAATGGGAGAGTGCTTGACTCTGTACAGAATGCCATGGCCTGATGGCGAATTTCAATAGATTCATCCTGTTGAGAGGATGTCTCTAGTAACTGTTCATTGGCCTTTTGAGAATCCATATCCTTTTGGGAGGATACAGACTGGCTAACAGATGCCTCAAGTAGTGTTCTTCTCTTCTTTAGTGGTGGAGGCAGAGCTGTGGGATCACTCATATTAAACTCTACTTCAAGCTGCTCTCTTGATCTTGTTGTAGCTGATTGTTCTAGGGGAGCGGTCAATGGATTTGACTCTGTGTGTGGCTCTATGACCGGGGACAGAGATTGTGGTTCTACAATCCCTTGGTCAATCCTAAGAACCTCTTGGGTTAGTGGAGTAGCTGAGAGAGGATATATTACCTGAAGTGCCATGGTGTTAGGAGGCGCCATTGAAGTTCCTGCTGACGAGGATCCAACCACTGGATGTTCAATAAAGAGTAAAGGTAATTGTGGTTGCAAAATCCCTCGCAGATATGATTGTGGAACTAGGGGTCTCCTTCCAGACTTTGAGCTTGTGGACAAAGTTGAGTAAATGAGAGGATTAGTATGTGCGGGGACTTGAAAATGAGTGTTTTGAAAAAGTGTTTTATGTTCATCAGAAAGAACATGGTTCAACACCAGAGAAAGGAAACGAGAATAAAAGCATCTAACTTTCTTTCCAGTTTCAATATCTCTAGGGTAATTGAAAATCCTCCTTATCAAGAGATCCCACACAAGAGTTCCTATGTCCAATTTCAGGTTATAAACAGCAGCATAGGCAATGTTTTGTAGTACAGAAGTGATGACTGGAAAGTTGTTTTTGGTAGAATTACTAAAAACTTTAGCTAGACAGTCAAAGAACAAATCCCACTCACATGCTAGATTACCCTTATTCAGACGAGGAAGAACAATATTTCCTTGGTAATCAATACTGTAATATCCGTGAATTTTATTATTTGATTAAATGATATATTTAATCTAAAATATTTATTTTGGAATATTGGAATATTATTATATGATATTTAGTGTGTGATTATGTGCTAAATGGTGAGTCAGAAGCCCCTTTCAAAAATTTCGTCATTTGGAATTTTCTTCAAATTTGAGCCGTTTTGATAATTCAAGGCCCCGTTGAAATTTCGTACATTCATTTTTAATTCTTCGTCTTTCGTATTTGAATCGTTATCGAAAGGGTTATGGGATTCTATTTAACCCTACCTATTTGATTCTGCAAATCAATTTCAATTTTTGATCCGAAAAAGGAAAAATCGTTCCGAACCCTAATTGCTTAAGGGGACGGATTTATCGTTCTATATCAATATTGAAGTTGTTATAGCCCTAGTATTCTTGAGCATTAGTTATATAATGATATATATCAATTTGGATAATCATCAACCTTTTTAACCCCTTATTTTTCGTAAAACGTGTTTTTGACCTAATTAGGGTTTTTAAACGATCTAACGAATCAATATCGATCCAAAAATGTTATTTGGGGTATTATTTTTCCAGAAATATAAAAAGACAAATCAGACTTCATAACTCATAGCAAATCTTCAGCAATTACTCAAAAAATCCGAAATTCCCAAAAATTATTTTTGTGTTCTTGATCTTCAATCAATTCGTTCTAAGTGTTATTGAAGTCCAAATTTGAAGTTCTTATACTCAAATCAAAGCTCCAAAAATCTAGTTTCAGAATCTTCCAACCTCATCATCATCTGGTAAGTATTCGATTTTATATTGATTTTACAAGTTTCGAATTATAACTAGGGTTCTTGATTCGATTTGGGGATTTTCATTCTGTTGATTCTCCGTTCAATTGGTTGCTTCTAACATGTTCCTAGGGTTCTAATTAGCAAGAATCCATGCTTTAATTTCATGTTTATGTTCAATTTAGTCGGGTTTTGATTTCGGGTTTTGACCCGATTTCTTCTTTCGATTCGTACGTTCTTGATATTGATCTGACATTGTTTTTGATAAAGGGCTTTTATTGTATGAGTTATAAGCTTCATTTTGGTATATTAATCTTTGAGTTTCATGTACGGAATAGGTAGATCGGGTTTCCGGCCGAGGTCGTTGCCGGAGAATTCTTTGAACGGATTCTGGGCACGATTCCGGCTAGGGACAGATGTTTTGATGTGTGGGTTTTGTTTGGCTTGAAAAGGCGAACAAAAGCCCTCTGGTTTGATTTGTGTTTGGACGGAATCGAAGAATTCCGGCGGCCGGAGACCGGCCGGATTCTGGAAAACCCAGAATCTGGTGGGTTGTTCTTGGCGACCCGGAATTGTTCTTCCCGACCCGTTTACCCGATTTTTCGACCCGGTTTCAATCTTCAAAACCCTAATTCATTTTCAGAAAACTGTTTTTGAATTTTATTTTTAAATTTAATTCGAAAATAGTTTAAAAACTTTAAAAATTCATATTTTTATTTTAAAAATATATTTTTATATCAGAAAAATTCTGATAAATTATATTTATTATTTTAAATCCGAAAATTGATTAAACTTAATTATTTTAATTATTTTTATTTAATAATTAATTTATTAATTAATTGGTTAATTCTTTTAATCAATTAATTCTTAAAAATTAATTATTAATTAGATTTAATTAATTAAAAATTCAGTTTAATTATTTTCAAGCCTATTTAATTATTTAAAAATAGCTTGAGTATTTAAAGAGTGTCAATTAATTTTATTAATTGATTTATTTTCATTTAAATGTTTATATTGGATTTAAAAATCCGATTTTTGATTTAAAAATTAGTAATGACTTATTAAAATTCGAATAAGTTCCGTATGATGTTTTAAAAATGTTTATAAGTGCTATATGGTTCATATTAATTGTGTGTTGTGTTTTATAGTCTGTATATGCCCGTACTAGGGCAAATATCTGAGTTTTAAATATCGTAAACTATACCGAACGTCCGATACGTAACCAGTTACTTGTTTAAATGTGATTATTGGTTGAATAAGTGTCGAGAGTAGAACGAGAATAGTTAGACTTATTGTGATGAGTTGTTTAATTATAGAATCGAGTTCCCGGAGCAAGGGAAAGGGGAAAGTAGAGTGAGCAGAGTCGATCCGACAGCAGCTTAGACCAGGCAAGTATCTGTGCCCTTACTTGTGATAAAATTTATTATTGTCTTGATTACTTGAATACCGTTATCCCCAGAACAATTCAAATTATCAATCTTTTAACCGCATTTGGACAACTGATTCCATTTCCTTAGAGATTCTTGATTCTTTGATTTGATCTGCATCGGAAACCCTTATTTCCAATTCACTTGATTATTGTTTACCACCTATTGTTGTTATTTATCATCCTTTGATTATCATTGACAACCATTGATTATTTGACTTCCATCTTGACTACCGATTACGGTCATTGATTAACGATTACCAATATTGATTTCCTTATTGAATGAGTACACTGTACCATTGAAATTACTCCATGATTCTTTCTCGATCTTCGTTGATACTGAACAGTTGAAGCTCTTTTGCAATTACTATACATTCAGTTTATCTTATTGAGCATGTTATTGTTTATACCCTATTATAGATTTGGCATGTGTTTTTAAAAATGGACCAGTAATTGGTCGGGCCATATTTATGGTCGGAATAACTTAAGGCCCAGATTGGCCTGGGATCCAGTAGAGGACTATGACATGAGCTAGTCCGGGGTTGATGCGTGGCTGGCCAGCAGCATAACCTTTGATTTGAATAAAATGTATAAGCCAAATTCTAATTCTTTACTTCAATCATTATTGATACAAAGCATGTGTTAGCTAAATATTGTTGATTCTGATATCATAAATTCATATCCTTACAACTGTGATAGAAATGATTCGTTGATGTTTGCTGAGCAATTTTTGGCTCACTCTTGCTTGTTGTTTTCTAACCCTATTCCAGTGAAGCGAGAGTATGAGTTGGCATAGCGTGACCGATAGTTCACCAGCAGCCAGGAGAGCCCCTCGAGTCATTGTTATTGGCAGGGTAGTTGTTGTTTTGCTTTTCTAGATTAATGTCTAGATTTGAACTTTAGTTGTGATGTAATAACTCTGATAAAACTGGTATTGTAATAATAAAAGATTGTAGTAGCTTGTGTTCATTGCCATAATCTGGATGCGGTCTTGGTCAAGGGGTAATTGTGTCTTTATATATATTATGCATGTGTTAAATAGTGTTCCGTTGGTCGGATGACTCCTCAAATCTGTACCCCGGGTTTGGAGGGCGTCACAAATACTAGAGAAAAATTGAACTAACTCGGCATCAGTAGGGAATCTATCAAAGTTATCAAGTGGAAAATGAAGCACTTGACAAAAAATCTCCTTAGTTACTGTGTACTGACGATCAGAAATAGTGAATGTGAAAGATCGCATATCTCCAGCAACAACAGCAGTTAAGCATAATAGACGAAGGGGTTCAATCTTTAAATCAACAGAAGCAGTGATAGCATAGCTAACAATTGATTGTTCATTTAAAAAACGAATCCACGGCCTAAAACGTTCAACAGAACAGTTAAGGGGATCAAAATAGCCAACGTAATTATTAAAACGTTCAACAACAAACTCAGCAGCCATTTGAAATTTAATAATAAAAATAGTGAAAAATAATAATAATAATACTAGAATAAAACAGCAATTAATAATAATATTAATCAGAAAAGAAATAAAATCCCAAGAAATTCACAAGAAAAATTTGCAATAGTTCGTTGTTCTAAGAATAAAACACAAACTAGAGCAAAGTTAACTAAGTAAAAACTTGAGTTAGAAAGGAATGAGGAGAAAAAGAACCTGAGGTGCCTGGTATTTATAGAGAAGGAATCTGAAGAGCTCGGTATGACCTAAGGGCAGGTCATACCGAGTTTTTTAAACCAGGTCATACCGAGTTTCTACAGGTCATACCGAGAAACTTAATTAATTAAAAAAAACAAAAGAAAATATATATATACACCAGTATGACCTTAAAAGAGGTCATACCAAGAAACAATATGACCTGGGAGAAGGTCATACCGAGAAAATCAAACTAATAAACTGAATATGTAAAAAAAACATAAATAAAATCCAATATGACCTGACAAGAGGTCATACCGAGTTTATTTACAAGATAATATAAACAGAATAATAAAATCATGCCAATATGACCAAAAGGGCAGGTCATACCGAGCTATAAACTAACAGAAGCAGCAAAAACTTAGAAATAATTCACCTTATATTCTAAAAACAGTTTAAACCTACTGCATAAAAATAACAAAAACTTAAAATTACCATAAACCTGCATAAAAATCTGAACAAAAATATTTATAATCTGAAAATAACTTAAATGATTCTAAATAAATATATTTTCAATAAAAATACATTTCTCCATGGAAAATGAGAAAAATATTTTTTAAAGAAATTAAATTATTCAGAATATTTAAATTAACAAGCTTTATACAATAAACATGGATTGGCAATATTTAACATCTTAAAATCAACAAGAGAAAATGATTTAGTTAAGAACAAACCTGGAGATATTATCAATCACTAAGACTGTTCAACATACCCAATTTACCAACTAACCTGATAAATGTGGATTCGTCAACAGATTTAGTGAAAATATCTGCAGTCTGTTCTTCAGTGGGTATAAAGTGCAACTCCACTGTTCCATCCATAACATGCTCTCTGATAAAATGATACCTGATATCAATGTGCTTTGTTCTCGAGTGCTGCACAGGGTTGTTGGAGATTGCTATGGCACTTGTATTATCACAAAATATGGGAATTTTGTCTAAGGCAAAGCCATAGTCCTTTAATTGATTCCGTATCCATAAGATCTGAGCACAACAGCTTCCAGCAGCAATATATTCAGCTTCTGCTGTTGAATTGGAAACTGTTTGCTGTTTCTTGCTATACCAGGAAATCAACCTACCTCCTAGGAATTGACAACTCCCAGAGGTGCTTTTTCTATCCACAACACTACCTGCATAATCAGAATCTGTATATCCAACAAGATTAAAACCAGAATCTTTAGGGTACCAGATACCTAGATTAGGTGTACCCTTAAGATATCTCAAGATTCTTTTCACAGCAACGAGATGAACATCTCTAGGGTCCGCTTGGAACCTTGCACACAAGCATGTAGCATACATAATATCTGGTCTACTAGCAGTAAGATAGAGTAAGGAGCCAATCATACCTCTGTAGCTTGTAACATCTACCTTGATAGATTTGTCAGAAGCTCCAAGTTTGATTGCTGTTGAAGATGGAGTCCTTGCTGATGCTGAATCCTCCATGTGATACTTCTTGAGGAGTTCTTTGAGATACTTGGATTGACAAATAAATATACCATTTGACCTTTGACTTACTTGCAATCCAAGAAAGAACTTCAGCTCACCCAACATACTCATTTCAAACTTACTCTGCATTAGCTCAGCAAATCTCTTACAGAGATTATCATTAGTAGACCCAAATATGATGTCATCCACATAGACTTGGACTAATATCATATCATTTTTGTGTTTCTTTGAAAAAAGAGTTTTGTCTATGATACCTCTAACAAAACCATTTTCTAAAAGAAAACCAGAGAGAGTGTCATACCATTTTCTTGGGGCTTGTTTGAGACCATAGATAGCCTTGAAGAGAAAGTACACAAAGTCCAGCAACTCCTGATTTTCAAAGCCAGGGGGCTGTTCCACATACACTTCTTCATCAAGTTCACCATTCAGGAATGCACTCTTAACATCCATTTGATAGACTTTAAAATTGGAATAAGCAGCAAATGCTAATAACATCCTGATGGCCTCAAGTCTAGCCACTGGTGCATAGGTTTCATCATAATGGATGCCATTGTGCAACCAGTCTTGCCTTGTTCCTAGTAACAATGCCATCCTCATCTAGCTTGTTTCTGTATACCCATCTTGTACCAACTACTTTCTTGTTCTTTGGCCTGGGTACCAGTTTCCAGACTTGCTGTTGTTCAAACTGATTGAGTTCATCTTGCATAGCAATCACCCAATCTGGATCAGTCAGTGCTTCCTCAGTTTTCTTTGGCTCCATTTTAGATAGAAATGCTGAGAAAAGACATTCATTCTGAGAAGCTCTTCTAGTTTTAACTCCAACATCTGGATCACCAATGATCAACTCAAAAGGATGAGCTCTATTCCAAACAGTCTGTCTTGGAAGATTTGATCTTGATGATTCACCTTGAAATTCACTTTGATGTTGTGAGTGACTAGCTGATCCTTCATTTGCTCCCCCTGAGTTGTTGCCTGTTTGCCTTGATGATCCTTCTCCAGTGCTGGTGGTATCTCCATTGTTACCAGTGTTTCCACCACCATCACCATGATCATTATCATCATTGTTATTATCATCACCAGCAATAACTTCAGGTGGGGCTTCATCATCTGATTCTGAGTCTGGCAAGTTATCAAACTTCAGCTTTTCAGATGAGTCTTCTTTTTGGATACTGGGGAACTTAGTGTCATCAAAAGTAACATTGACACTTTCCTTTACTGTGTGACTGCCAACCATATAGACCCTGTAAGATCTTCTGGAATATCCAACAAAAATAGCTTCTTGTGCCTTTGCATCAAACTTGCCACGTTTAACATTGTCATCTATAAGCACAAAGCATTTTGCTCCAAATACATGAAAGTACTTGACAGTTGGTTTCTTGTTGCTCATGATCTCGTACGGAGTCTTCATTAAGTCCTTGTTGATTAACGTTCGATTCTGAGTATAACAAGCTGTATTCGCTGCTTCAGCCCAAAAGTACGTTGGAAGTTTGGACTCACTAAGCATAGTCCTAGCTGCTTCAATCAATGTACGATTCTTTCTTTCCACTACTCCATTTTGTTGAGGAGTTCTAGGGGCAGAATACTGTCTTGTTATTCCTTTATCAGCACAAAAATCAGTTAGAATGGCATTCTTGAATTCCGTACCATTATCTGACCTTATGGCTCTAACAGGGAATCTAGAATCCAGCTCAATCAACTTTACATGGCCAATCACCAGGAATGGGGTCTCATCCTTGGAATGTAGGAATAAAACCCATGTATATTTTGAATAGTCATCAACAATCACAAGTGCATATTGTTTCTTTGACATGGACATCACATTAACTTGAAGAGCAGTGTGACGCCCTCCAAACCCGGGGTACAGATTTGAGGAGTCATCCGACCAACGGAACACTATTTAACACATGCATAATATATATAAAGACACAATTACCCCTTGACCAAGACCGCATCCAGATTATGGCAATGAACACAAGCTACTACAATCTTTTATTATTACAATACCAGTTTTATCAGAGTTATTACATCACAACTAAAGTTCAAATCTAGACATTAATCTAGAAAAGCAAAACAACAACTACCCTGCCAATAACAATGACTCGAGGGGCTCTCCTGGCTGCTGGTGAACTATCGGTCACGCTATGCCAACTCATACTCTCGCTTCACTGGAATAGGGTTAGAAAACAACAAGCAAGAGTGAGCCAAAAATTGCTCAACAAACATCAACGAATCATTTCTATCACAGTTGTAAGGATATGAATTTATGATATCAGAATCAACAATATTTAGCTAACACATGCTTTGTATCAATAATGATTGAAGTAAAGAATTAGAATTTGGCTTATACATTTTATTCAAATCAAAGGTTGTGCTGCTGGCCAGCCACACATCAACCCCGGACTAGCTCATGTCATAGTCCTCTACTGGATCCCAGGCCAATCTGGGCCTTAAGTTATTCCGACCATAAATATGGCCCGACCAATTACTGGTCCATTTTTAAAAACACATGCCAAATCTATAATAGGGTATAAACAATAACATGCTCAATAAGATAAACTGAATGTATAGTAATTGCAAAAGAGCTTCAACTGTTCAGTATCAACGAAGATCGAGAAAGAATCATGGAGTAATTTCAATGGTACAGTGTACTCATTCAATAAGGAAATCAATATTGGTAATCGTTAATCAATGACCGTAATCGGTAGTCAAGATGGAAGTCAAATAATCAATGGTTGTCAATGATAATCAAAGGATGATAAATAACAACAATAGGTGGTAAACAATAATCAAGTGAATTGGAAATAAGGGTTTCCGATGCAGATCAAATCAAAGAATCAAGAATCTCTAAGGAAATGGAATCAGTTGTCCAAATGCGGTTAAAAGATTGATAATTTGAATTGTTCTGGGGATAACGGTATTCAAGTAATCAAGACAATAATAAATTTTATCACAAGTAAGGGCACAGATACTTGCCTGGTCTAAGCTGCTGTCGGATCGACTCTGCTCACTCTACTTTCCCCTTTCCCTTGCTCCGGGAACTCGATTCTATAATTAAACAACTCATCACAATAAGTCTAACTATTCTCGTTCTACTCTCGACACTTATTCAACCAATAATCACATTTAAACAAGTAACCGGTTACGTATCGGACGTCCGGTCTAGTTTACGATATTTAAAACTCAGATATTTGCCCTAGTACGGGCATATACATACTATAAAACACAACACACAATTAATATGAACCATATAGCACTTATAAACATTTTTAAAACATCATACGGAACTTATTCGAATTTTCATAAGTCATTACTAATTTTTAAATCAAAAATCGGATTTTTAAATCCAATATAAACATTTAAATGAAAATAAATCAATTAATAAAATTAATTGACACTCTTTAAATACTCAAGCTATTTTTAAATAATTAAATAGGCTTGAAAATAATTAAACTGAATTTTTAATTAATTAAATCTAATTAATAATTAATTTTTAAGAATTAATTGATTAAAAGAATTAACCAATTAATTAATAAATTAATTATTAATTAAAAATAATTAAAATAATTAAGTTTAATCAATTTTCGATTTAAAATAATAAATATAATTTATCAGAATTTTTCTGATATTAAAATATATTTTTAAAATAGAAATATGAATTTTTAAAGTTTTTAAACTATTTTCGAATTAAATTTAAAAATAAAATTCAAAAACAGTTTTCTGAAAATGAATTAGGGTTTTGAAGATTGAAACCGGGTCGAAAAATCGGGTAAACGGGTCGGGAAGAACAATTCCGGGTCGCCAAGAACAACCCACCGGATTCTGGGTTTTCCAGAATCCGGTCGGTCTCCGGCCGCCGGAATTCTTCGATTCCGTCCAAACACAAATCAAACCAGAGGGCTTTTGTTCGCCTTTTCAAGCCAAACAAAACCCACACATCAAAACATCTGTCCCTAGCCGGAATCGTGCCCAGAATCCGTTCAAAGAATTCTCCGGCAACGACCTCGGCCGGAAACCCGATCTACCTATTCCGTACATGAAACTCAAAGATTAATATACCAAAATGAAGCTTATAACTCATACAATAAAAGCCCTTTATCAAAAACAATGTCAGATCAATATCAAGAACGTACGAATCGAAAGAAGAAATCGGGTCAAAACCCGAAATCAAAACCCGACTAAATTGAACATAAACATGAAATTAAAGCATGGATTCTTGCTAATTAGAACCCTAGAAACATGTTAGAAGCAACCAATTGAACGGAGAATCAACAGAATGAAAATCCCCAAATCGAATCAAGAACCCTAGTTATAATTCGAAACTTGTAAAATCAATATAAAATCGAATACTTACCAGATGATGATGAGGTTGGAAGATTCTGAAACTAGATTTTTGGAGCTTTGATTTGAGTATAAGAACTTCAAATTTGGACTTCAATAACACTTAGAACGAATTGATTGAAGATCAAGAACACAAAAATAATTTTTGGGAATTTCGGATTTTTTGAGTAATTGCTGAAGATTTGCTATGAGTTATGAAGTCTGATTTGTCTTTTTATATTTCTGGAAAAATAATACCCCAAATAACATTTTTGGATCGATATTGATTCGTTAGATCGTTTAAAACCCTAATTAGGTCAAAAACACGTTTTACGAAAAATAAGGGGTTAAAAAGGTTGATGATTATCCAAATTGATATATATCATTATATAACTAATGCTCAAGAATACTAGGGCTATAACAACTTCAATATTGATATAGAACGATAAATCCGTCCCCTTAAGCAATTAGGGTTCGGAACGATTTTTCCTTCTTCGGATCAAAAATTGAAATTGATTTGCAGAATCAAATAGGTAGGGTTAAATAGAATCCCATAACCCTTTCGATAACGATTCGAATACGAAAGACGAAGAATTAAAAATGAATGTACAAAATTTCAACGGGGCCTTGAATTATCAAAACGGCTCAAATTTGAAGAAAATTCCAAATGACGAAATTTTTTGAAAGGGGCTTCTGACTCACCATTTAGCACATAATCACACACTAAATATCATATAATAATATTCCAATATTCCAAAATAAATATTTTAGATTAAATATATCATTTAATCAAATAATAAAATTCACGGATATTACATCCTTCCCCCCTTAATAGGATTCTGTCCTCAGAATCAGATCAAGGAAACAACTGGGGATACTTCTCTAACATCTCACTCTCTAACTCCCAAGTAGACTCTTCTACTTTAGGATTCCTCCACAAAACTCTCACTAACGCTACTGTCTTATTCCTTAGTACTTTCTCCTTACGATCCAATATCTGAATCGGTCGTTCTACATATGATAAATCTGCCTGGACCTCTATGGGTTCATACTCTATTACATGATTCGAATCTGGTCGATACTTCTTAAGCATAGATACATGAAATACATTATGAACGTGCTGCATATGCGGTGGCAATGCCAACTCGTAAGCTACTTCGCCCACTTTCTTCAAAATCTCAAACGGCCCAACATATCTCGGACTCAACTTCCTTTTCTTTCCAAACCTAACTAATCCTTTCCATGGTGAAACTTTTAGTAACACTTGCTCTCCTTCTTCGAATCCCACATCCTTTCTGGCTAGATCCGCATACTTTTTCTGTCGGTCTTGAGCTGTTATCAATCTTCTCTGAATCAATTGAACCACTTCTTTTGTTCGTTGTACTAGTTCTGGTCCTATCATTTTCCGTTCACCAACTTCTTCCCAATATACCGGAGATCGACACTTTCGTCCATACAGAGCTTCGTAAGGTGGCATTCCGATGCTCGCGTGAAAACTATTATTATATGAAAATTCCACCAAGGGTAGATGATCGTCCCAACTGCCTTCAAAGTCAAGTGCACATGTCCTAAGCATATCTTCAATAGTCTGAATTATCCTTTCGCTTTGACCGTCCGTCTGCGGATGATAAGCCGTACTCATTCTCAACTCGGTGCCTAAACACTCTTGAAAACTCCTCCAAAATCTTGAATTGAATCGAGGGTCTCTATCAGACACTATCGATACTAGAACTCCATGTCGTACTACGATTTCTTTTATGTAAATATGAACTAACTTATCCAGCGAGAATCTCTCGTTAATCGGAAGAAAATGCGCAGATTTCGTCAATCGATCCACGATAACCCAGATGGCATCATGGTTAGCTTTTGTTCTAGGCAATCCTACTACAAAGTCCATCGCAATGTGTTCCCACTTCCATTCGGGAATTTCCAATGGTTGAAGTAATCCACTTGGTCTCTGATGTTCCGCCTTAACTCTTTGACACGTAAAGCATTTACTTACCCATTCCGCAATCTCTCTCTTCATATCTGGCCACCAAAAGTTCGTCTTAAGATCTCGATACATTTTCGTACTCCCTGGATGAATTGAATACTTCGAGTTATGTGCTTCGTGCAAAATCTCACTTTTCAGTTCCGTTACGTTAGGTATCCATATCCGAGAAGCAAATCTCAAGATCCCTTTGTCGTCCGGTTGGCTACATATTTCCTCACCTGTCATTTTACTCACATCATCATTCATAACTCGCTCTTGGCACTTCCGTATTTTCTCCAACAATTCAGGTTGAAACGCCATGGTATAAATCATTTCCGTCGCGTCCTTCGGATTAATTACTTCGATTTCTAACTTCTCAAATTCCTTGTATAACTCTTTGGTCATCATTAGTGTATTTAATCTCTCTTTTCTGCTCAATGCATCTGCTACCACATTTGCCTTGCCGGGATGATAGTTGATAGAAACGTCGTAGTCCTTGATTAGTTCTAACCATCTTCGTTGCCTCATGTTCAGCTCTTTCTGAGTAAAGATATACTTCAAACTTTTGTGATCGGTGTAAATTTCACATCTCTCTCCATACAAGTAGTGTCTCCATATCTTCAAAGCAAACACAATAGCTGCTAACTCCAAATCGTGTGTAGGGTACTTCTGTTCGTGGGGTCTCAACTGTCTTGACGCATAAGCAATCACCTTGTCATGTTGCATAAGTACGCATCCTAATCCTTTGTACGACGCATCACTATAGATTACGAAATGACCTTGATCGTCTGGTAACATCAATACCGGTGCCGTAGTTAGTCTTTTCTTTAACTCTTGGAAGCCTTCTTCGCATTTATCGTTCCATATGAATCGCTCGCTTTTCCTTGTCAGCTTGGTCATTGGAGTAGCTATCTTCGCAAAATCTTGCACAAATCTCCGGTAGTATCCGGCTAATCCCAAGAAACTTCTGACTTCAGTCGGTGTCCTTGGTCTCTCCCAATCTTTCACTGCCTCTATCTTTGCTGGGTCCACTTTGATGCCTTCGCTGCTCACCACGTGTCCTAAGAAATGAACTTCTTTCAACCAGAATTCACACTTGGAAAACTTCGCGTATAGTCTTTCTTGTCTTAACGTTTCTAACACAATTCGCAACTGGTCTGCATGCTCTTCTTCTGTCCTTGAGTATATCAAGATGTCGTCGATGAATACCACTACAAACTTGTCCAAATATCTCTTGAAAATCCTGTTCATTAGGTCCATAAAAGCTGCGGGTGCATTCGTTAGTCCAAACGCCATTACTAAGAATTCATAGTGCCCATACCTTGTTCGAAAGGCTGTCTTCGGTATGTCGTCTGGTCTAATCTTCAATTGGTGATATCCTGACCGTAGGTCGATCTTTGAAAAATGTACCGCTCCCTTCAGCTGGTCAAACAGATCATCTATTCGAGGTAACGGATACTTGTTCTTAATGGTCAGCTTGTTCAACTCCCGATAGTCTATACACAATCTCATGCTTCCATCCTTTTTCTTGACAAACAGTACTGGTGCTCCCCACGGTGAAACGCTGGGTCTAATAATTCCTTTTTCTAGCAAATCTTGCAGTTGATCAGCCAATTCCTTCATCTCCACTGGTGCCATTCTGTAAGGGGCCTTAGATACTGGCTCCGCGCCTGGTACTAAGTCTATCGCAAATTCAATCTCTCTATCTGGAGGTAAACCTGGTAATTCTTCCGGAAAAACATCTGGAAACTCATTTACGACTGGAATATCTTCTAACTTAGAAACTTCCTTATCTATATCTATCACATAAGCTAGATACGCCTCACAACCTTGCCTTAATAACCTCTTAGCCTGAATCATCGTCAGGAACCTCTTTCTTTGTTTCTCTCCTCTAAATATTATCTCTTTCTTTTCTAGGGTAATCAAAGTAACCCTCTTATTCTTACAATCAATACTTGCATCATGCTCAGTCAACCAATCCATCCCTAATATCACATCAAATTCACCTAACTTAAAAGGTAACAAGTCAACATAAAAACGATTTCCCAAAATCTCTATCTCACAACGGGGATAATATGAACTGACCGCGATACGATCCTGATTAGCTATCTCTATAGTCAACACTCCACCTAAAGGTTTCATTACGCAATTCAATCTACGAGCAAACGTTTCAGAAATAAAAGACTTCGTCGCTCCTGAATCTATTAACACTTGTGCAGGAATAGAATTTACTAGAAGTGTACCTGCCACCACGTCGGAATCTCTCACTGCTTCTCCCATTGACATATTTTAGGTCCTGGCTAACGGCTGGACGTTAACAACTGGGGGTGCTTCAATTGCCCGAATCATATTGTTCACGGTTGCTGGTGCTCTGCAGTCCTTAATCATGTGACCTGGTTTCTTACACCGATGACACACGATGCCTATCTTGCAATCCCGGGAATAATGTCCCTTCTGATTGCATTTAAAGCATGTGACATTCAATCGATGGCATATCCCTAGATGTCGCTTCCCGCATGTCTTGCATTCTGGTAGTGGGGGTCTAGAAAGTCCCTGCTGACTGCCGGTTAGTAGACGGTTATCTTGTCCTACATTTCCGGTGTCTGGTTTCCTAAAACTTGTATTCCTTCCGTGCTGAAATCCCAGTTTCTTATTTGCTTGCCCTTGAAAACTTCCCTGCTGCTGTCCCTTATCGGGTATCCCTGCTTTCCTTTTCTTGTTCTCCCTCTCTTTCATGTAAGAATCACTCTCTGTCTTCGCAATCATTGCCTTTTGGACCACCGCTGCATAGGTGTCCAACTCCAATACAGCTAACTTACTACGAATCCAAGACCTCAGTCCCTGCTGGAACCTCTTGGCCTTCTTCTTTTCCGTATCCACATAGGTTGGAACAAACCTTGACAACTCCGTAAACCTTGTTTCATATTGGGGCACTGTCATGCTTCCCTGCTTTAATTCCAAAAACTTCAATTCCATCTGATCTCTCATATAGTCCGGAAAATACCTTTCCAAAAACAACTCTGTAAATCTTGCCCACGTAATTAATCCTTCGGGCTCCATAGCCCTACTCGTTTCCCACCAATAACTGGCCTCGTTCTTCAGAAAATAGCTTGCATACTCCGTCTTCTTATCCTCTGTCACCTCTATCAAGGTAAAAGCCTTTTCCATCTCTTTCAACCATGCCTTAGCCTCTACAGGGTCTGCTGATCCTTTAAATTCTGGAGGTTTTGCTGCCTGGAAAGATTTGAACGTAACTGCCGGTGCTGCTTGCTGGTGCTGTTGTTGATGTTGCTGATGCTGATGTTGCTGATGCTGTTGCTGCTGTTCTAAGAGCTGTTGCTGAAATGCACGTTGCTGCTGTGCTAATGCGGCAGTCTGTTGAGTAAGGGTATTTAACAACTGGATTACCATCGGGTCCACGCGGCCCGTGGGAGGTGTATTTTGTTGACCTTCTTGGTCAGAGGTATCAGTTGAACGGGTTTGTCGTCTAGGAGCCATATCGCTGATGAATAAACAATAATTGGCTTAATCAAACAGTTCATATAAGAGAAGGAAGGATCACAATTGATATCTCGAAGGTTTACAGATCTTCTCAACGGTGTATGGATACACTCGTTGCAATAAGTAGAATAACAGTTATGATGCTGGAAATGAATGACAGGGGAATAAATATAGTTCTATAAAAGAGGTTTATCATATATATATAGATAGAGTTGGTACAAGCGTAGAACGCTTCAAAAGAAAATATATCATGGCTGAACCATAACTGCCGACCAGCAATACAACAACAAAAATGCAACAACAACCCGAGGCGTTCCTATAAGCCCGGTGCACTGCTGATTCTACAATATGCATCTATATACTAACTATCTAGAAACCATACATCCATGTCACATCTGTCTGCTACTAATACCTGCTCACAGATCACCTGCTCCTGCCGGCCATAACGGGGGTCCTGAAATCTCTGCAATCTCACTCATCGCATAATCCAAAATCTGTCTCATCCCTGCTACTGTCTCTCCCTCTCGACTAGAAGCTAATCCGTGCAATCGAGTCTCAACCAAAGTCCTCGTAACCCTAAACCTCATCTGAATGTCTCTCATCTGATCTCTAAGTCTGTCTCTCTCTCTGACAGCGGCTGCCTCGATCGAACGAATCCTACCCATCTCCATAACCTGTCCATAAAGGTACTCCTTCTCTCTACTCACCCTCTGATACACATGGTGTGGAACTGGTGGCTCACATAACTGATACAAAGGCCCACAAACTGATGCCTGAGACATTGGTGCTGGGGCTACTTGTCGGAGTGGAATAGGACAAGGTATCTGATCTCTCCTGACTACTGGGTCCTGATGCATAGGCTGATATCGCACTGGCCGAGACGGTCCTGCTCTCTCAACGGGTGTAGGTATCTCTGCTATCGTATCCTCGGAAGGGTCTGAGTCTGAACTAGAACTAGGGGGCTGCAATTATAACCACATTTAATTACTACGCGTAATATCCCTAGTTGACCTCCTAATATCCTTACGTGAATTCCTAACTCTCTATGTTATCCTGGACCCTAAGTCCTAACTTGTTTCAAATGCCATAACCTGTTGCTCTGATACCAACTGTGACGCCCTCCAAACCCGGGTACAGATTTGAGGAGTCATCCGACCAACGGAACACTATTTAACACATGCATAATATATATAAAGACACAATTACCCCTTGACCAAGACCGCATCCAGATTATTGCAATGAACACAAGCTACTACAATCTTTTATTATTACAATACCAGTTTTATCAGAGTTATTACATCACAACTAAAGTTCAAATCTAGACATTAATCTAGAAAAGCAAAACAACAACTACCCTGCCAATAACAATGACTCGAGGGGCTCTCCTGGCTGCTGGTGAACTATCGGTCACGCTATGCCAACTCATACTCTCGCTTCACTGGAATAGGGTTAGAAAACAACAAGCAAGAGTGAGCCAAAAATTGCTCAGCAAACATCAACGAATCATTTCTATCACAGTTGTAAGGATATGAATTTATGATATCAGAATCAACAATATTTAGCTAACACATGCTTTGTATCAATAATGATTGAAGTAAAGAATTAGAATTTGGCTTATACATTTTATTCAAATCAAAGGTTGTGCTGCTGGCCAGCCACGCATCAACCCCGGACTAGCTCATGTCATAGTCCTCTACTGGATCCCAGGCCAATCTGGGCCTTAAGTTATTCCGACCATAAATATGGCCCGACCAATTACTGGTCCATTTTTAAAAACACATGCCAAATCTATAATAGGGTATAAACAATAACATGCTCAATAAGATAAACTGAATGTATAGTAATTGCAAAAGAGCTTCAACTGTTCAGTATCAACGAAGATCGAGAAAGAATCATGGAGTAATTTCAATGGTACAGTGTACTCATTCAATAAGGAAATCAATATTGGTAATCGTTAATCAATGACCGTAATCGGTAGTCAAGATGGAAGTCAAATAATCAATGGTTGTCAATGATAATCAAAGGATGATAAATAACAACAATAGGTGGTAAACAATAATCAAGTGAATTGGAAATAAGGGTTTCCGATGCAGATCAAATCAAAGAATCAAGAATCTCTAAGGAAATGGAATCAGTTGTCCAAATGCGGTTAAAAGATTGATAATTTGAATTGTTCTGGGGATAACAGTATTCAAGTAATCAAGACAATAATAAATTTTATCACAAGTAAGGGCACAGATACTTGCCTGGTCTAAGCTGCTGTCGGATCGACTCTGCTCACTCTACTTTCCCCTTTCCCTTGCTCCGGGAACTCGATTCTATAATTAAACAACTCATCACAATAAGTCTAACTATTCTCGTTCTACTCTCGACACTTATTCAACCAATAATCACATTTAAACAAGTAACCGGTTACGTATCGGACGTCCGGTCTAGTTTACGATATTTAAAACTCAGATATTTGCCCTAGTACGGGCATATACAGACTATAAAACACAACACACAATTAATATGAACCATATAGCACTTATAAACATTTTTAAAACATCATACGGAACTTATTCGAATTTTCATAAGTCATTACTAATTTTTAAATCAAAAATCGGATTTTTAAATCCAATATAAACATTTAAATGAAAATAAATCAATTAATAAAATTAATTGACACTCTTTAAATACTCAAGCTATTTTTAAATAATTAAATAGGCTTGAAAATAATTAAACTGAATTTTTAATTAATTAAATCTAATTAATAATTAATTTTTAAGAATTAATTGATTAAAAGAATTAACCAATTAATTAATAAATTAATTATTAATTAAAAATAATTAAAATAATTAAGTTTAATCAATTTTCGGATTTAAAATAATAAATATAATTTATCAGAATTTTTCTGATATTAAAATATATTTTTAAAATAGAAATATGAATTTTTAAAGTTTTTAAACTATTTTCGAATTAAATTTAAAAATAAAATTCAAAAACAGTTTTCTGAAAATGAATTAGGGTTTTGAAGATTGAAATCGGGTCGAAAAATCGGGTAAACGGGTCGGGAAGAACAATTCCGGGTCGCCAAGAACAACCCACCGGATTCTGGGTTTTCCAGAATCCGGCCGGTCTCCGGCCGCCGGAATTCTTCGATTCCGTCCAAACACAAATCAAACCAGAGGGCTTTTGTTCGCCTTTTCAAGCCAAACAAAACCCACACATCAAAACATCTGTCCCTAGCCGGAATCGTGCCCAGAATCCGTTCAAAGAATTCTCCGGCAACGACCTCGGCCGGAAACCCGATCTACCTATTCCGTACATGAAACTCAAAGATTAATATACCAAAATGAAGCTTATAACTCATACAATAAAAGCCCTTTATCAAAAACAATGTCAGATCAATATCAAGAACGTACGAATCGAAAGAAGAAATCGGGTCAAAACCCGAAATCAAAACCCGACTAAATTGAACATAAACATGAAATTAAAGCATGGATTCTTGCTAATTAGAACCCTAGGAACATGTTAGAAGCAACCAATTGAACGGAGAATCAACAGAATGAAAATCCCCAAATCGAATCAAGAACCCTAGTTATAATTCGAAACTTGTAAAATCAATATAAAATCGAATACTTACCAGATGATGATGAGGTTGGAAGATTCTGAAACTAGATTTTTGGAGCTTTGATTTGAGTATAAGAACTTCAAATTTGGACTTCAATAACACTTAGAACGAATTGATTGAAGATCAAGAACACAAAAATAATTTTTGGGAATTTCGGATTTTTTGAGTAATTGCTGAAGATTTGCTATGAGTTATGAAGTCTGATTTGTCTTTTTATATTTCTGGAAAAATAATACCCCAAATAACATTTTTGGATCGATATTGATTCGTTAGATCGTTTAAAAACCCTAATTAGGTCAAAAACACGTTTTACGAAAAATAAGGGGTTAAAAAGGTTGATGATTATCCAAATTGATATATATCATTATATAACTAATGCTCAAGAATACTAGGGCTATAACAACTTCAATATTGATATAGAACGATAAATCCGTCCCCTTAAGCAATTAGGGTTCGGAACGATTTTTCCTTCTTCGGATCAAAAATTGAAATTGATTTGCAGAATCAAATAGGTAGGGTTAAATAGAATCCCATAACCCTTTCGATAACGATTCGAATACGAAAGACGAAGAATTAAAAATGAATGTACAAAATTTCAACGGGGCCTTGAATTATCAAAACGGCTCAAATTTGAAGAAAATTCCAAATGACGAAATTTTTTGAAAGGGGCTTCTGACTCACCATTTAGCACATAATCACACACTAAATATCATATAATAATATTCCAATATTCCAAAATAAATATTTTAGATTTAATATATCATTTAATCAAATAATAAAATTCACGGATATTACAAGCAGGCTTTCCATTCTTCTTGTGAGTGATCTGACACTTCTCTCTTTCAAAGGAAACAGCATATCCTCTGTCACAGAACTGACTGATGCTGAGAAGATTGAACGTCAGACCTTCCACAAATGAAACATCTTCAATGATAACATTTCCGTACTTCAAACAGCCATATCCTTTCGTAATACCCTTGCTGTTATCTCCAAAGGTAACTACTGGGCCAGCTTTCACAACCACATCTGATAGCAGGGCTCTATCTCCGGTCATATGCCTTGAACAGCCACTGTCCAGAATCCACATAACTCGGTTTACCTGTTTAACTCCCTGCAATATCAGATTGATTAGTCCTTCTTCGGAGCCCAAAATTGATTGGGTCCGGCATACTTAAAAAACTGGCCTTTGTCAGGCAAAACAACATTTCTAACTAAAACTACTTCATCCTCTTTCACATAAGAGCGTTTCCATTTATAGCCAGCCTTAACACATTTCTGAGTAGGCTTAGGGATAAATGAATCCACTTTAATATTAGGAGGATTAGTAGTCTTTGCTTTAACATGCTTCTTATTATTAACATGTTGACGTGGTGCAGTCTTATCACTAGATACATGCTTTTTATTAAAGAAAGCATACATAACATTAAAAGCACAAGACATGCAATTACTCACACCACATGCTTTATGAGAAGAATTAATAGCAGGCATGTTAGAACAATTGTTTTGATCCAACTTATGGATATCTGATTTAGTCTTTTTAGTTGTAGCAACTTTGACTGGAATATCAGATATGCACTTTTTGGATTGCTCAGCTTCTAAAGCAACATCTTCTTCATGAATCTCCTCAGCAATAATGATAGAGTATTCATTCATAGGCTCTGCCTCAGACTCCTTACAGAAGGGTGTTTTAATACCCTTAAGTATATATAGAACAGCCTTCCCTTCAGATTTGAAGTTACAAGGGGAATTAATTCCAAGAAGTCCAATAGCCTCATTATAATCATACCCTATACTGACATGATTACCAACAGCTTGCTTATTCAGAATTTCTTTAGCAGTCTTACAAGAACTGAAATAAGCATTAGCTTTGGTCTTAAGCTCACTAATTTGATCTTTGAGAATGGTTTCCAGTTGAATATAACATTTAACCCTATTCTCAAGAAAAGCAATTTTCTCAGTAAGTTCATCCTGATTAACATGCACAAGTTTCAATTCTTTTAATTCCTTTTCAAGATTTGTGTTTAAAAGATTTATTCTATCATTTTCAGTGCGTGCACAACTTATGGTGCCACCAAGATGATAAATCATTTCAGCGTCAGTAAAGGTTACCTCTGACATGTATCTGGATGAAGTGCTTTCCTCTTTAGCCATTAAAGCAAGGTTCCCAATCTCACCTGCTTCTTCATCACTGTCAGTGTCATCCCAACTCTTTCCCTCAGCAACATATGCTTTCCCAATCTTGTTCTTCTTGCTAGAATCAAATGTGTTTCTGGTCACTTGCTTTGGCTTCCTGCACTCAGTAGCAAAGTGACCCAACTCATTGCAATTGTAGCATCTGATTATGCTCCTATCCACAGTTCCAGTTTTGTAGCCACCCCTTGTGCCACTTGAAGATGAAGATCCACCTCTCTGAAATCTGGGTCTGAACTTAAGATTGGGATTCCTCTTGAATCTGAACTTCCCAAATTTCCTGACTATCAAAGCCAAGTCACCATCCTCCAGCTGATCAAGTTCTTCTAAAGAATAGAAGTCACCACCAGATTGATCAATGGATGTTAATCCATATTCAGCATCAATAACATTCATGTGAGAACTAGAAGGTTGAACAGCCTTCACTTCCAGTCTCTGTGGGACTTCAGCAGCCAATGCAGTAGAGGTACCAACAATTTTCCCAGTTCCATACAGCTCCCTTTGTTGAATCTGCTCCAGCTCATAGGTCTTCAGCACACCATACAATCTTTCCAAAGCAATCTCATTCATATCTCTTGCTTCTCTAATGGCAGATATTTTGTGCTCCAAATGAGGTGGTAGGGTAAGAAGGAACTTCTTGTTAATCTCCTTGTTGGTGTAGTGCTTCCCATTGAGATTCAGATCATTGATTAATTTGTTGTATCTTTCAAAAACCTGAGAGATACCTTCACCAGGGTTTGATCTGAAATGCTCATATTGTGAAGTGAGAATTTCCAGCATATTCTCCCTAACTTCTTCTGTCCCCTCATTGATTATCTCTATGGTTCCCCAAATATGTTTGGCAGTTTCACAATTTAGGACATGATTATGCATGATAGGATCAAGACTCTCAATAAGGATCAACTGAAGACAGGAATCCAAGGTAACATCCTCTTTCTCATCAGGAGTGTATTCCTTGGGATCTTTAGGGTACATTCTAGCAGCCCTAGTCACAACATTATTCTCAACAACTTCAGGATCAATAATCATAGGGAGTTTGGGACCACTCTTCAGCACATCCAAGTATTTAGGATTTGTAACCTTAAGAAATAGGAGCATTTTCTTCTTCCACATTGGATAATGCTCCTTGCTGAATATTGGGATTTTAACTGTCCCCACTTTCTGTGCAGTAGACATCTTTTGAGATTTTTAGAATAAAAATAAAAATTTCAGAGTTAAGAAAAAAAATCTCAAACAATTGGATCTTTGATTAGTATATCAATCAAAAGGCTCTGATGCCAATTGTTAGGTCCTGATAAGTTTGTAGAAGGGGGGTTGAATACAAACTATACCGTTTTATCGAATTTGTTCTTTAAATGATTTAATTGTTAAGGAACAAATTGATGCGGAATAAAATGAAACAAGATTCAAGTTAAATAAAACTATATTAAACTTGAAGGGTGTTACAAATGGTACTGAATACAAGATTGAATCTCAAATAAATTAAAACAAATCTAGAATAAATTCGACATGAATTTATCTATTTTTGTAATAAAATGATTTAACAATATTTGATAATTTGAGATTCGTTCTAGGGATAAAAATCCGCTAGATAGTCAAAGCAATACAAGTAATCAACTTCTAGTGGTTTGGATTTAACAATACAAACTAGAATTAATTGCTTGAGAAGAAATAAGATTTAAAGCTTCTGTGTTCTTGAGTAAATGCTTCTGTGTTCTTTTCTTTTGTTTTCAACAACTGCGTTCTGCTGTCTGTCCTTCTTTGATTTTATATGAAAGCAAAAAGCCTTGTATGACCTGCCAATATTAGCTCGGTAGAACCTTGATGACAGTATGACCTACAAGTAAAACGTCCGGTATGACCTGAACCAAATCACCAACTCTCGGTATGACCAAGGAAAAAGATCTGTATGACCTGACACAATTGACTTATATGACCTGAGTAAAACTCGGTAGAACCTAAGGTGATAATACACTAGGTCATACCAATTCTACAAAGCAGGTCATACCGAGATTTTAAGAAAGAAAATCCTTTTAATTTATTTTAAATAGATTAAATTCTTGATTAAAATAATTCTTTTATAGAATTAAATTAATAAATAATTTAAACTACTATCATAACTAATTTAATAAATAAATTAATTCTGATAGAATTAATTTATTAATTAAATTAAATTAATAAATTTAAGGAAGATAATTTAAAAACCCTGCATTACTCTATCTTCTGAAAACCACTGAATATAGATGATTGAATTCCACTGATTGATGTCGTCATTCGATGCACTGTCTGGTTTCATGAATAACTGACTTCAATGATAATTCTTCATCTTTAAAACATTTAAAGCTGTGGCTTCTTTATTTTAGCTTTGACAAAACTCTGTATCCTGTACTTCTTCCGTCACCATCTGGAAATCTCTGTCACTGTAGTAAATCCACTATCTTGAATACTTCACTGAGGCTTGAACAATAAATTGAACTTCTTTCAATGTAGAATAACTTCAAGTCTGTAGATGACTTTAATTCTCCATTCTCTTGACAGATAAAACTATCTGAGATTCCTGTGACATATTAACTTATTATTTACTTATTACATACTTGTTTAAATTAAGTTGTTTCCTCGGAATATTAATAGGCCTAAACATATGCCTTTCATAATATTTTTAGTAATTGTATTTGTTAAGAAAAATAAGTAGACATGTTAAAATAGGTAAACTTTAAAAAAATAATTATAACATTAAAATAGGTTTAAAAATAAATAACTAAAGGTTTGTCCGTGATATTTTTGGAAAATGAGGGGTTTTAGTAAAGAAAAATAGAAAAATAAACATATTTTAGTTAAAAAAGGTAATTGCTCGTGATATATTTGAAAAAGTAGGGGAATTTGTTAGAAAAAATAGAAAAAATAATGTATTTTAGGTGAAAAAGGTAATTGGTTATAAATAGGTAATATTATTATTTAATAATATATTTCTATAAATAAGTAAGGTTAATTAAGTAAAAACATGAAGTACAGTTAATTAAGGACAATTAAGTAAAATCACAAATTACCATATCGACCAACCAAACTTTTAATGTTTCGTCTATTATATAATAGTATTGATAGTAAGTATAGTATAGATCTGTATTAAACAATAATAATCAAAATATGGTATAATTCGTAATTTAGTTAACTTATTCATTTTTTTGTTAATACCTTCATTTTTTGGTATCCTTTAATACAAATTGATTTTTAAATAAAAATAAATAATAAATAAATTGCAAGATATCCGCTGGTACCGAGTGTCATTTAACTCAATTTTTTAGTGACCTAAATTCTGCAAAACTCTACACTAAACTATAATAAGCAAAATATGGTATAATTTGTATAATTTGGTAACACATTTCTTTTCGTTTAACACCGCCCTTTTCTGATATTTTTTAATATCAATTAATTTTAAATAAAATTAACAAAAATAAATCACAATATATTCGTAAGTAATCATTCACCGAGTATCAATTAACTCATCTTTCGTACAAACACAAATTCTAAAAAATTCCCGTTAAACAATATACAATATTAAAGGTTGTTGTACATAGAGTTTAACATTCGATTTCCACGTACAACATAAAAATTTTTATATTTAAAACTCCATTAATAATGTACTATTAAAATTATTAAAAAGATCAAAAGACAAATATTATTTAAAAATTATTATATAAAAATATATTTAATAATATTTCGTGTTTTGCACCGACTATAAGCCGGTAATTTTTAAAAGGGGGTAGCATGTTTGAATTGAATATAATTATATTCATTTTCATGAACATGTGAATTAGTTAAAAGTAATATTTGATATTTGATAAATGTAATAAAAAAACGAAACCTATTAAACAAAATTACGAACATAAATAAGCAGGTAGAATTACATTTGAGTAGTTATTGGTACCTAAAATAAAGGGGGATGGCTGATGATGCTTCCGACTCCGTGATGTCTGATGCTGAACCGGGCGGCGGAAATGAAAAGATTCCGGCAAGTCCGAGTCACGGCGGATTATTCATACAATACAATATCTTTGGTAACATTTTCGAGGTGAGTTGCAAGTACAAGCCTCCTGTTCTTCCTATTGGCAAAGGCGCTTACGGCATCGTCTGGTATCAATCTATCTATCTTTTTTTGAATTTGTTTGTTTTCTCATTTCAATATATTTATACTATATCCTCCTCCTTTCAGTTCGGCTTTGAATTCGGGTACAAATGAAAATGTTGCCATTAAGAAGATTTCTAATGCTTTCGACAACAAAATTGATGCTAAGAGGACTTTGCGTGAGATCAAACTTCTTCGCCATATGGATCATGAAAATGTTAGTCATTGCTACTTACCATTTCTTTTCTTTTCTTTTTTTGCTTATGTATTATAGGCATGTCGTATTCGTATTGCCTTATTTAATTTTTCTAAGTAGTCAATCCATATTGAAAGCCTAGATAATAACATACTAAATGTTTATTATTTAATTTTTATGTATTATTTTTGTTTGCTTATTTGTGTTTGGTAGCCTTAAATGTGTGCTACCAAAGGTCATTATGGACGTAGTAGCATTCATGTAATTCAACATATTGACAGTCTTTGAATATGGTTAAAGGTAGTGCTGTCCATACGAGCGGGCCGAGCCGGTCCGTGCCGGTTCACAGGCGGGCCGGCTCATCAACCATGTAACCCGGGAACGTCACATTGGTTATCACGGGGCGGGGCGAGGCCCCCGCCCCGTGCTAAAGAATGGTTGGCACGTGCACGGTTTCGCCGGGTTGGCGGGTGAGTTGCGGGTCGGGGCGGTTTAATTTTTTTTTTAATTTTAATTCGATACAAATAATTGTTTGAAACTATAAAAAAAATTTGGAAGAAAAGAGGACGGTACCTCTAAAAATTTTATTAATTAAAAAATGTTACAATTAATTTGAGAGGCTCTCTAAAAAAACGGAACAAACCGCATTAACATATTAAAACAATTACAAACCAAACAAATTTTAAAAATACAAAACAAAAAAAATGCTTACCACTATTTGATTATTGTTGTTCGTTGGTAGTTCAGGCGGCGTCGGAATCCGAAGTATCCATTGAATTTATAGAGTAGAAGAGTTCGAATTTATAAGAAATACATATAAAAAAAAGGTCTATCAAAAGTAAAACAGGTATTTGCAAGACATATATAATTAAAAGTTTTATTGAAAGTAAAATAGGAGTGTGAATTTATATAAGCTGCTTTTCATTTATATAAATTGTTTTTCATACATATAAAAAAAAGTTCTTTTGCAAAAGTAGAATAGGTGTTTGTTTGACATATATAATTAAAAGTTCGTTTGGAAGTAAAATATAAGTGAGAATTTATATAGAAATTTTTTCAACGAGAGAGCGACTCATTCGAAAGGACTATGTTAACATGAAAATTAATAGATAAGACAAGTATTTAATGTATAAAATTTAGGATTTCAATTTTAACAAGAAAAATATGTTTAACGGGAAATAAGTAATTATTGTAATTTTATAGATAGAATTTTTAAAAGATGAAATTATTTTGAGAAAAAAACATGAATAGATGAAATTATTTTAACTATTAATTTCTCTCAAACATTTAAATTAACTTTAACATCTTCAAAATGTTAATAGATGAATTATTTTGTACTCGCACAACATAATTTATTATTGTTAGGTAATATGGGCACTAAAAAAATTAGAGAAAGACTTGTATAATCAAATGGAATTGTCACCAAACATTAGATTTTGATTAGATTAGTAGATAAATAAAATTAAAATAGGGCCATTTATATTTAAACATTAGTTCCAGTTCTTATTTCCCATACAAATCAGCTCTTCAAATTCCACCGACCACCATGCCTGATAGTCTATTAGACATGCCGGGCGGACGGTTCAGTGCCGGGCCGTGCCGGGCCGTGCCGGTCCACGTGCCGTGCCGGTCCCGGTTTCCATAAATCCAACCCGTATTCGCCCCGTTACAGAAAACGAGCCGTGCCGAGTTGATTCGGCCCGTTCCCGATCCGAGTTTTCCGAGCCATTTGGCCGTGCCGTGCCCGGGTTGCACGTTCAGAACCGCTTGTATGGCCACCTCTAGTTAAAGGCCAGTTGTTTTCTATGTAGACTAGGTAAATTGTAGACCCCTTAGACTTAATATCAATCATTAGATTAATTTTTAACGTGCGACTTAGATTGAGAAATTTGTGTTAATGATATATTAGTATTGTACTGCAGTTATATTTTGTATATAATATATAATTTATACATACATTCTAGGCATATCATATCAAAATGTAATATAACAACTAAACTAAGAACCACAATTAGTTTATTATATCCCATTATGCATTACAAGACAAAGTAATGTGCAGTACGAAATAAAATACGTAATATTTTAGTTGCAGTATTATATATGATATGCAGTACAAGTGAAAAAAGATTGTAGTACAATGAAAAAATTGTTGTATAGATACAAAAAATATATTGCAGTACAAGTTAATACATATAATTCAGAACAATTAATTGTATAATAAATGTTACTTTTTTTTTTGCTAAGCTGAATATATATAAAGAAGCAAAAAAGAATACAGGGGTTGACCCTTGCTCTAAGACAGGCCTTAGAGAGGACTATCTAAAATCAATCTACCAACGAAGATTGAGGATAGAAAGAAAACAAAAGATGGGAACCCCCAACAACCTAGCACTAAACCTAAGTAGTTAGCCAAAATGTATAGTCATCTATACAATCTAAAGAAGTAAACCAGCTATTAGTACTAAGTTTAACTCGAATATCTAAAATGATGCCATCAAATAACTTGTGCGGGTTGAAGCAGCCTTTCCCATGCATACGGGCATTTCCTTCACGCCATAGATGGTAGAAGAACACCTGAGCTGCAAGAAGGCAAATAGATCTACGAACTGGATTAGCCAAAGAGCCCCAGGAGAGGTCCAACCAAGTGCTTGCTTGTAAATGAACATTAAGTACAGATGCAAGTTTTTGAAGCACAAACGAGCTGTAAGGACAAGAGATAAACAAATGAGAAGAAGTCTCAACCCGTCCAATACAAAGACCACACTGTTGAGATAACGAAATGCCAAGAGGCCAGCCTGTTAAGGGTTGGTAACATATCCCAGCAGAGAATCCATTCATGATGAGCATATCTTGGGATGTGAAGCTTATGCCAAACCAGATTGTGCCAATGAATAACAGGAAGTCGAAATCTAGTTGAGTCCCAAATGTGCGAATCTTTTATTTTGTGAACAGCAACTCCATTCCAAAGAATAATAAATGTTACTTTGACTGTTATAAAATAGTAATATACTAAATACATGTATATATGTGTGTATTTATTTCTTTTACTTAATAAAGTTGAATAAATATAGCCATTGGATTGTAAATAAATGAAAAGTGGAGATTTGGTCTAACAAGTCTACATAGAACATCTATGGTTAAATGCACAATTGATCACTTTGATTTGGGAATAATAATGCATGACTAAGAATATGACTGTTAACTTTCTTTTGGTTGAAAAAGTTTAGTTTAGTACCTATCTAGTTGCCAAAAAACACAAATAATGCCAGTTAGATATTGTGCTTTGCTTTAGAGGATTGAATCTTGCGCAAAGAGTTGTTCTGGTAGTGGGACTGATGTTGATGCATATGATTAGCAATTGTGGAGGATATATGTTCCACGGAAGAGGGTTCTTGATAACCATTGCTAAGTCCATTAAGAAATAGTAAATTACATCTTTAAAGTCTAGCTGCTCTGAAAATCTTATAATGGTTTTATGGACCCATAGGTTTCCCTGGCAGAAAGTATGCATACTTACATAGAAGTATCTTGTGCACCTGAATGTTTTTTTTGTTCAAGTCCTATTTTCTGCGAGTGTAAAGCAACTATGTTACCCCAAATTTATATTTCACCTCAGAATATTGTTTCGGAGACTTTGACAGTATGGACACTTGACATTTTGTCTTGGGACAAAAACATGCAAATTTAGATCTAAGCTATTTGTTTGTAGTGCCTTATGAAAGCATATTTAGCTCAATTGCTTTGTTGTATTTATATTTGCTATAGATCGATGTAATTGACCAGGAATGAAGTCTACTGATTGAGGATATGGGTTCCGAAAGGTTAATTGATGAATATAAGACTAAAACCCATTTATAATGTTCAAATACGTAAGAGAATGAAGATTAAAGTAATATATATAGAGATTTTTAAAACATGACAACCCAGGAAAATCCTAATAAAGATGACCCAGTCCTAAACGATCAACTTTAAATAATTTACACTGTTATCTAGGAAATACAAGCACAGGGGCACAGCAGGAATAATTACACTAAAGTAGGGTGTGAGAAGGGAATATAAGCGAGAGAGAGAGAGAGGGGGAGAGAGAGAGAGAGAGAGAGACTTACCTATGGAGTGTATCGAGTAGTATTTATCCAAATTTATGAGTACTATCTTTTGCTGTCCTGAGTACTCTATTGTGTTTAAGCATTCAAATTGTAGCAATTTGGTATCAGAGTCGTACGGTTCAATACGGGAAGCAATAAGTGCGCCGCCGTCTAATCGTAGTATATTGCCTAATAAGATGATAATTATGTAACCCAAATTAGTTCACCTCTATTAAGTAATATAATAGTTTCAATAAATAACCTCCTAAATCTCTATTCCGTATCATTCTTCTTGCTATTGAAAATAAGCTTGCTCATGAGTTTTTATACAAGTTGGTAATGAAAAACTACGTGGTAAGAGTAATATTGCTCAAACAATTGTGCATCTCGTTAGAGGATTTCATGAACACAAGTCTGGGGATGTTGGGAGACAATGTTGAAATTTTTCGAAACATAGAGTTACTTTCAAAATATGCCCTAAACAAAATGACTTGACTTATACTATATCTCCTGATTTTTATTCAGCCATAATAAATAAATAATTACTTAATTTGAAACAGGCTCCTCGCGCTCTAGTGATGGGTCAATTTTAAAAATATGAGCTTACATTGCATGAGTTAGATAAATCATATTATAAGCTTCAAAACTTGAGACAAAGTACAAAGTTGAATTGAGAAAAATGAAGAGGAAAGACATGAAAAGAAGAGAAAAGAGAGGGCTAATAGGAATTTACATACCTCAACTTCTTGGTAAGAATGACAAATCACATTTGAGGTTGTCGAAATAGTTGAGGGAAATGAAATTGCACTGGAAATCAAGTATGCTGAGGACACAAATATGGGAAATCAGTTGAACAAGGAAAATGTGGTTGTACCAGATTCTTTGAGTTGCAGGGAGCATGAGGGAGGAATTGTTTTGATGTAGTTTGAGAATCTCACGTGCAAGTGCAGCTAGTTTTGCTTGTTCAAGAAAAACAAACAAGTGGTTGATGATGTTATTGAGGTTGAGCATATCGATCTTTTACCATTCCTGAATACTTTATTTTGGTTGACTTTTCACCAGCAAGGGGAGAATGACGAGGAGCAAAATAAATATAAAAGGAGTCTTTTATTTTAATTAGTAAATAGTTATATTTATATTTAGTAGAGAGATCGCTGCTCTATTACTTGTATGTTTTTTTATGTGGGATTAAAAGTTATTAAGTATGTAGCTTATAAATAGTAAGCCGAATTGTTTACGGACCTTAGTCCATTAGGTTATGCAATCATTATGTATTCTGTTATCTATGTATTGATGTAATCCCCACATGTCATCTAAGACTTTATTATTCAGAAATTATTGAATCGTTTGTAGTCTCGTATTTGGGTCGAGACACATCTTAATTTATGCCTCTTGTATTTGGGTTGCGACACATCTTAATTTATGCCTTCCGCGGTTGAGAAACCGTTGGGTTAGTGGATTTTCTGCAGGTAATCCACCCAAGTTACTGTTATTCTTGTTTTATTATTAGAAATCTATTGCTCTACTAAGCTGTCTTGCATCAAATTTTTACCCTGGTTCCTCATTGGTATGAATAGGCGCAGTTTCATATATATCTTTGCGACTTCAGTGGGCTTTATTTGATTTAGCAGATGGACCTTATACTTCTCCATGAATATTTTATTCAGAATTATCTAGCATAATTTGGTCGATAACATGTATATTATTATGTCTGTGCAAGTAAACTATTAAAGAATCAAAGATTTTTGTTTGATTGTACCTAGCCAAAATATTGGAGCAGCCAAAGCTTACATCCAGGATTGGTGACCATTTAAGTAGGCAGTTCACTCCCAGCAGATGTTTAAAACTTAAGAGAGCTGTTGAAGCGTTCTTGCAAGAAACTCTGTAAAAGAAATATTTTTTTTACAGCTATATCATTCAAAAGAGTGCAAGAATTATTGGGATCAAACTTTATACTTCGAAAGCTGCAGGGGTGAAGGAAAATTTATAAGTTTGGAGTCTGTTTTATGAATTTCAAAATCTTCAGCATATTCATGATTTAACAATTAATTTAGTATCACACTTAGACATTTGTGGTCGTTTGTTGGATTATATTTTGATTCCTTCAAGCCTTCTAATATTGTATGATATCAAAATCACGCAAAGCTTCTTTTTCCAAAGCCAGAATTGAGTTAATCGTTCTCTGTTATGCATTAATTTTGTCCTACATATTATGTTAGGGAGAACTATAGACATCTAGTAAATCTTTCCTGTGCTCTTACTGTCTTTGTAAGTGTTCAAGCATTGTTGCGAGAAAGCTGTAAACAAGGCTTCAATTCCAAAAGCTAGAATTGCTTTAATCGTTCCGTGTTCTGCATTAATTTTGTCCTATGTATTGTTTGGGAGAACTATGTTAATGTAGTAAATCGTTGTTGTGCTCTTATTTGATGACAAATGAGATGATCATACATGCATGTTTATCTTGATTATCATTCTTTGCACATAAGGAGAACCGTTTAACACCAAATTAACAATTTTGCTAACCCAATAACTCGATGCAAGTTTCTCACCAACCACTTTACTTGACCTATTTATCCAGGTCATTGCGATAAGAGATATTATACCCCCTCCACGGAGAGCAGCATTTAATGATGTCTACATTGCATATGAACTAATGGACACCGACCTTCATCAGATTATACGTTCGAACCAGGCACTATCAGAGGAGCACTGCCAGGTGCTAATTTGTTATATACTTTTGAATACAGACATTATATTTTTCTATATCTTTAGGGTTAATAATGATTCAATGAAGTGACTTTCAAACCTTGAAAGATGATACTTCTAATGTAGGCACTATCAGAGGAGCACTGCCAGGTGCTAATTTTTTATATACTTGTGAACACATAGACATTATATTTTACTATATCTTTAGGGTTAATAATGATTCAATGAAGTGACTTTCAAACCATTAAGATGATACTTCTAATGTATTTGTTGAAAATATGTTGTTTTCTTTTTATCTGGGAATCTTTGACTGTGCTAGTATAACTTGTACCCTGTAATAACCAATATTCTATTTTGTCACTTTGGCTTTCATGTAATTAGGGTTCTCTATGTTTTTCATTTTGTACAAACTTTGTGTTCCTTTATTTTCAGAAAAGTTGCTCCATAACACTGAAACAGAAATCCCTGTAAGTTATCTGATTGATTCTGAAAATGAAGTCGAGAGACTCAGTAATCATGCTGTCTTCTTGTTGTTCAATTCTTATTATTTAGTAATCATGCTCTCTTCTTGTTCAATTCTTATTATTTGCAAATTGTCTCTTCATTAAAGCTGTTATCTCATCTTCTATTTACACTTTATTTTCTTGTATTTTTGTATATGCCAACTTCATTAAAGCTGTCATTAAAGCTGTTATGTGTTATCTCATCTTCTATTTACACTTTTTTTTCTTGTATTTTTGTATATGCCAACTTAATGCTAAATTGCTAATCCTTGCATGTGCCCATGCTGGAGCACTTGCAAAACTGAAGTATCATTACAAAGATAGTTGCTAACAAAATCACCCACTCTAGAGGTGTGCTTAAGATAAGAAGACTTTATTACAAGCACGTTCACACACACACACACACATATATATATATATTAATATATATATCAGTGAAGGTTGTGTGGCACAGGTTGGTCTTGTGTAATTGAACATATATTTAGAAGATAAAGAACCAAATCAAAATGATTACGTCCCCTTTGTGTAAGATCTCTTGAAGTTCTTGCGATTTACAGTAGTATTAGAGTAGGGGTCTTGATCAAATGTACCTCAAATGACCTGGGCTGATTAACAATGTACCTCAAATGACCTGGGCTGATAAACATGGTCAAGAATTCATGGTCAAATCCATCTAGCATTTACCAATACATTTATTCAATGTGTATAAAGATATGTTCTAAGTAATAAGATCTTTCTAAATTTCAGCAAGTACAAACACCGACAAATTTCTAGCAGTCAGACCTTTCTAAGTAATAAGATACAATCATACAACTATAGTATTAAGTAGAGTATATTAACAGTTGTAACATTTTTTTAGCCTTGATATATGCGGTCATGATTAAGACACATATGTCAGATTTTATTAGCTGAATCTACGAATTCGTGAAATTAGCTTGAGTGAGCAGAAGGTATTATGAAACTGTTGCAATATAGAACGAGATCAATTTCTCACACTTATGTGCGGTCACCTTTAGGTAATATGGATAATATGCATCTGAAACACGAGTAAATGTTAGAAAGGTATGGGTTTACTTTTTTATTTTTTTATATAGTTTCAAAAGAAACAGCATGAAAAGGCAACTGAGATGAAGTTTATTATATGAATAATACTTTGTAAGCTATGCTAAACTAAAAAACATAAGGTTTAAAGAACTTATGTGATTGATGCAGAGAAGAGAACAATTAAGTTAGTTTATTATATAAGTTTACATTATTGTTTAGATTAGTGTAGTTGCAATTATTTATTTGTATCATGTGAGTAGGAATATTATAGAAATTTAATATATATGGTAGTAGAAAAAAATCTTTTTATCTATGATATTACTTGTCCTCTAGATTTAGTTATTCACCTATATCCGGTGATCTCCTTGTTAACTATTGTGAACTTTATTATTTGGAGGTATGATAATTATGAATTGATGATTATTGGATAAATCAGTGGATTTATTTGTCACTCTACTGACTCTTCGTTGAGATATGTTTTATCCTTTGCTTGGATCCTTTTCTTTAACCTTGTCCTCCATTACTATGCAAAGGATGTCAAACCCCAAAATCTGTCACAAGGACTATTTAATTAACTGTCTTGCTAAAAGCATGTTTACCACGTAATTTCTTGTGAAATTTCTAATTTTTTTTTCATATACCAGCACTTGTACTTCTGGGCACTCCAAAATTTGAACCAAATAATCTGTGTTTTTCCGGTGGTGTGCAACACATATGATTTTATAGTGCCATCTTACACAGTGAATGATGAGCCTAGATGCTTAGATGTTAAATGCACAGCTGGGGGCATGCATGTGTACCACAATTGTGGGGGTCCAATCCAAATTGAAATATTGAAAGATGGAAGAATTTCTCCTTTTCCCTCTCTACGAACTAAAGAAATTCTATAGGATAATCATAGATCCCATATTTTAGGTATATACTTTTAACTACAATCGGGTACACCAATATTACATAACAAAAGGTAAAAAAGTACTTGTTTAGAGCCTAAATGACTTGTATGCCTGTTGGCTATCTTTTTTTCTGGACTTTTAAGTCGAAAAGCAACTAGTAGGTACTCCTTGCAAAGAATTTCGACCTACAAGTCAAAACCTAATTTTAGCCAAACAGCCCCTATGTCATATGTCATATCATATCAAAATATGAGGACTCACAGCCCTCAGGTTTGCGTACAAGATCAAGATATCGTTACTTCTCAGAAGCCCACACTAGATTACGTGGTCCCGGTCTCGTATTCCAGTACTTAAACTTGTGTACACGCCAGAAACCCTTTTAGAAATATATGCTCCTTAAATAGATGAAATTAGTATATGGAATTGTGAAACATATCATGCAGATTTAGATGCATACATCTGATCGTCGGATTACCTATTTTATAGGAGGAAAGAAGCTCTATATCACCGTTGTATTATTCAATGCTTATTGCGTAGTTCAGACTGACTAGCAGTTAATTGGTTGATCTCACTATTTGTTATTCATTGTATCACAATTGTATTTTTCTGCAAAAGAGACAGGCCATCTAGATTTGTTTGAATTCATCTTAAATGAAGCTCCCATCGGTTCAACAAATATTTGTGTCAAGTATCTTATCAGTTCAAAGTTCTTTCTCTACCCTTCTGTAAGTTCATTATGTGGATCAGGCCGAATAGCATATAATTACTGTGTTGTTTATTGTGCAGTACTTTCTGTATCAGATCCTCCGGGGCTTGAAGTACATACATTCGGCAAGTGTCCTGCACAGAGATTTGAAACCTAGCAATCTACTCTTAAATGCCAATTGTGATCTAAAGATTTGCGATTTTGGACTCGCCCGTGTCACTTCGGAAACTGATTTTATGACAGAATATGTTGTTACAAGATGGTATAGAGCACCAGAACTACTGCTAAATTCATCTGATTATACTGCTGCTATTGATGTATGGTCGGTGGGTTGCATTTTCATGGAATTGATGGATAGAAAGCCCTTGTTTCCTGGAAGGGATCATGTACACCAGCTAAGATTGCTTCTGGAGGTGATGTTTCTTGTCTGTTGATACAGTGTTTTCCAATTTGTGATCATAAGCCCGACATAATTTATTTTACAATATGGTATTTTCACTTATCTGGTTGCATTATCATTTTTATTGAATTGCACACCTACAAGTAACATCCAGAAAAAATATACATAATACTCTCGTAGTGTCAGGGAATAGCAATCTATGTCTTTGCCGGAATCATGTTTGGCGGTAGGACTTAGACCTAGCAATTTTGGTACACAGCACGCGAACGCGACACGAAAATTACGAGTACGAGTTTTAATTTTTGGTACACGAAACTCGAAAGTACATAAAAGATTTAATGTCGGATATGGGTTTCCATTATAGGTACATGACACGACACACAAATAAATATATTTTTAATTCAGTAATTATATTTTTATTATAATGTGTATTATACGGGTGGGTGTATGTTAAGTGTGTGTGGTGTCTCTAGGAGGCCCATCAGATTAGATTGATCTAAGAGCTTAAATTAATTTCTAGTTTCTATTTTAATTTTGGTTTCTATTTGATCACTAGCCTATATATAGGAAAATGCTAGAAACCCCAAATATATATACATGCTAGTGATCAAATAGAAACCAAACTTAAACTACAAACTAATTTAATTCTTATTAGATCAATCAAATCTAATGGCCCCTAGAGGCATCACACACACTTAACATACACCCTCACATACACAATCGCACCTAATCCCCTCCGTTTCTAATTTGATTTTTCCCGTCAATCGATGAACTTTTTTTGAAATCCGACTTCACTGTATTTTTCTCAATCTCCCAACGATTAATTTGCATTCCATATGTGCTATATTTCGACGCGATTTAGAATTTTTTTTATTTAGTTTCTAATTTCTAGTCTAAGAGGGGTTTCTATTAGAGTACGACCCTATACATATATATATATATATATATATATAACATATGTATTTACAAGTTTTAATAGAGTTAATTATAAATATTTTATTTATATTTCTTGAAAATATATAAAGTATAAATTTTTAAAATTTGTCTAATCAAAATCAATTTATATTATTCATCTCCACTAATATTAATGATTACTAAAATATTGATTACAATCTCTTAGATATCCCAAGTTGGAGAGCAAGTCAAATCATAGAGAAAAAGAAACAAATCCTTTTATCAATACCTATTACTTATCTACTACTCCCTCTGTCCCCCTAGGTTCTTTACCTTGGGGGACGGGGGCTCGGCACGCATTTTAAGACTCCTATAAAGTATAGTTATATATATTATTTTAAATTTTTTTTTCTTTTGAATACAAATTTAATGTTTGAATTTTTATTCAAAAAAAGAAAATATTCAAAATAAGTTGTGGAACTATACTTTATAGGAGCCTTAAAATGCGTGCCAAACAGTGAAAAAAAACTGTAAAGAAATGAGGGGGACAGAGGGAGTACCATATATCTATAATTTTCATCACCTGATAAATTACAAAACATATACTTAACTGATTAATATAAAATAATTAACAACTTATTTTATTATTTAATGCTCCGCATCAATTGGGTATTGAGTATATTATATATTTATATTTATATAAAAGAATTATCAGCATAAAACTAACTTAAATTATAGTGTCTAATCGTTTCTCTGCATAAGTCTTCGTGATCACTAAATTTAGTTCTTTAAGTTTTTTCTGGCATTAAAAGTAGGTATATGATGCAAGACAAATTTTAACGACTATGATTTATAAGAATAGAATACTAAAAAGATAGGGTGGCCAGATTAACTGCAAAATTGGCTTTGCTCCAGCTCACTCATCTACCCCAAGGCTTTTCTGACCACGGAAGAGAAAAAAACTTATGGATCGCAACCCATTAACAAAGAGGAGATCAATTCTATATTATTAATAATCTGTATGGAGTACATAACTAATAGTGAAACCTTAACAACATTATGTAATGGCCTTCAGTCCAAAATAATTGGGCTTCTTATATATAAGCTGCACATTTGGAGAACTACTAGCCCCACCTGTAACACATAAAAATTCCTCAATGATCACTTCAGTTGCCTGTCAGTATACTTGTCTTTCATACCATACATATTGCTTATGTAGTGATTTCCCACACATTGTTTTTCAGACATACAATATTTTGACGGGCTATCAATCCTGGGATGGATAGTGATAGGTTTATAATCGACCGTATGCAGTCCCTGAATTATATTCCTTACAGATAAACATGGCCTATATGACTGTAGACTAATTTGAACTTGGGTTATGTAGCTAAGCAACTGCTTCTCAAGTATACAGTCTAGATGTTTTATTTGTGCAATATAATGGATACCTACAAACGAGTTGCACGATGTTTCCTGAATCTAATTTTCAGTGTTCTTAGATGTTACAAGAATTTGCAATTGACTTCACTGGTTTTGCTTCATTCTCACTTTGCATGTGAGGATTTAGTTTACAAGCATGACATTATTTATGACTTCCTCCCACTAAACTTCAGCTTCAAGCACATGATAATAGATTAATATCGTTAGGATGTGGGCATGCACAAATCATGTAATAACTGAAATAGGTGCTATGTTATGCTAAGCTACTGAGGCACTTTATGTATTTAGGTGATCCAAGATTGATTATTTATTATGTGGTTGTAAGATATGATTAACTTTATATAAAATTTTATAGCTGATTATTGGCACTCTTGACGTGTCATTCAGTTAAGTATATATATAGTACTTTGACACTTGTTGTTGTTGCAGTTGATTGGTACCCCATCAGAGGCTGAACTGGGGTTTCTAAATGAAAATGCGAAACAGTACATTCGTCAACTTCCTCTTTACCATCGGCAGTCACTCACTGAAAAATTTCCAAATGTCCATCCTTCTGCCATTGATCTCATTGAGAAAATGTTGACATTTGATCCTAGACAGAGACTGACAGGTTTGCAACATCTAGCTGCAGCAAATGATTTGATGGTAGTGATATTTATTTAATAAGGAGGCCTTGTGTTCTTGAGAATGTTTTATAAGCATATTGAGCCAAAATTTTGCTTATGTGGGAACTTTGGTCACATAACATGCTTCCAGATTCAAGTTTCCTATTAATCTAGTCTTTGAGTCTTCTTTAAGTCCCTAGAACCTAATTACTTACCTCGCAATCAAATTATATGGAAGCATTTCTTGGTGGTTAATGGCTTATACCCCAATGGGGCTCGTGATTCTGGCTTCGAAATCTAAAGTGGCTTTTGCTCGAGGCAAGTGTTGTGAATTCTTAATCTACATATATGGTGCAGAATATAAGGGATAGTTGGTCACCTGACATGAATAGTTAATATTTGGGTAACTCAATATTTTTCTTCCCCGCTTAGCACGGGCAACATGATTGAATTTTACTAAGCCTAAAATTCATAACAGATAGGATCATTTTTATTAACTATATTAAGTATATTTATATTCTTATATTCGATGCATTTTTACCAATTGTGACCTAGTAATATGCCAACCTTTACCCCCTTCCATGTTACCATTTCAAATCTAAACTGTTTCACTCACACTCAAATCCTGGGAAATTATTATAAACTTGATTGTTTTGCAATATATGTAGCCAGTGTATGCTGCATATGATGCCCCGTTGAACCAGATATTTCTTGTGCATGTTTTAAGGTTTTACCAGCTTTAAGGTTTGAGGTGGACATTTCAGGTCTGGTATAGAACAGATAGAAAGTTGGATAAAAAAAAAATTATTTACTTGACTAAACAGCTATGAATTACTTTAGATTGTGAGGCGACTTGCGTGTTTCACCACATGGGTAGGCAGATTTACATGCATTCACAACATACGGATCCGGATTTCAAACCTGAAATTACTGATTAGTTATTAGGATCGTATAAAGAATAGAACTCCTAGCTAGTGAATGTTAGTCCGAGCATGTGGTGGTAAGTATTCAATCTAGTGATAGTAACCATGGGCGGAAAACCCAATCCACGGAATTACATGATCCAAGGGCAGCGTAATATTGAAAAATGCCCTTTTTTGTGTCAGAAAAGTAAATTTCTGCAATGTCTGTGTCCCTGGTTAATAGCCCCAGAAAATCCCACCATGAAATAGGTCGGGGTGGCTAGTGTTTTAACCTAATAAGATAGCATTGCAAAGTAACAAATACTTGGCTGCATGGAAGAGGAAAAAAAAAGAGAGGGGACTCTTTAGTTTGGTGACGGCCATTAGGTTAACCTAGTTTGAATTATGGTTTCCCTTTGCGTTAATGGTATGGATTTTTGGAAATGTTAATGGTTTTGTGGTTGGCAACTTTCCAGAGGGATCAGGTGAGGGAGTCCGTAGGTAGGTAATTAATTGAAACTTCTTGTTACGTTTTTAATAGAGATATAAAATATCGACAAATTACATTGTTTCTAACAAAACAGTAGAGCAGTACAAAGTATATATGATACGAAAGTAACATTTGCCTACCAAAGAGAGCAACAGTATGGACGAGTAGCGTTTACTTGTTTATGTAAGGGTCACTACGTTCCGTAATCTGCCTGGGCTAATTTACAAGAAAAGAAATAAAGTGGTGCGAGAAGTTGTCTCACGGTTCATAACTATCTCAGTAGTCTCTGTAATACTGGCATGAAGGGCATATAATGAGTTGGAACATATTGCAAGATGAAGAATAAACACCCTGCATTTCATATGTACACTTACTAACTGTATCCACTGCTGTATCCCAGAAATACGTAAAACTTAAACTGAAAGTCCAGATGACACGACCTTCTAATGTACTTTAAACTGCATATTAAATTCTGAAGCCAGTCTCTATTATATACATTGTCTTTAATTTGAATTTGCAACTTTTTTGGTTCAGTCGAAGATGCATTGGCACACCCCTACCTAACATCACTCCATGACATCAGTGACGAGCCAACATGCCCAAGTCCTTTTAGCTTTGACTTCGAGCAGTACGCTCTGACCGAAGAACAGATGAGGGAGCTCATCTACAGAGAGGCTCTTGCATTTAATCCAGAGTATCAGCAGACGTGAGGACATCTCTGCTCCTATCAACTTCTTTCATTTGATTTATTTGCCTGCGACTACTGAAACATTCGGATGTGCGACATGTCTGCTCCTGTATATATGTGTTTCATTTCAAAACTAGATTTCTCCAACTATTGAAACATTCGGATTTGGGAATAATTATTTATAAATTTTTTTCATGTTTCCCTGCTGAGTAGGTACTGAAGTGAACAGTAATTGGCTACAAGTCGTAATCCAAATTTACAACTGTTTGTTTTTCGCATGTAAATCTAGATATTCTATCCAATATCCCATGTATTAGAGCAAAGCAATTTAAATTTCTTAAACAAGCTTTTATCATCCATTTTAATGGTGTACATTACAAATTAAGGATATTATTATATACAATGTTAGGTCCTAATATCGTTTGTATAAGGAGGTTGAATACAAACTGTATCGTTTTATCGAATTTGTTCGGTTCGTGATTTAAAAATTCAAAAACAAATAAGTGCGGAATAAAATGAAACAAAATTCAAGTTAAATATAAAATATATTAAACTTGAAGGGTGTTACAAATTTGAGTACAGATTACAAGGTTCTTGATAAAACAAATCTAGAATAAATTCGACATGAATTTATCTATTTTTGTAATAAAAAAGATCGAATACTAAAAAGTAGTTCGATATAAATTCTAGGGATTATGATCCGCTAGATTGTCAAACAAGTACAAGTAAATAACTTCTAGTGGTTTGGATTTAACAATAATGCTAGAAATGATTTACTGTAAAAGATTTGAACGTCGGCAGTTGGTTGGTTGTTCAAGAACAGAGAGAAGATGTAATGTTTTTATGTTTCTATCTTGTTTTGTGTTGTGTACCACTTGCTTGTTTGATTCACCTAACTTCACTTGTATACAAGTCAACTGCACACCTTTCTTTTTGTTAGATGTACGCAATTAACTTACTAGTACTCTCGGTAGTACTTGCCAAACACTTGGCAGTACTATCGGTAATACTATCATTTGACTCGGTAATACACCAGTAAGATAATCTGGGAACCGGTACCAGTGTATTTTGATAGTACTACTAGCTTAGAATTAATTCTAATTTAATTTATTGAATTAATTGATTTAAGAAATAAATTAATTCTGAGTGAATTAATTTATAGATTCAATTAATTAATTTCTAGTTTAATTAATTTAAGGAATAAATTAATTCTGATGGAATTAATTTATAGTTTAAATAAATTAACTTCTAGTTTAATTAATTTAAGGAATAAATTAATTATGATGGAATTAATTTATAGTTTAAATTAATTAACTTCTAATTTAACTAATTTAAGGAATTCTGATGGAATTAATTTATAGATTAAATTAATTAACTTATAGAATAAATTAAAAGAGATTTAATACTAAATCTGAGTACCACTGAAACTGATGACAAACTTCCACTGACTGAAGTTGACACTCGATGTACTGTATGGTTCATGAGCGACTAACTTCAATGACGGTTCTTCATCCTTTGACTTTAAGCTGTGGTCCATCTTCTTTTCCCTTTTAACAAACCCTGTAATATGTACGATTACTGTCACACTTCTGAAATCTCTGTCACTTTAAATAGATCTACTTTCTTGAATAATTCACTGAGGCTTGATCAAATAAATGAACTTCTTCCAGTGTAGAATTACTCCAAGTCAGTAGTGTTAGTATTAGTGCTCTAGAGACAATACTTTTATGTTTTAAAGAAAACATTTTATTATTATAAATTATGTTTTATTGATTATTATTACTATTTTATTATGTCTTTATTTACTGCGTTATAAATGTTAGCATAATAAATGTCCTTGGAATTATGATACGTATTCGATATCTTTAAGTATGTGACTTAAAAATGAGATTATATGAATAGTATCTTTATTTCTAAATATCCCTAGTCGAGTGTTATTATTTAAGGACGATAATAATGCACAGAGACTAGTATGTTTGTTGACTGATGACCACATCTCATTGGTCATAGGTATTGATATGGGCTGAAAAATAACCCTAGAAGTATAATTAATGATGTATTAATTAGACCTAGATTGGTCCAAGAATGCGGCCCGACAAAAAAGGCCCGAAACCCTAATTATTTATTAATTTCGTAATTAATAAATAAGGAAAATATACAGCTCATAAAAAGAGTCCAAAGTGTGATAAAATCTTCGAAAAGCCTGCCTTCTACGAAGAAAGATCTAGAATCTCAATCAAAGGAAATAACTAGTCACAGTCCTTATCCTACGATAAGGAAAAGACTTGCTCACCAAGGAATACAATACTTATCCACCGTCAAGAACGAGACTTATTTGCTAAGTCTCCCAAACATACCCTAAATACAAGGCTCCTGACTCCTATATAAAGGACCTGATCCTTCAATCAGAACTACGTTTTTGGCTTGATTCTCAATAACGAATTGAGATACGTAGGCATCTTGTGAGGACAGATTTAGTCACGAAACACGAGAACAACCATTAAAGCTTGAAAGCTCATAAACCCTTGCAGTCAATTTACAAGTACGTTTTTTATTCCATAACATTCGGCGTCATCTGTGGGAAGACAACATCAACCATGGAAAACACACGAAGAACGACTCGAGATACTCAAACTTCTGAAGGGCTTCCTCTAACCTCTGAGGCAGGTGCTCAAGGAAGCCAGCCACCGCCAATCACCACCACTCAAGGACCGGAAATCCCGATTTCGGTTGAAGGGACGAATCCCCTGCAAATGGTCGTTCATGGAACTGATCCACACGAGACCACTCTCCAGCAACCAATCACAACCTCCCCACTGCTCGTGAATGCACCACGTGGCCTTCAACTTCACACCACCGATCTCCCCCAATACGCAAATCAAACTCTAGGGATGCCAACCTATGGTATGCCACCTCGACCCACGGTGGGCGGCAGTGGTATCAATCCAAACTACCATGAAGCATATGTTCCCCCTTACATTCAAGGTCTGGGACCCCAAAACCAACAAACTCAAACTCGGCAGACCTCTTTGATTCAAGACTACTCAGGACCTTATACTGAGGATGATAACTACTCAACTGGAGAAGAAAGGGATGTTGCCCCAAGGAGAAGATGTTCTTCCCAAACGAATCGGGAACAACCCCAAACTACCAAGGAAAGCTTATGCCTGAGAGGTAATGACAGTGGTAGGAGAAGCACAGAAGCGTACCAGAACAGAAATAGCAATAGGTTTCGATGATTCTGACTTAGAGGGAGTGAAATTTCCCCATGATGATCCTTTAGTCATCGTACCTGTGATAGGCAATTCTGAGACAAAGAGAGTTATGATTGATAATGGAGCTTCAGTAGATATCTTGTTCCATGATGCTTTTATCAAGATAGGCTATACTGAATCTCAGTTGACACCCTCGAATATGCCCATATATGGATTCAATGGAGTGGAATCGAAGGTAGAAGGTACAATCCAACTCCCTATGACAATGGGGCAAGGTTCGAAAACGTCTACTCAAATGTTGAACTTCATAGTTATAAAGGCAACTTCAACCTACAATGCAATCCTGGGAAGGACGGGTCTTCATGCGTTCAAGGCTATTGCCTCGTCTTACCATATGAAAATCAAGTTCCCAACGAGAAATGGGATTGGTGAAGAAAAAGGTGACCAAAAGATGGCTAGAAGTTGTTATGTAGCCGCTTTAAGGCCTGATGGAATCGAGGGGCAGGTTCTCCCCATTGAGGACATGGATGCTAGAGATAATGAGGATAGAAGAGGGAAACCAACTGAGGATTTAATCCCAATTCCCTTAGTTCCTGGTGAACCAGAAAAAGTCACTTACATTGGTGAATTGTTACCTGAACCATTGAAGAGCAAGATCATATCTTTTCTTCAAGAAAATAATGATGTTTTTGCTTGGACAACGACCGACATGCCAGGGATTGATCCCCAGTTGATAACACACAAATTTAATGTGGATCCCGAAGGGAAGACTGTGAAACAGAAGAAGAGAAATTTTGCTCCAGAGAGGCAAGAGGCCATCAAACAGGAAGTAGATAAGCTTTTGGAAGCCGGGTTTATTGAAGAAATTCAATTCCCAGAATGGTTGGCTAACCCAGTGATGGTCAAAAAGGCCAATGGAAAATGGAGGATGTGTGTAGACTTCACAGACTTGAATGATGCATGTCCTAAGGATTGTTTTCCCTTGCTAAGAATTGATACTTTGATAGATGCCACAGCTGGGCACGGGATGTTAAGCTTCATGGATGGCTTCAGTGGATACAACCAAATCAGGATGCACAAAGATGACATCTCCAAGGTATCGTTCATCACTAACTTTGGTGTTTACTACTATCTGGTTATGGCATTTGGACTTAAGAATGCAGGAGGAACGTATCAAAGGTTGGTGAACAAAATTTTTGAACACCTGATTGGAAAAACCATGGAAGTCTATGTGGATGACATGTTGGTTAAAAGCCTCGAAAAGGCAGATCATATAAACCATTTACGGGAAGCGTTTGAAGTGCTGAGGCACCATAAAATGATGTTAAATCTAGCAAAGTGTGCCTTTGGTGTAGGATCAGGAAAGTTTCTAGGCCTAATGGTTTCTAAACGAGGAATTGAGGATAACCCCGATAAAATCAAAGCAATCCTGGACATGGAGCCACCACGGTCTGTCAAGGATGTTCAGAAGTTAACAGGAAGAGTAGCAACATTGGGGAGATTCATCTCCAAGTCAGGGGGGAAGTTCTTACCTTTCTTCAAAGCACTCAAGAACGTGAAAGACTTTGAATGGACAACAGAAAGCCAGGAGGCCTTTGAGGCCTTGAAGAAGTACATGGCTGAGGCACCATTTTTGGCAAAACCAAAACCAGGAGAGACTCTCTACTTATACCTGGCAGTTTCTAACACTGCCCTTGGAGCTGTTTTGGTAAAGGAAGAATTGAAAATTCAGAGGCCCATCTATTACGTGAGCAAGATTCTACATGGAGCGGAAATAAACTACTCTACGATAGAGAAGTTTGCCTTCGCCCTGATCATGGCCTCAAGAAAGCTACGCCCATACTTCCAGGCACACAAGATATAGGTCTTGACTAATCAACCTCTAAGAAATATCTTGCACAACCCTCAAGTTAGCGGAAGATTGATCAAATGGGCTATAGAGTTAGGAGAGTTTGACATCAAGTATAAGCCTCGAACGTAGACCCGGGAATTTTCGACACGACACGAAAACACGACACAAAAATTTAGTGTTTGGGTTTGCATTTTTAGTACACGAAACGAAAGTACACGATCGAGATTTAGTGTCGGGTTTGTGTTTACCCTTCAAGTACACGACACGACACGAAGTACACGAAATAAATAAATTAATATTTATAAATAAATATTTATATTAGATATTTTTATATTTTTATTAGATAATTAACATTTATTTATGTGATTATAAATAAATTTATAATATTATTTGTAAATCTTATGTAAATATATATTTTTAATACATATTTGTAAAAATATTACCGAAACTTTTAATATTTTAATACATTTACTTATTTATTTTTATTTTTATTATTAATTAGAATTACACGAAAACACGACACGAAAAGTACACGAAACGAAAGTACACGAACACGAAATTACACGAACCGTAAATGGGTGGTTTTGGGTTTAGCATTTAGGTACACGAAACACGAAAGTACACGACACGAACGAATTGCCAGGTCTACTCGAACGGCAATAAAAGCTCAAGCACTCGTTGACTTCATGGTTGAATGCACTATTGACAACTAAGAAGTCGGGGGGCAAGAAGTAGTATTGGAGGAAAAAGAAGAAGGCAAGAAAGATGAAGACATGGTGTCCAAAGAATGTTGGGTACTCTATTTTGACGGAGCATCAAAAACAAAATCAAGTGGAACAGGTTTGGTGCTACAAAGTCCCGATGGATTCCTAATAGAGTATGCACTGAAGCTGGACTTCCGAACAACGAACAATGAAGCTGAGTACGAAGCTTTGATAGTCGGCTTAGGGCTGGCTGGAGCCCTGAGAGTTAAGACTCTGAAAGTATGAGGAGACTCGAGACTAGTAGTTTCCCAGGTAAATGGAGAATTTGAGGCTAGAGATGAAGTCATGGCTAAGTATCTGAAACTTGTCAAAGCCATCATGACTCAATTTGATGAATGTTATGTAGAACACATTCCAAGAGAAGAAAACATGAAGGCTGACGCCTTGTCCAAGTTTGCCTCTTCTGAAATTGAGAACTATGCAGGGAGTGTATACTTCCAAGTCTTGAAGACCCCAAGCATTAATGGAAAGTTAATAGCACCCATTGATGTTGCTAGCTGTTGGATGGATCCCATCCAGACTCATTTGGAAACTGGTTGGTTACCTAATGATACTTCAGAGGCACGAAAGTTGTATGTGAGAGCACTAAGGTATACCTTAATTGAGGGAATCTTATACAAAAAGTCTTTCATTGTCCCCTACTTGAAATGTTTGAGACCCCAGGAGGCAGAATTGGCCCTAAGGGAAGTACATGAAGAAATTTGTGGGCAACACTCGGGGGGCAGGGCCCTTGCTTATAAAATCACTCGCCTAGGTTTCTATTGGCCAAGCCTGCTTGCAGATGCTAAAAGTTATGTGAAGAAGTGTGAACGGTGCCAAAAACATGCACCAGTGGTTAGACAACCACCTGAGATGATGACGTCTATAAATTCACCCGTTCCATTTGCCATGTGGGGAATGTATATACTTGGACCTTTTCCAATGGCAAGTGCACATAGAAAGTTCTTGATAGTAGCAATCGACTACTTCACCAAATGGATTGAGGCTAAACCTTTAGCCAAGATAACCACTAAGCAAGTAATGCATTTCTTCTGGGAAAGTGTGATATGTAGATACGGGATTCCACGAATCTTGGTCACGGATAATGGAACTCAGTTCAACAACGAGGATTTCAAGAAGTATTGCGAGGAGAATGATATTAAGCTACGTTTCACTTCTGTTCCTCATCCTCAAGCAAATGGGCAAGCTGAAGTAGCAAATCGAATTATCCTGGATGGACTAAAGAAAAGAGTTGAATGCTCTAGGAACACTTGGGTGGACGAATTGCTCCCCATACTGTGGGCGTATCGTACTACTTGTAAAGTCACCACTAGAGCAACCCCATTTCTGTTAGCATATGGAGCAGAAGTAGTAGTTCTAGTGGAGATTACTCACACATCTCCAAGAGTCGAAGCTTATGAGCCTGACGCAAATGAAGAAGGCATGAGGCTGGCCTTAGATCTAATTGATGAAGTTAGAGATGAGGCAAATGCTAAAGTAGTTGAACATCATAATAGGGCATCTTTCTACTATAACTTAAGGGTTAAAGAGAGATTCTTTCGTCAAGGAGATTTGGTTCTCCGAAAGATTGAGGCATCTAGAGTTGGACAAAAAGGAAAATTGGCCCCAAATTGGGAAGGACCGTATCAGGTCAAAAACATGTTTGGACGAGGCTCATACAAGTTAGAAACCCTCGAAGGGATCGAAGTACAAAGGACTTGGCATGCTGCAAAATTAAAAGTTTACTATGTTTAGTGTTTCTTAACTGGACTCACTATTCGGAAAAGTAGAAATAAGGTCGATGAAACCAATCCGAGTTTTTAACTCGAGGTAGGAAGTAGAGTATTATGTAAGGGTTGAACCCATTTTCAAGTTATTTATGAAAGATGTTTCTAAACATTGTTGTGTTTTTATGACAATTGACATATGTCAAGCATCGATAAATATGCAAACCTAAAAACTTGAAGGAACCAAAAGATATTAAGTAGAGCTAACATGAAAGATTTAAGATAACATAAAGTTATAACATCAACTTTTATACAAACTAGATTCGCAAAGTGAAAGTCTGAAATAAAAGATAGATAAAGCCACGCAGGGCCAATAAAATATGCTCTAAGTCATTAGACGGGTCCTTGTCAAGGACAGGGACATCCCTATGAGGAGTGTCTAAGTCCTCTATGAATTCGTCAGTAGGCTTGGACTCCTCCATCGGCTGAGAACCATCACCAGGTTGTGAAGAGGATAAAGTAGTAGTAACCTCAGCACCTGGGAAAACTGGCACGGGGAACTTCTCCAAAGTAACACCCTCGATCTGCGTTCCCAACTGGCCAATAATCTCCTCCCAGCATTTCTCAAAAGTGCCGGGGAAGTTGGCATCATACTCCGCCGTAAGGAGATCATCGAACTCCTGTGAAGCTTTATATTCTGCTATCACCTCCTCACGGCCCCTTTGGAGGCGTGCCTCTAGTTGTCGGACCTTTTCCTTCTCATCTACTAGCTCTCTCTCAGCAACTCTAAACCTCTCAAAGTTAGCCTCAGAGGTAGACAAGTATCGATCTCTGTCTCTCTCAGCAATAGCCTTTTCGGCCCTAGACGTCCTCAGGTTCCGTAAGGAAGCCTGATGATAGGCGTTGGCCTGCAAGATAAGATATGAATTAAAGAGTACCCAAAAATGAATACAAAATAACGAAAGCAATTTAAGTTTGAAAACATACCGTAGCAATAGCTTGCGAGCCCATAAGCTCGATCTGTAGATCCTCAGAAGAATCCACTATATGGGCCCAGTCTCGTGGGGTAACCACATTCTTGGACCACTCTGCAGCAGCCCGAGAGTCGCCAACCGCGGTGTCTTTGTTACGAAGACCCCACTTAACCACAAAGGGGTTGGGATCCTCGTCAACCCTCGTTGGCTGCTCGACCAGAAAAACAGGCACTTTCCCCGAGGAAGAGCCACTTTCGGTACGGTCCCTTTTGGAAGCCCTCTCTATGAAAACAGAGGTTCCAGAAGCAGCAGCAGTTTCTCGCCTCTTGAAAACTTGGGCAAGCAAGTCCTGAGCTGAAAAGTAAAACCAGATAAGATTATTTACAAAGCAAGTTATCCAATATAATGAAGGAAAAAGCTAATTGCCTGAAGGGAAGCCTCAGAAACTAAAAGGTTGCAGTGATGGAGATTGTCTGAAGTGAGAGCTTCGACAGCTGCTGTAACACCCCCAGATCCGGGGTCAGGAATCTGGGTTGTCACGCTCCATCAATTATACAATAACTGCATTACTTACAACATTCTAATAATACAACTCCAAAGACCCCAATCACTTACGCACACACACACAAGTTATAGCCTTGGAAATGAGCAACAAAAGTAACATTTGTTATTACAACTCAAATGTACTATCCAGGATCTCATCTATTATTTACAACGTCTACCTGAAGTTACAATAATAGACCTCACCGTTGTATACAAGGTTTAATAATACAAACCTACTCGAAAACAATTCTTACTAATTCAGTCTGCAACTATTCTACTCACACCAGCAGTATCCATCCTGCTGAATTAACTCAAGGGTGGTCTCTCCATCCCCTTGCTCTCATAACACGAGGTGAATCGGCAACATTTTCTTCATGCTAAAAGTTTTAATAAAGCAAGAATGAGCTAATAGCGCTCAACAAGAAATCTATCCCAGTTTAAATCTTTAAACCTTTAAGGTAAATAATCCATATAGGATCCATGTTTAAAAACTACTAGGGTTTGACCCCAAAATAGTATACCGTTCCAAAAGACCGTATGACTTATAATCATACTCAAATACTCTTCGCGAATCATTCAGAAATCCTTGGTATCAATATAATAAACTAAGTCTTAAAACATATCTTTTTAAAATAGATATTAACCATTGGAATCAAGGCTTAAAGCCTATCCATTGATTCAAAATACTATACAGTTCAACATACTGTATATCTTAAATATCTTCTCAACATATATACACACACATATCTATTTAGATATCTCATACTGTTCAAAATACTGTAAAATATCAGTAATGAACACCTTTTCGAATATGTTGTGTTGTGATATATATAAGAAGCAAGAGTGAGCACTAAAGCTCAACAATAATATAAAGCAGCTTAAATCATATATGAAAGCTGATATCATAATTGAAAACCTTTGAAACTCCGTTCATATACAGAACGATATGTTTAAATATTCTTTTCGTCAAAACATGCCGTACAGTTCAAATACTGTATGAGGTATAGTGCTTTGTTAAAATATTATTAACAAGTATCCGTAACCGGTATTTAACCCAAGTTACCAAACATTTCTGAAATTCCAATCCTTGGAAAAACATGGGGAACTTGTACAGGGCTACACACTGGTATACGATGATCAGTCGTCATACCATAGATTCTCTACTAGTAGATGGATAATCCCGAAGGTCATTACCTTAGCCGCATACGGGCTTTTAGGTTGGACCGGCGTCACTCGGCCTCTTACACATTAGTAACCACATGGCGACATCAAGGCCACACAAGTGGACCCGCTCCCTGCGAACGGATTCCACTGGACTGGCGTCACCCAGCCTCTTATTATATTTCCACCTGGCGACATCAAGGCCAGAAAAAAATAGTTTTTATTTGCGGGACCGTGCTTTACTCGGCCTCTTACGCGGAAATGTCTTTCCCCCAACTATCAATAACTGGAACGGATATTAATCCAGTTCCCCAAGCATAAGCTTGTTAATATGTTTTGTAAAAATACCCTTACTTCCAGATTATATCGGAAGTAAGTCACAATGTGAGTTGACCGTTGTCAACTGACCTTGATCCTCGAGTAAAACATTTCGGAAATCATGACCTGTGAGTTTTTGTAAAATATCATTAGTTCTGATGATTCAGAACTCGAAAATGTACTCACTTTTAATGAAAGAGGCAAGTGAAATCATATATTCACTTCCTGGAATGGATTCCCAATTTTTGATAAGCCCAAAACCTTAATCATCATTTGAGATAAATAATTAAAAGTAGTTGAGAACCCCTACTATAATCACATAAATCTTTTTGAGATCAGAAAATATTTTAAATAACTATTGGAACCTTATGTAATATTTAGATAAGGTTCTATGATTTTTAAATCATTTTTAAAATATTTAATAAATATTCAATTAATAAATATTGAATTATGATTCAATATAATTCCACTTAAGTGAATATTTAAGTTAATATTCACTTAATTAAATAAATATCCAAATAATAAATATTGAATTATCATTCAATAAGATTCCACTTAAGTGAATATTTAAAATAATATTCACTTAATTAAATAAATATTCAAAATAATATTTTTAATAATATTATTTAAATATCTCACATTAAATATCCAATAATATTTATATTGAAATATTTAATCAACCTTTTAAAATATAACTGTCCCTGGAACCCTCCAGCTTCTGACAGTATAATCAAGACCAAAATACTAATTTGACTCCCGGTCTAAGTTTTAAAATCCTCGTACGAGCGCTCTACCCTTAGAGCCTCTATAACACCTCGGTTTATATCTAATATTTACATAGCATATAAACCCTTATATCTTATAAAGCTTTCTATCAAAAGCGTAAACAATTTATAAATCTTTTCACAACATTAAATCACAACAGCATCACTTATATGATGTAGGGTTTGAAAACTTGCATCTATCATATGCATATATTACATCTCAACATTTTTAATACCATCACATCTATATACAATGTAAGGTTTGAAAGCATGCATCTATCATATGCATATATTACATCTCAACATTTTTAATACCATTACATCTATATACGATGTAAGGTTTGAAAGCATGCATCTATCATATGCATATATTACATCTCAACATTTTTAATACCATTACATCTATATACGATGTAAGGTTTGAAAGCATGCATGATTTCATATCATATACAATCATCAGTATAAGTAATTTGAAATGCAGCATGGGATGAGAAAACTTGCCTTGGGTCCTTGGTTGTTATGGGTTCGAGAACTTGCAGGAAAATCTATAAACAAGGAAATACTCGATCAGTCCCCTGGCTTAATCATTTAAAGTGCATTTAACTTAAGCACTAACGTTCTATTAACGAACATCAAATGTCTCGCTCTTGGTCACTTATAACCTCATGACATTCCGTAAACTCTTAAGTCAAAAGTTTGGGTGGAAATCTATTCTCAAAACCCAAGTACTTTACCATTGCTAACTCATTGTTTTTAACCATCCCCTTAAGGGTATTTCACTCGCGCAACTTTTGTTCCCGCATTTTTATAAAATCGAAAAATTATCTTTTTAACACGAAACCTTCTCGGTTCCCTTCCTAACTGTCCATTCTAGTATCCATTTTAATATCATGACCCAATTCCATTTTTAAGGGGTTTGATCACAAGCTCAAAGTTCATATAGTGAACTACTTAATTATCCAAAACCGCTTTCACTAAAACGGATGTTTCTCCTAAACCGTAAATCGAAACGATACGATTCTTTCGCCAAAATAAACTACAAAACAGAGCCTACATGATCATGGTCAGAAAACCTCATTGTTAAGTCAACAAAGTAGCCGTGGTCTCTGTCAAATCTTTCTAAGGAAAATCCGTCATGGTAACGACGCTTAAACGTGATTCCCGTGTTTAAAACACTCAAATCAATCCAATAACATCAACCAATCATCAATACTTCTCATTCATCATCTAAACTAACCCATGATCTTTAACCAACAAGTCCATTCAAACATTTACTAGTTCAACCATCAAGTTATTCACTAAACAATAAATATAACCAAGGATTCAACCTTTAATCCAAACTATCTCAAACTATCATCAAACTAATCATAAAAATCGAATTATAACTATGGTGACAATGTAATAACCCTAAATTTTGGACTTAGTTAAAATTTTTTGATGAATAGTAAATTTGCTGATGGAAAATTTTTCAGACCACACTATGAGGATGATATGGAATGAATGTTTCGAGGTTATATTATTGATGTATAGGAAGAATAAAAGAATGTAAACGCGATCAGAATCAGAAGATTCCCATCCGAGTTTTAAATCACTATTCACTGGACAATCAAGGACGTATTGATTTGATCGTTTTAAGAAGATATGTGTAATGAGAAATCCATCTTAAACCAAGGTGAGAAACCTAAGATTATACATTAGACAAAGGAAATAGAAAGATAAAGGAAGTACCCCTAGCTTTGGTACAGAGAAACGTCTTTAGAACCACTTGAAACTATCGCGAAACAAAAGCGTAATAAATCATCGATTAAACCCTAACCAAAGGAGGAGTATTATATGAGATCATCAAGTGCAATATATAAAAGAATTGAGGATGCAAAGGATGACGTAAGCATGATGCAAGGGGATGACATAAGCATGACAAAGTGATGACAAGGTGATGAATCACCACCTTGTCACCACTTTCACCACCACCACAAGTTCATTTTGGCCTTGTCATTGATGACAAAACCTTGTCTTAGCCACACAAATCAGATGACAAAGTGTTAAAGGTTTATTAGACAAACAAAAGGAAAAGAAAAATCAAAGAAAACAAAAGCAAAAGGAGAAGCATCAAGAACATCAACCATTCAGCTATTTCTTATTTCCAAACCCTTAAAAATTTTGCTCCAACTTCCACTCAACCATAAATCTTGATCTTGGGCTCTAAATCACCCTCGTCCTATATCCAAGGTAGATCTCTAATCTTAGCCTCATCCATGGATCATAGCTTGATCAAAAATGGATTCAAAGTTGAGGATGAATAGTGATGTGAATAGTAAACTCATAAGATCTTGATTTGTTTTGATGTTTTTAGGTTTGATTAGCTTAGTTAAGGAGCAAGGAAGGATATATCATCCATATATAGTCTTTGTTAAGCTCCAAGGAAGGTATAAACTTCTTTCTTTTTAAGATTCTTTCTTGATCTAGTAAGTTAGAAGTGTTTGATTAGAACTATGTTAAGATAAAGCATGTATACATGATTTTAAGCATGTTTAATGGTTGATTTGTGGATGAACTTGTGAAATAGAGTGTGACCTTATTTGGACAGATAAATGGTAGTATAGACTTGAGTTTTATTGGTGGTTGGTTGATGGTTGATTGTAGTTTGGATGAGTGTTTAAAAAAAACACGGGAAGTACGCATACGCACCGTTACCATGTCGGATTTTACTTAGGTAGTTTAGACAGAAACCATGACTGCAAAACAGGGCATAAACTTGAGGTTTCTGACCATGAGAATGTAGTCTCTGTTTCCTAGATTATTTTAGCGAAAGAATCGTATCGTTTTGATTTACGGTTTAGGAGTAACGTCCGTTTTAGTAAAAGCGGTTTCGCGTAACGAGATAGTTCATTGTATGAACTTTGAGATAGGGATCAAGCCCTTTAAAATTGGAATTGGATTGAGATATTAAAATGGATACTAGTATTTATAGTCTAGAAAGGAACCTAGAAGGTTTCGTGTCAAAACGATAAGTTTGTGATTTTATAAAAATGCGAGAACAAAGGTTGCGCGAGTGAAATACCCTTAAGGGGATGTTTTAAAACAAGGAAATGGTAAAGGAAAAGTACTTGGGATTTGTGAATATATTTTTCACCCAAAATTGTGACTTAAGAGTTACGGAACGTCATGAGGCTATAGAAGACCGAGAGCGAGACGTTTGATTGTTTACTAATAGAACTTGAGTGCTTAAGCTATAGCACATTAAATGGTTCTAGGGGACTGACTGTGAATTGTATATCTTGTTATAGATCGACGCACACACTCTCAAGCCCCCACTACCACACCACCAAGACACCAAGGCAAGTTTACTAATCATTACTCTATTGTTCAGAGTAGGTATATTTTCAAACGGATAATACTTGGTTGTTCAAATAATTATGTATACTCTTTGTTACAAGTATCGTGCAAGTTTCTCAAAACCCGAAGCTCTAGCCTTCGGCTATATTTTAAACTGTCGTTGTTGTGATATAACTACTACAAATGCACGAACTGTTTTACTTATCGTATAAGCATATGTATTATGCATGCTTTCAAACCTCACATCGTATAGAGATGTGATGGTATTAAAGATAAGGAGAGGTAGTATATGCATATGATAGATGCAAGTTTTCAAACCTATACTTACTGTTGTTGTAATAATAAACTGTTTTCATATATGTTATGTAAATGCGATATATAAATTGCATTCTTGTTTTTGAACTGCTATATAGCAATACTTGAGGATACGACTTGATGTGAGGCTTATAAGCTAGATATGGGATATCAGTTATAAGCCAGTTGGTATATAATGCCCTAGGATAAGGGCGGGTGATTATGTTTTCTGTATTGTTAACGATTATTTTCCGATAAAGATATCGGGTAGCTGTTATTTGAGGTTTAATTATTTTATTTAATGAATATAATTTATGAATATTCATTCGAGGATTAATTATTTACTTAATGAATATTATGTTGAATATTCATTTAAGGATTATTTATTTAATGAATATTACTTTTGAATATTCATTTGAGACTTAATTATTTAAAGAATATTATTTATATTCGTTTGAGGATTATAGACTTAAAGAATATTATTTATTAATATTCATTTGAGGATTATAGACTTAAAGAATATTATTTATTAATATTCATTTGAGGATTATTGACTTTAAGAATATTATTGTGAATATTCATTTGGGGATTATTTAATGAATATTAATTATGAATATTCATTTGAAGATTATTTATTTAATTAATGAATATTAGTTTTGAATATTCGTTCGAAGGTTATTTATTTATTTATTTAATGAATATTATTTCAAATATTCATTTGAGGATTACTTACTTAATGAATATTATTTTTAAATATTCGTTTAAGGTTACTTATGTAATAAGTATTGTTAAGCATTTTCAAATAAAAAGGAGCTTCCCATAACACTGTTTTCCATTTAAATCTGTCTTTAAGAGGATTTAAATGCTCGCTCAACTACCAAAAATATGGGAAACCTGATTTAAGTGACTGCTACTCTTTTTAAACTCTCAACTTAAAACTGTCAAGGGACAGATATTTTCTCGGAGCAATTTAATTGCTGCAAGTCAAATGTTGTGTTACCACCTCAACGATCGAGGGGTAAATTGATGGAACAAGTCGATATCCATTAACAAGCATCGCTTGGGAAATATTGGGGACTCTTCCTTTCCAACCTAGATATAACTACTTAGTGGAGTCGTATCAACAAGTATTACACTTGGGGAAAGGAGGACGATCTTTACGTTTCAGAGTCATGGATTTCATTTGAACGGTTACAAAGTTTTTGACAAATAATTGTACTTGGGGAAAACAGGATTAACTTCCATTTCCCGTGACGTTGATTTTCATCTGGGGGCTGGAATTAACTCGTGCTCGGCAATGAAACAGGTGCCAGTATAGTACGAAGTCATGCTCGGCAATGAAACAGGTGCCAGTATAGTATGACTCCATGTTCAGCAATGAAACAGGTGCCAGTATAGCATGAAGGGTCCAAATGCGGCCAGGGTGATAACCGAATAGGAAGTCGTCCTTCTACTAGTAGAAAAGTTAAGTTGCGATATAACGGCTGATCACCGTGTGTATCGTGTATTTCAGTATATCCCCTTCTTCCACTTGGAATTGTGCTGCACATTGTAATGAAAGCCTAGGTGCTGAGTTACCGATAATGTGACAGAAATTGAACAATGATGTTCCGTATATAGTATTTGAACTACATTGAATGTTCTGACTAAAAGAGTATTCGATATATCATTCTATATACGAATGAGGTTTTAAAAGCTTTCAGCTATGATATCAGCTCACATATATGATTATGTTGCTATATATTATTGTCGAGCTATAGTGCTCATTCTTGCTTCTTTATATATCACAATATAACAGCTTCATAAAGGTGTTCATTACTGATATTTTACAGTATCTTGAACAATAGGAGATATCTAAATAGATATGCGTGTATATATGTTGAGAAGGTATTTAAGATATTCAGTATGTTGAACTGTATAGTATTTTGAATCAATGGATAGGCTTTAAGCCTTGATTCCAATATTAATATCTATTTTAAAAAGATATGTTTTGAGTCATGGTTCACTATATCGATACCAAGGATTTCTAAATGATTTACGAAGAGTAATTGAGTATGATTATAAGTCATACGGTATTTCGAACGGTATACTATTTTGGGGACAAACCCTGGTAGTGTTAAAAACTTTGATCCTATATGGATGAACTTCCTAAGCGTACATATATATGCTTATGCTGCTTTGTATTATTGCTGGGCTTTGTGCTCACTCTTGCTTTCTTTTACATATATATATATATCACAACACAACAGCTAGAGTAGATGGCCAGGATTCGTCATACCGCTCGGAAGCGCGTCAGGGCCATACAGGCCGCCCATAGGATGGCAGTTGCAGCACCTCAGGTAGAAGTACTGAGTTGGTTCGGAGTGTAACTCTGGTTGCTCCGGTTTAATTATAAGTATCACTTATGTATATTAATGAACAAGAACAAACTTTTGCGCTACCTTATGATTTCACATAGAAATCATATTGGTAGTAGGTTGCAGTACTTAAATTTTGGGTTGTAATAACTTTAATTTGTGGATCATATGACTACTGTATTGTAAGTTCGTTTCTGAGACATAACTGGCGTGAGTATATTGATGGTGGGGTCACCATGTGTGATGATTGACTGTTTTATAGTTCAAGTATTAAGTGTTGTATGGAACAAGGGATCGTGACAACCCAGATCTCCGACCCAGGGTCTGGGGGTGTTACAGACAAAGTGGTGATTCATCACCTTGTCATCACTTTGTCACACCTATGTCATCCTCCTGCATCATGCTTATGTCATAATTTGTGTCGTCAATCCTCTTATATGTTGCACTTGATGATCATATATGATACTTCCCCTTCGGTTAGGGTTTAATCCATAATTCGTTACGTTTCTGTTTCACGATAGGTTCAAGTGATTTTAAAAACGTTTTTCTGTACCAATGTTAGGAGATAATTCCTTGATCTTTCCATTACCTTGGCTTAATATATGCTCAAGGATTTCTCACCTTGGTTTAAGATATGATCATAGATTTCTCATTCTACATACTTTCTCAAAACGATCAAATCAATACACCCTTGATTGTCCGATGAATAGTGCTCAAAATTTAAAGTTGGAATCTCCCGATTCTGATCGCGTTTACATTCACTTATTCTCCTTATACATCACTAATATAACTTCGAAACATTCATTCCATGTCTTCCATATAGCGTGGTCTGAAAATATTTTTCATCAGCAAATTCACTATTTATCAACATTTACTATTCATCAAAATTTTTTAACTAAGTCCAAAATTTGGGGTTATTACAGTCTCCCCTTCTTAAAAGGATTCCGTCCCGGAATCTAAGAAAATAGTTGAGGTTACTTTTCCAGTATAGAAATCTCCAGTTTTCAGGTTGACTCTTCAACCTTCTGGTTTCATTACAACACGTACTCATTCCGGTCTGTGATATCTACCGAGCGCTTTATATAAGCCAATTCTGATTGTATTCTTATACACCCATTTTCTATCAACATCCGACTATTCTTGCAATCAGCGGTACAACGCTTACCGTAACTTCGGTTCTCTGAAATGTTTCTTTCGGTCAGTCCGTCGGTCTACGGATCCTACGTAGTGCTCGCACTCAAACTCGTTGCCAAACACGTTTGGAAAACTCCTCCCGAATCGGGAGTTCATTCATTGGTCCTTATCTGACACGATGGTGACTGGAACTCCACGTCACCCAACTATCTCTTTCGTAACTCTTCGATTAAAGATCTCTCGTTAAAAACAAAATATGAGTAGACTCATTTAATCCATCAATTATAACTCAATTGACGTCATAGTCCGACTTGATTCTTGTTGATCCTATCACAAAATCCATTATAGTAACTTTCATTCCTAATCAGGAATCTCCACAGGTTGTGATAGTCAACTAGGTCTTTGTTCTGCCTTCATTTTCCGACATGTCCAATATTTATTTATCAATCGATAATATCCTTTTTATCTATCCGACCACCTATAACATTTCCTTTCTTTCTTTACCTTTTTGTACTCTCGGTGTAGCTGTCTCTCTAGGACAGATCTTCATTCCTTGATTTGTCCTGGCTCAATCAGGGCCTTTAAATAATCCTTGTTGTATTCTTAACTTCAACTTCATCCTTTCAGTTCCTCTTATTCGTCCTTCTGAAAAATTAGCATCCTTTCATTTCTTGAACATTTGGAATCCCAACTTGGTAAAAATACCTTATGATTCCTTTATCATTCTTTCTCAGTCTTTACTGCTTTCTCCAACATTGACTTTATACCTTTACTCGTCATTTGCTCTTGACATAACCTGATTTTCTGTAGCAATCCCGGTTGCATTGCAACCTCAACTAGTCTCTCAATACCATTTCCGGCTATTTTAACCTCAATTTCCATTTTCTCAAATCCTTGGATTAACTTTATCCGACGATGTTATCATTTTAAGTCGCTCTTTCCTACTAAGGGCATTGGCCACCACATTGGCCTTCCTTGGGTGGTAAAGAATCCCACGGTCATAATCCTTGATTAGCTTTAGCTATCTTTTCTATTCTCATGGTAAGTTCTTCCTGGGAAAATGTATCTAATGCTATTATGATTTGTATAAATCTCGCACTTCTTTCCATACAATTAGTGCCTCCAAAACTTTAAAGCGAAAACTATTGCTGCCAATTCTAAGTCATGTGTAGGGTATCTAAATTCATATTCCTTTAATTGTCAGGATGCATACGCAATTACCTTTCTGTGCTGCATAAGCACACACCCTAATCCTTAATGCGATGCGTCGCTTTAGACCACAAAATCTCCTTTCCCGTCTGGCAGTACCAGCACAGGACGGTGACTAGTCTATTCTTTAATTCCCGGAAACTTTTCTCACATTTCTCGGTCCATTCAACTTTTCAGTATTTAGAGTAAGTCTGGTCAGTGGGGCTACTATCATAGCAAAATCTTGTACACATCTTCGGTAATATCCGGCTAAACCCAAAAAATTTCTCACCTCGGTTGGTGTGGTTGGTCTTTACCAGTTTGAAGCAACTTTTATCTTAGCAGGGTCAACCAACACTCCTTCATTGTTGACCACATGTCCTAAAATTGCACTTCCTTTAGCCAAAACTCGCACTTTGAGAACTTGGCATATAACTTTTCCCTTCTCAGTGTCTCTAACACTATCCTCAAATGTTCTGCATGTTCTCCCTCGGTCTTTGAGGTAAACCACAATATTGTCGATGTCACTATGACACACTTATCCAAATACTTCTTGAAAACTCGATTCATCAAGTCCATGAAAGTTGCAGGGGCATTCGTTAGCCCGAACGACATTACTAAAAACTCGTAGTGTCCATACCTAGTGCGAAACGCAGTCTTGGGTACGTCCTCAGGTTTAATATTCAACGGGTGGTATCCAGTTCTCAATTAATCTTCGAGAATTTAACTACATCATGCAGCCGATCGATCCAATCACCGATCCTTGGCAGGGGTATTCATTCTTAACAGTTAGCCTATTCAGCTTTCGATAATTTATGCACAGCCTCATGCTGCCATCCTTTTTCTTCACCAATTAACACTGGTGCATCCCACGGTGACACACTTGGTCTTATCATTCCTTCCCTAACAATTCCTACAATTGAGTGACTAATTTCTTCATCTTGACTGGAGCTAGTCGGTACGGGGCCATCGAAACTAGCGCCGTTCTTGGAGCTAATTCTATAGCACACTTTATTTCTCTATCGGGTGGTAACCCCGGGAGATCTTCTGGAAATACATCCTCGAATTCGTTGACAACAGGGATATTCTGTACACTAGGTACTTCCCGTATCGTATCCATCACAGTCTCTAAACAAGTTTCACATTCTTGGAGGTCAATTGTTCCCTCGTCCGACAATCTGAATTCTTACTTTCTTTCTTTCTCAATCTATTCGCGTTTAATCGAATTTGTTCGTTTGAAGATTTAACAATTTAAGAACAAATTACTGCGGAATAAACTGAAACAATATTCAAGTTAAATATAACTTATATTAAACTTGAGGAGTGTTACAATTTGAGTACGGATTACAGAGTTCTTGATAAAACAAACCTAGAATAAATTCGACATGAATTTATCTATTTTTGTAATAAAAAGGATCGAATACTAAAAAGTAGTTCGATATAATTTCTAGGGATTATGATCCGCTAGATTGTCAAAGAAGTACAAGTGAACTAATTCTTATGGATTAAATGTTACAACCAAATCAAGAAATTAATTCACTGATTAATTTGAGCTCGGACAGTTGAGAAGTAAAGGCAAAAGTTAAGAATAGAATGTTGTTTTGCTTTACTGTCTTGTGTTGAATGTTTCTCTTCAATTTGATCACACACACATGTGTATTTAAACATGCACTGCATTCTTCTCTTCACGCGCCATTTTATTTCTTTTAATTGTACTATGAAGACTTTCGGGAAGACAATGAAGTGGCTTGGGAAGACATTCGGGAAGACTCACTTTGGCTTGAGAAGACATTCAGGAAGACTCACTTTTAAACTAAAAATACTTTAAAAATGCCTAGGAAGACTTTCAGGAAAACTCTACTGTTAGTCTTCTTAGTTTAGTTTCTAAGTCTTCTTAGTTCATTTCTATTCTAATTCAAATAATCATTTAAGTAATTTATGTATTAAATTAATTCTTAACAGAATTAATTTAATAAATAATTTACTTAGTAGAAATAATTATTTAGAATAGAATAAATACAATTCCTTGTCTTCACAATTAATTCTTGAACCATTAAAATTAGAAGAAGAAATAACACTATAGAACGTTGACACTCAATGTACTGTCTGGTTCATGAGTGACAAACGGCAATGTCTGTTCTTTATCTGTTTGACTTTAAGCAGTGATTCACTTTCTTTTCCCTTTTCCTTAAACTCTGTACCTGCACATTTGCTGTTACAACTTGAAATCTCTGTCACTTTAATAAATCGACTGAGATTGAATACTTCACTGAGGCTTGATCAATAAATTGAACTTCTTTCAATGTAGAATTACTTCAAGTCTGTAGATTACTTTAACCTTCATTCTTTGACAGATATTATCTTCTGAGATTTCCGTGACATATGAATTTTATTATTTACTTATTACATCTTATTTTATGTTGAGTAGAATCCTTGGTGTTTACAAATAGGCCTTAATATATGCCTTTCAATCTCCCCTTATTTGTTTGTTAGAAAATAACAATCAAATACCTCTAGAGGATAACTCAACTAAAACAAGAAAAGATAAGACTTTTAAGAGCCAAGCAAATAATAAAAAGCTTCTGGATTATATTTAACAATTTCCAGATCCGGGGTCTCCAATGTAAAACCCCCAGATCCGGGGTCGGAGATCCGGGTTGTCACGTCCTCAATCCCAACAATATCCCTTGAACTTAAATCACAATAATAATAAACAACATGCTGTGACCCCACAGAATAATCCACAACACTAATTATAGTCTCAGAGATGAAATTGAAATAAGTATCGAGTCATTAATCCACAAGGTAAAGTTATTACAACCCAAAGTGATTACCGAATAAGTTACTCGTTTCTGGACATAACCTTACTTAAGTCATATATAGATAAGTCTGATACACAAAAGCTGATAACCTAACCAACTGATTATCCCCACCTCAGCCATGGCGGCTAGTATCTGTGCGTGGTACTAACGGGCGTTTCCCACCCGCTTGCGAGTAGTGTGCCTCGGCCTGGCCATCTCTCCTATCTGTTGTTGTGTGATTTTATAAAACAAAGCAAGTGTGAGCAATAAAGCCCCACAATATAATCTATAATGAAATCTGTACTATATCATATCATAATACATATTTTCAAGATATAGAAAAAATCTTTGCTATAACATAGACCAGTTCCCAATACACAACTCTTAAATCAAGCTAAATCAGGTATCTCATAGAAAATACCAGTTTTGGATATTTCTCAACATATTGCCAACATTATCAGTAACTGAGCTCCTAGGCTTCTGTTACAATGTTGTAGGCACAATTCCAATTGGAAGATGGGGGCTATACAGGAAACACCTACGATAAGCGCTGATCAGTCGCTCTACCGCATTAAACACCTTTTCTGCTAGTAGAAGAACGACTCCCCACTAGTTATCACCCTGACCGCATTCGGGCCCTTTATGCTATATGGGCACCTATTTCATTGTCGAGCATAGGGTCATACTGTTTAGGGACTATTTCATCACCCAGTATGACAATAAATTCCAGTCCCTAGATGAAAATTATCGTCACGGAAAATGGAAGTTAATCCTATTTTCCCCAAGTACTTAGTACTTGTCTCTCTTTTGAAAACATTTCTGGCCTACTTACTCCTAGGATAATAGAGGAGCAAGTTACCGGAAGGGGTTGACCACTGTCGTCCTGCTTAGGATTTGATAAGATTTCTCTTTAAAAGATTACGACCAGGGAGTCAAGCTATTTGGAAATCCTTAAGGGTATTCCCGTCCCATTTGAGTGGTCAGCGAATATTGAAATCATCTCTTAAGATATATTTAAATTAAAATAATATTTGGGAATCCCTACTTTAATTAAAATAAATATTATAAAGGTCGGAAATATTCTTCATACTCATTGAAGGTTAAAGATGACTTTTTAAACAATATACATCACTTTTAAATTAATTAAAAGAATAATAAATATTTGATTAAGTAATAATCAAAAGCTCAATAAATATTTGATAATAAAATCTAAGTGAATATTTAAAATAATATTCCTTGAATAATGAAATAATTGAATATATCTATTCAATATACTTATCAGAAAATAAACCTTAATGGTCTAAGGAAAATATACCGACTCCCGGTCTAAGTTTCAAAATACGATACACATGCTCTACTCTAAGAGCCTTTATAAAAACCCGGCTTATAACTGTCATAACATATAGCTTATAAACCAATCACAATTCAAAAGATTTAAGTACCACAACAATTTAATAATATACACAAAATATAATCGAAAGCACTTTTCATCACAACAACCGTAGAAAGTCATAGGTTTTGGAAACTTGCCTGGAAGTCTTGAAGCAGTGGTAAACCTCGGGTTGGTCCGATAATCTAGAATCAACACCAGGTTCAAGATTAATAACTTAACGCTTTCACCATACTAATTATACACTATCTCAAGTAATAAGTTCATTTTCAAGCTAACTCCTTAAGAACTTCCACTCGTGCATGCTCGCTCACGCATTTTTATAAAATTGAGATTTAATCCTTTTAACACGAAATCTTTTCGAGGGTCTTCCTAAACGTACCTAGCATGTTATCACAATGTTTCACATTCCAATAAGTCACTTAAGGGGTTTGATCATTGCCTCAAGGTTGGCTAAGTGGTATAGTTTGGTTTCTCGAAACATCCTTTATTAAAACACTTGTTTCTCCTAAACCGTAAATTGGATTCACATGATCTTCGCACCAAAACGAATTTTGAAAAGAGACCTACACTATCATGGCAGTGGTGATCCTTGGGCATAAGTTACTAGGTTCGAATATTACAAGCAAAACAAGGTTAAGGAAAATCGGGCATTATAACGACTATGTTTTAATGATTCCAAAGTTTAAATCATGAACTTTACATGATCAATCCAACTAAATCATCAAGTCCATTCCTCAACATCATTACTAATCCACAATCTTCATCAACCATAGTCAAAGCCAACATCTACTCATTCACCATCAAAACAACATCAAACTTTCATCAAAATCAATCTTTCATCCTTATGATCATACTAACTAATCTACACTTAAAACTAACCATATAAATCAAATTATAACCAAGGGTTTCAAGAGTTATACCTTCCTTTATGCTTTATAAACACCCACAATAGCTTATTATCCTTCCTTGAGTCTTAAACTATCCTTAACAAGCTTAATCTTTAAGAACAAAATCAAGAACACAAAAGATTACTATTCACATCACTATTCATTCTCACCTTTGATCTAATATTCAAGCATGTTACAATCCATGGATGAAGCTAGGAATTAGAGTATACCTTAGTCTAGGATTTAGGAAACTTTTGAATCCAACATCATGATTTATGGAAGCTTGGAAGATGATCTTTGAAAAATGTATCCTTGGATGATGAAATGGGCCGAATATTTCTTCTTCAAGTGGGGGAGGGGAGTTGTTAGGTTGGTTCTTGCCAATTCTTGATATTTTGGTTGATAAAACACATGTCTAAAGTAATGTGATAAGTATTAGTGTAACGCGCCCAAATCCGGGGTCAAAGGATTTGGTCGTCACTCTGCATCCTCAATTCAAAACAACCTGCTCAATGTAAACCAATACAGTAATAACATCTGCGACCCCAACTCTACCAAGAATCTTTAAAGGTTATAGTGCTAGAAACAAGAATCCAAAATTCCATTACACAAAATTTTCTTCTTTACAACCATTCTATTACATAAAACCTATAACACTAGTATAACTTCGAGAAGAAGTATACCGGGCAAATCTAATCTGATACAACATAGTATTTAATAAAAATCACTTTATACAATAACCTTACACTAGTTCCAAATACTCTATATCATAACGTCTCCATACTAACATCTTCTTCCTTCTCTGCCCAGCTACGCGGATAACTCCCGCCAATACACCTTCTTACTGAAAGGCTATTAAAATAAAGAAAGTAAGTATGAGCGGAAGAATTGCTCAGCAGGTGCATTATCAAGTATAATAGAAAAGTTTCAAAATAAGTTTTGAATTTTCAAATCAACAAGCCTGTGGTTTAAACATTTGTAATCTCTAAAACTTTTTAAATCAAGTTTGGTAATTCGCCATAATTTCTCATTCAGCTTCTAGTAACTGAATAGTTTAAAACACGAGGAAAGTTATATTGGTCGCCACGGTTACCCGAACCAAAATATCTACGATAGTATGTAGAAAATATGAAATAATTATAAACTCATACGTCTTTAAGACCATAGTATATACAAAATACTATTTTTAACGATAACAGTTCCGTTCACAACATCTTCTGAAACCAACAACTCTGGGAGAGTAGAATAATAAAAGAGTAAGAATGAGCCACGCACTCGGCCATGGAATAAAGAACGTACTTCACGACTTCAATATGGTACCGACTGAATATGCGGTATGAATAAAACTCATCAGTTCAGAACATAGGAATGAAATCAATCTCAGATATAAGAAGTGATATTAGAATTGGATTTTTATACCTTTATAAATCACAAAGGTTGAGCTGCTGATCAGTCACGCATCAACCCCGGACTTGCTTATAGCAAAGTCCTCTACTAAGATCCTTGGCCATCTTGTCCTTAATTAATTCCGACCACGAATCTGGTCCGACCATTATTGGTCCATTTAAAAACATTCCAATTCTATTTTCTATACGTCAGGTGTCAGTACAATTGACAACCTTACTACGACAGCCAGGTGTCGGAAGAATCGACAACCTTAATACAACAATCGCTGGAAAACTCACGTTCCAGGAAACAACTCAACTATGAAGAATCCATCAAGGAATAACAATACAATCTAGTATCGAAGAGATCGACACAATAACGGGGGGTGTACATGAAAAGTGACAATATAATAAACATCGACGAGATCGATGCAACAACTGGGATGATAATGAAGAGTGAGCAATAACACGCTCAATAAAATTAAGTCTGATATGAAACAGGCATTATGAGTTCGAATAAAGGACTGGATCAGATAATCGCATCAACAAGAAATGGTAATAATACTTGCATAGGTGCAAGATGGAAAAATAGAATACTTGTAGAACAAGTACCACAACTTCAGAATTTAAAATAACACTTTTACCCTCATCGGGTTCACAAGTTCCCACTCATCTAGGGTTGGCAACATTCCAACCTAATATTTTTAAATCAAGATTTTTGAAAGAAAGCCTTAGTATAAGGCCCATAACTATATTTTAAATCGTTTCAATACAATAATTATATTTTTCCAATCAACATGGAAATATGAATTTAAACTCAAAATGTATGGAAGAATACTCGTCAATTTACGAGATTAAATAAAATACTTGCACTTCAATGCAAAAGAGTCATCATTTAAAATTTAGTGAATAGTATGCCAATTGCATAATAATAATTCAAGAGAATATCACTCAAATAATAAGCAAGGGTATAAACACTTGCCTCCGGTCCTTAGCTTTTACGTAAAGCTGAATCACATGACTTCCTCCTTAATCTGTCTTATAGCACGATTCTCTATTTCAATCCTCCTTTGATTTAACGCTCTTGTGATTACCATCAATCTTGTCCTTACGATTTTGAATCCACGCATCTGCCTCGATAGTCAAACATGAGACAGTACTTTAGTCTTCAACGTATGATTCTCACATTCCATAAACGATTGTAACTTAACTCTGACGCACTTACTAGTCTTACCGATATCTCCATTGAAATACAATACTGACCAATTTCTGTTCTAACTACCCCTCGTGATAATATCAGACACGACTATAACATTTAAACAAGTCACAAAACAATTATTTGCATGCATAACTCAACAACCATATAATTCACATATTTCACGTAACACACACATTGTCATTTAATTGCGATAAATCAATCACCTGAGTCTCGTAACATCCAAGAAATAATTTTAGAAAAATATTAGACTCTCATTTCAAAGGGATTAAACCTCAAAATATTTTTAGATCAAAAATCGGATCATTAATCCCAATATAAAGATTTAAAAACAATTTAATCAATTAATATAAAAATTAATTGACTAATTCCAAGCACTTAAACCATTTGTATGAATAAAACCAAGCCAAGAAAATAATTAAATCTAATTTAAATTAATTAGATTTAATTAATAATTATTTAATAGAATTAACTGATTATTAAAATTAATCAATTAATTAAATTAATTAATTATTAATAACAAATAATAATTAAATTTAATCAATTTTCGAATTTAACCATATGAAGCTATACATATCATCATATCACATGAACAAGCTCAGAATCGAAAAGCCCTAATTTTTAACATGAACCCTAATTTTCCAGAATTAAAGAAAATTTCGTATAAGGTTTAAAAATTACCCCACACGAATTCTGCTGGTAGATTATGAAGCTAGATTCCAAGACCTTCGATTCGACTATAAGAGCGTCGAAATCGGACTCCGATAACGCCTTCAAAAGTTGGTTTGATTCTCAAGAACACGAAGAACACGGTTAAGAGATTATTAGATATTTAACGATAAATAAGCTTGATTATACGCAAAATAATGCACGATACGCCTTTTTATATTTAGTGGAAAATAATACCCCAAACGACATTTTTGGATCGATATAGATCCATTGGATCGCTTTAAATCTTTAATAAAGTAGAATACACGTTTTACGAGGTGATAATTATCCACAAGGACTGATAATTATCCATATCAATACATATCATTTATATACGACTGCTCAAGAATACTAGGGCTATAACAGATGTATTATTGATACGAACGATATTTCAATTGCCCTAAACAATTAGGGTACAGAATAATTTTCTTTTCGATAATTAAAATAAAACGAAATAGAATGACATCCTCTTAAAATAATTTCTAATCACCACAAATATTCACATAGCATCTCAACATCACATCTTTGTCCATTTAACGAGTAACTTAACACATTTAAACAGGTAAAACATTTAATAAATTTTGATATGAAAATAAAATTTCATTTCACATCAAATATTAACACGTAATTTTCCCGGATCTTACAATTAGCATTGATGATGTATTAAAAATGGTGTCATCTTTCACCAAAGGTCAAGTTTGAAAGTGTTTACAATTATCTTGCTTGGCAATCTTTGGTTTGGTTTCACATGGATGATCCAAATGTTGCATTCCTTGGATTAATCTTGTTACATGTTACTTCCATGCTTGTATTTAATCCTGTAAGTGTAACACCCCCAGATCCGGGGTCAGGAATCTGTGTTGTCACGCTCCATCAATTATACGATACCTGCATTACTTACAACATTCTCATAATACAACTCCAAAGACCCCAATCACTTACTCACACACACACAAGTTATAGCCTTGGAAATGAGCAACAATAAGTAACACTTGTTTTTACAAATCAAATGTACTATCCAGGATTTCATCTATTATTTACAACCTCTACCTGAAGTTAAAATAATAGACCTCACAATTCTATACAAGGTTCAATAATGCAAACCTACTCGAAAACAATTCTCACTAATTCAATCTGCAACTGTTTTGCTAACTCCGACAGTATCCATCCTGCTGAACTAACTCAAGGGTGGTCTCTCCATTCCCTTGCTCTCGTAATACGAGGTGAATCGGCAATGTTTTCTTCATGCTGAAAGGTTTAATAAAGCAAGAATGAGCTAATAGCGCTCAGCAAGAAATCTATCCCAGTTTAAATCTCTAACCTTTAAGGTAGATAATCCATATAGGATCAAAGTTTTAACACTAATAGGGTTTGACCCCAAAATAGTATATCGTTCAAAATACTGTATGACTTATAATCATACTCAAATATTCTTCGTAAATCATTTAGAAATCCTTGGTATCGATATAATGAACCAAGATTCAAAACATATCTTTTAAAATAGATATCAAATATTTGAATCAAGGCTTAAAGCCTATCCATTGTTTCAAAACACTATACAGTTCAATATACTGTATATCTTAAATCCCTTCTCAACATATATACACACATATCTATTTAGATATCTCATACTGTTCAAAATACTGTAAAATATCAGTAATGAACACTTTTTTGACTCTGTTGTGTTGTGATATATAAAAGAAACAAGACTGAGCACTATAGCTCGACAATAAGATATAGCAGCATAATCATATATGTAAGCTGATATCATAATTGAAAACCTTTGAAACTCCGTTCATATACAGAACGATATGTTTAAATATTTTTTTCGTCAAAACAGGCCATACAGTACCTCTACTGTATGAGGAACATCATTACTCATCACTGCCACATTATCAGTAACTCAGCGCCTAGGCTTTCGTTACAATGTGCAGCACAACTCCAATTGGAGGGAAGGGACCTTTTTCCGGAGCACGCCACGATACACGATGATCAGTCGTTGTATCGTACTCACACTTTTCTACTAGTAGATGGACGACATCTTAACACGATTATCACCCTAGCCGCATACGGGCTTTGTATCTGTTGGACTGTCCCACAGCCTCCTACGCGAGATAAGTGCTGGACTGCCCAGCAGCCTCTTACGCTATAATCAGAGGTACTGTCCAACAGACTCCTTCACGTTTCCTCCTGGTCCCGGATAAAAATCAATGAAATGGGAATCGGAAGGGAGTAAGTCACAGTGTGGGTTGACATCAGTCAACGAAACTACGAATGATTACCACGTATTTTGAAATCATGACCTGGGAGTTTTTGTAAAATACCTTTAGTGCCGATAAATCAGAACTCGAAAACATACTCACTTTTAATGAAAGAGGCAAGTGAAATCATATGTTCACTTCCTGAGATGGATTCCCAATTTTTGATAAGTTCAAATCAAAATCATCATTCGAGATAAATAATTAAAGTAGTTGGGAACCCCTATTATACTCTCATAAATCCTTTTTTAGATCAGAAAATATTTGCGTAATTACTAGAACCTTAAATAATAATATAATAAGGTTCTATGATTTTTAAATCATTTTTGGAATATTTAATAAATATTCAAATAATAAATATTGAATTATGATTCAATCTAATTCCACTTAAGTGAATATTCAAAATAATATTCACTTAATTAAATAAATATTCAAAATAATATTTTTAATAATATTATTTAAATATCTCGCATTGAATATCCAATAATATATATATATTGGAATATTTAATCAACATTTTAAAATATAACTGTCCCTGGAACCCTCCGGCTTCTGATAGTATAATCCAGACAAAATACTAATTTGACTCCCGGTCTAAGTTTTAAAATCCTTGTACGAGCGCTCTACCCTAAGAGCCTCTATAACACCTCGGTTTATATCTAATATTTACATAGCATATAAACCCTTATATCTTATAAAGCTTTCTATCCAAAGTGGAAACAGTTTATAATTCTCTTTACAGCATTATAGCATTATATATCACAATCACAACAAAAAAATACAACCGCATCTTATATCAGATGTATGGTTTGAAAACTTGCATGCATCTATCATATGCATATACTATAATTTCAACAGTTTTAAAATACAACCACATCTATATACGATGTAAGGTTTGAAAACTAGCATGCATCTATCATATGCAATCATCGGTATAAGAAATTGAACATAGCATGGAATGAGAAAACTTGCCTTGGGTCCTTGGTTGTTATGGGTTCGAGAACTTGCCGGAAAATCTATAAACAAGGAAATACTCGATCAGTCCCATGGCGTAATCATTTAAAGTGCATTTAACTTAAGCACTAACGTTCTATTAACGAACATCAAATGTTTCGATCTTGGTCACTTATAACCTCATGACATTCCGTAAACTCTTAAGTCAAAAGTTTGGGTGGAAATCTATTCTCAAAACCCAAGTACTTTACCATTGCTAACTCATTGTTTTTAACCATCCCCTTAAGGGTATTTCACTCGCGCAACTTTTGTTCCCGCATTTTTATAAAATCGAAACATCATCATTTTAACACGAAATCTCCTCGGTTCCCTTCCTAACTGTCCATAATAGTATCCACATTAATATCTCGACCCAATTCCATTTTTAAAGGGTTTGATCACAATCTCAAAGTTCATGCAGTGAACTACTTAGTTATCCGAAATCGCTTTCACTAAAACGGATGTTTCTCCTAAACCGTAAATTGAAACGATACGATTCTTTCGCTAAAACAAACTAAAAAACAGAGTATACATGGTCATGGCCAGAAAATCTTATGGTTATGCCTATAAGGTAACCGTGGTTTCTTTCCAAACTTCCTAAGTGAAATCCGACATGGTAACGACGCTTAAACGTGATTCTCGTGTTTAAAACACTCTAATAAATTCACCAATCCACAACCAAACAATCACAACTCAAGGATCTCATCCAAACAAACTTATTTCTGTCTAAACAAGCTCATAACACTAATCACTAGTTCAACCATCATTTAATCCACTAAACATCATACATATCATGCATATCAGTTCTATATCACACTATCCTTAATCATTCTCAATATAATCACTAATAACAAAGTATAAACACAAGGGTGATAGGTTTTATAACTTCCTTGGTACTTAATATACCCTAGCAATGGTTAGTATGCCCTTCCTTGATCCTTGATTATCCTTTACAAGCTTAAAACTTCAAGATCAAACAAGAAATTCAAACATTACTCACTACGCCATAAATGGCCTTTTGCAACCACAAAACTATGTTGCTATAAGCCCAGTTTCGCGTTGCTATAGCCCCAAAAAGGGTTATGGTAACATCAGAGCTGTGTTAGGTTCTCAGCAGTTGCTATAGGGGTCTATAGTAACATACTAAGGACCCCTACGGTAACATAGAAAACTGTGTTACTAAAGATATCTACAGCAACACAATAAACATTCTACAGCAACATACTTTCTGTGTTACCAAAAATATTAAAATTTTGCAAAAAAGTGGGTCCCACATGTGGGACCCACGTGTTATATTATCAATTGCAACACACAATTATAGCTATAGTAACACGCTAAGTATAACAAAATAAAAATATGCTGTTTAAATTTTATATTTTCCACCAAATAAACCAACAACCAAACCAAGTCCTAATTTCATTCACCAATAAGATAACCAATCCAATAACAAACCAACCACATCAGCCAATAATATCCACCAACACTAGAGAACATAAATTAAAACGTACAAGTACTACAAGAAAATTACATGTTCATTTTTAACAACCACATTGCAAATTCATAAGCGGGATAGAAAAACCTATACTAGGTCATCAAAAGGCACTGTCTAAACCACTAGATGTCTAAGAGCCAAGTCCATCACTCATTTGTCAGAGCTTCCTTCTTTGCCTCCAACATTTTCATTTTTGCTTGAGTATGTATGCGTAAGAAAGCACAGACCATTGTAAGAGCCTCACATTGAGTGGGATTCACCTTTACCTAAAATGGAGTAAGCTTTTGAGAACAATATTTTGATTAGAAGAAGATTTCCAAAGTTCAACCTGATCACCTTTACGACTGAAAAAGACATATGATTACTGAGGTACCTTTATATTAGGTAATTGAGCCAGCTGCAAAACCGTTATCATCAAACCGATACCCTGTTAAAACGAAAGTTATCTTAAGAATTAACATTGGGTATTATGTCAAAGCAAATGATAGAACAGGGATGATACGCAATAATGTTTCATTCATTGGTTGTGGGTTACTACATAAGTTTGTTTTATACAATAATATATAGCCCGTGATAGGCCAATCGTGCATAAACAGAGCAAAACGCTTTCCATCCAATGGGAAGAACATGAAAAACTAACAGTGATTGTCCTATATTATGAACATTTGAGTTTTTGCTGCCACAAACTATACGCAATCTAAATTTGATGAGAGAATAATAATATGTGTGTGGCATGAGTACCTATGTCATGAAACTGCTCAGCAGAGACATCAGACGCACAAGAGCTTAAATACACTATCAATTTAGAAGATAAGAAAAGAACTTGCTTGAATGGAAAAACAATACAACAACTAAACCTTACAAGAACGTCTTGGCCAATCCATGAATATGATTGTTTCTGTGTAACGTCTCGCAATATGACTTTCTGCTTCTTATATTTGCTACTCTGCAACAACGAAGAGAAATCAATCTAAGTTGTAGTAGATAATCTGTCTTGAACATATAATGCATTGAGTTTGAAGTATACCTCGACACCAGAGATGTTATGCATGAATGCATTCCCTGAATTTCAAAATAAAGTATCAGAAAATAAAAAGTAAATATAATTAGTAAAAGTAACTCAGTTTATTTTATCATTTTGAATGTAAATATAATTATATTTAATAACCTATTATATTAACCGATTATATAATTATTTTTATTTAGTAAAAATAAACAAAAACAATTATATTAACCTATTTGAATGTAGACAACATGTTTTGCTTCTACATACTACTAAACAACATATAAAAGAAACCCTGCAGAGGTAGTATGCACAATGTAAAATATGTTTATCTATCTCTTGTTTGAATTACCTTAACAAAAGTTGCTTAAGGTCATTCTATGAATTGTGACCTGACAAGCATGATCGTGTTGTATTAAGCATTTACCTAATCAGCACATAGACCTAGTTACTTGCTAGTTTCTCAAATTATATAATAATTAATATCAACAAATGTAATGAACAAATCAAGCAGCCTGGCACTCTCTTAAAGTAATAGCTGTAAATCTAAATCAGTTCATGTGTTACATGCAGTACCATTGTCATATAGTTTCTCTTAAATCAAGCAGAATTTCACATAGTAATAGCCTGGCACTCTCTTAAAGTAATAGCCTTGTTCTTTGGGATCAAGCAGAATTTAGCTATATAATCTCTTGAATATGATCTATCGGTAATGTGATTACATTAAGAAAGATAAAGGTTCAAACTTGTAAGGTTAAATTTCTTGTTAAATACATGCTATACTACTTTCTATATAAATAAAAAGATAAAGCAGCAATAGATAAAACCAACCAGCCATCCTGAATTATGAGAAAGGGCATATGAAAGCACACTCACCCAAATGATCCGAACTGGAGCACCCTATTTGTGGATTCAATGAACAATGTAACTGGAAATCTCTGCTTGAGAAAAGTAGCACTATTAGTATTAGCAACTGGAAACAATGAACATAGAATTCTTACACACACACATACGAAAGAAAGACTCACATACGAATTTTTTAAAACAATATGTGCTTCTTTTCTTGTCATGAGAAATTTCAGGAACTTCAACTACCTTGGAAGTAATACAGTACTTGGAAGAGTGCATTCCTATTCAACATGAAAAATTGTTTACCCGCCCTCTTGCATCTCGGTTACTTGCACTTCCTGAGAAACTTAAACTTCTACAAGCCAGTCAAACACTTTTTTCTACTATTGTCGAGAATTTTAATAAAAAAAAATAAAATAAAAAGGACTTGCAACTTATTCAAGCAAGTCAATTCATGTGTAGCCATACAAACAGTAAACAAGTGTGGGAAGTCCGAGTTGGTTAATGTGCAGTCAACCAAAACCAGCAATGTTTGTCAAAATGATGTCACATATTGTTTTAATCTGACATTTATCTCAAAATAAGAATATCCATATCCCTCCTTATATGCAAGCACAAATTCGAAACATATGTAGTATATAATTTATCAAGAACTACTTTTTTGCATAATACGATCAGCTTGCAGTGTTAGGTACATATATAAGAACATAAATTAAAAAATTACCAATACAAACACCAACATCTAAAACCTAAAAAATAACCACAAATAAGAACATAAATTAAAAAATTGAAACCCCAATTACCTGCAAATTCGTCAATTCAAAGCCCCCAATTACAATTTTTAAATTTAAAGCCCTAATTCACGTGAAAAGATACAAATTAAAAGAGAAACAGAGAGAGATACTGAGAGATAAATAGAGAGGCAGGGGAGAGACATACAGATAGAGACATAGAGATAAGGAGAGATGCATAGAGAGAGACATGAAGAGACAAGGAGAAAGGGACCTGCAAAGCTTCTATTAACCCAGCTCCGAGCCCTAATTGCTTCGATTTACCCAGCTTTGAACCCTAATTGTTCCGCTTGGAATCTTAATTGAACCGTGAGAGAAGAGATAAGTGAGAGGCTTGTTTTGTTTATCCCCAATTTTCCCCCCAACTTAATTTTAATTTTTCGTTTCCCCGCCTGTGTACAGTGTATTTGCCTCGTTCAGTGTCTCAATTATTGTCCCATGTACTTTTTTTTTTAATTATTACAAATTTAACACAAATTTATTGCAACTTGTTTATATTAAATTAAAGTTACTAATAAATTCATTATTTTGTAATAACTCTAAGTATTTTCAAATTATTATTTTCTCTAATAAAAGTGTTAATGATTTTAATCAAAATTTAATAATTTTTGAATATTATTTTTAAAATATTTTTATTCTAAATTTATTAAAAATATTTTAACTTCAATAATATTATTATTTTATTTTTTAATAATATTTAAAAATACTATTGAATAAATAATTCAATAATTGGACGGAATATTACTTTTTCTAATGACAACTTCAATGATTTTATTAAAATTACTTACTTTTAAATTTAAACAATTATCAAACTATTAATTATAAATAAAATTTAATTTAATTTTTTCATTAATACTATACTCTAAGGTAACACACCTCAGTGTGTTGCCCAGTGTAACACCTTTTACAACGATAGTAACATAGTTTCATAGCTTTGGTAACACCCAAAATCACTGCGTTACGATAGCACAAAAATTGTATAGCTATAGTAACATCCAATATGGTAACACCCCCCTCAATTTGTTGCGATAGGCCATCTATGGCGTAGTGACTGTTCATTTCTACTATTCATCATAAACTTTGATTCAACTTTTGAGCATGATAACAACCATGGATGAAGCTAGGATCAAGGATTTACCTTAGCTTATGGATGAGTGTGATTTAGAGCCCAAGATCATGAATTATGGTTGAGTAGAACTTGTAGAAATGTTTTTAAGCTTTGTTGAACAAGAAAGGGGCCGAAAGTTTGAAGGTGTTTTGATGCATCTTCTTTTGATTTTCTTTTCTTTTCTTTTTTGTCTAATTACTCTTAATTGGATGCATCCATTTTGTGTGGTCTTGGATTGGTTTTGTCATCCCATGGACACATGTCATCTTGTTGTGGTTTTGTGGTGAAAGTGGTGACAAGGTGGTGATTCATCACCTTGTCATCACTTGTCATCACCTATGTCATCCTTCCGTGTCATGCTTATGTCATAATTTGTGTCGTCAATCCTCTTATATGTTGCACTTGATGATCTTATATGATACTTCCCATTCGGTTAGGGTTTAATCCATAATTCGTTACGCTTCTGTTTCGCGATAGGTTCCAGTGATTTTAAAAACGTTTCTCTGCACCAATGTTAGGAGATACTTCCTTGATCTTTCCATTACCTTGGCTTAATATATGATCCTAGATTTCTCACCTTGGCTTAAGATATGATCATGGATTTCTCATTCTACATACTTTCTCAAAACGATCAAATCAATACATCATTGATAGTCCGATGAATAGTGATCAAAATTTAAGGTTGGAATCTCCCGATTCTGATCGCGTTTACATTCACTTATTCTCGTTACACATCACTAATATAACTTCGAAACATTCATTCCATGTCTTCCATATAGTGTGGTCTGAAAATATTTTTCATCAGCAAATTCACTATTCATTAACATTTACTATTCATCAAAAAATTTCAACTAAGTCCAAAATTTGGGGTTATTACAGTAAGTTTCGCGTTGTTCCGTCACCGCTTAATCTCGTAGAACGTTCGTAGGGTTCCTTAAGTGTTCAATCGAAGTAGTTTACCGTAAACGTTATTGATATCTTAATACCTTTACTAAATCCATATCCATGGAATTGATAATTTAAAATTCCCCAATATATTCAAATAATGATTAATCCATCAGTTATTGGTGAAATTTCGGAGAAAACAGAAAATGCTATTCTTCTGATTCTGACAGCTTTTGCATTCAATCATTTACATAGTAGATCACTAATATGACTTTGAAAGTTCATTATACCGTCCCGTACATAGGGTGGTCTGAAAATTTTCTAAACGACAAAAGTTACTATTCATCAGTGGTTTTTAACAAGTTACTATTCATCAGTGGTTTTTTAAAAAAGTTACTATTCATCAGTGGTTCTTAAATAAGTACAAAATTTGGGGATATTACATCCAAGGCGTAACCCCAGAAACTAATTGGAAGATCCGCTAGACTCATCATCGTGAAGGGTTTCGAGCACATATACGCAACGGAAAACGTAAAAATAAACCAAAATTCGAAACCCCTCCGCAGGATCCATGCGAAAACAAAAGATTTAATTCGGAGATTAAGAACAAATACCTTAAGAAGCTTTAACAGTTCATTAATGGAGATCCAAAGCTTGTTCAATCACCATGTATCCCGCTCTCGCGATCTACACTCTACGTTATCCACACGAACGCTTTTCTTGAAGGATTGATGTGTACTAGCACCCGAAAACTGCTTCTTTCTCTCTCTCTTTTCTTGCTCTCATAAGCGGCTAGGGTTTTAATATAAAAACGTTTTTCACATTAAAATCAGCCCTCGTTGAGAGTTTATATAGAGAGGAAAATAAGTTTTCTAATTATAATCCAATTATAATAAAATACTAATATGAAATTCCAATTTATTATTTAATTAAGTCGCACTTAATTAATTAATAACTAATTTCAGAATTAGTTTAAGTAATTCCATTTTCTATTTAAATAATTAATCAAGTCATACTTAATTAATATTATAAATAGAATAAATTACTTATTTAAATTTAAATTCATAATTTAAATTATTTCTCTTTCAAGCGTTCTTTGTGTGTGACCCTGTAGGTTATTATTACGTTGGTAACAATTTTAATAACTAACTAAAATTGTAAACAATGAGCGGCATCTAGTAATACATCATTGTCACCCAAGTAATAATAATTAAATCGGTGATTCGATTAAGCCTTTCGTGAATAATGTTCCATGTAATATAATCCCTTTAACCTTAATATTATAGATTAAACTCGAGGCATGTAATGTGTCATCCTCTTCGTAATTTAATCTTAATTTTCTTGATCGATGAGTAGACTAATAAATCAAATCAACATTTCAGCACGGTCGTGCATTTCTTAGTCTCACTCAAACAAGAGGCCAATAATATCGCTCCTAAAATTAGGAGGGTTAAATCCAATCTAGATCATTCATATTTCTCATACGATTCATAATATATCCAATGTCCACTTTTATCATCACCCGGTCAAAGGTAACTTTTAATGTAATCAAAGTATATTAATTCTCGTATAAAAATATAATGATTTCAGGTCTAAGGATCATTACACCATTATCACAGTGAGAATTACTTATGACACTATTAACATGTGTAATCTCACGGCGGGTCAATCCAGTGCCATGTACTCTTACATGCACCTATGTTTTGACTTTAGTATCACCATACCTATGACCAATGAGATGTGGTCATCAATCAACAAACATACTAGTCTCTGTGCATTATTATTGTCCTAACGCAGTAAATAAAGACATAATAAAATAATAATAATAATAATGAATAAAACATAATTTATAATGATAAAATGTTTTCTTTAAAACATAAAAGTATTGTCTCTAGAGCACTAATACTAACAATCTCCCACTTGCACTAGAGCCAATATCCCATGTATCCAATACATTTGGAACTAGTGTGACTTACATGCTTCTGCTGCGACAAAGCCTTAGTCAGTGGTTCTGCAATATTATCAATAGTATGCACTTTACATATAAGTATATCTCATTGATCATTAATCTCATTAATAAGGTGATATCGCCTTAGTAAATTCCCAAAACATCCTCTTTCGCTACTTCGCTAGTATCAATATACTAAGCCTCGATTGTAGAATCATTTACGGTTCTTGCTGTGAACTATTATAGCTTACAACACATCTATTTTGACAAAACACAAATCCAGACTAAGACACAAAACCGTCCTGTCTGTCTAGAAACTAGCATCCGTGTAACATTTTACATCCAGCTTCCCATCTCCTCCATATACCAAGAATGAGTCTTTAGTCCTCTTCAGGCACTTAAGAATATTCTTGATTCCAATCAAGTGGCCATCACTTGGATTAGACTGGTACATGCTCGTCATGCTTAAAGCATATGAGACATCATGACGAGTACATATCATCACATACATTATGAAACCAATTTCTGAAGCATATAGAACTATACTAATGTGGTCCATATCATCCAATGATTTTAGACCATTTATTTTGAGATCACTATCTCATAGACATGGGAACATTTCCCTTTTAGCCTCTTTGCATATCTAATTGGTGCAATACATTGTCAATGTATGTACTCTGACTTAAGCCGAAAAATATTTGTGATCTATCTCTATAGATCCGGATCCCTAAGATATAGGACACATCTCCTAAGTCTTTCAACAAGAAACTATTTCTCTACCAAGTCTTAACAGTCTGTTGAGAAAGAATGTCATTCCTTATTTGTAATATATCATCTACATATGATACTAGGAATGCCACATGGCTCCCACTAACCTTCTTGTAAACACACGGTTCATCTTCATTTTGAATAGAGCCAAACTATTTGACTGTTTCATCAAAACATATATTCCATCTCCTCGAGGCTTACTTTAATCCATAAATGGATCGACTTATCTTATAAACCATTCTAGCAAAACTTGGATCTACAAAATCTTCAGGTTGTGTCATGTACACAACCTCTTCAACGCTCCCATTTAAGAAAGTAGTCTTGACATCCATTTGCCAGATTTCGTAGTCATAGTAAGCAAGCAAAATCCTGATGGACTTGACCATTGCCACTGGTGAGAAAGTTTCATCATAGTCAATACCATGAATTTACTTGAAACCTTTTGCCACAAGTCGTGCCTTATAGGTCTATACATTACTATCCATGTCAGTTTTCTTCTTGAAAACACATTTGCACCTTATAGGTTTTACCCCTTTAGGTGGATCAACCAAAGTCCATACTTGGTTTTTCATACATGGATCTTGGAATTTTCATAGCGTCTTGGTAGGTAAGAGGCTCATTATCATTATTCACAAGCATTACATCACCAACCTGAGTCAAGAGAAATTCATAATATCTCTCGGACTCATGGTGAATCCTACCAGACCTACGAACAACCTGTGTTTCTTGAGTAGTATTGTCATTAACATTTTCTTGTACATTATGCTCTTGTTCCAACTTCGGTTCAATGTTATCTCGTGGTTCTCGATCCTCATCGAGATCTATTTTCCTCACACTATTTCTTTTAGAAAGAAATTCTCTCTCAAGAAATACAGCAGTCCGAGCAACAAACACTTTGTTCTCTGGAGGATTAAAGAAGTAATACCCCTTTTGTTTTAATTTGGTATCCCACAAAATTACAATTATCTGATTTTGGTCCTAGCTTGTCAGAGGTGAAACGTTTCACAAACGCTTTTCATCCCTTAATTTTCATAAATGACATGCTATAACTTTTCTCAGTCGACATCTTATATGGTGTCTCCTGAACCATTTTAGTAGGAACACGGTTTAGTGTATATGCACTTATCTCTAGGGTATAACCCCAGAAACTTATTGGAAGATCCACTTGACTCATCATCCATCGCACTATGTCCAACATAATGTGATTTCAGCTCTTAGAAACTCCTTTCATTGAACCTTTTTACTTCAACTTAATATTCTTTGAACTTTTCAAACAATTCGGATTTGTTCATCAAAAGATATCTATATCCGTATCTACTGACATCATCAGTGAGCGTTATGAAGTAGTAAAATCTACCTCATGCCATCGTACGTATATGACCACATACATCACCATCTATAAGTCTTAATCGTTCGATGGCCCTTTCACCATTTTTAGTAAAAGGGGCTTTTGTCCTTTTGCCAAATAAACCAAGATTCACATTCTTCGTATGATTCATAATCAAACTTATCCAATCATCCATCATTATATAAATTGGAAATGCGTTTCTTATAATATGGCCTTAATTACAGTGCCAAAGGTAATGTTTGATTTGAGTCATTTTAGAACATATAAATTGTTAACTAATTGTGCAACATCATTAACCTTTTCATTGAAATGTAATAAACAACAATTGTTATATATCCAATTAAAATTAAAAACCTTTCTTGTCCATACAAGAAACCAATATAATGTCTCTACTCTTAGAGGCACGTAGTTACAATTATCAAGTTCTAAACTTAGCCTTATAGGCAAAATTAAGTAACGAGTTACTTCAACAAGAGCAACAACTTTTGCTCCAATTCTAACCCGAAACCTGAAGCTTGACCCTCACCGGTCTTCTTCTTAGATCTTCCAAATAAGCATGACAGTTTAACTTCCAGTCTTTCGGTTTTCCACAGAAGCGACAATCGTCTTCTTTAATTAGCAACACCTCCTTTAGGTGACAAAACCTCTTTGGGATTGGACTTTAATATGGCTATAGAATTAGATCAAATCTTCTTCTTTCCATTCCATTTTCCTTTCCCATTCACATTCCTACATTCACCATCATTATGGGAGTAGTCCATGCATTTATCATGTAGCTTATAGCAGTTCTCAACGTGCTACACAACTTAGTGGGTGCTATGTCTATCTCATTTATTTTGTTGTTCACTAACTAATTGAGAATGGTTATTGTTCAAATATTTGTATGATCAACTCATTCTGAGTCTCTAGACCAATCTTGAAACCCAAAAAATAATAATCAAGGTACTCATTATACCCTATCATTTTTAGAACATCTGGTCCAACCGAATCTCACTTTCCCTACTTGTAGGTGTATGGTGCCTTGCTATTGTCAAATCCCTTTTGACGAGCCTTTTCCTCACACATCTTTTAAGGTGCTCAAATATCTCATAAGCATCCATATGCTCATATTGTTTCTTAAGCTCAGCACTCATAGTTGCAAGCATGAGACATGAAACATCATCAGTCGAATCATTAATTTGCTTCCAATAAGCATTATGTTCGGCACATGTTACATTTGAAGGGTTTCGGGCACGAAAACGCAACGGAAAAACGCGTAAAACAGAAAAATTAACGAAACCCTCTGCAGGATCCATGCGAAAAACGATATTTAATTCGTGAATAGAATCGTTTACCTTTTGAAGCTTTACGAACGGCTGACTAATGGAGGTCCTTTGATATGATCACCACGTATCCCGCCTTGCGATATACGTCTCTAATTAGTCCACGTGAACGCCCGATCGTCCAACGATCACCGGAGTTTGGTACTAGCCAAGAAGCAGCCTCGAATCTCTCTCTCTTTCTAGTCTCTCCTTGATGTAGAGCGGCTAGGGGTTTTTTTTTCTAAAAATTCTGAATATATTAAACCCTAAAAATAATACATCCTTATGTATTTATAGGGAGAGAAGAGTGGGCTGAACCCTAATCTGATTGGGCTTCCAAAACCCAGTCCGATTATTGGTTGTATTATTATTAAATTCGAATTATTGTTTAATTAATCAAGTCCCACTTAATTAATTCAATAATTCAATATAATAATAATAATTTATTTAAATTCGTAATTTAAATAAAGCTCCATTTAAAACGTTCTATGTGTGTGACCCTTTAGGTTATTATTACGATGGCAATAATTTTAATATCTAATAATAAAATTATAAACAATGAGCGGCATCTAATAATACATCATTGCTACCCAAGTAATAATAATAATTGGTGATCCAATTAAACCTTTAATGAATAATGTTCCATGTAATATAATCCTTTTAACCTTATATTATAGATTAAACTCGAGGCATGGTTTATGTCATCCTCTTCAACATTTAATCCCGGTTTACTTGATCGATGAGTAGACTATTAAACAAATCACAATTTGAGCATGGCCATGCATTTCATAGTCTCACTCAATCAAGAGGCCAATAATATCACTCCTAAAATAGGAGGGTTAAATCCTATATCTATCATTCATATTTCTCATATGATTCATAATATACTCAATGTCCACCTTTATCATTACCCGGTCAAAAGTAACTTTGAGTAGAATCAAAGTATATTAATTCTCATATAGAAATATAATGATTTCAAGTCTAAGGATCATTACACCATAATCACTGTGAGAATTGCTTATGACACTTGATAACATTTACCATGAAGAATTCACACGGTGGGTCTATCCAGACTCCAGTGCCATGTTCTCCTAAAATGCACTTATGTCTTTGACTTTAGTATCACCATACTTATGACCAATGAGATGTGGTCATCAGTCAACAAACATACTAGTCTTAATGCATTATTATTGTCCTCTAATAATAATACTCGACTAGGGATCTTTTAGGATTACAAACACTACTCATATAATCTCATTTCTAAGTCACATACTTAGAGATATAGAATTCATGATTATATTCCAAGGACATTTATTATTCTAACATTTATATCGCAGTTAATAGAGACATAATAAATAATTGAAAGAAAATCCATAGAACATATTTATTAATAATCAAAATGTCTTCCCTAAGAACATTATAGTATTGTCTCTAGGGCACAAGCACTAACAATCTCCCACTTGCACTAGAGCCAATCACCCATGTATCTAATACCCATGGAACTAGTGTGACCTTCGTGCTTCTGCTGCGACAAAGCCTTAGTCAGTGGGTCTGCAACGTTATCATTAGTATGCACTTTACATATATGTATATCTCCCATCCCTGTAATCTCTCGAAGTAGATGATATCGTCTAAGTATATGCTTTGCTCGGGAATGGGACCTTGGTTCCTTAGCCTGCGCAATAGCTCCATTGTTATCGCAATAAAGATCAACCGGATCTGCGATCGATGGAACTACTCCAAGTCCCTCAATAAATTTCCGAAGCCAAACAGCCTCTTTGGCCGCTTCACTGGCAGCAATATACTCAGCTTCCATTATAGAATCAGCTATTGTCTCTTGCTTCGAACTCTTCCAGCTATAGCACCTCCATTTAGACAAAACACAAACCCAGATTTAGACACAATATCATCTCTGTCTGTTTGGAAACTAGCATCTGTGTAACCTCTTACAACTAGCTTCTCATCTCCTCCATATACCAAGAATGAATCTTTAGTTCTCTTGAGGTACTTAAGAATAATCTTGACTGTCGTCCAGTGACCTTCACCTGGATTAGACTGGTATCTACTCGTCATGCTCAAAGCATACGAAACATCAGGTCGAGTACATATCATTGCATACATTACTGAACCAATTGAAGAAGCATATGGTACCTTTTTCATACGGTCCTTATCATCTAATGATTTAGGACAATTTTCTTTTGAGATCACTATCCCATGACACACAGGGACAAATCCCCTCTTTGCCTCTTGCATCCCAAAACGATGCAATACTTTGTCAATATATGTACTCTAACTTCAGCCTATTAATCTTCTAGATCTATCTCTATAGATCTTGATCCCTAATATATATTTAGCATCGCCTAAGTCTTTCATTGAGAAACCTTTTCCCAACCAAGTCTTAACAGCCTGAAGAGAAGGTATGTCATTCCTTATTAGTAATATATCATCAACAAATAATACTAGGAATGCCACTTTGCTCCCACTAACCTTCTTTTATACACAAGGTTCATCTTCATTTTGAATAAAGCCAAACTCTTTGACTGTTATATCAAAACGAATGTTCCAACTCCTTGAGGCCTGCTTCAATCCATAAATAGATCGTAGTAGCTTACAGACCATTCTAGCAAATCTCGGATCGAAAAAACCTTCTGGTTGTATCATATACACATCCTCTTCTAAGCTCCCATTTAAGAAAGCGGTTTTGACATCCATTTGCCAGATTTCATAGTCATAGTAAGCTGCTATCGCAAGCAAAATCCTGACGGACTTGACCATAGCTACTGGTGAGAAAGTTTCATCATGGACTTCATGATTCCAAAGCTATGGACTTCATGATTCCAAAGCTGTGAAAACATTTTTTTAGTCACGTGCATTTTTATCTTGGAGCTGATTGCAGTGTTGCAACAGGCCCTGTCGGGAGAGTGCTAGAAGCTGATATTTGAGCTGGTGATAGAGGGTATGTCAGGTGCTATATTTACAAATGTAGTAAAGGTATGTATACCAGACAATAATTGTGCTCATCCAGCAGTTTTTAGAAGATTGATTTTGATTGCTTTTAGAAGGTTTAAATAATCTATTGCTTTTGATTTCTGATTGTGTATTATTTATTATTTGTTAAATGTTCGTTTTGGAGTTGGTTAACACCTTCCAAAAAATTGTTAAAACCTTCTACAAAACAAATTAAAATGCATATCAGTTCCTTAAATAAACACGTATCATTAACTACAAACTCTCACCATTATAATCTGATTAGAATTTCCCTCCACTCCCAAATTCTTCCTCGGCTTTTTTGGGGTTTGTGATCAATAGACTTGGAATCTGTTTTTATCGAATTACAATGAATAGTCGGTTGCATTAACGTCAAGATTTTTAGAGAATATCGGATGTAGTTAACGTCTTTTATAATTGGGATGATGCTCAAGTTCATAAAATATCTGAAATCTAATATGTTCTAGAGGTTCTTTCCTATTAAAACAGAAACCTTGGTTTAAATAAACATTAACTAATGGTTTTGTAGTAGTGATGGCTCAAGAAAACAAGTAAAATATAAGATTATATTAATAATAATCATTTAGATGAACTTCCCATGCCCAGTGTTTACTGAGTCCATCCAAGATGATCTGTTCGCCGCTTCAGGCCAACTTCATGTGTGTGTCACATTTCCTTCAAATTAGATTCTTAGCAGGGAAAGTATCATTTTGAATAGTGTTGCTGCGTGCCTTATTTTATATTAATTTTCATCATTTTCTATTAAAAAATTTCATCGAGGCACAAGATAATATATTATCCATGCCATGTTTCATTTTTATATGAAAACTCTTGCAAATATTCTTCAATCTCTATAAAACACACAAACAGTAATTTCCCCCTCCGCATACTACACTTGAGGTTTTGAAACTTAAATTTTAATCACCCTCTAATCTACATATTCAAACACTGCATACTAAACTTAAGGCCGAAAAAAACAAAATGCAGTATTTGACAATTTGGTTCAATGGCATTTTATTCCAAGAGTCACTAGATAAGTTCACATCATGTGTAAAAAAGAAGCTTGGTGGCTTAAATACCATGAAATCAACACCTCTACACGATTTAGGCTTTGGTAGTCCCGATATAGGGTTTTGGGCTTTATAATGAAGCTTCGTTTGTGATACAAGAGGCATTAGGTGATTATCTTGGAGAATGTTTGTCTTGCTTCCATCCTTTTAGCATAGATAGAAATTGGATTATCTTCGTAACATTAACTTGGTCAACGCCTTCCAAAAAAATCGACACTTTCCAAAATCAGAGAAAAACCCCAAACCAACAAAACAAAAAAAACATGACTCTAAAATTTAAACAAAAATTACACAGTTCTAAAATTAGACATACATGGCTCTTCCTGTAACACGACAATTCACCGTCGCGAGCAAACCAGGACCTCCAGCACCCTTCTCTAATCGATCACCATCACAGACCCAGCACAAACAACTCAGCAATTCTGTCCAGGTGTTCTCAGTTGAGAGTTTGGTTAGTTTTTTGATTAGTTAGTGAGTTTGTACTTGGGTTTGGGGTTGGAGTTATAATTCTCAGTTTAGAGTTTGTTCAGTTTTCGTGTTGATTGTTGTAATCTATAATCTATAATTACAATTATGAGAGTTTATGTCTATTAATCTATAATCTGTAATTGTGAAAGTTTGTATCTATTTGTCTTGACCATGTGACTGATCTTGGGTAATAATGAAAACTTCCATGGAAAGAAGCATGATTTACATGTATTGCACTTTTTAATTTGTAAGTTCATTCCCAAAAAAGTATTGATGGAAACATGTTTTATGTTTGCACATTAGCCATCAGTCTGGACTTTAAAGGGCATTGTTTTTGCCTCTTATATTTTAATTTGTTATAAATCTGAGAAAGCATCGACATGGTTAAGTCATTTGTCATACTTAACGAATGTGGCCTGCAAAGTCTTTGTTTAATTTGTAAAAATCGAGTATGATTAGTTGGTGTTTTACTAATTTAGGATCAATAAATCTTTACCAAATTACTAACATTTTATAAAATTCATATGGATAATAAAATTTGGAGTATTAAAGTAGTACTTGTGCCAATACTTTTGCATTTTCAAATCCACTAACATTACCTAATGTTGCAGTGAGATCAACAATGGAGATAACAAGATAGTGCTGATAATTATTTGTGCATGTAATTTATATCTCTTTCAACCTGTCTTTTTGCGTGTATATATTTTCTTGAGTGTTTGTAGCTGAGATAAATTACACATGTGAGCTCTATTCACACCTTTTCATCCCTTTCATGCTCATAGTATTGCAAATCTTCATTCTATACTCTATTTTTAAGGGTGAGGCAGAGTTAACCTATACAGTTAAACCTCGATAAAATAATACTCGATAAATTAATAATCTCGATAAAGTAATATTTTTTTCCGGTTCCAACTTGGGTCAATAGGATAAAGTAATAAATTCGCTAAAAACATAAAATAATAATTTTTGGAAAAATCCTTCGGGGCCCAATGAAAATATAAAATAATATTTATTGAAACATTAAAGCTACGGTATATAAATTAGTTTTGCTTTCAAAACATGGTTTTCAACTTCTAAATATGTGTAGTATCCATGAGAATACTTTATGAAAACTGTATGACATTTTATTGATTATAATTATTTTTAGCGAGTATTATGTAGGATTAGTTGAAGAAATTTACCTAAATTTGTAGAACAAATTTCTATCTAGATACAAATTTTGTTTGTTAAAGGATGATCTTCGCGTGTAAAAACCTTATAAAAAACTTCTGCTACATTTTCTTTTGACTTCTTGAAGTTCAAACAAGATCAACACTTCTGCGTGGGGCTTTATTATTTTCTTCTTTCATTTTTCAATGTATTAGTAATAGTTAACTCTCAATCATTTCTTCTAATTTGCAAGAAACCGATAGGATGTAAGAATACATTTTTTGAGAACACAAAGGAAAATGGGATTAAAAATTACAAAATTTCTATGTATAAAAAGTATGACATGTTAATTAAAATAGTGCAAAAGGATGTGTCATGCAAGAGTTAGTGTCGAAGTTGCTAAAATAATAAGCTTTTATAAAATTTGGTTGTATTTTAAAATTTGGAGCAATTAAGAAATAATTTCAGACTTCTAAAGATCATAAGTTCATTTAAAATTCAAGAAATTTTCCTTTTAAAATTAATAATAAAATAAAATAAATTAACAAGTTAGCCAATAGTTTTATATTAGAATATAATTATATGTTATATTTGTCCGTGCTTTGCACGGGTTATAGGCTAGTATTTATAAAGAAAAGATCAAGACAGAAAAGATATCAAGCAGAACATTTACATCTTCAACATTGTCTTAACTACAACCTCAACTGCCGGAATTTCTTGATAAAGAGAATTCATTTCTAGTATTGATTGTTATATCCAAACCATTAGAAATTAATTACTTGTACTGATTTGACTATCTAGCGGATCTTTATCCCTAGAATTTATCTCGAACTATCATTTATCGTTCTATCTTTTTATTACAAAAATAGATAAGTTCATGTCGAATTTATTCTAAATTTGTTTTAATTAGTTTGAGATTCAATCATTGTAATCTGTACTGTATTTGTAACACCTTTCAAGTTTATTATTAGTTATATTTAACTTGAATTTTGTTTCATTTAATTTCGTAATAATTTGTTATTGGATTGTAAAATCATAAGCAAAACAAATTCGAGAAAACGGTACTGTTTGTATTCAAACACCCCCCCCCCCCAACTTATCAGGACCTAACAACGTCTTTTACTTTGAACTAGTTTTTGTAAAAAAAAATTATCTATTCGACTAAATTAATATATCATAAATTTAATTACTTTACCTTTGACATGAACATTTTCCGTCAAGCTATTATCCATGTTTAAAGGGATCTTGTAACAGAAAATCTCCAAATATTATTTCACTGAAGTGCGACTATACTATCGTGATCCCGCAAATATTGGTATCAAATCTACATGAATGTTTTTGTCACTACTTACGCCAAACAATTGCTGAGGTCTTTGATGATGCTTTCAACAAAGTTTCTATCAATGTTGTGATGCGTATCAAATTTATTGTTAGTTTTGAATCATTCAATAAGAAAATATTATTATCATTCTTGTAATTGTTCTTATTAACATATATAATATTATTATTATTGGATAGTTTCGTCATTGTAATAGTTTCATTTGTTAGGACAATTTCCTTTATTATTGTTTAGTTATTGGCTATATAAGTCTGCTCTCTATTTTAATCAATAACAAGTTCATTATAATAAGATCATGCTTTATCATGGTATCAGAGCATCCATGTCTTCAATCAACCAAAACAACCGTAAAAGTCAAACAAATCTGCAACGAACGAACAAGAACGAAAAATCCAAAATGAACTGCAACCGTCGAAAATAATACCAATAACGAAAACTGAGTCCAATCCACAAGTTATATCCAAATCAAGCTAAAACAGAATCCAAAGACAAATTGTACTGAAATCATCCAAATTTGACCAACAATTCAAATTCATATCCAAATTATAAACGAGTCAATGCCATCAAAGAGAAAGAAACAAAGAGTGTGTATGAGAGTCCCAACCAAAATAAAATGAAACTAGCTAGAAAAATCCCAACCAAAATCAATTTTTACCCAAGAAAAACCCGACCATTACAAAAAAAAAAATAACCAATTTGAAAAGAAAACAAGAAGAGAAAAAAAAATCGAAACACATGTTTTAAACACAACATGTGGCAGCATCACGTTCAACTATCAGTCAACCTATCCCGGATCGAACAAACTCTCTTCTCCCCATACTTTATCAATTCTCTCATAAAATAATTTGTCTATAGTGACAATATTATTTAAATTAAAACATAAATATTTAATTTTAGAAGTTATCCTATAAGAAATTTGTTGTCATCGACTTACGATCAAAATCAAAGTACTTAACATTAACATTAACTATTATGGACAGTAAAGTAATTACATATATTTATTGAAAGAAAAATGAAAGGACAATAGACGACAGTGCTCCTTTTAATAAATTTAACATGAAATAAATCTTTTAAGTTTAATGAGAATTAATTAAAATAAAATATTTTTATCAATAATAATATTATACTAATATACATATTATGTAAAGTAAAAAATTGAACATTTTACTTTGTCTATCGAAAAAATTATTTTTTCATTTTTATTAAGTCAAATTTCATCTTCCAATATTTGTATTTAACAAGTGCATCCGTTCATTTTCTTAATAAATAAGAATTAAATTAAATGTTAAAAAACCGTTCATTTACATATAATGTGTGCTAAAAACTAATACATTTTTCAATGCCTTGAGGTACCTCAAAAAAGAGTAGCGAGAGCATTAAACGTTTTTTGATTAAAACTTCTTTAGTGCTTCCGACTAGCATGCCTAGACAATCATACGATGAAATATATATAACAATGAGGGGAGTTAGAGTCCCATATGTGCTCTCGTTCTTGTGAAGTAGTTAGTTGTATTTGTTAGTAAATTTTGTTTAGCTTAGTTATAAAATCAATTATTTTTGTCAAAATGAAACATTTTATTTATAAATAATCAAAAATACATATCGTGAGGAAGAGAGCAATTTTGAGGATTTCTTTCATCCATAAAAGCTTATCATATAACTGAAGGGTATGCTTAACCAATTCACGCGTCGTAATCTAGATTACGACTAACATGAGAAAGAGATTCATCGGGAAGTTTAGACAATAAAAACCTCATATCAGAAAAGAGAACACCTTATACATATTGGTAATAAGAAAAATCATCCAAACTAAACTTGAAGTGGAAAGTAACCTTATACACCAGTATTGCTATTTTATCCTCTTGTCCTAGCATGTCAAAAAAGATACCTGATTCAAAAAACCAAGACATAATAAATCTTAAAAATATTTAAAAATTCTACTATCCATAGATCTAACTTAAAGGGTACAATATACAAACCAAAGGTAATTCCTTTGGTTAGATACAAGAGACACCTTATGTATCACAACACCTTATTTTATGCTGAGTAATAGCCATCCATATGGCACAAAATTGTCATTAGTGACATATACCACCAAATATGGTTCAAAAATCCCATTATATATGACACTCCCCGCACGGTCACAAAAAAGTCATAACAAATGACACAAGACTCTTCATTTATAACAAAAAAAGTCACCTAACGTTACACAAAAAAATTTCAATAACAACCATCATATTGTTAAAATGCCTAAATATAGGCGGATTGGTTCGAGTGAAGATAAAAAAAAAAAGACTTGAACTACAAATATTTTCTGGAGATATCCATTTTCCTGGAGAGACAGATAAGATATCTCGACATAGTGGTGTCTTGATACCACCAGGAATGGGAAAAACAAATTCAAAAGAATACAAAAAAAATAAAAACTGGATCTATGTCCAACGGATCACACCTACCAAGAAAAAGTATTTTGTTTTGGTTCGACCTATAGTCACATATGAAAAAACAGACGGTATAAATTTAGTAAGACTTGCATTAAATCGCATATGCAGAAAAAGTTGCAAACTCTGTTAAATAACGTATATATTTAAAAACATTTTTTCAAAAAATCCGAATTTAAAAATTAAAATCAAATATCAAATTTTACGAAACAATAAAGAATTTAAAAAAAATGTTTAAAAGCAATTTAAGTAAAATAATTGTTGAATTTAAAACACGAATGAAAGATTTAACTATCAATTTACAAAAGTGAAAATTTAATATTGCATTTAAAAAATAATAAAGAATATTGAACCCTCTTATTTAAGAATAATAACCGAAAAATAAATATTGATCATTAATATCTATAAATATTGATTAATGACAAAAATATCAACATCTATGATTACTACAAAAAGAATATTACACATTCTCATCTCACATAGAGTAAGCTAAAATGATCGGTCATTTTAGACAAACATGACTCATCTTACCTCTAAAGGTGTTACTCAACCTTCGTAGAAGAACAGAGAAGACAATCAAGAAAGTTTGAGTTTCTTTACACCACAACAACCAAGGAAGTTTGAGTTTCTTTATAGTAAACTTAAACCTCTATCAATTGTGAGTACAAGGTTTTACATAATCACGTACATTAGGGGAAAATACATGGACTATAACATATAACAAACACATGATGATCTGGACGGACACTCATGAAAATTTAATTTTAGAAGTTACCCTAACTAAGAGAAATTTATTATCATCGACTTACAATTACAATCAATGAACTTAACATTAGTATTAACTATTAGGGATAATAAAGTAGTTACACATGTCTATTGAGAGGAAAATGAAAGGACCACAGATGACCGTGCTCCTTGTAGTAAATTTTAACATGAATAAAGTATTTCACAAAAATGTCTGAATTTAGCTTCATCTATAGAAAAGCAAACCATTTTAGACGATTAGATTTTTCTTCTTTCAACTTCTGATCTGCCGCCTATTTCTTCAAGTACTTACAAACGTCATAATATTACCACCTTTTGAATTGTACATACAATTTGGTTTGTAACATTAATTTTGTTCCTTATATTTGAAGTTTAAGTTTTTGACGAAATATTTAATGAAAATTGTTTTAGTCTATATGTTTTGTTTTATTCATTATGTTTTAGTTGTGGAGTGAGATCATATTTTAATGTTGAACAACTTGTTGTGTGCTAGGCGGATTGGAACTTAGATTTGTGATTTCTGTTTGCTGGAGACTTCATCAAGAATCATATCTATGAATCTTTGAAAGTTAGAAATGATTAACTGGGAATTAGTGTTAATAGTAAAATGATTGAACGATGTATGTATAAATCGTTGTTGTGCAAGATATAAGGGGGGTGTATTCAACTGAGATTTTATTTGAGTGATAATAATCCATGGATTTTAAAAGATTTTGTAAATTCACGGATTGTTTAAAATCCGTAATAGACTCTATGCAGAATTTTTAAATTCCATATTGATTTTGTTGTATTTTGATGGATTGATTTATCAAGAATTTTGTGGATTGAACAAAATCCCACAAATTCTACGGGATTGATCTTTTAATATTTTTTATTTTATAATGTCATCAATTAAAAAGTTAACAACAAATATGTAAATAGTCCAACATAGTCCAAAACCAATATAGTCCAAAAAAAAAATTAAAAAAACAAGATTCGAATAACAAATTTTTTTTAAAAAAAACAGATTCGAAAAAATCAAAATATACGCTTATTTATCTAATCCTCGTCATCCACGTGTTCCTCGTTCTCATTATATTTATCATCATCATCCTCTTCATTTGTCGCAATACGAGGCCTATCATTCCACATGGAATTAGCAATATTAGCTCTCCAAGTATTAGCTTCGGCCCTTTGTTGTTGTTGGCTCGAAAAATTTGATCCATCATTACCACCATCATCCATGTCGGAAGGTTGGACATCTTCTACTTCAATTGGAAATTCATCGGAACGACACTCTTTTCGAAGAAAATTATGTATGCCAGCACAAGCTAATACCAACTCTTGTATCTGAAGTGAAAATGGAGGTGCACTTTAAATATCGTAAACCTCTGTGAAGTGTTATTTCTACTAAATAACAAAAAACATGTATTGTAGGCAAGTATTAACAAAAGCATATATATGCAACATGGTCGTATACCTATAGATAAATGATGCAAATAAAGAAGAAAGCAAATGAAAAAGAAAAGCGTATGTACCTTACAGAGACCAGCCAAGAACACCCGGTGAAAGAGAGAAGATGTATGTGAGGTATAAATACTGGTATATCATATCTTTTTACTTCAATTTTTTGATTTTTTGCACACAAATCTGTTATAATTTATCAATCCACCAAAATATTGTGTAGCAGCAACAGATTTCACGTTGCTCATTTTACATATAAAATATCACATAAATCAATCAAAATCCATGACTTGTGCAAATCTGTTGATATTTGAATACCCTAAGATTTTATTTGATTTTTTGAAATCCTGATTGAATATCTACAGATTTTGAAAGATTTTTTTTAATCTCAATTGAATACCCGGAGATTTGATTGAATTGTTTGAAATCTAAAATGAATACCTGCAAATTTTAAAAGATTGTTTATAATCCATAACGAATACCTGTGGATTTTGAGAATCAATAAAAATCAAGCAGAATCTTAGTTGAATACACCCCCCTAAGATTCAGATTCTGACTTAGCTCGGATTGGTTTTAGTTCCTTAATCTTATGTGGATGGAGGCAAGTGGAGGATTACATGCGATTACGTTTACAATGAAATGTTTAATTCATACCAATGATCATGATCAATTGCGTATTTGCTATTTTTAAAGTAAGCACTAGAGAAGGTTTCAAATACATTATTAGTAGATCTAGATAAAAATCTGATCAAAGAGATCCCACTTGATTAGAAATTTTAAAATTGGTCGGTTCTAAAATATAAAGTAGAATTTCTATAATAAATTTTTTGACTCAATTTTTTTCTTTAAGACATCTAATTTTTATATTAATAAAGATAATCGGGAATCCATGACAGAGACCTGTTCCCAAAAAGAAGATAGTTCGCGCTTACACCAAAGTGCAAGCAAAGTTCACAAATTAAACATACAAACCAAATCAACAAGATAGCATCTGAGCCTAAAAAGATCGATTTAAATAAGGTCCAGGATAGCCAGATTGCTTCGGCAATCCATGTCCACAGCCACACCCACAACCTAGGCCCTCGTAGCAGTCCAAGTTACATAAGCACCATGGTCTTCCGCCAAGAGCGACTGGCCTCCTGCCTCCCTGTTCAAGACCATCCATTTCTGTATGCTGGACATAACCACTAATCTACGCAGCAACAATGTCTTTGCTCTCCTCTTGGGACACACCCTTGGCAGCAGGAATCTCACTCTCAAGCCTCCCAGGCAAAAGTCCAGGGTCACATTGGTTCGCCACAGAATGCACAGAATGTTCAACAGCAAAGCCCTTTCCAGCAAACTCCCAATCTTGTGTCATAACCTCACCGCAGTTACAACACAAAAGTCTACCAGAGAAATTGTTGACCATATCAATCCTTGTCCAGGTCCTTGCTTGAACCAAACCAGCATCCTCTAACACTGCGTTCTCTAGTCTAAGACACTCATCATTGCCTCCATCATCCCTGTAATTCCTACATAATGACCCCTGCACTTTTCCTATGTCCTCAAAGAAGAAAAAATTCCTCAAATGGTGGCAAATCCCACTATGATCAGACGTACTACGAGAAACACAAAGTCTCAAAAGACAAAGAGACCTTAAACTCATTAACCACAACCAAAGGGTCCAAGAATCCCGTTCCAATCAGAATTGTATCCTCGTAGATTGATTCATTACCTGAAGCAGCTCTATAGGTTGTACCCGACACACAAGTTACATTCTTACATCTAAGAACTAAATGAACAAAAGAGTGTACAAACACACTCATACAACCAACAGACTTGAACAAATTCAATGTTTTCAATTTAATATTCTCAGATTTAAAGACAGATCCACGTAGAACAACTATGCAATTAACAACATTCATCTCGCAAGAAAGTGAAACCACCATTGTAACGTAAATCCCATATCTCTTAACTAGATCGTTCTCCGAACAAGCGGAGTAGACGTCTAAATCACTAAAAAGATAACGAGGGAGAGATAAAACCTGGTAATTTCCCAAATCAAGAAAAACGGAGTTAGCCTGCTGATATGCAACAACACCATCTTTGTCTTTTCCTTCACCACCATGTGATATTGGTTTTTCCGTGTTGAGGTCGTGCCCGGAGTAGCTGCCATTCTGGTATTGAGGTACCAAAATCTTTGAACCCGGTTGAAAAACAACAGAGCCAAGATCTGCTACTACTTCATGTGTAAAAGTCGTTAAATCAATATCAAGATTGGTCATCGTAATATCGATTGTAACACCCACTCTTGAATCAAGATTCAAGAAAAGTTCATTATAAGAAACAATTAAAATTGTCCAATAAATTGAACCAACATCGATGTGTTTGCTCAAAGTGAAAGAACCATAGTTCACATTGAAAGATGGTTCCATGGATGAGTTCAAAGATTCTGAGAATCAACATGGATTCCAAGATCCATGGCAAACGAGACAAATCCGCTTCAATAAGAAAGAGAAGACGGTGAAAGTCACCAAGAACAAGAGAGAGAAAAGAAGAGTAGGGTGAATCGGAGAAGGGTCTTAAAAAATTTAGTGAATTAGGGTTGGGAAAGGGGGCGGAAGGGGAGAAGGAAAATGAGAGAGGTAGAAGGATAGTAGATTAAAGTTTGGTTGTTCAAAAAATTCTAATTAGATTTGTATTTAGTCAATTTTCAGTTTTTAATTGGGTGTTCTCTTGATAGTTATTAAGGTTTTATTGTATAATGTTGGGCGCAATTTACATGTCTTTCGTAAAAACTTTCTTAAATCAAAACAGCTTTATTCCTTTCTGCAGATATTATATTCTGATACAATTCATGTATGAGTAAGTAGTTCTGACAAAAAAATATTTTAATAATAAAAATTTGATCGAGGAGTTAATATTAAAACTATTATTTGTATTGTTTATAAAAAATGAATTAAGAGTCTATTAAATATGCTCTTAATCAATTAAGAATATACATAAAAAAAAGTATTACAAATAGTATAATTATTATAATACATAAGAAGTTACAAAATACAAATAAATATATTTACTCATATTATATTCTTATATATAATAAGAGTAAGGGAGATATTATCCAAAACTTTGGTCCTGATAGTTTGCTCCTCAGTACAGCCAAAACAATCTCAACCGTTAGATCTTAAATTTTTAAAAATAAACGATCAAGATTATATCATATAAAATAGAAATTATTATCTAAAAAGGATATAAGTCAAAAGTGAAGGTATTAGTATTAGAATTGGATTTTACGTAATTATAACTATTACATATCAAAATAACAAGGATCGTTAGATTTTAAAATAAATAGATGAAAATCAATGGATCAAATATGAAAAAGTGTATTTGGTTGTTAGTTGGATTATATTAAAAATACTAAAAAATATATATTGATAATTCAAACCAAATACATGAAAATTTCCTAAATCGAAAAGAATTCTCAAACTTCCTAAATAGTCAAATCTGATTTTTAAAACTAAAAATACAATACAAATAGTTAATTGAGCGTATAAAATCAAATAAATAAAGTCTAAATGTGATTTTTAGAACTCAAGTTGAAATACAAATTACTATAATTATAGATATTAAAAAGTGAGTCATGCGTTGCACGGGATCTTATCCAAGACTTTGATTCATGTACCGTCAAACTAATAAGTACTATTGATTTTGAAAAAGATAAATAAGAATTGTCATATATAATATTAAAAAGTGTCTTTGATTGTTATTAGAATTATATTTAAATACTAAACACTTGTTATGGATTAAAAAACGTGCTTGTGTATTAATTGCTAAGGATTAATGAGCTTCGAGCTTTTATGGCTGCACTTGTGTTTCGAGACTAAATCGGTCCTCACAAGATGCCTGCGTATCTCAATTCGTTATTGAGAATCAAGCCAAAGACGTAGTTCTTGGTGTTGCCCTCGGGGCTATGGCGGCAGGGGCACACCAAGGACGTAGTGACTTGTATGTCCTTATTCGAGGATGAAGTCTAAAACGTAGTTCTAAGGGTGCCTTTGTGGCTTGTTGCGCCTTCGAGGCGTGGTGACGTATGGATTTGTACCCAAAATGTAGTTCTGATTGTAGGATCAGGGTCCTTATATAGGCGTCTAGAGCCTGGTATTTATGGTATGTTTAGGAGACTTAGTGAATAAGTCTCCTTATTGATAATGGATAAACATCGTATTTCTTGCTGGAGAAAACTTTTCCTTGTTGATAAAGGCTATGACTCATTAATTGGGATTCTGGATCCTTCTTTGAGAAATTTACCATATTTTGGACTCTTTTCATGAGCTGTATATTTTTCTTATTTATTAATTTCGTAATTAATAAATAATCAGGATTTTAGGCCTTAAATATTTGGCCTTTTCAAAGAATCAGCAATTATATTTCTATAATTACTTTTCTGTCCATATCATTTGCCCCCCAACTTTTGGGAAAATCTTCTTGGGGTTTTCGTAGAAGTTATAGCGTGTTTTTCCTCAAAATTTTCTATTTTAAGGGTATTTTCGACCTCAAAATAGGTCATTTTCGACCAGGATTTAGGTCATTTTCGACCTCATTTTCGACCAGGATTTCGGTCATTTTCGACCTCGTTTTCGACCTCAACTGGTGTGAGGTCGAAGGTTTCGACCTCAATTTCCCAGTCTTTTTCGACCTCGATCGTTCGACCTCGATCACATATACTTTCGACCTCGTTTTGGTGCGAGGTCGAATGCTTCGACCTCAATTCTTAGTATGTCTTCGACCTCAGGTCTTCGACCTCGAACCTATACATTTTCGACCTCAATTTGGTGTGAGGTCGAAGGATTCGAGCTCAATTCTCAGGTGTTTTTCGACTTCGAGTCTTCGAACTCGATCTAAGGTCTTTTCGACCTTAGTTTCATTATTTTTCGTTCTTCCTTGATTTCATTTGGGAGCTAGGTCGATGGATACGACCTCGATTTCTCATGTATTTTCGATTTCGTTCGTGCGACTTCGATTTAAGGTCTTTTCGACCTTGAATCTTTGTTTTTTGCCTTGACTTTATTTCAATTTAGCCCGAATTTCTTTTGGAATTTAATTTTCCATGTATGTGGGCCTTATTGGGCCTTAATTCGTTGGGCTTTATATTTGCCTAAGCCTCAAATATTTTGGGCTTTGATTTTTGCAGTCCAGTGAGGACTTATAGGCCTTGACTGGCTACGGTCGGTTGCCCTTCCTTTAACCGGTTGGGTTCCCGGTCACTTGATTATAAAAGAGTGGGATTTAAATTTCACTCTTCACTTCATACTTCTCTCTTTCTGAAAATTTCTCTCTAGTATTCTCAGTTTTCCTCTCTTTTTATTCCGTAGTAAGGTGATTTCCGGCAAGATTTCCGGAGTTGTATTTCACCGTTTTTCTGGGTTTTTTATTTGAAGATTTGAAGAATTCTTTGAAGATTTGAAGTTTTTCTTTGAAGATTTGAACATTTCTGGGCTTTTTCTGGGTTTAAAATGGCTCATCGCGCTTCCCAACGTCTATGATAATGCACTAGGATTTCATAGAAGTTATACCGGTCTTTTTCGAGACTTGGGGTCTTTTTATCCCTTACCTGGGACTTACTACCCTTTTTTGGGGATTTTAATATACACTAGTGTTTCACGAGTATCGTCTTGGTGTAAAGTGTGGAGCGACCTACACATTTACGACGATTTTACCTTATTCGAGGCTAACTTGTCATTTGCATAAGCCTCTTATGTCTTATACCATCTTGTTTTGGCTTCAAGCCTTTCATTGAGCATATCCAATGATGGGGTTTGGACTGAATGTCTTAGGTTTATGGGGTTTCAACCCTTACATAATATTCAAGTTTAAAAACTTGGATTGGTTTCGTCGACCTTATTTCTACTTGTCCTAGTAGTGAGTCCAGTCAGGACGTACTTTAAACATAATAGACTTTCAAATTTGCAGCATGCCATGTCCTTGGCACTTTATGCCCTTCGAGGGTTTCTAGCTTGTACGAGCCTCGACCAAATACGTTCTTAACGCGATATGGTCCTTCCCAATTTGGGGCCAACTTGCCTTTTTGTCCAACTTCGGATGCCTCGATTTTTCGAAGAACCAAGTCTCCTTGTCGAAAGAACCTTTCTTTAACCCTTAGGTTGTAGTAGAAAGATGCCTTCTTTTGATGTTCAACTATCTTGGCGTTTGCCTCATCTCTAACTTCATCAATCAGATCAAAGGCTAGCCTCAAGCCTTCTTCATTTGTTTCTGGTTCATAAGCCTCAACTCTTGGAGACGTGTGAGTAATCTCCACTGGAACCACTGCCTCTGCCCCATATGCCAGCAGAAATGGGGTTTCCCTAGTGGTGACTTTGCAGGTAATACGATATGCCCAAAGTATGGGGAGCAATTCGTCTACCCAAGTGTTTCTGGAGCGTTCAACTCTTTTCTTCAGTCCATCTAGGATAATTCGATTTGCAACCTCAGCTTGCCCATTTGCTTGAGGATGGGCAATAGAAGTGAAGCGCAACTTGATATCGTTCTCATCACAATATTTCTTGAACTCATCGTTGTTAAACTGAGTTCCATTGTCCGTGACCAGGACTCGTGGAATTCCATATCTGCATATCACATTTTTCCAGAAGAAATGCATCACTTGCTTGGTGGTTATCTTGGCTAATGGCTTAGCCTCAATCCACTTGGTGAAGTAGTCGATTGCTACTATCAAGAACTTTCGTTGTGCACTTGCCATTGGAAATGGTCCAAGTATATCCATTCCCCACATGGCAAATGGAATCGGTGAGTTTATGGATGTCAGCATCTCTGGTGGTTGCCTAACCACTGGTGCATGCTTCCGGCACCTTTCACATTTCTTCACGTAGCTTTTAGCATCAACAAGTATGCTTGGCCAGTAGAAACCTAGACGAGAGATTTTATGGGCAAGGGCTCTGCCCCCCAAGTGCTGCCCACAAATTCCTTCATGTACTTCCTTTAGGGTCAATTCTGCCTCTTGGGGTCTCAAGCACTTTAAGTATGGAATGATGAAAGACTTTTTGTATATGATTCCCTCAATTAGGGCATACCTTAAAGCTCTGACGTATAGCTTTCGTGCTTCTGAAGTGTCGTTGGGTAACCACCCAGTTTCTAGATGAGATTTGACGGGATCCATCCAGCAACTGCCAACATCAATGGGTGCTACCAACTTTCCATTGATGCTTGGGGTCTTCAAGACTTGGAAGTATACACTTCCTGCATAGTTTTCAATTTCAGAAGAGGCAAACTTAGACAAGGCATCAGCCTTTACATTCTCTTCCCTTGGAATGTGTTCCACATAGCATTCATCAAACTGAGTCATAATGGTCTTGACAAGTTTCAAGTACTTTGCCATGACTTCATCTCTGGCCTCAAATTCACCATTTACTTGGGAAACCACTAGCCTCGAATCTCCACATACTTTCAGAGTTTTGACCCTCAAGGCTCCAGCCAGCCTTAAACCAGCTATCAGAGTTTCATACTCAGCCTCATTGTTTGTCGTTGGGAAGTCAAGTTTTAGTGCATACTCTATGAGGAATCCATTAGGACTTTGTAGCACTAAACCGGCTCCACTTGATTTTGTTTTTGATGCTCCATCAAAATAGAGCACCCAATATTCTTTGAAATCCATCTCTTGATCTTTCTCATCCTCCACTATTACTTCCTGCCCCCCCCCCCCGACTTCTTGGTTGTCAATGGTACATTCAACCATGAAGTCAGCAAGTGCTTGAGCTTTTATGGCCGTTCGAGGCTTATACTTGATGTCGAATTCACCCAATTCAATGACCCATTTGATCAACCTTCCACTAACTTGAGGGCTATGCAAGATGTTTCTTAGAGGTTGATCAGTCAAGACCTCTATCTTGTGAGCCTGGAAGTACGGGCGTAGCTTTCTTGAGGCCATTATCAAGGCTAAGGCAAACTTCTCAATCGTTGAGTAGTTTATTTCTGCCCCATGTAGAATCTTACTCACATAGTAGATGGGTTTCTGAACCTTCAATTCTTCTTTTACCAAAACGGCTCCAAGGGCTGTGCTAGAGACCGCCAAGTACAAATAGAGAATTTCCCCTGGCTTGGGCTTTGCCAACAGTGGTACCTCAGCCATGTATTTCTTCAGGGCCTCAAAGGCCTCTTGGCTCTCCGTTGTCCATTCAAAAAATTTCACCTTCTTAAGTGCTTTGAAGAAAGGTAAGCACTTTTCTCCTGACTTGGAGATGAATCTTCCCAGCGCTGCCACTCTTCCCGTTAGTTTCTGGACTTCTTTGATAGTCCGTGGAGGTTCCATATCTAGAATTGCTTTGATTTTGTCGGGATTGGCCTCAATCCTTCTCTTGGAAACCATCAGGCCTAAAAACTTTCCCGAGCCTACACCAAAGGCACACTTAGCTGGATTTAACATCATCTTGTGGTGCCTTAGCACTTCAAATGCCTCTCGGAGGTGCTCAATGTGATCGGCCTTATCGAGGCTCTTGACTAGCATGTCATCTACGTAGAGCTCCATGGTTTTTTCAATTAGGTGTTCAAAAATTTTGTTCACCAATCTTTGGTAGGTTGCCCCTGCATTCTTAAGTCCAAATGCCATGACTAAGTAACAGAAAACACCAAAGTCAGTGATGAATGATACCTTGGAGATGTCATCTTTGTGCATCTTGATTTGGTTGTATCCACTAAAGTCATCCATGAAACTTAGCATCTCGTGCCCAGCTGTTGCATCTATTAGTGCATCAATCCTTGGTAAGGGAAAACAATCCTTAGGACATGCATCATTCAAATCGGTGAAGTCGACGCACATCCTCCACATTCCATTAGCTTTTTTGACCATCACCGGGTTAGCCAACCATTCTGGGAATTGAATTTCCTCGATGAACCCGGCTTCTAAAAGCTTTTCAACTTCTTGTTTTATGGCTTCAAGCCTCTCTGGAGAAAAATTTCTCTTCTTTTGTTTCACTGTCTTCCTTTCTGGATCCACATTCAATTTGTGAGTTATCAATTGGGGATCGATCCCTGGCATGTCGGCCGCTGTCCAAGCAAAAACGTCATTGTTCTCTTGAAGAAAAGATATGAGTTTGCTTTTCAATGGTTCGGGCAGTAGTACCCCAACATAAGTTACCTTCTCTGGTTCACCTGGGACTAAAGGAATTGGGACCAAGTCCTCGGCCGGTTTTCCTCTTTTGTCCTCATTGTCGCTTGTATTCATGTATTCAATGGGGAGAACCTGCCCCCCGATTCCATCAGGCCTTAACGCGGCTACATAACAACTTCTAGCCATTTTTTGGTCTCCTCGTTCTTCTCCAATTCCATTCCTCGTTGGGAACTTGATTTTCAGATGATAAGATGAGGCAACAACCTTAAATGCATGAAGACCAGTCCTTCCAAGGATCACGTTGTAGGTTGAATTTGCCTTTATGACTACAAAGTTTAACATTTGAGTAGATGTATTCATCCCTTGCCCCATGGTCATTGGGAGTTGAATAGTGCCTTCCACCTTTGACTCCACTCCATTGAATCCGTATATGGGCATATTCGAGGGTGTTAACTGAGAATCAGTGTAACCCATTTTGATAAAAGCATCGTGGAACAAGATGTCCATTGAAGCTCCATTGTCGACTAGGACTCTCTTTGTTTCGGAATTGCCTATCATATGTATGATGACTAAAGGGTCATCGTGGGGGAACTTCACCCCTTCCAAGTCTGAGTCATCAAAACCTATTGACACTTCCGTTCTGGCACGCTTCGGTGCTTCTCCAACCACAGTCATTACCTCTCGGGCATAAGCTTTTCTTGAGTTTCGAGAGGACCCAGCGGCGGTTGGTCCTCCAAATATCATATTGATGACTGGCCCTCGGGGCTTAGGGTTACGATCTTGGTCGTTGTCCCTTCTGTCATAATCCTTTCTTTCATAGTTTCCTCTTTGACTCCCTTGGTTTCAATCCTTGGTGAATTTGCCGAGTTTTCCTCTTCGTATCAGAAACTCAATTTCATCTTTCAGTTGCCTACAATCGTCGGTATCGTGACCAACTTCTTTGTGGAACCGACAGAATTGGTTTTGGTTCCGCTTGGACAAGTCAGCCCTCATTGGTGTTGGCCATTTGAGATCCTCTTCCTTTGATATTTCCATCAGAATTTGACTCCTTGGAGTATTCAATCTTGCATACTCTGTAAATTTTGGCCCAAAGTTGCTCTTTTTTGGTGGAGAATCAGATCTCTTTGACGTTCTAGGAAATTTTTCCCTAACGTCATACTCTTGTGTTCCTTTTTTTTTCTTGCGTTCCCACTACCCTCGTTGGTGGGTTCATATTTTCTCATACTTTCTTCTGCTTTGATGTATTTGTCGGCTCTATCTTGGAGCTTTAACATGCTCTCGGGTGGGTGTTTTGCCAATGATCTTTTGAAGTGATCATCAGTAGTTCCTTGCTGCAGGGCTATCATAGCCACTTTGTCCTCCAAGTCTGGGACTTTCAGAGCCTCACGAGTGAATCGGTTAATGTAATCTCTCAAGGCTTCATTCTTACCTTGTTTAATTCCCATGAGTGATGGAGAGTTTTTCTCGTGCACTCTCCCACTTATGAATTGGTTGATAAACGCCTTGCTCAATTCTTTGAAGGACCCAATAGAATTGGGAGGCAAGCGGCTATACCAATGTTGTGCCATGCCTGCCAAGGTTTGGGGAAACGCCCTACACTTGACCGCATCGTTGGTCGGCTGCAACAGCAGTGCGTTGGAGAAGGTTCTCACATGGTTAGCGGGATCTCCCGTTCCATCATAAGCCTTGATCGTCGGCATCTTGAATTTTCTAGAGATGTTGGCTTTCATGATGTCTTGAGTGAAGGGTGGTGTTGGATCATCAGGATGTCCTAGGGGCAACAAATCAGTAGGATCACCCCTTGGGGCCTCAGCCCTACTGCTTGTCCTTGGTGTTGGGTCGAGGTTGATCACCAGGACTCTTCCTTGATTTTGTGTCCTTGTGGCATCCTCTTCTGCCAATAAATTTTTGAGCCTTGCAGCCTCGGCTTCAAGGGACACAAGTTTTTCCTTAGTAGTTTCTCGATTGGTTTGGGAGGAACGTCTCCTTCTTGGGGCAACATCCCTCTCATCTCCTGTTGAGTAATTCTCATCCTCGGTGTAGGGACCTGAGTAGTCTTGAAAAGGGGTTCGCTGATTTTGGGATCCCAGACCTTGAATATATGGGGGCACATAGGCCTCGTGATAGATGGGGTTGGCACAACTACTGCCCATCGGGGGTCGAGGTGGCATACCATAGGTTGGCATACCGAGAGTTTGGGTAGTATATTGGGGGAGATCGGTGGTGTGAAGTTGGAGACCACGTGGTGCGTTTGCAAGCAATGGAGTGGTTATGATTGGTTGTTGGAGAGTGGTCTCTGGTGGATCTCGTCCATGAACAACCATTTGTAGGGGATTCGTCCCTTCAGCAGTAATCGGGACTTCCGGTCTTTGAGTGGTGGTGATGGGGGCATCTACCCCTTCAGTGCCAGTGATTGGCGGTGGTTGGCTCGCCTGAGTTTCTGTTGCAGAAGTAAGAGGAAGTCCATCAGAAGTTTGAGGACCTCGAGTTGTTCTTCGTGTGTTTGCCATAGTTGATATTGTCTTCCCACAGACGGCGCCAAATGTTATGGATTAAAAAACGTGCTTGTGTATTAATTGCTAAGGATTAATGAGCTTCGAGCTTTTATGGCTGCACTTGTGTTTCGAGACTAAATCGGTGCTCACAAGATGCCTACGTATCTCAATTCGTTATTGAGAATCAAGCCAAAGACGTAGTTCTTGGTGTTGCCCTCGGGGCTATGGCGGCAGGGGCACACCAAGGACGTAGTGACTTGTATGTCCTTATTCGAGGATGAAGTCTAAAACGTAGTTCTAAGGGTGCCTTTGTGGCTTGTTGCGCCTTCGAGGCGTGGTGACGTATGGAGCTGTGCCCAAAACGTAGTTCTGATTGTAGGATCAGGGTCCTTATATAGGCGTCTGGAGCCTGGTATTTATGGTATGTTTAGGAGACTTAGCGAATAAGTCTGCTTATTGATAATGGATAAACATCGTATTTCTTGCTGGAGAAGTCTTTTCCTTGTTGATAAAGGCTATGACTCATTAATTGGGATTCTGGATCCTTCTTTGAGAAATTTACCATATTTTGGACTCTTTTCATAAGCTGTAAATTTTTCTTATTTATTAATTTCGTAATTAATAAATAATCAGGATTTTAGGTCTTAAATATTTGGCCTTTCCAAAGAATCAGCAATTATATTTCTATAATTACTTTTCTGTCCATATCAACACTTAATTTTAATAATATAAACAAAAAATGAGTACGTTTTTAAGTCTAATAGAATTGTCAATGTAAAAATTCATAAGTTTATCTTCTATTCGGGATCGTGAGTACTTTTAGTTGAATAATAATGACTGAATCATCATTAAATTAAAAAATATTTCGTTAATTTATATAATTATAAATTTTAAAAAGCAACCGTGCATTGCATGGGCTATAAACTAGTATATTAAATGACATTTAGGGACAAATTAAGTTAGTGAAATGATTGTGAAATTATAATTTTACCCCTTTAAAAACTGGCCACCAAGTCTGGTGAGAGAGCCGATAGGTTCAACAAAGTGGTTCCTCAGACTGGGAGGCATTCCCGGTGTTTTCGTTGCCTTTTTTAAAGTTGGCATGTACGTATCTCTACACCCGTATCTAAAAGAGGTTATAGATTTTTACCACCTGACTCCAACGCAATTAACCCCTAATAGCTCGTAGCTTACAGCTTCCAGGTTCATTGATTTTTGGCCGAAAGCAACGTTTTTTAGCAAACAGCTTCCACTTCACAGTAAAACCTTGATAAAATAATACTCGATAAATTAATAAAAAAATTCAGTCCAGATATAATAGACTTTGAGTATATTTTATCTTGATAAATTAATAAAATTTACCGGTGCCGAGGCTATTAATTTATCGAGATTTTACTGTAGGAGGTTTATACGTCATGTTTGAAGGAAATTTGATGCCTCAGCACATAATTTTACGTTAATTCATCTCTTTAAACTCTGAATGTATGTCAATTTTGAACAAATATGGTAGCTTATTTACGAAATTATTATTAACATGTTTGAGTTTGTAAATGACAAAGAAAAACAAAATTAATTTTTGAACAAAAAACACAGTTAAACAATAATGTAAATTGTTGTATTTATATCATCAAGATTTTAGGCTGACACCCATTCTGTTGTATTTATATCATCAACTGTTAATAATAATGTATCAATCTTACAGGACCAGGGTCTAATGGGTTTTTCTGTAAAAGGACAAATTAGAAGAATGTTTGCTTACCAGTAGACGGACTACCAGGAAAATGAAGGCAGTACGTATGATGGATAAGCATCGTACTTAAGTGTAAGAGCATCCACAGAAGACTGATCCGCAACTTCTCCAAATTCATCAAGTCCTAGTTCAGTAGCATGAATTCCACCAGTAATGAATGCCGACTGGATCCCAGCAATATTTGCACCTTTTATGTCATGGTGAAGAGAGTCCCCCACAGCAACACAATCACTAGCATCCACACCAGCCATTGTCATAGCTGCTTTGTAGATAATCTGGTGATCATCAATGAACATGTAAGTAAACAGGATCTGTCGGCTAATCAGTTACTGATCAGTTTTGCAGGTAATAATAGGCTGGCAGAAGATAGAGGATCTTCATTTACAAGTTTCGGATTACTGAGTTGTAATACATAGCGTCAAAGACTTATTAGAAGAGCCCAAAATTTACACATTTTCATGTCATGTTGGCAACCCATGATGCATTCAACAATTTTTCATAGTAAATGTGCACAGACACGTGACATGCTTTTTTATTAGATGGAACTAGCTTTATAGCCCGTACGAGGCACGGGCATACTCTATAATATTGCGTAATTTTTTATTAATTTTGACGTATTTTATGAATTATTCGAAAATTTAAGTTAACAATATTTGTTGCGAGACTAAATCCCCTATTTTATACATGTTGTATTTGTTTAGTAGAAAGTTCGCGTAAACACAGGTAATATTTAGATATTAGTAAATTGTTATCGATTCCATAATAATTTGTTGTTGCATAGTATATTTTTTAACAAAAATGAATGACCATATTACATGTTAATAAAATTATAAAATTATTACTCGATATGATTTTGCATGCATATTTAAAATTTTCATCACTCACTTGAAAAACAAGTAACATATTTCATGTCATATATTAATAAGAAGTCCATGACACAAAATTATATCATATTTATAACTATTTCAACATCATTAACATTTTAATTATATATACTTTTTGTTTTTTTAAATAACTTAAAATAACACACACACAATATATATATATATATATATATATATATATATATTAATTACAAAATAATTAGTATACTTTAATGAAGATTAGTTATCAAATGGGTAGAGATATTAAGATGAACTAACAATAGAGATATTTATATGAGATAATTATAATATAGATTAAAATTTAATTTTGTAATTTGAGAGTATGATTGTCATTTCGCATGAAATAAATTGACTCATTGAACTCCCTAGTTCATTGAAAAATTATTGCATCCCCCCTCCGAAATATCTCTCTGCTCTCGTCTCCCCCCCCTTTTCTCTTTCTCTCGGTTTCTGTGCCAAAACTTTAGCCTCATTCTCTTCCCCTCCGGTCTCTCTCTCTCTCTCTCGGTTTCCATGCCAAAACTTTAGCCTCATCCTCTTCCCCTCCTCCGGTGTCTCTCACTCGGTTTTTGTGCCAAAACTTTAGCCTCATTCTCTTCCCCTCATCCGGTGATTTCTTCGGTGCCACTGCCCGGAGATCCCTCTCTTATCCCTCTTATCATTCTTTGTCTCTTTAGCTTTTTTTTTCCTTCCTCCCCCGTCCGCCCTTTCTCTTTCCTCCCCGTCTTCTTCACATTTTCTTCTCAACTTTTGTTTTGGATCTGTATTTTGATCGGTTCATTCTAACTCTATATCTTCTAATTTATGTTCGTTCCAGGACTTTGTGGCAGATCACTCGTACTTTTCATGGATGAAGACGGATTTCAAGACATGTTACGATTGTAGAATTATTTTTTAGATCTAGTTTAGATTTTGTTAGTTTCCCTGATAATTGGTGTACTTATTTCTTGCGTTCACTAACCTAGATTTCTGTTTTTTAAAAATTATATCGATTAGAAATCGACATCACTGCATTGTTTCCCTCACTTGCGTCTTGGTGATTAATCTGTTCGATTCGATATATTTTTGGATTTTCATATGGTCTAAGGCTTTGTATTGTTATATCCCAGTACTGTGGATTGATTTCTCTTTCATGTAATATCTAGTATGTAATTTTTTTCTCTTAATTTTGTATAAGTAATTAATGCTGCATATTATGTTTTTTAAGATACATGAATGATCATGTTACATGGTATCAAATTTATAAAAATATTACTCGATATGATTTTGCACGCGTACTCCAATTTAGTTGGTGATGAATAACTATATTTCGTCAATACTTTAAAAAACAATTAACATGACATCAAATCATGTTATGTTACTAAAAAATTGATATTACAAATTCATGTCATATTTATAATTATCTCAATATCACTATCTTTTTAATTATATTTTATTAATATTTTAAATTATGTTTATTGCAAAAAATAACATATGTACATTTATATGCAAATATTAAATACAAAATAATTAGTGTACTTAATAAAGATTAGTTATTAATGATTAGAGATATCAAGATGTATTAACAATAGAGATATTAATATGAAGTAAATAGAATAGGGGTTGAAAAGTCATTTTACACCTTGAAGGGTATAATTGTCTTTTAACAGTGAATAAATTCGCCCAATAAACTCCCTAGTTGTGAGGCACGGGTATACTCTAAAAAATTATGTAATTTGTGATTAATTTTGGTGTATTTGTGAGATATTTTTAAGTTAGTGACAATTGTTATGAGATTAACGTTCCTATTTTTTCTATAATTTTGTATAATTTACCGGTAAATATTTGATGATGCATGGTATGTTCTTTACAAAACACAAATACGTATACTATACATTGATAAAGTTAAAAGAATTATTACTCGTTATGATTTTTCGTGTATATTCTAAATTAATTGATGATGAAAAATTTCCTTTCTTATAATTATATCACAGTTAACATGACATGAAATTATGTCACATGAAATCATGTTATTTTTATAATTGTTTCAATATCAATTTTTTTAATTATGACTCACAAATCTCTTAACTACTATAGTAATTTTTATAATTGTCCTTTTACATTGAACTAAATGATTCACAAACCTCCTAATTGTTATAGTAAATATGTATTAAATATGTAATAGATAAGGTTCAAAAACTCGAAAATTGGTTCCGCTTAATTTTGTCTTCAAAATCCGAGTACTCGTTTTCAACATCCAAGTACGAGCTCAAATTCAAATTGGTTGACAATCGAGTTCCGAGTACTCATCTGTGTACTTGGCCGAGTCAATCGATTTTTAAAATCACAGGTAACAGGTAACAGATAAGATTTACTTTCTTAACCTGTATAATACAAGCATACTTGTATAAATTCGGGTATGCACTATTTACGTTTACGAGTAATGAAAATATTTTGATACAAGATTGCTTTATTTGAAAATTTTAGTATATTATGTGTTTAAAAATTAAATTATTATGTTATTTTTGCTCGATGATTAGTGTAAAAATGCCAATGAATTGATTTAATTATAAACTATTGTGTAATAATGAGTAGACACAATTAATACAAGCATATTAAATAAAGAAATCATTAATTACTACTCATTATTATGAAATAAAGATTGGAAACAATTAATGCTTACATATTAAATAAAAAAATCATTAATATATAATAGGGGTAATTTGGTAATTATACATTGAATAAATTGTCTCATCCAACTACCTAGTTGCTCTATTATATATATAAATAATAGATTTGCATTAAATAATAAAAGCAAGAAAGTTCTTACATGTGCATGTCAGCATAATGTAAGCATTAAAAAAAACTTAGGGCCTGTAAGCATGTGTTTTCAGTTTTTAGGTGTTTGTTAGCAATTGGCATTTCCTCCTTAAGAAGTAGATATGGCTAGCTTACTTAAAAACTTGCAAGACACTGATGCAATTTCGATCTTTTTTAAATTATTTAAGTAATCGTTACATTTAATTGGACATTGATTTGATTTTCTTTCACACCAATACTTATTTTTGATAAGTTATTAGATTTTGTATAAATAATTTTAAGTGGGAGTATATCTGTATTAATGATTTTTTGAAAAATAATCTTAAAATTTTGAATTGTATTAGTTTCTTTCAAAAAAATAATCATATTTTCATCTCTATCTAAAAATATGAATAATACTAAAACAAAAAAGTACATTCATTTTCTTAAAAAGATAAATGTGACAAAATATGGTTAATCATACATGAAAAGAAAAAAGAAAAAAAGAAGAGGACATCTGCACTATGAAAAGATGAATGTATATTAGCAATCAACAAAAACAAACACAGGTGAGAAACATATAACATATTTTAAAATATTTAATCTCTAAATATTAATTATTCATAATTTTTGCACTTTGTTTTAGAATTTTGTGGATTACGATCACTAAACATAAATAAATTTTGGAGTTTTTAAAAAATATGTAATTAAATTTTTTCTTTGCAATTTAACAATATTATAAATCTATACTATTATATTAAAGCCGAAACATTGAAAATTTTGGTTTTCGGTCCTTTTATTTAATAAATAATAAAATAATGTATATAATAGTAAATAGCCGATTGCCTTTCCTAATTAAAACATATTACCTTTTAATTAAAATATATTAGTTTTTTTAAACACACCTAAAAATACCAATTATACTATATCTTCCAATCATTAATATTTCCTTTTTCTATTAAAACATGTTGCATTTTAATTAAACCATATTACCTTTTATAAACACACATAAAAGTACCAATTATACTATATCTTCCAATCAATAATACACCCTAAAAATACCATACACTATAACTTCCATCATTAATAAAATATATAAAACTCATTAATACACACTCAAAAATACTATACATTATATTTTTTAATTATTAATAAAATATATAAAAAAAACCCCTACATTGTACGGGCTATAAGCTAGTAATCATATAATAAACTATATGTACAAAAATAGTATATTTTTTTGAGGTTTGGTGATAACAGCAAGCATGTGCAAAATTGAACTAGGCGGAACTTTTATTCATATAATTGAATTACCTCCCCAGGCTTGCCCATCCACTTTACTTCACCACCAAGTTTTTCATATTTGTCCGCCAATGTACCTAAGAATATGCGAATTTTCAATTAAACTCTAATACATATGCAGTTATAATTGCATGAAGCCAGTGACCTAAAAATAAAGCTGAATATACAATGTTACTTTTGGCGAGAGGCACACTAAGAGAACTAGGCGCAAGTTGCGCACCTCATCAAAGAGAGGGTTACGAGTTACAATAAATTAACCTCATCAAAGAGAGGTGAAAGAGTTGCAATTAATATACTTTATATATATATACGTAGATATAGAAAGACAATTAATATACTTTATATATATATACGTAGATATAGAAAGACAGAAAGTACCCAATGCAACATATTCACAAGTTATTTCTCAACCAAATCTAATTCACGAAGAAAGAATACATTAGAAGCTTGACAAACCGTAAAAATATTCGTTAATTACGGAGAAGATGACTAGTGTGTCGATTTTAATTCTTTTCCGTACATTTCTGATACTTTTTCTTGTAAAAAGCGTGCCTTTCCATTGACTAAGACATTCTTTTTGTACAATAGCAGAATTTTTCTTTACCTGGCATGATGCGTAAAGCTCTAGCCTCGACCGTAACAAAATCTGGATTTGCCACTACCATCGGTATTTGTTTAATCGCAGACTCCTCCAATATTTTTTCAAGATCCTCGAGCTTCACTGGCAGCGGTTCTCCGGAGGAAACCCCCAAAGCTTCAGTTCCATGTGCCAATATAAAATCAGCATCTTTAACTTTCTCCACAACCTCTAATCCTAAGCCCTATAAATACAGTTCCGACATGAATTATCAACTTAATTTATAGAAACAGTAAAGATTACTTGAGGAACAAACAAGAGAATAGTTCATAGATAGGCTATTCCAGAAACTTACACTAAACAGATGGCATTATGAGGCCATTCAAAAACAATGTGCGATCAAACTCATAATAAAAAATAGATAACCAAAACCAAAAGCATTCCTGGGTTCCAGAAAATGTACTACTTCTTAATTGGACTCCTGACTATAACTTGCACTTGAAGACAAAACTAAATAGCTTTTACTTAGTGAAATGTTTCGAGAGAGATCTTGTGCTTTTTACATTACATAAGACCAAATCGCAATGTCCATAAATTCAATGTTCCAGAAAACCATCATACCGCAGCTTCTCAAATAATTAACATACATGGGTGGCACTCAAGAGAGAACTTCTTATATAGAGTCCGGGAGAGAACCATTACATAAATATTCAGAATACATATGTTTATCACATTTTTTATTAGATATAATTATAAATTTCAATTATTCAATCAAAAAGCGAAATTAAACTACTTCTTTTTAAAAAAATAATTGAAAATTAGTCAAATAGTCCAAAGTAATTCTACAGCCGAATCAAATTCATCCAAAATGATTTTGCAACAGAATCAAATTTAAAATCAATGTTTTTATTCAAATTTTTAATGTTACTCCCTCCGTCCCATCCATTTGTTAACATTTGAAATGGAGGGATCGGCACGCATTTTAAGGCTCCTATAAAATATAGTTCCATTATTTATTTTTAAATTTTTTTTTTTTGAATAAAAATCCAAACATTTAATTTTTATTCAAAAGGAAAAAAAATTAAAACAATTAATGGAACTATACTTTAAAGTAGCCTTAAAATGTGTGCCGAGCCTTCTCTTCCAAATGTTAACTTCCTGCTGGAACGGAGGGAGTAAATTTTTTATAAAATTTGTATATGTCAATATTCTACATTAGAATCAGATTATATATTTTATGAAAAAAAATTAAAATTATTTATGAGATTCTATAAAAGAATACATGGTTCTCCCCGATTCTCTATATAAGATGGTTCTCTCTGGAACAATGGCCTACATACATTAGTATAACAACATAGTGTATGTAAAGCCATTTGGTAGATCAAGAAAAAAATACGTACAAAAAAAACATACAATCATAGAGAGAAACAGGGGAGGATATATTTTCACAAGGAACAGGTAGGATGTCTAAGAATCAGATACCTCAAGGGATATAGCACCGCGGTCATTCCATGTCATGTGAATGCAGGACCTTCCCAGTGCAGCAAACCAAACATCATCTCTCCTATAAGTATAAGTTCCAGTACAAAGTTCTTGATTTCCAAATTTATATATGGTATATGCAAGTCAATGTAAAGATGTGGACAAAAAAAAGTCAAAAACATACTGAGGAATGAATAAAAACTTTGAAAATTTAGATGTGGACAAAAGACTAATTTTAAAGCAATATCTGAAAAGTTGTTTTAGTCATAGCAACAACTGTAAGGGTCCAAGCAATTCCTTTTAGAGCAGTGACAGGGATTAATGACGACATGACATGTTTGTCTACATAATCTGTTTCAGGCATTAAAGAGTAGTTTATTAAATACCACAAAATAAAAATGAGTAGTTTTATACTTTTATTGCTTCCTCCATCCATAGTAAACATGCCTGATGGTAGGATAGAAATTATTGAGAATTTCAAATAAATTAGGCTGATAGAGAGTGTTTCCAAATTTTGAGCTCAAGTATAATAGTTTGGAAAAAAAGTTGCGTCCAAGATTGCAAGATACAGATATATTTTCTGTTTGATGCAAAGTTAATGTCAATCTTATGCTTGATGGCACCACAAGAAATCACGAAGTTACTCGTAGATCATATTTTAAGAGATAGCCTATGAGCTTCTATATATTCATAGCATATTCCATTTATTAGGAGGCTGACTACTAGCATATTTTCACCATGGTTCTTAAAGAATGGACCCTGTATTTGAGGCAAAAAAAAGACCCTCAGAGTGTTTCTGGTAAGAATTTGCAGAACAAGCAAGAAAAAATTCTGGTTCCTTTTGATACAACGAAATTGAATCCTGCAACTGCAAGATGTTTTGTGGATCTGTGGAAATGAAAGTTACATAAGCTTAATATGAAATAGAAGGTGAAATGCAATTAGTAATGAAGTGGTTCCACATATTATTTGGTTCAAAAAGAGCAGGATACACAAGTTGAAATAAATTATCTGACAGTAGTCAAGTCAAAAAGAGTTTAAGTTTTGGACCACAAGTATTAAAAACTTGTGTTGGAAGGGTAATCTGGATAACTGAGGATTAACTTTTAGAACAAGTTTCCTCTTGTGAACATTTTTGCACATCAAAAATGAAATCGTTGCACTTGGAAGGTGTTTCCATCTTTGACACCCCTTCAGAAGAGCCCCTACAGATCTTACTTCAAGACATCAATTGTGTGACTATTCACTATATATAGGATGGTGGTGATTCCACGGCCTAGATTCGTTAGGCAGGATCATTAGGATGTTTAATTAAATTTGCTAGATCATAGAACAGTAAAGGGACATACTCCAGGTAAAATAATATTTTGATATACCCTCTCTTCTCACGGAAAGTGCCCCATCAGCAAATTTCGTAAAATCATACAATACTTTTGCTCCACGTAACTGCCTAAACTTAAAAGATGTTTAGTGAAGCTCTGATAACTTGATAAAAAGTTGTCACCACAATTACAGAAATGTCAGTATCACATTAAACAAATTATACTATCTAAGAGAAAATTGACAGAAAATTTCGAAGTAGGAAAATTCTAAAATCTTTTTTATCTAACTTGTACAGAATTACAATGAGTTCTTTGATCGTGATATGTGGATTACCAAGTGATAATAGAAATCACAGTTAAATGAAACAATTGTATAATTGTATCCAATATTAGCAACAATATATATATACTATATATATATATATATATATATATATATATATATATATATCCACCATTTGCAAGGTTCAGTATTCAACCTTTGAAGGTGTTGATAGGTTAATTCTCCGCTCGTGATTGCTCCAACAAACAGAGATGGATCAAAACCCAGGTTACCTATTTTTTCCATCGTTGTCGATGCACGTCTAGACGAATTGCTAATAATCACCATCTTTGCACCAGAGCTAGCCAATTTTTTAACTAATATAAGAAATATTAAAACATATAGCAATATTTGTGAACTCATAAATTTAAGGCAACAGGAACACTTAAACAAGTTTGTGAAGATAATAAACAAGTAAAAACTTACACGTTGAAACTGCACCAGGATAAGCTTGTTTTCCATCATGAAGCACTCCAAATTGATCCAAGAACCACGCCTGCATTGTGGTAAACACAAGAGAAACAAACTTATCAAGATTACCTCAAAGTAAGGGCTAAAACAATACAATACACCAAAAACATTAGAAATGGCAGTAAAAGTGTTAGGCTGTAACTGTAATTAAAAATAGTTAGAAGCTTGGATTTCCAAAATGACACATAGCTTGCATACAATTACTACAGACATGGAAAGAAAGCAACAACCAGTACCATCATCGAATAAATTAGTACCTGTTCTAACAATAATTAACCTTCTGATTCAGCAATATATCACTTATGTTGAGAGATTGGGATATGTTGTCGAAATTTGAAAAGATAAAATTGGAATTTGAGGAATTACCTGGTGCAACTATACGAAAAAAAAATCAAAAGAGCAGCAATAGGCACTACCACTCTACCAGAGAGCCCGTTGCTGTTAAGCTCTGATAATTAAAAAAAATAAAAACTCAAGAAATTGGCTGCTTCTAAAATGTAGGTCGTCTTCCTAACTTGAGATTTTGGTGTACTAGGTAAATAAATCAAAGAGTAAGTGAAAATTAAAGTTTCTTTATGTCGCATTGGTGTACAAATGGGTGATGACTAAGATGTAGTTATTTAGCAACAAAAATACTAAGATGTAGTTGCATTGGTTTTATGAAGACTTCAACAAGAATGATTTCTAAAATTAACATTATACTTCTTCAATATGTATTAAGCACATTTCCATCTACAGAACATGATGCCTTTTAAAATGAAAAACATCTAGACAAAATTAGCCTTATCTGTGAATTAGTTATGTCCAAAGACGGTGTAACTTGTGCATAAGAAGGGTTGAGCGTCAGACCACGTTCTGTGAAAAGCAGGGGCTAATCCTGAGGTATAATCTAAAAGTAGGATCTGTCCAGAATATGACATTCAACACAAGTCCAAAATATACTAGCCTTATTGCAGCTATCTTGGATAATCTGCAAGCCCGTCAGAGTCCCAGAAAAGGTCATGATTTGTCTGTGCACTTGGTAGTCATACTTAAAGTGCTTTTATTGCCAACTAATTGCGCCATATTATTTCATGCGAACTTGTGGTATTAGAAACTACCCTTTTCTATAAACCAGCAAAAACTGGTCCCCGAATTCTCAATAATATTCACTGAAAACTGTATGACATTGGTACCTAATAATTTACAAGATATTAATGACAACTAAACGCACTTACCACAATTTTGACGTTACCCAAATTTTTTATATAAAAAACTCATAAAAAGATTAAGTTTCCCATGGTCATTTGACAACATACCAACAAATACAAAAAGATAATATTAACCAAAAAATATTTTTCTATAAGAATCCCATATATATATCTAGAGTTATAATCGCGAATCACCTATTAAAACTTTATGAGGGGTAGTTTATGTCTCTCGTTAAGACAGAACAAACCCTCACTCAATAAGGCAACTGAACATGGTATAAGTAAACTAGTTCTATATGTCACATTTGTGTTGATGACGGGATTTTATAATTTGATGGCTGAATGATAAATACACAACAGAATTGCGGAAATGCTTTTCTTGTTCAAACTTTGAGTATCATGTTTTCTAATTTAAAATCATGTTTGTATGACATATATTGGATACATACATAATTTCCATAAGTAAAACACAGTAATATTTGTAAAGCTAAATGCGAAATTTTAAAAGTGTACTAGGTGAGCAAACAGTTAGGTTATGAAGCTTAACTAATGCGAAAAGGACATAATAAGAGACACAACTCGAAAATACGAGGATTGGAAACCTTAAATTGACGAGATTCAGCAATTTGTTGAATTCCGATTGTATGCGAGGAAATGGGATTAGCTGTGGCTGTGGAACAATTTGACATCATCCCCCTTTGAGTTACAATTTCGGCCTTCGACCTTCTAATATGGCACTTTCTGGATTATGATTTTTCAGATGTTCGTTTGTTTGTTGTCAGCTGTCACACAACTTCTTAGGAAAATCATTTTCACCCAAAATATATGGACAAAAGTTTTTTTATCAAAACCAAAATTCCCATTGTTTTTTGTTATTTTAATACTAACGAAAAGAGATGAGAAATTATTCATTTCCAAAAGTGTTTTCTTTTTATGAAAAAGACAAAATTATTTTTCAAAAATTTATCACTTTTTCGAAAGATTTTTTCTCTCTTAAATCAAACAAATACAAAAAAAATCTGAATAATATTTAAGAAAGTCAAACAAACAAATAAACACATTTTCTTAAAAATAGTTCCAAAACCAAAACAAATGTTGGAAAATTGAGAACATCAAATAAATGGAGCATTATATTCAACAATGACTTATAGTTTTGAATTTTTTGAATTTTTTTTTTTTAATATTTGGTCGTTATTTTTATATTACTTGTTTGTAATTGGATACAATTTCACAAATTTTATGCTATAACTTTCTTATATTATAATATTGATATGGTCAGAAAAGTAATTATAGAAATATAATTGACTAGTCAAACAAAAGGCCGATATTTAAGGCCCGGCACCCTAATTATTCATTAATTTCGTAATTAATGAATAGGGAAAATATACAGCTCATTAAAAGAGCCCAAATTATGGAAATCTTATCAAAGAAGGATCCGAAATCCTAATTAAAGGCAATTAATGAGTCATAGCCTTTATCAACAAGGAAAAGACTTCTCCTGCAAGCAATACAATGCTTATCCAATATCAAAAAGGAGACTTATTCGCTAAGACTCCTAAACATACCATAAATACTAGGCTCCAGACGCCTATATAAGGTCCCTGATCCTACAATCAGAACTACGTCTTTGGCTTGATTCTCAATAACAATTTGAGATACGTAGGCATCTTGTGAGGACCAATTTAGTCCGGAAACACGAGTGCAGCCATTAAAGCTCGAAGCTCATTAAACCTTAGCATTAATTACACAAGCACGTTTTTTAATCCACAACATTTGGCGCCGTCTGTGGGAAAACAACATCAACCATGGCAAATACACGAAGGACAGCTCGGGATAATCAAACTCCTGAGGATCGCCCTATCACCTCTGAGGCTGATCAGCCACCGCCGACTACTGGCACTGAAGGGGCGAATATCCCCACCAACACTCAAGGACCGGAAATCCCGATTTCGGTTGAAGGGACAAATCCCCTGTAGATGGTCATTCATGGATCTAATCCACAAGAGACCGTTCACCAGCAACCGATTACGACCGCCCCGCTGATCATGAATGCACCGAGGAGCCTTCAACTCCATACTACTGATCTCCCTCAATACGCGAATCAGACTGTGGGGATGCCAAGCTATGGCATGCCCCCTCGACCCATGGCGGGCGGTAGTGGAACTAATCCAATCTACCATGAGGCATATGTACCCCCTTATATTCAAGGTCTGGGACCCCAAACTCGCCAGACCCCTTTCGTTCAAGATTACTCTGGCCCATACACTGAAGATGAGGGTTATACAACTGGGGAAGATGTCGCCCCAAGAAGGAGACGTTCTTCCCAGACAAATCGGGAGCAACCCCAAACTACTAGGGAGAAACTTGCAGCCCAAGGGGTGATCCTAGTATTCTGTTGCCCCTAGGAGATCCTGATGATCCTACACCACCGTTTACTCAAGACATCATGAAAACGGCTATATCCAGAAAATTTAAGATGCCTTCGATCAAAGCCTATGATGGAACGGGAGATCCCGCAAATCATGTAAGGACCTTCTCCAATGCACTATTGTTGCAGCCAACCAACGATGCGGTCAAGTGTAGGGCGTTTCCACAAACCTTGGCAGGCATGGCCCAACGTTGGTATAGTCGTCTACCTCCCAACTCTATTGGGTCATTCAAGGAACTAAGCAAGGCTTTCATCAATCAGTTCATTAGTGGAAGGGTGCATGAGAAAAGTTCTGTATCGCTCATGGCAATACGTCAAGGAAAGAATGAAGCCCTAAGGGACTACATCAATCGATTTACTCGGGAGGCTCTGAAAGTCCCGGACTTAGAGGACAGAGTGGCTATGATAGCCCTGCAACAAGGAACTACTGATGACCACTTCAAAAGGTCGTTGGCTAAACATCCACCCGAGAGCATGTTGAAGCTCCAAGACAGAGCCGGAAAGTATATCAAGGCTGAGGAAAGCATGAGAAAGTATGAACCAACCGTTGGCGACAGTGGAAACTCAAAGAAAAGGAAAGAAACTCAGGAGTACGACGTCAAGGAAAAGTTCCCCAGAACGTCAAAGAACTCCGATTCTCCCCCCAAGAGAAACAATTTTGGGCCAAAATTCACAGAATATGCAAGATTGAATACTCCCAGGAGTCAAATTCTGATAGAGATAGCCAAAGAAGAAGATATCAAATGGCCAAAGCCAATGAGGGCTGATTTGTCCAAACGGAACCAAAATCAGTTTTGTCGGTTCCACAAAGAAGTCGGTCATGACACCGATGATTGTAGGCAATTGAAAGATGAGATTGAGTTTCTGATACGAAGAGGAAAACTCAGCAAATTCACCAAGGATGGAAATCAAGGGAGTCAAAGAGGAAATTATGAAAGGAAGGATTATGACAAAAGGGACAACGACCAAGATCGTAACCCTAAGCCCCGAGGGCCAGTTATCAACATGATATTCGGAGGACCAACTGCTGCTGGGTCCTCCCGAAACTCAAGAAAGGCTTATGCCCGAGAGGTAATGACTGTGGTTGGAGAAGCACCGAAGCGTGCCAGAACAGAAGTGTCAATAGGTTTTGACGATTCAGACTTGGAAGGGGTGAAGTTCCCCCATGATGATCCTCTTGTCATAATACCTGTGATAGGAAACTCCGAAACAAAAAGAGTCTTGGTTGATAATGGAGCTTCAGTGGATATCTTGTTCCACGATGCTTTTATCAAGATGGGTTACACAGACTCTCAGTTAACACCCTCAAATATGCCTATATACGGATTCAACGGGGTGGAATCAAAAGTGGAAGGCACTATCCAACTCCCGATGACTATAGGGAAAGGGATGAATACGTCTACTCAGATGTTGAACTTCATAATTATAAAAGCGACTTCAACCTACAATGCAATCCTGGGAAGGACTGGTCTTCATGCGTTCAAGGCTGTTGCCTCATCTTATCATCTAAAAATCAAGTTCCCAACGAGGAATGGGATTGGTGAAGAACGAGGAGACCAAAAGATGGCTAGAAGTTGTTATGTAGCCGCGTTAAGGCCTGATGGAACCGGGGGGCAAGTTCTCCAAATTGAAGACATGAATATCAACGACAACGAGGACAGAAGGGGGAAACCGGCTGAGGACTTGGTCCCAATTCCCCTAGTCCCAGGAGAACCAGAGAAGGTGACTTATATTGGGGCACTACTGCCCGAACCATTGAAGAGCAAACTCACGTCTTTTCTTCAAGAAAACAATGACGTTTTTGCTTGGACAGCGGCCGACATGCCAGGGATTGATCCCCAATTGATATCTCACAAATTGAATGTGGATCCAGAAAGGAAGACAGTGAAACAAAAGAAAAGAAATTTTGCTCCAGAGAGGCTTGAAGCCATTAAACAAGAAGTGAATAAGCTTTTGGAAGCTGGGTTCATTGAGGAAATCCAATTCCCAGAATGGTTAGCTAACCCCGTGATGGTCAAAAAAGCGAACGGGAAGTGGAGGATGTGCGTCGACTTCACCGACTTGAATGATGCATGTCCTAAGGATTGTTTTCCCTTACCAAGGATTGATGCTCTAATAGATGCCACTGCTGGGCATGAGATGTTAAGTTTCATGGATGGCTTCAGTGGATATAATCAAATCAAGATGCACAAAGATGACATCGCCAAGGTATCATTCATCACTGACTTTGGTGTCTTCTGTTTCTTAGTCATGGCTTTTGGGCTTAAGAATGCAGGAGCAACCTATCAAAGGTTCGTAAACAAAATCTTTGAGCACCTAATTGGAAAACCCATGGAGGTCTACGTGGATGACATGTTAGTCAAAAGCCTCGATAAGGCCGATCACATTGAGCACCTCCGAGAGGCATTCGAAGTGCTAAGGCACCACAAGATGATGTTGAATCCAGCTAAGTGTGCCTTTGGTGTAGGCTCGGGAAAGTTCTTAGGCCTGATGGTTTCCAAGAGAGGAATCGAGGCTAATCCCGACAAAATCAAAGCAATTCTAGACATGGAACCACCGAAGACTGTCAAGGATGTCCAAAAACTAACAGGGAGAGTGGCTGCATTAGGAAGATTCATCTCCAAGTCTGGAGAGAAGTGTTTACCCTTCTTCAAAGCACTCAAAAAAGTGAAATTTTTTGAATGGACAACTGAAAGTCAAGAGGCCTTTGAGGCCCTGAAGAAATACATGGCTGAGCCACCACTATTGGCCAAACCAAAACCAGGAGAGGTTCTTTATCTATACTTGGCGGTATCCAACACTGCCCTGGGAGCTGTTTTGGTAAAAGAAGAGTTAAAGGTTCAGAAACCCATCTACTACGTGAGCAAGATCCTACACGGGGCAGAAATAAACTACTCTACCATAGAGAAGTTTGCCTTAGCCTTGATAATGGCCTCAAGAAAGCTACGCCTGTACTTCCAGGCTCACAAGATAGAGGTCTTGACTGATCAACCTCTAAGAAACATCTTGCATAGCCCTCAAGTTAGTGGAAGATTGATCAAATGGGCCATTGAATTGGGCGAATTTGACATCAAGTATAAGCCTCGAACGGCCATAAAAGCTCAAGCACTTGCTGACTTCATGGTTGAATGTACCATTGACAACCAAGAAGTCGGGGGGCAGGAAGCAATAGTGGAAGACAAGGAAATTGAAGACATAATCTCCAAAGAATGTTGGGTGCTCTATTTTGATGGAGCATCAAAAACAAAATCAAGTGGAGCCGGTTTAGTGCTACAAAGTCCTGATGGATTCCTCATTGAGTATGCACTAAAACTTGACTTCCCAACGACAAACAATGAGGCCGAGTATGAAGCTCTGATAGCTGGCTTAGGGCTGGCTGGAGCCTTGAGGGTAAAAACTCTGAAAGTATATGGAGACTCGAGGCTAGTGGTTTCCCAAGTAAATGGGGAATTTGAGGCCAGAGATGAAGTCATGGCCAAGTACTTGAAACTTGTCAAGGCCATCATGACTCAGTTCGACGAATGCTATATAGAGCACATTCTAAGGGAAGAAAATGTGAAGGCTGATGCCTTGTCTAAATTTGCTTCTTCCGAAATTGAAAATTATGCAGGAAGTGTCTACTTCCAAGTCCTGAGGACCCCAAACATCAATGGAAAGTTGGTAGCACCCATTGATGTTGGCGGTTGTTGGATTGATCCCATCAAATCTCATCTAGAAACTGGGTGGTTACCCAACGACACTTCAGAAGCACGAAAGCTGTACGTCAGAGCACTAAGGTATACCCTGATTGAGGGAATCCTATACAAGAAGTCTTTCATCATTCCATATCTGAAATGTTTAAGACCTCAAGAGGCAGAATTGGCCCTGAAGGAAGTACACGAAGGAATTCGTGGACAGCACTTGGGGGGCAGAGCCATTGCCCATAAAATCACTCGTCTAGGTTTCTATTGGCCAAGCATACTTGCTGATGCTAAAAGCTATGTAAAGAAATGTGAACGGTGCCAGAAACATGCACCAGTGGTTAGGCAACCACCAGAGATGATGACATCCATTAACTCACCTATCCCCTTTGCTATGTGGGGAATGGATATACTCGGGCCATTTCCTATGGCAAGTGTTCAAAGAAAGTTCTTGATAGTAGCAATTGACTACTTCACCAAGTGGATTGAGGCTAAGCCATTAGCCAAGATAACCACCAAGCAAGTAATGCAATTCTTCTAGGAAAATGTGATATGCAGATATGGAATTCCACGAGTCCTGGTCACGGACAATGGAACTCAGTTTAACAACGATGAGTTCAAGAAGTATTGTGATGAGAACGATATCAAGTTGCGCTTCACTTCTGTTGCCCATCCTCAAGCAAATGGGCAAGCTGAGGTTGCAAATCGAATTATCCTGGATGGAATAAAGAAAAGAGTTGAACGCTCCATAAACACTTGGGTAGACGAATTACTCCCCATACTTTGGGCATATCGTACTACCTGCAAAGTCACCATTGGAGCTACCCCCTTTCTGTTGGCATATGGGGCAGAGGCAGTGGTTCCAGTGGAGATTACTCACGCGTCTCCAAGAGTTGAGGCTTATGAACCAGAAACGAATGAAGAAGGCTTGAGGTTGTCTCTAGATCTAATTGATGAAGTTAGAGATGAGGCAAATGCCAAGATAGTTGAACATCAAAAGAAGGCATATTTCTACTACAACCTAAGGGTTAAAGAAAGGTTCTTTCGTCAAGGAGACTTGGTTCTCAGAAAGATTGAAGCATCCGGAGTTGGACAAAAAGGGAAGTTGGCCCCAAATTGGGAAGGACCATATCGCGTCAAAAACATATTTGGTCGAGGCTCATACAAGCTAGAAACCCTTGAAGGGCATGAGGTGCCAAGGACTTGGCATGCCTCCAATTTGAAAGTTTATTATGTTTAAAGTGTTTCCTGAATGGACTCACTACTATGAATAAGGTTTGATAAAACCAACCCAAGTTCTTAAACTTGGATACTATGTAAGGGTTGATCCCATTTTCAAGTTATGAATAAATTCAGCATTTTCATGTTTTAAAGCTTATATACTATGAGTGTTTGCAAACATTCAAGAAGCAAGAAAACAACACAAGCCATGAATGGCCACAAGATATAAATAAAAACTTAAATAAGAGTTAAGTTAAGCCCGTAGGCCAAAAGTACATCAATACTGGTACAAGCCAAGAAAGGCCATAAACAAGAACTACAAAAGAAACTACATCTAATCTGCCTTGTCCACGTCCTCCTCCTCCTCCTCTTCCTCTCTAGAGTAAAGGGCAGCATCATCAGCCCCGACAGTCTAACCAGGTGGAGAAGTGTGATCCAGGTCTAAGATCCTGTCATCCTCCTCCATCTCGTCCTCTCCAGCCAAAGCCATCTCCAAAGGAGTAGGAAGGTGAGGGCTTGGAAAATCAGAAATAAGGAGAGATCCAGGCATCTTCTCCAAAACAGCAGAAAGAGCGTCATCCCATCCCTTAGTATACTGAACTGGGAAGAGGAGCTCGTCATGCTTATCAATCAAGTCCTCGTACTCCGTGGAGTCAAGATACTCGTCGATAAAGTCATCCTTGCCTTTCCTCAAAGACACCAGCTCAGCCTGGGAGTCAGCCAACTCCTTCTCCTTCCTGGCCAAGGTGGCCTTCAGTGTGCCCACCTCCCCTAGGGCTTTCTCAAACTTGCCTTGGTTGGCCTCAGAAGATGAGCGCCAAGCCTTGGCTTGAAAGAGAGCCCCTTGGTAGTTGGCATTAACCTACAAGCAAGTTACAAGTCAAATACTTAAACTTGAAATACATTATTAACTGCAAAGAAAAAAGAAGAGGAGAAATACTTACAGCAGCCATAGCTTGGGATCCAGCATGCTCAACCCCCTCAATGGTGGAGTTGGAGACGAAATCCTTGTAATCACAAGGAGTCAGAGAGTGATAAGACCACTCCACAGCGTGCTTGGACACTCCCACCACAGTGTCCTTCTTCCTGAGACCCCAGTTGGGGCACCAAACTGAGCTTTTAGCCGAGGCAGGACCCTCAGCATCCTCAGTAAGGTCCACATGGGGCCTTATAAAAGCAGTAGCACTGGAGGCACGAGGGTCCTTCCCTGCCAAGCGTGCCCTCTTCATCTTTGCTGTCTCCCCATCTTCGGGCTCGTTGGTCTTATTAATAAAGACCATAGCTGTAAAGAAACACAAGGAAAGAAACAATTGGTATAAGACAATCTCAAATAAACAAAGGAAAATATGAGGTGAGAATTACCCTTATCAGAAACATTTGAAAGTCCCAAGGACTTAAGCTGGAACTCATCCAGGAGCACCCAAGCCATTGTGGCGTAGTTGTCCTTTGTAAGCTCAGCATATGCATGGGCCTCTTCATCACTCAGGATGATGTCACTAAGGCTACCATCTGAAACCCTACTAAACGAGCTACGGAAAAGGGAGCCCCAATCCCCTCCTTCCCAAATCAAGTACATAAACTCTTCCTTCCATTTGAGGTTATTGTCAGGAATGGATTTGGGATGAAAAATTGGAGGAGTGGAAGGTCGATGGTTGATATAAACCCAACCCAAAGAAAGGGCTGAGCTATTCTTAAACTGAAAGATTCTTCTAAACAAAGCTACTGACAATGGAAATTTGTTCTTCAAGCAAAGAACAAGAAAACACATAATAATTCTCCAGGCGTTTGGAGGAAGTTGGCAAGGGTGAATCCCAACATCAGCCAAAAGCCTGGGAATAAACTCATGGAAAGGGAACCTGAGTCCCGCGACAATGGCATCCTTGTAAATGCAGAGTGCATTAGGACGCCAATGGCAAGAACGGTCCCCTGGGCCAGCAGGGACTAATCTATAGGGAGACTTAATCCTATACATTTTGTTATAGTCCCTAATTAAATCGATTTCATGGAATTTATTACTACAGTCGAATGAATCTAAATGCGAAATAGAAGGGTATTCATCACTACGTTCTAAAATCATATCTTGAAGTGACATATGAGAAGAACGAATGATGATACCTCTCTTAGAAGCTTTGTTCATTCTTTGAAGGCGTTGAGCAGCTTTGTCAGACATCTTCAAAATCTTCAAAATCTTCAAACGTTCAAGAGAAATCCCAGAAAAATCTCCAGAAAGAATCTTCAAATCTTCAAAACTTCAAAGAAATTCCCAGGAAATCTTCAAAGAAACCCAGAAATCTTCAAGGGATGAAGGTGAAAACCCGGAAATCTTCAAGGGATGAAGATTGATCCCAGAAAAACAAGAGCACCACCGTACAAAAGCTCGCCGGGAATCGCCTTACCACGGAGTAAGAAGAGAGAAAAACTAAAGATACTAGAGAGAAATTTTAGAAAGTTGGAAGTAAAAAGTGAGAAATGAATAGAAATCTCACTCTTTTATAATAGAGATGACTGGAAACCCTACCGGTTAAGGAAGGGCAACCGTCTATAGCCAGTAAGGCCCATAAAATCCATTTATGGACTATAAAGGCAAAAGCCCAAATAAATTAAATCTCAGGCAAAATCGAAGCCCAAATCAAATAAGGCCCAAGGCCCAAGGCTGGAAATATTTAAGTCCAAATTAAAATTGGACTATTTAAAGCCCAAAAATAATAAAGCCTGGGATAAAACCAAGGCAAAAAACAAAAGACCGAGGTCGAAATGACCCTAAGACAAAGTCGTTCGTCCAAGGTTGAATATACAAGGGAAATCGAGGCCGTATTCATCGACCTCACTCCCAAACTAAGCGGAAAAATTAAAGATTTAAGGTCGAAAAGACCCTAAATCGAGGTCGAACGACCTAAGTCGAAAAGACGCACGAAACTGAGGTCGTATCCATCGACTTCGCACCAAAAGCAAGTCAAAAAATTGAGAAAATGAGGTCGAAAAGACCCTAGATCGAAGTCGATTGACTGAGATCGAAAATACACGATAAATCGAGTTCGTATCCCTCGACCTCACACTAAAACGAGGTCGAAAAGCATAAGGAAACGAGGTCGAAAATGACTCAGAGAATAAAGTATATCTTGACCTAGAAAAATCCTGGTCGAAAACACATAGAAATGAAGTCGACAAGTCAAGGTCGAAAATAGCTTACGAAGTGAAGTCGTCAACTTCGACCTCACAATCAATCGAGGTCGAAGATATACTATAATCGAGGTCGAAATTGACCTATGATTCGAGGTCGAAACAAAAGACCTGTAACTAAAATCAAGGCCGAAGATATATGGCAAACGAGGTCGAACAGTTGAGGTCGAAAAAGACTTGGAAATCCTGGTTGATAACTTCGACCTCACAACTGTTTAAAGTCAAAATCGAGGTCGAATGATCCTAGTCGAAAATGGCTGGGAAAATGAGGTCGAGCCCCTCGACCTGGGACCAGAATCGAGGTCGAAAAAAGGATACTTGAGGTCGAACGATCCTGGTCGAAAATGACCGAGAATCTGAGGTCGAATCCTTCGACCTGGGACCATTCCTGGTCGAAATCCTGGTCGAAAATGACCTAATTTGAGGTCAAAAATGCCCTAAAAAAATGGAAAATTTTGGGGAAAACACGCTATAACTTCTACAAAAACCCCAAGGAGATTTTCCCAGAAGTTGGGGGGCAAATGATATGGTCAGAAAATTAATTATAGAAATATAATCGACTAGTCAAACAAAAGACCGATATTTAAGGCCCGACACCCTAATTATTCATTAATTTTGTAATTAATGAATAGGGAAAATATACAGCTCATTAAAAGAGCCCAAATTATGGAAATCTTATCAAAGAAGGATCCGGAATCCCAATTAAAGGCAATTAATGAGTCATAGCCTTTATCAACAAGGAAAAGACTTCTCCTGCAAGCAATACAATACTTATCCAATATCAAAAAGGAGACTTATTCACTAAGACTCCTAAACATACCATAAATACTAGGCTCCAGACGCCTATATAAGGTCCCTGATCCTACAATCAGAACTACGTCTTTGGCTTGATTCTCAATAACAATTTGAGATACGTAGGCATCTTGTGAGGACCAATTTAGTCCGGAAACACGAGTGCAGCCATTAAATCTCGAAGCTCATTAAACCTTAGCATTAATTACACAAGCACGTTTTTTAATCCACAACAAATATATTATTGAAAATTGAAATTTTGTAAATTCAGTTTTCAGTCGATCATTCTATTATAAAGTAATTGTTACATCTATACTATTACTGGCCTATAACCCGTGCAAGGCACGGACCATCAAAAAAAATTAAAAAATGACAAATTACTAAAAAAATGGGAATGAAAAATATTAAATAAAGAATAAAAATTAATATGATAAATTATAAAATGAGAAACTTAAATATTAAGTAGTTTACTAAGTCGCGCTTCACAGCGGCTTTGTAATAATTTTTCTAAATTTTTTTGAGAAATATTCTACAAAAAATGTTTATATGATAAAATAATATTTCTAACATAAAAATAAGGTTTCTTTTGAATTCTCCGCTTCATTTTGGTCATTTACCAAAATTTTGAATAACTATAGAAAGGGCTATTGTTTAATATTATATCAAATATTAAGTATTGCATATAGGTCTTCATGCTTGTCAAGTTTTTCCTTTGCGTCCAGTTAGAAGATAAACTTCTAGGTAGCTGTTTTAACTCTTATTTATCCATCGAGACATAGAAGATTATGGATGACTTCACATTTCATTTGTAGGAATTTGAGCCTTCGAATATTTTGTGACGCCCTCCCAATCTGGGGTCATGATCGGGGAGTCACTACAAACTCTATACAATAAACCCGTAAACAATATAATATAAAATAAACATGCAGACGCGACCCCAACTCTACCCTGGATCTTTAACAATTAATGGTGTGAAACAAGCATCCACTATCTAATTCATTAATACATAAACATAAGTCTCAAAAGTTATTACAACCATATCTTAAAAGTTCTATGTTCCCTCCTCACAAGACGTCGTCTACAAGTGGTCATCACCTACCTGAGCTGGCATCCCAAAAACAACCCTATAGGAAGACTTCCTAGCTGTCTGAAAAGTGCGTACCATCTTCTCGCTTAACTGTGGGTTAGAACAGGGAAAAAGAATGAGCCAAATGCTCAGCAAGTAATAATATAACCAAATAGTTAACCACTGGGGGAACAGTTTTCCAATATCCATATGTATGTCAGGGTTATAACAGAATCCACATCAAGGGATTATCAGAACAATGAAATGAATCTACAATTTCAAAACAGTTTCCAATATCAATATATATGGCATGGTTTTAGCAGAATCCATATCAAGGGATTATCAGAACAATGAATAAACAATTTCAAAGGGTAAACCAATTTCATTATCAAGATATCTGTTTTCAAGAAAAGCATTAGGTAATTTTTGGAGATTTTTCACAACGCACCGGACAATACGGGTGATCAGCCACGTAAAGTCCCCATACCGGACACACAGTCCCTCTGGTCCTTGTATTGGGTCCCAATAGGCACACATTGGCCTTTAGACTAGTCCATCCCTAGTCCATTTATTATAATTAAAAAGTGCTGGACCGGCGTTACTCGGCCTCTTACGCCTCCAATCTTAGGAATCCGTGGAAACCACAAATCGGAATTTAAATGAGTCTAAACTTTATTCCTTTTTAAAACATGTTCAGGTATAAAGAAGTCCTTTGGAAATCAGATAAGTTCAATCAAAACAATTTGGATTTCTATTAGTGGAATATAGGAAATATTTATCATCGGGTATGTTCTGGTAATGTACTAGAATGAGAGTTAGGTGTATTCACTTTCAGGTATAAAAAGGGAATGCATAAGTATATGATCAAATTCAGGTTATAGAATCATAGGTCATTAGGTTTCAATTCATGGATATGAACAGCGTATAAGGGTTTAAAGAAAAAGGAACTATACAAAGTATGGTATACAGAACAACATGGTATATATGAACAGAGATAAGGGTTATCAATGAACAATAAGTGTTTTCAGAATTAAAAGTATGTCAAGGCAAGATAGAAATTCATATATGTCAAAATGAAACAATGGAATCGAAATACGAAAGCAAGTTTGTATTACTTGCCTTAAGTAGCTAAAAAGGTAATGAGAAATCACTGGTTCTCCACCTTGGCCTTTCCTTTATCTCTAAGTTCCACTTCCTTGGACTCTACAAAAGAATATATTCTATCTTAGTATGCTCTCTCTAAAATGCTAACCTTTATTCTAACTACCCATCGCATCCTAAGCGCGTAAACACATAATAGTTATATCACATAACATTTATAACCAGGTAATAGGCAACAACTCATTTAAGCGTACCTCGCCATTTAGGTACACACAACATACTCACTTTATATAAACATATAACAATATATAATCTGACTTTCATATCATACCCCACTTGGTATACCCTTAAGTCCACTTGATCATGCCAACCATATCACTAACACCTTTGCAACAATGTTTTCATCTCAAAAAGAAACAGAAAATCTGCTGCGCATACTTTACGAAAACATTTTTCATAAATCCAAAAGTAGTCAAACAAATACCAAATTTGACAGGCTACTTCCTGATTACTAATCCAACTTAGAATAAAAGTTTCAACTTCAGAACACTTTATTTAGATTAAAAACGAACTGTATAAACTAGGTACTGAAACACAGAAAAATCCCTGCTGCGCAACTTTTAGTAAAACACGCATAACTTTTTATTCGCTAACTCTATCGATACAAGGTTTGCGCGTGCACAAACTAGACTCTAATTAGAACAATTAAATCCTAGACTCTCTGTCTAAACCAGGCAGCAACAATTCACAATTTAGCAAAACAGAACAGGTAGTTCCTGGAAATTCAACATTCTCCAACTATACTTTTAAACACTAACATTCTTATTTCATAATACTTATCACAACTAATCATCAATTAACCACACCCAACACCTCATGGTTTGGCTGCCCCAATTCTCAAAAATCAAAACTTTATTGACAAATACTCAAACTATAGTATGCGGTACATGAAAGATATCATTTTTGATAATGAGCTTTCTTTTACTACCAAGGTATGCGGCCCTGTTATTTTATCGTTGAAATAGTATGACCGATGAATTTTGAGCTAATTTTTATTTTGTGTATTACTTTTTAGTGGGCAACCAAGAGTCGGCAGACTTACAAAATGCACGAGCTGGATGAGGTGCGCTTAGATACTATCAAGTTTATTCAAGACAAAATGTAAAGCGCTTGGTTTGGTTCCTATGGAAGTACTTTTGTTTTACAATATTCTGGTTGTTAGATGTTTTTAGACAGTTCTTTTGGTTTACCCTATCAAGTTCTGGTTGTTAGACAGTTGGTCGTAGTTGTTGGATGTTTTTAATTTGGTTGGAATATCTGGTACTTTTGGCAATGTAGTTTATGGCTACTAGAATGTTTTTGGTTGCAACATGTTAGGTAACTTTGAATTGTTTGTGAATCCATTTTGAATTTGATAATTAGCTTTGCGATGCAAGTTTTGTTGCATTGGTAATTAGCTTTGCGATGCAATTTTTGTTGAATTGGTATTGAATTGGTAATCAGGAGCAATGTAAATTAACATCACAGCTATAATTTTGTACTGTTAAAACCGATGTGGAAACCAACTTAACCAATTTCTAAAGTAACAAAGACATCAGTGTGCACTCAAAAATCGATGTTAAATGAACTGTGTACGTAAAAATCAAACCAGAAAACTGAAATTAAATGGGACAGATAACATTGCAACAACTTCAAAAACTGATGTTAAAAGGACCATTCAACATCGACAACAATTAAAGAAACCGATGTTAAATGGACACTCAAAAATTATACAGCAAAAAAACCGATGTCTTTAATATCTATTACATCAGTGTCTGTACGAAATAGATGTCTGAAAGGCTTTTGACATCAGAGTAACATATCGAACCGATGTTAATGTTCTTATTAGACATCATTTTTAAAACATCATTCGATGTCAATATTTCTTTTTAACTTGTGTGTCGTTTGTTCAAGAGGATCTAACCTTGATAACAAAGCAATATTGAAGTGTTAATAATATACGTTTGTGATTAATTTGTGCCAATGACATCAGAATTTGTTATGTAAACGATGTGGTTTTATCTAATAGACATCAGTGAAAAACCGATGTCTAAACACTCGGACATTTAACAACACACGCGTAGACATCGGTTGGTTGTTTAGAAAGACATCAGTTTTTAGCCGATGTCTATTGCTATATTTCTAGTAGTGTATACATATAGTCACCCAATACCGAAATTAACTAACATATTCACTATAACTCAAATCCGAGCAAAACCCGACTTAAACTTTCAAATAAAAATTGATTACCAAGCATGAGCAATCTGAAATTCTACAAACTTAACACCATAACATTACGCCATCACTAAAAACCTGAACTTACACATCAAACATCCAAAATAAACAAATTCCCAAATCACTTTCATGGATAAAAATCGAAAATCAACACATGCAATACAATTCCTTTACATGCAACCAAAAACTTAACTAATTATGATTATTAATACAATAATCGGACTCAAAAGCATCATCATCGTCCCCGTCGGCTCGCCGGAGCTCATTGCCGACGGCGGCATGATTCGGAGGTGCCCGGAAAATCGGGTTTCCTTCACAAATCTCACCGATAATAATCGAACAACACACTGAACACAGAATCGCCACATAACAACTGATTTCGGGCTTGGATACAACCGATTCACACAAGAAAATTCTGCATGCAAATCGAATCGCACACCCACAAACACTCGGCCATACACACGCATACACATACACATACGCGCATATATATATATATACATATAATCATCAATATATTTGAGAGAACGAGAGAAAATGAGAGAGAGGATTTACAGAGAAGAAAAATCGAGAGAGAATGGAGAAGAGAGAGTCGAGCGGTGAGTAACAAAAGGGGCAAAACTGATTGTAGGGGTTTTATAAGCCCAGGGGTAAAATAGTAATTTAACAATTCTAAAATCTGATTTTTAAATATAATAAAACCAATATAATACCTTCCTAAAATTCGAAATAAAATGAAGGTAATATCTAAAAATCAAAATTTTATTTTTAAAACATAGAATACGAATTTACAAGCTCACCCATATTTTTAAAATAGTTTTATGATCAAAATTGAATTAAATATGAATTTTCAAAGTTTTGATCACATAAATGACATTTAACTCATAAAATCGTTTTTAAATCCTTAAAGCCAAAAATAAATTCCTCCATTAATTTTAGAAAATAATAGAATATAAAAGAAAGGTTGTGAAAAAGATTTCACAATAAAAAGAGTCTCCGATGATTTTATAAAATTCCCGGAAGGTCAAAAAGAACTAATTTTTAATAAGAAATTCATATAAAATGCAATTAAAAGCATACACATATATTTTAATCCATACCATTCACCAAGTAAACATCTAATTATCACATTTTCAAATATCCACCTTTCACACAATATTCACATATCATAGATCTCAAATATTATTAAATATTAATATTGTACAAGCGTTTTTCTGAGTCGTTATATATTTACAATTTGACTCTCTATTCCATACATCTTTTACGTCGATATCCACCATCTTTTAGTCACGGGTGTGTAATGATGATCTCTGAGACTGTCCTCCATTAAACCTGTAAAATAAAGAAGATTCCAAAAGATTTCAAAAGATTTCTTGACATAGATTTGTTTTTCATGTTGAATGAGATGAATATCAGTAGGCGTATTAATTCTTTATTTGTAGACTGTTGTTCTACTTCAATTATCCGTATAAAGGTAATCTCATAATATCAGTAGAAGTAATATCCCAAAAATGTATCTGTTAGATATAATTGCTGACGTTTGTTCATCAGTGTTTAAGTACCAGGTACATATCAGAGTTTACATGGAAGCCGGTCAGAGTTTGTTAAAGTCTGACAGGGTGATAGTTGACTTAGCTGTCGGTGCAAAGATAAAGATTCTAGAAGCAATATATTCTGAAGATGGAAAGAAGCAGAATATATTGATACAGCTAAGGAGACTGGACAGAAGACTGAAGCAATCCTTAATTGATAATAATTGTATAGCTAATTTATAGGAATATCAATTAGAGATGGATTGTAAGTAGCTGTGTACTATATAAACACAGATAGGTTATCCCTAGAAGGGATACGCGAACATTGAATATATTATTCTTGTAACCTAGTAGCTCTTTGTGATTCATTAACATCACTAAGAGAGAATTATTTAATATAATTCAGTTTGTTGATTTACAAACCTGTGTTCTTGATTGTTATTCTCATACATACTTGATTATATATTGTGTATTCGGCCTAACAATTGGTATCAGAGCCAAGGCTGTTTAATATATACAGTTTTACGATTCAAACACAGTAATAATCATGTCTGAAGAAAATCAAACTGCTCCTAAGGCTGAACAGGTTAAGCCCAATTCTGTGAGTCGATATAAAACAATCAGGGTTCCAATTCTCAGGCCAGTAGAGTATCTGATTTGGAAGGTGAAGATGACCATGTTTCTGGAGGCTACAGATCCAGAATACCTTGACAGAATCTATGATGGTCCTCATATGCCGACTAAATTGTCCCCTGTTGTTGATGGTCAAGAACAAAAGACTGTTCCAAAGGAAAAGAAAGATATGACTCCTGAGGACATCTCATCAATTGCAAAAGATGCAAAGGTTAGACATCTTCTCCACAGTGCTTTAGATAATGTTATGTCTAACAGAGTAATTGGCTGCAAGACTGCCAAAGAGATATGGGATGCTTTAGAAGTCAGATGTCAGGGAACAGGTGCTATTAAGAAGAACAGAAAGACAATACTCACACAGGAGTATGAGCACTTTGATTCAAGACCTAATGAAACCTTGACTGAGACTTATGACAGATTTTGCAAACTATTGAATGATCTGTCTCTGGTTGATAAAGAATATGAGCTTGAAGAGTCTAATCTCAAGTTTCTGTTATCTCTACCTGAAAAGTGGGATTTAAAGACAACCACAATAAGAGATAATTATGAGCTTGCTGATACAGATCTTGATGAAATCTATGGGTTGTTGAAAACTCATGAACTGGAGATAGAACAAAGGAATAGAAGATTGAGTAAAAAGACAAAATCTGTTGCTCTCAAAGTTGAGGAGAAGCCCATCAAGAAGGAATCATCAAGAAAGAAAGCCAAGGGAAAGGCTTTAGTCATTAAATCTGAAAGCGAGTCATCAAACTCTGATGATGACTCAAACTCTGATGAAGCTTCTGACTCTGAGGATGATGAAGAACAGATGATGCAAATGGCTGCACTGATGGTGAAGACCTTCAAGAAGATGGGATTCAAGAACTTTAAGAAAGGAAAGAGATTCTCAAGGAAAGATTCAAACTCTGAAAGGAAAAGTTTTAGAAAGTCTGATGGAAGGGAGACCAAGTCTGGCAAGAAGGATAAATCTGAAATCCAGTGCTACAAGTGTAAGGAGATGGGTCACTATGCTCCAGAGTGCAAGAAAGGCAAATCTGAGAAAGCACTCATCTCTAAAGGCAAAGACTGGGCAGATACTTCAGACTCTGATGATGGAGAAAATTATGCTCTAATGGCAACTGTCAGAGATGAGACTGAATCATCTGAAAATAAGGTACCCCTAACTACTTATGCTTATGATACTGATAATATATCTGAATTGAGAGTATATCTGAAAAGCGTACATGTTAGTTATAGGGATCAGACTTTAGGAAATGAGATAATTAAATCTGAGAATCTTAGCCTTAAAGATAGAAACAAGTTTCTTGAAGGAGAACTTGAAAATATGAAGCAGATTCAAAAAGAAAGAGATGATGCTGTTTATGTAGAACAGGAGTTGCTGAAAAGATATAAGCAATTAGAATCTGATCTAGAAAAAGAAAGAAAACTAATCAAGACTTGGACAGATTCTGGAAGAGACACTCATCAAGTGTTTCAGACAGATTCTGTAGGTTTAGGCTATTGTGAAAATGATGAACTTAGGTTTAAAGACAAAGTTAAGGTAAAACCACAACTTAAACCTGTGAAATTTGTTCCAGAAGCCAATAAGTTAAAATCTGTTGTAATAAGAGAAGCTGATATGGAATCAGATGAAGCCTGTGAAAGACAGGAAAATATTATAACAGAAAAACTTATGGAAAGAGAAGCTGTTAGAAAGCCAGTAAAAACTTGTGAAAAACAGGTTAATGTTGGCTTGATGACAGGAAAACAGTTCAATCATAAGCTGAAAGAGGTAAAATCTGCCATGAAACCAAAAGGGTCCAAGAAGAATAGGAATGGAAAGATAGGCATAAATAAAAGAAATAATCATTTGCCTACTGGTGCTGCTCCAAGGAAAACATGTTATAATTGTGGTAGTTCTAATCATCTTGCTAATTACTGCACAAAGAATAAAAATATCAATTCTTTACCTTCTACATCAGGAGTAAAGAATGATTATGTTAGGGTTAGACCAGAGACTTTATGCACACACTGTGGGAGCACTTGGCATTCCATTTATACTTGCAAGAGTTATCATGCTATTTATCACAACTATTATGAGCTAAAACCCAATCTGAAGTGGGTTAGAGCAAACTCTGCAAGTGTAAAGTCTGACAATGTTAGTTTAAACTCTGTTGATAGTAATTCCGCTGCAAAAACTAACACTGTTAATAAAGACAAAGGATCCAAGCAAGTCTGGGTCCTTAAAACTAACACTTAGTGTTTGTTTGTGATTGCAGGGTATAAAAGAGAGCACACTTATCTTGGACAGTGGATGCTCAGGACACATGACTGGAAATAAAGCCCTGCTATCAGACTTTAAGGAGAAGGCTGGCCCAAAGGTTTCCTATGGAGATGGCAACATAGGACACACTCTGGGATATGGCAATATTAATCTTGGAAGTGTCATCATCACAAATGTAGCTCTAGTCTCAGGACTCAAGCATAATCTGCTATCTGTGAGTCAAATCTGTGATAGAGGAAACCATGTAGATTTTCATACTGAATACTGTGAAGTTATCAGTAAATCTACTGGAAAAGTTGTTCTAGTTGGACACAGGCGCAACAACATTTATGAAGCAAGTTTGGTAACAAACTCTGATGGAAAAACAGTGTGTCTGACTGCAAGAATGTCAAATGAAGAGAGTTGGAATTGGCATAAGAAGCTCTTTCATCTCAATTTGAACAACATAAATGAGCTAATAAGAAAGGATCTTGTAAGGGGACTCCCAAAATCAATACTCAGTCTAGATGGCCTATGTGATTCTTGTCAAAAGGCCAAGCAAAGGAAGTCATCTTTCAAGAGCAAATCTGAATCTTCAGTAGTGGAACCTTATCATCTTCTTCATGTTGATCTCTTTGGACCAGTGAATGTGATGTCCATGGGCAGAAAGAAATATGCTCTAGTAATTGTTGATGAATATACTAGATATACATGGGTGTATTTCTTATCAAAGAAGGATGAAACTGCTCAAACTCTGATGGATCATGTAAATCTACTGGACAAAGGATCACAGCACAAAGTCAAAATTATAAGGAGTGATAATGGAACTGAATTCAGAAACTCAATCATGGAAGCTTTCTGCAAGGAAAGAGGAGTGAAACAAGAGTTTTCTGCACCTGGAACTCCACAGCAAAATGGTGTAGTTGAAAGGAAGAACAGAACTTTAATTGAAGCAGCCAGAACTATGCTTGAAGAAGCAAAATTTCCAACTTATTTCTGGGCAGAAGCTGTTCAAACTGCTTGTTTTACTCAAAATGCAACATTGATCAACAAGCATGGGAAAACACCATATGAGATGGTGAAAAATAAGAAGCCAAATTTGAAATATTTTCATATATTTGGATGCAAATGCTTTGTGTTGAAGACTCATCCTGAACAGTTGACCAAGTTCGAGTTAAAAGCTGATGAAGGAATCTTTGTTGGCTATCCATTGTCAACAAAAGCATTCAGAGTCTACAATCTGAGAACTAAAGTGATCATGGAATCCATACATGTGTCATTTGATGACAAGAAAATAACTGGACTTGATGACTTAGATGGATATGATCAACTGCGTTTTGAAAATGAAGGTTTATTCTCTGATGATGTAAACTCTGATGAAGCAGTACTGACAAACTCTGATGAAGCGGTTCTGACAAACTCTGACGAAGCATACTCTGAACCTCTACTGGTAAATACTGGAGAAACTGAATATTCTCAAATTGAACAAAATGGAGAACCAGTTGAGGGGGAGCGTGAAGAAGCTCAACAAGACACAGCAAGTGAGTCAGTTGAGGAAACTGATTCAAACTCTGACAGTTCAAACTCTGAGCCATCCAATTCAGGGGGAGCCTCAGATACTGCAGAAAGTCAACATATGAATCAGGAGAGCATGGATCAAGGGGGAGGATCCAATAATGATGCAAGAAACCACTTACCAACAGCAAGAAAGTGGACACAGGCACACACACCTGATCTCATAATTGGAGATCCTGATGCTAGTGTGAGAACTAGAAGTGCAACAAATAATGAGTGTCTGTATCATGCTTTCTTGTCTCAAACAGAACCAAAGAAAGTGGAGGAAGCTCTTCAAGATGCTAATTGGATTACAGCAATGCAAGAAGAGTTAAATGAATTTGAAAGAAATGAAGTCTGGACACTTGTACCTAGACCAAAGAATAGATCAATAGTAGGTACAAAGTGGGTTTTCAGAAACAAGACTGACAGTGAAGGTGTGATTACAAGAAACAAGGCTAGACTTGTGGCTAAAGGTTATTCACAACAGGAAGGGATTGACTATGATGAAACCTTTGCTCCAGTTGCAAGATTGGAAGCCATAAGAATTTTTCTGGCCTATGCTGCACACAAGAAGTTTAAAGTCTTTCAGATGGATGTAAAGAGTGCTTTTCTCAATGGGAAGCTTGAAGAAGAAGTGTTTGTTGAACAACCACCAGGATTTGTAGATCCCAAGCATCCAGATTATGTCTACAGGCTTGACAAGGCATTATATGGACTAAAGCAAGCACCAAGAGCATGGTATGAAACTCTTGCTCAATTTCTTTTAGAAAGTGGGTTCACAAGAGGTACAATTGATAAAACCTTGTTTTATTTCAATTCTGGTGATGATTTGCTTTTAGTTCAAATTTATGTAGATGATATTATCTTTGGATCTACTAATGACAAACTTTGTAAGAAGTTTGCAAAGCTTATGCAATCCAGGTATCAAAAGAGCATGATGGGAGAGCTTAGTTATTTTCTAGGCTTACAGGTCAAGCAAACAGATGATGGTATTTTTATCAATCAAGCAAAATATACTAGAAATCTTCTCAAGAAATTTGGTATGCTTGATAGTTCATCTGCTACAACTCCCATGGCTACAGCAACAAAGCTAGACAAAGACAAAGGAGCCTCAGTAGATATGACAAACTACAGAGGAATGATAGGGTCTTTACTGTATCTTACTGCAAGTAGACCTGATATCATGTATGCAACATGTCTTTGTGCAAGATTTCAAGCAGATCCCAGAGAGCCTCATCTAACAGCTGTAAAAAGGATTTTCAAATATCTCAAAGGAACCATAACCTTGGGTTTGTGGTATCCTAGAGAATCAGAGTTTAAGCTAATTGGTTACTCTGATGCAGATTTTGCAGGCTGTAAGATAGACAGAAAAAGTACAAGTGGAAGCTGTCAATTCTTAGGTGACAGATTGGTTTCTTGGTATAGCAAGAAACAAAAGTCTATTTCCACATCCACTGCAGAAGCAGAGTATATAGCTGCTGGTAGCTGTTGTGCACAAATTCTGTGGATGAAGAATCAGTTGCTGGATTATGGTTTGAAGTACTCTAAAATACCTATTTTCTGTGATAACCAAAGTGCTATTGCTATGACAGGAAATCCAGTACAGCACTCCATGACCAAGCACATCAGCATAAGGTATCATTTTATCAGGGAACATGTGGAAGAAGGAAACATTGAGCTTCATTTTGTGTCTACAGACCAACAACTTGCAGATATCTTCACCAAACCTTTGAGTGAAGCTACTTTTACAAGATTGGTAAATGAACTTGGAATGATCTCTGGTTTCGACTAGAGATACAGGTTAGACTCAAAAACTATACATGTTTGATTTTTTTTGCTCATGATTCCTCGCATGTATTAACTGTTATGAGTACCAGTATCATAAACTCTGAAAGAAAACTCTGCTGCTAAACTTTGTTAGTCATAAAGTGTTGGTCATACTCTGATAGTAAGAGTCTAATGCTATACTCTGATTGTAATTTTGTCTGAAACATATGGACCAATGAAGAAATTTGTATGAGGTATAATTCTCAGTAAGTAATTATGAATCCTTAAGAGTTATATAGATTCTGATCTCAAATATGTGCAGTAAGTTAACACATCATGATACTGTCTCTATATTTATAGCATCTCTTAGTTTATTGATCCTATACACTGAGTCTGTATTAGCTGTTTGCATTTTCTCTCATAAATTAATTGTATTAACTGATGAAAAGTCTAAACTCTGATTATTAATTGCAAATAATTCACCCTCAAATCAAAAGATGCCAAAAAGAGCACAAATTCCTTTGAGATCATGTTGTGCCTAGGAAGATCTAGGAACTTATTGTATGAAATAAGGGCTAAAATCTTTGATTTTTGGTGACTAGTGCCAACCACTGATTACTGGAAAAATAAAAATTTAATTAAATATATATATATATATATATATATATATATATATATATATATAAATATATATATAAAGGGGGTGAAAAATAAAAGATATATCCAAATGAAAGGATATCAGTATTACAGAGTTTAGATATAAAATCAGATTTTATTTTATACATGAGAGTTTAGGCAACCAGTTTTTACTGCTTTAGTTTGTGGATTTTATGCACTTTGAGATGATCTAAATATTGATTTCGGTAAACTCTGCTATTGCACACACAATTATTCACACCTGTACAGATTGAGAAAAGAGTTTATTGACAAAGAAGGACAAATGGTAAACACTGATGTATTGTGTGAAATACGCCGAGGTAACATTGTTTTAATCTCTGATGGTTAAAATGATTTCTTTGTTTCAGACATTTTATAATTTTGAGATTAGACATTTGTTTTGAAATTCAAAGGAGTATGATAACAAACGGTTCATATTTGTATTAAACAGAGAGAGAAAGGTTGAGTGTTTTGAACAATGTGATAAGCGGTAATAATGGCTATTTTTACTGCGCATGTGTATTGAAAGTTGTTACATACAGCTGTCAGCATATACACGTTTGACACCTGTCCCACTCACACACTTTTCAAAGACGCCTGCTGTGTGTAGTAATGATTAAAACGTTTGAGTTTTAATCTTCACAGTTATTATTTAAATATACTACACATAAACGGTTCATTCTTTTACACACCTCAACTTTTCATAAGCTTTTACTTACACACATTGTCTCAAACACTTTCACTGCATACAATCTATTCTCTGTTTGCTTTCTTCTAAACTGTTCTAATGGCTACAACAATGTTTATTGCTTCTGGGTTAGAATTTGTTCCTAACAATTACTCAGCTCCTTTAGCAAATGAGAACGCACCGGAGGCGTTTCATTTGATTCAGAGTTTCTTGACAAACTCTGATATCGGCACTGCTCTCACCGCACCGTCGAAGCTGTCTGCGTCACAAATAAGGACTTTTTGGCAGACAGGTACTTATGATGATGGAGGAGAGTCTAGATCTCCATCTATCATTTTTGAGGTTCAAGGAGAAGAATTTATTGTTACTCCTACTACTGTTCGTGATGCTTTGGGTCTTGAAGATTTCAATGCATTCACAACTGTTGGAGACTTTGAGTTAGTCAGAATGATGAGGGAGATAGGATACTCTGGACCTTTGTCAAAGATAGGTCAACTCAAAAGGCCTCTTTTGCGCAAGGAATGGAGTTTCTTTTTCGATTGCATTACTCGGGCTTTTGGAAAGAAGTGCACGAATTGGGATGCGATTCCCACGGATAGTCTACAGATCGGGTATTCTCTTCTCTATGGCAGTCAATTTGATGTTGCTAGATTAGTTTTAACTAATATTGGTGAGAAAATGCTAGAGAATAGAAATGTTGTTTATTTCTCTAGATTTTGTCAATTGATATTCAATTTTTGCTGCCCTAATGTTGAGATTGTAGAGGATGATGTTATCCTCTCATTTAAATTGCATAAACGCATATTTTCTGATCTCACTAACAAGGATAACAAGAAAGGAGATGTTGGTGTGTTACTGTTGCCTGAGTCTGTGCAACAATTCTTGGTAAACTTACAACAACAACAACAACCACAACTGGCAAACACTGAAGCTGGACCTTCTGTGTCTCAACCACAAAGGTCACAGAAATCTAAAGAGAGGGCTGTTAAGTCTGTCAGGATAAACGCTGAAGCTGGGGCATCAAATGCTGATGATATGCCTCAGAAGAAAAGAATGAAGAAAAGAAGAGCCAATAGGGCAAAGTCTGCTATTGTTGATGAAGAGACTGAAACTGATGAAGAAACTCTTCATCAGAGAAAACGACGATTGGTAGCAGCACAGTTGTTTGGTGCTGAGAATATCTCTTCAACTGTTGCTGATAATCTTGAGATTCCAAATGATGAAGCTGTTCCTGAGGACAGAGTTTTTATGGAGACTGTTTTTCAAGATGAAGCTCCTACATCAAATGCTGATGTAGTTGAGGAAGCTGCACGTGAAGCTGCAGATGAAGCTCCTGAAATTCTTGTTCAGGAGGCTACAGAAAATGTTGAGCCACAAGGATTTTATATGGACATTGAAGCAAATCTCTCTATAAACTCTGAACATTTCCCAGAGGGTTTGGAAGCTGATCAAGATACTGTTGAACTTGCAGAATCTATGGCTTCTCACACTGAAATAATTTCTTTTGATCTTGAGAAGGGTGAGGAAGTCGATCAGACTTTGGATGCTAATGCTACAGAAACTGTTGCTACAAATTCTGATGTTGCTGATAAGGATGCAACAGAGAATGTTCCTGTTGAAGCAGAGTTTATTGTAAACTCTGAGGATGTTATTGTTCTTGAAGCTCTACAATAATCTGTTGTTGAGATTGTCACAAAAGAAGCAGAGTTCCTGCATATTGCAAACTCTGAGATTCCAGAACCTGATGCTGAGAATATTCCTGTAGAGAATACAGCACAGAATGATACTGATAATGATAATGATAGTTCTAATCATTCTCAAGCGGAGTTATTTGAGAGTCATGCAAACTCTGATGAGCTAAGAGAGGTTAATCGCGCTACAGCTGAGCATTTTCAAGATATGTACTACAATAGATGGGCTGCTGCGGATTGTATCTTTTCAGCACAGAGGGCTGCTGATTTTCTTGGAGATTCTGTGAAGACAATTTCAAGTCCTGATATTCTTACAAGTCTGAAGGCTACTGTGATTCAAATTAAATCTCTCCACAACAGATTTAATGAGTCTCATAAGGAAGTCACTGCTTTGAGGAATGAAGTTGGTCTGAGAGATCTCACTCTGAAGAATGATAGGACTTACTACAATTCCATGTTCAAGAAGCAAGCTAAGGACTCTGATGATATTCAGAAGAGGCTTGGGAAAGTTGAGGACAACCAGAATGCTATGTCTGCCCAACTAACATCAATTTCTAATGCAATTGAGTTGTTGACATCAGTACTACTTTCTGATGATGTCAAAAAGGGGGAGAGTGTACCAAGTGACAAATGCAAAGACACTCAAACTCTGAGACGGAGGGATGATGGTAATGATGGTGGAAACAAGGGAGGAGATGGAAAGAGCTTAAGATCAAATGATGATAGAAGATTACTTTCAAGAAGATCAAACTCTGATAAAAGATCAAACTCTGGAAAGGGACATGTAAACTCTGCCAGTGGTTCAAGATATAAAAGTTTGATAATCTCTGATAAGCCATCTACTGATGAGGAAATTGCTGCTAAGATGTTTATGGCAGAACATGGAAAAGGTATTACAATTGAAGATATCCAAGCTGAAGAGCAAATGCTTGCTGAAGAACACAAGAAGAATATTGAAGCTGGAATCTACAAAAAGAAGGAAATCAAGGCTCCTAGAAAGAAAGAAAAAGGAATTGTTATCAAAGAGAATGTAAACTCTGATCAGAGTTTACAGTACTCAAGGAGGCCTGTGATGAATAATGCTGACAAAGGAAAAGGTAAACTGGTAGAAGAAGAACAATTACCTAAGAAGATTTATTCAACCTCTGACATTGCTCAAGTTGAAACAAGATTAGTTAAATCAACCTCTGACGCTACTCAAGTTGATGTTTCTACTAAAGTTATGACAACCTCTGACGTTGCTCAAGTTGTACAGAAATCTACACAACTTTCAGGATTCACCAAACCTAAAATTCTTGAAGACTTAAAGCTTGAAGCTGTGAAATTCTCAGAAACCAGAACTGTATTGGGAAAAGAAGCTTTTGATAAATCTGGACTGGGATCACACAGAGAGAGAAGAATAAATAACAGATCTCAAGATAACATTTCACTGGCAGAATCTGGTATTGGGGTTACACAAGAAAATCTTGATAAGTTAGAATCTGTTCAGTTGATTTTTCACAGAATATTGAAGAAGCAGTTTTTGTTATACTTCATGAGTGATGGAAGAGTTTATAAAGTTGGAGAATCTGATGTTAATCTCAAATCATGGGAAGAACTGGAGTATGTACTTTATCTTTTAAAAGTCAAAAACAGATATACTCATGATGTTGCTCAAGTGTTGAGAGAAAAGATGCTGAGATCTAAAGCTATGCTTGGAGGAGGAGTATCAAGTGTCTACATTCCAAAGTATAGGGATCATACTGGAAAGTTGGTGGAAATGAAGAAAAATAGTGCTAGATTCAGGAATGCACTAAATAAGAAAGTTCTAGAGTTCAATCTAGAGTCTGATAAGGCTTTTTATATCAGACTTGGCAATGAAATGAACAAGAACAACATCTATTCTTTAAGGGCTGCCATTTATCAAATTGGTGAAGATGAACCAGAATTGAAGGAGCTGAAGAAGGATATGATTGCTGAACTAGATCGAGCTGAGAGAAAGCTGCTGATTGATTATCTCAGGACAGTACCTGATATTGAAGAAGTCAAGTAAAGTCTGACTGTAAGTTTTTTATGTTTTCTATTCTAAGTTAAATTTAAACTCTGTTTTAAAATTAAACTCTGACATATTTTAAACACTGCATTTGTTATGTGTTTTGACATCATCAATTATCTTTTTAACTTGTACATTTTTATTATGAACAAGTTGGGGGAGATTGTTAGATATAATTGCTGACGTTTGTTCATCAGTGTTTAAGTACCAGGTACATATCAGAGTTTACATGGAAGCCGGTCAGAGTTTGTTAAAGTCTGACAGGGTGATAGTTGACTTAGCTGTCGGTGCAAAGATAAAGATTCTAGAAGCAATATATTCTGAAGATGGAAAGAAGCAGAATATATTGATACAGCTAAGGAGACTGGACAGAAGACTGAAGCAATCCTTAATTGATAATAATTGTATAGCTAATTTATAGGAATATCAATTAGAGATGGATTGTAAGTAGCTGTGTACTATATAAACACAGATAGGTTATCCCTAGAAGGGATACGCGAACATTGAATATATTATTCTTGTAACCTAGTAGCTCTTTGTGATTCATTAACATCACTAAGAGAGAATTATTTAATATAATTCAGTTTGTTGATTTACAAACCTGTGTTCTTGATTGTTATTCTCATACATACTTGATTATATATTGTGTATTCGGCCTAACAGTATCCATAGACATGACATGACATCCTTGGCTGCATCCATAGATAGACCATGACCACCTTAGCTACATCCATAGATGAAACATGACATCCTTAGTTGTATCTGTAGATCAACTTTCTTCAGCTTTTATCCGTAGATGTGATGTCCTCAGCTTTTATCCGTAGATGAGATAAGATGTTTTCAGCTTTTATCCATTGATGAGATAAGATGTCCTCAGCTTCTATCCGTTGGTGACATTCGATGTTTTCAGCTTTTATCCGCAGATGAGATAAGATTTCCATAGCTTTATCCGTAGAACATATATACTTAGCTTCATCCTTAGATAAAACATCTTGTCATCCTTATTGACTCACCATTACTGAGTTGTTTTGGCAGGCTTACCACTGAAACACTTGGTGCTTGATTAGACGTCTGTTGGCTTACTTCTGAATTGCTTCCTAACTTGATGACAGAATATCTTCCATACATTTGATGTGGCTTTTAGACCTTGGATAGATAAAATGCCTTCTAGTTAGCTTCCTGATTATCAGCTTCTGTGAACTAGCTTTCTGACAATCAGCTACGATATCATGATCAAATTCTTGTCTTGAGTATTTTGTTATCATAATTCCAAATGTATCAGCCCTAACAAACTAAAATATCTTTTAGATACAAACTCACCAACCTCTCATTCGAGTATCTTTCCCTAATCAAAAGAAAATGAGCTGATTTGATAAGTCTATCAACAATAAACCATATGGCGTCATGGTTAGCTTTTGTCTAAGGCAATCCTACATTGAAATCCATAATTATTTGCTCATATTTCCTTTTTGACACTTGCAATGGCTGTAACAATCTACTAAGTCGTTAATGCTCCGCTTTCACTTTCTAACATGTTAAACATTTACTTACCCATTCTGTAATATCTTTTTTCATATTAACTACCAATAATTTTGATTGACACAAGGGTACTTATTTGTGCTTCCAAGTGAATGGAATACCTCGAGTTATGTGTTTCCATCACGATCTCATCCTTTAGTTCTGTCAACACTAAGAATTCAAATTCTAGAAGGTAATCTTTTAATTCTTTTATCATCTTTAGACTATGGAACTTTTCTCATTTTATCTCTGATCTCCTTTCTTCTATCATTTCCTTTTTGACAACGATGAATCTTCCGAAACAACTCTGGTTGTAGAAAAATCTTATAAGTTGGCTCGTTGGCTTGAACTGGAATCTTAACTTTCAGCTCCATCTTCTCAATTTCCTCTATTTACTCTTTTCGATAAAACCAATTTCTTAACTCTTTCTTGTTGGAACATATAAATCACGGTGCTGCGTTTTATGATATAAATTAAAGAGTTCGAAAAGAAGATTAACCTTAATCGCTACGGCACAAGCGATTAAATTCTACGCCTTCTACTAAATTCCTTGATTCCTTTTGAGCGAAGTGTGGCCTTCAATCTCCCAAAGTTTCCTCTCCTCAAAGCCTCGAAATTCCAAAACCCTAGCTGCGTGCGGCTGCCCCTAGGTCTCAATTTTGATTTCTGTTGTGTAACCAGCTTTAAGGAGAACGAGAATATATAGGCTTTAGTAGGGATCATGGACAATTAGGTCGGGCCTTCCAATGACATTCCGGGTCATGCCCAATGTCACTAAATATTAATTCTATAGATGTCTCAACTATATTGAATTCCTTGATACTCAGTTTGTATGAGCCGATTGATTTTGCAAGAAAAAATCAGGGAAGTCAATATTGTTTGTCTACGGATAATTGTTGGTTAGGCTTATCCGTAGATTGAGAGACACCTGTCTACGGATGAAGGATATCCGTAGAGGATATTGAAGAATTGGCTTGTGAAGTAGAAATTGATGTAAGTTCTGTGAAGATTGAATGTGACATTTAAGTGCACAGTGCTTACATCAAGATCATCAAGAAGAGACTAGTGATCCAACGAATTCTCTGAAAGAGAATGATCACTAGGTGAATGGAGCTTCTCCAAGAGTTCATAAAATGGAGAATCAAGTACTAATGAGTTGAATGCTGCAGTTATCACTTAATGAGGTGAAATAGAATAGGCACTGCATCCTCACATTTGAAGAAAATGCATCAGACTGAATTTAAGAATAATGTGTGCTCCCCTGTGCATGTGCCTACTTTTCCTTCCTACTTCAAGAAATAGAAATGGTACTAAGTCACATTTTGTACACAGTGTCCCAAACCCTCATTAGTGCTCCTGGATAAGAGCATTTTTCAATGATCATAATCTTTTGAGAGACAACAATCAGAAAAGAGCTAATCCATTTTTAACCAAAATGCCTTTTTGATAAGACATAAGGTGGTTTGGCTGGTAATCTCACCCTCACATTTCTTCTAGTGGTTTCTTGATGTTCACCACTGCCCTCACCCTCACTTAACTCCTTTATCACTCCCTACTGGTTGAGATTTTCTAGATTTGCAACTACAGTTTGTTAAGAAACTATAGAGGGGGGTTTGGAAATGTTTATTGCATTTAGGGTGTAACGGATAGGGTAGAGAACTTGGGGGTCATTCCAAACAGTTCTCATCTCAGTTTTAGAAAGGCAAAAAATTAAGATTTAGATTTTAGCATGTGAGAGTCTGAAAAATATTAGATAATTACCTTTCCTTTTTCAGTAATGTACTTGTAAGAGCCTTCTCCATTGAAGGTTTATTCTCTCAAAGTCCAAGATTACCAGTTTCCTTTTAATTGTTACAACCTCCTCACTAAGATCATCAGTAGTTTCAAACAGCTAACTTGATTAGATTGACACATTATTTCAAATTTCTTCAAGTTTTCTTCTGATGTTTCTTTTTTGAGTTCATGCAAAACAGATGAAACATGTATTGTGTAGCTCAGAGAGTTCACTAGACTGTTAGTTGTACAATAAGGGATTCTTGATAACTCAATCAAAGTTGATGATTAGATAGATATTTTTCATGAATCACACTTTGATCAAATCATCGAAACAAAATATGTGTAATTTTTAATTTTGTTTTTGTTTGTGTTTATAAGACGTTTGTTACAAGTTCTTCTTGTTAGAGATTGAATTCAGTTAACATGCAAGCCATTGTTAAGAGATTAAACATGTCGATGAATTCAAGTATGCAAGCAACAAAAAAAATAAACAAACGCATCACACAAACAAGATAATAAAGAGGGGGAAAACCCCTTTCATTCATTAAAAAAAAATTACATAAAAAAAAACTTAAAACAAAACATCCCAGCCCCCAGTCCCTTGCCCTCTCCCCCAGAGAAGCAATCAGACAACAGCTAGGCTGCTGCTGCCGCTTCCCCAGAGGCTCCTTCAGGGCCTCCATCGGGACCTCCCCAACGGTTGCGAGCCATTAAAATGGCTAGGGAAGCTCTCATCCTATTAATCTCATCCTGCTCCTCCTGGATAAGGAGATCAATCTTTTCCTGAAGCGGGAAAATCTTGTTCACAATGGACAAAGCATTGAATTCCTCCGGGTTAATGTCAAGAATTGTAGAAGCCATTTTGAGAGGATTTTAGAAATGAAGATGAGGAAGAGAGCTCAACCTATGCCTTTAAATAGGCAGGGAGCTACTAGATAACCCTTGTGTTTAACTAGGGTTAAACGGGGGTTAGGAAAACTGAAAAGACATGCATTAACTCACTCTAGTGAAAATGAAGAGACTACTCGAGTTCATAGAGTGAAAAATGTGTCTCAGCTCAGATTACAAAGGTTATCATGACAAAGATATTTGAATAGAGATAAGAGTAAAAATAAATAGCTTGCCATATAAATATGTTCAACTAAATCATTTTAAAAGAAAATCTCTAGACAAGTGACATTACAGAAAAATCAATATCTTTTGAATAATGTAACAAGTAAGTTATTTGAATTTTCGAGACACATATTCAGCTTACATCATTCATTAAATGTATGACATTTGACAAATGATATCCCTGAATATTCATCCATGGGAAAAATCAAAGAACAACAATGCATTAGCTTGTTAATTTCTAGAGATGATCAACTATTTAATATCAGTGAGAAAAGTAGCTTGCTATCTCATTGAATATTACTCAGAAGATCATTTCATAGATAACTTCACTTAGTGCATAACATCATTCAACTGTATTGACTTGTCATGACAACAAAAGCACACACAAAAAAATAAACAAATAATTCCAGAGATAGAAATCACTGGCTGCATGCATTTAACACAGATATTCAAGAGAATAAGAAATCATTACCTACCAAACTCATTTGTCAACTTGAGAGAGTTGCTGCATTAAGAGCATTGGTAAGATATCTGGTTAAATGTTGTTCTCTTGGAACACAGTGTAGTTCCACTACTACATGCACATCACTTCTTTCAATAGCATGGTGCATGAGGTTTGTGTACTTGACTCTTTTGAGAAATGCTTGGATGCTTCAGCTACATCTTTTGGTTTGACATTAAGCTAAGCATTCCTTCTAAGCCATGACCTGAACTTATTTCCGTAGAGTTGGCATGAATTGTACTGTGTCTTCTTGATTAGGAAATTATCCTGCAAGTATCAACATCTAGGCAGCCAATTAGAACACAACAGGTATCTCTTGGATTATCAAGTACTGAAAGGTTGATAATCTTTTGAGATACAAAAATGATTCCAGGATAAGTTTAGGTACTAGTACATAAACAAGTGGTTAACATAATTTCTGGCATACTGTTACTTAGTCATGAGAAAGATCACCAACTAAATTTTCAAAGCATGAATTTCCTACCATGGTATTCAATTCAGTTTTGTCAATAACTGGTATGAGAATTCTTAAAAGAATACTCATTTATCTCCTCAAAACTACTATGCATGAGCTTTTCAGCTTAACAGCAAAGCTACTGATCAATAATGCTAGACATTATGTAAACTACATGTATCTCAGCTAAAGGTATATGACTTACAACGGCTGAGATTTAAAACTTAACATTCTACAGATATAGATACTCCATTTTTGCCGTATTCATAGAGGAGCAAATGTAGTATCCATAGGTGTAGAAAAATATCTACGGATAACAGTATCCATAGACAAAGTAAAGAAACTAATCCAGTGTTGTAAATGACTATCTACGGATAAGGATATCCATAGACAAAGCAAATTTTGACTTGGACAAAATTTTCACTCTTTCTGGAAAACTTAGTTTTCAAGAAAGTCATTTGAAAACTGGCTGCATATTAGACATCAAAAATTAAGGAAGTTTGTTCATACCTCACTTACTTACCATCCTGGAGAGAATGATTTGTCAAGTAGCTTGGTACTGATGTCTGCTATGTTGAATCACACTTGGATCAAAAAGTATCTCCACTGTATAGTTCAACACAGAATCCTTCTAGAAAAGACCTTTGAAGAAAACTGGTCTGAGTACAATAGATTTAGAAATCCGCGAGGCAGATGTTCCACTCATTTCTTTACCCGAGACTTTTACTCAAGGAGAAAGACTTGATGTCCAGGAAGTAGACATGGAAAACTATAGGAACTAGAAAATCTTGTCTTGATCCAAGTGAACACCTTATTCCTTCAACCCAATAAATATCTTCAAGAGGACTTTCTTCTGGATTTAGGAACAAGCTTCTGGTGGCAGGTGTAGGATTAGAAGATGCAACAATATTCTCATCAGTATGATCATGTGAGGTTGATCCTTGACTCAGAGAAACTCCCCCTAAGTTCATTGGGGTGGTAACTCTGTGTTGTGATCCACCTACGGATGCTTCATTTTGGCTTCCTACGGATGCTCCATTTGGCTTCCCACGGATGCTCCATTTTGGCTTCCTACGGATGCTCCATTTGGCTTCTAACAGATGCTCCATTTGTCCTTTCCATAGATGGCTCATTTGAACTTGAATCATCTATAGTCGAGACAGTTATTCTTGGAGGTTCTGATTCATCCACACAATCATCATCTTCATCATACCAATAACCACCTTCCATCTCAAACTTAAATCTGAGAATTTCAAGAAATCTCTCATCAATAGGTTTGATTTTTCTGGCATCATCAGAAACAACCTGTATAGACTCCATAACAGTGTTGATTCAGTGATTCAAAACCCTGTAGGCTTTTCCAGCTTCATGCACTCTTTTTGAGTTGCTTTCCCAAACTGGGCTTCTGAGTAGATAAGAGATTTGATCTTTGACAGGATGTCTTCTTGAAGTTGGAGAAGTAGATTAACACTTTCTGATAAATGCTCCCCCTGAGTAGATGTTCCTTACAGAAGACCCTTCAGGAATAAACATAAGATTCCATGGTTGGCTGCTCATTATCTTCTACAGATGGTTGCCATTTCTTATGGAAGATAGTCAGAAATGCACGTAGAAGATACCACCATTCTCAGCTTCACTTCTACTTCCACTAACAAAGATCTTTTCTTCCACTCATCAATAACTTGGGAACTTTTATCCAGATGTCTGTTAAACTTAACATCCAAGAGAGGGTTAAGTCTTCGATCATGGACTAGATGTTCTTCAAGTTTGTTCCCAACGCAAATTCCCTGATCTCCTTTAGCAAAGCTTCTATTACTTCCTTGGCTAAGGAAAATGATAAGAGAAAATTGTTGGCTTCACCTTTTCACACAGTTTGATGGTTCCTCCTTCAGGTGCTTGTAAGATCAAGAAAACACTCTGGCTGCAATAAGTAGCACCAGCTACAACTTTCCAGAGCTCAATGAGTTACTATGATTTTCCAAGCAAAGTCCCTGCAGATATTGTCATTTATTTCATAAGACCTCTTCAAAATGAACTCTTGAGCTAAATCTTTTGAGGAGATTTCATGTGCTGTGGCTGAAAGAGTTTATCAAACGTATGATCTATCCCGTTCTTGATAGAGGTCTTCTCTTGCTTCCCTTATTGTTGACCTGATTGTGTCTTGTCACATAGAGGTCAAGACACACAATCCACCAAAGCAGAGTTGCAATCGGCTGCATACACTTTTCTATCAAGTGTCCAGTGCTTACCACTTCATTGTCTTTCTAGCTTTAGACAAGGCAGGCTACAAATACAAAGTTTCCTTTGTCACATGCTTGATTGATACACAACAAGATATGCTTATATCCATCAACTAGTGCTTCAACCCTAACTGATGATATTGTTTGCCAAAGTCATGCTTCATTCCTTAATCATGACTACAAATATCATTTCAACATACAAGTAGAGGAGCTACGTTTCTCTGAGCATTCTGTGAGCAGGATAGAAACTCTAGTAGGAGTCTAGAACTTCCACAGCTGAGAAGCCATGAATTCTTTATATTCCTCCTGTACACTTTCAAAACTGAATCAAACAAGCTTAGGTACCCAAGTTTCCTTGAGCTTTGGCTTTTTAGCTTTTATAACTGTCATCTTCTCTTTCTGAACTTTGGGCTTCAAAGGATTCAAACCATTTTTATCCCTTGTTACTGGCTTTGGAAGATTGGCATCCACATGTGTAATAACCCCAAATTTTGGACTTAATTAAAACTTTGATGAATAGTGAATTTTGTTGGCTAAGAAAATTTTCAGATCACTATATATGCAAGACATGGAATGAATGTTTCGAAGTTATATTATTGATGTATAAGGAGAATAAGTGAATGCAAACGCAATCAGAATCACAAGATTTCAACTTTAATTTTTGTCCACTATTCATCAGACAATCGAGGATGTATTAATTGATCATTATGAGATTAAGAAAGCGAGAAGATCCATGATCAAATATTAAGCCAAGGCAATAAAAGATCAAGAGGATATCCCCTAGCATTGGTGCAACGAAACGTTTTCAAAAACCACTTGCACCTATACCAAGACTTAGCAACAAAATAGAAGCGTAACGAATTATGGATTAAACCCTAACCAAAGGAGAAGTATCATATTAGATCATCAAGTGCAACATATAAGAGGATTGATGACATAAGAAATGACATAAACCATGACATAAGCATGACACAAGAGATGACAAGGTGATGAATCACCACCTTGTCACCATTTTCTCCAAGGATTCACCCAATGGTTGACATGTGGCAAGGGTGACTAAACTCTTCCTAAACCACAAAACCAAGAAGTATGTAATTAGAATTATTTTGACAAAAGAAAAGAAAAGAAAAACAAGCAAGTATCATCCCCATTTCCATGAAGAAAACATTCGGCCCTTTTCTTCCTACAAGGATAAGAAAAAGATTTCTACAAGCTAGCCTCCACTAAAAATTGCAAGGATGGATTCTAAAGCTTCCATATTTCCAAATTAAGGTATCCTCTAAATCCTAGCTTCATCCATGGATGATATCATATCCAAATTTCGATTATAAGATGATGATGAATAGTGAAATGAATAGTTACTTTTAGTGTTCTTGATTTGTTCTTGAAGATCAAAGCTTATTAAGGTTGTTTAAAGCTCAATCAAGGATAGTTAAGCTATTGTTATTGTATACCAAGCATCAAGGAAGGTATAAACATCTCAAACCCTTAGTTATACTTTGATTATTATGGTTAGTTTGATGATGGTTTATGTTAATAAGAATAAGAAATTGAATCTTAGTTTTGATGAATGTTAAGTGGTTTTTTTGATGGATGATCTTGTAGATGTTGGTTTTGACTTGTTGGTTAAAGATCATGAGTTAGTTTAGATGATGAATGAGAAGTATTGATGGTTTGGTTGTGTTAATGGATTGATTGGAATGGTACAAAATTGGTAAACATTAGTTATACGTCGTTATAATGTCGATTTTTCCTTAGCATGAGTTGGACAGTAGCCTCGGGCTCCAATAAGGCATGATACAAATAACTACTGACCATGATAGTGTAGGTCTTGTCTTGTAGTTTATTTTGGCGCAAGAATCGCATCGATCCGATTTACGGTTTAGGAGAAACACCCGTTTTAGTGAAAGTGGTTTCAGGTAACTAAGTAGTTCACTATATGAACTTTGAGCATATAATCAAGCCCTTTGAAAATGGAAATAGGTCATGATATTAAGGTGGATACTAGTATGGACAGTTAGAAAGGGAACCGAGAAGGTTTCGTGTTAAAAAGATAAATTTTCGATTTTATAAAAATGCAGGAACAAAAGTTGCACAAGTGAAATGCCCTTAAGGGGATAATTAAAACCGTGAGTTTAGTAATGGTAAAGTACTTGGGTTTTGTGAATGGATTATGTAATAACCCCAAATTTTGGACTTAGTTAAAAAATTTTGATGAATAGTAAAATTGCCCCTGATGAATAGTAAATTTGGTGATGGAAAATTTTTCAGACCACACTATATAGAAGACATGGAATGAATGTTTCGAAGTTATATTATTGATGTATAAGGAGAATGAGTGAATGTAAACGCGATCAGAACCGGGAGATTCCAACTTTGAATTTTTATCACTATTCATCGGACAATCGAGGGTGTATTGATTTGATCGTTTTGAGAAAGCGTGTAGGATGAGAAATCCATGATCATACCTTAAGCCAAGGAGAGAAATCTAGGATCATATACTCCCTCCGTCCCACCCAATTCTTTGCATTGGGGGACGGGGACTCGGCACGCATTTTAAGGCTCCTTTAATATATATTTCGATAAATTATTTTAAATTTTTTTTTCTTCTGAACAAAAATATAATGTTTAAATTTTTATTTAGAAAAAGAAAATTTTAAAAATAAGTTGTAGAACTATATTTTATAGGAGCCTTAAAATGCGTGCCAAGCAGTGTAAAAAAACTGTAAAGAAATGGATGGGACAAAGGGAGTATTAGACAAGGTAATGGAAGGATAAAGGAAGTACCCTAGCTTTGGTATAGAGAAACGTCTTTAGAACCACTGGAAGCTATCGCGAAACAAAAGCGTAATAAATTATGAATTAAACCCTAACCAAAGGAGGAGTATTATATGAGATCATCAAGTGAAATATATAAAAGAATTGAGGATGCAAAGGATGACATAAGCATGATGCAAGGAGATGACATAAGCATGACAAGTGATGACAAGGTGATGAATCACCACCTTGTCACCACTTTCACCACAACCACAAGCTCAAAATGAGTCTTGTCATTGATGACAAGCACTCTTATTAGCCACACAATTAATCAGCAAAGTATTAGTGTTTATTTGACAAAGCAAAAGAAAAGAAAACCAAAAGAAAAACCAAGCAAATAACCATGTTCTTCATTTTCTTCAAAATCTGCTCAGCTTGACCCTGGTGGAAAGAAAAATTTATATCTCAAAACCTACTCATCCAAAAATCACCAAATTGTAACCATAGCTCCTTCATTGTATGGAGAACAGACGTTTAAATATTTATGGCCAACAAAGGAGTATAGCCCAGTCAAATCCCTTCCCCAAGTCGGAGGACAGAAACTGTCCAGTTTTCCCAGATCTGACCACTCACCTTAGAAAGCCAATAAGTTGAGCTTTAAGCATCCCCTGGTGATGCGATAGGACTCAAAAGAAAGCCCTTGAAGAGTAGAAGGTGTGGTAAAAAGTTGAGAACCAAACTCTCAGTTTTCGATTTTATATGGATTTTTACAAAGTGATGATGAATAGTAATGAATAGGACTTTTACTAAGAACATGTTTTTGTTTTGTAGTTTTTAGATTAATTAGCTTAATCAAGGAGCAAGGAAGCCTAATATCCATCTTATATAGCTTGTATTCAGTTCCCAAGAAGGTATAAAACTCCTCCCCTTTGTGGTTAAGTTTTGATTTTTGAAGTTATAGTGATTGTATGAAGTTGATGTTGTTAATGGAGCATGTTTGTATGATTTAAGGTTGTTTAGTATATGATTTGTGGATAAATAGATGGTGGAGTATGAGATCATGTTTAGGCAGATTATAACTAGTATTAGCTTGTGGTTTGATGATTGATGGGTTGGTTGGTTGATTGGTGTTGTTTTGGAGTGTTGAAAACACGGGAATCTTAAAATAGCGCCGTTACCATGTCGGATTTTACTTAGGTAGTTTAGACAGAAACCATGACTGCAAAACAGGGCATAAACTTGAGGTTTCTGACCATGAGCATGTAGGCTCTGTTTCCTAGATTATTTTAGCGAAAGAATCGTATCGTTTCGATTTACGGTTTAGGAGAAGCGGCCGTTTTAGTAAAAGCGGTTTCGCGTAACTAGATAGTTCATTGTATGAACTTTGAGGTAGGGATCAAGCCCTTTAAAATTGGAATTGGATTGAGATATTAAAATGGATACTAGTATGGACAGTTAGGAAAGGAACCTAGAAGGTTTCGTGTTAAAAAGATGAGTTTGTGATTTTATAAAAATGCGTGAACAAAGGTTGCGCGAGTGAAATACCCTTAAGGGGATGGTTAAAACGATAAGTTTAGTAATGGTAAAGTACTTGGGTTTTGTGAATGGATTTCCACCCAAACTTTTGACTTAAGAGTTTAAGGAATGTCATAAGGTTATAAGCGGCCAAGAGCGAGACATTTGATGTTCGTTAATAGAACGTTAGTGCTTAAGTTAAATGCACTTTAAATGATTAAGCCAAGGGACTGATCGGGTATTTCTTTGTTTATAGATTTCCCGGCAAGTTCTCGAACCCATAACAACCAAGGACCCGAGGCAAGTTTTCTTATTCCATGCTATGTTTTAAAGTACCATATTCTGATGATGCATATGATAGATGCACGTTTTCAAATGTAATATATGCATACAATATTATGCATGTTTTCAAACCGTACCTCGTATATGGATGTGTTTGGATTTTAAACTATGAAGATGTTAATATGCATATGATAGATGCATGCTTTCAAATGTATTATATGCATACAATATTATGCAAGTTTTCAAACCCTATACCATATAATGATGCTGTTGTGATATATGTTGTGGTATCGCTATATATGCTGCTTTATGCTGTGAAAGGACTTAATAAATGTTTTCGCTTTTTAATAAAAAGCGGTATAAGGTATAAGGTTTATATGCTAGCTAAGTACTAGATATATACCAAGGTTAAGGATTAAAAACTCTAAGTATAGAGTACTTGTACGATGGTCTTAAAAACTTAGACCGGGAGTCAAATTATTATTTTGTTTTAAACTACTGTTAGAAGCTGGAAGGTTCCAGGGACGGTTATACTCTAAGGGTATATTAAATATTCCAATATCTATATAATTGGATATTTAAGGCGAGATATTTAAATAATATTATAATATATATTATTTGAATATTATTTAATTAAGTGAATATTATTTTGAATATTCACTTAAGTGTTTTATATTGAATAATAATTCAATATTTATTATTTGAATATTATTTAATTAAGTGAATATTATTTTGAATATTCACTTAAGTGTTTTATATTGAATAATAATTCAATATTTATTATTTGAATATTATTTAAATAAGTGAATATTATTTTGAATATTCACTTAAGTGTTTTATATTGAATAATAATTCAATATTTATTATTTGAATATTATTTAAATAAGCGAATATTATTTTGAATATTCACTTAAGTGTTTTATATTGAATAATGATTCAATAATTATTATTTGAGGATTATTGACTTTAAGAATATTATTGTGAATATTCATTTGGGGATTATTTAATGAATATTATTTATGAATATTCATTTGAAGATTATTTATTTAATTAATGAATACTAGTTTTGAATATTCGTTCGAAGGTTATTTATTTATTTATTTAATGAATATTATTTTCAAATATTCATTTGAGGGTTACTTACTTAATGAATATTATTTTCAAATATTCGTTTAAGGTTACTTATTTAATAAGTATTGTTAAGTATTTTCAAATAAAAAGGAGGTTCCCATAACACTGTTTTCCATTTAAATCTGTCTTTTAAGAGGATTTAAATGCTCGCTCAACTACCAAAAATATGGGAAACCTGATTTAAGTGACTGCTACTCTTTTTAAACTCTCAACTTAAAACTGTCAAGGGACAGATATTTTCTCGGAGCAATTTAATTTTTGCAAGTCAAATGTTGTGTTACCACCTCAACGATCGAGGGGTAAATTGATGGAACAAGTCGATATCCATTAACAAGCATCGCTTGGGAAATTTTGGGGACTCTTCCTTTCCAACCTAGATATAACTACTTAGTGGAGTCGTATCAACAAGTATTACACTTGGGGAAAGGAGGACGATCTTTACGTTTCAGAGTCATGGATTTCATCTAGTCTAATATTGTATTACCACCTCAACGCTCGAGGGGTAAATTCATGGAACAAGTCGATATCCATTAACAAGCAACAGCTTGGGAAATATTGGAGAATCTTCCTTTCCAACCTAGATGTAACTACTTAGTGGAGTCGTATCAACAAGTATTACACTTGGAGAAAGGAGGACGATCTTTACGTTTCAGAGTCATGGATTTCATCTGAACGGTTACAAAGTTTTTGACAAATAATTGTACTTGGGGAAAACAGGATTAACTTCCATTTCCCATGACATTGATTTTCATCTGGGGGCTGGAATTAACTCGTGCTCGGCAATGAAACAGGTGCCAGTATAGTACGAAGTCATGCTCGGCAATGAAACAGGTGCCAGTATAGTATGACTCCATGTTCGGCAATGAAACAGGTGCCAGTATAGCATGAAGGGTCCAAATGCGGCCAGGGTGATAACCGAATAGGAAGTCGTCCTTCTACTAGTAGAAAAGTTAAGTTGCGATATAACGGCTGATCACCGTGTGTATCGTGTATTCCAGTATATTACCTTCTTCCACTTGGAATTGTGCTGCACATTGTAACGAAAGCCTAGGTGCTGAGTTACCGATAATGTGACAGAAATTGAACAGTGATGTTCCGTGTATAGTATTTGAACTACATTGCATGTTCTGACGAAAAGAGTATCCAATATATCATTCTATATACGAATGAGGTTTTAAAAGATTTCAGCTATGATATCAGCCCACATATATGATTAAGCTGCTATATCTGATTGTCGAGCTATAGTGCTCATTCTTGCTTCCTTTACAAAAGGTGTTCATTACTGATATTCTACAGTATTTTGAACAGTATGAGATATCTAAATAGATATGTGAGTGTATATGTTGAAAAGGTATTTAAGATATACAGTATGTTGAACTGTATAGTATTTTGAATCGAGGGATAGGCTTTAAGCCTTGGTTCCATTATTTGATATCTATTTTAAAAGATATGTTTTGAATCTTGGTTCATTATATCGATACCAAGGATTCCTAAATGAATTACGAAAAGTAATTGAGTATGATTATAAGTCATATGGTATTTTGAACGGTATACTATTTTGGGGTCGAACCCTAGTAGTTTTTAAATATAGGTCCTATATGGATTATCTACCTGAATGGTTTAAAGATTTAAACTGGGATAGATTTCTTGCTGAGCACTATTAGCTCATTCTTGCTTTATTAAATATTTCAGCATGAAGAAAACATTGCCGATTCACCTCGTGTTACGAGAGCAAGGGAATGGAGAGACCACCCTTGAGTTAGTTCAGCAGGACGGATACTGTCGGATTTAGCAGAACAGCTGTAGACTGAGTTAGTAAGAATTGTTTTCGAATAGGTTTGTATTATTAAACCTTGTATAGAATTGTGAGGTCTATTATTTTAACTCCAGGTAGAGGTTGTAAATGATAGATGAGATCCTGGATAGTACATTTGATTTGTAATAACAAATGTTACTTATTGTTGCTCATTTCCAAGGCTATAACTTGTGTGTGTGTGCGTAAGTGATTGGGGTCTTTTGGAGTTATATTATTAGAATGTTGTAAGTAATACAGGTATTGTATAATTGATGGAGCGTGACAACCCAGATTCCTGACCCCGGGTCTGGGGGTGTTACAGAAATGGTATCAGAGCGTTAAGTTATAAACTTGGATATGAGAGTGTTAAGAGTTATAAGTAAGAGAATGATGCGAGGACTCATATAGAGCTCGTTAAGTGGACTACCGGAAGTAGTGCCATTGAGGATGTCAAGGTTAAAGAGTTTAGTAAAAGGCTTGTTGGAGGATCAATAGGATCGTTGAAGACCATCATAATGATGAGACGAATGTCTAGAATTATACCCGGATTATCAAAGACATTAAGATAAGAAGTGGAGCAGAGTCTCTGTGCAGTTGAGGTAAGGTCGGAATGGCCAATACCAATGGATAACTTGACTTAGTGAGAACCTAAGTGTTTGTAGTTCATCGTAGTTTGCCACGAGAAGGAAGCATATGTGAAGATTGAGACGTTTACAGTCCTTTACGCGATCCGAATTACTAAATTGTGTGGACTAGTTAAGGCATTATCTTGTGTATAAGATCCAATCCTTGAGAACAACGATTCCACCAGAGTTGGTGTCTTTTCCGTCAATGGGTATTTGGTTACCTAAAAGGAAGACATTTGCGTACATATAGTACCAGAACGTTATCGTGAGACGAACGTGCTAAATCGCATCGCGAGTATACTTCGTACGATAGGCCATGATGGCTCAACTCGGAAATCAAAGATATGAAGAATGGATAGCGTGATTCTAATAAAGACACGTATGGTTGCAACGAGCAATGCGACAATCTCAGGACCTACGAGGAACGAGACCTATGGTGGCCTGGGGTTGGATTCATTCAATACGACTAGTGTTAAGAAATTACATATACGTTAATCGACCTTCTTCTTTTGAGGATGTGTTGATGCGGTCGTAGGAGGCCCAATCTCTGAACGATTATCGGGGAATGGCGAATATGTTTAGAACTCCCGACCTATTTAAGGACTTGTACGATTTTGAGGTACCGTTGGTTAGTACCCTAAGCCATAAAGGTAGAAAGATAAGATCATCCTCGCACGGGCGATGTTAGAAATTATGATGACCATTGACTCTTGGTATCTACTTGCTGGTGCACTACTCAATCTAAAACTGTTCCTGCCCGTGTTACCTTGAATAGTTCATGTCAGGTAACCCTTCTAATTTCCTAATTCAACTTGGGATGCAACCAACAACTGTTATATTCAGTTTATTCATTTTCTTTCCTCCACTCATTACCTTAAAGGTTAAATACGCAGAATTAAGTTACCATTACTCACCGGAGCATATTGTTCATGTTCCAGGACGACCTGAAGAGGGAACCATTTTTCATCTATCCTTCTAGGTCTATATTTTATTCTTTATTCTTTTATTTATTCAAGGAATGTTCAGTTAATATTCCCTTCATTATTTGACGAGTATTCTTTAACGATTATCTTGAAATGTGATTTCTTCTTTCATACTTGGACTCCTCAGTCGAGTTCATAAATATCAAACTGTTTATTTAAAAACATGGATGATATATATTTCAGAAATTACTCGAGAATTCTTCTCTCTATTTAAGATGAGATTTGTACATCTGACGTTGAAATCGTAGAAAGGATATCAATTTGATATTGATAGTCCGAATTCAATCCTATTGGAGAATTTGACAAAGTTTATGTACGGAGACACCTTTGGGTGGACCGTTTCACTAATAAGAAATGTTTATTGAGAGGTTATCGATTGTTCCGATACCAAGAATTTTCTATTCAGATCATACATTTTATTCAAGGATTATAATTACCTTGTTCGTCCCAAACTTATTTACTCTTTCTTTTAATTCGTCATCCGAGTAGTCAAAATTGTGTTTCTTCTTTGACTACGATGTTGAGAGTTTGTACTATTAAGTTGAAACTGGCTAATTGTATGTGCCATTGCGATTTACTAGTTAATTGTTCTAACTAGTTGAAATTTTAATGATATGATGAAAATCTAGCTAATCATCCTAGCTAGATGCTGCGTCCCAAACTAATCAAACTAGCAAAATTTTGTTCAGCTAGTTGTTAATGTTTATTGAAATGAACTAGTTATTGTATCACTAAGTTCAACTTTTGGTCAAATTTATATAAATGAATTCACGATGCATTTGTATGCAGTGAAGTATGGTGGGAAGATTTTCAAACGATAATTTGATTGAGACCTAACCAGGTCGCCCCCTCAGCGAGAATTTTACAAAGCTTTTTTTTATATAAAGCATTCAGTTGCTTGAAGTATTCTTGGTACCATGCAAGTATTTTCCTTAGTATTTGGAAAAGTAGAGTGTTGAAGCTGAGAGCTAAAACGAATGAGTACGACAAGTTATTGAAGTTTACGGAAATTGCCAAGGTTGTTTCGCATGATGCGAATTCAGAATAACGAAGTGAACGAAACGACTGATTATGTTACCTTGGTTAATGAAACGACTGTGATAGAAATGGAAGTAAGTGGACGAGAAAGGAATGGGTATAAAGAAAATAGAGTATGAAACGCGAATAGAATGAGAAAGAAAGAAGGTAAGAATTCAGATTGTCGGACGATGGAACGATTGATCTCGAAGGATGTGAACCTTGTTTAGCGACTGTGATAGATACGAAACGGGAAGTACCTAGTGTACAGAATATCCCTGTCGTCAGCAAATTCGAGGATGTATTTCCAGAAGATCTTCCGGGGTTACCACCCGATAGAGAAATAGAGTTGCTACAGAATTATCTCCAAGAACGGCGCCAGTATCGAAGGCCCCGTACCGACTAACTCCAGTCGAGATGAAGAAATTAGTCGCTCAACTGTAGGAATTGTTAGGGAAAGTAATGATAAGACCAATTGCGTCACCGTGGGATGCGCCAGTGTTAATTGGTGAAGAAAAAGGACGGCAGCATGAGGCTGTGCATAATCTATCGAAAGCTGAATAGGCTAACTGTTAAGAAGTAATACCTCTGCCAAGGATCGATGATTTGTTCGACTAACTACGCGATGCGGTTAAATTTTTGAAGATTGATTTGAGAACTGGATACCACCAATTGAAGATTAAACTCGAGGACGTGCCCAAGACTGCGTTTCGCACTAGGAATGGACACTACGAGTTTTAGTGATATCGTTTGGGCTAACGAATGTCTTGCATCTTTCACGGACGTGCTGAATAGACTTTTCAAGAAGTATTTGGACAAGTGTGTCATAGTTTTATCGATGATATTTTAGTCTGCTCCTAGACAGAGGAAGAACACGTAGAACGTTTGAAGACGGTGTTAGAAGCAATGCGGAGAGAAAAGTTTCCAAGAATTAAAGAAGAGACTAATCACTGCCCTGTGCTAGTACTACCAGACGGGAAGAGAGATTTGGTGATCTACAGCGACGCATCGCATAGAGGATAAGGGTGTGTGCTTATGCAGCACAGAACAGTAATTGCGTATGCATCCAGACAGTTAAAGGAGAACGAAATTAGATACCCTACGCATGACTTAGAATTGGCTTATATAAAGCGTCCGGTAGTTATCACAGACCGGAATGAGTAAGTATCGTAATGAAACCTGAGGGTTGAAGAGTCAACCTGGAGACTGGAGATTTCTATATTGAAAGAGTAACCTCGGCTATTTTCTTAGATTCCAGGACGGAATCCTTTTAAGTAGGGGAGACTGTAATAACCCCAAATTTTGGACTTAGTTAAATTTTTTTGATGAATAGTAAAATTACCCCAGATGAATAGTAAATTTGGTGATGGAAAATTTTTCAGACCACACTATATAGAAGACATGGAATGAATGTTTCGAAGTTATATTATTGATGTATAAGGAGAATGAGTGAATGTAAACGCGATCAGAACCGGGAGATTCCAACTTTGAATTTTTATCACTATTCATCGGACAATCGAGGGTGTATTGATTTGATCGTTTTGAGAAAGCGTGTAGGATGAGAAATCCATGATCATACCTTAAGCCAAGGAGAGAAATCTAGGATCATATATTAGACAAGGTAATGGAAGGATAAAGGAAGTACCCTAGCTTTGGTATAGAGAAACGTCTTTAGAACCACTGGAAGCTATCGCGAAACAAAAGCATAATAAATTATGGATTAAACCCTAACCAAAGGAGGAGTATTATATGAGATCATCAAGTGAAATATATAAAAGAATTGAGGATGCAAAGGATGACATAAGCATGATGCAAGGAGATGACATAAGCATGACAAGTGATGACAAGGTGATGAATCACCACCTTGTCACCACTTTCACCACAACCACAAGCTCAAAATGAGCCTTGTCATTGATGACAAGCACTCTTATTAGCCACAAAATTAATCAGCAAAGTATTAGTGTTTATTTGACAAAGCAAAAGAAAAGAAAACCAAAAGAAAAACCAAGCAAATAACCATGTTCTTCATTTTCTTCAAAATCTGCTCAGCTTGACCATGGTGGAAAGAAAATTTTATATCTCAAACCCTACTCATCCACAAATCACCAAATTTTAACCATAGCTCCTTCATTGTATGGAGAACAGACGTTTAAATGTTTATGGCCAACAAAGGAGTATAGCCCAGTCAAATCCCTTCCCCAAGTCGGAGGACAGAAACTGTCCAGTTTTCCCAGATCTGACCACTCACCTTAGAAAGCCAATAAGTTGAGCTTTAAGCATCCCCTGGTGATGAGATAGGACTCAAAAGCAAGCCCTTGAAGAGTAGAAGGTGTGGTAAAAAGTTGAGAACCAAACTCTCAGTTTTCGATTTTATATGGAGTTTTACAAAGTGATGATGAATAGTAATGAATAGTACTTTTACTAAGAACATGTTTTTGTTTTGTAGTTTTTAGATTAATTAGCTTAATCAAGGAGCAAGGAAGCCTAATATCCATCTTATATAGCTTGTATTCAGTTCCCAAGAAGGTATAAAACTCCTCCCCTTTGTGGTTAAGTTTTGATTTTTGAAGTTATAGTGATTGTATGAAGTTGATGTTGTTAATGGAGCATGTTTGTATGATTTAAGGTTGTTTAGTATATGATTTGTGGATAAATAGATGGTGGAGTATGAGATCATGTTTAGGCAGATTATAACTAGTATTAGCTTGTGGTTTGATGATTGATGGGTTGGTTGGTTGATTGGTGTTGTTTTGGAGTGTTGAAAACACGGGAATCTTAAAATAGCGCCGTTACCATGTCGGATTTTACTTAGGTAGTTTAGACAGAAACCATGACTGCAAAACAGGGCATAAACTTGAGGTTTCTGACCATGAGCATGTAGGCTCTGTTTCCTAGATTATTTTAGCGAAAGAATCGTATCGTTTCGATTTACGGTTTAGGAGAAGCGGCCGTTTTAGTAAAAGCGGTTTCGCGTAACTAGATAGTTCATTGTATGAACTTTGAGGTAGGGATCAAGCCCTTTAAAATTGGAATTGGATTGAGATATTAAAATGGATACTAGTATGGACAGTTAGGAAAGGAACCTAGAAGGTTTCGTGTTAAAAAGATGAGTTTGTGATTTTATAAAAATGCGTGAACAAAGGTTGCGCGAGTGAAATACCCTTAAGGGGATGGTTAAAACGATAAGTTTAGTAATGGTAAAGTACTTGGGTTTTGTGAATGGATTTCCACCCAAACTTTTGACTTAAGAGTTTAAGGAATGTCATAAGGTTATAAGCGGCCAAGAGCGAGACATTTGATGTTCGTTAATAGAACGTTAGTGCTTAAGTTAAATGCACTTTAAATGATTAAGCCAAGGGACTGATCGGGTATTTCTTTGTTTATAGATTTCCCGGCAAGTTCTCGAACCCATAACAACCAAGGACCCGAGGCAAGTTTTCTTATTCCATGCTATGTTTTAAAGTACCATATTCTGATGATGCATATGATAGATGCACGTTTTCAAATGTAATATATGCATACAATATTATGCATGTTTTCAAACCGTACCTCGTATATGGATGTGTTTGGATTTTAAACTATGAAGATGTTAATATGCATATGATAGATGCATGCTTTCAAATGTATTATATGCATACAATATTATGCAAGTTTTCAAACCCTATACCATATAATGATGCTGTTGTGATATATGTTGTGGTATCGCTATATATGCTGCTTTATGCTGTGAAAGGACTTAATAACTGTTTTCGCTTTTTAATAAAAAGCGGTATAAGGTATAAGGTTTATATGCTAGCTAAGTACTAGATATATACCAAGGTTAAGGATTAAAGACTTTAAGTATAGAGTACTTGTACGATGGTCTTAAAAACTTAGACCGGGAGTCAAATTATTATTTTGTTTTAAACTACTGTCAGAAGCTGGAAGGTTCCAGGGACGGTTATACTCTAAGGGTATATTAAATATTCCAATATCTATATAATTGGATATTTAAGGCGAGATATTTAAATAATATTATAATATATATTATTTGAATATTATTTAATTAAGTAAATATTATTTTGAATATTCACTTAAGTGTTTTATATTGAATAATAATTCAATATTTATTATTTGAATATTATTTAATTAAGTGAATATTATTTTGAATATTCACTTAAGTGTTTTATATTGAATAATAATTCAATATTTATTATTTGAATATTATTTAAATAAGTGAATATTATTTTGAATATTCACTTAAGTGTTTTATATTGAATAATAATTCAATATTTATTATTTGAATATTATTTAAATAAGCGAATATTATTTTGAATATTCACTTAAGTGTTTTATATTGAATAATGATTCAATACTTATTATTTGAGGATTATTGACTTTAAGAATATTATTGTGAATATTCATTTGGGGATTATTTAATGAATATTATTTATGAATATTCATTTGAAGATTATTTATTTAATTAATGAATACTAGTTTTGAATATTCGTTCGAAGGTTATTTATTTATTTATTTAATGGATATTATTTTCAAATATTCATTTGAGGGTTACTTACTTAATGAATATTATTTTCAAATATTCGTTTAAGGTTACTTATTTAATAAGTATTGTTAAGTATTTTCAAATAAAAAGGAGGTTCCAATAACACTGTTTTCCATTTAAATCTGTCTTTTAAGAGGATTTAAATGCTCGCTTAACTACCAAAAATATGGGAAACCTGATTTAAGTGACTACTACTCTTTTTAAACTCTCAACTTAAAACTGTCAAGGGACAGATATTTTCTCGGAGCAATTTAATTGCTGCAAGTCAAATGTTGTGTTACCACCTCAACGATCGAGGGGTAAATTGATGGAACAAGTCGATATCCATTAACAAGCATCGCTTGAGAAATATTGGAGACTCTTCCTTTCCAACCTAGATATAAGTACTTAGTGGAGTCGTATCAACAAGTATTACACTTGGGGAAAGGAGGACGATCTTTACGTTTCAGAGTCATGGATTTCATCTAGTCTAATATTGTATTACCACCTCAACGCTCGAGGGGTAAATTCATGGAACAAGTCGATATCCATTAACAAGCAACAGCTTGGGAAATATTGGAGAATCTTTCTTTCCAACCTAGATATAACTACTTAGTGGAGTCGTATCAACAAGTATTACACTTGGAGAAAGGAGGACGATCTTTACGTTTCAGAGTCATGGATTTCATCTGAACGGTTACAAAGTTTTTGACAAATAATTGTACTTGGGGAAAACAGGATTAACTTCCATTTCCCGTGACATTGATTTTCATTTGGGGGCTGGAATTAGCTCGTGCTCGGCAATGAAACAGGTGCCAGTATAGTACGAAGTCATGCTCGGCAATGAAACAGGTGCCAGTATAGTATGACTCCATGTTCGGCAATGAAACAGGTGCCAGTATAGCATGAAGGGTCCAAATGCGGCCAGGGTGATAACCGAATAGGAAGTCGTCCTTCTACTAGTAGAAAAGTTAAGTTGCGATATAACGGCTGATCACCGTGTGTATCGTGTATTCCAGTATATTCCCTTCTTCCACTTGGAATTGTGCTGCACATTGTAACGAAAGCCTAGGTGCTGAGTTACCGATAATGTGACAGAAATTGAACAGTGATGTTCCGTGTATAGTATTTGAACTACATTGCATGTTCTGACGAAAAGAGTATCCAATATATCATTCTATATACGAATGAGGTTTTAAAAGCTTTCAGCTATGATATCAGCCCACATATATGATTAAGCTGCTATATCTGATTGTCGAGCTATAGTGCTCATTCTTGCTTCCTTTACAAAAGGTGTTCATTACTGATATTCTACAGTATTTTGAACAGTATGAGATATCTAAATAGATATGCGAGTGTATATGTTGAAAAGGTATTTAAGATATACAGTATGTTGAACTGTATAGTATTTTGAATCGAGGGATAGGCTTTAAGCCTTGGTTCCATTATTTGATATCTATTTTAAAAGATATGTTTTGAATCTTGGTTCATTATATCGATACCAAGGATTCCTAAATGAATTACGAAAAGTAATTGAGTATGATTATAAGTCATACGGTATTTTGAACAGTATACTATTTTGGGGTCGAACCCTAGTAGTTTTTAAATATAGGTCCTATATGGATTATCTACCTGAATGGTTTAAAGATTTAAACTGGGATAGATTTCTTGCTGAGCACTATTAGCTCATTCTTGCTTTATTAAATATTTCAGCATGAAGAAAACATTGCCGATTCACCTCGTGTTACGAGAGCAAGGGAATGGAGAGACCACCCTTGAGTTAGTTCAGCAGGACGGATACTGTCGGATTTAGCAGAACAGCTGCAGACTGAGTTAGTAAGAATTGTTTTCGAATAGGTTTGTATTATTAAACCTTGTATAGAATTGTGAGGTCTATTATTTTAACTTCAGGTAGAGGTTGTAAATGATAGATGAGATCCTGGATAGTACATTTGATTTGTAATAACAAATGTTACTTATTGTTGCTCATTTCCAAGGCTATAACTTGTGTGTGTGCGTAAGTGATTGGGGTCTTTTGGAGTTATATTATTAGAATGTTGTAAGTAATACAGGTATTGTATAATTGATGGAGCGTGACAACCCAGATTCCTGACCCCGGGTCTGGGGGTGTTACAGAAATGGTATCAGAGCGTTAAGTTATAAACTTGGATATGAGAGTTAGGAAGGGAACCGAGAAGGTTTCGTGTTAAAAAGATAATTTTTCGATTTTATAAAAATGTGGGAACAAAAGTTGCGCGAGTTAAATACCCTTAAGAGGATGGTTAAAAACAATGAGTTAGCAATGGTAAAGTACTTGGGTTTTGAGAATAGATTTCCACCCAAACTATTGACTTAAGAGTTTACGGAATGTCACGAGGTTATAAGTGACCAAGATCAAGACATTTGATGTTCGTTAATAGAACGTTAGTGCTTAAGTTAAATGCACTTTAAATGATTAAGCCAGGGGACTGATCGAGTATTTCCTTGTTTATAGATTTTCCGGCAAGTTCTCGAACCCATAACAACCAAGGACCCGAGGCAAGTTTTCTCATCCCATGTTGTTTTCCATTACTTATACTGATGATGCATATGCATATGATAGATGCATGCTTTCAAACCTTACATCGTATATAGATGTGATGGTATTAAAAATGTTGAGATGTAATATATGTATATGATAGATGGATGCTTTCAAACCTTACATCGTATATAGATGTGATGGTATTAAAAATGTTGAGATGTAATATATGCACATGATAGATGCAAGTTTTCAAACCCTACATCATATAAGTGATGCTGTTGTGATTAATGATGTGAAAAGAGTTACAACTGATTATGCTTATGGTAAAAAGATTTGTGATATATAAGGGTTTATATGCTATGTAAATATTAGGTATAAACCGAGGTGTTATAGAGGCTCTAAGTGTAAGATCCGTGAACTTTATTAATAATATAAATTGTATTATATGTGTAGAATACTTATTATGAAGTATTTTGAGTTATAATGATAAGGATTGTTAAGTGTTTATGTGTAAATTGGTGTGTCGAAAGCCCTGTTCAAATATTTTGTCATTTGAAAATATCTTCAATTTTGAGCCCCGTTTTGATAATTAAAGGGCCCCGTTAAAATTTTGTTCATCATTATTATTCCTTCGTCATTTGTGTTCGAATCATTATCAGAGGATTTCTTTGTATTATTATATCCCTTATTATCCGATATGATCAATAGTAATTGTTTTATTCAAAGGAAGAAAAATTATTCTAAACCCTAACCCTAATTTTTCTAGGGTAATTGATATATCGTCCGTATCAATAAATACATCTGTTATAGCCCCAGTATTCTTGAGCATTAGTTATATAAATGATATGTATTGATTTGGATAACTATCAGTCTTTTTGGATAGTTATCACCTCGTAAAACGTGTATTTTACATTATTAGGGTTTTAAAGCGAACCATCGGATCAATATCGATCCAAAAATGTCATTTGGGGTATTATTTTCCACTAAGTATAAAAAGGAGAATCGTACATTATACTTCATATAATCTGTTTTAAAAATATACAAAAATATAAAATTCCCAAACCGTGTTCTTCGTGTTCTTGAAAATCAAAATCAATTTCGAAGGTGTTATTGAAATCCAAATCCAAAGTTCAAGTACTCAAATCAAAGATCTTGAGCTCTAGTTTCAGAATCTTCCAACCTCATCATCATCTGGTAATTTTTCGATTTATATGAATTTTTCAAATTTCGAATTAAAATTAGGGTTTATATTCAAATTGGGGATTTTCATTCTGTTGATTCTCCGTTCAATTGATTGCTTCCAACATGTTCCTAGGGTTCTAATTAGTAGGAATTCATGCTTTAATTTCATGTTTATGTTCAATTTTTAAGAATTCGATTTCTAGGGTTTTGCCCGATTTTTCTTTTTAATAGTCCGTTCATATGAATGATCTGACATGATTTCTGATAGAGGGCTTTTGTTGTGTGTGTTCTTAGCTTCATTTTAACATAAAGAACGTAGAGTTTCATGTAATATTTTGCTATATCGAAAATTGGTTTGAGGTCGCCGGGAAATGATCGGGATTGAGATTCCGGCTTTGTTTTGGTATATTTTTGGCCTGAATAGATTGATGAGTTTATAAGGAACGTTTTGGTATAAAAAGCGCCAATTTTTACAGTGTTTTTGAGTCGCCGGATTCTAGAAAATTTCGGGTTGTTCTTCGTGACCCGTTTGTGTTCTTCCCGACCCGTTAACCCGTTTTCTTGACCCGGTTTCAATCTTCGAAACCCTAAAATATTTTCAGAAAACTGTTTTTGAATTTTATTTTTTAATTTAATTCGAAAATAGTTTAAAATATTTTAAAATTCATATTTTTATTTTAAAAATATATTTTTAATTTCAGAAAATTCTGAAAAATTATATTTATTATTTTAAATTCTGAAATTGATTAAACTTAATTATTTTAATTATTTTTAATTAATAATTAATTTAATTAATTAATTGATTAATTCTTTAATCAGTTAATTCTTAAAAATTAATTATTTATTAGATTTAATTAATTTAAAATTCAGTTTAATTATTTTCTAGCCTGATTTATTATTTAAAAAACGTTTGAGCATTTAAAGAGTGTCAATTAATTTTATATTAATTGATTTAATTACTTTTAAATACTTATAATAGGATTAAAAATCCGATTTTTGATTTAAAAATTATTTGTGACTTATTTAAATTCAAATAAGCCTCGAATATTGTTTTAAAAATATTTATAAGTGCTATATGGTTTATATGAGTCGATTAATGTGTGTTAATAGTCCGTAAATGCCCGTACGAGGGCTAATGTTTGAGTTTTAAGTACCGTAAAATTAGACCGGGCGTCCGATAAGTACCCGGTTACTTGTTTAAATGTGATAATGATTATGATTGTGTGTCGAGGATAGAATGAGGATAGTTAGACTTACTGTTATAAGTTGTTTATTATAGAATCGAGTTCCCGGAGAAAGGGAAAGGGGAAAGTAGAGTGAACGAGATAGAATCCCGTTAGCGACGTAGACCAGGCAAGTATCTGTGCCTTTACTTGCGATAAATTGTTATTGTTTTCAATACTTAAATGATTGTTATTCCCAGAACAAATCAGATTATCAAATCTTCACCCCGTATTTGAATAACTGATTCCATTTCCTTGAATATTCCTAATTCCTTGATTAATCCACAATTATGTTGGTTATCAGAAACCTTCACCTTCAATTCATTTCATATTGAATACAACCATTGATTATTGACTACCACCGTTGATTATTGATGATAACCATTGTTGACTTTCTTAAATGAGTATGTTGTACCCTTGAAACCATTCCGAATCTATTTCTCGGACTTTCTTTGATATTGAATAGTTGAAGCTCTTTTACAACTATTACACCCCGTTATTGTGTACTTATCTTGTTATGCATGTTATTGCGTATACCTTGTGATAGAATTGGCATGTTTTAAAATGAGACCAGTAATGGTCAGGCCATAATTATGGTCGTAATAACTTAAGGCCCAGATTGTCCTAGGATTCAGTAGAGGACTTTGCTATAAGCAAGTCCGGGGTTGTTGCGTGACTGATCAGCAGCACAACCTTTGTATTTGAAAAATGTAGAAGTCTAATTCTGATTCCTCTTTCTTCAATAAGGATTGTTAAAAGCTTATGTTTGACTTGTGTATTGTTGATTCAGATAATTGAAATCTTTCCTTTCATTATGGAACTGTGATTGATATATATATCATGATTGCTGAGCACATGTGGCTCATACTTGTTTTGTTTCTAACCCTATTCCAGTGAAGCGAGAGAATGAGCAGACACAACGCTAGTGACAGTTCTCCCGATGCTAGGAGACCACCCCGAGTGATTGTCATTGGACGGGTAGTTGTTTTATTTTGGAAGTTTGACTAGATATCTAGCTTTGTATATTAAGTGTGTAATAACTCTGAAAACTGGTTTGTAATAAATATGACTTAGAAGCTTGTTTCATGCCATAATCTGGATGCGGTCTTGGATAAGGGGTATTTTATGTCATTATATATTATGCATGTGTTATATTCAGGTTTATATTATGTTCCGTTGGTCGGGTGACTCCCCAAATCTGTACCCTGGGTTGGAGGGCGTCACAGGTTGGTATCAGAGAAACATGTTATGGCATTTGAAACAAGTTAGGATTTAGGGTCCAGGATAACATAGAGGGTTAGGAATTCACCTTACGGTCATAGAAGGTCGATTAGAGATATTATGTGTAGTAATCGAGTATGGTTATAATTGCAGCCACATAGCTCTAGTTCTGATTCAGATCCGTCAGAGCACCCGATAGAGGAGAGACCTGTACCAGATATGAGAGCAGGACCGTCGCGACCGACACTACCTCAGTCTGGACCTATAGTGGTCAGGAGAGATCCTATACCTTGTCCCGTTCCACTTCGACGCATACCCGCAACACCGCGATCTCAGGCATCAGTTTCCGGACCTTTGTTCCAGTTCTCTGAGCCACCAGTTCCACATCACCGTTATCAGAGGATGAGAGAGGAGAGGGATTTCTTTCGTAGAAAGGTATTAGAGATGCGTGGGATGCGTACAGCGGAGGCAGGTGTAGCAAGAGATAGAGATAGATTTAAAGATCAGATAGGAGAGCCACGGATGAGACTCAGGGTTGTGAGGACATTAGTAGAGACGAGGTTGCATGGACTAGCTACTAGCAGAGAGGGAGAGACTATAGTAGGGATGAGAGAGATTTTGGACTTTGTGATGAGGGAGATTGGGGAGATTTCCGGACCAGCACTATGGGAGACTAGAGACGATGATCCATGAGCTGGTAGAGACGAGGTTGGGATATTATGTGGATTCCAGACAGATAGTAAAAAGATGCATAGTATAGTACTAGCAGTGCACCAGGCTTATAGTATCGCCTTGGATTGTTGTTGTATTTTGTTGTTGTACTGTTGATCGACAGTTGTAGTTCAGCGATGACACACTTTACTTTTGAAAGCGTTCTATGCTTGTATCGAATCTATGTATATATTTATGATAACCATCCTTTGTAGAACTATTATTATTCTCTTGTTATTCATTTTCACTATTGTAATTGTTATTCTACTTGTGCAACGAGTGTACCCTTACGCCGTTGAAAATCCGTAAATCATGGTTCTACCAATTGTGTTCTTTTCTCTTTTATTTATGAATTATTTTATTAAATCAATTATTGTTTATTCATCAGCAATATGCCTCCTAGACGAAATACCCGCGGGAATAGTTCAGCTGACCAACAACAACAACAGATCCAACATCATTTACTACAGCAGCAGCAGCAACAGCAGCAACAACAGCAGCAGTATCAACAACATCAGCATCAACAACAGCCGCACCAGCAGGTAGTACCCGTGGTAACGTTTAAATCCTTTCAAGCAGCAAAACCTCCAGAGTTCAAGGGATCTGCTGATCCAGTTGAGGCAAAGGCATGGTTGAAGGAAATGGAGAAAGCTTTTACATTGATAGAGGTAACGGGAGAAAAGAAAACTGAGTATGCTAGTTATTTTCTGAAAAATGAGGCAAGTTATTGGTGGGAGACTAGTAAGGCTTTAGAACCTGAAGGGTTAATTACGTGGGAGAGATTTACAGAATTGTTTTTAGAGAAGTATTTTCCTGAATTTATGCGAGATCAAATGGAGTTGAAATTTTTAGAATTGAAGCAAAGTAGTATGACTGTTTCGCAGTACGAGACCAAGTTTACCGAGTTGTCTAGGTTTGTTCCGACATACGTTGATACAGAGAAGAAGAAGGCCAAGAGGTTCCAACAGGGACAGAGGTCATGGATTCATAGTAAGTTAACAGTTTTGGAGTTAGATACATATGCATCCATGGTACAGAAGGCAATGATTGCGGAAGGAGAAAGTGATTCATACATGAGAGAGAGAGAGAATAAGAAAAGAAAGGTAGGGACATCTGATAAGGCCCAGTCACCGGGAGATCTTCAGAACCATCCAAACAAGAAACCAGGATTCCAGCCGAGCAGAGGTACAACTTTCAAGAAACCAGATACCGGAAATACAGGACCAATCAATCGTCCACCAAACAATAATCAGCAAGTAGTTTCCAGACCTCCACTTCCAGAATGCAAGACATGCGGGAAGAGACATCCAGGTATATGCCACAGATTGAGTATCACATGTTTTAAGTGTAACCAGAAGGGGCATTGTAACGCCCCCAGACCCGGGGTCAGGAATCTGGGTTGTCACGCTCCATCAATTATACAATACCTGTATTACTTACAACATTCTAATAATATAACTCCAAAAGACCCCAATCACTTACGCACACACACACAAGTTATAGCCTTGGAAATGAGCAACAATAAGTAACATTTGTTATTACAAATCAAATGTACTATCCAGGATCTCATCTATCATTTACAACCTCTACCTGAAGTTAAAAATAATAGACCTCACAATTCTATACAAGGTTTAATAATACAAACCTATTCGAAAACAATTCTTACTAACTCAGTCTACAGCTGTTCTGCTAAATCCGACAGTATCCATCTTGCTGAACTAACTCAAGGGTGGTCTCTTCATTCCCTTGCTCTCATAACACGAGGTGAATCAACAATGTTTTCTTCATGCTGAAATATTTAATAAAGCAAGAATGAGCTAATAGTGCTCAGCAAGAAATCTATCCCAGTTTAAATCTTTAAACCTTTTAGGAAGATAATCCATATGGGATCCATGTTTAAAACTACTAGGGTTTATCCCCAAAATAGTATATCGTTCAAAATACCGTATGATTTATAATCATACTCAAATACTTTTCGTAAATCCTTTTTGGGATCCTGGGTATCAAGATGATAAACCAAGTCTCAAAACATCTCTTTTTAAAATAGATATTAATATTGGAATCAAGGCTTAAACCCATCCATTGATTCAAAATACTATACAATTCAATATACTGTATATCTTAAATGACTTCTCAACATATATACATGCATATCTATTTAGATATCTCATACTGTTCAAAATACTGTAAAATATCAGTAATGAACACCTTTTTAAAGCTGTTGGGTTGTGATATATAAAAGAAGCAAGAATGAGCACTATAGCTCGACAATAATATGTAGCAACATAATCATATATGTGAGCTGATATCATAGCTGAAAGCTTTTAAAACCTCATTCGTATATAGAATGATATATTGGATACTCTTTTCGTCAGAACATGAAATGTAGTTCAAATACTATACACGGAACATCATTGTTCAATTTCTGTCACATTATCGGTAACTCAGCACCTAGGCTTTCGTTACAATGTGCAGCACAATTCCAAGTGGAAGAAGGGGATATACTGGATCACCACGATACACGATGATCAGTCGTTGTATCGCAAAACATTTCTTTCTACTAGTAGTGGACGAAAACCTTTTCATGGTTATCACCCCAGCCGCATACGGGCTATCATTAGCGTCCCGGTACCCGAAGTACCTCACCTAAAGTTGCGTCCCGGCATTCGTAGTACCTCTGCTAAATTTGCATGTGCGTCCCGGTACTCGTAATGCCTCTGCTTATATAACACCTCCAGTCCCTTGATGAATCCTATCATTATAATCGGAACCAAACTTAATCGTCGTTCCCCGAGCGTCATGCTAGCTCGTTGATAGGTCTAAACTCTTTATCATACTTACTTCCGGAAATTTTGAGGAAGTAATACCAAGATGTGGGTTGGCCGTTGCCAACTGACAGAGGATATATCATAAACCCTTTTTAAAGTCACGACCTGGGAGTTAATCGGAATTTTTTTCTGAAATTATCGAGATTGGAATACTCGGATTGGATAGGGAAGGCAACCCAAGATACGAGTATTCTCAAGGAATAGAAGAAGCGAAACCATTTGCTCAACCTTTAAAACTGGATTCCCAATTTTTGATGAGTTAGGAAATATTTAATCGCATTTAACTACCTTTAACTATCTTAAGATAATAGTTGGGAATCTCTATTTTAATACCTTTTCTGAAAATCAGAAATTTATATTTTTGTGTAAATAATAGAACCTTTAATCATATAATAAGGTTCTATGATTTTAAATCATATTTGGAATATTTAATAAATACCCAAATAATAAATATTAAATTATTATTCAATATAAAACACTTAAGTGAATATTCAAAATAATATTCACTTATTTAAATAATATTCAAATAATAAATATTGAATTATTATTCAATATAAAACACTTAAGTGAATATTCAAAATAATATTCACTTATTTAAATAATATTCAAATAATAAATATTGAATTATTATTCAATATAAAACACTTAAGTGAATATTCAAAATAATATTCACTTAATTAAATAATATTCAAATAATATATATTATAATATTATTTAAATATCTCACCTTAAATATCCAATTATATAGATATTGGAATATTTAAAATACCCTTAAAGTATAACCGTCCCTGGAACCATCCAGTTTCTGACAGTAGTTTAAAATAAAATAATAATTTGACTCCCGGTCTAAGTTTTTAAAACCATCGTACAAGTGCTCTATACTTAGAGTATTTAATATTTAACCTTGGTATATATCTAGTACTTAGCTAGCATATAAACCTTATACCTTATACAGCTTTTTACAAAGCAAAAACAGCTATAAGTCATTTCACAGCATTAAAGCAACATATATAGTAATACCACAACATATATCACAACAACATCATTATATGGTGTAGGGTTTGAAAACTTGCATGCATCTATCATATGCATATATCACATTTCATCATTTTTAATACCATCACATCTATATACGATGTGAGGTTTGAAAGCATGCATAATATCGTATGCATATAGTTCATCTCAACAATTTTATACCATCACATCTATATACGATGTGAGGTTTGAAAGCACGCATAACACATATCACGTGCATCATCAGAATATTATAATTTAAAATAAAGCATGGAATGAGAAAACTTGCCTTGGGTCCTTGGTTGTTATGGGTTCGAGAACTTGCCGGGAAATCTATAAACAAAGAAATACCCGATCAGTCCCCTGGCTTAATCATTTAAAGTGCATTTAACTTAAGCACTAACGTTCTATTAACGAACATCAATTGTCTCGCTCTTGGTCATCTATAACCTCATAACATTCCGTAAACTTCTAAGTCAAAAGTTTGGGTGAAAACCTATTCACAAATCCCAAGTATTTATCCTTTACCATTTCCTTGTTTTAAACCACCCCCTTAAGGGTATTTCACTCGCGCAACTTCAGTTCGCGTATTTTTATAAAATTACCAACTCATATTTTTAACTCGAACTCTTCTAGGATTCCTTTCCTTATTATACATACTAGTATCCATTTTAATATCTCAATCCAATTCCAATTTTAAAGGGCTTGATCCCTATCTCAAAGTTCATACAATGAACTATCTCGTTACGCGAAACCGCTTTTACTAAAACGGAGGCTATTTCTAAACCGTAAATCAAAACGATACGATTCTTTCGCCAAAGTAATCTAGGAAACAGAGCCTACATGCTCATGGCCAGAAACCTCAAGTTTATGCCCTGTTTTGCAGTCATGGTTTCTGTCTAAACTACCTAAGTAAAATCTGACATGGTCACGGCGCTTATGCGTACTTCCCGTGTTTTTCAAACACTCATCCACACTACAATCAACCATCAACCAACCACCAATCAAACTCAAGTCTATACTATCATTTAACTGTCCAAATAAGGTCACCCTCTATTTCACAAGTTCATCCACAAATCAATCATTGAACATGCTTAAAATCATGCATACATGCTTTATCTTAACATGGTTCTAATCAAACACTTCTAACTACTAGATCAAGCAAAAATATTAAAAAGAAAGAAGTGTTATACCTTCCTTGGATCTTAACAAAGGCTATATATGGATGATATATCCTTCCTTTCTCCTTAACTAAGCTAATCAAACCTAAAAACACCAAAACAAATCAAGATTCTATGAGGTTACTATTCACATCACTATTCATCATCAACTTTGAATCCATTTTTGATCAAGTTATGATACATGGATGAGGCTAAGATTAGAGATCTACCTTGGATATAGGATGAGGGTGATTTAGAGCCCAAGATCAAGAATTATGGTTGAGTGGAAGTTGGATCAAAAAGTTTAAGGGTTTGAAGATGAAGAAAAGCCGAAAGTTTGATGTTCTTGATACTTCTCTTTTGTGATTTGTTTTCTTTGATTTTTCTTTCCTTTTTGTTTGTCTAATAAGCCTTTAACACTTTGTCATCTGATTTGTGTGGTTATGGAGTGGTTTTGTCACCAATGACAAGCCTCTTTTAGACTTGTGGTTGTGGTGAAAGTGGTGACAAGGTGGTGATTCATCACCTTGTCATCACTTTGTCATGCTTATGTCATCCTTTGCATCCTCAATTCTTTTATATATTGCACTTGATGATCTCATATAATACTCCTCCTTTGGTTAGGGTTTAATCCATAATTTATTACGCTTTTGTTTCGTGATAGTTTCAAGTGGTTTTAAAAGACGTTTCTCTATACCAAAGCTAGGGTACTTCCTTTATCCTTCCGTTACCTTTGTCTAATATATATTCTTAGGTTTCTCATCTTGGTTTAAGATATGATCATGTATTTCTCATTCCTCATACTTTCTTAAAACGATCAAATCAATACGTCCTTAACTGTCCAGTGAATAGTGATTTAAAACTCGAATGGGAATCTTCTGATTCTGATCGCGTTTACATTCACTTATTCTCCTTATACATCAATAATATAACCTCGAAACATTCATTCCATATCATCCTCATAGTGTGGTCTAAAAAATTTTCCATTAGCAAATTTACTATTCATCACATTTACTATTCATCAAAATTTTTTAACTAAGTCCAAAATTTGGGGTTATTACAGTCTCCCCTACTTAAAAGGATTCCGTCCCGGAATCTAAGAAAAAACCGAGGTTACTCTTTCAATATAGGAATCTTCCAGTTTCCAGGTTGACTCTTCAACCCTCTGGTTCCTTACAACACTTACTCATTCCGGTGTGTGATATCTACCGGGCGCTTTATATAAGCCAATTCTGGTTGTAATCTTATACACCCATTTTCTATCAACATCCGACTATTCTTGCAGTCGGTGGTACAACGCTTATCATAACTTCAGTTTTCTAAAATGTTTCTTTCGGTTGGTCCGTCGGTCTACGGATCCTACGTAGTGCTCACACTCACTCTCGTTGCCAAACATGTTTGGAAAACTCCTCCCGAATCGAGAGTTCAATCATTGGTCCTTATCTAACACGATGGTGACTGGAACTCCATGTCACCCAATTATCTATTTCGCAACTTTTCGATTTAAGATCTTTTGCTAAAACAAAATATGAGTAGACCCATTTGATTCATCAATTATAGCTCCATTGACGTCATAGTCCAACTCGATTCTTGTTGATCCTATCACAGAATCCATTATAGTAAAATTACATTCCTAATCAGGAATCTCTACTAACTGTAATAGTCAACTAGGTCTTTGTTCTGCCTTCATTTTCTGACATATCCAATATTCGTTTGCCAATCGATAAATCCTTTTATTTATCCGGCCACTTATAACATTTCCTTAACTTTCTTTACCTTTTTGGTACTCTCCGCGTAGCTGTCTCTTTATGACAGATCTTTATTCCTTAATTTATTCAGGCTCAATCAAGACTTTTAAATAATCCTTGTTGTACTCTTAACTTCAACTTCATCCTTTCAGTTCCTCTTATTAGTCTTTCTGAAAATTAGCATCCTTTATCTCTTGATCATTAGGAATCCCAACTTGGTAAAAATACCTTATGATTCCTCTATTATCTTTCTCAGTCTTTAATGCTTTCTCCAACATTGACTTCCTACCTTCACTTGTCATTCGTTCTTGACATAACTGTATTTTCTGTAGCAAATCTGGTTGCATTGCAATCTCAAATAGTCTCTCAGTACCTTTTCCGGTTATTTTAACTTCAATTTCCATTTTCTCAAATCCTTGGATTAACTTTATCCGATGATGTTATCATCTTAAGTCTCTCAGACTAAGGGCATCGGCCACCACATTGGCCTTCCCTGGGTGGTAAAGAATCCCACCGTCATAATTTTGGATTAGCCTTAGCTATCTTTTCTGTTCTCATGTTAAGTTCTTTCTGGGAGAGTGTATCTAATGCTCTTATGATTTGTATAAATCTCGCACTTCTTCCCATGCAATTAGTGCCTCCAAATATTTAAAGCGAAAACTATCGCTGCCAATTCTAAGTCATGTGTAGGGTATCTACGTTCATATCCCTTTAATTTGTCTGGATGCAAACGTAATTACCTTTCCGCGCTATATAAGCACATACCCTAATCCTTAATGCGATGCGTCGCTGTAGATCACCAAATCTCTCTTCCCGTCTGGCAGTACTAGCACATGGCAGTGATTAGTCTCTTCTTTAATTCATGGAAACTTTTCCCTCCGTATTGCTTCTAACACCGTCTTCAAACGTTCTGCGTGTTCTTCCTCTGTCTAGGAGCAGACTAAAATATCATCGATAAAACTATGACACACTTGTCCAAATACTTCTTGAAAAGTCTATTCAGCACGTCCGTGAAAGATGCAAGACATTCGTTAGCCCAAACGATATCACTAAAACTCGTAGTGTCCATTCCTAGTGCGAAACGCAGTCTTGGGCACGTCCTCGGGTTTAATCTTCAATTGGTGGTATCCCGTTCTCAAATCAATCTTCGAGAATTTAACTGCATCGTGCAGCCGATCGATCAAATCACCGGTCCTTGACAGGGGTATTCATTCTTAACAATTAGCCTATTTAGCTCTCGATACTCTATGCACGACCTTATGCTGCCGTCCTTTTTCTTCACCAATAACATGGGTGCATCCCACAGTGACGTAATTGGTCTTATCATTCCTTTCCCTAACAATTTCTACCGTTGAGCGACTAATTTCTTCATCTCGACTGGAGCTAGTCGGTACGGGGCCTTCGAAACTGGCGCCGTTCTTGGAGCTAATTCTATAGCAAACTTTATTTCTCTACCGGGTGGTAACCCCAGAAGATCTTCTGGAAATACATCCTCGGATTCGTTAACCACGGGGATATTCTGTATACTAGGCACTTCCCGTTTCGTATCCATCACAGTCGCTAAACAAGTTTCACATCCTTCGAGATCAATCGTTCCTTCGTCTGACAATCTGAATTCTTACCTTCTTTCTATCACAATCGTTTCATTATCCAAGGTAACATAATCAGTCGTTTCGTTGACTTCGTTATTCTGAATTCGCATCATGCGAAACAACCTTGGCAATTTCCGTAAACTTCAATTCATAACTAGTCGTACTCATTCGTTTTATCTCTCAGCTTCAACACTCTACTTTTCCAAATACTAAGGAAAATACTTGCATGGTACCAAGAATACTTCAAGCAACTGAATGCTTTATATAAAAAAAAAACTTTGTAAAATTCTCGCTGAGGGGGCGACCTGGTTAGGTCTCAATCAAATTATCGTTTGAAAATCTTCCCACCATACTTCACTGCATACAAATGCAGCGTGAATTCATTTATATAAATTTGACCGAAAGTTGAACTTAGTGATACAATAACTAGTTCATTTCAATAAACATTAACAACTAGCTGAACAAAATTTTGCTAGTTCGATTAGTTTGGGACGCAGCATCTAGCTAGGATGATTAGCTAGATTTTCATCATATCATTAAAATTTCAACTAGTTAGAACAATTAACTAGTAAATCGCAATGGCACATACAATTAGCCAGTTTCAATTTAATAGTACAAACTCTCAACATCGTAGTCAAAGAAGAAACACAATTTTGACTACTCGGATAACGAATTAAAAGAAAGAGCAAATAAGTTTGGGACGAACAAGGTAATTATAATCCTTGAATAAAATGTATGATCTGAATAGAAAATTCTTGGTATCGGAACAATCGATAACCTCTCAATAAACATTTCTTATTAGTGAAACGGTCCACCCAAAGGTGTCTCCGTACATAAACTTTGTCAAATTCTCCAATAGGATTGAATTCGGACTATCAATATCAAATTGATATCCTTTCTAAGATTTCAACGTCAGATGTACAAATCTCATCTTAAATAGAGAGAAGAATTCTCGAGTAATTTCTGAAATATATATCATCCATGTTTTTTGATAAGTGGGTATTTTATCTACTTAGAACGTTTCCATTTGACTTAAAACGAATGTTTGTACTTGAGTTGTGGTACTTTTGATCTCTTTTTAGGGTATTGTGCAGGAACATCTTTCACAGGTGTTAAAGGAACAAGGCGTACCAATCGAAGTGCGAAACGGAGTCAATTTGAAGAGAGGTAAAAAAAAGCTGAAGTGGCTGGACAGTAGCTAGGGCGACGCGTCGCCGGATTTGCACTGTAGGAAGGCGCCGCGTCGCTGTGGAGTAACAAGGGCGCCGCGTCGCCGAGTTTTAGCTTGAGGACGGCGCCGCGTCGCCGGCCCGTCTGACCCGATTTTTCTTGAATTGTTTCGGGCGGAATAAAAATAAAAAAAAAAGACTCTTTCGATGACTAGCTCCTGGAGGCCTATATAGAGGAAGTAGAAAACCCTAGAAGGAAAAAGAGGAAGGCTTGTTTTATTCTACGTAGTTTTTAGCACAAAGAAGAAAGGGAGAAAATCATTTTTTTCAGTTAATTCTTGTATTCTTCCTAGCTTGTGGATGCTTACATTGGTGTATTCTTTGGAACCCATTAATCTTAATCTCAATTTCTATATGTTTTCTTTTATCATGTTTTCATGTGAACCCATGGTGGCGATTAGTTTGATTATGAACTAACTCGTTATCATGGGGTTTTAGCAGATTTATTCATGAAGTTTATTAGTTGAATTTTCTTGATGCCTATAGTGTGATTGATGCGATATCCTATCATGGTTGATTTTAATTCGTTATAGGAGAGTAGCTAACTCCTATAATTGTGTGTTAATTCTTATTGAAGCGAAAGTGGATTTAAGAGTTTAGAACTTGCCATGCTAGCATAGGTTTATGCGTGAGAATATCATTCGTAATTAGTGTCGTAACTCTAACCGTTTTATGACGACTATGTGATCAATTGAATGCTTGTACTTCAACCATTATGTTTTCAATCTTTATAGACATATAAGGACTAAGCATAATTGGGAGACTAAGTGATTTCTATCTTTATTGTGGATATTATTTAGGATGGTATTTGTGCTACGAAAGTTGGCTTATATCAGTTTTGTGTGTTCGATCAGGTATTAATAAATCACATGAAAGGGCTAGAGAATTGAAGACTTTAGATGGATTGTTTAATGAAGTTGAAATCCCATGTTTTAATCGCATCAGTAATTCAGTATAATTCTTAGAGTAATTGTAGTGATAAACAAAACCCACTTTGTTATTTGTTTTAGCATCGAATAATAATCATACATTGGTGAGTAATTTAACTAGACAAACAACGAGTCCCTGTTGGAACGAACCTTAATTGCTATCTATATTACTTGAGATCACGTGCACTTGCGTGTTCAGTTTGGTCGTAACAAGTTTTTGGCGCCGCTGCCGGGGACGCGGTTTTATTTGTTTAGTTCAATATTTGCCATCAGTGGTCATTAGAGTTCGGTGACTAGGACGTTTCTCACCAAATTTTCTAGTTGGTGAATTTCAGGTACTTATTGAGAGTGTATGCGTACACGAGCTCGAGCACGTAGAGAAGAATTAGCAAGAAGGAAACTTGATTTCGGATTAGAAAACAATCTTGAATCAAAAGAAGATATGACGGATCAGGCACAACCAGCGAAGGCTTTGAGTGAATTCTCTCAGCCAAAGGTGGAGGATATTCATACCAGCATTGTTCGTCCATCTATTGGGGCGAATAACTTCGAGCTTAAGCCAAACATCATTCAGATGATTCAGAATACAGTTCAGTTTGGGGGTAGTCCTGCTGAAGATCCCAATGCTCATATTAGGGACTTCCTTGAGATCTGTGACACCTTCAAATTCAATGGAGTATCAGATGACGCAATCAGATTGAGGCTATTTCCCTTCTCTCTTAAGGATAAAGCCAAGAGTTGGTTACATTCTATGCCATCAGGCTCTATTACAACGTGGGCGGACTGTGCTCAAAAGTTCTTGACCAAGTATTTCTCCATGGCGAAGACAGCAGCTTACAGGAATGCCATCTCTCAGTTTGCTCAGCATTCCCAGGAAACTTTGGGAGAAGCGTGGGAGAGGTACAAGGAGATATTGGCACGTTGTCCTCATCATGGAATGCCGGATTGGATGATAATCAGCAATTTCTATAACGGGTTGGGAGCTCAGTCCCGGCCTATGTTAGATGCAGCTTCTGGAGGTGCGCTATGGGCAAAAAGCTATGAAGATGCTTATAATCTGATTGAAATGATGGCGGCCAATGAGTTTCAGAATCCTACTCAACGCTTGCCACCTGCTAAAGTGGCTGGAGTTCTTGACTTGGATGCAGCTACTGCTATTGCTGCCCAACTCAAGGCGTTGACAATGAAGGTAGACTCCCTTTCTAATCTTGGGACTAACCAGGTTGCTATGGTGTGTGAATTGTGTGCAGGGGCACATGACACAAATATGTGTGCTATCTCAGCTGAATCCGCACAATTTGTTGGTAATTTTCAAAGACCTCAGCAACCAGTGCCAAACTTCTATCATCCCAACAATCGGAATCATCCTAACTTCAGTTGGAGCAACAATCAGGGAGGTGCTCATCAACCACAAAATCAGCAGTTCAATGCAAGGCCAAGTAATCAGAACTATCAACCACCTCCGTATGCGCCAAGGCAACCATTCAATCCACCGGGGTTTCAACCATCTCAAGGAACTTCCTTGAATCAGTCTGAGAAGTCGGAATTGGAAGAGCTTCGAATGATGTACAAGAGTCAGGCGGTGTCATTGAAGACTTTAGAGAATCAAATTGGCCAGCTTGCCAATGCTTTGTTGAACCGACAACCAGGAACGCTTCCGAGTGACACAGAGGTGAATCCAGGCAAGAAAGATCAAAAGGAACAAGTTCAGGCAATAACCTTGCGATCAGGAAGGAATCTACAGGGTCAGAGCGACGAAAAATCAAACGAGGAAGAAAACGAAAAAGATGGACAGACCCTACGGCGCCGCGGCGCCGATGTGCAGTACAATTTGGGCGACGCGTCGCCGACCTCCCTGGAGAAAAAAAATGACTTTTCAGACGGGGACGAATCTGGTTCTGATTTTCTGCCCAAGGCTACTCCTGTAACTCCTATCAGCCTCAAGAGTGATAATTCCAAGAAAGAAGTGGAAGATAAGGTGTTCCCGCCTCCTCCATTTCCAAAAAGAATTCAAAGGCAAAAGTTAGACAAGCAATTCGCTAAGTTCTTGGATGTATTCAAGAAGTTGCAGATCAACATACCATTTGCGGAGGCTCTTGAACAAATGCCGAGCTATGCAAAGTTCATGAAGGGTATTCTATCGAAGAAATTGAAACTTGAGGAGTTAGAGACCGTTGCCTTGACGGAGGAGTGTAGTGCCATCTTGCAACAAAAGTTGCCACCTAAGTTGAAGGATCCGGGAAGTTTCACCATTCCATGCACTATTGGAGACCTCTCATTCAGCAAGTGTTTGTGTGATTTGGGTGCAAGTATTAATCTCATGCCCTTATCAGTTTTCATGCAACTTGGTCTTCCAGAGCCAAAGCCCACTACCATGACTCTACAACTTGCGGACCGTTCTGTCACTTATCCGCGAGGGATAGTTGAGGATGTTTTGGTGAAGGTCGACAAGCTTATCTTTCCAGCCGATTTTGTTATTCTTGACTTCGAGGAAGACAAGAAAATCCCTATCATCTTGGGACGACCATTCTTGGCGACGGGCCGAACTCTTATCGATGTTCAAAAAGGAGAGCTCACAATGAGGGTGAGTAATCAAAAGGTCATCTTTAATGTGTTTAAGGCTATGAAATTTCCGACAGAGGAGGAAGAGTGTTTTAGCTTGAATATGGTTGATACGGGTCAGAGAAAGGAGTTCGATCAGCTGTTGAGCAAAAATTCGGACATGCACAAGTTCGAGCATCACATCAGTGATTCCATTGACAATTCTTCCATTCGAAATCTTTCGAATGTCAAGCTCGGAAAACTTCCACCACATTTGAAGTATGTCCTTTTGAATGGTGAGTTGGTGATTTTTAAAGAGTGTGAAGATAATGTGTTGAGAAGGTGGAACAAGGATGATGAGGTAAAAGAGTGTTCTTATCAATCGACGGAGAAGCATAAACACCTTAGAGGTGTTAAGAAGAAAAAGAAAAAATCGATTGGTGGAAAAGTCAAGGTGAAGTTTGATTTGGAGAAGATGTGGGAAGAAAGCAAGAAGGTTATCAAACAATGGGTGAATGGTCCTTCTGCTAAGGACAAGTCAAATGCGATCTTCGAGCCACCATGATTTGATTCACATTTGTCCGGCTAAATGACATTAACGACAGCGCTTCGTGGGAGGCAACCCATGTGTAGGTATGTTTCTACTATCTTTTTATTACCTTCAATGAGGACATTGAATATTGTAAGTTTGGGGGTGGTAATTAAGGATAGTGTGTGTGTCATATAGGTTTCATATTGCATATGTAGTTAGTTCATTCATATCTTTGCATGTTTGTGTCATATAGAGCATTATGTTTTGCATTGGTATGTATATCTGTTATGTGAGTCCATTTTAGTTGCATGCATATTTCATGATCCCGTAGGACTTGACTATTTCCGTTGGTGAGTCGATGTTGATTAGAGTGTGGTTGTGATGAATAGGGGGTTGATTAAGTTTCTAAGTATTGACTTGCATGCCAGAAACAAATCTATTTCATAAGTCTCATTGGTTGCTTTTGAATTTGATCAGACCATGCTTGTTTGGTGTTAGAATTTAACCACTTGTTTACATTTAGAATGTTGGCTAGATTCTTGATAATGTAAGGACACTAAAGTATAAGTTTGGGGGAAACTAGGGATTTTATGCTAGTTGTTAATAGTTGTTATGAGTAGTGGATAAGGTATCATTGTCTTCCTTTGAGACCATTGGGTAGCAATGTTCTAACCATTGGTTACTGGAAAAAGACTTGACCTTTGTTGTAATGTCCTCCTTTGAGATCATTGGATAGCAATGTTCTAACCATTGGTTACTGGAGAAAGACTTTACTTGTGAAAAAAAAAAAAAAAAAAAAAAAAGGGAAAAAAATTGTTATGTGTCGTAGTTGTTATTTAGTAATAAAGCATGCATTCTTGTCTAACTCCGATGGACTGCGAAGGTGTCTCTTAAGAGTTCTTGTGTCTAGCGTTCATTCTGTTTATAAGTTTGTGGTTGTTTTGGCAAAGAATAGGTATGGTCTTGATTTAGTTTGGGAGTATATTGGTGAGCATCGCACACACGCACGTTTCTGTGTTTGTCTTGTTGGTCGATGGGAACTTGGTCGAACTCTGTTTGGAAGACTGTGTTCTTTGAGATGTTGGCTCGTTGGTTGGTTTTTGTTGGTTTGAAGGGATCGTTGCATTTTCATATAGTTGCATACATGTAGTTAGTTGCATTGTAGTTGCATTGTTAGTAGATGGATTTTGTGGGTACATTCACTATAGGCCCTCACGAGACCTTACTCGTCCACTAGGGCTACCTAGGGGTTTAAAGGGCTTGTTGCATATGCCAAATGCAACCGTGATCACCTACGGAAGTGGTACTAGTTAGTTGTACATATTTGGTTGGTTATGCTTGAGGACAAGCATTGGTTTAAGTTTGGGGGTGTGATAAGTGGGTATTTTATCTACTTAGAACGTTTCCACTTGACTTAAAACGAATGTTTGTACTTGAGTTGTGGTACTTTTGATCTCTTTTTAGGGTATTGTGCAGGAACATCTTTCACAGGTGTTAAAGGAACAAGGCGTACCAATCGAAGTGCGAAACGGAGTCAATTTGAAGAGAGGTAAAAAAAAGCTGAAGTGGCTGGACAGTAGCTAGGGCGACGCGTCGCCGGATTTGCACTGTAGGAAGGCGCCGCGTCGCTGTGGAGTAACAAGGGCGCCGCGTCGCCGAGTTTTAGCTTGAGGACGGCGCCGCGTCGCCGGCCCGTCTGACCCGATTTTTCTTGAATTGTTTCGGGCGGAATAAAAAAAAAAAAAAAAGACTCTTTCGATGACTAGCTCCTGGAGGCCTATATAGAGGAAGTAGAAAACCCTAGAAGGAAAAAGAGGAAGGCTTGTTTTATTCTACGTAGTTTTTAGCACAAAGAAGAAAGGGAGAAAATCATTTTTTTCAGTTAATTCTTGTATTCTTCCTAGCTTGTGGATGCTTACATTGGTGTATTCTTTGGAACCCATTAATCTTAATCTCAATTTCTATATGTTTTCTTTTATCATGTTTTCATGTGAACCCATGGTGGCGATTAGTTTGATTATGAACTAACTCGTTATCATGGGGTTTTAGCAGATTTATTCATGAAGTTTATTAGTTGAATTTTCTTGATGCCTATAGTGTGATTGATGCGATATCCTATCATGGTTGATTTTAATTCGTTATAGGAGAGTAGCTAACTCCTATAATTGTGTGTTAATTCTTATTGAAGCGAAAGTGGATTTAAGAGTTTAGAACTTGCCATGCTAGCATAGGTTTATGCGTGAGAATATCATTCGTAATTAGTGTCGTAACTCTAACCGTTTTATGACGACTATGTGATCAATTGAATGCTTGTACTTCAACCATTATGTTTTCAATCTTTATAGACATATAAGGACTAAGCATAATTGGGAGACTAAGTGATTTCTATCTTTATTGTGGATATTATTTAGGATGGTATTTGTGCTACGAAAGTTGGCTTATATCAGTTTTGTGTGTTCGATCAGGTATTAATAAATCACATGAAAGGGCTAGAGAATTGAAGACTTTAGATGGATTGTTTAATGAAGTTGAAATCCCATGTTTTAATCGCATCAGTAATTCAGTATAATTCTTAGAGTAATTGTAGTGATAAACAAAACCCACTTTGTTATTTGTTTTAGCATCGAATAATAATCATACATTGGTGAGTAATTTAACTAGACAAACAACGAGTCCCTGTTGGAACGAACCTTAATTGCTATCTATATTACTTGAGATCACGTGCACTTGCGTGTTCAGTTTGGTCGTAACATTTTTAAATAAACAGTTTGATATTTATGAACTCGACTGAGGAGTCCCAGTATGAAAGAAGAAATCACATTTCAAGATAATCGTTAAAGAATACTCGTCAAATAATGAAGGGAATATTAACTGAACATTCCTTGAATAAATAAAAGAATAAAGAATAAAATATAGACCTAGAAGGATAGATGAAAAACGGTTCCCTCTTCAGGTCATCCTGGAACATGAACAATATGCTCCGGTGAGTAATGGCAACTTAATTCTGCGTATTTAACCTTTAAGGTATTGAGTGGAGGAAAGAAAATGAATAAACTGAATATAACAATTGTTGGTTGCATCCCAAATGAAGTAGAAAACTAGCAGCGTTACCTGACATGAACTATTCAAGGTAATATGGGTATGAACAGTTTTAGATCGAGTAATGCACGAGCAAGTAGATACCAAAATGGGTCAATTAGTCCCTCTGAGTGTTCACATCACTTTTTCCAAGAATGATCCTTTCTTTCTGCCTTTATGCCTTAGGGTACTAACCAACGGTACCTCAACATCGTACAAGTCCTTAGACAGGTCGGGAGTTCGAACATATTTGTCATTCCACGATAATCGTCCAGAGATTGGGCCTCCTACGGCCGCATTGACACTTCCTCAAAAGATGGAGGTCCATTAACGTATATGTAATTTCTCAACACTAGTCGTATCGAATGAATCCAACCCCAGACCACCATAGGTCTCGTTCGTCGTAGGTCCTGAGATTGTCGCATTGCTTGTTGCAACCATACGTGTCTTTATTAGAATCACGCTATCCATTCTTCATACCTTTGATTTCCGAGTTGAGCCATCATGGCCTATCGTACGAAGTATACTCGCGATGCGATTTAGCGCGTTCGTCTCACGATAACGTTCCGGTACTATATGTACGCAAAAGTCTTCCTCTTAGGTAACAAAATACCCATCGACGGAAAAGACACCAACTCTGGTGGAATCGTTGTTCTCAAGGCTTGGACCTCACACACAAGGTACTGCCTTAACTAGTCCACGCAATTTAGTAAATCGGATCGCGTAAAGAACTGTAAACCTCTCAATCTTCACATGTGCTGCCTTCTCGTGGCAAACTACGATGAACTACAAACACTTAGATTCTTACTAAGTCAAGTTATTCATTGGTATTGGCCATTCCGACCTTACCTCAACTGCGACCGAGACTTTGCTCCGCGTCTTATCTTAATCTCTTTGATAATCCGTGTACAATTCTAAACGTCCTTCTCATCATTATGATGATCTTCAATAGTCCTATCGGTCCTCCGATAAGTTCTCAACTAAACTCTTTAATCTTAACATCCTCGATGGCACTACCTCCGGTAGTCCACTTAACGAACTCTATATGAGTCCTCATGTCATTCTCTCACTTATAACTCTTAACACTCTCATATCCAAGTTTATAACTTAACGCTCTGATACCATTTCTGTAACGCCCCTAGACCCGGGGTCAGGAATTTGGGTTGTCACGCTCCATCAATTATACAATACCTGTATTACTTACAACATTCTAATAATATAACTCCAAAAGACCCCAATCACTTACGCACACACACACAAGTTATAGCCTTGGAAATGAGCAACAATAAGTAACATTTGTTATTACAAATCAAATGTACTATCCAGGATCTCATCTATCATTTACAACCTCTACCTGAAGTTAAAAATAATAGACCTCACAATTCTATACAAGGTTTAATAATACAAACCTATTCGAAAACAATTCTTACTAACTCAGTCTACAGCTGTTCTGCTAAATCCGACAGTATCCATCTTGCTGAACTAACTCAAGGGTGGTCTCTTCATTCCCTTGCTCTCGTAACACGAGGTGAATCGGCAATGTTTTCTTCATGCTGAAATATTTAATAAAGCAAGAATGAGCTAATAGTGCTCAGCAAGAAATCTATCCCAGTTTAAATCTTTAAACCTTTTAGGAAGATAATCCATATGGGATCCATGTTTAAAACTACTAGGGTTTATCCCCAAAATAGTATATCGTTCAAAATACCGTATGATTTATAATCATACTCAAATACTTTTCGTAAATCCTTTTTGGGATCCTGGGTATCAAGATGATAAACCAAGTCTCAAAACATCTCTTTTTAAAATAGATATTAATATTGGAATCAAGGCTTAAACCCATCCATTGATTCAAAATACTATACAATTCAATATACTGTATATCTTAAATAACTTCTCAACATATATACATGCATATCTATTTAGATATCTCATACTGTTCAAAATACTGTAAAATATCAGTAATGAACACCTTTTTAAAGCTATTGGGTTGTGATATATAAAAGAAGCAAGAATGAGCACTATAGCTCGACAATAATATGTAGCAACATAATCATATATGTGAGCTGATATCATAGCTGAAAGCTTTTAAAACCTCATTCGTATATAGAATGATATATTGGATACTCTTTTCGTCAGAACATGAAATGTAGTTCAAATACTATACACGGAACATCATTGTTCAATTTCTGTCACATTATCGGTAACTCAGCACCTAGGCTTTCGTTACAATGTGCAGCACAATTCCAAGTGGAAGAAGGGGATATACTGGAGCATCACGATACACGATGATCAGTCGTTGTATCGCAAAACATTTCTTTCTACTAGTAGTGGACGAAAACCTTTTCATGGTTATCACCCCAGCCGCATACGGGCTATCATTAGCGTCCCGGTACCCGAAGTACCTCAGCTAAAGTTGCGTCCCGGCATTCGTAGTACCTCTGCTAAATTTGCATGTGCGTCCCGGTACTCGTAATGCCTCTGCTTATATAACACCTCCAGTCCCTTGATGAATCCTATTATTATAACCGGAACCGAACTTAATCGTCGTTCCCCGAGCGTCATGCTAGCTCGTTGATAGGTCTAAACTCTTTATCATACTTACTTCCAGAAATTTTGAGGAAGTAATACCAAGATGTGGGTTGGCCGTTGCCAACTGACAGAGGATATATCATAAACCCTTTTTAAAGTCACGACCTGGGAGTTAATCAGAATTTTTTTCTGAAATTATCGAGATTGGAATACTCGGATTGGATAGGGAAGGCAACCCAAGATACGAGTATTCTCAAGGAATAGAAGAAGCGAAACCATTTGCTCAACCTTTAAAACTGGATTCCCAATTTTTGATGAGTTAGGAAATATTTAATCGCATTTAACTACCTTTAACTATCTTAAGATAATAGTTGGGAATCTCTATTTTAATACCTTTTCTGAAAATCAGAAATTTATATTTTTTTGTAAATAATAGAACCTTTAATCATATAATAAGGTTCTATGATTTTAAATCATATTTGGAATATTTAATAAATACCCAAATAATAAATATTAAATTATTATTCAATATAAAACACTTAAGTGAATATTCAAAATAATATTCACTTATTTAAATAATATTCAAATAATAAATATTGAATTATTATTCAATATAAAACACTTAAGTGAATATTCAAAATAATATTCACTTATTTAAATAATATTCAAATAATAAATATTGAGTTATTATTCAATATAAAACACTTAAGTGAATATTCAAAATAATATTCACTTAATTAAATAATATTCAAATAATATATATTATAATATTATTTAAATATCTCACCTTAAATATCCAATTATATAGATATTGGAATATTTAAAATACCCTTAAAGTATAACCGTCCCTGGAACCATCCAGTTTCTGACAGTAGTTTAAAATAAAATAATAATTTGACTCCCAGTCTAAGTTTTTAAAACCATCGTACAAGTGCTCTATACTTAGAGTATTTAATCTTTAACTTTGGTATATATCTAGTACTTAGCTAGCATATAAACCTTATACCTTATACAGCTTTTTACAAAGCAAAAACAGTTATAAGTCATTTCACAGCATTAAAGCAGCATATATATAGTAATACCACAACATATATCACAACAACATCATTATATGGTGTAGGGTTTGAAAACTTGCATGCATCTATCATATGCATACATCACATTTCATCATTTTTAATACCATCACATTTATATACGATGTGAGGTTTGAAAGCATGCATAATATCATATGCATATAGTTCATCTCAACAATTTTATACCATCACATCTATATACGATGTGAGGTTTGAAAGCATGCATAACACATATCACGTGCATCATCAGAATATTATAATTTAAAATAAAGCATGCAATGAGAAAACTTGCCTTGGGTCCTTGGTTGTTATGGGTTCGAGAACTTGCCGGGAAATCTATAAACAAAGAAATAACCGATCAGTCCCCTGGCTTAATCATTTAAAGTGCATTTAACTTAAGCACTAACGTTCTATTAACGAACATCAATTGTCTCGCTCTTGGTCATCTATAACTTCATAACATTCCGTAAACTTCTAAGTCAAAAGTTTGGGTGAAAACCTATTCACAAATCCCAAGTATTTATCCTTTACCATTTCCTTGTTTTAAACCATCCCCTTAAGGGTATTTCACTCGCGCAACTTCAGTTCGCGTATTTTTATAAAATTACCAACTCATATTTTTAACTCGAACTCTTCTAGGATTCCTTTCCTTATTATACATACTAGTATCCATTTTAATATCTCAATCCAATTCCAATTTTAAAGGGCTTGATCCCTACCTCAAAGTTCATACAATGAACTATCTAGTTACGCGAAACCGCTTTTACTAAAACGGCCGCTTCTCCTAAACCGTAAATCGAAACGATACGATTCTTTCGCTAAAATAATCTAGGAAACAGAGCCTACATGCTCATGGTCAGAAACCTCAAGTTTATGCCCTGTTTTGCAGTCATGGTTTCTGTCTAAACTACCTAAGTAAAATCCGACATGGTAACGACGCTTATGCGTACTTCCCGTGTTTTTCAAACACTCATCCACACTACAATCAACCATCAACCAACCACCAATCAAACTCAAGTCTATACTATCATTTAACTGTCCAAATAAGGTCACCCTCTATTTCACAAGTTCATCCACAAATCAATCATTGAACATGCTTAAAATCATGCATACATGCTTTATCTTAACATGGTTCTAATCAAACACTTCTAACTACTAGATCAAGCAAAAATCTTAAAAAGAAAGAAGTGTTATACCTTCCTTGGATCTTAACAAAGGCTATATATGGATGATATATCCTTCCTTTCTCCTTAACTAAGCTAATCAAACCTAAAAACACCAAAACAAATCAAGATTCTATGAGGTTACTATTCACATCACTATTCATCATCAACTTTGAATCCATTTTTGATCAAGTTATGATCCATGGATGAGGCTAAGATTAGAGATCTACCTTGGATATAGGATGAGGGTGATTTAGAGCCCAAGATCAAGAATTATGGTTGAGTGGAAGTTGGAGCAAAAATTTTAAGGGTTTGAAGATGAAGAAAAGCCGAAAGTTTGATGTTCATGATACTTCTCTTTTGTGATTTGTTTTCTTTGATTTTTCTTTCCTTTTTGTTTGTCTAATAAACCTTTAACACTTTTTCATCTTATTTGTGTGGTTATGGAGTGGTTTTGTCACCAATGACAAGCCTCTTTTTAGACTTGTGGTTGTGGTGAAAGTGGTGACAAGGTGGTGATTCATCACCTTGTCATCACTTTGTCATGCTTATGTCATCCTTTGCATCCTCAATTCTTTTATATATTGCACTTGATGATCTCATATAATACTCCTCCTTTGGTTAGGGTTTAATCCATAATTTATTACGCTTTTGTTTCGTGATAGTTTCAAGTGGTTTTAAAAGACGTTTCTCTATACCAAAGCTAGGGTACTTCCTTTATCCTTCCGTTACCTTTGTCTAATATATATTCTTAGGTTTCTCATCTTGGTTTAAGATATGATCATGTATTTCTCATTCCTCATACTTTCTTAAAACGATCAAATCAATACGTCCTTAACTGTCCAGTGAATAGTGATTTAAAACTCGAATGGGAATCTTCTGATTCTGATCGCGTTTACATTCACTTATTCTCCTTATACATCAATAATATAACCTCGAAACATTCATTCCATATCATCCTCATAGTGTGGTCTGAAAAATTTTCCATCAGCAAATTTACTATTCATCACATTTACTATTCATCAAAATTTTTTAACTAAGTCCAAAATTTGGGGTTATTACAGGCATTATGCCAGGGATTGCAAGACAGGTATCGTGTGCCATCGATGTAAGAGACCAGGCCATATGATCAAGGATTGTAGAGCGCCAGCACCCGTGAACAACATGATTCGAGCTATAGAGGCACCTCCAGCTCTTGATGTTCAGCCGTTAGCCAGAACCTATAATATGTCAATGAGGGAAGTAGTGAGAGACTCCGATGTGGTGGCAGGTACACTTCTAGTAAATTCTGTTAATGCTAAAGTGCTGATAGATTCAGGAGCTACTAAGTCGTTTATTTCGGAAACGTTTGCTCGTAAATTGAATTGTTTAATGGAACCCTTAAATGGAGTGTTGAGTGTAGAAATAGCTAACCAGGATCGTATACCGGTCAGTTCGTATTGTCTCCGTTGTGAAATTGAGATTTTAGGGAGTCGTTTTTATGCTGATTTATTACCTTTCAAGTTGGGAGAATTTGATGTTATTTTAGGAATGGATTGGTTAACTGATTATGATGCGCGTATTGATTATAAGGATAAGAGGGTTACTTTAGTTACCCCGGAAAAGAAAGAAGTGATATTTAAAGGAGAGAAACAACGAAGAAATTTTTGACAATGATTCAGACTAAGAGGTTATTAAAACAAGGATGTGAGACTTATCTCGCATATGTGATAGATAACGAGAAGGAAGTTTCTAAGTTAGAAGATATTCCAGTCGTGAGTGAGTTTCCAGATGTTTTTCCAGAAGAGTTACCAGGACTACCTCCGGATAGAGAGATTGAGTTCACGATAGACTTAACACCAGGCGCGGAACCAGTATCCAAAGCACCATACAGAATGGCACCAGTGGAGATGAAGGAGTTAGCTAAGCAATTGCAGGAATTCTTTGACAAAGGAATTATCAGACCTAGCGTTTCACCGTGGGCAGCACCAGTGTTGTTTGTCAAAAAGAAGGATGGGAGTATGAGACTTTGTATAGATTATCGGGAGTTAAACAAACTAACCATCAAGAACAAGTATCCATTGCCCAGAATAGATGATCTGTTTGACCAGTTAAAAGGAGCGGTTCATTTTTCTAAGATTGATCTACGATCAGGATATCACCAATTGAAGGTTAAACTAGACGGTATACCGAAGACAGCTTTTCGAACAAGGTATGGACATTATGAGTTTTTAGTAATGGCGTTTTGATTGACGAATGCACCAGCAGCTTTTATGGATTTAATGAACAAGATTTTTAAGAAGTATTTGGATGAGTTTGTAGTGGTATTCATCGATGATATTTTGATATATTCCAAGGTACCTAATGTAGCAGAACTAAAGAATGAAATTTTGCACGAAGCGCATAACTCGACGTATTCAATTCATCCTGGAAGCACGAAGATGTATCGAGATCTTAAAATGAACTTTTGGTGGCCAGATATGAAAAGAGAAATTGTTGAATGGGTGAGTAAATGTTTTACATGTCAAAGGGTCAAGGCGGAACATCAAAGACCAAGTGGATTACTGCAGCCGTTAGAAATTCCTGAGTGGAAGTGGGAACACATCGCAATGGACTTTGTGGTAGGATTGCCTAGAACGAAGACTAACCATGATGCTATTTGGGTTATTGTGGATCGATTGACGAAATCCGCACATTTTCTTCCTATTAACGAGAGATTCTCGCTGGATAAGTTAGTTCGTTTATATGTTAAAGAAATCGTGGTACGACATGGAGTTCCAGTGTCAATAGTATCTGATCGAGACCCTCGATTCAACTCAAGATTCTGGAGAAGTTTTCAAGAATGTTTAGGCACCGAATTGAGAATGAGTACGGCTTATCACCCGCAGACAGACGGTCAAAGTGAAAGGACAATTCAAACCATCGAAGACATGCTTAGGACGTGTGCACTTGATTTTAAAGGTAATTGGGATGATCATCTACCCTTAGTAGAATTCTCATATAATAATAGTTTTCACGCGAGTATCGGGATGCCACCTTACGAAGCTTTATATGGACGGAAGTGTCGATCTCCAGTATATTGGGAAGAAGTTGGTGAACGGAAAGTGATAGGACCAGAATTAGTACAACAGACAAAGGAAGTGATTGAATTGATTCAGAAAAGGTTGATAACAGCTCAGAACCGGCAGAAGAAATATGCTGACCTAGCAAGAAAGGATATGGGATTCGAAGTCGGAGAACAAGTGTTACTAAAAGTTTCACCATAGAAAGGATTAGTTAGGTTTGGAAAGAAAGGGAAATTGAGTCCGAGATACGTTGGACCATTTGAGATTTTGAAGCAAATTGGGAAAGTAGCTTACGAGTTAGCATTACCCCCGCATATGCAGCACGTTCATAATGTGTTTCACGTATCCATGCTTAAGAAGTATCGACCAGATTCGAACCATGTAATAGAGTATGAACCCATAGAGGTCCAGTCAGATTTATCTTATGTAGAGCGACCAATTTAGATATTGGATCGTAAGGAAAAAGTATTAAGAAATAAGACTGTAGTGATAGTAAGAGTTTTGTGGAGGAATCCTAAGGTGGAAGAGTCTACCTGGGAATTAGAGAGTGAGATGTTAGAGAAGTATCCCTAGTTGTTTCCTTGGCCTGATTCTGAGGACAGAATCCTATTAAGGGGGGAAGGATGTAAGATCCGTGAACTTTATTAATAATATAAATTGTATTATATGTGTAGAATACTTATTATGAAGTGTTTTGAGTTATAATGATAAGGATTGTTAAGTGTTTATGTGTAAATTGGTGTGTCGAAAGCCCCGTTCAAATATTTTGTCATTTGAAAATATCTTCAATTTTGAGCCCCGTTTTGATAATTCAAGGGCCCCGTTAAAATTTTGTTCATCATTATTATTCCTTCGTCATTTGTGTTCGAATCATTATCAAAGGATTTCTTTGTATTATTATATCCCTTATTATCCGATATGATCAATAGTAATTGTTTTATTCAAAGGAAGAAAAATTATTCTAAACCCTAATCCTAATTTTTCTAGGGTAATTGATATATCGTCCGTATCAATAAATACATCTGTTATAGCCCCAGTATTCTTGAGCATTAGTTATATAAATGATATGTATTGATTTGGATAACTATCAGTCGTTTTGGATAGTTATCACCTCGTAAAACGTGTATTTTACATTATTAGGGTTTTAAAGGGAACCAGTGGATCAATATCGATCCAAAAATGTCGTTTGGGGTATTATTTTCCACTAAGTATAAAAAGGAGAATCGTACATTTTACTTCATATAATCCGTATTAAAAATATACAAAAATATAAAATTCCCGAACCGTGTTCTTCGTGTTCTTGAAAATCAAAATCAATTTCGAAGGTGTTATTGAAATCCAAATCCAAAGATCTTGAGCTCTAGTTTCAGAATCTTCCAACCTCATCATCATCTGGTAATTTTTCGATTTTATATGAATTTTTCAAATTTCGAATTAAAATTAGGGTTTATATTCGAATTGGGGATTTTCATTCTGTTGATTCTCCGTTCAATTGATTGCTTCCAACATGTTCCTAGGGTTCTAATTAGTAGGAATTCATGCTTTAATTTCATGTTTATGTTCAATTTTTAAGAATTCGATTTCTAGGGTTTTGCCCGATTTTTCTTTTTAATAGTCCGTTCATATGAATGATCTGACATGATTTCTGATAGAGGGCTTTTGTTGTGTGTGTTCTTAGCTTCATTTTAACATAAAGAACGTAGAGTTTCATGTAAGATTTTGGTAGATCGGAAAATTGGTTCGAGGTCGCCGGGAAATGATCGGGATTTAGATTCCGGCTTTGTTTTGGTATGTTTTTGGCATGAATATATTGCTGAGTTTATAAGGAACGTTTTGGTATAAAAAGCCCCAATTTTTACAGTGTTTTTGAGTCGCCGGATTCTGGGTTTGGTCGCCGGATTCTGGAAAATTCCGGGTTGTTCTTCGTGACCCGTTTGTGTTCTTCCCGACCCGTTAACTCGTTTTCTTGACCCGTTTCAATCTTCAAAACCCTAAAATATTTTCAGAAAACTGTTTTTGAATTTTATTTTTTAATTTAATTCGAAAATAGTTTAAAATCTTTTAAAATTCATATTTTTATTTTAAAAATATTTTTTTAATTTTAGAAAATTCTGAAAAATTATATTTTAAATTTTCAATTCGAAAATTGATTAAACTTAATTATTTTAATTAATTTTTAATTAATATTTAATTTATTTAATTAATTGATTAATTCTTTTAATCAGTTAATTCTTAAAAATTAATTATTAATTAGATTTAATTAATTTAAAATTCAGTTTAATTATTTTCAAGCCTGATTTATTATTTAAAAATAGTTTGAGCATTTAAAGAGTGTTAATTAATTTTATATTAATTGATTTAATTACTTTTAAATACTTATAATGGGATTAAAAATCCGATTTTTGATTTAAAAATTATGTGTGACTTATTTAAATTCAAATAAGCCTCGAATATTGTTTTAAAAATATTTATAAGTGCTATATGGTTTATATGAGTCGATTAATGTGTGTTAATAGTCCGTAAATGCCCGTACGAGGGCTAATGTTTGAGTTTTAATTACCGTAAAATTAGACCGGGCGTCCGATAAGTACCCGGTTACTTGTTTAAATGTGATAATGATTATGATTGTGTGTCGAGGATAGAATGAGGATAGTTAGACTTACTGTTATAAGTTGTTTATTATAGAATCGAGTTCTCGGAGCAAGGGAAAGGGGAAAGTAGAGTGAACGAGATAGAATCCCGTCAACGACGTAGACCAGGCAAGTATCTGTGCCTTTACTTGCGATAAATTGTTATTGTTTTCAATACTTAAATGATTGTTATTCCCAGAACAAATCAGATTATCAAATCTTCACCCCGTATTTGAATAACTGATTCCATTTCCTTGAATATTCCTAATTCCTTGATTAATCCACAATCATGTTGGTTATCGGAAACCTTCACCTTCAATTCATTTCATATTGAATACAACCATTGATTATTGACTACCACCGTTGATTATGGATGATAACCATTGTTGACTTTCTTAAATGAGTACGTTGTACCCTTGAAACCATTCCGAATCTATTTCTCGGACTTTCTTTGATATTGAATAGTTGAAGCTCTTTTGCAACTATTACACCCCGTTATTGTGTACTTATCTTGTTATGCATGTTATTGCTTATACCTTGTGATAGAATTGGCATGTTTTAAAATGAGACCAGTAATGGTCGGGCCATAATTATGGTCGTAATAACTTAAGGCCCAGATTGACCTAGGATCCAGTAGAGGACTTTGCTATAAGCAAGTCCGAGGTTGTTGTGTGACTGATCAGCAGCACAACCTTTGTATTTGAAAAATGTAGAAGTCCAATTCTGATTCCTCTTTCTTCAATAAGGATTGTTAAAAGCTTATGTTTGACTTGTGTATTGTTGATTCAGATAATTGAAATCTTTCCTTTCATTATGGAACTGTGATTGATATATATATCATGCTTGCTGAGCACATGTGGCTCATACTTGTTTTGTTTCTAACCCTATTCCAGTGAAGCGAGAGAATGAGCAGACACAACGCTAGTGACAGTTCTCCCGATGCTAGGAGACCACCCCGAGTGATTGTCATTGGACGGGTAGTTGTTTTATTTTGGAAGTTAGACTAGATATCTAGCTTTGTATATTAAGTGAGTAATAACTCTGAAAACTGGTTTGTAATAAATATGACTTAGAAGCTTGTTTCATGCCATAATCTGGATGCGGTCTTGGATAAGGGGTATTTTATGTCATTATATATTATACATGTGTTATATTCAGGTTTATATTGTGTTCCGTTGGTCGGGTGACTCCCCAAATCTGTACCCCGGGTTTGGAGGGGGTCACACTAAGGGTAGAGTACGTGGATTTTAAAACTTAGACCGGGAGTCAAATTAGTATTTTGTCCTGATTATACTGTGAGAAGCTGGAGGGTTCCAGGGACAGTTATATTTTAAAATGTTGATTAAATATTCCAATATATATATTATTGGATATTTAATGTGAGATATTTAAATAATATTATTATAAATATTATTTGAATATTTATTTAATTAAGTGAATATTAATTTGAATATTCACTTAAGTGGAATCTTATTGAATAATAATTCAACATTTATTATTTGAATAATTATTTAATTAAGTGAATATTATTTTGAATATTCACTTAAGTGGATTTATATTGAATAATAATTCAATATTTATTATTTGAATATTTATTAAATATTCCAAAAATGATTTAAAAATCATAGAACCTTATTTAAATATTACGTAAGGTTCCAATAGTTACTTAAAATATTTTCTGATCTCAAAAAGATTTATTTGATTATAGTAGGGGTTCCTAACTATTTTTATTGAATTATATCAAAGGTTGATTAAGGTTTTGGACTTATCAAAAGTTGGGAATCCATTCCAGGAAGTGAACATATGATTTCACTTGCCCCTTTCATTAAAACTGATATAGTTTGGGTTTCTGAATTATCAGAGCTAAAGATATTTTACAAAACTCCCAGGTCGTGATTTCGAAATGTTTTACTCGAGGATCGAGGTCAGTTGACAACGGTCAACCCACATTGTGACTTACTTCCGATATAATCAGGAAGTAAGGGTATTTTTACAAAACCTATCAACAAGCTTATGCTTGGGGGAAACGACATTTTCGCGTAAGTGGCCGAGTAACGCATGGTCCCGCAAATAAAAACTATTTTGCTGGCCTTGATGTCGCCAGGTGGAAATATAATAAGAGGATGGGTGACGCCAGTCCAGTGGAATCCGTTGGCAGGGAGCGAGTCCACTTGTGTGGCCTTGATGTCGCCATGTGGTTACTAAGATGTAAGAGGCCGAGTGACGCCGGTCCAACCTAAAAGCCCGTATGCGGCTAGGGTAATGACCTTTGGGATTATCCATCTACTAGTAGAGAATCTATGGTATGACGACTGATCATCGTATACCCGTGCGTAGCCCTGTACAACTCCCCATGTTTTTCCAAGGATTGGAATTTCAGAAATGTATTGGTAACTTTGGTTAAAAAAAAACCGGTTATGGATACTTGTTAATGATATTTTAACAAAGTACTATACCTCATACAGTAGTTGTACTGTATGGCCTGTTTTGACGAAAAGAATATTTGAACATATCGTTCTGTATATGAACGGAGTTTCAAAGGTTTTCAATTATGATATCAGCTTACATATATGATTATGATGCTATATCTTATTGTCGAGCTATAGTGCTCATTCTTGCTTCTTCTATATACCACAACACAATAGAGTCGAAAAGGCGTTCATTACTGATATTTTACAGTATTTTGAATAGTATGAGATATCTAAATAGATATGTGTGTATATATGTTGAGAAGGTATTTAAGATATACAGTATGTTGAACTGTATAGTATTTTGAATCAATGGATAGGCTTTAAGCCTTGATTCCAATGGTTAATAACTATTTTAAAAAAAAGATATATTTTAAGACTTGGTTATTATATTGATACCAAGGATTTCTAAATGATTCGCGAAGAGTATTTGAGTATGATTATAAGTCATACGGTATTTTGAACGGTATACTATTTTGGGGTCAAACCCTAGTAGTTTTTAAACATGGATCCTATATGGATTATTTACCCTAAAGGTTTGAAGATTTAAACTGGGATAGATTTCTTGCTGAGCGCTATTAGCTCATACTTGCTTTATTAAAACTTTCAGCATGAAGAAAACGTAGCCGATTCACCTCGTGTTACGAGAGCAAAGGGATGGAGAGACCACCCTTGAGTTAGTTCAGCAGGATGGATACTATCGGTGTGAGTAGAATAGTTGCAGACTGAATTAGTAAGAATTGTTTTCGAGTAGGTTTGTATTATTAAACCTTGTATAGAACAATGAGGTCTATTATTGTAACTTCAGGTAGAGGTTGTAAATAATAGATGAGATCCTGGATAGTACATTTGAGTTGTAATAACAAATGTTACTTTTGTTGCTAATTTCCAAGGCTATAACTTGTGTGTGTGTGCGTAAGTGATTGGGGTCTTTGGAGTTGTATTATTAGAATGTTGTAAGTAATGCAGGTATTGTATATTTGATGGAGCGTGACAACCCAGATTCCTGACCCCGGATCTGGGGGTGTTACAGAAATGGTATCAGAGAGTTAAGTTATAAACTTGGATATGAAGAGTGTTAAGAGTTATATCGAAGTGAGAGAATGACGCAAGGACTCATATAGAGTTCGTTAGGTGGACTACCGGAGGTAGTGCCATTGAGGATGTTAAGACTAAAGAGTTTAGTTGGGGACTTATCGGAGGACCGATAGGGCCGTTGAAGATCATCATAATGATGAGAAGGACATTTGGAATTGTACACGGATTATCAAAAACATTAAGATAAGACGCGGAGCAGAGTCTCGGTTGCAGTCGGGGTAAGGTCGGAATGGCCAATACCAATGGATAACTTGACTTAGTAAGAACCTAAGTGTTTGTAGTTCATCGTAGTTTGCCACGAGAAGGCAGCACATGCGAAGATTAAGACGTTTACAGTCCTTTACGCGATCCGAATTACTAAATTGCGTGGACTAGTTAAGGCATTATCTTGTGTATGAGGTCCAAGTCTTGGGAACAATGATTCCACCAGAGTTGGTGTCTTTTCCGTCGATGGGTATTTTGTTACCTAAGAAGGAGACTGTTGCGTACATGTAGTACCAGAACGTTATCGTGAGACGAACGCGCTAAATCGCATCGCGAGTATATTTCGTACGATAGGCCATGATGGCTCAACTCAGAAATCAAAGATATGAAGAATGAATAGCGTGATTCTAATAAAGACACGTATGGTTGCAACGAGCAATGCGACAATCTCAGGACCTATGAGGAACGAGACCTATGGTGGCCTGGGGTTGGATTCGTTTGATACGACTAGTGTTAAGAAATTACATATACGCTAATGGACCTCCATATTTTGTGGATGTGTTGATGCGGTCGTAAGAGGCCCGAGCTCGGAACGACTATCGGGGAATGACGAATATGTTTCTAACTCTCGACCTATCTAAGGACTTGTACAATTTTGAGGTACCGTTGGTTAGTACCCTAAGCCATAAAGGCAGAAAGATAAGATCATCCTCGTACGGGTGATGATAGAACTTACGATGACCATTGACTTTTTGGTATCTACTTGCTGGTGCACTACTCAATCTAAAACTATTCATACCCTTGTTACCTTGAATAGTTCTTGTTAGGTAACCCTTCTAATTTCCTACTTCAACTTGGGATGCAACCAACAACTGTTAAATATTCATTTTATTTATTTTCTTTCTTCATACTTGGACTCCTTAGTCGAGTTCATAAATATCTAGCTCTGTATTTAAAACATAGATGATGTATATTTCAGAGATTACTCGTGAATTCTTTTCTTCCATTAAGAAGAGATTTGCACATCAGACGTTGAAATCATGGAAAGGATATCAATTTGACATTGATAGTCCGAATTCAATTCTATCGGAGAATTTGACAAAGTTTATGTACGGAGACACCTTGAGGTGGACCGTTTCACTGATGAAAAATGTTTGGTGGGAGGTTATCGATTGTTCCTATACCAAGAACCATCTATTCAGACCTTATATTCTATTCAAGGGTTATAATTACCTTGTTCGTCCCAAACTTATTTACACTTCTTTCAATTCATTATCCGAGTAGTCAAAAGGTTGTTTTCTTTCTTTCTTTGGCTACGATGTCGAGATTTTGCACTAGTAGATTGAAACTGGCTAATTGTATGTGCCATTATGAGTGACTAGTTAATTGTTCTAACTAGTTGAAATTTTAATGATATGATAAAAATCTAGCTAATCATCCTAGCTAGATGTTGCCTCCCAAACGAATCGAACTAGGAAATTTTGTTCAACTAGTTGTTAAAATTTTCTTGAAGTGAACTAGTTATTGTTTCACTAAGTTCCACTTTCGGTCGAATTTATTTAAGTAAGTTCACAATGCATTTTATATGCATTGAATTGTGATGTTGAAATTTCCAAATGATAATTGATTGAGACCTAATAAGGTCATCCATTCGACGAGAATTCTTACAAAGATTTTATAAAACATTTCGTTGCTTGAAGTATTCTTGGTACCATGCAAGTATTTTCCTTAGTATTTGGAAAAAGAGAGTGTTGAAGCTTAGAGCTAAAACAAATGAGCCCGATAAATTATGAATCGAAGTTTACGGAAATTGCCAAGGTTTGTTTCGCATGATGCGAATTCAGAATAACGGAGTGTTCGAAACGACTGATTGTGTTACCTTGGCTAATGAAACGACTGTGATAGAAATGGAAGCAAAGTGGACGAGAATGAAATGGGCATAAAGAAAATAGAGTATGAAACGCGAATAAATTGAGAAAGAAAGAAAGTAAGAATTCAGATTGTTGGACGAGGGAACGATTGACCTCCAAGGATGTGAAACTTGTTTAGCGACTGTGATGGATACGAAACGGGAAGTACCTAGTGTACAGAATATCCCCGTGGTTAACGAATTCGAGGATGTATTTCCAAGAAGATCTTCCGGGGTTACCACCCCGATAGAGAAATAAAGTCTGCTATAGAATTAGCTCCAAGAACGGTGCCAGTTTTGAAGGCCCCGTACCGACTAGCTCCAGTCAAGATGAAGAAATTAGTCGCTCAATTGTAGGAATTGTTAGGGAAGGAATGATAAGACCAAGTGTGTCACTGTGGGATGCACCAGTGTTATGTGGTGAAGAAAAAGGACGGCAGCATGAGGCTGTGCATAAATTATCGAAAGCTGAATAGGCTAACTGTTAAGAATGAATACCCCTTCCAAGGATCGGTGATTGGATCGATCGGCTGCATGATGTAGTTAAATTATCGAAGATTGATTGAGAACTGGATACCACCAGTTGAATATTAAACCTGAGGACGTACCCAAGACTGCGTTTCACACTAGGTATGGACACTAAGAGTTTTTAGTAATGTCGTTCGGGCTAACGAATGCCCCTGCAACTTTCATGGACTTGATGAATCGAGTTTTCAAGAAATATTTGGATAAGTGTTAGTGACATCGGCAATATTGTGGTTTACCTCAAAGACCGAGGGAGAACATGCAAAACATTTGAGGATAGTGTTAGAGACACTAAGAAGGGAAAAGTTATATGCCAAGTTCTCAAAGTGCGAGTTTTGGCTAAAGGAAGTGCAATTTTAGGACATGTGGTCAACAATGAAGGAGTGCTGGTTGACCCTGCTAAGATAAAAGTTGCTTCGAACGGGTAAAGACCAACCACACCAACCGAGGTGAGAAATTTTGTGGGTTTAGCCGGATATTACCGGAGATGTGTACAAGATTTCGCTGAAAAAGCAGCCCCACTGACCCGACTACTCGAAAGACTGAAAAGTTGAATGGATCGAGAAATGTGAGAAAAGTTTCTAGGAATTAAAGAAGAGACTAGTCACCGCCCTGTGCTGGTACTGCCAGACGGGAAGGGAGATTTTGTGGTCTATAGCGACGCATCACATAAAGGATTAGGGTGTGTGCTTATGCAGCACGGAAAGGTAATTGCGTATGCATCCAGACAATTAAAGGAATATGAATTTAGATACCCTACACATGACTTAGAATTGGCAGCGATAGTTTTTGCTTTAAAGTTTTGGAGGCACTAATGGTATGGAAAGAAGTGCGAGACTTATACAAATCATAAGATCATTAGATACACTTTCCCAAAAAGAACTTACCATAAGAATTGAAAAGATAGCTAAAGCTAATCAGGGATTATGACGGTGGGATTCTTTACCACCTAGGGAAGGCCAATGTAGTGGCCGATGCCCTCAGTCTGAGAGACTTAAGATGATAACATCGTCGGATAAAGTTAATCCAAGGATTTGAGAAAATGGAAATTGAGGTTGAAATAACCGGAAATGGTACTGAGAGACTATTTGAGATTGCAATGCAACCGGAATTGCTACAGAAGATCAGGTTATGTCAAGAGCAAATTACGAGTAAAGGTATAAAGTCAATGTTGGAAAAAAAACATTAAAGACGGAGAAAGAATGATAAAGGAATCATAAGGTATATATATTTTTTTTTACCAAGTTGGGATTCCAAATGTTCAAGAAATGAAAGGATGCTAATTTTTCAGAAGGACTAATAAGAGGATCTGAAAGAATGAAGTTGAAGTTAAGAGTACACCAATGATTATTTAAAAGTCCTGATTGAGCCTGAATAAATTAAGGAATAAAGATCTGTCCTAGAGATACAACTACACCGAGAGTACAAAAAGGTAAAGAAAGTTAAGGAAATGTTATAGGTGGTCGGATAAATAAAAGGATTTATCGATTGGTAAACAAATTTTGGATATGTCAGAAAATGAAGGCAGAACAAAGACCTAGTTGACTATCACAACCTATGGAGATTCCTGATTAGGAATGTAAGTTACTATAATGGATTTTGTGATAGGATCAACAAGAATCAAGTCGGACTATGACGTCAATTGAGTTATAATTGATGGATTAAATGAGTCTACTCATATGTTTTTTTTCGAGAGATCTTCAATCGAAGAGTTATGAAGGAGATAGTTGGGTAACGTGGAGTACCAGTCACCATCGTGTCAGATAAGAACTAATGATTGAACTCCCGATTCGGGAAGAGTTTTCCAAACATGTTTGGCAACGAGTTTGAGTGCGAGCACTACGTAGGATCCGCAGACCGACGGGCCGACCGAAAGAAACATTTCAGAGAACCGAAGTTACGATAAGCGTTGTACCGCCGATTGCAAGAATAATCGGATGTTGATAGAAAGTGTGTGTATAAAAGTACAACCAGAATTGGCTTATATAGAGCGCCCGGTAGATAACGCAGACCGGAATGAGTAAGACTGGTAATGAAACCAGAGGGTTGAAGAGTCAACCTGGAAACTGAAGATTTCTATATTAGAAAAGTAACCTCGGCTATTTTCTTAGATTCCAGGACGAAATCCTTTTAAGAAGGGGAGACGGTAATAACCCAAATTTTGGACTTAGTTAAATTTTTTTGATGAATAGTGAATTTGCTGATGCAAAATATTTTTAGACCACACTATGTGGGATACATGAAATGAATGTTTCCAAGTTATATTAGTAATGTATACGGAGAATAAGTGAATGTAAACGCGATCAGAATCGGGAGATTCCAACTTTAAATTTTGAGCACTATTCATCGGACAATTAAGGATGTATTGATTTGATCGTTTTGAGAAAGTATGTAGAATGAGAAATCCATGATCATATCTTAAGCCAAGGTGAGGAATCTAGTATCATATATTAAGCCAAGGTAATGGAAAGATCAAAGAAGTATCCCTAGCATTGGTACAGAGAAACGTTTTTAAAATCACTTGAACCTATCGCGAAATAGAAGCGTAACAAATTATGGATTAAACCCTAACCGAAGGGGAAGTATCATATAAGATCATCAAGTGCAACATATAAGAGGATTGACGACACAAATTATGACATAAGCATGATGCAGGAGGATGACATAGGTGTGACAAAGTGATGACAAGGTGATGAATCACCACCTTGTCACCACTTTCACCACAAACCACAAGCTAAATGACATGTGTCTTGGATGACAAAATCAATTATAAACCACACAAATTGGATGCATCCATTTAGCATCATTTTGAAAAAAGAAAAGAAAGAAAAGAAAAATCAAGCAAATATCCTCCCCATCTTCATCAAACATTCGGCCAACACCATGCTTTCAAATCCTTAAATAATTTACTACCACTTCCACTTCTCCAAAAATTGCAAGGATGGATTCTAAAGCTTCCATATTTCCAAATTAAGGTAACCTCTCAATCCTAGCTTCATCCATGGATGGTATCATGTTCAAATCTTGATTACAAGATGAGCATGAATAGTGTTTTGGAATAGTAACTTATGATTTTCTCGATTGTTCTTGAAGATTAAGGCTTGTTAAGGTTGTTTAAGGATCAAGCAAGGATATATAAGCTCTTGATAGTCCTTACCAAGCATCAAGGAAGGTATAAACATCTCAAACCTTTAGTTATAATTCGATTTTTATGATTAGTTTGATGATAGTTTGAGATAGTTTGGATTAAAGGTTGAATCCTTGGTTATAATGATTGTTTAGTGATTAAATTGATGGTTGAACTAGTAAATGTTTGAATGGACTTGTTGGTTAAAGATCATGGGTTAGTTTAGATGATGAATGAGAAGTATTGATGATTGGTTGATGTTATTAGATTGATTTGAGTGTTTTAAACACGGGATTCACGTTTAAGCGTCGTTACCATGACGGATTTTCCTTAGAAAGATTTGTCAGAGACCACGGCTACCTTGTAGACTTAACAATGAGGTTTTCTGACCATGATCATGTAGGCTCTGTTTTGTAGTTTATTTTGGCGAAAGAATCGTATCGTTTCGATTTACGGTTTAGGAGAAACATCCGTTTTAGTGAAAGCAGTTTTGGATAATTAAGTAGTTCACTATATGAACTTTGAGCTTGTGATCAAACCCCTTAAAAATGGAATTGGGTCATGATATTAAAATGGATACTAGCATGGACAGTTAGGAAGGGAACCGAGAAGGTTTCGTGTTAAAAAGAAAACTTTTGACTTAAGAGTTTACGGAATGTCATGAGGTTATAAGTGACCAAGAGCAAGACATTTGATGTTCGTTAATAGAACGTTAGTGCTTAAGTTAAATGCACTTTAAATGATTAAGCCAGGGGACTGATCGAGTATTTCCTTGTTTATAGATTTTCCGGCAAGTTCTCGAACCCATAACAACCAAGGACCCGAGGCAAGTTTTCTCATCCCATGCTGTTTTCCATTACTTATACTGATGATGCATATGCATATGATAGATGCATGCTTTCAAACCTTACATCGTATATAGATGTGATGGTATTAAAAATGTTGAGATGTAATATATGCATATGATAGATGCATGCTTTCAAACCTTACATCGTATATAAATGTGATGGTATTAAAAATGTTGAGATGTAATATATGCACATGATAGATGCATGTTTTCAAACCCTACATCATATAAGTGATGCTTTTGTGATTAATGATGTGAAAAGAGTTATAACTGATTATGCTATGGTAAAAAGCTTTGTGATATATAAGGGTTTATATGCTATGTAAATATTAGATATAAACCGAGGTGTTATAGAGGCTCTAAGGGTAGAGCGCTCGTACGTGGATTTTAAAACTTAGACCGGGAGTCAAATTAGTATTTTGTCCTGATTATACTGTGAGAAGCTGGAGGGTTCCAGGGACAGTTATATTTTAAAATGTTGATTAAATATTCCAATATATATATTATTGGATATTTAATGTGAGATATTTAAATAATATTATTATAAATATTATTTGAATATTTATTTAATTAAGTGAATATTAATTTGAATATTCACTTAAGTGGAATCTTATTGAATAATAATTCAACATTTATTATTTGAATAATTATTTAATTAAGTGAATATTATTTTGAATATTCACTTAAGTGGATTTATATTGAATAATAATTCAATATTTATTATTTGAATATTTATTAAATATTCCAAAAATGATTTAAAAATCATAGAACCTTATTTAAATATTACGTAAGGTTCCAATAGTTACTTAAAATATTTTCTGATCTCAAAAAGATTTATTTGATTATAGTAGGGGTTCCCAACTATTTTTATTGAATTATCTCAAAGGTTGATTAAGGTTTTGGACTTATCAAAAGTTGGGAATCCATTCCAGGAAGTGAACATATGATTTCACTTGCCCCTTTCATTAAAAGTGATATAGTTTGGGTTTCTGAATTATCAGAGCTAAAGATATTTTACAAAACTCCCAGGTCGTGATTTCGAAATGTTTTACTCGAGGATCGAGGTCAGTTGACAACGGTCAACCCACATTGTGACTTACTTCCGATATAATCAGGAAGTAAGGGTATTTTTACAAAACCTATCAACAAGCTTATGCTTGGGGGAAACGACATTTTCGCGTAAGTGGCCGAGTAACGCATGGTCCCGCAAATAAAAACTATTTTGCTAATCTTGATGTCGCCAGGTGGAAATATAATAAGAGGCTGGGTGACGCCAGTCCAGTGGAATCCGTTGGCAGGGAGCGGGTCCACTTGTGTGGCTTTGATGTCGCCATGTGGTTACTAAGATGTAAGAGGCCGAGTGACGCCGGTCCAACCTAAAAGCCCATATGCGGCTAGGGTAATGACCTTCGGGATTATCCATCTACTAGTAGAGAATCTATGGTATGACGACTGATCATCGTATACCAGTGCGTAGCCCTGTACAACTCCCCATGTTTTTCCAAGGATTGGAATTTCAGAAATGTATTGGTAACTTTGGTTAAAAAAAACCGGTTACGGATACTTGTTAATGATATTTTAACAAAGTACTATACCTCATACAGTAGTTGTACTGTATGGCCTGTTTTGACGAAAAGAATATTTAAACATATCGTTCTGTATATGAACGGAGTTTCAAAGGTTTTCAATTATAATATCAGCTTACATATATGATTATGATGCTATATCTTATTGTCGAGCTATAGTGCTCATTCTTGCTTCTTCTATATACCACAACACAATAGAGTCGAAAAGGCGTTCATTACTGATAGTTTACAGTATTTTGAACAGTATGAGATATCTAAATAGATATGTGTGTATATATGTTGAGAAGGTATTTAAGATATACAGTATGTTGAACTGTATAGTATTTTGAATCAATGGATAGGCTTTAAGCCTTGATTCCAATGGTTAATATCTATTTTTTTTAAAAAGATATGTTTTAAGACTTGGTTATTATATTGATACCAAGGATTTCTAAATGATTCGCGAAGAGTATTTGAGTATGATTATAAGTCATACGGTATTTTGAACGGTATACTATTTTGGGGTCAAATCCTAGTAGTTTTTAAACATGGATCCTATATGGATTATCCAAATACTTCTTGAAAACTCAATTCATCAAGTCCATAAAAGCTACAAGGGCATTCGTTAGCCCATCGACATCACTAAAAACTCGTAGTGTCCATACCTGGTGCGGAACGCAGTCTTGGGTACGTCCTCAGGTTTAATATTCAACTGGTGGTATACAGTTCTCAAGTCAATCTTTGAGGATTTAACTACACCATGCAGCCGATCGAACAAATCACCGATCCTTGGCAGGGGTATTCATTCTTAATAGTTAGCCTATTTAGCTCTCGATAGTCTATGCACAGCCTCATGCTGCCGTCCTTTTTCTTCACCAATTACACTGGTGCATCCCACGGTGACACACTTGGTCTTATCATTCCTTTATCTAACAATTCCTACCATTGAGCGGCTAATTCCTTCATATCTTTGATTTCTGAGTTGAGCCATAATGGCCTATCGTACGAAACGTACTCGCGATGCAATTTAGCACGTTCGTCTCACGATAACGTTTGGGTGCTACATGTACGAAAAAGTCTTCTTCTTAGGTAACAAAATACCATCGACGGAAAAGACACCAACTCTGGTGGAATCATTGTTCTCAAGGTTTGGACTCCATACACAAGATAATGCCTTAACTAGTCCACGTAATTTAGTAATCCGGATCGCGTAAAGGACTGTAAACGTCTTGATCTTCACATGTGCTGCCTTCTCGTGGGCAAACTACGATGAACTACAAACACTTAGGTTCTTACTAAGTCAAGTTATCCATTGGTATTGGCCATTCCGACCTTACCCCAATTGCAACTGAGACTCTGCTCCATATCTTATCTTAATGTCCTTGATAATCCGTGTACAATTCTAGACGTTCGTCTCATCATTATGATGGTCTTCAACGATCCTATTGATCCTCCAATAAGTCTTTTACTAAACTCTTTAACCTTGACATCCTCAATGGCACTACCTCCGGTAGTCCACTTAACGAACTCTATATGAGTCCTCACGTTATTCGCTTACTTAGATATAACTCCTAACACTCTCATATCCAAGTTTATAACTTATTGCTCTGATACCATTTCTGTAACACCCCCAGATCCGGGGTCATGAATCTGGGTTGTCACGCTCCATCAATCATACAATACCTGTATCACATACCATATTCTAATAATACAACTCCAAAGACCCCAATCACTTACGCACACACACACAAGTTATAGCCTTGGAAATGAGCAACAATAAGTAACACTTGTTATTACAAACCAAATGTACTATCCAGGATCACATCTATTATTCACAACCTCTACCTGAAGTTAAAATAATAGACCTCACAATTTTATACAAGGTTCCATAAGGAAAACCTACTCGAAAACAATTCTCACTAATTCAATCTGCAACTGTTCTGCTAACTCCGACAGTATCCATCCTGCTGAACTAACTCAATGGTGGTCTCTCCATTCCCTTGCTCTCGTAATACGGGGTGAATCGACAATGTTTTCTTCATGCTGAAAGTTTTAATAAAGCAAGAATGAGCTAATAGCACTCATCAAGAAATCTATCCCAGTTTAAATCTTTAAACCTTTAAGGTAGATAATCCATATAGGATCAAAGTTTTAACACTACTAGGGTTTGTCCCCAAAATAGTATCCCGTTCAAAATTCTGTATGACTTATACTCATACTCAAATACTTTTCGTAAATCATTTAGAAGTCCTTGGTATCGATATAATGACCAAGACTCAAAACATATCTTTTTAAAAATAGATATTAATATTGGAATCAAGGCTTAAAGCCTATCCATTGATTCAAAATACTAGACAGTTCAATATACTGTATATCTTAAATACCTTCTCAACATATATACACGCATATCTATTTAGATATCTCATACTATTCAAAATACTATAAAATATCAGTAATGAACACCTTTTTGACTCTGTTGTGTTGTGATATATAAAAACAAGAATGAGCACTAAAGCTCAACAATAATATATAGCAGCACAATCATATATGTAGCTGATATCATAATTGCAATATTTTAAAACTTCATTCGTATACAGAATGATATATTTAAATCTTCTTTTCATCAAATCATTCCATACAGTTCAAATACTGTACACAGAACATCATTGTTTAATTATTGTCACATTATCGGTAACTCAGCACCTAGGCTTTCGTTACAATGTGCAGAACAATTCCAAATGGAAGAAGGGGACATTCTGGAACACCCGATACACGGTGATCAGCCGCTGTATCGTAACATAACTTCTCTACTAGTAGAAGGACAATTTCCTATTCGGTTATCACCCTGGCCGAATTCGGGCCCATTGTGCTATAAGGTCACTACATCGGCACCTGTTTCATTACCGTATAAGCCTTTGCACGCAAGGTCACTACCTCGGCGCTTGTTTCATCACCGGGTAAGCCTTGATAATTATGGTCACTACCCAGGCACCTGTTTTATTGTCATTGTTCGCACAAAATCACGCAAGCGTACGCGGTCAACAAGTAATATATGAAAGTAGAGTTCGTTCCCACAGAGACTGCTTTGGTTACTATAGTTATGCACTTATGCAACAATGTATGGCTATTGTTCAATGCTAAGACAAGTATCAAGTTGTGTTTTGATTAACTAAATTATCTAAACAAATTACCAAGACTATATTAAACTAAAGATTGTTGTTGAATTACTTATGAGAATAAAACATGGGATCCTAACTTCATTAAATACTTCATCTAGAGTCTTTTGTCTTTAATCAATGCATGTGACGGTTGTGACAACTAATCAGATAACACGAAATCAGTACACGCTACCTTTCAGTATACGTATACCATACCACTCAAACATCCACAAAATAGATAGAAGTTGGGCAGACACCAATTATGCTTAGACCCTATATGTCTATAAGATTTGAAAACATAACGGTTTAATGAGCAAGTTATCCATTCAGATTACATAGGGCAGGTAAGATGGTTAAAATTACCTACGAATCATGCATGACAAACATACATAAACATATGCTAGCATGGCAAGTTCTAAACCTCTATATCCACTTTCGCAATCAATAGAGATTAACAAACAACTTAGATGTTTGCTACGCATCCAAGAAGAATAAGCACAACCAAACTAGGATATCAATTAGCCATCACACACACACATCTTTAAAACAATTAACTACTAAAATCCATAAATAAATCCGTTAGAATCCCACGACAACGATTAGTTCATAATCGAACCTTTCATCATCGTGGGTTCTGATGAAAACATGATACTAATAAGTCTAGAATACTGAATAAAAGTGCTAAGGTTTATGAAAGAACAAACGAGAATCCAAAGTATCGCCTAATTAGAAGAATACAAAGATAAATTGAAAAGTAGATCTTCGTAATCAGCCGTCTTCTTGTTCTCCTCATCGGTGGATGGATAAGTATGTATATATGACAATGTATCTCGTAAAAATCGTCCACCAATAGTTTATATAGGCCATAGAGTTGACTGGCCATCTGCTGTTTCCTTTTCTGAGTAGAAGTTGCCTTTTTCCAGAATGTTTCAGGGGTGGGCGCGCCTGTAGGGCGCGGGCGCGCTTGAAAGGGACTTCACCTAGGGCGCGGGCGCGCTTGGAAGGGGTGGGCACGCCTGACCTTCTGTCAATTTATTCCTTTTGCTTTTTCCTTGACAATTCATGCTCTCTTCAACTCCGCAACCTCTTGGCTTCTTCAACAATGATCAAATAGCACCACATAACCCTAGAAACTTCACCACACTGCTGACAAAGCCACCCTGCATACACTAACACAAAACACATCAAAAACACCATGTACTTGAGAACAAACGATCAATTTAAGCCGATTTAGGGTGTTCCAAGTAGATATGAAATCCACTTATCACACCCCCCAAACTTAAACCGATGTTTGTCCTCAAGCATAAACAGACTCACTACATATATATAATACAATGCTTGAATGCAACTAATATGAAAATGCAAATGATCCCCTAAAACTAACCATAACCAATCAACAAGCCAACATCTCAAGGAATGCAATCTTTCAAACAGAGTTCGAACAAATCCCCTTATACTAACAAACAAGCACAGAAACGTGTGTGTGTGCAATGCTCATCAATATACTCCCAAACTAAACCAAGACCATATCCTATTCTTCACCAAAACAACCACAAGCTTATAAACAGAATGAACTCTAGACACAAGAAACCACTTAAAGACACCTCAGACCACTTTAGCTAGACAGGAATTCATGCCTTATTTCGACACACATGCTTATTTGACCGTGCAATGGTTGAGACCCCAAAAGGCTTATACAATAATACCCATGTAGCGAGCGTTAGGTTAGTGGATCCCAGACCGGAAAAGTCTTAGGTCACTAGGCACAAAGTCCCCTAGAACTTAATTGCTCGAGTATTAAAGAGCTCAACCTGATCAATTTTGCATAAACACAACTAATACAACTTTTTTTTTTCAATTTCTTTTTTTTTCTTTTTTTTTTCAATTTCGGAATGAGTGTGCTTTGATTTTTCTCATCCCACCCTAGACTACTCATCTTTTCAATGAGCCGGCTACTAGCCATTTGACACCTAGCCTTATTGACAACTAGCATGAAATCCCTGTTTCCCCCCAAACTTAGACTTAAGTGCTTTTTTGAATTTCAAGAGAATAGAAGACATTCTGAATATAAGCAAGTGATTAAATTCTAACATCCAAACAAACATGGTATGATCAAATTCAAAAGCAACCAATGAGACTTATGAAATTATTTTGTTTCTGGCATGCAAGTCAATTCATATGAACTTAATCAACCCTCTATCTATCACTACCACATTCCCATCAACATCGACTCACCAACCAAGAAATAGCCAAGTCCTACGGGATCATAAAATATGCATGCTATGCAAATGCAACTAAATGAACTCACATAATAGATATAAACACTAATGCAAATAGAATGCTCTATATGACAAAAACATGCAAAGATATGAATGAACTAACTACATATGCAATATGAAACCTATATGACACACACACACACACTAACCTTCCCTAATTACCACCCCCAAACTTACAATATTCAATGTCCTCATTGAAGGTAATAAAAAGGAAAGATGCAGAGAATACCTAATCATCAGCAGGACCACCCTCCTCGGGTGGTGTATCCGGTGGTGGATTAACAGAATCAACTCCAAAATCAGGCCAAGCAATACCAACTCCAGTGGCTCTAAAAGTAGTACCCAAAGGACCTATCAACTTCACTCTGAATCCCAGATGGATCCTAGGGGGAAACAACACAAACCTTTTTTTTTCTGTGAATAGTAACCCCTGTGTGGGCGCGCTCATCCAGGCGCGGGCGCGCTCTGCTACTGTTCATGATTTTTTTTTTAAACACAGAATACTAATACTACATATTCGCGTGGGTTGCCTCCCACGAAGCGCTTGTTTTACGCCAATAGCTTGATGTGATACCTAACTCCTTAATCAGCTGAAACAAGAACCGCGGTCTCCACCTCGCGATTCACCCGTTCACCAAAATACGGTTTTAACCTCTGACCATTGACCTTGAATGCTTCATCCGATGACTTATCGAAAACTTCCACTGCACCATGTGGAAACACCGTTTTGACTGTAAACGGTCCCGACCACCTTGACTTGAGTTTACCAGGAAAAAGCTTGAGACAAGAGTTAAAAAGCAAAACTAGTTGGCCAGGAACAAAGGACTTTTGCACCAACTTCTTATCATGCCATCTCTTTACCTTCTCCTTGTATAACTTGTGATTTTCATAAACCTGTAGACGGAACTCATCCAACTCATTAATCTGAAGCATTCTTTTCTCACCAGCAGCTGACAAATCAAAGTTCAACTTCTTCAATGCCCAATATGCCTTGTACTCCAGCTCGGCAGGCAAATGACAAGCCTTACCATACACCAGCTGAAATGGTGACGTACCCAAAGGAGTCTTGTAATCTGTTCTATAAGCCCAAACAGCTTCATCAAGCTTCAACGACCAATCCTTCCTTGAAGGATTTACCACTTTCTCAAGAATCCGCTTGATCTCCCTGTTAGAAACTTCGGCTTGGCCATTTGTCTGAGGGTGATATGCAGTAGCAACATGATGATTGATATTATACCTAGCCATCAAGGCTGTGAACTTACGGTTGCAAAAGTGCGTACCCTCATCACTGATGATTACCCTTGGAGTTCTGAAACGCGTGAAGATTTGCGTATGCAGAAAATTCAGCACCACTTTAGCATCATTGGTCGGTAAAGCCTTTACCTCGACCCATTTAGACACGTAATCCACTGCTAATAGTATGTACTGATTATTGCAAGACGAAACAAACGGTCCCATGAAATAGATTCCCCACACATCGAAAATCTCCACTTCAAGCAGCATATTAAGAGGCATCTCATTCCTCCTAGAGATATTACCAACCCTTTGGCATCGATCACATCTCAACACAAACTGATGAGAATCTTTAAACAGAGTCGGCCAGTAGAATCCTGCCTGAAGTACTCGAGTAGCTGTCTTCTCTCCACCATAATGACCTCCATAAGTGGTGGAATGGTAATCTCGCAAAACACCCTCAGTTTCACTATAAGGAATGCATCTCCTTATCATTTGATCAGCTCCCTGTCTAAATAAAAATGGCTCGTCCCAACGGTACCACTTCACATCATGCAGAAACTTCTTCCTTTGAGCATAAGAAAATTCAGCCGAGATGACATTACTCACAAGATAGTTCACAATATCTGCAAACCATGGTTCTTCATCTTGCACCCCAAAAAGTTGCTCATCAGGAAAAAATTCATTGATAAGAGTCTTATCCCCTGCATACTTATCGTGGTCTTCCAAACGAGACAAATGATCAGCCACCTGGTTTTCTGTACCCTTCCTGTCTTTAATCTCCAAATCAAACTCTTGCAGCAAAAGAACCCAACGAATCAACCGAGGCTTTGAATCTTTCTTAGAAATTAGATAACGAATGGCTGCATGATCAGTATAAACTACTACCTTCGTCCCAAGCAAATACGACCTGAATTTCTCGAAACTGTAGACAATTGCCAAGAGCTCCTTCTCTGTAGTAGTGTAATTCAGCTGCGCATCGTTGAGAGTTTTGCTAGCATATTAAATCACATGAAACACCTTGTTCTTCCTTTGCCCAAGAACAGCTCCCACTGTATAGTCACTAGCATCACACATCAACTCAAAAGGTTCGTCCCAGTCAGGTGCAGTGATAATAGGTGTAGTAGTCAACTTCTTCTTCAAGAGCTCGAAAGCAGCTAAGCAATATTCATCAAACTTGAAAGGAACATCCTTTTCCAACAAACTACATAAGGGTTTAGAGATTTTGGAGAAGTCTTGAATGAATCGTCGATAAAAACCCGCATGACCAAGAAAACTGCGAATTCCCTTAACTGAAATTGGTGGAGGAAGATTTTCAATTGTCTCCACTTTGGCCTTATCCACTTCAAGCCCCTTGCTAGAAACCTTATGCCCAAGAATGATTCCTTCTTGCACCATGAAGTGACATTTTTCCCAGTTGAGCACCAAATTGGTCTCAATACACCTTTTCAGCACCATGCCAAGATTCTGTAGGCACTGGTCATAAGAAGTTCCAAAAACTGAGAAGTCATCCATGAATACGTCCACATTAATGCCAATCGTATCTGAGAAAATAGCCATCATACACCTCTGAAAAGTTGCTGGAGCACCACAAAGTCCGAAAGAAACACGACGGAACGCAAAAGTGCCAAAAGGACATGTGAATGTGGTCTTCTCCTGATCCTCTGGAGAAATACAAATCTGATTGTAACCTGAATAACCATCCAGAAGGCAATAGAACTCATGACCAGCCAACCTGTCCAGCATCTGATCAATGAACGGAAGAGGGAAGTGATATTTTCTGGTGGCTTTATTCAGCTTTCGGTAGTCCATGCAAATTCTCCACCCTATAACTGTACGAGTAGGGATGAGCTCATTATTCTCGTTTGTAACTACTGTCATGCCTCTTTTCTTAGGCACACATTGCACCGGACTCACCCAAGAACTGTCTGAAATAGGATAGATAATGCATGCATCTAGCCACTTAAGAATTTCTTTCTTCACCACCTCTTTCATGATAGGATTGAGCCTTCTTTGAGGATCCACAGTTGGTTTACTTCCTGGTTCAAGCAGAATCTTATGCATGCAATACGAAGGGCTGATTCCCTTGATATCCGCTATGGTCCAACCAATTGCTCATTTGAACTCTCTCAGAATTCGCAAAAGTTTTTCTTCTTCACTACCTGACAAGTTAGATGCAATAATCACAGGTAAAGTAGATGCATCACCTAAGAAAGCATACCTCAAGTGCTCCGGTAGTGGTTTAAGTTCAAGAGTAGGAGCTTCTTCAATCGATGGCTTGAGACGCTCCTGAGATTTTTTAAGCTCAGCTATGCCAAGAGAATCAAATGGCATATCAATCTTCCTTTTCCACGGAGAGGCATTTAAGTACTGCAGTTGCTCTTCTCTTTCTTTGTCTTCAGTATCAGAATCCCCTATCAGTACCTTCTCCAAGGTATCTGACTTAAGCAATTGCTCGATCTCCGTGTAAACTGCAGACTCAACCAAGTCGACTGAAAAACACTCTTCATCCTCTGTAGGAAACTTCATTGCATTGAACACACTGAAGGTGACATTCTGGTCATGTACCCTCATTGTAAGTTCTCCTTTTTGCACATCAATCAAAGTCCGGCCTGTAGCCAAGAACGGTCTTCCCAAGATAATAGGAATCTTCTTGTCTTCCTCAAAGTCCAGAATAACAAAATCAGCAGGAAAGATAAGCTTATCCACTCTAACCAAAACATCCTCCACTATGCCCCTTGGATATGTGATCGACCGATCAGCCAGCTGTAAGGATATGTTTGTAGGTTTAGGCTCAGGCAGCCCAAGTTGCATGAAGACAGACAACGTCATCAGATTAATACTGGCTCCCAAGTTGCACAAGCACTTGTTGAAAGATAGATTACCGATAGTGCACGGTATGGTGAAACTCCCTGGATCCTTGAGTTTAGGAGGTAACTTCTGCTGTAGGATAGCACTGCACTCTTCAGTTAGAGCAATGGTTTCCAACTCCTCGAGCTTCAACTTCCGAGATAGAATACCCTTCATGAACTTCGCGTAGCTCGGCATTTGTTCTAGAGCTTCCGCAAAAGGTATATTGATATGCAACTTCTTGAAAACCTCCAGAAATTTAGCAAACTGCTTGTCCAACTTCTGCTTTTGAAGATGTTTAGGGAATGGCGGAGGAGGATAGACCTCCTTGATCTCTGTATTCTGCTTCAGAACAAATTTCTCAGTCGAATGGTCACGCTTTTCCGCTTCGTTTCCCCCCAAACTAGCTTTTTCCTCTTTTTTTCACTTTCTGGCAGAACCTCAGGCGCGGGCGCGCTCCCTAGGGCGTGGGCGCACTCCACCTTCTGCTGGGAATCCAAAATTTTTTCGTTTTCTGCTTTTTCTGAGTTCTGGTCACTCGTAACCTTTCCAGAACGCAAGGTAACTGCTTTAACATGTTCCTTGACCTCTCTTTTGCCAGGATTAGCTTCCGTATCACTAGGGAGAGTTCCTTGTGGTCTATTCAGCAAGGCATTGGCAATCTGACCTATTTGATTCTCCAGAGTCTTGATGGAAACAACTTGGCTCTTGCACATTAGCCTCAATTCCTCCAATTCAGACTTTTCATTAGACGACTGACCAACGTTGCTTTGAGATGGTTGTTGAAAACCCGGTGGTTGATATGGTTGCCTTGGATCATACTGTTGCTGAAAACCAGAAGAGTTAAATGGTTTATCTCCGAATTGTTGACCTTGATACTGCTGATACGGCTGTTGTGGTTGTTGTTGATGGCCACCTTGATTGTTACTCCAACTGAAATTCGGATGGTTCCTGTTATTCGGATGATAGGCATTAGGCACTGGCTGTTGTGATCTCTGGAAATTGCTCACAAACTGCGCCGACTCATTAGATATGGCACATTGAGTCGTGTCATGAGCACCTGCACATAGCTCACAAACACTAGCCACCTGCTGAACTCCATAGTTAGACAGGGAATCCACCTTCATAGACAGAGCCTTTAGCTGAGCTGCTATTGCCGTAGCTGCATCCACTTCCAGAATTCCTGCTACCTTACCTTGTGATAACCTCTGAGTTGGATTCTGATATTCATTAGCAGCCATCATCTCAATAAGTTCATAAGCTTCATCATAGCTTTTAGCCCAAAGAGCTCCACCTGATGCCGCATCAAGCATTGGTCGAGATTGACCTCCCAGACCATTATAAAAACAGTTGATCACCATCCAGTCAGGCATTCCATGATGAGGACACTTCCTAAGCATCTCCTTGTAACGCTCCCAAGCCTCACATAAAGTTTCTCCAGAATGCTGTGCAAACTGAGTAAGAGCATTCCTGATTGCTGCTGTTTTAGCCATAGGGAAGAATTTAGTGAGAAACTTCTGAGAAAGATCCGCCCATGTAGTAATAGAACCTGCTGGTAGAGAGTGCAACCAGCCTTTAGCCTTATCCCTCAGAGAGAATGGGAAAAGTCTCAGCTTCACAACATCTTCTGACACTCCGTTGAACTTGAAGGTGTCGAAGATCTCAATGAAATCCCTAATATGCATATTAGGATCTTCCGTTGGAGCACCCCCAAACTGAACTGAATTCTGCACCATCTGAATCGTGCCAGGCTTGATTTCAAAAGTATTAGCTGCAATAGCCGGCCTGACAATGCTAGATTGAATGTCATTGATCTTCGGCTGAGAATAGTCCTTCAAAGCCTTCGTTTCTGCTACTGGTTCTCCCATAACTAGACTCAATTCAAGTTCTTCTTTCTGAGATTGAGAACGTGTTCGCATACACGCTCACTAGAATACCTGAAACTCACCAAAAAAGTAAAATTGATGAAAGAATAATCCGAGTCAGTGAACTTTAACGACCACTGATGACAAGCACATAAACTATATAAATAACACCGAGTGCCCGGCAGCGGCGCCAAAAACTTGTTCGTACAAAATCACGCAAGCGTACGCGGTCAACAAGTAATATATGAAAGTAGAGTTCGTTCCCACAAAGACTGCTTTGGTTACTATAGTTATGCACTTATGCAACAATGTATGGCTATTGTTCAATGCTAAGACAAGTATCAAGTTGTGTTTTGATTAACTAAATTATCTAAACAAATTACCAAGACTATATTAAACTAAAGATTGCTGTTGAATTACTTATGAGAATAAAACATGGGATCCTAACTTCATTAAATACTTCATCTAGAGTCTTTTGTCTTTAATCAATGCATGTGCCGGTTGTGACAACTAATCAGATAACACGAAATCAATACACGCTACCTTTCAGTATACGTATACCATACCACTCAAACATCCACAAAATAGATAGAAGTTGGGCAGACACCAATTATGCTTAGACCCTATATGTCTATAAGATTTGAAAACATAACGGTTTAATGAGCAAGTTATCCATTCAGATTACATAGGGCAGGTAAGATGGTTAAAATTACCTACGAATCATGCATGACAAACATACATAAACCTATGCTAGCATGGCAAGTTCTAAACCTCTATATCCACTTTCGCAATCAATAGAGATTAACAAACAACTTAGATGTTAGCTACGCATCCAAGAAGAATAAGCACAACCAAACTAGGATATCAATTAGCCATCACACACACATCTTTAAAACAATTAACTACTAAAATCCATAAATAAATCCCTTAGAATCCCACGACAACGATTAGTTCATAATCGAACCTTTCATCATCGTGGGTTCTGATGAAAAAATGATACTAATAAATCTAGAATACTGAATAAAAGTGCTAAGGTTTATGAAAGAACAAACGAGAATCCAAAGTATCGCCTAATTAGAAGAATACAAAGATAAATTGAAAAGTAGATCTTCGTAATCAGCCGTCTTCTTGTTCTCCTCACCGGTGGATGGATAAGTATGTATATATGACAATGTATCTCGTAAAAATCGTCCACCAATAGTTTATATAGGCCATAGAGTTGACTGGTCATCTGCTGTTTCCTTTTATGAGTAGAAGTTGCCTTTTTCCAGAATGTTTCAGGGGTGGGCGCGCCTGTAGGGCGCGGGCGCGCTTGAAAGGGACTTCACCTAGGGCACGGGCGCGCTTGGAAGGGGTGGGAACGCCTGACCTTCTGTCAATTTATTCCTTTTGCTTTTTCCTTGACAATTCATGCTCTCTTCAACTCCGCAACCTCTTGGCTTCTTCAACAATGATCAAATAGCACCACATAACCCTAGAAACTTCACCACACTGCTGACGAAGCAACCCTGCATACACTAACACAAAACACATCAAAAACACCATGTACTTGAGAACAAACGATCAATTTAAGCCGATTTAGGGTGTTCCAAGTAGATATGAAATCCACTTATCAGTCGTGTAAGCCCTTCCAGTCCCATGATGAATCCTATCCTTTATGTAACGCCCCAAATCCGGGGTCAAAGGATTTGGTCATCACACTGCATTCTCATTTCCAACAACCTGCTTCATATTAAATCAACTCAATAATAACATCTGCGACCCCTACTCTACCAAGAATCTTTAAAGGTTATAGTGCTAGAAACAAGAATCCAAAATTCCATTACATAAAATTTTTCTTCTTTACAACCATTCTCTTTACATACAATCTAAAACACTAGTATAACTTCGATAAGAAGTATACCAGGCAACAATATTACACAAAATAATATTCAATAGAAATCAACTTTATACAAAACCTATCACTAGCTCCAAATACTCTGGATCAAAACGTCTTTACGCTAATATCCTTTCCCTTCTCTGACCAGCTACGCGGACAATTCTCGCCAATGCACCTTCTTACTGAAAGGCTAAAATATATAAAGAAAACAAGTATGAGCGAAAGAATTGCTCAGCAGTGCATTATCAAGTATAATATGAAAAGTTTACAAAATAAGCTTTGGATTTTAAAATAAACAAGCTTTTGTTTTAAACATTTGTAATCTCTAAAATTCTCAAATCAAGTTTGGTAATTTACCACAATTTCTCATTCAGCTTCTCGCAACTGAATAGTTTAAAATACAAAAATATTTATATTGGTCATCGCGGTTACCCAAACAACAATAGCTACAATAGTATGTAGAAAATATGAAATAAATATAACTCATACGTCTTCAAGACCATAGCTTGTACAAAAATACTAGTTTTGAAGATAACAGATCTATTCACAACATCTTCTGAAACCAACAACTCTGGAAGGGTAGAATAATCAAGGAGTAAGAATGAGCAAACGCGCTCGGCCATGGAAATAAGAATGTACTTCAAGACTTCAATATGGTACCGTCTGAATATGCGGTATGAACAAAACTCATCAAGATAGATATCTCACGACTGCCAATGGAATCAAAGAAGTGGATTTCGACTATTTGGAATCTAATATATTAAGAGTAAGTGATTTCAGCAAGATTGAAACCACTTCTTATTAATCAACGAACCAACAACTTCAATCGAACGAATAAACCTGAGTATTAGGTCATAACTCACAAGTACAGAACATATGGATGTAATCCATCTCAGATATAATAAGTGATATTAGAATTGGATTTTTCACATTTATCAAATCAAAGGTTGAGCTGCTGATCAGTCATGCATCAACCACGGACTTGCTTATAGCAAAGTCCTCTACTGGATCCTTGGCCAATCTGGGCCTTAAGTTATTCCGACCATAAATATGGTCCGACCGTTATTGGTCCCATTTTAAAAACATTCCAATTCCATATTATATACATCAGGTGTCAGTACAATTGACAACCTTACTTTGACAATCAGGTGTCGGAAGAATCGAGAACCTTAATACAACAATTGCTGGAAAACTCACGTTCCAGAAAATAACTTAACTATGAAGAATCAATGAGGGATATCAATACAATCTAGTATGGACGAGATCGACACAATAATGGGAGGTGCACATGAAAAGTGACAATATAATAAACATCGACGAGATCGATGCAACAATTGGGATGATAATGAAGAATCAACAATAACATGCTTAACAAGGTTAAGTCTGATATAAAACAGGCATTATGATATCAACAGAAATTGCAACAACTCAATATAGATTAGGGTTCAAAGAACTGGCTCTAGATGGCCTCCACAGTATAAATTATCACATTATGGAAGAATTAGTTAAGATTCACCAATTTGGTAAGTGACAAGAAAGTCAAGTTTGAGTTTAAGGAAAGTTCAAGGTGAAGTTTATAAATAGGGAAAACAAGGTTTTACTGACTTCTGACAGAAATAGTTTAAGTCCTTCGAACATATACTTATGATAGATAAGCCTTGTATTTGAAGGAAGTAAACTAAATCATGCATAACATATATGAATTCGAATCAGGGAATGGATCAGATAATCGCATTAACAAGAAATGATAATAATACTTGCATAGGTGCAAGATGGAAAACTAGAATACTTGTAGAACAAGTACCACAACTTTAGAATTTAAAATAACATTTTACCCTCATCGGGTTCACAAGTTCCCACTCATCTAGGGTTGGCAACATCCCAACCTAATATTTTTAAATCAAGATTTTTGAAAGAAAGCCTTAGTATATGGCCCATAACTATCTTTTAAATCGTTTCAATACAATAACTATATTTTTCCAATCAACATGGAAATATGAATCTAAACTCAAAAGGTATAAAGGAATACTCGTCAATTCACGAGATTAAATAACATACTTGTAATTCAATGCAAAGGAATCGACATTTGGAAATTTAATGAAAAGTATACAACTTGCATATTGATAATTCAAGATAATATCACTCAATAATATGTGAAAGGAATAGACACTTGCCTCCGGTCCTTAGCTATTTCGTAAGGCTGAGATAACACGATTCCCTTTCCTCAACTAAGGGGGAGAAAGTTGGAGGTGGGGAGCAAGGTCTGGATGGATGGGGAGTTTGGGAAACAGTTGAAGCTATTCCGGTAAGACAGTACTGGATTGAGAACATTGTACAAAAAGAAGGAAGTAGTGAAGAGTTATTTGAGGAAATCATGCATGAGCATCTACAGGAACATCATGAGCCATATAATCCAGAGCCTATTGAATATCCTATCTGGGAGGATAATATGGAAGAAGAAGCAAATCCTCTATCACAAGAAGAAGAAGCTGCCTTGGAGATGGTAAAAGCTGAAAGAGCTGCAATAGATGCCAGGCAAGCTGAGAAAGAAGAACAACAAGCAATTCTGCGAGGTGAAAAACTGAAGAGGTTCAAGATGTATAGTGAAGTGAGGAAGAAGAAGATGATGGATTTGGCGAAGAAATCAGGAACTGACTGGGAGATGGCTTATAAAACCTTTTGCTGAGTTGAAGACGGATTAGAAGTCAACGACAATGCTGAGGTGGAAGTTATCATTCAGAATATCAAAGAAGCCAATCTTGAAGATCAGACTTACTTCACATCATTGAGAAACTCTATGATCTTTCCGAAAGCTGGGGTTAAAGCAAACGGTGCCTGGAACATATTGATCAACTTTCTTGAGAAAGGTACCTTTGTGATTTCCACTAAATTTTTTGAACAGAGGACATATACAGAATTGTAGGTGTTGCTCATCAAGATACAAAGGACTACAAGGTTAAATGAACTGCTCCGTGAGCATGTTAGAGATATCTTGATGAAAGTCAGTCCAGAGATTATTGAAGTTCCTCCAATGGTTAGATTCATGAAGAATGACTTGTTCAGAATCTGCTATTTGACTGAGGACAAACTGAGAGACTATCCAAGAAACTATCTAATCTCAGTTGAGAAGTATCTTAGATCCACTGGATTCTCATCAACGGAGAAGGACAAAGCAGCAGACACTCTGAGAAGATTTCTAATGGAGAATGTTCCTTACTATAGGAAGAGAGTGGAAAGAGGATTGGAAGTGCATCCCAGACTACCAAACATGCCAAAGCTAAACAAGAAAGATGTGAACATTGCATGGTTGTGGGCTGGAGTGGGACAAGAGGTTGAGTATATTGGAAGACACATCAAAGGAGCAATCCTTAAACCTGGAGAACCACTGCTGCTAACTCCAATCCTGTGAGAGAAGAAGGTGAGATTGAAATGGATTGAAGATGAGAAGCAAAGAACAAAAGAACTATCAGCCCAGTCTAGAGGAGCAACTTCAATGTATAAAGTTTTATTGTTTTTTGATTTATGAAATCTGGAAATGTAGATATATCTGATCCAGAATGCAATTAATATTATTCAAGCTGTCTTACTTTAATTAGTTTCATGTTTACTTAGTTAGTTGAGTTATCCTCGAGGTATTTACTTGTCGAACTCTATCCAATCAAATAGGGGGAGATTGTAGAGCATAATGTAACATAAGATGAAACAGAGATAACTACAACTCAACAAAGGACAAGACAGAAAATAATATTAGCAGAAGCACAGGAATCCAGAATCAAAGAAGAAAAGGTAAACTCAAAAAATCAAGATATGGTATGTATTCTTGAAGTCCGTAAACAGGTCACGGAAAGAAGTTCATGAAAATGTTCAAGCCTCGGTGACAACAAAAGAATCAGGACTTTCAAGACAACAGAAATATGTGAATGATTTAGGGTTAAGTACCACAGGATTCTAGTGATTTATTTGAAGCATCCAGAACGACAAGGGACTTATCAGCAACATTGAATTGAAGACATAGAAGAAGAATTGATCAAGTGTTATTCATCTGTGAACCAGACCAGTTGCACTAGTTGACGACACTTAAAAAGATCAAGTTGTTTTATCGTCTCAGAAGAAATTGATATAGTCTAAAACTGAAACACCCTGAAGTACAGAAGCTTTTCTAAATGGTCAAGGACAAGAAAAGATTTCGATGGTTTTTCTATTTAGAAAACCATTGAATGTATTTAAATAAAACAATCTGATTTCTAAATAAAAGAATTTGACTTTCGATAGTTTTTATTTAAAAACTATCGAATGGTAAATTCTTTTTAAAGATTCGATGGTTTTCAATTTGGAGAAGCAGGTGGTGAAGTGACTTTGTTGTCAGGTTGATGAAGATCCAACGGCCTAGATTATTTGTTTGATTTTGGTTCGATGGTTTTTCAAAACAAAGCCTACAATTACTAAGAGAGAAGAGTGTCTTCTTCAGGTAAGGATTTTCACAGAAGAATTTACGAGGAGAGAGTTTGAGCCAGAGAGATTATCAGAGAAATTAATATTGCTCAGATTTCTATCATTGTATTGAATTCGTGTAACCTTAAACTCATTGAAGCTAATCTACGGATTAGAAATTGTAGCACCCTTCGAGGTTTATATTTATAAAACGATATATTCCCTGAATCTTGGTTTGATTTGGTGTAGTTGATTGCGTTATAGAACTGAATGATTAATCCGCGAACGAAATTGAATAATTTGTGAGTATCGTATTCAACCCCCCCTTCTACGATACTTTGGACCTAACAAAGTGTGACATATGTAAACTATCTATCAGATCATCAGCTTTGATTCAGTTATCAAGAAACCCTAATTGTACAACTAACAGACTAGTGAGCTCTCTGAGCTACACAACTCCTGTTTCATGTTTTTTGCATGAACTCAAAGAAGAAAAAAAAATCAGAAGAATACTTGAAGAAATTACAAGTATTTGACAGATTAATCAAGTTGTCTGTTTGAAGCTTCTGATGATCTTTGTGAGGATGTTGTAACAATTAAAGGGAGACTGGTAATCTTGGACTTTAGGAGAATAAACCTTCAATGGAGAAGGCTCTTAAAAGTACATCACTGATAAAGGTAAGGTTTTTCTCTAACCTTTTTCAGACTCTCACATGATAAATCTAAATCATAATTCTTTGCCTTTCTAAAAACTGAGATGAGAACTGTTTGGAATGACCACCAAGTTCTCTAACCTATCAGTTACACCCTAAATGTAATAAACAACTCCTAACCCCCTCTACAGTTTCTTAACAAACTATAGTTGCAAAAACTAGCAAATCTCAACCAGTGGGGAGTGATAAAGGAGTTAAGTGAGGGTGAGGGCAGTGGTGAATATCAAGAAACCACTAGAAGGATTGTGAGGGTGAGATTACCAGCCAAACTACCTTATGTCTTCTCAAAAAGGCATACTGGTTAAAAATGGATTAGCTCTTTTTTGGCTGTAGTCTCTCAAAAGATTATGATCATTGAAAAATGCTCTTATCCAGAAGCACTGTTGAGGGTTTGGAACACTGTGTAAAAAATGTGACTTAATACCATTTCTATTTCTTAAAGTAGGAAGGAAAAGTATGCACATGCACAGGGGGAGCACACACTTTTCTTAAAATCAGCTTGATGCATCTTCTTCAAATGTGAGGATGCAGTACCTATTCCAATTCACCTCATTAAGTGATAACAACAGCATTCAACTCATGAGTACTTGATTCTCCATTTTCTGAACTTTTGGAGAAGCTCCATTCATTGGATCACTAGTCTCTTCTTGATGATCTTGATGTAGGCACTATGCACTCAAATGTAACATTCAATCTCCACAGAACTTACATCAATTTCTACTTCACAAGCCCATTCTTCAATATCCTCTACGAATATCCTTCATCCGTAGACATGTGTCTCTCAACCTACGGATAAGCCTAACAACATTTATCCGTAGAGAAACAATATTGACTTCCCTGATTTTTCTAATCATTCGGCTCATACAAACTAAGTATCAAGGAATTCAATATAGTTGAGACATCTATAGGAATTAGGGGAGAGAGCGAGTGGAGAGGCTGGCTTGAGACCGGACAAAAGGAGAGGGAGAGAATAAGAGGCATGCTATTTCTTCCAGCATGGTAAAATGAGAGTTTTTGAGTGCCCCTTTAGTTAGGGAAGGTGAGTTGTGTGAAGTGAGCCAGGATGAGATCCTGATGCAAGAATAGAGAGATTACAGAGAGAAATCTTTTGATTCATGAAGTGTTAGATTCCTATACCCAAATATCTTATTCAGTAACTAGGTTAATACCTCTTCTACAAAACTTGCTGATAACAAAAATGGGGAGAAAATAGAGAAGATAGGTTGTTCTCAGGGGGAGTTAGAAGGAGATCTCAGACTTCAGCATTTCTCTACCCTTGGTTATAACCTATTGGAACCCCTTAGAAGAAGGTATAGACTAAGTTACAGGAAAGTGTATGGGATCTGACAGCTTCAAGTTTTTATTTTTCTTTTTGCAGCATCATCAAATTCTGTCCAGTATTAACATCTATCTAAAGATCACTGAGAACTTTGCAGGGTTTTGTTATCATCAACATAAGGATTTATGCAAGTTCTAATAGTCATAAATAGGGGGAGATTGTTAGGTTTGATACGTTTGGAATGATGATAACAAAATACTCAAGACAAGAATTTGATCATGATATCGAAGCTGATAGTCAGAAAGCTAAATCACAGCAGCTGATAATCAGGAAGCTAACTAGAGGGCACTTTATCTATCCAAGGACTAAAAGACACATCAAATGTATGGAAGATAATTTATCATCAAGGTAGGAGGAAATTCAGTAGCAAGCCAACAGACGTCTAATCAAGCACCAAGTGTTTCAGTGGTAAGTCTACCAAAACAACTCAGTAATGGTGAGTCAATAAGGATGAGAGATGTTTTATCTAAGGATGAAGCTAAAGATATATGTTCTACGGATAAAGCTATGGAAGTCTTATCTCATCTACGTATAAAAGCTGAAAGCATCTTATCTCATCTACGGATAGAAGGTGAGGACATCTTATCTCATCAACGGATAAAAGCTAAGGACATCATATCCATCTACGGATAAAGCTGAAGATAGTTGATCTACAGATACAGCTAATAATGTCATTTTCTATCTATGGATGCAGCTAAGGATGTCATGTTCTATCTATGGATACAGCTTAGGATATTACTTCTACTGATATTCTGAGATTACTATTCTACGGATAAATGAAGTAGAATAGTAGTCTACGGATAAAGAATTAATACGCCTACTGATATTCATCTCATTCAACAAGAAAAGCAAATCTATGTAAAGAAATCTTTTGGAGTTTTCTTTATTTAACAGGTTGAATGGAGGACAGTCTCAGAGATCACCATTACACACCCGTGACTAAAAGATGGTGGATAACGACGTAAAAGATGTATGGAATAGGGAGTCAAACTGTAAATATTCGAAGGCTCAAATTCCTACAAATGAAATGTGAAGTCATCCATTATCTTCAATGTCTCGAAGGATAAATAAGAGTTACAACAACTACCCATAAGTTTATCTTCTAACTGGACGCAAAGGAAAAGCTTGACAAGCATGGGGACCTATATGCAAAACTACATGTTCACTTATCTCAGCTGATAGTGACCTGACAGTCGTGTATCCAGGGAAAGGTCTTTTTCATGCAGATGTCACGTAGGCTTGGAAGCTAAGTCAATTTACATGAACTTAGTAATTCTTGAAGAAAGAAACACATGGAACCAGAAAGCATTCTTTGGGACTATACAAGTTTATCTGTGATGCCAGCCAAGGCATTTCCCAAATAGAAGAGCTTCAGAGTCGAGCATGTGAACAAGCAGAACCAAAAATTTAATATTTTATTATGTTGTAGGTTTTGATTGTAACACACAGTTGATGTATATAAGACTGTATGGTGTAGCATATAAAAGGGTGAAGAGAGCACCGAGCTAAAAGAAAAACACTTAGGCTCTCTTTCATCATCTGTGTAAGCAGCTGAGTTTGTTTTAAACAAACCCATAGAATTCTTCAATATACATCTTAGGTGGGGCTTTTTCCGATAAACCCACCTGAAAAGTTTAAAAAGTTTTCTTGTTTCCTGCATTTCTTTTTAACTTGAAGAATTCATTCTTCTTCAAAGCTTGACTGAATTTTAGTTAATTTACAAACTCATATGTTCATACTCTACAAGGTTTGAAAAAGTTTTGTAAAATTAACAAGATTGTATTCAACCCCCCTTCTACAATATTGGTTGCATTGTTCTGGGAATAACAATCACTAACACACAACAATTACACAGTAAAAAGGAGTTTACTGTGGTAAAACTTGTAATTTTTTGAGTTTGTCACGGTCAAAAGTCAAGGATTCTATCGGAGTTCTTGGTTCTGTGCTTGTATATATGTGTAAGTATATATCGATAACTTTAGATATGAGAATAAAGATAGAAAAAAAATCGACTAAGTACAACATATATACGAATTTTTCTGCCAAGGGTAAAAAGGTAATTTCATGTTCGATAGTTTTATAATTGTACCGTCGATTGTTTTTGTACATGGGCATAAAAGTCAAATCACACTTCGATAGTTTTGTAAAAACTATCGAAGTGGATTTATATGAGAATTTAAACAACCTTTTACAAAAACTATCGAAAGTTAACATACTTTAAAAACTGAAAACTATCGAGATATGAAATGACTGAAACTATCGAAAATTATCAACTTGAACAAAATAGAATTTGTTCGATAGATTTATGTCCTTTTTCAAAATTTATCGAATAAGAGTTTCGATGGTTTTTACTTTTCTTAATCAGAAATTTATTGAGATGCTTTTAAACACATTCGATAGATTTTTAATAAAGAAACCTGAAAAACTGTCGAACTTAATATTTCGATAGATTTTGCTTCTACTTCATTTTTAAACCAGAAACCAGTTTAAAAATAAACTTTCCACTCCCTGTGAATTTCTAAAGATAAAAAAATTCACTTAAATTCACAGAAAATAAAATTCACAATTAATTTATAATAAAATTGACTAAATATCATTAACTGATATAAATCAATAAATATCTAATTAATTATGTTGCATTATTTTATTTTGTATGGAACAAAATAAAATTAATCAGAATTGAATAAATGCATAATATTTAGAACAAATATTAGCACTTAAACAATTTTAAAATTATCTGCTAATTAAATGTCAGAAGATATATTATTTATAAATATGACATATAGTTAAGTAGATAATTCTAACTTACGAGAATTATTCCTGAAAATAAGTTCACAAGTCCTAAGGATGTGGAAATTCTTAAACCCGTGGACTTATTAGGATTAACTTGCAGTTATTGACTTCTAATTAATCAATTAGAAAGATTTAACATCCCAAGTTCACCAACCAGCTTAGAAAAAGTGGATTAGTCAAGCGGTTTAGTAAAGATGTCTGCAATTTGTTCTTCTATGGGTACAAAATGTAATTCCACAGTTCCATTCATGACATGCTCTCGAATTAAATGATACATGATATCAGTGTGCTTGGTCCTCGAGTGCTGAACTGGGTTGTTGGAGATTGCTATGGCGCTTGTGTTATCGCAGAATATTGGAATCTTGTTTAACAAAAGCCCATAGTCTCGTAGTTGGTTTTTCATCCACAAGATTTGAGCACAACAGCTACCCGCAACTATGTATTCAGCTTCAGCTATCGATGTGGATACTGAGTGCTGCTTCTTGCTATACCAGGAAACTAACCTTCGTCCAAGAAACTGACAGCTTCCTGAAGTACTCTTTCGATCAATCTTACAACCTACAAAATCTGAGTCTGTATAGCCAATAAGATCAAATCATGTATTCTTAGGGTCCCAAATTCCAAGATTTGGGGTTCCCTTAAGATATCTAAAGATACGTTTAACAGCTATAAGATGATCTTTTGGATCAGACTGAAACCTAGCACACAAGCATGTTGCGAACATAATGTCTGGTCTACTTGAAATGAGATAAAGTAATGAGCCTATCATACCTCTGTAGCTTGTGATGTCAACCTTCTTACCGGTTTCGTCCTTATCAAGCTTAGTGGCAGTTGGCATTGGAGTCTTTGTCGTAGATGAGTCTTCTAGATGATACTTCTTTAGAAGATCCTTGATGTACTTGGACTGACAAATGAATATTCCATCTTGCCTTTGATACACTTGTAGTCCAAGAAAGAACGACAACTCACCCATCATGCTCATTTCATATCTACTCTGCATTAACTTAGCAAATCTCTTGCATAGATCATCATTAGTAGAACCAAATATAATGTCATCAACATATAATTGCACTAATATCAAATCATTTTTGTGCATTTTGTAAAAGAGAGTTTTATCTATGACACCTCTGGTAAAGTTATTTTCAAGTAAAAATTCTGATAGAGTGTCATACCATGTCCTTGGAGCTTGCTTGAGTCCATAGAGAGCTTTGAACAGAAAATATACATAGTCCACCAGATTTGAATCCTCAAAGCCTGGAGGTTGTTCCACATATACTTCTTCCTCTAGCTCCCCATTCAGAAATGCACTCTTCACATCCATTTGATATACCTTGTAATTGGAGTGTGCTGCGAATGCCAGAAACATCCTGATAGCCTCAAGTCTTACTATTGGTGCATAAGTTTCATCATAATCTATACCCTCTTCTTGAGAATAACCTTTAGCAACCAGTCTGGCCTTGTTTCTCGTTACAATGCCATCTTCATCCAGTTTATTTCTGAATACCCATTTAGTTCCTATAACAGATTTTCCTTTAGGTCTGGGTACCAGCTTCCAAACTTTCTACCTTTCAAACTGATTGAGTTCATCTTGCATAGCAGTTACCCAATCTGGATCTTCCAGGGCATCTTCTACCTTCTTAGGTTCTGTTTCTGAAAGAAACCCAGAGTAGTGACATTCATTCTGTGATGTCTTTCTAGGTCTTACTCCTGAGTCTAGATCACTAATGATCAAGTGAAAGGGATGTGCTCGACTCCATACCCTTTGTCTTGGCAGATACGATCTTGATGATTCTCTTTGTTCAATATTGTGTTGAGTGTGACTAGATGATCCTTCTCCTGCTCCCCCTGAGTTGTTGCTGGTATGATCTGTTGACCCTGTTGTTTGATTAGTGGATCCATTGGTAGTCTAAGGGTCTCCACCACTATCACCACTTGGTCCAGAATCATTATCATTATTGTCATTAGTACTGACAGGAACAACTACAGGTTCTTCTTCATTATCAGAGAGATCTCCTGATACATTTTCAAATACCAAGGATTCAGAGTTCTCTTATATTTGCAGGCTTGGTCTTTTGGTGTCATCAAATGTTACATTAAGGTTTTCCACAACCTTCTTATCTTCAATCACATAAACCCTGTAAGCTTTAGATTCCATAGAATAGCCTAGAAAAATGCCTTCATCTGCTTTAGCATCAAACTTTCCCAGATGCTCTCCATATTTCAATACAAAGAACTTTGCACCAAACACATGAAAATACTTCAGTGATGGTTTCTTGTTGGACATTAACTCATAAGGAGTCTTTTCATGATCTTTGTTAATCAGGGAACGATTCTGAGTGTAGCGAGCTGTATTAACTGCTTCAGCCCAAAAATAAGTGGGAAGTTTTGATTCACTTAGCATAGTCCTTGCTACTTCAACCAAGATACAATTCTTCATTTCCACTACTCCATTTTGTTGAGGAGTTTTTGGTGTTGACAACTGTCTTGATATTCCTTTTTTTGTGCAGAAGTCATTTAGAACTGCATTCTTGAATTCAGTTCCATTGTCTGATCTGATCGTACACACAGGTAGGTTAGCTTCTACTTCAATCTTCTTTATGTGATCAATGATCATTTGTGTTGCTTCATCCTTTGTCTGTAAAAATAACACCCACGTGTACTTGGAGTAGTCGTCAAGCATCACTAACGCATATCTTTTCCTTGATACTGACATGACATTTACTGGACCAAATAAATCCATATGGATCAACTGAAGAGGTTCATAGTGTTGGGTTTTATACTGAACTATTTGTTTGAAGTATATAAACATTGACCATTTTATTGAGAATCTTGATTGCATATTATTACATTGTCTATTTATTATATATTATGGATAATCTAGTATCAAATGGGATAACAGAAGATTAGATTATCAGTGTCTATATATAATATAATACAGGTTCACAGTCTAAGTGGTATTAGACAACCCACTGGAATGACTGAAGTATTATTTAGGAATAGTTTATCTTGACTATTGAATAATACTTGTATACTTTGTGTATATTGAACAGGATCAAAATATTAGAATTGTTCGTTTATTCTGAAAGTTAAGAAGAACTAAGATTCTATGATATTATTATTGCTTAGGTTCTTAATCTGAATGTAGTGATTGACACTTGTATGCAATGCACATGCTTTGATTCATATAAGATGCAATTAATTATTAATTACAATATTATGTGTTGAGCAATGACATTGCATGCAGAGTGGGATATTAATTACAGAAGGAATCCATGTCCTGATAATATTCGGGTTGATGATGTCCTCTTGAAAGCTCATAAAGATAATTATGTGAAGCCCTGCAAGAAGATTAATTTCTCACATAATTATAAGGTTGAGTGGATGATCAAGGATAAATAAGATATTAATTAAATTAATTGTCAGTGATTAATTTAATTAATGGACATGCGATATCTTAAACGTGGGGAATTTAATAAGCAAATAATATAGGAGCCAAATTAAATAATAAAAGAATTGCGGTATTAGGAACGGTAGTGCAAATATTAATTCTTTAGTGGATTGAATTAATATTTAATGACATTGGGCTTGACCCGGAATGTCATTGGAAGGCCCGACCTAATTGTCCATGATCCCTACTGAAGCCTATATATATTCTGGTTCTCCTTAAAGCTAAAAAAAAATAAACAACAAAAATTGAAAATTTTGAGGCTTTGAGGAGAGTAAACTTTGGGAGATCGAAGGCCACACTTCGCTCAAAGGGAATCAAGGAATTCAGTAGAAGACGTGGAATTGAATCGCTTGCGCCGTAGCGATTAATGTTAATCTTCTTTTCGAACTCTTTAATTTATATCATAAAACGCAATACCGTGATTTATATGTTCCAACAATTGGCATCAAGAGCCTAGTTCTAGGATTTTGCGTTTTATGATATGATGTCCATGTCGTAATTATATATGCGGGTATATAGTGGTTGCTCGTATGTATTTTGTGATGCAGGTTGTTACCCATTATTATGACCATGTTTTTATAATTATGTGATTGGATCCCACGTGGTTTATCATGGTTACTGTTTATGTGATTGGATCCCACGTGGTTGATCGTGTATTGTAATCAATTAATTCGATTTGTATTCGAGTTAGATTATGATATATTGTAATAGAATAGGTCAGTTTTGTTTGTATGTAATTTTTTTATCAACGGAGCTGCAAGAGAAGAAGTTCTTCCACTGCTACTTGCTGGTTTCTGAGGAGTTTCGTTGATTTTGCATACTGTGTCCGAATTTTCCCGAAAATACCTTTTAGGAAAGGGAAACGGCGTCTGAACAAAACAGACAAAGTCACTCACGTGGATATAAGACATTTGACATCGTTTACAGCCTAAAAGCAACGATTTGTTGTTTTCAGAAATTCAAGTTCGATCTGCACTGCTGTGTTTTGGATTAAAATTTGGATGAGGCCATAATAGTGGATGGTTTATTAATATGTTTTACATATTGATTATCCACTTGTTTTGATTATTGCTATTATACATGCCTTATATGTGTTTCATGCCATATGATACTAACCTTAGTATTCTAGAACGACATGGACATAAGGTTATGTTTATTATGATTAATCATGATGTGTATCTTGCTATGTTATACGTGGTTTGTATTGTTCTTTGTGATACATGTGGACTTCGAAGAAATAACATAGGACGATGCATCTAGATTAAAATCCTCACAAGTAAAATACTAAGTGGGAGAGGGGTTTAATTATTATTACATCTCATGTTATTCCCTAATAAAACTTTAGCCTCTTGAATAATTGAGTCACGGCTGTAGCACGACAAACTCAATATTCTAAGTCAAGTCTAACCCAACATTTCATACAATTGAATCAGTCTCCAACAACCCACGGCTGTAGCACGTAACGACCATTAGATTCTAATTCATTGTACACATCTCTATGTAATAGACAAGTATTTCTTATTTCAAAATCAAAGCCCTCGGCTGTAGCACGAAACGACAATGATTCAAAAATAAGAACTACTTTCTACCATGTTGGAAGGCTATGACCGACACAAGCCCGTTGTGTCATTGGCCAATTACTACTTGATATTATTTAATTTTAGAGGGATTATATTATGTTACAATCATAATCATATTATAAAGAGATTCTTCCTTTTAAATTAAATATTTCAAATCAATAATCGATAATTGGATGATTCCCAGATCGGGGGGAGCATTGTCAAGAGGCGTCACTTAATACCCCTTTCTTACAGATCGAAATCTGTTTTTGACATAATCATCCTTTCTCTCAATATTGAAAATTCATATTTAATTACGTGTTTCACAAACACAAGAATCTCATGATTGTATTCATAATATTATTGTTAAGGCAAGAAACGATTCCTATTCTAGATTTTCTAGAGCACGCCTTATTTTGATTTAAGTTCACCTAAATCTATCATCGCATGGTAAATATAGGCATATATCTCATATATAAAAATAAATAAACAAGTAAGCATGCAAGTAATATCATGTCATACAATGATATAATGATGTATGGATTTATTATAGTATTTAAAAGCAATTAAAACAATTAGTACATGCTTTAAAACACTTCCGGGAATATAAACAGTTCCAAACTTTTATATAAAAATTATTTGACCACTCCATTAGATCCGTCTCGGAAAAACGAATCCAACGGTATATTGCACGCCCAAAACGGAGTTACCAAACTCCCAAAAAATCTAATTTAATGTGGACTGAAGGGCTTTAACGCATTACTGGAATGCGTTACAACAATTAAAAGCTATTAATTGTGTAACGCATGACGCTCATGCGTTACAGGACCTGTCACGCATTCCCGGAATGTGCAACACCCTTCCCAGCGATTGCGCGCCACGCGCGCTCGCGGACAGCAGCAGCAGAAAAAAAAACTGTTGATTCTTTATAACACTTAAAAAAAACCGCCCTACCATCAATTACCTTTATTGTTATTATTATTTTATTTTAATATTAATAAATTAATTAACAATTAATTAATAAATTAATAAAAAATCAAAATAATATTATTTCTAAAATCAAACAAAAGCAAAAATAACCAAGTATCTATGGGGTCCTTGTGCAAATTTTAATTCATATATTTCAACATGCATAATTATTTTATGAATTTTAATTAAAACAATTTTTAAAAAATTCATAACAAATAATCTACACATCACAAAATTATGAAAAAAAAATACCTAGATGATCCACAACACTTGTAGAACCCAGATCAATGGTCAAAATCTCATGCAAATAATATTTCGAATTAATTCATAATTAAATCTAAATATACTTGCAAAAATCATAAAAATCCATACATGCATAAAAAAATCTGAAATTGTTTTATATGAATCTCTATATGCAGAACCTTGCTCTGATACCATTGAAGGAATTTACGGATGAGCGGAAGCGAAATATAACATTTGTTCCGTAAAAACCATGTATCGCACATATAGAAAAACATATAAAATCTAGAGTGAGGGGATTCGTAACCATACCTTGCGAATCGAAGCTTTAAAAACGATGGTTGCAAGCAGTTGCTCCTCAGAGTGTGAAGAACTCTACCGGTATCCACCAAGAATTTTCCTTCGATGAATTCTTCAATAAAACTCTAAGACCTTTTAGAGAGAAAGAGAGAGAGAGAGAGATATGGAGGCTAGCTCCTTTTCTAGGTTTTTCACAAAACTAAGATGAGCCTTAGAATGAACTATCTCATTCTATTTATAGGGCTTTCCTAGGGTTTTAATAATATATCTTTATATATATATATATATTAACCCCACATTTCTAAAATGCTTTAATAATGATTAAAACTATTTTAATCATTATTTCTTTTTCTAAACTATTTAGAAAATAATTATTCCTCTCTCATAATTTAAAAATTTTTCATCAAAGAAAATATTCTTTTATGGCGTGACCCTGTAGGTTCAATATTAAGCCGGTAGTAGAAATAAATAATAATAAACTTTTATTTATTATTAATATGAATTCTAATAATTCATTAAATATAATTAACTGATTAATTATATTTATTCTACATCGTGAGTGATGCTTCTCAACATATCGTGACTATCCAGATAATATGAATTCACTACTTAGAATACCAAGAACCTGTCAGTGACTAGTTTCAGTACAATCAATTCCTTCTACCCTACAATATCCCGATTAAATACAAGGCATGGATCTCGTGTCAGGCCTTATCAAATTTAATCATATGATTTCTTATTCATAATGCTAAGTTCATATTAATGCAAATTAGAAACTCCTTTCTAATTTCATACACTCTGGCCAGAGATTCCATGTAATAACCCCAAATTTTGGACTTAGTTAAAATTTTTTGATGAATAGTAAATGTGGTGAATAGTAAATTTGATGATGGAAAATTTTTCAGACCACGCTATGTGGATGATATGGAATGAATGTTTCAAGGTTATATTATTGATGTATATGAAGAATAAGTGAATGTAAACGCGATCAGAATCAGGAGATTCCAACTTTAAATTTTGATCACTATTCATCGGACAACCAAGGGTGAATTGATTTGATCGTTTTGAGAAAGTGTGTAGGATGAGAAATCCATGATCATACCTTAAGCCAAGGAGAGAAATCTAGGATCATATATTAAGCCAAGGTAATGGAAAGATCAAGGAAGTATCCCCTAGCATAGGTACAGAGAAACGTTTTAAAAACCACTTGAAATTATCGCGAAACGAAAGCGTAACAAATTGTGGATTAAACCCTAACCAAATGAGGAGTATTATATGAGATCATCAAGTGCAATATATAAGAGGATTGAGGATACAAATGATGACATAAGCATGATGCAGAGGATGACATAGGGATGACAAGTGATGACCAAGTGGTGAATCACCACCTTGTCACCACTTTCACCACAACCACAAGTTCAAAATGAGGTGTGTCATTGGTGACAAGTCTTGCTTACAACCACACAAAATGGATGCATCCAAATTTAGTATTATTGGACAAAAGAAAGAAAAAGAAAAGCAAGAAAGAAGTATAATGTTACATGTGTTATAATACTTGTATATATATATGTATTAAAGTGAACAAACACTTGGTTAATTACCAACCACACAAAATAAACACATCACCCCCCTTATTAACCTTGTAATCAGCTGAACACATCACCACATTCATCACCAAGCAAACAAAAGAGAAACTCTCCCCCTTTTTACAAAATCCCGAGAGAAGAAAAGGAGTAAAAATGGTGGATGAAGATTTGATCATAACTTGAGTTTCTCTTGTCCGTTTTTGGCGTTCTACCACTCAAATCGAAGCCCTCGAGAAGATCTATACATATAGGGCTTTCCAAGGATCATCCAAGGCTTGATTAGTGGTTATAAGTGATGTTTAGTGTCTCTAAGGCAGCAAGGAAGATTTGCGACAAGTCTCGAACCCCTAATACCAAGGACTCAAGGCAAGTTTTCTCATTCCATGCTGTAATTTCAAATTAATTGTAGTAATGATTCATATGATAGATGCATGCTTTCAAATGTAATATATGCATACGATATTATGCATGTTTTCAAACCGTACATCGTATATGGATGTGTTTGGATTTTAAACTATGAAGATGTTAATATGCATATGATAGATGCATGCTTTCAAATGTATTATATGCATACAATATTATGCAAGTTTTCAAACCCTATACCATATAATGATGCTGTTGTGATATATGTTGTGGTATTGCTATATATGCTGCTTTATGCTGTGACATAACGTAAAACTGTTTTCGCTTTTTAATAAAAAGCGGTATAAGATATAAGTTTATATGCTAGATAAGTACTGGATATAAACCAAGGTTAAATATTAAAGACTCTAAGTATAGAGTACTTGTACGATGGTTTTAAAACTTAGACCGGGAGTCAAATTATTATTTTGTTTTAAACTACTGTCAAAAGCTGGAAGGTTCCAGGGACAGTTATAATTTAAATATTTATTAAATATTCCAATATCTATATTATGGGATATTTAAGGTGAGATATTTAAATAATATTATAATAAATATTATTTGAATATTATTTAATTAAAGTGAATATTATTTTTGAATATTCACTTAAGTGTTTATAGTGAATAATAATTCAATATTTATTAATTGATTATTATTTAATTAAGTGAATATTATTTTGAATATTCACTTAAGTAGTTATATTGAATAATAATTTAATATTTATTATTTGGGTATTTATTAAATATTCCAAATATGATTTAAAATCATAGAACCTTATAATATGATTAAAGGTTCTATTATTTACACAAAAATATAAATTTCTGATTTTCAGAAAAGATATTAAAATTGAGATTACCAACTATTATCTTAAGATAGTTAAAGGTAATTAAATGCAAATAGTATTTTTTCAACTCATCGAAAATTGGGAATCTAGTTCAAGAATTCGAGGACAGAGATTTACTTCCACTGTTCCTCTAGAATATCTATAACTAGGGGATGGCTCCCCCATTCAAATAGAGTATTTCAAACTCGCTGAACTCTGAAATTTCAATAGACTCCCTGGTCATAATTTCAAAATACCTAGTAACCATCGGTAGTCTCGTTGACTAATGTCAACCCACACTTTGACTTACTCCTTTCAATTACTCCTGAGTAAGGTGTTCTAAACAGTTACAAAGTTTTGACAAGTATTCGTACTTGGGAAATGTGGAATTAAATTCCGATTTCCGTTTCATTAATGTTTTTCTTCATGGGAATTGGAAAGGCCTACACGGCAATGAAATAGGTGCCGGGGTAGTGCCAAATTATCAAGGCTTACCCGGTGATGAAATAGGCCCGCGGTAGTGATCTCTTGCGTGCTAAGGCTTACCCGGTGACGAAATAGGCCCGAGGTAGTGATCTCTTAGCACAGTGGCCCGTATGCGGTCAGGGTGATAACCGAACAGGAAGTCGTCCTTCTACTAGTAGAAAAGAAAAGTTACGATACAACGGCTGATCACCGTGTATCGGGTGTTCCAGTACATTCCCTTCCCTCCAATTGGAGTTGAGCTGCACATTGTAACAAAAGCCTAGGCGCTGAGTTACTGATAATGTGACAGTGATGACTAATGATGTTCCTCATACAGTGGCTGTACTGTATGGCATGTTTTGATGAAACGAATATTTAAACATATCGTTCTGTATACGAACGGAGTTTTAAAGGTTTTTCTTTATGATATAAGCTTACATATATGATTAAGCAGCTATATCTGATTGTCGAGCTATAGTGCTCATTCTTGCTTCTTTTATAAAAAGGTGTTCATTACTGATATTCTACAGTATTTTGAACAGTATGAGATATCTAAATAGATATGCATGTATATATGTTGAGAAAGTATTTAAGATATACAGTATATTGAACTGTATAGTATGTTGAGTCAATGGATAGGCTGTAAGCCTTGATTCCATTATTTGATATCTATTTTAAAAAGAGATGTTTTGAGTCTTGGTTATCATACTGATACCAAGGATTTCCAAATGATTACGAAAAGTTATTGAGTATGATTATAAGTCATACGGTATTTTGAACGGTATACTATTTTGGGGGTTAGACCCTAGTGGTGTTAAAAACTGTGATCCCATATGGATTATCTTCCAAAAAGGTTTAAAGATTTAAACTGGGATAGATTTCTTGCTGAGCGCTATTAGCTCATTCTTGCTTTATTTATACTTTCAGCATGAAGAAAACATTGCCGATTCACTTCGTGTTACGAGGGCAAGGGAATGGAGAGACCACCCTTGAGTTAGTTCAGCAAGATGGATACTGTCGGATTTAGCAGAACAGCTATAGACTCAGTTAGTAAGAATTGTTTTCGAATAGATTTGTATTATTAAACCTTGTATAGAATTGTGAGGTCTATTATTTTAACTTCAGGTAGAGGTTGTAAATGATAGATGAGATCCTGGATAGTACATTTGATTTGTAATAACAAATGTTACTTATTGTTGCTCATTTCCAAGGCTATAACTTGTGTGTGTGCGTAAGTGATTGGGGTCTTTTGGAGTTATATTATTAGAATGTTGTAAGTAATGCAGGTATTGTATAATTGATGGAGCGTGACAACCCAGATTCCTGACCCCGGGTCTGGGGGTGTTACATTCCAGAACTCGCATACTAAGAATAATATAGGATATTCTCTTCCTTTACTGGAAGGGGTAGATCCTTTGTTGACGTTAACTATCTCCATACACAAATCCCTATTCCCAGAATAGACCTAATGGATCTCCTTGAGACTAAGGACTAATCCAAAACATAGTTCATTATATACAAGATAACTCTAACGATCTCAAGTCTAAGGACACTTGTACAACTATCACTCAGTGAATAACTATTGACATGTGAGTAAACTCTATTAGCTGTTCAACTTATCGAGTCATGTTCAGTAAACTTATTCCCTAACAAGCACCTACATACTAGCTATAGTGTCACCACACAAATGCCTATGAGAACAGACATCCTCCTGACGGGAGCAAGCATAGTATGTACCAATCTTTACGGATTCACCAACTTCCGATTAGTTATCCTATGATCAGGAACTGTTTAAGTCTAGAGTTATCATCTTCTAGATCTCACTATTATAATCTCATTATAATTCTAGAAGCTTTACTCTAAACTATGGAACATCTTATTTAAAACACTTTAAATAGATAAAGCCCGTAATAAAAACAAAACAAGTATTTTATTAACATTAATGAAATCAATTATGAATACAAGAAAGTTCTACCTAACTCATCATACATGATTGGATTTAGGACAAACACTTTCACATTCCATATCATCCACATAGTGTGGTCTGAAAAATTTTCCATCAGCAAATTTACTATTCATCAGGGGCAAATTTACTATTCATCAAGGTTTCAAATATTACAAAATTTTGGGATATTACAGTCTCCCCTTCTTAAAAGGATTCCGTCCCGGAATCTAATAAAATAGCCGAGGTTACTCTTCCAGTATAGTAATTTCCAGTTTCCAGGTTGACTCTTCAACCCTCAGGTTTCATTACAACACTTACTCATTCCGGTATGTGATATCTATCGGACGCTTTATATAAGCCAATTCTGGTTGTACTCTTATACACCCATTTTCTATCAACATCCGACTATTCTTGCAATCGATGGTACAATGCCTACCATAACTCCGGTTCTCTGAAATGTTTTTTTTGGTCGGTCTGTCGGTCTACGGATCCTACGTAGTGCTCGCACTCAAACTCGTTGCCAAACACGTTTGGAAAACTCCTCCCGAATCGGGAGTTCAAACATTGGTTCTTATCTGACATGATGGTGACTGGAACTCCACGTCACCCAATTATCTATTTCGCAACTCTTCGATTTAAGATCTCTTGCTAAAAACAAAATATGAGTAGACTCATTTGATCCATCAATTATAGCTCAATTGACGTCATGGTCCGACTTGATTCTTGTTGATCCTATCACAGAATCCATTATAGTAAAATTACATTCCTAATCAGGAATCTCTACTAACTGTGGTAGTCAACTAGGTCTTTGTTCTGCCTTCATTTTTTGACATATCCAATATTTACTTAACAATCGATAAATCCTTTTATCTATCCGGCCACCAGTCACATTTCCTAAATTTTCTTTACCTTTTTGTACTCTCCGCGTAGCTGTCTCTTTACGACAGATCTTTATTCCTTAATTCGTTCTGGCTCAGTCATGACCTTTAACTAATCCTTGTTGTATTCTTAACTTCAAACTTCATCCTCTCAGTCCCTTTTATTAGTCATCCCGAAAAATTAGCATCCTTAATCTCTTGAACATTAGGAATCCCAAACTCGGTATGAACACCTTATGATTCCTTTATCATCTTCTCAGTCTTTAATTCTTTCTTCAACATTAACCTTATACCTTCACTCGTCATTCGTTCTTGACATAACTTGATTTCCTGCAGCAATTTTGGTTGCATTGCAATCTCAACTAGTGTCTCAATACCATTTCCGGTTAACTTAACCTCAATTTCCATTTTCTCAAATCCTTGGATTAACTTTATTCGACGATGCCATCATCATAAGTCTCTCTTTCTTACTAAGGGAATTGGCCACCACATTGGCCTTCCCTGGGTGGTAAAGAATCCCACCATCATAATCCTTGATTAGCTTTAGCTATCTTTTCTATTATCACGGTACAGTCTTCCTGGGAAAACGTATCTAATGCTCTTATGATTGTGTAAATCTCACACTTCTTTCCATACAATTAGTGCCTCCAAATCTTTAAAGCGAAAACTATCGCTGTCAATTCTAAGTCAAGCGTAGGGTATCTAAATTCATATTCCTTTAATTGTCTGGATGCATACGTAATTACCTTTCCGTGCTGTATAAGCACACACTCTACTTCTTTATGCGATGCGTCTCTATAAATCACAAAATATCCCTTCCCGTCTGGCAATACCAGCACAGGGCGGTGACTAGTCTCTTCTTTAATTCCCGGAAACTTTTCTCACATTTCTCGGTCCATTCAACTTTTCAGTCTTTCGAGTAAGTCTGGTCAGTGGGGCTGCTATTATAGCAAAATCTTATACACTTCTTTGGTAATATCCGGCTAAATCCACAAAATTCCTCACCTCGGTTGGTGTGGTTGGTCTTTCCCAATTCGAAACAGCTTTTATCTTAGCGGGGTCAACCAACACCTCTTCATTGTTGACCACATGTCCTAAAAATTGTACTTCCTTTAGCCAAAATTCACACTTTGAGAACTTGGCATATAACTTTTCCCTCCTCAGTGTTTCTAACACTATCCTCAAACGTTCTGCATGTTCTTCCTCGGTCTTTGAGGTAAACCAAAATATAGTCGATGTCACTAGGACACACTTATCTAAATACTTCTTGAAAACTCGATTCATCAAGTCAATGAAAGCTGCAAGGGCATTCGTCCGCCCCAAACGACATTACTAAAAACTCGTAGTGTCCATACCTGGTTTGAAACGCAATCTTGGGTACGTCCTTTGATTTAATATTCCATTTGTGGCATCCAATTATCAAATCAATCTTCGAGAATTTAACTACATCATGCAGCCGATCGATCAAATCACCGATCCTTGGAAGGGGTATTCATTCTTAACGATTAGCCTATTCAGCTTTTGATAGTTTATGCACAGTCTTACGTTGTCGTCCTTTTTCTTCACCAATAACACGGGTGCATCCCACGGTGACGCACTTGGTCTTATCATTCCTTTCTCTAATAATTCCTATATTCGAGCAACTAATTTCTTCATCTTGACTGGAGCTAGTCGGTACGGGGCCTTCGAAACTGGCGCCGTTCTTGGAGCTAATTCTATAGCAAATTTCATTTCTCTATCGGGTGGTAACCCCGAAAGATCTTCTTGGAAATACATCCTCGAATTCGTTGACAACAGGGGTATTCTGTACATTAGGTACTTCCCATTTCGTATCCATCACAGTCGCTAAACAAGTTTCACATCCTTGGAGGTCATACATTCCCTCGTCCAATAATCCGAATTCTTACTTTTTTCTTTCTCAATCTATTCGCGTTTCATACTCTATTTTCTTTATGCCCATTTCTTTCTCGTCCACTTTGCTTCCATTTCTATCACAGTCATTTCATTAACCAAGGTAATATAATTAGTCATTTCGAACACTTCGTTATTCTGAATTCGCATCATGCGAAACAAACCTTGGCAATTTCCGTAAACTTCAATTCATAATTTGTCGTACTCATTTGTTTTAGCTCTAAGATTCAACACTCTTTTTCCAAATATTAAGGAAAATACTTGCATGGTACCAAGAATACTTCAAGCAACAGAATGTTTTCTAAAATCTTCGTAAGAATTCTCGTTGAATGGATGACCCTATAAGGTCTCAATCAATTATCATTTGGAAATTTCATCATCACAATTCACTGCATATAAAATGCATTTTGAACTCACTTATATAAATTTGACCAAAAGTTGAACTTAGTGAAACAATAACTAGTTCATTTCAAGAAACATTAACAACTAGCTGAACAAAATTTGCTAGTTCGATTGGTTTGGGACGCAGCATCTAGCTAGGATGATTAGCTAGATTTTCATCATATCATTAAAATTTCAACCAGTTAGAACAATTAACTAGTCACTCATAATGGCACATATTATTAGCCAGTTTCAACCTTACTAGTACAAAATCTCAACCTCGTAGCCAAAGAAAGAAAGAAAACAACATTTTGACTACTCGGATAATGAATTGAAAAGAAGAGTAAATAAGTTTGGGACGAACAAGGTAATTATAACCCTTGAATAGAATATAAGGTCTGAATAGATGGTTCTTGGTATCGGAACAATCGATAACCTTCCACCAAACATTTCTCATTAGTGAAACGGTCCACCCAAAGGTGTCTTCGTACATAAACTTTGTCAAATTCTCCGATATAATTGAATTTGAAATATCAATATCAAATTGATATCCTTTCTACGATTTCAACGTCTGATGTGCAAATCTCTCCTTAATAGAAGAAAAGAATTCACGAGTAGTTTCTGAAATATACATCATCTACGTTTTAAACACATAGCTAGATATTTATGAACTCGACTGAGGAGTCCAAATATGAAGAAATAAAATGAATATTTAACGATTGTTGGTTGCATCCCAAGTTGAAGTAGGAAACTAGAAGGGTCACCTGACATGAACTATTCAAGGTAACACAGGCATGAACAGTTTTAGATTGAGTAGTGCACTAGCAAGTATATACCAAAAGTCAATGGTCATCAAAAGTTCTATCATCACCCGTACGAGGATGATCTTATCTTTCTGCCTTATGGCTTAGGGTACAAACCAACGGTACCTCAAAATCATATAGTCCTTAAGTAGGTCGGGAGTTCGAAACATATTCGCCATTCCCCGATAATCGTTCAGAGATTGGGCCTCCTACGGCCGCATCAACACATTCTCAAAAGATGGAGGTCCATTAACGTATATGTAATTTCTTAACACTAGTCGTATCGAATGAATCCAACCCCAGGCCACCATAGGTCTCGTCCCTCGTAGGTCCTGATATTGTCGCATTGCTCGTTGCAACCATACGTGTCTTTATTAGAATCACGCTATCCATTATTCATATATTTGATTTCTGAGTTGAGCCATCATGGCCTTTCGTACAAAATATACTCGCGATGTTATTTAGCACGTTCGTCTCAAGATAACGTTCTGGTACTACATGTACGCAAAAGTCTTCTTCTTAGGTAACAAAATACCCATCGACGGAAAAGACACCAACTCTGGTGGAATCGTTGTTCCCAAGGCTTAGACCTCATACGCAAGATAATGCCTTAACTAGTCCACGCAATTTTAGTAATTCGGATCGCGTACAGGACTGTAACGTCTCAATCTTCACATGTGCTGCCTTCTCTTGGCAAACTACGATGAACTACAAACACTTAGGTTCTTACTAAGTCAAGTTATCCATTGGTATTGGCTATTCCGACCTTAACCCAACTGCAACTGAGACTCTTCTCCGCGTCTTATCTTAATGTCCTTGATAATCCGGGTATAATTCTAGACATTCGTCTCATCATTATGATGATCTTCAATGGTCCTATCGGTCCTCCGATAAGTCCCCAACTAAACTCTTTAATCTTAACATCCTCAATGGCACTACTTCCGGTAGTCCACTTAACGAGCTCTATATGAGTCCTCTCATCATTCTCTTACTTCGATATAACTCTTGACACTCTCATATCCAAGTTTATAACTTAACGCTCTGATACCATTTCTGTAACACCCCCAGATCCGGGGTCAGGAATCTGGGTTGTCACACTCCATCAATTATACAATACATGCATTCTAATAATATAACTCCAACGACCCCAATCACTTACGCACACACACACAAGTTATAGCCTTGGAAATGAGCAACAAAAGTAACATTTGTTATTAAAAATCAAATGTACTATCCAGGATCTCATCTATCATTTAAAACCTCTACCTGAAGTTAAAATAATAGACCTCACAATTCTATACAAGGTTTAGTAATACAAAGCTACTAAAAAATAATTCACACTAATTCAAGCTGCAACTATTCTGCTCACACCGGCCATCCTGCTGAACTAACTCAAGGGTGGTCTCTCCATTCCCTTGCTCTCGTAACACGAGGTGAATCGACAATGTTTTCTTCATGCTGAAAGATTTAATAAAGCAAGAATGAGCTAATAGCGCTCAGCAAGAAATCTATCCCAGTTTAAAACTTTAAACCTTTTAGGAAGATAATCCATATGGGATCAAAGATTTTAACACTACTAGGGTCTGTCCCCAAAATAGTATACCGTTCAAAATACCGTATGACTTATAATCATACTCAAATACTCTTCGTAATCATTTGGAAATCCTTGGTATCGGTATGATAAACCAAGACTCAAACCATATCTTTTTAAAATAGATTTTAACATTGGAATCAAGGCTTAAAGCCTATTCAGTGATTCAAAATACTATACAGTTTAATATACTGTATATCTTAAATACCTTCTCAACGTATATATAGACATATCTATTTAGATATCTCATACTGTTCAAAATACTGTAAAATATCAATAATGAACACATTTTCATAAAAGAAGCAAGAATGAGCACTATGGCTCGATAATAAGATATAGCAGCATAATCATATATGTAAGCTAATATCATAAAGGAAAACCTTTAAAACTTCATTCGTATATAGAATGATATATTTATTTTTCTTTTCGTCAAAACATGCCATACAATACAACTACTGTATGAGGAACATCATTACTCATCACTGCCACATTATCCGCAACTCAGCGCCTAGGCTTTTGTTACAATGTGCAGCACAACTCCAATTGGAGGGAAGAAGGGGATATACTGGAACCACCACGATACACGATGATCAGTCGTTGTATCGTACTCACGCTTTTCTACTAGTAGATGGACGACATCTTAACATGATTATCACCCTAGCCGCATACGGGCTTATTATGCTACCTGGCACCTGTTTCATTGCCGAGCATATGGTCATACTACCTGGCACCTGTTTCATTGCCGAGTATGACCTCATACTACCTGACACCTGTTTCATTGTCGAGTATGACCTCATACTACCTGACACCTGTTTCATTGTCGAGTATGAGTTGTTTCCAGTCCCTTGATGAATCCTATCCTTATATCTGGAACCGATTTTAAATCGTTGTTCCCCGAGCGTAGACTAGTTCGTTGATAGGTATGAAATTATTACCATACTTACTTCCGTAAATGTCAAGGAAGTAATAATAAAATGTGGGTTGACTATTGTCAACTGACCTCGATCCTCAATTAAATCATTTCGCAATCACGACCCGGGAGTTTTAGTAAAATAGCTTTAGCTCTGATAAATCAGAACTCGAAAACATATTCACTTTTAATGAAAGAGGCAAGTGAAATCATATGTTCACTTCCCGGAATGGATTCCCAATTTTTGATAAGTCCAAAACCTTAATCCTCATTCGGGATAAATAATTTAAAAGTAGTTGGGAACCCCTACTATAGTCACATAAATCTCTTTTGAGATCAGAAAATATTTTAATTAACTATTGGAACCTTACGTAATATTTAAATAAGGTTCTATGATTTTTAAATCATTTTTGGAATATTTAATAAATATTCAAATAATAAATATTGAATTATTATTCAATATAAATCCACTTAAGTGAATATTCAAAATAATATTCACTTAATTAAATAATTATTCAAATAATAAATATTGAATTATCACTCAATAAGATTCTTCTTAAGTGAATATTCAAAATAATATTCACTTAATTAAATAATATTTAAATAATAAATATTGAATTATTATTCAATAAAATTCCACTTAAGTGAATATTCAAAATAATATTCACTTAATTAAATAAATATCCAAATAATATTTATAGTAATATTATTTAAATATCTCACATTAAATATCCAATAATATATATTGGAATATTTAATCAACATTTTAAAAAAACATAACTGTCCCTGGAACCCTCCAGCTTCTGACAGTATAATCCAGACCAAAATACTAATTTGACTCACGGTCTAAGTTTTAAAATCCACGTACGAGTGCTCTACCCTTAGAGCCTCTATAACACCTGAGTATATATCTAATATTTACATAGCATATAAACCCTTATATAACACAAAGCTTTTTACCAAGCATAATCAGTTATAACTCCTTTCATAGTATTAAAGCAGAATATATCACAAACACAACATCATCACTTATATGATGTAGGGTTTGAAAACTTGCATTTATCATATGCATATATTATATCTCAACATTTTTAATACCATTACATCTATATACGATGTAAGGTTTGAAAGCATGTGTTAGATATAATTGTTGATGTTTGTTTATCAGTGTTTAAAGTATCAGGATACCATCAGAGTTTAGCTGGAAGACTGGTCAGAGTTTGTTAAACTCTAACAGTCAGAGTTTGCTTAGCAGTCGGTGTAAAAGTCAATAAAGATTCTAGAAGCGATATTCTTTGAAGATGGAAAGAAGCAAAGAGATATCGAGATGGCTAAGGAAACGGAACAGAAGACATAAGCAATTCTAGATTGATATTAATTGTATAACTGATTTATAGGAATATCAATTAGAAGATTGTATGTAGTTGTGTACTATATAAACACAGATAGGTTAACCCTAAAAGGGATGCGAATACGTGAATTATCATTCTTGTAACCTAGCAGCTCTCTGTGATATTTTACATCACTGAGAGAGGAGTTTTTAATTCCATACAGTTTATTGTTCATAAACAGTGTTCTTATTGTTATTCTTATACGTATACTTGATTATATATTGTGTATTCGGCCTAACAATTGGTATCAGAGCCAAGGCTGTTTAATATATACAGTTTTTGATCCAAACACAAGTATAATCATGGCTGAAAATAGTGAAGCAGGTTCTAAACCTGAGAAGGTTCAACCAACTTCTGTGAGTCGATATGAGACGATTAGGGTTCCAATTCTGAGACCAGTGGAACATCCAATATGGAAGGTAAAGATGACCATGTTTCTGGAAGCCGCGGATCCAGAATACCTTGATAGAATCAATGATGGTCCTCATATGCCAACAAAACTGTCTCCAGTTGTTGCTGGTCAAGAACAAAAGAGCGTTCCAAAGGAAAAGAAGGATTTGACTCCTGAAGATATCTCATCAATTGCAAAGGATGCAAAAGTTAGACATCTTCTCCATAGTGCTTTAGATAATGTCATGTCTAACAGAGTTATTGGTTGCAAAACTGCCAAAGAAATTTGGGATGCTTTAGAAGTCAGATGTCAAGGAACAAGTGCTATAAAGAAGAACAGAAAGACTATTCTTACACAGGAGTATAAACACTTTGACTCGAGACCTGATGAAACTTTGACTGAGAAATATGACAGATTCTGTAAACTGTTGAATGATATATCTCTTGTTGATAAAGAATATGAACTTGAAGAGTCAAATCTCAAGTTTCTTCTATCTCTACCTGAAAGATGGGATTTAAAGGCGACAACAATAAGAGATAATTATGATCTTGCAGAGACAGATCTTGATGAAATTTATGGGTTGCTCAAAACTCATGAACTTGAGATAGAACAAAGAAACAAAAGATCTGGAAAGAAGACAAAATCTGTTGCTCTCAAAGTTGAAGAAAAACCTCTTAAGAAAGAAACATCAAAGAAGAAAGCTAAGGGAAAGGCTTTACTCATAAACTCTGAAAGTGAGTCATCAAACTCTGATGATGACTCAAACACTGATGAATCATCTGAATCCGAGGATGATGAAGAACAGATGATGCAAATGGCTGCTTTGATGGTGAAGACTTTCAAGAAGATGGGTTTCAAGAACTTCAAGAAAGGAACAAGATTCTCTAGGAAAGATTCAAACTCTGAAAGGAAGAGTTTTAGAAAGTCTGAAGGAAGGGATGTCAAATCTAGGAAAAGAGACAAGTCTGAGATCCAGTGCTACAAGTGTAAAGAGATGGGTCACTATGCTCCAGAATGCAAGAAAGGAAAATCTGAAAAAGCACTCATCACAAAAGGAAGAGACTGGGCAGACACTTCAGATTCAGATGAAGGAGTCAACTATGCTCTCATGGCAACTGTTGAAGATGAATCTGAAAACAAGGTACCCCTAACAACCTATGCTTATGATATTGATAATATATCTGAATTGAGAATTTATCTTAAAAGCATACATGTTAGTTATAGAGATCAGACTTTAGAAAATTAGAGAATTAAATCTGAGAATCTAAAGCTTAAAGAGAGAAATAAATTTCTTGAAGAAGAACTTGTTAACATGCAACAAGTTCAAAAGGAAAGAGATGATGTTGTTTATGTTATACAGGAGTTGCTTAAGAGATTTAGGCAACTAGAATCTGATTTGGAAAAAGAGAGGAAAATAATTAAAACCTGGACAAACTCTGGAAAAAACACACATCAAGTGTTTCAAACAGACTCAGTAGGGTTAGGTTACTGTGAGGAAGATGAACTCAGGTTCAAAGATAAAGTTAAAGTTAAAACACATCTTCCACCTATGAAATTTGTTCCTGAATCCAGTAAGCTAAACTCTGTACTTGAAAAAGAAACGGTTAAGGAAGAACCAGTAAAAACTTGTGTTAAACAGGTGAATGTTGGTTTAATGACAGAGAAACAATTCAAGTATAAGCGCAAAGAGGTAAAGTCTGTTGAGAAACAGAAAGTGTCCAGGAAGAATAGAAATGGAAAGGTAGGCATTAATAAAAGCAATAATCATTTGCCTATCACTGATGCTCCTAGAAAAACATGTCATAATTGTGGTAGTACTAACCATCTTGCAAGTTTCTGCAGGAAAAACAAAGACATTAATTCTTTACCCTCCAAGTCTGGAGTTAAGAATGATTATGTTAGGGTTAGACCACAGACTTTATGCACTCACTGTGGGAGTATTTGGCACTCTATTTATACTTGTAAGAATTATCATGCCATTTATCACAACTATTATGAGTTGAAACCAAATTTGAAATGGGTTAAAGTTGATTCTGCAAGTGTAAACTCTGATACTGTTAGCTTAAACTCTGTTGACGAGAATTCCGCTGCAAAAGCTAACAATGTTAAGAAAGCCAAAGGATCCAAGCAAGTCTGGATCCTTAAATCTAACTCTTTGTAATTGTTTGTGATTGCAGGGCATAAGGGAAAACACCCTAGTCTTGGACAGTTGATGTTCAGGGCACATGACTGGAAATAAAGCCCTGCTATCAGATTATGAGGAGAAAGCTGGCCCAAAAGTTTCCTATGGAGATGGCAACATAGGACATACTCTGGGATATGGCAATATCAATCTTGGAAGTGTCATCATCACAAATGTAGCTCTAGTTCCAGGACTCAAGCATGACTTGCTATCTGTGAGTCAAATCTGTGACATAGGTTATCATGTAGATTTTCAACCTGAATACTGTGAGGTTATTAGCAAATCTACAGGGAAAGTTGTTCTAGTTGGACACAGACGGAATAATATTTATGAAGCAAGTTTGGTAACAAACTCTGAAGGAAAAGCTGTGTGTCTGTCTGCAAAAATGTTTAATGAAGAGAGTTGGAAATGGCATAAGAAGCTCTCTCATCTAAATTTGAAAAAACATCAATGAATTGATTTGAAAAGATCTTGTAAGGGGACTTCCAAAATCTATACTCAGCTTAGATGGTCTGTGTGATTCTTGTCAAAAGGCCAAGCAAAGGAAGTCATCATTCAAGAGTAAGTCTGAATCTTCAGTTGTGGATCCTTATCATCTTCTTCATGTTGATCTATTTGGTCCAGTGAATGTAATGTCACTTGGCAGAAAGAAATATGCTTTAGTCATTGTTGATGAGTACACTAGATACACTTGGGTGTACTTTCTAGCAAAGAAGGATGAAACTGCCTTAATTCTGATGGAACATGTAGAGCTACTGGACAAAGGATCACAGTATAAAGTGAAAATTATCAGGAGTGATAATGGTACTGAATTCAGAAATACAACAATGGAAGAATTTTGCAAGGAAAGGGGAGTGAAGCAAGAATTCTCTGCACCAGGGACTTCGCAGCAAAATGGTGTAGTGGAAAGAAAGAAAAGAACCTTAATCGAAGCTGCCAGAACAATGCTTGATGAAGCAAAATTGCCAACTTATTTCTGGGCAGAAGCTGTTCAAACTGCTTGTTTTACTCAAAATGCTACACTGATCAACAGGCATGGGAAAACACCATATGAGATGGTGAAGAAAAAGAAACCAAACCTGAAATATTTTCATATTTTTGGGTGAAAATGCTTTGTGTTGAAAACTCATCCTGAACAGTTGACCAAGTTTGATTTAAAAGCAGATGAAGGAATTTTTGTTGGATATCCACTATCAACTAAAGCATTCAGAGTTTATAATCTGAGAACTAAAGTGATCATGGAATCTATACATGTGTCATTTGATGACAAGAAAATAACTGGAATTGAAGATGAAGAAAATCTTGATCAACTACGCTTTGAAAATGAAGATCTAAACTCTGTTGATGTAAACTCTGACGAAGCAAATCCAACAAACTCTGATGAAGCATACTCTGAACCTCTACTGGTAAATACTGAGGAAGTTTCTCAGACAGAACAAAATAGAGAACCAGTTGAGGGGGAGCATGAAGATACTTCAGCAACATCTCAAAATGATGACTCACATTCTGAAAGTGAGTCAGCTGAAGAATCTAACACAAACTCTGAAAGTTCAAACACTGAGCAATCCAATTCAGGGGGAGCCTCAGAGAATGCAGATGGTCAACAAGAAAATCAGGAAAGCATGGATCAAGGTGGAGAATCCAATAATGATGAAAGAAGCCACTTACCTACAGCAAGAAAGTGGACACAGGCTCATACACCTGATCTGATAATTGGAAATCCAGATGCAAGTGTGAAAACAAGAAGTTCTACAGCAAATGAATGTCTGTTTCATGCATTCATATCTCAAACAGAGCCTAAGAAAGTGGATGAAGCTCTTCAAGATGATAACTGGATAACAGCAATGCAGGAAGAATTGAATGAGTTTGAAAGAAATGAAATATGTACACTTGTACCAAGACCAAAGAACAGGTCTGTTGTTGGTACAAAGTGGGTTTTCAGAAACAAGATTGACAGTGAGGGAGTAATTACAAGGAACAAAGCTAGACTTGTGGAAAAAGGATATTCACAACAGGAAGGAATTGAATATGATGAAACCTTTGCTCCAGTTGCAAGGTTGGAGGCCATAAGAATTTTTCTAGCATATGCTGCTCACAAATAGTTTAGAGTCTTTCAGATGGATATGAACAGTGCTTTTCTCAATGGGAAACTTGAAGAAGAAGTGTTTGTTGAACAACCACTAGGGTTTGTGGACCCCAAGTATCTAGATTATGTCTACAAACTTGACAAAGCACTTTATGGACTAAAGTAGGCACCTAGAGCATGGTATGAAACTCTGGCTCAATTTCTTTTAGAAAGTGGGTTCACTAGAGGTACAATTGATAAAACCTTGTTCTATTTCAATTCTGTTAATGATTTGCTTTTAGTTCAAATCTATGTGAATGACATAATTTTTGGGTCTACTAATGATAAACTCTGTAAGAAATTTGTCAAGCTTATGCAGTCCAGGTACCAAATGAGCATGATGGGAGAGCTTAGTTATTTTCTAGGCTTGCAGGTAAAGCAAACAGATGATGGGATTTTTATCAATCAAGCAAAATATACCAGAAATCTTCTCAAGAAATTTGGTATGCTTGATAGTTCATCTGCAACAACTCCTATGGCAACTGCAACAAAGCTAGACAAAGACACAGGAGCTTCAGTAGATATGACAAACTACAGAGGCATGATAGGGTCTCTTCTTTATCTTACTGCAAGTAGACCAGATATTATGTATGCAACCTGTCTTTGTGCAAGATTTCAAGCAGATCCCAGAGAGCCTCATCTAACAGTTGTGAAGAGGATTGTTAGATATAATTGCTGATGATTGTTTATCAGTGTTTAAGTAACAAGTACTCATCAGAGTTTATACTAGAAGCTAGTCAGAGTTTGTTGAAGTCTGACGGGGTGAAAGTTTGCTGAAGCTGTCGGTGCTAATATGAAGATTCTAGAAGCAATATATCTTGAAGATGGAAAGAAGCAAGATATATTGAGATAGCTAAGGAAATGGAACAGAAGACAGAAGCAATCCTAATTTGATATAAATTGTATAGCTAATTTGTAGGAATATCAATTAGAGATTGAATCTATGTAGTTGTGTACTATATAAACACAGATAGGTTAACCCTAAAAGGGATGCGAATACTGAATACATTATTCTTGTAACCTAGCAGCTTTCTGTGATATTTTACATCACTGAGAGAAGAGTTATTTAATATAATTCAGTTTATTATTCATAAACAGTGTTCTTGATTGTTATTCTCATACATATATTGATTATATATTGTGTATTCGGCCTAACAATTGGTATCAGAGCCAAGGTTGTTTAATATATATAGTTTATTGATCTAAACACAAGTATAATCATGACTGAAAACTCTCAGGCAGGTTCAAATGGAGGTTCTAATGCTCAAAAGGTTCAATCTGCTTCTGTAAGTCGATATGAGTCAATCAGGGTTACAATGCTCAAACCAGTGGAATATCCAATATGGAAGGTGAAGATGACCATGTTTCTAGAAGCCACAGATCCAGAATACCTTGATAGAATCTATGATGGTCCTCATATGCCAACTAAACTATCTCCTGTAGTTGCTGGTCAAGAACAAAAGACTGTTCCGAAGGAAAAGAAAGATATGACTCCTGAGGACATCTCATCAATTGCGAAGGATGCAAAAGTTAGACATCTTCTTCATAGTGCCTTAGATAATGTCATGTCTAACAGAGTTATTGGTTGCAAGACTGCCAAAGAAATCTGGGATGCTTTAGAAGTCAGGTGTCAAGGAACAAGTGCTATAAAGAAGAACAGGAAGACTATTTTAACACAGGAGTATGAACACTTTGACTCTAGATCTGATGAAACTTTGACAGATACATATGACAGATTCTGTAAATTATTGAATGATTTGTCTCTTGTTGATAAAGAATATGATCTTGAAGAGTCAAATCTCAAGTTTCTACTATCTCTACCTGAAAAATGGGATTTAAAGGCAACAACAATAAGAGATAATGTAATATACGTGATTTTTCAAATAATAATAATAATAATAACAATAATAATAATAATAATAATAATAATAAATAGTATTATAAAATTTGATTTAGAAAAGAATTGGCTATTAAATAAAATTACTAATTAGTGAAGAATAAAAATATTTGTAATTATAACACTAGTGGGTTAATTAGGATTATATATTAGCCAACCCTAACGCAAGAGCGGAGAAAACAATTGTAAGTTATTAGGAGCCGCGGCAGAGCAAAGAAGACATAGGGAGAAGGAGATATGGTTTAACAGCGATAAGTAGAGAAGGTATCTTTCTATTTTCTTAGAACAAATATTAAACTCATCATTTAGTTGCATCGTTATATAGTTTTAGGAACAACCTAATATATTCCATTCGAGTATGAGTATGAAATTGAGGTGGGTTACTCACGAATCAAGTTTTGACTATTAGGATTAATACTATAAAATTAGAGTACATATGTGATGGTACTTTTCACAATTCAATAAATTGCAATGATCAAGTTACCGTCTTTGTTAGGCAGTACAAACATAGTTAAATTGTATAGCTACTTGTGTTTGAAAAATAGGTTAAATAATAATTAGATTATTACAGATAGTAACATTAGGTTATTAGTGCTATTAATTTGTTGTGCAACCTTGGTTTAATTGCATTTATAAACTAATGGACGTAAGTTAAAGATCATTGAATAATTAATTATTGAAAACCAGTGTTATGTTATATGACCATATGATTTCAATTTATACAGTTAATATTTAGCAATACACATAATGGATGTCATTTGATAGTTTAGGTTTAATTAGAGTTAATTTATTAATAAAATTAAAAGCATGTATTCAAATAGTTAATCACTACTCGGCCATGTAGACTTCTAGAGTGTTTGTGTCAGAGTCATGATATAATAAAGAAAAACAAGCAAACTCCTTATTAGTTTCAAACAAGTGTCGCACATTCAAGTTTGTATACTGTTAGGTAATTAGGATGTTAGTACAAAACTTATCAGAGGCTAAATGTCACCTGTACGAGTTGCATATTTTATTAATTATTATGTGTGACTGATATATGTAAGAGTGACTGTATTACATATAAATTATATTTTTGTAAGTTAGATTGGGAGCGAGGAAATTAGCGGAGCCTTTGCGAATTTTGTTAAGTTTTTCGAGTTTGCTATTTTCGAGGTACGGATTCTCTCCTCTTTTATTCAGCGCTACTCCTCTTAGAAATATTTAAATTAAATTCGTTTTGACCTCAAATCTGTTCGTTTGATTTTGAATCATTTTGAATATGAATTTTTTTTTTATTCTGAAAATTATATTTAAATCTGGTTCAAAATACTTAAATATTTGTTTCTGCGATTTTCTGATATTGCGTATATCTTATATCTGTTGGAAATATTAAGAATATCTGTTATGTGAGATTTTAAAATGTTTTGTGAAATATTATATTTGAACCCTTAGTGATATAGGGTATACCGAGTTAACCAGCTGTAGGGGTACTACAGCCATGTCATTGCGGCACCAGTGACATGACACTTCCATGGCAGTGTGATTGGTCATGGCGTATCCTTCTGATAGCTCTGGAGGCGAGCTTTTGCGCATTTTGATATTTGTTTTAGGATACGTGGGTGCACCCAGAGTTTGATTAGATTTGTGATTTGATTTGACGGTGACGTTGTATATGCCGTACACGTTAGCCGGTTTGTTGCACACATTAGGTACCCTATGATGTGTGTATTTGTATCTGTTCTGTTCTGATCTCGGTATGAAATATCCTACCCCTTTCGTTGCTTCAGCCATACTTATTTTTAAATAAATGTTTTATTATACATTGTCAAATATCAATATCTGTTTTCTGTTTTATAAACTGTATTTCAAATCCGTACTGGGCGATTGGCTCATGCCGTATTATTTTTCTGGCAGGTGCTTAGGGGGATCTGGGACTGTGTGATGGAGAGCCACCCCTTTATATCATTGATTAGGATTTGCAGACTTCTATCGCTATTTAGACTTGAATATTATTTTAGAGATTTTGGTTTTTCATATTTATTATTTTGAACCGTTTTGGAGGTTTAATATTATCTTGGAGATTATTAGACTGTTTAATTATTATTTAGAGATTATTTTAGTGTTCTGTTTGCAAGTTTAAGGTTTAATAAGTAGCCCCTCATTTAGATATAGATGGGGGTGTTACTAGGTTCTTTCTTGTAGAAAACCTATTTAGGTTGACCTGTGAGAGTGGGTAGGCGTTAGAATGGGTACTCTGCTTTAGAATTTTATTTAGTCATGTTTATTTGACACCTGTTATGCTTTTATGATATTTTCTTAAACCATTTTGGTTGATCCCTTTCTTGTGAACTTCATTCGAACATGTATCTGATATTGTGGATCATTTGACCCAATCTGTCATTTCCTTGTTATCTGTTCAGAATTTTGGATTTCTATTTTCGTGATCAAAACCTTTTTCTGTTTCTTCTTACTCTTAACGAAAATTATTCTATGTGTTTGTTTAGTATGGAGAGTGCTCAAAAATTCGAGAAATTATATAGCATAAGACAACTTGATTTTGATAGTAGTGCATTCCCTAAATTGACATAATCATAAGCATAGATTAGTTAAGTTAGTGCAAGAGTTAAGTTAATATTCTAATGGGTTAATCGACAAGAAAAGTGAATGATATTTAAAGATACGAATATATTAGAATATGTTTAATAATATCAACAACTTATAAGATTCTTGAAACTTTGGTTAGCTTTACAAGAGAGAAAAATTTTAGACAAGGATTGTGTTAACTTTAGGGTTGAATTTGTACGATTAGTTTTAAGCATTGTGGTTTTGAATTTGTAATACAATATTCATATATTTTGTGAGATATATGATAATAAATTATCTCTTGAGTACAACATTATCTTCTTATTTATTTTTGCCTGTTATTTTCAATTTTGAATAACATTTTACTTGTTTCGTGTCCATGAGCCATTAGTAGATTCTGAATTTTACAACAGAAAAAAAAGAGTCTATTATCCACCTTTGTGATTAATTGAATTAAGAAAATTGCAAGTATTCTGGAATACAAGTCATTAGTCCTTTATTTTTCTTACTTGTGATTTTTGCATACTCATAAATGTTTTAATAGTTATTTATAAGATTATAGCACATTCACATTATTTTGATACTGTTTGCCTCAATTTTGTTTAAAATATTATTAATAGAATACTTTTCACAATTTTATGCAAATTATGCCTAAAGCACTCATGTTCCAATATTTTATAATTTAATTATTTAATTTTGGGGACGCTCAAAATAAATAATTAAATGATATGATATTATTAATTTTAGGGACGCCTGAAATTAATAATTCAGCAAAAGAATATAAGTTATTTGTATTCCATGCTTTTTATTTTTTTCCCGACAGGTTTCAAGGTATCTGGTATTATCTATATGGTATTTGGTTTAATATGATGTACACTATCTAATGGCCATAATTTGGTATGTCAACTAGGTTCTAAAAATCATGCGTATCTCTTTACTTTTTTTTAAAAAAAAAATTAATCTTTTCCCTATATCAAAGGTTATTATCAAAGACCTATAGCTTAGCGCAATGTGTCGTGTTTTTTTTTTCTTTCCATGTTGTGTAATTGAATAATTATTTTCTTTAATGTCCTAATTATATGTATTTAATAAAATGTCGAAGTGTTATATTTAGCAAGCTCGATGAGACTTGGATGCTTAAGTTATTTTCTATAACATTTCAATTTTGTGCTTCAGAATATAATTTTGTTTGAGACTACTACTTTTGCATGTTTCATGTATTTTTGTTTCAGGTTAGACACTCATGCATTTGACCCACATAATGTATACGTGATATTTTGGTGACACAAAAAATAAACATTTATATTTTCATTCTTGATTTTATTTAATTCTTTTAAAACAACTTATGCATTGTAAGACAATCTTAGTTGTCAAATCGCCATCAAAGAATTTCAATATCTGAGAAGTTATTTGAAGAATCGATATGTCTATTGTTTGAGTTATTGGAATATCGTCAAATTTTTAATTTTGAGGAAGAAATTTTTATAAGTGGTATAAAATGTAATATCCCATAATTTTAGTTTATTTTACTATAATTATTTGAATCATATACAGGTAATGATGTTTCTAAGTGTAACTAAATATTAGTTATAGTTAATTTAAAATATATGATAATTAGAGTTTGTTTCAGTTTGGATATACATTCTGCATATATTCTGTTCTGCATCAGCTAATTCGGACAAATGGCTAGTGAACATCTAAAGGCCCATATTTTTTTTATCTTAAATAATTAGATTAAAAAAAAAGTCTTAGTAATTATATAAATAGATGAGTAAATATTATCAGTGGTGAACCCTAGAATGGGGAGTTATATTGTGTATTTAGAGAGGGGAGAAAGAACAAGAAGACAGTGAATATTTTATATTTCTAGTAATGTACGGACTAAATTACATTCTGCCTAATTGATGCATTTAATTATTTTCCAACATATTATCTATAGTTGTTGAAGCATGCATATTAATTTATTAATGATTGTGTATTTTACTATGAATCAAGTTACTTGATATTGCATAGAGTATCATAAGAAAATTTATATAATTGATGTGTATAGTGTGTCTGATTAATTTAAATCGCATGAGGCTAGATTGTAGGTAATTTAATTAAACTAGTATATTCGTAGCATGATAATTGTTTGAAATCTTTCACAAAACATAAGAATTAAAATTTTATAACGTATTTTTATTTTATTTTTTATTTATTTTTTATTTATTTTTTGTAAAACCAAAATGTCAATATCATGTACATCCGATACAAGTAAATTACAAGTCTGCTTCATTTGATTTTTTTTGTTTACTCTCGGTTAGCTCAGGTGGTGTTAATTAATATTTTTATAATTATCTACATTAGTTAGCTAATTGTTGTTTGTTGTTATAACTGTATTATTAGTTTATAGTTATCAAAGTGATTGTTTTTTTATTTCACTGTGTTATTTTACGATTGTGCTTCATTTAGTAAGGTCTAAACTTGTTTGATTATATCATTTTATTAATAATTCGTGGACATTAGTTCATGTAATAATTATCGTCATCAAACATTTACTATTATATGTTCATTTATTATTCTTTTAAGTGAATTAAACATATAGATGTTTATTTATTTTTAAATTTGAATATATATATATATATATATATATATATATATGTGTGTGTGTGTGTGTGTTTGTGTGTGTGTTTAGTACTAATATAGATTTAGCGTACGCTTGACCCTAAATATTTTATCTTAATAACAATCATATATGGGATTGTTTTGTTCTCTGTATACCTCTCTATTTAAATAGTAAATATTTAAAAATATTGTAGATTCATTTTCTAAAATTGTGATCATTTTGTACCTACAAATCGATGAATTAAAGTTTGAGGTAATTGTCTTGGTATAAAATTTGGAGGCTTATTTATACGGAGGAGCTTGTGATATTTAACTGAACAAAAGAGTAATGTGAAGTAATATATAAACATGTTTAACTTTAGACCCGGTAATTTTGTGATCTTGAAACTATCATATTTAGGATCTTAAATACTTTGGTATAACAGGATAATTAGGATAATTTGGATTGAGATATGTTGTTCAGTTGGATATTATAAAGGGAATATAAAAGTTAATTCAGGTGTGTCATGCAATCAAATTTATGTTATTTTCATAATTTACTTGATTGATGTATTTTGAGAGATTACAAGTATAATGTTGTTCTAGTTAGTCTAGAAACTGATAGTGTAATATTAGATATGCTTTTGAAGAAGTGACTTTATTATTATTATTATTATTGTTTTATTTTTATTTTCCGTAATCTTGTGGAAAAAATCAGGAAGAGTTTAAGATATTTTGTTAAAATTTTGTGATGAATTCTTTAGGATTACACACCACCTTGGAAATAGGACATAGAGTCGAGAGCATTTTCGAAATCGTTAAATTTACTTTTGCATTTTAGTTTAGTTTGATTCCGGGGACGGAATCATTTTTTTAAGGGGGTATATATGTAATATACGTGATTTTTCAAATAATAATAATAATAATAACAATAATAATAATAATAATAATAATAATAATAAATAGTATTATAAAATTTGATTTAGAAAAGAATTGGCTATTAAATAAAATTACTAATTAGTGAAGAATAAAAATATTTGTAATTATAACACTAGTGGGTTAATTAGGATTATATATTAGCCAACCCTAACGCAAGAGCGGAGAAAACAATTGTAAGTTATTAGGAACCGCGGCAGAGCAAAGAAGACATAGGGAGAAGGAGATATGGTTTAACAGCGATAAGTAGAGAAGGTATCTTTCTATTTTCTTAGAACAAATATTAAACTCATCATTTAGTTGCATCGTTATATAGTTTTAGGAACAACCTAATATATTCCATTCGAGTATGAGTATGAAATTGAGGTGGGTTACTCACGAATCAAGTTTTGACTATTAGGATTAATACTATAAAATTAGAGTACATATGTGATGGTACTTTTCACAATTCAATAAATTGCAATGATCAAGTTACCGTCTTTGTTAGGCAGTACAAACATAGTTAAATTGTATAGCTACTTGTGTTTGAAAAATAGGTTAAATAATAATTAGATTATTACAGATAGTAACATTAGGTTATTAGTGCTATTAATTTGTTGTGCAACCTTGGTTTAATTGCATTTATAAACTAATGGACGTAAGTTAAAGATCATTGAATAATTAATTATTGAAAACCAGTGTTATGTTATATGACCATATGATTTCAATTTATACAGTTAATATTTAGCAATACACATAATGGATGTCATTTGATAGTTTAGGTTTAATTAGAGTTAATTTATTAATAAAATTAAAAGCATGTATTCAAATAGTTAATCACTACTCGGCCATGTAGACTTCTAGAGTGTTTGTGTCAGAGTCATGATATAATAAAGAAAAACAAGCAAACTCCTTATTAGTTTCAAACAAGTGTCGCACATTCAAGTTTGTATACTGTTAGGTAATTAGGATGTTAGTACAAAACTTATCAGAGGCTAAATGTCACCTGTACGAGTTGCATATTTTATTAATTATTATGTGTGACTGATATATGTAAGAGTGACTATATTAAATATAAATTATATTTTTGTAAGTTAGATTGGGAGCGAGGAAATTAGCGGAGCCTTTGCGAATTTTGTTAAGTTTTTCGAGTTTGCTATTTTCGAGGTACGGATTCTCTCCTCTTTTATTCAGCGCTACCCCTCTTAGAAATATTTAAATTAAATTCGTTTTGACCTCAAATCTGTTCGTTTGATTTTGAATCATTTTGAATATGAAATTTTTTTTATTCTGAAAATTATATTTAAATCTGGTTCAAAATACTTAAATATTTGTTTCTGCGATTTTCTGATATTGCGTATATCTTATATCTGTTGGAAATATTAAGAATATCTGTTATGTGAGATTTTAAAATGTTTTGTGAAATATTATATTTGAACCCTTAGTGATATAGGGTATACCGAGTTAACCAGCTGTAGGGGTACTACAGCCATGTCATTGCGGCACCAGTGACATGACACTTCCATGGCAGTGTGATTGGTCATGGCGTATCCTTCTGATAGATCAGGAGGCGAGCTTTTGCGCATTTTGATATTTGTTTTAGGATACGTGGGTGCACCCAGAGTTTGATTAGATTTGTGATTTGATTTGACGGTGACGTTGTATATGCCGTACACGTTAGCCGATTTGTTGCACACATTAGGTACCCTATGATGTGTGTATTTGTATCTGTTCTGTTCTGATCTCGGTATGAAATATCCTACCCCTTTCGTTGCTTCAGCCATACTTATTTTTAAATAAATGTTTTATTATACATTGTCAAATATCAATATCTGTTTTCTGTTTTATAAACTGTATTTCAAATCCGTACTGGGCGATTGGCTCATGCCGTATTATTTTTCTGGCAGGTGCTTAGGGGGATCTGGGACTGTGTGATGGAGAGCCACCCCTTTATATCATTGATTAGGATTTGCAGACTTCTATCGCTATTTAGACTTGAATATTATTTTAGAGATTTTGGTTTTTCATATTTATTATTTTGAACCGTTTTGGAGGTTTAATATTATCTTGGAGATTATTAGACTGTTTAATTATTATTTAGAGATTATTTTAGTGTTCTGTTTGCAAGTTTAAGGTTTAATAAGTAGCCCCTCATTTAGATATAGATGGGGGTGTTACAGATAATTATGATCTTGCAGAAACAGATCTTGATGAAATTTATGGGTTGCTTAAAACTCATGAACTTGAGATAGAACAAAGAAACAAAAGGTCTGGAAAGAAGACAAAATCTGTAGCTCTCAAAGTTGAAGAAAAACTCATGAAGAAAGAAACATCAAAGAAGAAAGCTAAGGGAAAAGCTTTGGTCATAAACTCTGAAAGTGAGTCATCAAACTCTGATGGTGATTCAAACTCTGATGCTTCTTCTGAATTTGAGGATGATGAAGAACAACTGATGCAAATGGCTGCTTTGATGGTGAAAACCTTCAAGAAGATGGGTTTTAAGAACTTCAAGAAGGGAAAAAGATTCTCAAGGAAAGATTCAAACTCTGAAAGAAAGAGTTTCAGAAAGTCTGAAGGAAGGGATACCAAATATGGAAAGAAATACAAGTCTGAGATCCAATGCTACAAGTGTAAAGAGATGGGTCATTATGCTCCATAGTGCAAGAAAGGAAAATCTGAAAAAGCACTCATCACTAAAGGAAAAGACTGGGCAGACACTTCAGATTCTGATGAAGATGTCAGCTATGCTCTTATGGAAACTGTTGAAAATGAATCTGAAACATCTGAGAATAAGGTACCTCTAACAACTTATGCTTATGATATTGATAATATATCTGAATTGAGAATTTATCTTAAAAGCATACATGTTAGTTATAGAGATCAGACTTTAGAAAATGAGAGAATTAAATCTGAGAATCTTAAGCTTAAAGATAGAAATAAATTTCTTGAAGAAGAGCTTGTTAACATGCAAAAAGTTCAAAAGGAAAGAGATGATGCTGTTTATGTTGAGCAAGAGTTGTTAAAGAGATTTAGACAACTAGAATCTGATTTGGAAAAAGAGAGGAAAGTAATTAAAACCTGGACTAATTCTGGAAAAGACACACATCAAGTTTTTCAAACAGATACAGTTGGGTTAGGTTACTGTGAGGAAGATGAACTTAGGTTTAAAGATAAAGTTAAAGTTAAACCACAACTTAAACCTGTGAAATTTGTTTCTGAATCTAGTAAGCAAACCTCTGTACTTGAAACAGAAGCTGTTAAAGAATCAGTAAAAACTTGTGTTAAACAGGTGAATGTTGGTTTAATGACAGAGAAACAATTCAAGTATAAGCTCAAAGAGGTAAAGTCTGTTGAAAAACAGAAAGTGTCCAGGAAGAATAGGAATGGAAAAGTAGGCATTAATAAAAGAAATGATTATCTGCCTAATTCTGATGCTCCTAGAAAGACATGTCATAGTTGTGGTAGTACTAACCATCTTGCAAGTTTCTGCACGAAAAACAAAGATATTAATTCTTTACCCTCCAAGACTGGAGTGAAGAATGATTTTGTTAGGGTTAGGCCACAGACTTTATGCACGCACTGTGGGAGCACTTGGCATTCCATTTATACTTGCAAGAGCTATCATGCCATTTATCACAACTATTATGAGTTAAAACCCAACTTGAAATGGGTTAGAGCAAACTCTGCAAGTGTAAAGTCTGACACAGTTAGTTCAAACTCTGTTGAAAGTTTTTCCGCTGCAAAAGCTAACTATGTTAAGAAAGTCAAAGGATCCAAGCAAGTCTGGATCCTTAAATCTAACTCTTTGTAATTGTTTGTGATTGCAGGGCATAAGGGAAAGCACCCTAGTCTTGGACAGTGGATGTTCAGGACACATGACTGGAAATAAAGCCCTGCTATCAGACTATAAGGAGAAGGCTGGCCCAAAAGTTTCCTATGGAGATGGCAACATAGGACGTACTATGGGATATGGCAATATCAATCTTGGAAGTGTCATCATCACAAATGTAGCTCTAGTCCCAGGACTCAAGCATGACTTGCTATCTGTGAGTCAAATCTGTGACAGAGGTTACCATGTAGATTTTCAACCTGAATTCTATGAGGTTATCAGCAAATCTACAGGGGAAGTTGTTCTAGTTGGACACAGACGGAATAATATCTACGAAGCAAGTTTGGTAACAAACTCTGAAGGAAAAGCTGTGTGTCTGTCTGCAAAAATGTCAAATGAAGAGAGTTGGAAATGGCATAAGAAGCTCTCTCACCTAAACTTGAACAACATCAATGAGCTAATTCGAAAAGATCTTGTAAGGGGACTTCCAAAGTCAATACTCAGCTTAAATGGTCTGTGTGATTCTTGTCAAAAGGCCAAGCAAAGGAAGTCATCTTTCAAGAGTAAGTCTGAATCTTCAGTTGTGGATCCTTATCATCTTCTTCATGTTGATCTATTTGGTCCAGTCAATATAATGTCTCTTGGCAGAAAGAAATATGCTCTAGTCATTGTTGATGAGTACACTAGGTACACTTGGGTGTATTTCTTAGCAAAGAAGGATGAAACTGCTTTAACTCTGATGGATCATGTAAAGCTACTGGACAAAGGATCACAATATAAAGTGAAAATTATCAGAAGTGATAATGGTACTGAATTCAGAAATGCTGCAATGGAAGAATTTTGCAAAGAAAGAGGAGTGAAGCAAGAATTTTCTGCACCAGGAACTCCACAGCAAAATGGTGTAGTTGAAAGAAAGAACAGAACCTTAGTCGAAGCTGCCAGAACAATGCTTGATGAAGCAAAATTGCCAACTTATTTCTGGGGCAGAAGCTGTTCAAGCTGCTTGTTTTACTCAAAATGCAACACTGATCAACAGGCATGGGAAAACACCATATGAGATGGTGAAGAATAAGAAGCCAAATTTGAAATATTTTCATATTTTTGGATGCAAATGCTTTGTGTTGAAAACTCATCCTGAACAGTTGACCAAGTTTGACTTAAAAGCTGATGAAGGAATTTTTGTTGGATACCCACTGTCAACTAAAGCATTCAGAGTTTACAATCTGAGAACTAAAGTGATCATGGAATCTATACATGTGTCATTTGATGACAAGAAAATAACTGGAATAGAAGATGAAGAATATCATGATCAACTTCGCTTTGAAAATGAAGATCTAAACTCTGATGACGTAAACTCTGATGAAGCAAATCCAACAAACTCTGATGAAGCAAATCCAACAAACTCTGATGAAGCATACTCTGAACCTCTACTGGTAAACACTGAGGAAGTTTCTCTGACAGAACAAAATAGAGTACCAGTTGAGGGGGAGCGTGAAGAAACTTCAGAAACTTCTCAAAATGATGACTCAAATTCTGAAAATGAGTCAGCTGAAGAATCAAATAGAAACTCTGGGTCAAATTCTGAAAGTTCAAATACTGAATAGTCCAATTCAGGGGGAGCCTCAGAGAATGCAAATGGTCAAGAAGAAAATCAGGCGAGCATGGATCAAGGGGGAGGATCTAATAATGATAATAGAAGCCAATTACCTACAGCAAGAAGGTGGACACAAGCTCACACACCTGACTTGATAATTGGAGATCCAGAAGCTAGTGTGAGAACTAGAAGTGCTACAACTAATGAATGTCTGTTTCATGCATTCTTGTCTCAAACTGAGCCCAAGAAAGTGGAAGAAGCTCTTCAAGATGCTAACTGGATAACAGCTATGCAGGAAGAGTTAAATGAATTTGAAAGGAATGAAGTATGGACTCTTGTACCAAGACCTAAAAACAGATCTATTGTTGGTACAAAGTGGGTTTTCAGAAACAAAACAGACAGTGATGGAGTGTTTACAAGGAATACGGCTAGACTTGTGGCTAAAGGCTATTCACAGCAGGACGGAATTGACTATGATGAAACCTTTGCTCCAGTTGAAAGATTGGAGGCAATAAGGATTTTTCTGGCCTATGCTGCTCACAAGAAGTTTAAAGTCTTTCAGATGGATGTGAAAAGTGCGTTTCTCAATGGGAAACTTGAAGAAGAAGTGTTTGTTGAACAACCACCAGGGTTTGTGGACCCTAAGCATCCAGACTATGTCTACAGGTTGGACAAAGCATTATATGGACTAAAGCAAGCACCTAGAGCATGGTATGAAACTCTGGCTCAATTTCTTTTAGAAAGTGGGTTCACTAGAGGTACAATTGACAAAACCTTGTTCTATTTCAATACTGGTAATGATCTGCTGTTAGTTCAAATCTATGTGGATGACATAATTTTTGGGTCTACTAATGACAAACTCTGTAAGAAGTTTGCAAAGCTTATGCAGTCAAGATACCAAATGAGTATGATGGGAGAGCTTAGTTATTTTCTAGGCTTGCAAGTGAAGCAAACAGATGATGGGATTTTTATCAATCAAGCAAAATATACCAGAAATCTTCTTAAGAAATTTGGTATGCTTGATAGTTCATCTGCCACAACTCCCATGGCTACTGCAACAAAACTAGACAAAGATACAGGAGCCTCAGTAGATATGACAAACTACAGAGGAATGATAGGGTCTCTTCTTTATCTCACTGCAAGTAGACCAGATATCATGTATGCAACATGTCTTTGTGCAAGATTTCAAGCAGATCCTAGAGAGCCTCATCTAACAGATGTGAAGAGAATTTTCAAATATCTCAAAGGAACCATAACTCTTGGTTTGTGGTACCCTAGAGAATCAGAGTTTAAGTTAATTGGTTACTCTGATGCAGATTTTGCAGGCTGTAAGATTGACAGAAAGAGCACGAGTGGAAGCTGTCAATTTTTAGGTGACAGATTAGTTTCTTGGTACAACAAGAAACAGAAATCAATTTCCACATCCACAGCATAAGCAGAGTATATTGCTGCTGGTAGCTGTTGTGCACAAATTTTGTGGATGAAAAATCAGTTGCTGGATTATGGATTAAGGTACTCTGAAATACCTATTTTTTGTGATAATAAAAGTGCTATTGCTATGACATGTAATCCAGTACAGCACTCCATGACCAAGCACATCAGCATAAAGTATCATTTTATCAGGGAACATGTGGAAGAAGGAAATATTGAGCTTCATTTTGTGTCTACAGACCAACAGCTTGCAGATATCTTCACCAAGCCTTTGAGTGAAGCTACCTTTACAAGACTGGTAAATGAACTTGGAATGCTCTCTGGTTTTGACTAGAGATATTGGTTAGACTCAAAATTTCTCCTTCTGTGATTTGTTGCTCATGATTCTTTGCATATGTTAACTGTCATTCATACCAGTTTGTCAAAATTCTGAAGTCATACTCTGTCATAATGTTAAACTCTGTCAATCATACTCTGTCAGTTATACTCTGATGCTAAACTCTGATGTTAAACTCTGATCGTGATTTTGTCTGAAACATATGGACCGATGAAGAAAATTGTATGAAGCATGATTCTCAGTAAGTAATCATGAATCCTTCCGAGTGATATAAATTCTGATCTCAAATGTGTGCAGAAATTTTACACAGCATGATACTGTCTCTATATTTATAGTATCTCTTAGTTTATTGATCCTATACACTGAGTCTGTATTAGCTGTTTGCACTTTCTCTCATACATTAATTGTATTAACTGATGAAAGTCTAAACTCTGATAATTAGTTGCTCATATTTCACCCTCAAATCAAAAGATGCAAAAATAAGCACAAATTCCTTTGAGATCAAGTTGTGCTTAGGAAGACCCATGAACTTATTGTATGAAATAAGGACTAAATTTTTTGATTTTTGGTGACTAGTGCCAACCACTGATTACTGGAAAAATAATTAAAAAATAAATAAAAATCAAAGGGGGTGAAAATAATAAATTTATAAGTACAGAGTTTAGACAATATCAGATTTTGTTTATAAATGAGAGTTTGGGCAACCAGTTTTTACTGATTTAATTTGTGGATCTTATGCACTTTGAGATGCTCTAAATATTTTATATTCAGTAAACTCTGCTAAGTCACACACAAATATTCACACCTGTACAGTTTGTGGAAAGAGTTTATGAATAAAGGAGGAGAATTGGTAAACACTGATGAACTGTGTACTCTACTCCGAGGTAATTTAATTTTAATCTCTGATGATTAAAATAAATTTCTTTGTTTCAGACATATTATGCTTTCAAGAAAAGACATCTGTTTTGAAAATTCAAAAGAGTATGATTGGACAACATTTCAAAAATGTATTAAACAGAGGAGAGAGGTTGAGTGTCTAGGAAAGTGTAATAGGCGGTAATTATTGCTCTTTTTACTGCGCATGCGCATTGGAAACTGCCATTTACTGCTGTCAATCATTACATGTGTGCCACGTGTCCCACTCACACGTTTCACGGAGTGAGACAGTTGTGTGTATTGATTAGAAACTGTTCAGTTTTTAATTTTTAATTTTGTATTAATATACAATACACAAAATCGTTTGAACTTTTCACAACTTACTCCAATTCACACTTCACTGTCACACATACATTTTCACAAACACTCTTACTGCAAACACTCTTTATGTCTTCTCTAAGTCATTCTCTGATCATTTCTAAATCATACTAATGGCCTCTACTGCTTTTGTATCTTCTGGGCTTGAATTTGTTCCTAATAATTATGTTGCTCCATTGGTAAATGCGAACGCACCGGAGGCGTTTCATTTGATGCAAAATTTTCTTGCCCAATCTCAAATCGGGCGTGCTCTTGTAGAACCAGAGAAGCTTTCTGTGTTTCAAATCAAAAGATTTTGGGAGACTGGTATCTATGATGATGGTGGTGAATCTGGAACACCATCTATTGTTTTCGAGTTTCAAGAAACAGAGTATGTCATTACTCCTGGTACGATTCGTGCTGCTATGGGTTTTGGTGACTATACTGCTTACACCATTGCTGTTTGTGATGCGGAGTTGGTGAGAATGATGAGGGCGATAGGTTACAGTGGATCTTTGGCCAAGATAGGTCAATTGAAGCGACCGTTCTTGAGGAAAGAGTGGAGTTTTTTCTTCGACTGTATAACAAGAACGTTCGGGAAGAAGTGCACTAACTGGGATGCGATACCCACTGAAAGTCTACAAATTGGGTATTCTCTTATCTATGGTACTCATTTTGATTTTGGTAGACTAGTTCTTATTAATATGGGTGAAAAGATGACTGAAAATAGGAGAGTATTTTACTTTGCTAGATTCTGTCAGCTTTTACTTTCTGCTTGTGTTAGTGGGGTAGATATTCTTGATGAAGATGTTATTCCATGCTTTAAGTTACACAAGCGTATATTCTCTGATCTTGTGAATAAGGATGTTAAGAAGGGTAATGTAGGTGATCTTTTACTGCCTGCATTAGTGCAACAGTTTTTGGATGATTCTATTCAAGCAGAAGCACAACCAGAACCATTAAACACTGAAGTTCCTCCATCTACATCACAAACAATTCATACTGGTGGTAGAATCAAACACAGGGCTTTTAAAACTGCAAAGATTGTTAAGCCAGCTACTGAAGCTGGAGTGTCAAAATCTTTTATGCCACAGTTTGATGGTCCTTCCAAGAAAAGGAGAGCAAAGAGACCTCGTTCTGATGATGAGGATGATACTGAAACTCTCAATCAAAGAAGAAGAAGATTGATTGCTAACTATTTTTTTTAAGAGTTAGAATCTGAAGCTGTTCCAGCAACTGAACAGAATGAAGCTCCTGCAACTGATGTAAATGTTGAAACTACTATGCCTAAAGAGGACAGAGTAAATTCTGATGAAGCTTCTGAGGTGTTAATTGAACCAATATTGGAGATGAATAATGAAGAAGAGTTTGAAGTACATCCTGCTATCAGTGTTTGTGACACTAAGGATGTGGCAGCTGATCAAGTCACTCTGGTAATTAAAGAGTCTATGGCAACTCATACAGAGATTCTCTCTGTCACCAATCAAGTTCTTGAAGTTGGTGATGAGGTTGATCAGGCAGCAAAATCTGTCTCTTCTGAGAAGATTGATGAAGCTGCTGTGGAGAAAATGAATGAAGCTACAGTAGAGAATAAAGAAGATGATGTTCTTGTTGAAAACGTTGTTCAAAATACTGTTCTAGCAGAAGATGAAGTTGCTGAGGCAGTTAACTCTGAGAAGAATAAAGCTGTTGCAGAGCAAATTCCTGTTGAAGCTGCACAGTTAAATACTGAAGTTACTGCAGAGAATATCATTGAAGAAGCTGCAGAAAATGTTGATGAAGAAAGAGTTGATTCTGATGATAATACTTCTGTACATTCTATTCATGCAAACTCTGGAATCAATATTGCACTTTCAGACTCTGATGAACCTTTTCTAAGGGATCCTACTGCAGAGTCTATCAAAGAAAATCAGCATGCAACTGAAGCTCATTACAGAGAAATGCATTATGCAAATTGGTCAGGGGCCGATTGTATTTTCTCTACTCAAAGGACTGCTGATTTTGTTAATAAGTCTGCTAAAGAGATTTCCAATCCTGAGCTGTTGACACATTTTAAGGCTACAATTGTTCAAGTCAAATCATTGCACAATCGCTTTGATGAGACTCACAAAGCTGTCATTGGATTGAGTAATGATATTGCTACTAAAGAATTGGCCTTGAGGAATGATAGAGTTAAAGTTTCCTCTATGATCAAGGATCAACTAGAAATCAAGCAAAGGCTAACCAAAGTTGAGAGAAATCAAGCTGAAATGTCTACAAAGATTGATTCAATTGCTGCATCTTTGGATTTGCTGACATCAGTACTTATTCCTGATGATGTCAAAAAGGGGGAGAGAGTTCCTAAAGACAAATGCAAAAGGGCTCCAACTCTGAGACGGAGGGATGATGCAACTGATGGTGGAAGCAAAGAATCAGAGAAAAGGTCAAAATCTATTCAAGAGCAAGGGAGACTTAGGTCAAACTCTGCTAAGTTGACAAACTCTGAAAGAGTAAACTCTGGTACTCAATCTGGTGCTGCTCAATCTTCTTCAAGACTTAAGAGTCTAGCTATTTCAGCTAATCCAATTACTGATGAAGAGATTGCTGCTAAACTCTTTTTGGAAGAACATGGTGGTGAAGCCACAGTTGAAGACATTGATGCTGAATTGCAGATTCTTGCTGAAGAGCATAAGAAGAATGTTGAAGCTGGAATTTACAAGAAGGCTGCCAAGGCTCCTAGGAAAAAGGAACAAGGAATTTCTATTAGAGAGAATGTAAATTCTGAACAGAGTTTACAATACTCAAGGAGGCCTGTTGGAGCAAATACTGATAAAGGGAAAGGAAAAATAATTGAAGAACCCAAGTTATCAAAGAAGGCTTATTCAATCTCTGACATTGCTCAAGTTGAATTAAGACCTAATCAATCAACCACTGACGTTGCTCAAGTTGATGATTCTTAAAGTTGTGATAACCTCTGACACTGCTCAAGTTGTACAAACTCAATTGATATCTCCACAACTCCAAGGTACTTTTCGAAGACCATCTAAAGATGAAACTCTGAAGCCAGAAAATGTGAACATTCTACAAAGCAGAACTGTGTTAGGAAAGGAATCCTGTGATAGATCTGGTTTGGGATCACATAGAGAGAGAAGAATAAATAACAGTCCTTTAGATCATACATCTCTGGCAGAACCTGGTGTTGGGGTAACTCAAGAAAGCCTTGAAAAGTTAGAGTCTGTTCAGATGATCTATCACAGAGGAATCAAAAAGGAGTTTTTGTTATATTTTATGGCTGATGGAAGAGTTTATAGAGTTGGAGAAGCTGACATTCATCTAAAACTATGGGAAGAGCTGGAGTATGTTTTATATCTGCTAAAAGTGAAAAATCAAAGTACTCACAATGCTGCTCAAGTTTTAAGAGAGAGAATGATGAAGTCTAAAGTTTTGTGTGGAGACAAAATTTCAAGTGCATATATTCCTAAGTACAGAGATTACCATGGAAATCTGGTAGAAATGAAGAGAAACAGTGCTAGATTCAGAACAGCACTTGGTCTTAAAGTTTTGGAATTCAATTTGGAATCAGACAAGTCTTACTATATCAGGCTAGGAAATGAGATGAATAAAAAAAGCATATATTCTCTGAGGGCTGCCATATATCAGACTGGTGAAAAAGACCCAGAACTTAAGGAGCTGAAAGAGCTTATGACTGCTGAGCTAGAAAGAGCTGAAAGAAGACTTCTAACAGATTATCTCAAGACAGTGCCTGACATTGAGGAAATTAAGTAAAGACTGTCTGTAAGTTTTTAAAGTTTTCTGTTCTAAGTAAAAGTTAAACTCTGTTATGTTATAAACACTGCATTTGTTATATGTTTTGACATCATCAATTATCTTTTAAACTTGTACATTTTTGTTATGCACAAGTTGGGGGAGATTGTTAGATATAATTGCTGATGATTGTTTATCATTGTTTAAGTAACAGGTACTCATCAGAGTTTATACTAGAAGCCAGTCAGAGTTTGTTAAAGTCTGACGGGGTGAAAGTTTGCTGAAGCTGTCGGTGCTAATATGAAGATTCTAGAAGCAATATATCTTGAAGATGGAAAGAAGCAAGATATATTGAGATAGCTAAGGAAACGGAACAGAAGACAGAAGCAATCCTAATTTGATATAAATTGTATAGCTAATTTGTAGGAATATCAATTAGAGATTGAATCTATGTAGCTGTGTACTATATAAACACAGATAGGTTAACCCTAAAAGGGATGCGAATACTGAATACATTATTCTTGTAACCTAGCAGCTCTCTGTGATATTTTACATCACTGAGAGAAGAGTTATTTAATATAATTCAGTTTATTGTTCATAAACAGTGTTCTTGATTGTTATTCTCATACATATATTGATTATATATTGTGTATTCGGCCTAACAAGGATTTTCAAATATCTCAAAGGAACCATAACCTTGGGTTTGTGGTATCCTAGAGAATCAGAGTTTAAGTTAATTGGTTACTCTGATGCAGATTTTGCAGGCTGTAAGATTGACAGAAAGAGCACTAGTGGAAGCTGTCAATTTCTAGGTGACAGATTGGTTTCTTGGTACAGCAAGAAACAGAAATCAATTTCCACATCCACAACAGAAGCAGAGTATATTGATGCTAGTAGCTGTTGTGCACAGATTCTGTGGATGAAGAATCAATTGCTGGATTATGGGTTAAGGTACTCTAAAATGCCTATTTTCTGTGATAATCAAAGTGCTATTGCTATGACAGGTAATCCAGTACAGCATTCCATGACCAAGCACATCAGCATAAGGTATCACTTTATCAGGGAACATGTGGAGGAAGGAGATATTGAGCTTCATTTTGTGTCTACAGAACAACAGCTTGCAGATATCTTCACTAAGCCTTTGAGTGAAGCTACATTTACAAGACTGGTGAATGAACTAGGAATGATCTCTGGTTTCGACTAGAGATACTGGTTAGACTCAAAATTAACTCTTTTGTGATATGTTGCTTATGTTTCTATGCATATGTTAACTGTCATGCAAATCATGTTGTTAAACTCTGATTATGGTATTGTTTGAAACATAAAAACCGATGAAGAAAATAGTATGAAGCATGATTCTCAGTAAGTAATCATGAATCCTTCTGAGTTATATATGATCTGATTTCAAATGTGTGCAGAAAATTAACACAGCATGATATTGTCTCTATATTTATAGCATCTCTTAGTTTATTGATCCTATACACTGAGTCTGTATTAGCTGTTTGCACTTTCTCTCATAAAGTAATATGTTAAATGATGTCAGTCTAAACTCTTATAACTAGCTACTGCTACTTCACCCTCAAGCAAAAGATGCAAAAACATGCACAAATTCCTTTGAGATCATGTTGTGCCTAGGAAGACCCAGGAACTTATTGTATGAAATAAGGGCTAAAATTTGAAATTTTTGGTGACTAGTGCCAACCACTGATTACTGGAAAAGAAAGAAAGAAAAAAAAAATTAGAAAGGGGGTGAAAACAAATAAATACATATATAGGTACAGAGTTTAGATGACATCAGATTTTGTTTTGCATATGAGAGTTTGGGGAACCAGTTTTTACTGATTTATTTTGTGGATTTTATGCACTTTGAGATGCTCTCAATATTTACATTCAGTAAACTCTGCTATTCACAAACAACGAATCACAACTGTGCATTTTGAGAAAAGAGATTATTAATGAAGGAGGAGAATTGATAAACACTGATGAACTGTGTACTCTACGCAGAGATAATTTATTTTTAATCTCTGATGATTAAAATAAATAAAGGTGGTTCAGACATTTCATAATTTTTGAGGAACATTATTTTTGAAAATAGAGAGTATGATTGATAACGGTTTGCTGAGTTTTGAAAATGATGTAAAGTGTATTGAAAATAGCAGTAATTAGTGCCTGTTTTTACTGCGCATGCGTGTTGGAAACTACCATGTTTAATGTGTCAGTTAATGCATATGTGACAACTGTCCCACTCACACACTTCACGAGTAAGCCTGCTGTGTATCTTAATGATTAAAACTCTTCATTTTTAATTCTTATTTAATCATTATACACACAACGTTCAAATTTTTACAGACTTACTCTATTCACAGGACAGTTTCACATACACATATTCACAAACACCTTTTCTACATCACTTTCTCAAACACTTTCTCTAAGCATAAACTCTGATCTATTCCATATCTTTTCTAATGACAACTATTGTGTTTCAATATGTTGGTCTAGAATTCGTCCCTAACAACTATGCAACACCATTGTCTACTGAGAACGCACCGGAGGCGTTTCATTTGCTTCAGAATTTTCTTACTCAATCAGATATTGGGCAAGCGCTTGTGGAACCAGCAAAGCTGTCTAGACCTCAAATCAAAGCATTCTGGGAAACGGGCGTTTATGATGATGGAGGAGAGGCTGGAACTCCTTCGATTATCTTCGAGTTTGGTGAACAAGAGTATGTGGTCACTCCAACCACTGTTCGTGATGCTCTTGGTTTTGAAGACTTCAATGCATACACTATTTCTATTGGTGATGCTGAGCTTCAAAGGATGATGAGAGAGATTGGTTACTCTGGGTCTTTGGAAAGGACAGGTAACTTGAAGCGACCGCTCTTGAGGAAGGAATGGAGTTTCTTCTTTGACTGCATCACAAGGGCGTTCGGGAAGAAGTTTACCAATTGGGATGCTATTCCAATCGATAGTCTACAAATCGGGTATTCTTTTCTTTATGGAAACAATTTTGATTTTGCTAGACTTGTTTTAAATAACATAGGAGAAAAGATGACAGAGAATAGGAGCGTAGTTTATTTTGCTCGCTTTTGTCAGTTAATCTTTTCTACTTGTGTTGATGGGGTTGAGATTGCTGAGGATGATGTAATTCCCTCGTTTAGATTGCATAAAAGAATATTCTCTGATTTGACGAATAAGGATATCAAGAAAGGAAATGTTGGTGAATTGTTGCTTCCTGCATCAGTCCAACAATTTTTACAACCTCAACCACAACCTCAACCAGAGTCTACATCCCAAAGACCAAAAGCTGGGGGTAGGACTAAGCATAGAGCTGTTAAGGCTGTACAGGTTGCTAAGCCTTCAGATGCTAATGATTTACCAAACTCTGTTGGTACTTCAAGGAAAAAGAGGAGGGCAAATCGACCTATTTCTGATGAGAATAGGGCTTCTGATGAAAATGAGTCTATCCACACCAAGAAAAGGAAGCTGGTTGCTGCTTACCTATTTGATGGATTGATTCCAGATTCTACAACTGCTGCAGCTCCAGAGATTGTAACTGAAGATATTACTGAAAATGCTACTGTGCCTGAAGAAGCCAGAGCAAATATTGATGATAATGCTGCTTTCAATGATGATTTTCTTGAGCCTATCTTGGAGATGGATATTGAAGAGAATTTTGAAGCACATCCTACTGCAACTCTTGAAGAGTTTGGCAGTGTTGGTGATACTGAGGATGTGGCAGTTGATCAGCCAACCGTAATTCTTGATGAATCTATGGCTTCTCATACAGAGATTTTATCTGTTACTCACCAGGGTATTGACAAGGGTGAGGAGGTTGAACAAACGTCCAAGGCTGCTGAAAATGTTAGTTATACTGCTGAAGAGCCTATTGCTGAAGCTGTTGAAGAGAATATTGTTGAAGTTGCTGCAGAAAATGAAGTTGAAGTTGCTAAAGAGCCTGTTGTTGCTACTGCTGAGACAGTTGATGAGAATTTACACTCAGCTAATGAAGAATTTGTTCAAGAAAATGTTCCAGTACACTCTGCTCTTAATGATGAACAAGACAATGTTTCTGAGAATGAATCTAATTCTTCAAGTGTAAACTCTGATCATGGTGCAGCTGATTCAGTTTCTCCAAGGGTTAATGCTCAATCAAATCCTAAAGTGCATGATGTTGGAGGTACTTCTCAACGTGATACTGAAGCTCATTTTCAAGATATGTACTTTGCCAATTGGTCAAGTCATGAATGTATTTTTCCTGAGCAAAGAGCAGCTGAATTTGTTTCAAAGTCTGCTGCTACTATCAAGAATCCAGAGCTACTTGCACATCTCAAAGCTACAATTGTCCAAGTAAAGTCTCTTAACAATCGTTTTGATGTCACTCAAAAAGATGTTATTGGACTGAGAAATGATGTTGCTACAAGAGAGCTAACTTTGAAGCATGAAAAACTTTCCTTATCTAGAGAACAAGAAGCTTTAAAGAACAGATTAATCAAGGTTGAAGCAAATCAGAATGTAATGTCTGAGAAGATTGATTCAATTGCTGCTTCACTTGAGTTGCTCACCTCAGTGTTAATTCCTGATGATGTCAAAAAGGGGGAGAGATTATCTAAAGACAAATGCAAGAAATCTCAAACTCTGAGTAGACAGGATGATACTACTGATGGTGGTGCTAAAGGAAAAGAACAGAGGTCTAAATCAAGTCAAGAGCAAGGGAGACTGAGGTCAAACTCTGCTACTGCTAAGACAAACTCTGAAAGAGTAAACACTGGTGCTCAATCTTCTTCAAAAGCCAAAAGCTTATTGCTTACTTCTCAACCAAATACTGATGAAGAGATTGCAGCTCAGTTGTTTCTGGAAGAACATGGTGCAGAGGCAACTATTGAAGATATTGAAGCTGAAGAGAAAATGCTAGCTGAAGAGCATGAAAAGAAGTTGAAGACGGGAGAATTAAAGAAAGCCAAGAAGGTTTCAAGGCCAAAGGAGAAAGGAATTGTGATTAAAGAAAATGTAAATTCTCAACAGAGTTTACAATATTCAAGAAGGCCTGTTGAAGCTAGTTTAGATAAAGGCAAGGGGAATCTTGTGGAAGAGCAAGTACAAAAGAAAGTTCAATCAACCTCTGACAATGCTCAAGTTGAAAAATCAATGGAAGCTGTGACAACCACTGTTACTACTCAAGTTGTACAGACTCAACTATCTTCACAACTCCAAAGGACTTTTGCTAAACCAATCATGGTTCAACACACTCTGATTCCTGGAAATGTTAATGTTCTCCAAAGCAAAACCATCATGGGAAAAGAATCAAGAGATAGATCTGGTTTAGGATCTCATAGAGAGAAGAGAGTGAACAATAGTCCTATGGATCAAACTTCATTAGCTGAACCAGGTGTTGGTGTGACTCAGGAAAATCTTGATACTTTAGAGTCAGTTCAGTTAATTCATCATAAAGGACTGAAAAAGGATTTTCTGTTATACTTCAAGGCTGATGGCAGAGTATACAGAGTTGGTGAAACAGACATTGGGTTAAAAATGAAGGAAGAGCTGGAGTATGTATTGTATCTACTTGTAATATCCCGGATTTTTTTTGTAATTTTAATAGATTAAAATTTGCTAGAAATTAGAATTAGAAGTGGATTAAAGTTTAAGATAATTATATAATTTGACTTTAGAATATAAATAGATTATTGAGTTTTGCTAATTTAATTTTGTTGGGCTTTAGTTTAAAATTTTAGCTGGCCCAATTTAATTAAATGGACTAATATATAGATACAAACATAGGTAATTTGTAAGATAAAAAAAAACCTAGCAAACAGTCGGGGTGAGAAAAAAAAACACCGCTAGAGAGAGAGAGAGAAACAAGGAAGAGAAGAAGAAGAGCACGAGGGGAGAAGGTCTCACAACAAGCTTAAAAAGAATGGGTAACGATTCTTTAATTCTCTTGCTATTCGTGTTATTTTACGTCTATGATATTTGATTTATTTTGATTATGTTAAGGATCTTTGTATATTGTCTTCAGTATTTGTATATGTGTATAATTTGATGTATATCCTTGAGTTATTTGTTATATCCATTGTCGTCGTATGATTACTCCAATTTCGTATGTATATGTTTGGATTCTGAATTTTTATAAAATTCGTATCTGATTCGTTATTAATTGGATTCTTATGATATTAGACTCTGTGAAAAGGTATTTTAATTATCTACAACTTTGATTCTTTGTGTTTTCCGAAATTAGGTCTGTAGATATGAGTTTTTCTGGGATTTATTGACCAGCCAGTATGTTTTTGAAACTGAGAAGTCTAACTTTGAAAATTCATAGTAAATTGAGTATTTATCCAAAAATTACGAGCGATACCATTCTGGAAAGCTCCTTTCGACCTCTGCACGTTGTGTTTCATTCCTCTGACTATTTCTGTGATTGCGATGTCTTAAACGTCGAAATACTAACCTGATCAGGGGCTGATTCTGTTATGCAGTCCACAAATGTCTATGTTTTCAGTTCGTTACTTGTCCATTTTTAACTAGCCTTATCATTCTGGAAAGGTCTCGGAATTGCCTACATTTTTCGTGTTTTGTACGTTTTCAGATAAATTCATTTTCATAGAGTAATTTGTCAATTTTCAGAACTGGTCAGGATTGAGTTTGTTAATATTGGTCTATTTTGCAAGATGTTTTGGTGTCTGATTTTTGAAATTTAATTGAGTAAGTTATATGTAAGTGTCGCATTGGTTATATTAAGATGGTGTGAACATTATTTGAGTTTGACTGGTTTAATAAAATTATAGGATTTGCTCGCATTGATTTCGGTATTTGATCGCTTTTGAGGTAAGTACTTTTTGACTTACTTTTATTTTCGAAAAAGATATTTTGACTCTGCTTTAAATTTCGTATAAGATATAAGAATATTGTTTCGAACTGTATAAGATATAAGATACGAGAATCTTCGAATCCCTCAGTCTCTACGTTTCGAACTCGTTCGTAATTTACGCTATAGTTCCGGAACTAGCCTTAGATACCCTTAGTAGGCGCACAAGTGTGCAACTTTAGATACCTATTAAGGGGGCGTAATTATTGAACTTTAGATGCCGGTCACTGGCAAAGTGTGGCGTATAAGAATAAGAATAAGATCCCTGCTACTGGGAAAGTGTGGCCGTAGAGCAAGACTGTGGTTATTTATAAGAATTTCGTTTCTATTTTGAATTATGTTTCTGTTCTGGATTTTTAAAATATAAACTTTGGGCTTGATTTGTTTCTGTAAATGTTTTCAAAATTAGTATTGTTTTAAGAAATCTGTTTTATTAAAACGCCCATTGATTTTCGAGAATATTGATAAGTCAATTTGTTACTTGCTGAGCTGTGTAGCTCACTCTTTCATAATATTTCAGGTTGGTACACTGTGGAAGCTTGTTGAGAATATCGATGTGAACTTGTGAATTTCGTGCTACGTGATTTGATATAAATGATTGGTTAAGAATAATTGTGCTATTAGAATCAATTTTGTTAAGTACAAGATATTGATTATTGAATTGTGGAGTTGCGTCTCCGATTTTATATTTTTGATTATTAAGTTTGACCGCTGCTTTGACTTTTTGTGCAATTTTGGTTTTATCGAATAAAGAATTATGTTTTATTTAAGTTTTGTATTTAGAATTAATAGTCCGAAAAGTCGGGCTGTTACAGTTGGTATCAAGAGCAGTTTGTCCTTCGGAGTGTGTTAGGTATGGGACTAGTACACTTCCTAGGACGCGTTTCTGTGGACCATAGTTTAAGTTTGACTTGTAGGAGATTAGTGGGTAAACGTGTCACGAACTTTTGGAGTATAGGATTGTTGTGAATTTGGGGACCAAATTCTTTTTAAGGAGGGTAGTTTGTAATATCCCAGATTTTTTTTTGTAATTTTAATAGATTAAAATTTGCTAGAAATTAGAATTAGAAGTGGATTAAAGTTTAAGATAATTATATAATTTGACTTTAGAATATAAATAGATTATTGAGTTTTGCTAATTTAATTTTGTTGGGCTTTAGTTTAAAATTTTAGCTGGCCCAATTTAATTAAATGGACTAATATATAGATACAAACATAGGTAATTTGTAAGATAAAAAAAAACCTAGCAAACAGTCGGGGTGAGAAAAAAAAACGCCGCTAGAGAGAGAGAGAGAAACAAGGAAGAGAAGAAGAAGAGCACGAGGGGAGAAGGTCTCACAACAAGCTTAAAAAGAATGGGTAACGATTCTTTAATTCTCTTGCTATTCGTGTTATTTTACGTATATGATATTTGATTTATTTTGATTATGTTAAGGATCTTTGTATATTATCTTCAGTATTTGTATATGTGTATAATTTGATGTATATCCTTGAGTTATTTGTTATATCCATTGTCGTCGTATGATTACTCCAATTTCGTATGTATATGTTTGGATTCTGAATTCTTATAAAATTCGTATCTGATTCGTTATTAATTGGATTCTTATGATATTAGACTCTGTGAAAAGGTATTTTAATTATCTACAACTTTGATTCTTTGTGTTTTCCGAAATTAGGTCTGTAGATATGAGTTTTTCTGGGATTTATTGACCAGCCAGTATGTTTTTGAAACTGAGAAGTCTAACTTTGAAAATTCATAGTTAATTGAGTCTTTATCCAAAAATTACGAGCGATACCATTCTGGAAAGCTCCTTTCGACCTCTGCACGTTGTGTTTCATTCCTCTGACTATTTCTGTGATTGCGATGTCTTAAACGTCGAAATACTAACCTGATCAGGGGCTGATTCTGTTATGCAGTCCACAAATGTCTATGTTTTCAGTTCGTTACTTGTCCATTTTTAACGAGCCTTATCATTCTGGAAAGGTCTCGGAATTGCCTACATTTTTCGTGTTTTGTACGTTTTCAGATAAATTCATTTTCATAGAGTAATTTGTCAATTTTCAGAACTGGTCAGGATTGAGTTTGTTAATATTGGTCTATTTTGCAAGATGTTTTGGTGTCTGATTTTTGAAATTTCATTGAGTAAGTTATATGTAAGTGTCGCATTGGTTATATTAAGATGGTGTGAACATTATTTGAGTTTGACTGGTTTAATAAAATTATAGGATTTGCTCGCATTGATTTCGGTATTTGATCGCTTTTGAGGTAAGTACTTTTTGACTTACTTTTATTTTCGAAAAAGATATTTTGACTCTGCTTTAAATTTCGTATAAGATATAAGAATATTGTTTCGAACTGTATAAGATATAAGATACGAGAATCTTCGAATCCCTCAGTCTCTACGTTTCGAACTCGTTCGTAATTTACGCTATAGTTCCGGAACTAGCCTTAGATACCCTTAGTAGGCGCACAAGTGTGCAACTTTAGATACCTATTAAGGGGGCATAATTATTGAAATTTAGATGCCGGTCACTGGCAAAGTGTGGCGAAATTATAAGAATAAGAATAAGATCCCAGCTACTGGGAAAGTGTGGCCGTAGAGCAAGACTGTGGTTATTTATAAGAATTTTGTTTCTGTTTTAATTCTGTTTTAAATCTGTTTCTGTTCTAGTTTTGAAAATATAAACTTTGGGCTGGATTTTTTTTTGTAAAGGTTTTTAAAAATTATTATTATTTTGAGAAATCTGTTTTATTAAAACGCCCACTGATTTTTGAGAATATCTGTAAGTCAAATTGTTACTTGCTGAGCTGTGTAGCTCACCCCTTTCCTAACATTTCAGGTTTCGATTTTGGAGGCTTATTGAGAATATGGATGAGAACTTGTGAATTCCGTGATATGTGTTTGGATGTAAATTACTAGTTAAGAATAGTTGTGCTATTAGAATCAATTTTGTTAAATTGCAAGATATGTATTATTGAATTGTGGAGCAGCGTCTCCGATTTTATATTTTTGATTATTAAGTTTGACCACTGCATTTGACTTTTGTGCAATTTTGTATTTATTGAATAAAGAAATGTATTTTATTTTAGTTTCGAATTTAGAATTAATAGTCCGAAAAGTCGGGCTGTTACACTACTGAAAGTCAAAAATCAAAGAACTCATCAAGCATCTGAGGTATTAAGAAGCAGAATGGTGAAATCTAGAGCTCTTTGTGGCTTAAAGACTGCTTGTTCTTACATACCAAAGTACAGAGACTACAATGGAAAGCTTGTTGAGATGCAAAGGAACAGTGCAAGACTCAGAACTGATCTTGGTATAAAAGTGTTGGAATTTAATCTGAAATCAGATAAATCCTTCATAATAAAGCTAGGAAATGAGATAAGGAAGAACAGTATTTATGCTCTAAGGGCTGCTATCTACCAAACTGGAGAGAGTGATCCAGAGTTAAAAGAGCTGAAAAAGATAATGATAGCTAAGCTAGAGAGAGCTGAAAGAAGATTGCTTATGGACTACATCAGAACTGTACCTGATATTGAAGAAATTAAGTAAATGGAGTTTGTAAGTTTTTAAGTTTTCTGTTCTAAGTTAAAATATAAACTCTGTGATTTTATAAACACTGCATTTGTTATATGTTTTGACATCATCAATTATCTGTTAACTTGTACATTTTTGTATGCACAAGTTGGGGGAGATTGTTAGATATAATTGCTGATGTTTGTTTATCAGTGTTTAAAGTATCAGGATACCATCAGAGTTTAGCTGGAAGACTGGTCAGAGTTTGTTAAACTCTGACAGTCAGAGTTTGCTTAGCAGTCGGTGTAAAAGTCAATGAAGATTCTAGAAGCGATATTCTTTGAAGATGGAAAGAAGCAAAGAGATATCGAGATGGCTAAGGAAACGGAACAGAAGACAGAAGCAATTCTAGATTGATATTAATCGTATAACTGATTTATAGGAATATCAATTAGAAGATTGTATGTAGCTGTGTACTATATAAACACAGATAGGTTAACCCTAAAAGGGATGCGAATACGTGAATTATCATTCTTGTAACCTAGCAGCTCTCTGTGATATTTTACATCACTGAGAGAGGAGTTTTTAATTCCATACAGTTTATTGTTCATAAACAATGTTCTTATTGTTATTCTTATACGTATACTTGATTATATATTGTGTATTCGGCCTAACAGCATGCATCTATCATATGCATATATTATATCTCAACATTTTTAATACCATTACATCTATATACGATGTAAGGTTTGAAAGCATGCATCTATCATATGCATATGCATCATCAGTATAATGAAATCTGAAATACAGCCCGGGATTAGAAAACTTGCCTTGGGTCCTTGGTTGTTAGGGGTTCGAGGATTTGTCGGGAAATCTATAAACAAAGAAATATTTGATCAGTTCCCTGGCTTAATCATTTAAAGTGCATTTAACTTAAGCACTAACGTTCTATTAACGAACATCAAATGTCCCGCTCTTGGTCACTTATAACCTCATGACATTCCTTAAACTCTTAAGTCAAAAGTTTGGTCGATAATCCATTCACAAAACCCAAGTACTTTACCATTACTAAACTTATCGTTTTGACCATCCCCTTAAGGGTATTTCACTCGCGCAACCTTTGTTCCCGTATATTTATAAAATCACAAACTTATCTTTTTAACACGAAACCTTCTAGGTTTCTTTCCTAACAATCCATGCTAGTATCCATTTAAATATCTCGATCCAATTCCATTTTTAAAGGTCTTGATCACAATCTCAAAGTTCATGTAATGAACTACTAAGTTATTCGAAACCGCTTTCACTAAAACAGACGTTTCTCCTAAACCGTAAATCGAAACGATACGATTATTTCGTTAAAACAAACTACAAAACAGAGTCTACATGATCATGGTCAGAAATCCTTATGGTTATGCCTTTAAGGTATTCGTAATCTCTGTCCAAACTTCCTAAGTGAAATCCGACATGGTAACGACGCTTAAACGCGATTCCCGTGTTTAAAACACTCTAATCAATCCACCAATCCATAACCAAGAACTCACAACCCAAGGATTTCATTTATATCATCTTATTACTTTCTAAACATGCTCATAACACTAATCACTAGTTCAACCATCAATCAATCCACTAAACATCATGATTATCATGCAAATCATCTCTAATTCATGCTATCACTAACCATTCTTAACATAATCACTAATAAACAAAGTATATCATAAGGGTGAGAGATTTTATACCTTCCTTGGTACTTAGTATAGCCTAGCAATGGGTAGTATGCCTTTCCTTGATCCTTGATTATCCTTAATCAACCTTAATCTTCAAGAACAATCAAGAAAATCCTAAGTTACTATTCCAAAACACTATTCATTCTCATCTTTGATTCAACTTTTGAACATGATATCAACCATGGATAAGGATGAGATTTAGAGATTACCTTAGTCTATGGATGAGGAAGATTTAAAGCCCATAATCTTGATTTTTGGTGGAGTGGAAGTTGAAGAAAAATTCTTAAGGAATGGAAGAAAGAAAAAGCCGAAAGTTTTGTGTTCTTCATGCTTCTTCTTCTTTGATTTTCTTTTCTTTTCCTTTCTTTTCTTTTTGTTTAATAATGCTAAATTGGATGCATCCATTTTGTGTGGTTGTAGTTTAGTTTTGTCATCAAAGACACATGCCCTTTTTAACTTGTGGTTGTGGTCAAAGTGGTGACAAGGTGGTGATTCATCACCTTGTCATCACTTTGTCATCAACATGTCATACCTATGTCACTCTTATGCATCATGCTTATGTCATCATTTGTATCCTCAATCTTCTTATATATTGCACTTGATGATCTTATATGATACTCCCCCTTTGGTTAGGGTTTAATCCATAATTTGCTACGCTTTTGTTTCGCGATAATTTCAAGTGATTTTAAAAACGTTTTTCTGTACCAATGCTAGGAGATACTCTCTTGATCTTTCCATTTCCTTGGTTTAATATATGATCCTAGATTTCTCACCTTGGCTTAAGGTATGATCACGGATTTCTCATTCTACATACTTCCTCAAAACGATCAAATCAATACATCCTTGATTGTCCGATGAATAGTGATAAAAATTCGAATGGGAATATCCTGATTCTGATTGCGTTTACATTCACTTATTCTTCCTATACATCAATAATATCACCTCAAAACATTCATTCCATATCATCCACATAGTATGGTCTGAAAAATTTTCCATCAGCAAATTTACTATTCATCAGGGGCAAATTTACTATTCATTAGGGTTTCAAATATTACAAAATTTTGGGATATTACAGAAGGACAAGCTGACAGGAACAAATTTCCTTGACTGACATAGGAGCTTGAGGATTGTCCTCAGGCACCACGATGTTAGTCAAATTTTTCCCTTACTTTTTAGCTGAGAATTTAACATGTGCCGAATATAAAGGTTGTTGGAAGCAAATTGATGATTCGACTAATGATGTTTCATGTCTTATGCTTGCAACTATGAGTGTTGAGCTTAAGAAACAATATGAGCATATGGATGCTTATGAGCGCCTTCAAAAGATGTTTGAGGAAAAGGCTCGTCAAAAGGGATTTGACAATAGCAAGGCACTATACACCTACAAGTAGGGAAATTGAGATTCAGTTGGACCACATGTTCTAAAGATGATATGGTATAATGAGTACCTTGATATTTTGTGTTTCAACATTGGTCTAGAGACTCAGATTGATTTGATCATGCAATTTTTGAAGAATAACTATTCTGAATTAGTTATGAACAATGAAATAAATGAGATAGACATTACACCTACTAAGTTGTGCAGCACGTTGAGAACTGCTGTAAGCAACATGATAAATGCATGGACTACTCCCATAATGATGGTGAATGTAGGAATATGAATGGGAAAGGAAAATGGAAAGGAAAAAAGAAGATTTGATCTAATTCTATAGCCAAATCAAAGTCCAGTCTCAAAGAGGATTTGTTGCCTAAAGGAGGTGTTGCTAAAGAAGACGATTGTCACTTCTGTGGAAAACAGAAAGACTGGAAGTTAAACTATCATGCTTATTTGGAAGATCTAAGAAGAAGACCGATGAGGGTCAAGCTTCAGGTTTCGGGTTAGAATTGGAGCAAAAATTGTTGCTCTAGTTGAAGTAACTCGTTACTTAATTTTGCCTATAAGGCTAAGTTTAGAACTTAATAATTGTAACTACGTGCCTCTAAGAGTAGAGACATTATATTGGTTTCTTGTATGGACAAAAAAGGTTTTTCATTTTAATTGGATATATAACAATTGTTGTTTATTACATTTCAATGAAAAGGTTAATGATGTTGCACAATTAGCTAACAATTTATATGTTCTAAAATGACTCAAATCAAACATTACCTTTGGCACTGTAATTAAGGCCATGTTATAAGAAACACATTTCCAATTTACATAATGATGGATGATTGGATAAGTTTGATTATGAATCATACGAAGAATGTGAATCTTGATTTATTTGGCAAAAGGACAAAAGCCCCTTTTACTGAAAATGGAGAAAGGGCCATCGAAAGATTAGGAATTATACATGGTGATGTATGTGGTCATATACGTACGATGGAAGGAGGTAGATTTTACTACTTCATAACGCTCACTGATGATGTTAGTAGATACATATATAGATATCTTTTGATGAACAAATCCGAATTGTTTGAAAAGTTCAAAGAATATTAAGCTGAAGTAAAAAGGTTCAATGAAAGGAGTTTCTAAGAGCTGAAATCACATTATGTTGGACATAGTGCGATGGATGATGAGTCAAGTGGATCTTACAATAAGTTTCTAGGGTTATACCCTAGAGACAGGTGCATATACACTAAACCGTGTTCCTACTAAAATGGTTCAGGAGAGACCATATATGATGTGGATTGAAAAAAGTTATAGCATGTCATTTATGAAAATTAGGGGATTCAAAGCGTTTGTGAAACGTTTAACCTCTGACAAGCTAGGACCAAAATCAGATAAATGTAATTTTGTAGGATACCAAATTAAAATAAAGGGGTATTACTTCTTTAATCCTCTAGAGAACAAAGTGTTTGTTGCTCGGACTATTGTATTTCCTGAGAGAGAATTTCTTTCTAAAAGAAATAGTGGGAGGAAAATAGATCTCGATGAGGATCGAGAACCACGAGATAACATTGAACTGAAGTTGGAACAAGAGCAAAATGTACAAGAAAATGTTAATGACAATACTGCTCAAGAAACACAGGTTGTTCGTAGGTCTAGTAGGATTCACCATGAGTCCGAGAGATATTATGAATTTCTCTTGACTTAGGATGGTGATGTAATGCTTGTGAATAATTATAATGAGTCTCTTACCTACCAAGACGCTACAAACATTCCAAGATCTAAAAGTTTGCAGGAGGCCATGAAATCTAAGATGGATTCCATGTATGAAAAACCAAGTATGGACTTTGGTTGATCCACCTAAAAGGGTAAAACCTATAAGGCGCAAATGCGTTTTCAAGAAGAAAACTGACATGGATGGTAATGTAAAGACCTATAAGTCACGACTGGTGGCAAAAGGTTTCAAGTAAATTCATGGTTAACTATTATGAAACTTTCTCACTAGTGACAATGGTCAAGTCCATCAGGATTTTGCTTGCTTACTATGAATACGAAATCTGGCAAATGGATGTCAAGCCTACTTTCTTAAATGGGAGCGCTAAAGAGGATGTGTACATCACTCAACCTGAAGGTTTTGTAGATCCAAGTTTTGCTAAAATAGTTTATAAGTTAAGTCGATCCATTTATGGATTGAAGTAAGCCTCGAGGAGATGGAAGGTTTTGATGAAACGGTCAAATAGTTTGGCTCTATTCAAAATGAAGATGAACTGTGTGTTTACAAGAAGGTTAGTGGGAGCCATGTGGCATTCCTAGTATCATATGTAGATGATATATTACAAATAAGGAATGACATTCTTTCTCAACAGACTGTTAATACTTGGTAGAGAAATATTTTCTTGATGAAAGATGTAACACCCCCAGATCCGGGGTCGGAGATCTAAGTTGTCACGATCCCGTATTCCGTACAAACACTTAACACTTGAATTATAATATAATAAATCAGCACACATGGTGACCCCACCATCAATATTGTGACGCCCCCAAATCCGGGGTCAGGGAATTTGGTCGTCACGCTAAAATCTCAATTTAAAACAACCTGCTAAATATAAAACCAAAACAAATATAACATCTACGACCCCAACTCTACCAAGAATCTTTTAGGCTATAGTGCTAGAAACAAGAATCCAAACTTTATTAAACTTTAACTTACTTATACAACAATACTCTTTACATAAAATCTATAACACTGATATAACTTCGATGTGAAGTATACCAGGCAAAACTAAATTTATACAATATAATATTTACTAGAAATCAACTACATACAATACCCTTACACTAGATCCAAATGCTCTGCATCAACTCATCTTCCCAACGTCATCTTGACTCTTCTCGGTCCATAGCTATGCAAATAAATACTGGCAATCTACCTTTTCACTGGAGGGTTAAAAGGTAAAACAAGCAAGAGTGAGCAAAAGAAGCTCAACAAGTATATAGTACTGCACAAGATCAAATAATGATGCAATAATAACAATATGTATAAAAATGAACTCAGCTGGCCAAGAAAATGGCAATATATGAGAGAATCAATTTAACTGGCAAAATGAACAACAATAATAATCAATATTAACTGTAAGTTAGAATTGGATTTTTACTGACGCAATGAGTTATAGTGGATGATCAGTCACACTAAAACTCCAGACCATACCCACGGTATGTCCAAATACTGAACTGGATCCAAGGCCACTTTGGCCTACATAATACTAATACTCCGACTGGCGTCTGCAGTCCTTAAAAACATTTCATTTTAAATTAAAAACTTCCAATTCAAACTTAATACTGGGAGTTAGGTGTCGGAACAATCGACTACCTCGATAATTTAAACTATTATTTTCAACTGTCTGCTTAACTATATCAACTGAATTAGGCTAAAACAAATACATAAGAATTAGATTTCCAATCACAAGGAATCAAGGTAAAATCTGACAATACAAGGTGCTGCAAGATATAAGTTATGAAATGAATTAGAATTTGTCAAATCAAGAACAATAGGTTGTCTCAATCTCAGGATAATAAAAGAATCTGGTTATGAAACAATAATTAAATTAAGAATTGAAAACATGAATCTTGATACGATACTCTGAACAAAAGAGTACGAGTTAGTAAACTTGCCTTTGGTCCTTAGCTATTACGTAAAGCCGAAGTACTATGATTCTCCTCTTCATCTATCTTATGTCGTCACAATTCTCTATTCTGATAACTCTTGGTTCCGGCGCATATGCGGTTGCTACGAGTCTGCACTACCGAGATCGTGCCCGCCCAACTATTCCCTAGTTAAATATAAGATATACTTTAGCCTTCATATTATAACTTCTATATAATGTATAAATATTTATAACTTAAGCGCATGTATATTCTGCAGAAAATTGGGCATGACCTATTCGTAAAGTGGACATTGCCTGTTTTAAAACACCAAAACTTTCTAAATTAACCATCCACAATTAAACCCACAACTTATTTAATACCAAAATAATCTGCCTCGACTTGCAGTAAACATATAAGAAATATAATCATGTCCTGACTTGCAATAGCTCTATTTAGAAATAAGCAATCACGCTCACATTTATCACATAGCACGTCCATCATCTAATTCACATAATTTCATATACTTCAGATAACACATAGCATATGGATGGACTGACAACTCCTATAATTATACAAATTACTAGCTGCACATTTAACACATAAACACATTTCATTCACGTACGCATTTAAACTAGCTTATCATATCATATACACTTACCAAATAATGTTCATTTAATAGTTCTGCCGAAAATTCGGCAGCACTTCCTCTATTTATATAATAATCCACCTGTTTTAAAACTAATATCATTAATCAAGAACCAACTTACAAACTAACCTCATCCATATAATTTAATTTAATCAACCTAAACTCACAATTACAAGTAACATATTCAACTCGATATACCATTTAAACACATAGCAATTATCAGCTCATATGCCACTGTACAATACTAAAATTATTATTAGAAAATAAACATTTAACTCCCGAGACTATTATTAAAACCAATCAATAGCTCGACTCTAAGTATCAACCTTTCATGGCATTTATAGACTCGATTAAACAAATAACATATCCAAGGGTCACCATAATACATTCAAGACTCCACAACAAAATACATAAGTCACATGATACTTATAAAGACTCGATTAATCGAATAAATAACTAAAGATCACGTAACACATCCAATATACGATAAAATTGACACAAGTCACATAACACGTAATTAAGTTGAAACTCTTTTTGGAAAATATTTGGACTTCATTTTATAAATATTTGAATATAAAAATCTATGGATCGAAAAACAATCATTATACTTTAAATCTATATATCACTAGATTAAATAGAATTAATCAAAACCAACCAATTCAATAAATCAAACAATTAATCAAATCAGGTAAATAATAAAACAATTTTTGAAAACATTAATTAAATTTGATTTATAATTAATCAAGATTAAATAATAATTAATTAATAAAATTCACCAATTAACTACTCAGTTAATTGGTCAATTAAATCAATTACAGTATTATTTAAAAATTGATTAAAAATAATCAAATTCAACCACTCTTTAACTTTAACAATTTTTAAAACAAATAATAAAATAAATAAATAGATTTTACGAAATTTCGGCATGACCCGTTCGTAAACAGGACTAGCCAGAAATGTTTCATGTACTATGCTGCGTCCCCAATCATAGGACGGATCACATAGTACAGCACCACAATAATAACCTGTATAAACAATCACGGTAATCCGCAATACTATTCACTATCACCACTAATATACAACTCAAGATTAATTCTAACTTTAAATACATCAAATTTTCGATGTACAACTAACGATCTAAATTTATTCGAAAACAACTAAGAGTTATAAATAATTTATAACTTTGCACCACATTACTAATTAACACACTCCAAGCACCTGCACAACCAATAAAATCGATTAAATAATACCAAACAATTAAACATTAACAATTATATGTATATATATACCATCTAAAGACTTTCTGTCAAAACATAATTTAACATACTTCAAATTCCTTATAAACTCTTTATAACACTTGTACTAGAAAGTGAACTAATAAAGACTACTAAAATCAAACGAAACAATGAACTATACCAATAGCATGAATTTAAACACCGAACTAATATACGCCAATTAAATACATTTGACCTATTATCGAGAATAATTCCATATACAACTAATTACTACTAAACAAATCTATAATATCATACTTTAACAAACAAACAAGAAAACGAATTTATTAAAATTTCTTATTAATAGTAAAAACAAACCAATGAATTTGAAATTTTCAAGAATTTATAGACCAAAAACGAAATATTACTTAATTACTACAAAACAGTGATTTCATAATTAACACTATTTAACAAATAAAACGAATTTATAAGCCACACCTATACATATAAAACGAACTAACAACATCTTAGGTGCAGAAACGAATTCATGAAAATCAGCACATAGATAATAAGCAATAACCGAAACAATTAAATAATCACATCCTAAAAAAAACGAATTACATGAACAAAGGGTTTTGATTGCGTTACCACTGGATTTCAGAGTTTAAATGGAGGCATACTTTTCATGACTTACATAAGGTACTTGATGGTGGCCGGAACTTGGCGGAAAAAGGAGGGCGACGGCGGCGATGGCTGCGGAACCGCAGCAGAAATCGGCGGTCGAAAAGAAACGGGAGGGGAGGCTGAGCGCGGTGGAGGAATACAGAGATGGAGGTGGTGATGTCACTGTGCCGTTAACATGAAACGGAAAAAGGGAGGGAGGCGCGTGAGGCTCCAACAGAAGGGGCGGCTGTAATGATATTGTCGTAGGTGTATATGCTGTAGTTGTGTATTGAAAGTTTAGTTTTAGGATAGACTAGATAGAATTAGATTAGGTTAATAATTTAAAAAAAGTAGGATAAGGATGAAAACTTTATACTTTTATTAGCCCCTGACTCAAATTTGCGGGAACTAATACGATACTGAAAAAAATGATTTTTAAATGAAATCGAATTTAAAATAATTAAATCTCACTGATTAAATTATTTATATACCAGAATTATTCTAAAAACATTTAAATGCACAAAATTCATAATTAAATGAATTTTAAACTAATTTACTTAAAACAAATATGTCGGACTCAAATTTACTAATAATTACCGAAAAATAATTTTAAACACATAATACCACATCACATATCCACATAATAATATTTAAACATTTAATCACACAATGTAGAAATTTTGTTAATTTACTCAAAATAAATAAATATTACTATTTTTATTACTCAAATAAATAGGAAATTCGCACCTAATTTCCCAGATAAAAATGACCAGCTTTCACAAACATTTTTAAATAAGATACACACATAATTTCGTTCCTCCTCTTTGAGAAAAACAATAAAACATTTAAATAATAATATTAATAAACCCTGAAAATTTGGGTTACTACAAATATACTCACGCCAGTTATGTCTCAGAAATGAACTTGCAAAAACAGTAGTCATATGATCCATAAATTAAAGTTATTACAACCCAAAAGTAAAATAGTTGTAACCTACTACCAATGTGATCTCTACGTGAAACCAGAAAGGCAGCTCAAAAGTTTGTTCTTGTTCATTAATATACATAAGTGATACTTATAAATAAACCGGAGCAACAAGAGTTATACTCCGAACCAACTCAGTACTTCTACCTGAGGTGTTGCAACTGCCATCCTATGGGCGGTCTGTGCGGCCCATACGCGCTTCCGAGCGGTATGACGAATCCTGGCCATCTACTCTAGCTGTTGTGTTGTGATATATATATATATATAAAAGAAAGCAAGAGTGAGCACTAAACCCAGCAATAATATAGCAGCATAAGCATATATGTAAGCTTATATCATAAGGGAAAACCTTTAAAACTCCATTCATATGTAGAATGATATATTTAATTTCTTTTCGTCAAAACATGCCATACAGAGCAAACTCTGTATGAGGTATAGTACTTTGTTAAAATTGAAGGGTTTTGAGCACATAAAAGCAACAGAAAACGTAAAAATAAATCGAAATTCGAAACCCATCCGCAGGATCCATGCGAAAACAAAAGATTTAATTCGGAGATTAAGAACAAATACCTTAAGAAGTTTTAACAGTTCATTAATGGAAGATTAATGGATATCCAAAGCTTGTTCAATCACCATGTATCCCTCTCTCGCGATCTACACTCTACGTTATCCACACAGACACTTTTTTTGAAGGATTGATGTGTACTAGCACCCGAAAACTTCTTGTTTCTCTCTCTCTTTTCTTGCTCTCATAAGCGGCTAGGGTTTTTAATGTAAAAACGTTTTTTTATCATTAAAATCAGCCCTCTTTTTGACGCCCCGACACTGGCACCACTAAAACACACTACTAAACAAGCAACCAAACCCTGTTTATAATATACATACATAAGACAACATTAAACAAACTACCCACAAAGCCTAGATCGCATCCAGGTTCAAGTTTGAAATAACATACTACACCAAACCAAAAGAAACTGATTCTAATATCATTACTTACAACTGGCTAAATCTTATGTCATGACTAACAAAAGAGCTGAACACCTAGTGCCTGGTACTAGTGGGTATCAACCTGGTCAAACTGTCTCCTATATGCGGCTCTGGAACCACCTGTCCTCTTACGGGTAGTTTGCATAGTTCTCACCATACTTGCAAATTGTAAGGGTTAGATAACAACAAAAGAGTGATCTACAAAGCTCAGCAAGTGTATAATAAAAGCCAATAAACTTCGGACAGGACAAAAGAAATGAATTAAGATATCTGATAAATAACAGGGTTTCATAACAAGAATCAATAAATAAACAGATTGGAATTGGAGCCACACGCTACGAGCTAAGCTAGGTGATCAGCCAACGCATTAGCTCCGGTGCACATATATAATGTGATTCCAAACACACACTGGATCCATAGGCAACATATTGGCCTTAAATAATTCATAAACCAGACCGGCGTAACGGTCAAAAACAAATTTCCAATTCCAGGGTCGAATAAAATTTCAGATTATTCATAACGAATAAGGGTGTCAAGATTTCAATTTTAAATCAAGTCTATATGATCAACTTGTTTCAGATTTACCGATTTCAATTCATGATAACGCTTCAGGGATTCAAATAATAAAGAAAACTAACAAGATCATGCTATAGGGTCAAGAAAAGGCATTAGACAATAATCAAGTTATAAGTAAGCATGACAATAAATGGGTTTAAGACAAAGCAGGATAGGTATACAAAGATATAGTTGCAAGGTGGAACAAAATGTTCAAAGGATAGGTATACAAAAATATAGCTGCAAGATGGAACAAAATGTTCAAAGGATAGGTATACAAAAATATAGCTGCAAGATGGAACAAAATGTTCAAAGGTATTATATTAAAGGAAAGGTAAAAGAAAGAATTCTGGTTAGGGAAAACAATCGCATCAAAGTTTAAGAGAAACTACCACTTGAACAATAAGTGGAGGGAATAGACATTTGCCTTATCAAGGAGACGACTAGGGTTCTTCTTTTCCTATCTGAGCTAGCTCCTTTCCCGGTCGCCTACTTGGACCTATAAAAGAATTTAGCTCCACTTAGTACCTTAACTTAGCTTTTCCCCTCAGTCTTTACGTAGTCTACAAATAGATTTAAATTCTACCCTTGCGATACATATATTTATCATAGTCATGCAACTCATGTAATCACATATCACTCTTATGGAAAAACTTTAGGAAAAAATATATTTTATTAACACATACTAACTCTTTACAACTTATAGATATAAATATGCAAAGATCAAAGTTATAGCATGCTTATCTCTAAATTTCAAATAATATATACTCATGTTAACTCTTGGCATAATCCGAGTATAACACTTGCACATAGCATATTGCTAATCACTCATTTACACCACACCAAAAACTCATGAACTCAAACTTGTAGACAAAACAGAGAGCTTTCCAAAATGATAAGAACATCAAAATGATGAAGTAATGAATTTAGAAACAATTAGAACGCGGACTTGTCAAAACAGATTTGACGCAGCCCTGAATAGTTCCAAAGATTACCAATTTTCAGTATAAGGATGGACTCAAATGAAAAAGTGTAAAACATAGAAGTTATAGACCATTCCGAGACCTTCCAGAATGGTAAGGCTCATAATTTTTGAACACGTATTCGATTAACTACGATTTTTCCAAGTTCAAGGATCATAATCCCGAAGTCAATATAGCTGGTTACATAAACTGCAGAAAAACTCATACTTGCAAGCAAAGTCTCAGAAAACTTAAAGAATAAGCGTTGAAGATAATCGAATTATCTTTCCAGAGAGTCCAGAATCATCATCATATGATAAACGAGGCTTCCAAGAATCTTCAAGATGTCGAAAAGGTGAATAACCAAACTCAGGACGCGTCTTGATATTTCTTTAAATTGAAAACATATTGAGGTGCAGGCCCTCCTTTACTGCCTTGCAATTTGTAAGTTAACTGATAACCTCTTTTGTTTAACTCTTATCTAGGGCTTAGTCCCCTAAAACCTGGCTTTTGTTTGTTCAATGACTAATGTGTTCCTCAGATATTAACCTATTTAAGGCGTGCCTATACTCAATTAAGATGAGGGCGCGCCTTCTTCATGCTAGGATTTAAGCTAATCTCAAATCTCAATTCGGAATGCATGCCTTTATTGTTTACATTACTATTAATTTGTTGGAGATGTACCCTATATTTACAAATACCCATTCCATAATACTGCAAACATAACAAGGACGCGTTCTTCTGACATGTTTGTCTATCCATTAACATAGGGCGCGTTCTGTCATGGTACATTATAGGACGCGTTCTATCAAAGTTTTTAAACAATCAGAGTTCTTTAAACAAGCATAACAAATTTAATATTCTGAAAGACCTTGATAAAATCTTCATAAATAATGCGCTCCGGTGTGAAAACCACACTGGTCCCAAGGCTAATGCTCTTTGGGGAAAACAAACTTGAAAATCTCAACTATTCAAGGTAGGGTGTACATGCACTACCCCCCTAGACTAGGAAGAAATTTATTTCTTCTAGTTTATTTAGATAGATAATATAGGGGGTACACAACCACTCCCTATTGGTAATATTTCTTCAGATGTTCCACATTCCATGCTTTTGGTATAGGATTGCCACCCAAATCCTCCAAGTGAAAAGTTCCTTCCCAAAGCACAGACCTGATCTTGTAAGGTCCTTCCCAGTTAGCTCCGAAGACCCCATGACTAGCAATTCTGGTATGAGGCATCACCCTTCGTAACACGAGATCACCAACCTTTAGGCGACGTACTCTCACTCTTCGATCATAAAACCTAGCTACTCTTTTCTGATATGCAATTAATCGTAAGGATGATATTGCACGTGTCTCTTCTAAAAAATCAAGATGAAGCCGTTGGTTGACCTCATTAGACTCCTTGTCATAATGATCCCTTCTGAACGACCCAGATCCAACTTCCACAGGAACCATTGCTTCAAATCCATAAGATAGCATAAATGGAGACTCCCCAGTAGTAGACCTTGGGGTGGTATTGTAGGACCACAACACCATAGGAAGCTCCTCAGGCCAGTTACCTTTACTTTCTTCTAACTTGGTCTTCAAGGTGTGCTTGATTATCTTATTGATAGCTTCAGTCTGCCCATTGCTCTGGGGATGATAGACCGCCGCAAAATCTTTCTTGATCTTCAAGTCTTCACACAACTTCTTTAATTCCTTGCTATCAAATTGCTTTCCATTGTCAGATATGAGCTTGTAGGGAATCCCAAACCTGCACACAATGGAATTAAAAACAAAATCTTTGATTTTCTTGGCCGTTATCTTTGCCAAGGGCATAGCCTCTGCCCACTTGGTAAAATAATCCACAGCCACAACAGCATATTTGACACCCCCCTTAGCCATAGGAAGCTCTCCAATGAGATCAATTCCCCACATAGCAAAAGGCCAAGGACTTATCATTGAAGTTAATGTAGTAGCAGGAATAGATGAATAGTTGGCAAAGCGTTGGCACTGGTCACATGCTCTTGTAAACTTCATAGCATCATCTTTCAAGGTCGGCCAGTAATATCCTTGTCGTAACACTTTCATAGCAAGGGAACTACCCCCCGAGTGATTGCCACATATTCCTTCGTGAACCTCCCTCAGGACATAGTTGCATTCCTCCCCATCAACACACCTTAGTAAGGGTTGATTAAAACCTCTTCGATATAACACTGCATCATATTCCACATACCTTGCTGCTTGGTATTTCAAACGTCTGGCCTCCCCTTTATCATCGGGTAAAATCCCTTTCTGTATATACTCTTGGATAGGAGTCATCCAAGTCTTCATTGGTACTTCATCTACAACCATTAGCTCCATCTCGGGGATACTAGGAATTTCTTGAACTTCCAATGGAATGTCTCCCATCAACACCGTGTCTCTTTGGGAACCTAACCTGGCCAGAGTGTCGGCCTTGGAATTTTCTTCACGAGGAACTCCTTCAAGTCTGACTATGTTAAACTGTTGAATCAAGCGACGTACACTCATCATATATGCTTCTGTCTTCGGTCCTCTAGCCTGGAACCCTCCTTCAACCTGCTGAACAACCAGTTTCAAATCACTGAATACCACCAAATTCTTCACATTCATTTCCAAAGCCAACTTCAAACCATTAATCAATGCCTCATACTCAGCTTCATTATTGGTTACCGAAAATTTGAAATTGATAGCACTCATAAGAAGGTGACCTTCAGGAGAAGTCAGGACAACTCCAGCACCAGCCCCGTCACTGTTAACTGCTCCATCCACATACATGGTCCACCAAGGAAAAGGATACTCTTCTATCAAAGGGCTTGCCTCCCGAGTGAGAGGATTAGGGTGCACCAGAATGATTTCTCGTCCCATACTCTCATCTTCAAACTCCAGAATAAAATCGGCTAAGGCTTGTCCCTTGATCGCCGTTCGAGAAACATATTCCAAATCATATTGTCCCAACTCAATCGCCCATTTCAACATCCTTCCTGAAGCCTCAGGTTTATGTAAAATGTGTCTCATGGGATAAGAAGTTCGTACTTCAATTTTATGAGCTTGGAAGTAGGGACGTAACTTGCGTGCAGCCAGCACCAAAGCATATACTAACTTCTCCATGCTAGAATATCGGGTCTCTGCATCCAACAACCTCTTACTTACATAGTAAACTGGTGACTGCAAACTATCCTCTTCTCGTACTAACACAGCACTAATGGAGTAAATCGAGATAGCCAAGTAAAGAATTAATACTTCACCATCCACGGGCTTGGCCAAGAGTGGGGGCTTACCTAACTGTTCCTTGATTTTCTGAAAAGCATCTTCACAAGCAGGAGTCCACATGAAATCCTTGTCCACCCCCCTAATGGCTTTGAAAAACTCTTTGCAACGATCAGAAGACTTTGAGACAAAACGATTTAGAGCTGCAATTCGTCCACAAAGGCTTTGAACCTGCTTTACACTGGTAGGGGACTTCATTTCAAGGAGTGCTTTGATCTTTTCCGGATTAGCTTCAATTCCTCTATGGTTCACAATAAAGCCTAAAAATTTCCCCGACTCAACACCAAAGACACACTTTTGAGGATTTAACTTCATCCGGTACTTGCGCAGAATTCCAAACATTTCTTCCAAGTGCCTCACGTGGTCTACTGCGTCCTTGGACTTGACAAGCATATCATCTACATACACCTCCATAGTTTTTCCAATCTGCTCTTTGAACATCATATTCACCAATCTTTGATATGTTGCCCCTGCATTGATAAGACCAAAGGGCATTCCAATATAGCAATACAAACCTCTGTCAGTAATAAAGGATGTATGTTCTTGATCGGGTCCATACATGGGAATTTGATTATACCCTGAGTAAGCATCCATGAAACTCAAGAGAGCGTGACCAGCCGTAGCATCCACCAACTGATCAATCCGAGGGAGCGGGAAACTATCCTTTGGGCAAGCTTTGTTCAAGTCCGTGAAGTCCACACAAGTTCTCCATTTCCCATTAGGCTTTTTTACCAACACCGGGTTTGCCAACCACTCGGGATAGAAGGATTCTTTGATCAGACCCACATCCAAGAGTCTGTCGACCTCCTCTTTTAAAGCTACTGCCCTTTCCCCACTGATTGCACGCCGCTTCTGACGCATTCCTTTCTTATTAGGATATATGTTTAGATGATGGAACATGACATTAGGATCAATTCCTATCATATCAGCATGACTCCAAGCGAACACATCCAGGTTGGCCAAAAGAAAATTAGTCAAACCTGATCTCAACTCATTGCTTAGCTGTGATCCAATTTTGAGAACCTTACTGGGATCTGCTGCGTCTACCGGGATTGAGATTGTTTCTTCTGCAGGACCTGTCTTCTCCTGTAGGATAGGAATTCTTGGATCGAGATCAAGATCAAAGATACGAGGATCTTCAACAGGCATTTCACTCCTTGAGGGCGCGTCCTCCACCAATTCGTCCTCTATTGAGGGCGCGTTTTCTATTGAGGGCGCGTCCTCCACATACCCTTCTTTACTTGGAAAGATGTTATTAAATGTCTCTCCCCCTGAGGGTGCATCTTCAACAAGCTCTTCCTTCCTTGAGGGCGCGCCCTGAAGGGTATAGGTGCTCTCAACAATTCTTTCTTGAAGTTCATCAATTAGGGGGGGCGTCTCCAATAGTAACATCTTAGGGCGCGCCCTTAGATGAGGAACATCATCTTCTGGCTCTTGAACCGTGTAATGAACATGAATCTCTCCCTTAGAATTTTTGAGCAATCCCTGGGCATCTTCTTGGGGAAGGGCGCGTCCTCCTAATCCATTACGACGAAAACCCTTGACAGTTCTATGATAGCACTCCCTCGAATCATATTGTGACCCTCGAACTGAACCAACCCCATTTGGAGTAGGGAATTTCATTATTAAATGATAAATGGAAGTAACTACCTTCATCTCTTTCAGCAAAGGCCTTCCTACCAAAGCATTGTGGGCAGATTCTTGGTCCAATACCATAAATTCTATCATCTGAGTCACAGACAGAGGACCTTCACCAAGTGTAACTGGGAGCTTAATTGCACCCATAACTCTAACAGCTTCTCCAGTGAAACCATAAATCCAAGCATCCTCTCGGACAATATCCTTATCAGGCAAACCCAACTTCTTATAAGTGTTGTAGTAGAGAATATTCACCGAACTTCCATTGTCAACAAATACTCGGTGTACATTCATAGGACCAATCTGTATGGCAACGACCAGGGCGTCACTGTGAGGATGATGTACCCATCTTGCTTCTTCCTCAGTAAATGTAATATCTACTGATTCCCCCCTGAACAACTTGGGAGGTTTAAGTTCCAAGCTGTTCACATTAGTTAAGGGCTTATGGCGTGCTTCCCTGGCATACCTTTCCAGTGCATTGTTACTATCACCACCAAAATGGCGTCCTCCAAAGATAGTATGAATGCTTCCAGCCCGGGCAAACTGAACGTCCTTAGATCTGTCATCATCCCTTTCAGGAGCATGCTCTCTTTCCATCCTCCTGTCAGTTTCATCTTTATGCTTCTTCACTTCTCTGACAATCCAGTCAGTTAGGTATCCAGCCTTGATCAATTCTTCAATTTCTTCCTTTAGCTGCCGACACTCATGGGTGTTATGTCCAGTAGATTCATGATATGAGCAATACCTCTTTTTGTCCTTACTTTGCCATGAGGATAATGGTGCTGGCTTCTTGAATAAACCCTTATCCTTATTGACTTCAAAGATATGCTCAACAGAAGCGGCTAGTGTATAACTCCCTGTTTGATATCTATTCAACCTGTCGTAGTCTGGTGGAGTCCAACCTCTCCTTGCATTGGTGACATTTACCCTGTTCGGACTATACCCTCTCCTCCGGTAGTCAGGGCTTGGGGACCTATCCTTCCTCTTAGAACCTTTTCCTTTTTCTTTCCCTTGGGAGTCGGACTTTTTATTGTCAGCAAGAGATTGTTCAACGATCTTGAAGTATTCAGCTTGGGCAAAGAGGTCCGCCAAGGTTGCTGGGTCCTTCCCCTGCAAGTGCTTCCAGAAATCAGTTCCGACTTGGAGTCCCGCAATCAAGAAACTTTTTAGTGACTCATCGGTTGCCCCTCTGACCATGGTAGACTCAGCATTGAACCTTTTGAAGTATGACTGTAAGCTTTCTCCTTCCTTCTGTCTGATATTGGCCAAAGTAGTCACTGGGGGGGCATATTTCACAGTAGCTTGGAATTTCGTCAGGAACAGAGTTTTCATGACCTCCCATGAAGTAATCACCCCTGGTCCAAGCTTTTGAAACCACTGTTGTGCACTCTCTCTAAAGGTTGCTGCTAGAAGGCGACATCTAGCCAAGTCAGGCACTTGATATACATCCATCTCTATATTGAATCTTCCCAAGAACTCAACAGGGTCGGCATTTCCATGGAAGCGCAAGTCATTGGTTGTATTCCTGTACCCTGTTGGAAGTTGTGCCTCCCTTACTGCCGTAGAGAATGGAGAGGGAGTTTGGGCTGTTGAAGTCACTCTTCCTCCCTCCAAGTGTGTGAGGAGTTTCTTTAGGTCGTCCACATTAAAGCTTCCTACACCCGGGATTGTTTGGACATTTGTCTGAGCATTATCAGTAGGCGGAGGTTGAGGTGGTGGTTGAGGAGGCTGGGTCTCTCCTTGGGCCGCAGGAGTCTCTTGTGTTCTTGGATTGGGACTTGGAGGGCGCGTCCTTCCCTCATGACTATTAGGGCGCGTCCTCTCCCCCTGATCATGAGAGCGAGTCCTTGGCTCTTCCTGCCTTCCTCTTGTTCTACTTTGGGATGAAACAGATGATATGTGCGGATCCCTTCCTCCAGAGGGTCCTCCATGATAAGGAGCATCATACCTATTCCTTCGATCGCTATCCCTTCTCCTTCCTGACCCTTCTGATTGGGGAGCTTGCTCATGATCACGGGGCCTCAACCTGTGTACAGGGGGCTCTCGCTGTGGATTATGAGGTTGCACTTCTAAGTTTCGTCTTGAATTACTGCGAGGTTGAGTATGATCTTGTCCATGGGGCCTCGACCTGTCAACAGGGGGCTCACGCTGTGGATCAAGAGGTTGTTCCCCTCTTACCTCTCTGTCCCTCTGCCATTCGACCAACAACAATCGTAGATCATCATTATTAAGTCTTATACCAAGGCGATCCTTCAATCTGCTCAATCGTTGTTCTTGGTCTCGGTGAAGTTCATCAGCCCTTCGAATTTCACTTTCAGGTCGCCCTGACCTATGAGGGTGTGGAGATGGACGCCGTTCCCTCCTAGGTTGATCTTGGCTGCCCGTCTCATCATCGGGGAGTTCAACAATAGGGACTCCATCCTCTTGATACTCTAACCTTCTTGGAGTGACATTCTGAAACCTCCTTTGACTCGCGGTGCCTCTACCTGTACGATGGTGATTATGGGGTTGTCGTCTGACACGACCCCTTCCTTCGCCTCTTTCGACCGTATCCAGTCTTGCTTCAAAGCCATTTAAAACATCGCCCATGCGATAGAGTTGTTCCATCAAGTCAGAATTACTTATGAGCACAGGTGGTCGTCCCCCTACAATAGGTGTTCCATTAGATGGATTTGGAACACTATGGGGGACATACTCCTCATGGCGGGCATGGTTGTTCTCTTCACTGTCTTCAGATAAGACCTCATCCCTAGGACGTTCGTTGGGATTTTGTGACATCTTCTCCTCCAAAGATTTAGATCTTAATTAGCACCCCTCCTTCTAGCGCCAATTTGTTAACGGAGGAATTTGGTATTAACAAAGTATGGGGTTCTTCGCCGGAATTAAGATTTACAACGGTGGTCCTTAGGTGGTGAATTCGTCGGAGTATGGTGGTTGTATATGATTGGTGGCTGAGATTGCTTAGGGTTTATGTTTGCTGCCTCAGAGTTCTCAACATTCGACCCCTTACAATTTGCCTACGTATCCCTATTTATAGGGAATCAAGCCAACGTAGTTCTTGGGGAGGAAGTTTCCTCCATGGGCTTGGTCTTTGATCTTCGGAGCCCATCCGAAGTCTTCTGCTGCCTTTCCATGCTTAAACGTTAGACTTTTCCACCGCCTTCCATGTATAGGATTCTTTCCATACTTAAACATATGTCTTCCTTATCTTTCCTTACTTGAACGTAGGACTTCCATCTGTTTCCTTACTTAGAGATTTAGCTCACTTTAGGAATGTCTAACGATAAGGCCTAGTCACAAAGGCCCAAGGCTCGTCTATGACGTCAGGACTTCATGGATAAGGAAACTTCCCCCGTCGAGGACTAGTCCTATCCATTACCAACTATTTCCTTAATTCATAGACGCAGGTATAGCCATGACTTACCTTAAATGCTAGACGCATCCTTGTCCCCCGAATGAGAAGCACCCACCAGATAGCAGGACAAGTGATCCCAAGTGTTTGGGTGCAAAGTGCAGGATTACTCCAAAGTTCCCCAATGAGGACGCGCCCATTGAGTACAGGAACAGAGCTCCCAAAGCACACACCAAGATTAACCCCACATCCCCAATGAGGGCGCGCCCATTGAATACAGGAGGAGGCCTTCAGCCACGGACATCCCCCTTCTAGGGCACATCCTAGGAGGGAATTCTTCAATATTTTGTCAATACCAAGCCAAGGGAACCATCTTTCATTATCAAGTTGCAACTTCAAACCATGAGGACGCGCCCTCACGGGATAGACTGCCTAAAGGGCGCGCCCTAATCCCCGTGAGGCCAAGCCATAAGCCTTGTGTCAAATGAAGTTGGTATTCTCCGTCAAGTCTTCCATTCATATCAGGTTCAGTCCTTACCAAGAGGACGCGTCCTTAGGGGTTAGATGACCAAAGGGGCACACCCTCTCCCCTAAGAGGACAAGTCCTGAATCTTCCTTACATCATGCCATGTCAATATAATTGTTATCCTTCGTCAAATCATCCATCAAGCTGTCATTATCATGAGGGCGCGCCCTTAAGGGATGGCCAACCTATGAGGGCGCGTCCTTATCCCTATGAGGGTAAGTCCCAAACTTAAACCCTAATTATAAAAATAACATAATTGAATTCATACTTGACCCGATCCTAACCTAAAAACCCATTATCGAATTTTGGCTATAACAATACACAACCTATTCAAGAATTTAACTAGAACTACACCAAAACTCACATGAAATGCCTTATTCATACTCTAACATTGATAGAACCTATTTATAAACATAAAAACCATTAAAACAACCCATGAGCTCACTTTGAGTTCATTGCCCATGGATGAGTTTGTCTTGGATGAGCCCTAAAACTTATGGGTCTTCATCAAGAACAACCCCTAAACACTTATTCACCATTGCATGTAACAAAAAAGGTCAAGAGCCTCATCTTTGTAAAATTTCAGTTTTGAGAAAGAAAACAAAACTCAAAAATATTGGTAGGAATAGATAGAGGGTTGAAAGAGGGTCATTTTAGTTACAAGAACACACAATTTAGTGAAGAAATTACCTTGAAATAAGAGGTTGAAGTTTGAGTTTTTAATGGAGGTTTGGGGAAGATGATGGTCTCGGGGAAATGGAGAAGAAGAGGGGAGGGGGAGAGACGAGAGAGAAAAATGAGAGATAGAAGTGGGTGGGCTTTGGGAAATAGTGGAAAATAAATGGAGTGGGGCAAGGCTTTTATATGAGTCTTTTTGGTAGTGGATTTTGAGGATTTACATAACTAACCTTCTAGCATGAATAAAAAGGAGTTTGGCCAAGGCTAGTGATGTAATTTCATAATTAAAAGTAGAGTATTATTTCTAAATAAGAAATCATGTTGCTAGTTGGTGAATAAATAAAATACACTTGAATATTTATATAAAATCACCATTAATAAAATATTTGAAAAAAAATCCAAGTATGGAAAAAAAATTGAATATACTTGTATCACTAAATATTCTAAATTTAACAATAACTTGTGGCACATGAAAATTATTAAAATATAATAAAGAAATATTTTTATCTACATGAATAAAATACAATTTCCACATGAATCACTTTGTCACCACTCAATATTAATAACAATAAAATATTAGAAGTAAGAATCTCAAATGCTATAATTAGTCATGAAACAATACTTACAATTCTTATTAACATAAATAATTTAAGACAACTCATTCTAATATAAGGAGTCTATTAAACAATTATCACACACATAAAAATATAAGGTAGTAAAAAAATAAAATAAAATAAATTTTTTAATCATATTCACATAATGAAATTATTTTATAACCCAAAAATTGTAAGGCGTTACATCCTTCCCCCCTTAAAAGGATTCTGTCCCCAGAATCTATTACGTAAATAACTGAGGGTACTTTTCTAACATCTCACTTTCTAATTCCCAGGTTGATTCTTCAACCCTAGGGTTCCTCCATAATACTTTAACTAATACAACTGATTTATTTCTAAGTACTTTCTCACTACGATCTAATATTTGGATCGGCTGCTCTACATATGACAAGTCGGCTTGGATTTCTATCGGTTCGTACTCAATCACATGCTTCGAGTCAGGATTGTACTTTTTGAGCATTGAGACATGGAATACATTATGAATGTGCTGCATATGCGGGGGTAAAGCTAAGTCGTATGCGACTCTTCCGACACGCTTCAATATCTCAAATGGACCAATAAATCTTGGACTAAGTTTTCCTTTCTTTCCAAATCTTGTTACGCCTTTCCACGGGGACACTTTGAGTAATACCGGTTCACCGTCTTCGAAATCAACATTCTTCCTTGCTGGATCTGCATATTTCCTTTGTCTATCCTGAGCTGCTAACAACCTCTTCCGGATGAGCTCCACAGTTTCTTTCGTTTGCTGCACCAATTCTGGTCCCAATGTCTTGCGCTCTCCAACTTCGTCCCAACACACTGGGGATCGACATTTTCTTCCGTATAAAGGTTCGTAAGGAGGCATTCCAATGCTGGCATGATAACTATTGTTGTACGAGAATTCTACTAGGGGCAAATGTTCATCCCAGTTGCCTTTAAAGTCTAAGGCACACACTCTTAACATATCTTCAATGGTTTGAATGGTTCTCTCGCTTTGTCCGTCGGTCTGCGGGTGGTAAGCAGTGCTCATTTTAAGTTGAGTTCCTAGACGTTCCTGAAACTGTCGCCAAAATCTTAAATTAAATCTGGGATCTCTATCTGACACGATAGACACGGGAACTCCATGGCGTACAACTATCTCTTTCAAGTACATGTGAACTAACTTATCCATCGAAAATCTCTCATTGATTGGCAGAAAGTGAGCTGATTTCGTTAATCGATCCACGATAGCCCAAATAGCGTCGTGATTTGACTTAGTCCTCGGTAGTCCTACAATGAAATCCATCGCGATGTGCTCCCATTTCCACTCGGGAATCTCTAAGGGTTGTAGTAATCCACTAGGTCTCTGGTGTTCCGATTTAACTTTTTGGCACGTATAACACTTGCTGACCCATTCTGCAATTTCTCGTTTCATATCAGACCACCAGAAATTTTCCTTTAAGTCACGGTACATCTTGGTGCTTCCAGGGTGAATCGAATACCTTGAATTATGAGCATCATGCAGTATTTCACCTTTAAATTCTTTCACATTGGGTATCCAGATCCTTGAAGAAAATCTTAAGATTCCTTTGTCATCCTTTTGGGTGCATATTTCTTCACCGGTTATATTGTTGACTTCATGGTTCATAATCTCCTCTTGGCATCTTCTTATCTTTTCTAACAGCTCTGGTTGAAACATCATGGTATGTATCTTCTCTTCAGTGGATTCTCATGCATAGACTTTCAACTCCAACTTTTCGAATTCTCTGGACAATTCCTTGGTCATCGTTAGCATGTTTAATTTCTCTTTCCGACTTAGTGCATCTGCCACTACATTCGCCTTACCGGGGTGATAACTGATAACACAATCGTAATCCTTGATCAATTCTAACCACCTTCTTTGTCTCATGTTCAATTCCTTCTGGGTAAAGATATACTTTAAGCTCTTGTGGTCTGTGAAAATTTCACACTTTTCTCCATACAGATAATGTCTCCAAATCTTTAAAGCAAATACTATAGCGGCTAGTTCCAAATCATGTGTGGGATATCTTTGTTCATGAGGCTTAAGTTGTCTTGACGCATACGCAATCACCTTATCATGTTGCATCAACACACAACCTAATCCTTTATGTGACGCGTCGCTGAAAATCACGAAGTCTCATTTATTGTCTGGCAATGTTAAAACTGGCGCGGTTACTAACCTTTTCTTCAATTCTTGGAAACTTTCCTCACACTTACCAGTCCATTCAAATTTCTCATTCTTCCGGGTCAACTTGGTCAATGGTACCGCAATCTTAGAAAAAACGTTAACAAATATTCTATAATATCCAGCTAATCCCAAGAAACTTCTCACTTCTGTTGGTGTCCTCGGTCGCTCCCAATTCATCACAGTTTCAACTTTGGCAGGGTCAACTCGGATTCCGTTACTACCAACAATATGTCCAAGAAATTGTACTTCCTTCAGCCAAAATTCGCATTTGGAATATTTCGCGTACAACTTTTCTTTCCTTAGGGTTTCTAAGGCTATCTTCAGATGCTCGGCATGTTCTTCTTCGGTTTTGGAGTAAATCAGTATGTCATCAATAAAAATTATCACAAACTTATCCAGATACTGTTTGAATACTCGGTTCATTAGATCCATGAAAGCTGCGGGTGCATTTGTTAATCCAAAAGCCATCACTAAAAATTTGTAATGTCCATACCTCGTTCGGAATGCTATCTTTGGTATGTCTTCTGGTTTGATCTTGAGCTGATGATATCCTGAACGTAAATCAATCTTAGAAAAACATGTTGCTCCCTTGAGCTGATGGAACAAGTCATCTATCCTTGGCAATGGATACTTATTCTTGATCGTTACTTTGTTTAATTCTCGATAATCAATGCATAGCCTCATAATTCCGTCTTTCTTCTTCACGAACAAAACTGGCGCTCCCCAAGGAGAAGTGTCGGGCCTTATAACTCCCTTATCCAATAACTCTTGCAATTGAGTTGCCAATTCTTTCATTTCTGCCGGTGCCATCCTATATGGAGCTTTAGAAACAGGTTTCGTGCTTGGTGCTAACTCGATTGTGAACTCAATTTGTCGGCCGGGAGGTAATCTTGGAAGTTCGTCAGGAAATACATCTGGAAATTCATTGACCACGGAAATCTCTTCTATCCTGGGTGCTTCCTTATTCTTATCTTTGACATACGCCAAATATGCTTCACAACCTTGTCTTAACATCCTTTTCGCTTGCATAATCGTAAGAAATGTCTTTATTTGCTTTTGGCCCTTCCATACGATTTTTCTACCTTCTGGAGATTTTAGAATGACCTTCTTGCCCTTACAATCGATTTGCGCACTATTCTCTGCTAACCAATCCATTCCTAAGATAACATCGAATTCTCCCAATTGAAAGGGTATCAAGGAGATAGGGAAATGACATCCGGATATCTCGATCACGCACTGGGGACAAATTTGATCCGCTAAAACTCGATCCTGATTTGCTAGCATGATACTAATAGCTTCATGTAATTTCCTAACTTCGCATCCCAATTTAGCAACAAAATCCTTAGAGATAAACGATCTAGTAGCGCCTGAATCAATTAACACTTTGGCTGTAACGGTATTGACAAGAAGCGTACATGCTACCACATCGGAGCTTTGTATGGCATCTTTCATGTTCATGTTGAAGGTTCTACCTGGTGCTGAGCATGCTGGAATCTGATAGGGCAACATCTGCTGAGTAGGTACATGGGGAACTGGAGCTGGATAGATAGGTACCTGATTCATCGGGTTCGTATCACTCGGTATAGGTGCTGCAGTCAACCTCATTAAGTTATTGTTCTTCACCGGTGTTTTGCATTCCTTGGAAATGTGTCCAATCTTCCCGCACCTGTAGCATGTCACATTTTGCTTCGTTCCTCCACACTCATTTGCATAATGGCCCTTGGTTTGACATTTGTAGCAGATGATATCTGCCTTGTTGCATGTACCCGTGTGTTTCTTTAAGCAAGACTTGCATTCTGGAATAGGTAATTGTGAGGGTCTTTGCTGGTTCTGACCTGAGGGTTTATTTCCATGGTTCCGGTTTCCTGTTTCATTTTTCTGAAAATTCCTTCCTTTGCCAGTAGTCTGAAATCCTGGCTTCTTCACAAATCTATTTACTGGCTTTCCTTGACTTGATCCTTCTTCCGGAAACCCAAACTTTCTCTTCTTGTTGTTCTTTTCTTTCTGATTCTGCTCGCTTTCTCCTTCTACTATCTTTGCTAACTGAAGTATTTCCGCATAAGTGGTGTACTGAAACATTGCCACCCTACTCCTAATCCACGACTTCAGTCCTTGTTGGAATCTTTTTCCTTTCTTCTCTTCCGTGTCCACATATTCCGGTACGAATCTCGACAATTCAATGAATTTCTTCTCATATTCCGAAACACTTAACTCGCTCTGTTTCAACTCGAAAAATCTTAACTCCATTTGTGTCTGCATATATTTCGGAAAGTACTGATCCAGGAACAACTTCTTAAATCTCTCCCAGGGAATCACCTCTGTAGCTTCGAGAGCCCTTACTGATTCCCACCAATAGTTCGCCTCTCCTTTTAAGAAATAGCTTGCGTATCCAGTCTTCTGATTTTCTCCTACCGTTACTAAGGCAAAGGCTTTCTCGATTTCTTTCAACCAGCTTTGAGCTTCTACCGGGTCTAAAGTTCCTTTGAACTCTGGCGGCTTAACAGCCTGAAAAGATTTGAATGAAACAGTGTTCTGGACAGGTTGTGGCTGTAACTGTTGTAGTTGTTGTTGCTGCTGTTGTAGTATTTGTTGTTGTTGAACTAGAGTGGTAGTTTGCTGACGCAAAAGTTCAATGAGTTGTGTCATATTTAAATTTGCTTCGGGTGGGTTTCCTGGGTTAGGATTTGGATTTTCAGGGTGAATAGGTTCTGGAGTTGGATTTCTTGGGTTGTCAATGGTTTCAGTTTGAGTCGCATTCTTGGGCTTTCGACCTGGTCTTTTCTTTGGCGGCATTCTACTGAAGTGAAAACATAAGAGTTATACAGGTTCATAGTTTTGACAATATGGCAGGGTATATGTATGGTGCAGAAATAGTTATAACAGTTCTATATCCATGTAGTTAAAAAGATGTACAAGTTATGTCGATATGAAGCAGTTGTATATGGCAATATTTCTATGCCTAAAGGAAACATGGTTATAATCAGGGTAAGTAAACGTAAGCAGTAAACATGTCATCAATATTAAAGAAAATACTGAATAGAATACGAATAAATGGGTATCAAATCCGTTCAGGGAATAGAGTCATAAAGTACAACTTATAAAAACAACAAAGCATAAATAACTGCACCGACCCATGAGTAAGATAACACATCCTACTATATGCTATCCTACTAATCAGTGCCCTAACATATCAACCATCGGCCTCCATCTCGTCAACAACGTGCTGCAACTCGTCTACCAGCATCTGCACAAACATCCGCACCTGGGTGGTCTTCGCACTGCCCATTGGTGGAAGAGTATCTAACTGCTGTTGGCCCATCCTAATAAGGCTACGAAGCCTATCTGCAAGGTGTGAGGCTGAAGAAGATGTGGGTGTACTATCGAACACAGAATCGATCCGGGAGCTTAGTGTTTGAGTCTGACCTTCTAAACTATGGCACTCTCGGAGCAAAGATGCATACACAGAATAGGGAACTGTATCAGGAGCACCAGGGAATACTGTAGACGTTGAGCCTAAATGCATAGCCGGTTGAGGTTCTGGAACTGAGTAGGTATCCTCGGAGTCAGATATCTCCATGTCGGTATCCTGGGGTATAGGCTGAGAGTCAGAGTGACTGCTGTCTGAGCTGGAACTATGTGGGGGTGTCTGCGGACGCTGCTGTCAAAGAAAAATATACACACATATACCAGAATATAAGCGGACTAGAATAAGTGCAAGTAAAATTAAGGGAAACAATTCTAAGCTAAAGTTGTGCATCATCTTATCTTAGGCATGGGTTACTCCTCCTAATTTCTACTTAATAGTTGAATCCGTCTGATAACCTTATTCTCTATTTCTATTCTTACTATCTTAATCCTATATTATTTCAGTGACTTGAACCTGATGCTCTGATACCAACCTGTGACGCCCCGACACTGGCACCACTAAAACACACTACTAAACAAGCAACCAAACCCTGTTTATAATATACATACATAAGACAACATTAAACAAACTACCCACAAAGCCTAGATCGCATACAGGTTCAAGTTTGAAATAACATACTACACCAAACCAAAAGAAACTGATTCTAATATCATTACTTACAACTGGCTAAATCTTATGTCATGACTAACAAAAGAGCTGAACACCTAGTGCTTGGTACTAGTGGGTACCAACCTGGTCAAACTGTCTCTTATATGCGGCTCTGGAACCACCTGTCCTCTTACGGGTAGTCTGCATAGTTCTCACCATACTTGCTAACTGTAAGGGTTAGATAACAACAAAAGAGTGAGCTACAAAGCTCAACAAGTGTATAATAAAAGCCAATAAACTTCAGACAGGACAAAAGAAATGAATCAAGATATCTCATAAATAACAGGGTTTCATAACAAGAATCAATAAATAAACAGATTGGAATTGGAACCACACGCTACGAGCTAAGCTAGGTGATCAGCCAACGCATTATCTCCGGATCACATATATAATGTGATTCCAAACACACACTGGATCCATAGGCAACATATTGGCCTTAAATAATACATAAACCAGACCGACGTAACGGTCAAAAACAAATTTCCAATTCCAGGGTCGAATAAAATTTCAGATTATTCATAACGAATAAGGGTGTCAAGATTTCAATTATAAATCAAGTCTATATGATCAACTTGTTTCAGATTTACCGATTTCAATTCATGATAACGGTTCAGGGATTCAAATAATAAAGAAAAGTAACAAGATCATGCTATAGGGTCAAGCAAAGGCATTAGACAATAATCAAGTTATAAGTAAGCACGACAATAAATGGGTTTAAGACAAAGCAGGATAGGTATACAAAGATATAGCTGCAAGGTGGAACAAAATGTTCAAAGGATAGGTATACAAAAATATAGCTGCAAGATGGAACAAAATGTTCAAAGGTATTATATGAAAGGAAAGGTAAAAGAAAGAATTCTGGTTAGGGAAAACAATCGCATCAAAGTTTAAGAGAAACTACCACTTGAACAATAAGTGGAGGGAATAGACACTTGCCTTATCAAGGAGACAACTAGGGTTCTTCTTTTCCTATCTGAGCTAGCTCCTTTCCCGGTCGCCTACTTGGACCTATAAAAGAATTTAGCTCCACTTAGTACCTTAACTTAGCTTTTCCCCTCAGTCTTTACGTAGTCTACAAATAGATTTAAATTCTACCCTTGCGATACATATATTTATCATAGTCATGCAACCCATGTAATCACATATCACTCTTATGGAAAAACTTTAGGAAAAAATATATTTTATTAACACATACTAACTCTTTACAACTTATAGATATAAATATGCAAAGATCAAAGTTATAGCATGCTTATCTCTAAATTTCAAATAATATATACTCACGTTAACTCTTGGCATAATCCGAGTATAACACTTGCACATAGCATATTGCTAATCACCCATTTACACCACACCAAAAACTCATGAACTCAAACTTGTAGACAAATCAGAGAGCTTTCCAAAATGATAAGAACATCAAAATGATGAAGTAATGAATTTAGAAACAATTAGAACGCGGACTTGTCAAAACAGATTTGACGCAGCCCTGAATAGTTCCAAAGATTACAAATTTTCAGTATAAGGATGGACTCAAATGAAAAAGTGTAAAACATAGAAGTTATAGACCATTCCGAGACCTTCCAGAATGGTAAGGCTCATAATTTTTGAACACGTATTCGATTAACTACGATTTTTCCAAGTTCAAGGATCATAATCCCGAAGTCAATATAGATGGTTACATAAACTGCAGAAAAACTCATACTTGCAAGCAAAGTCTCAGAACACTTAAAGAATAAGAGTTGAAGATAATCGAATTATCTTTCCAGAGAGTCGAGAATCATCATCATATGATAAACGAGGCATGAGATACGAATTTAACAAGGTACATACACAACCTATTCAAGAATTTAACTAGAACTACACCAAAACTCACATGCAATGCTTTATTCATACTCTAACATTGATAGAACCTATTTATAAACATAGAAACCATTAAAACAACCCATGAGCTCACTTTGAGTTCATTGCCCATGGATGGGTTTGTCTTGGATGAGCCCTAAAACTTATGGGTCTTCATCAAGAACAACCCCTAAACACTTATCCACCATTGCATGTAATAAAAAAGGTCAAGAGCCTCATCTTTGTAAAATTTCAGTTTTGAGAAAGAAAACAAAACTCAAAAATGTTGGTAGGAATAGATAGAGGGTTGAAAGAGGGTCATTTTAGTTACAAGAACACACAATTTGGTGAAGAAATTACCTTGAAATAAGAGGTTGAAGTTTGAGTTTTTAATGGAGGTTTGGGGAAGATGATGGTCTCGGGGAAATGGAGAAGAAGAGGGGAGGGGGAGAGCCGAGAGAGAAAAATGAGAGATAGAAGTGGGTGGGCTTTGTGAAATAGTGGAAAATAAATGGAGTGGGGCAAGGCTTTTATATGAGTCTTTTTGATAGTGGATTTTGAGGATTTACATAACTAACCTTCTAGCATGAATAAAAAGGAGTTTGGCCAAGGCTAGTGATGTAATTTCATAATTAAAAGTAGAGTATTATTTCTAAATAAGAAATCATGTTGCTAGTTGGTGAATAAATAAAATTCACTTGAATATTTATATAAAATCACCATTAATAAAATAATTGAAAAAAATCCAAGTATGGAAAAAAAATTGAATATACTTGTATCACTAAATATTCTAAATTTAATAATAACTTGTGGCACATGAAAATTATTAAAATATAATAAAGAAATATTTTTATCTACATAAATAAAATACAATTTCCACATGAATCACTTTGTCACCACTCAATATTAATAACAATAAAATATTAGAAGTAAGAATCTCAAATGCTATAATTAGTCATGAAACAATACTTACAATTCTTATTAACATAAATAATTTAAGACAACTCATTCTAATATAAGGAGTCTATTAAACAATTATCACACACATAAAAATATAAGGTAGTAAAAAAATAATAAAATAATAAAATTTTTAATCATATTCACATAATGAAATTATTTTATAACCCAAAAATTGTAAGGCGTTACATCCTTCCCCCTTAAAAGGATTCTGTCCCCAGAATCTATTACGTAAATAACTTAGGGTACTTTTCTAACATCTCACTTTCTAATTCCCAGGTTGATTCTTCAACCCTAGGGTTCCTCCATAATACTTTAACTAATACAACTGATTTATTTCTAAGTACTTTCTCACTACGATCTAATATTTGGATTGGCTGCTCTACATATGACAAGTCGGCTTGGATTTCTATCTGTTCGTACTCAATCACATGCTTCGAGTCAGGATTGTACTTTTTGAGCATTGAGACATGGAATACATTATGAATGTGCTGCATATGCGGGGGTAAAGCTAACTCGTATGCGACTCTTCCGACACACTTCAATATCTCAAATGGACCAATAAATCTTGGACTAAGTTATCCTTTCTTTCCAAATCTTGTTACGCCTTTCCACTGGGACACTTTGAGTAATACCGGTTCACCATCTTCGAAATCAACATTCTTCCTTGCTGGATCTGCATATTTCCTTTGTCTATCCTGAGCTGCTAACAACCTCTTCCGGATGAGGTCCATAGTTTCTTTCGTTTGCTGCACCAATTCTAGTTCCAATATCTTGCGCTCTCCAACTTCGTCCCAACACACTGGGGATCGACATTTTCTTCCGTATAAAGCTTCGTAAGGAGGCATTCCAATGCTGGCGTTATAACGACTCAGAAAAACGCTTGTACAGTATTAATATTTAATAATATTTGAGATATATGATATGTGAATATTGTGTGAAAGGTAGATATTTGAAAATGTGATAATTAGATGTTTACTTGGTGAATGGTATGGATTAAAATACTTGTGTATGCTTTTAAATGCATTTTATATGAATTTCTTATTAAAAAATAGTTCTTTTTGACCTTCCGGGAATTTTATAAAATCAACGGAGACTCTTTTTATTGTGAAATCTTTTTCACAACCTTTAGTATATATTCTAGTATTTTCTAAAATTAGTGGAGGAATTTATTTTTGGCTTTAAGGATTTAAAACTGATTTTATGAGTTAAATGTCCTTTAAGTGATCAAAACTTTGAAAATTCATATTTAATTCAATTTTGATCATAAAAATATTTTAAAAATATGGGGGAGTTTGTAAATTCGTATTCTTTGTTTTAAAAATAAAATTTGATTTTTAGATATTATCTTCATTTTATTTCGAATTTTAGAAAGGGTATTATGTTGGTTTTGTTTATTAGAAATCGGAATTTTTAATTAGCAAGTTACTAAAATACCCCTGGGCTTATAAAACCCCAGCAATCAGTTTTTCCCCTTTTCTTCTTTCACCGTTCATCACTCTCTCTTCTCTCTTTCTCTCGAGTCTCTCTCTCTCTCGGCTATCTCTCTCTCTCGATTTCTCTTCTCTGTAAAAATCTCTCTCTCTCTGTAAAATCTCTCTCCCTCATTCTCTCTCATTCTCTCAATTATATTGATGATTATATGTATATATATAATCGTGTATGTGTGTGAGTGTATGGCCGTGTGTATATGTGTGTGTATCGGTTTTGCATGCAAAGGATTTTGGCGATTTTGATTTTGATTCAATCCCGAACCTTTGTTTTGTGATGATTCCGTGATAAGGAGATTGTTTGATTTGTATTGGTGAGGTTTGTTGAAGGAAACCCGATTTTTCGGGCACCTCCAAATCATGCCGCCGTCGGCAATGAGCTCCGGCGAGCCGACGGGGACGATGATGACGCTTTTGAGTCCGATTATTGTGTTAATACAAGTATTTAGTGGAGTTATGAATTGCATGTTGAAAAACCGAAGTGCATGTATATATTTTCAATTTTTCCCCTTTTGTAAAATTAGTTTGAAATTGTTGGTGTTGAGGTTTGATTGTTAATCTCGATTTTACGGTGATTGCATGTTAAATTAATTGTGTTAAGATAGATAGTTCGGAAATTTTGATGCTAAAGGTTTTGATTTGGTGATGTTAGTGAAGTTCCAAGTATTTGAATTGTTAACTTGTTAATTTGGGTATTTGATAAATGCATGTATAAGTTTAGTAATTTCTTGAGAACATAAGTATTAGTTTTGATATTGGATGGTTGGTTGTAGTAGAGATTATGTTTGGGTTGGTTTTGTATAGAAAAACATCATGCTGAATTTTCCAGAAAAACTGCCTGTTCTGTTTTGTTTGTTGGCATATGGTTGCTGCCTGTTTTAGACAGAGAGCCTAGGATGTCACTGTGCTAAATTGAATCTAGTTTGTGCACGCGCTAACCTTGTATCAATAGAGTTAACAAATAAAAAGTTATGCTTGTTTTACTAAACGTTGCGCAGCAGGGATTTTTCTGTGTTTCAGTACCTAGATTATACAGTTCGTTTTTAAACTAAATAAAGTGTTCTGAAGTTGAAACTTTTATGCTAAGTTGAGTTAGTAATCAGGAAGTAGCCTGTCAAATTTGGTAATTGTTTGATTACTTTTGGAGTTTTGAAAAATGTTTTAGTATAGTATGCGCAGCAGATTTTTCTGTTTTTGTTGAGATGAAAACATTGTTGCAAAAGTGTTAAGGATATGGTTGGCATGATCAAATTGATTTAAGGAATACCAAGTGTGGTATGATTTGAAAGATATATTATTGTATATATATATATGTATAAGGAGCATGTTATGTGTATTTAAATGACGATGTGAGTTTGTATTGTTGATTGCCTATTACGTGGTTATAATTGTTTTATGGTATAACTATTATGTGTTTACGCGCTTAGGATGCGTTGGGTGGTTTAGAGTAAAGGATTAGCATTTGAGAAAGAGCGTTCTAAGATAGAATATATTCTTTTGTAGAACCCAAGGAAGTGGAACTTAGAGAGTTCAAGGAAGTGGAACTTAGAGAGTTCAAGGAAGGGGGACTTAGAGATAAAGGAAAGACTAAGGTGGAGAATCAGTGATTGTTCATTACCCCTTTTAGCTACTTAAGGCAAGTAATACAAACTTGCTTTCGTATTTCGATTCCATTGTTTCTTTTTGACATATATGAATTGTTACCTTGCATTGATATACCTTTAATTTTGAAAACACTTATTGTTCATTGATAACCCATATCTTTGTTCATATAAACCATGTTGAACTGTATACCATGCTTTGTTTAGTTCTTTATCCTTAAACCTTTATACACTGTTCATATCCATGAATTGAAACCTAACGACCTATGATTCTATAACCTGAACTTGATCATATACTTGTGCATTCCCTTTTTTACTTGAAAGTGAATACCCCTAACTCTCATTCTAGTACATTTCCAGAACAGACCCGACGATAAATATTTCTGATATTCCACTAACAGAAATCCAGATTGTTTTGATTGAACTTATCTGATTTCCAAAAGACTTCTTTATATCTGAATATGTTTTAAAAAGGAATAAAGTTTAGACTTATTTAAATTCTGATTTATGGTTTCCACGGATTCCAAAGATTGGAGGCGTAAGAGGCCGAGTAACGCCGGTCCAGCACTTTTTAATTATAATAAATGGACTAGGGATGGACTAGTCTAAAGGCCAATGTGTTGCCTAATGGGACCCAATACAAGGACCAGAGGGACTGTGTGTCCGGTATGGGGACTTTACGTGGCTGATCACCCGTATTGTCCGGTGCGTTGTGAAAAATCTCCAAAAATTACTTATTGTTTTCTTGAAACGGATATCTTGATAATGAAATTGGTTTACCCTTTGAAATTGCATATTTATGCCATTGTTCCGATAATTCCTTAATATGGATTCTGCTAAAACCATGCTATATATATTGATGTTGGAAACTGTTTTGAAACTGTATATTCAATTCATTGTTCTGATAATCCCTTGATACGGATTTTGCTATACCCATGTCATATATATTGATATTGGAACTGTTTCCCAGTGGATAACTATTTGGTCATATTATTACTTGCTGGGCATTTGGCTCATTCTTTTTCCCTATTCTAACCCACAGTGAAACGAGAAGATGGTACGTACTTTTCAGACAGCTAGGAAGTCTTCTTATAGGGTTGTTTTTGGGATGCCAGCTCAGGTAGGTGATGGCCATATCTAGAAGGTGTTTTGTAATAGAGAACGTAGAACTTTTAAGACATGGATGTAATAACTTTTGAGACTTATGTTTATGTATTAATGAATTAGATAGTGGATGCTTGTTTCACACCATCAACTGTTGAGATCCTTTGGTAGAGTTGGGGTCTAGTCTGCATGTTTATATTATTGTTTACGAGTTTATTGTATAGAGTTTGTAGTGACTCCCCGATCATGACCCCAGATCGGGAGGGCGTCACAGGCATGATAACTATTGTTGTACGAGAATTCTACTAGGGGCAATAATACTAACAATCTCCCACTTGCACTAGAGCCAATATCCCATGTATCCAATACATTTGGAACTAGTGTGACTTACATGCTTCTGCCGCGACAAAGCCTTAGTCAGTGGTTCTGCAATATTATCAATAGTATGCACTTTACATGTTAGGCCGAATACAGTATAATCAAATATATATGAGAATAACAATAATCAAGAACACTGTTTATGAATCAATAAACTGTAATTGTATTAACAGCTTCTCTCTTTATGATGTTAATGAATCACAAAGAGCTTCTAGGTTACAAGAATAATAATTCTATGTTCGCGTCCCTTCTAGGGATAACCTATCTGTGTTTATATAGTACACAGTTACATACAATCCATCTCTAATTGATATTCCTATAAGTTAGCTATACAATTCATATCAATTAAGGATTGCTTCTTATCTTCTATTCTGTTTCCTTAGCTGTATCAATATATTCTGCTTCTTTCCATCTTCAGAATATATTGCTTCTAGAATATTCAATTCAGCACCGACAGCTAATTCAACTATCACCACGTCAGACTTTAACAAACTCTGACTGGCTTCAATGTAAACTCTAATTAACACCTGGTACTTAAACACTGATGAGCAAACGTCAGCAATTATATTTAACAATCTCCCCCAACTTGTTCATACTAAAATGTACAAGTTAAAAAGATAATTGATGATGTCAAAACATATAACAAATGCAGTGTTTAATATATAACAGAGTTTAACTTTAACTTAGAATAGAAAATTTTAAAAACTTACAGTCAGACTTTATTTGATTTCTTGAATATCAGGCACTGTCCTGAGATAGTCTGTAAGTAATCTTCTCTCAGCTCTTTCCAGTTCAGCAATCATAATCTCCTTCAGTTCTTTATACTCTGGATCTCCTTCACCAGTTTGATATATGGCAGCCCTCAGAGAATAAATACTGTTTTTCCTCATTTCATTTCCGAGTTTTATATAATATGATTTGTCTGACTCCAAATTGAATTCCAAGACTTTGATACCCAGTGCTGTCTTGAACTTGGCACCATTTCTTTTCATCTCAACAATCTTTCCATCAGCATCTCTGTACTTAGGAATGTATGCACTAGAAACACCACCTCCAAGAAGCCTTTAGATTTCATCATTCTGTCTTTTATGAGAAGAGCAGCATCATGAGTACTTTTGTTTTTGATTTTGAGAAGGTATAAAACATACTCAAGCTCTTCCCATAGCTTCAATTGAATATCAGCTTCTCCTATTCTGTATACTCTTCCATCAGACATGAAGTATAACAAAACCTCTTTCTTCAAACCCCTGTGATAGACCATCTGAACAGATTCCAGTTTATCAAGGCTCTCTTGAGATACCCCAATACCAGCTTCTACCAGTGAAGTTTGATCTAAAGATCTGTTGTTTATTCTCTTCTCCCTATGTGAACCTAAACCAGACTTATCAAAAGATTCTTTTCCAAGTACAGTCCTGGTTTGAGAAAAGTCCACAGGTTGAAGTGTCAGAGTTTCATAAAGTGCAGGTCTTAAGAAACCTTTGAGTTGAGGAGCTAGCTGCGTTTGCACAACATGAGCATTGTCAGAGGTTGTTACAACTTTAGTAGAAACATCAACTTGAGCAGCGTCAGAGGTTGATTTAATAAATTTTGATTCAACTTGAGCAATGTCAGAGGTTGAATAATTCTTCCTTGGTAACTGTCCTTCTTCTACCAGTTTACCCTTGCCCTTATCAGTGTTTGCTATCACAGGCTTCCTTGAGTTTTGCAAACTCTGTTGAGTATTCTCTTTGATAGAGATTGCAACCTCCTTCTTTCTAGGAACCTTAGCCTTTTTCTTATAAGTACCAGAATCAATCTTTTTCTTATGTTGATCAGCAAGAAGCTTCATCTCAGCATCCATATCTTCCACTGTGGCTTCACCACCATGCTCTTCTAGAAATATCTTAGCAGTAATCTCTTCATCAGTAGTTGGATTAGATGATATCACTAGACTCTTGAGTCTTGAAGAAGATTGACCACCAGAGTTTATCCTCTCAGAGTTTGTCTGTTTTGACCTTTGTCTCCCTATCTCTTGAGCAAATTTAGACTTATTCTCTGCTTCTCTACTTCCACCATCAGTAGAATCATCCCTCCGTCTCAAGGTTGGAGTCCTCTTGCATTTGTCCTTTGAAATAGTCTCCCCCTTTTTGACATCATCAGGTAGAAACACTGAAGTTAATAATTCTAGAGCATTGGAAATGGAGTTCAATTGTGCAGACATTGCAGTCTGATTGTCTTCAACTTTAACAAGCCTCTGCTTTATGTCGTCAGAGTCCTTAGCTTGCTGCTTGAACATTGTAGAGTAATATGATCTGTCAAGCTTCAAAGTTGTATCCCTGATATAAAATTCATTCATAAGATTTGTAAACATCTGTTGATTCTCATCAAATCTATTATTAAGAGATTTGACTTGAACAACAGTTGCCTTTAAACTTGCAAGTACATCAGGAGAAGAAATTTTCTTAACAGAATCATCAAGAAAATCAGCAGCCCTCTGTGCAGAAAAGATACAATCTGCAGCTGCCCATCTTTTGTAGTACATATCCTGAAAATGATCAGCAGTAGCTCGATTGACCTCTCTTTCCTCATCAGAGTTTGCTCGAATATCAGATAACTCCTCTTGTATATCAGGATGTGAATGAGCAGGACTATCTTCAACATTGTCATCCTCTGCTGTATTCTCTGCAGGAACATTCTCGGCCATTCTTTCTGGATTATCAGAGTGTGCATTAGTATCAAACTCTGCTTCTTTTTGAACAATCTCAACAACAGATTGTTGCAAAGCTTCAAGAAAAATAATATCCTCAGAGTTTAGCTTATCAGCAGCCTCTTGTACATTCTCTGCTACAGCTTCATCAAGAATTGGCTCTGTAGCAACTTCTATCCTCTGATCAACCTCCTCACCTTTGTCAGAATGTAAATTGTGAACTGAAAGAATCTCTGTGTGAGAAGCAACAGAGTCTTCAATGACCAAGGTGGCTTGATCAGCTGCTACATCCTCAGTATCACAAATACTGATAGTAGGATGTGCATCTAGAATATCTTCATCAACAAAGAAATCCATTGCCCCAGCTTCATTTTCAAAAACCCTGCTGTCAGAATGATCAGCAGCTTCCTCAACTACATCATCACCCTTTGATGTAGGAGCTTCTCTCTGAAAATCCATCATGCCAACATCAGCATTTACTATGTCCTCAGTAGGCACAGGAGTGTCAAAAATCTCCTCTTGAAGAACAACTTCAGGAGCTACATTTTCCATAGAAACTCTGTCCACATTGACAGCTTCATCCTCCTGAAACTCAACTTCAGGAGTTTCAACAACTTTTGAAGAAACATTCTCAGCACCAAATAATTGTGCTGCTACCAATCTTCTTTTCCTTTGATGAAGAGTTTCATCATCAGCTTCACTCTCCTCATCAGAATTTGGCATGTTGGCCCTTCTTTTCTGTAACTTTTTCTTCTGAGGCATACCATCAGTGGTTGATACCCCAGCTTCATTTTCTGATGGCTTCACTCTTGCAGACTTAACAGCTCTCAACTTAGACTTCTTTGACCTCTGTGATTGAGACACAGAAGGTCCAGCTTCAGAGTTTGCGAGTTGTTGTTGTTGTGATTGGACTAGAAATTGTTGCACAGACTCAGGCAACAACAAAACACCCACATCACCTTTCTTGTTATCTTTATTAGTTAGATCAGAGAATATGCGTTTATGTAACTTAAAACAAGGAATCACATCATTCTCAGCTATTTCTACCCCAGAAACACATTCAGAGAATATCAACTGACAGAATCGTGCAAAATAAACTACACTTCTATTTTCAGTCATTTTCTCACCTATATTAGTCAGAACTAGCCTAGCAACATCAAAATTATTTCCATAAAGAAGAGAATACCCGAGTTGCAGACTATCAGTGGGTATTGCATCCCAGTTTGTGCACTTTTTCCCGAACGCCCTTGTTATGCAGTCGAAAAAGAAACTCCATTCCTTTCTCAAGAGCGGTCGCTTCAATTGACCAATCTTTGTCAGTGGTCTAGAGTAGCCAATTTCTCTCATCATACGAATCAACTCAGAATCTCCAACAGAAATTGTGAAAGCATTGAAATCCTCAAGGCCCAAAGCATCACGAACATTTGTTGGAGTAACTGTAAATTCTTCTTCTTGAAATTCAAAGATTATGGACGGAGACCCAGTCTCTCCTCCATCGTCATAAGTTCATGTCTGCCAAAAAGTTCTGATTTGAGATGCAGACAGCTTCAATGGTGCAGTTAGAGCAGTGCCAATATCAGAGTTTGACAAGAAATTCTGAATCAAATGAAACGCCTCCGGTGCGTTCTCATTTGCCAGTGGAGCTGAATAGTTATTAGGGACAAATTCTAACCCAGAAGCAGTAAACATTGTTGTAGCCATGAGAAAAGTTTAGAAGTAAGCAAGGAGGAAGACAGAGAAAAGTTTAGAGTGTATGCAATGAAAGTATTTGAGACAATGTTTGTGAGTAAAAACTTATGAAAAGATGAAGTGTGTAAAAGAATGAACCGTTTATGTGTAGTAAGTTTAAATAATAACTGTGAAAATTAAAACCCAATCGTTTTAATCATTACTACACACAGCAGGCGTCTTTGAAAAGTGTGTGAGTGGGATAGATGTCAAACATGCATACGCTGACAGATGTATGTACAACTTCCAATACACACGCGCAGTAAAAATAGCCATAATTACCGCTTGTCACATTGTTCAAAACACGCAACCTCTCTCTCCTCTGTTTAATACAAATATGAACCGTTTGTTATCATACTCTTTCGAATTTCAAAACAAATGTCTAATCTCAAAATTATAAAATGTCTGAAACAAAGAAATCATTTTAACCATCAGAGATTAAAACAAAGTTACCTCGGCGTATTTCACACAATACATCAGTGTTTACCATTTGTCCTTCTTTGTCAATAAACTCTTTTCTCAAACTGTACAGGTGTGAATAATTGTGTGTGCAATAGCAGAGTTTACCGAAATCAATATTTAGATCATCTCAAAGTGCATAAAATCCACAAACTAAAGCAGTAAAAACTGATTGCACAAACTCTCATATATAAAATAAAATCTGATTCTTATCTAAACTCTGTCTTCTTATATCCTTTCATTTGGATATTTTTATTATTTTCACCCCCTTTTTTTATAATAATTTTTTTTTTTAATTTTTCCAGTAATCAGTGGTTGGCACTAGTCACCAAAAATCAAAGATTTTAGCCCTTACTTCATACAATAAGTTCCTGGATCTTCCTAGGCACAACATGATCTCAAAGGAATTTGTGCTCTTTTTGGCATCTTTTGTTTTGAGGGTGAAATATTTGCAACTAATTGTCAGAGTTTAGACTTTTCATCAGTTAATACAATTAATTTATGAGAGAAAGTGCAAACAGCTAATACAGACTCAGTGTATAGGATCAATAAACTAAGAGATGCTATAAATATAGAGACAGTATCATGCTGTGTTAACTTACTGCACAGATTTGAGATCAGAATCTATATAACTCTTAAGGATTCATAATTACTTACTGAGAATTATGCCTCATACAAATTTCTTCATCGGTCCATATGTTTCAGACAAAATCACAATCAGAGTATAGCATTAGAATGTAACTATCAGTGATTTACTATCAGAGTATGACCAACACTTTATGACTAACAGAGTTTAGCATCAGAGTTTACTTTCAGAGTTTATGACACCGGTACTCTTAACAGTTTACATATGCAAGGAATCATGAGCATAAAATCAAACATGTATAGTTTTTTAGTCTAACCCGTATCTCTAGTCGAAACCAGAGATCATTCCAAGTTCATTTACCAATCTTGTAAAAGTAGCTTCACTCAAAGGTTTGGTGAAGATATCTGCAAGTTGTTGGTCTGTAGACACAAAATGAAGCTCAATGTTTCCTTCTTCCACATGTTCTCTGATAAAATGATACCTTATGCTGATGTGCTTGGTCATGGAGTGCTGTACTGGATTACCTGTCATAGCAATAGCACTTTGGTTATCACAGAAAATAGGTATTTTAGAGTACCTCAAACCATAATCCAGCAACTGATTCTTCATCCACAGAATCTGTGCACAACAGCTACCAGCAGCTATATACTCTGCTTCTGCAGTGGATGTGGAAATTGACTTCTGTTTCTTGCTATACCAAGAAACCAATCTCTCACCTAAGAATTGACAGCTTCCACTTGTACTTTTTCTGTCTATCTTACAACCTGCAAAATCTGCATCAGAGTAACCAATTAGCTTAAACTCTGATTCTCTAGGATACCACAAACCCAAGGTTATGGTTCCTTTGAGATATTTGAAAATCCTTTTTACAGCTGTTAGATGAGGCTCTCTGGGATCTGCTTGAAATCTTGCACAAAGACATGTGGCATACATGATATCAGGTCTACTTGCTGTGAGATACAGAAGAGACCCTATCATGCCTCTATAGGTTGTCATATCCACTGTAGCACCTGTGTCTTTGTCTAGCTTTGTTGCAGTAGCCATGGGAGTTGGAGCAGATGAACTATCAAGCATACCAAATTTCTTTAGAAGATTTCTGGTATACTTTGCTTGATTGATAAAAATCCCATCATCTGTTTGCTTGACCTGTAAGCCTAGAAAATAACTAAGCTCTCCCATCATGCTCATTTGGTACCTGGACTGCATAAGCTTTGCAAACTTCTTACAAAGTTTGTCATTAGTAGATCCAAAAATAATATCATCTACATAAATTTGAACTAAAAGCAAATCATCACCAGAATTGAAATAAAACAAGGTTTTATCAATTTTACCTCTTGTGAACCCACTTTCTAAAAGAAATTGAGCAAGAGTTTCATACCATGCTCTTGGTGCTTGCTTTAGTCCATATAATGCCTTGTCAAGCCTGTAGACATAATCTGGATGCTTGGGATCTACAAATCCTGGTGGTTGTTCAACAAACACTTCTTCTTCAAGCTTCCCATTGAGAAAAGCACTTTTCACATCCATCTGAAAGACTTTAAACTTCTTGTGTGCAGCATAGGCTAGAAAAATTCTTATGGCCTCCAATCTTGCAACTGGAGCAAAGGTTTCATCATAGTCAATTCCTTCCTGTTGTGAATAACCTTTAGCCACAAGTCTAGCCTTGTTTCTTGTAATCACACCTTCACTGTCAGTCTTGTTTCTGAAAACCCACTTTGTACCTACAATTGATCTATTCTTTGGTCTAGGTACAAGTGTCCAGACTTCATTTCTTTCAAATTCATTTAACTCTTCTTGCATTGCTGTAATCCAATTAGCATCTTGAAGAGCTTCCTCCACTTTCTTTGGTTCTGTTTGAGACAAGAAAGCATGATACAGACACTCATTATTTGTTGCACTTCTAGTTCTCACACTAGCATCAGGATCTCCAATTATGAGATCAGGTGTGTGTGCCTGTGTCCACTTTCTTGCTGTTGGTAAGTGGTTTCTTGCATCATTATTGGATCCTCCCCCTTGATCCATGCTCTCCTGATTCATATGTTGACTTTCTGCAGCATCTGAGGCTCCCCCTGAATTGGATGGCTCAGAGTTTGAACTGTCAGAGTTTGAATCAGTTTCCTCAACTGACTCACTTGCTGTGTCTTGTGGAGCTTCTTCACGCTCCCCCTCAACTGGTTCTCTATTTTGTTCAATTTGAGAATTTCCAGTTTCTCCAGTATTTACCAGTAGAGGTTCAGAGTATGCTTCGTCAGAGTTTGTCAGACCAGCTTCATCAGAGTTTACATCATCAGAGAATAAATCTTCATTTTCAAAACGTAGTTGATCATATTCATTTTCATCTTCAAGTCCAGTTATTTTCTTGTCATCAAATGACACATGTATGGATTCCATGATCACTTTAGTTCTCAGATTGTAGACTCTGAATGCTTTTGTTGACAATGGATAGCCAACAAAGATTCCTTTATCAGCTTTTAACTCGAACTTGGTCAACTGTTCAGGATGAGTCTTCAACACAAAGCATTTGCATCCAAATATATGAAAATATTTCAAATTTGGCTTCTTATTTTTCACCATCTCATATGGTGTTTTCCCATGCTTGTTGATCAGTGTAGCATTTTGAGTAAAACAAGCAGTTTGAACAGCTTCTGCCCAGAAATAAGTTGGCAATTTTGCTTCGTCAAGCATAGTTTTGGCTGCTTCAATTAAAGTTCTGTTCTTTCTTTCAACTACACCATTTTGCTGTGGAGTTCCAGGTGCAGAAAATTCTTGTTTCACTCCTCTTTCCTTGCAGAAAGCTTCCATGATTGAGTTTCTGAATTCAGTTCCATTATCACTCCTTATAATTTTGACTTTGTGATGTGATCCTTTGTCCAGTAGATTTACATGATCCATCAGAGTTTGAGCAGTTTCATCCTTCTTTGATAAGAAATACACCCAGGTATATCTAGTATATTCATCAACAATTACTAGAGCATATTTCTTTCTGCCCATAGACATCACATTCACTGGTCCAAAGAGATCAACATGTAGAAGATGATAAGGTTCCACTACTGAAGATTCAGATTTGCTCTTGAAAGATGACTTCCTTTGCTTGGCCTTTTGACAAGAATCACATAGACCATCTAGACTGAGTATTGATTTTGGAAGTCCCCTTACAAGATCCTTTCTTATTAGCTCATTGATGTTGTTCAAATTGAGATGAGAGAGCTTCTTATGCCAATTCCAACTCTCTTCATTTGACATTCTTGCAGTCAGACACACTGTTTTTCCATCAGAGTTTGTTACCAAACTTGCTTCATAAATGTTGTTGCGCCTGTGTCCAACTAGAACAACTTTTCCAGTAGATTTACTGATAACTTCACAGTGTTCAGTATGAAAATCTACATGGTTTCCTCTGTCACAGATTTGACTCACAGATAGCAGATTATGCTTGAGTCCTGAGACTAGAGCTACATTTAATATGATGACACTTCCAAGATTGATATTGCCATATCCCATAGTACGTCCTATGTTGCCATCTCCATAGGAAACCTTTGGGTCAGCCTTCTCCTCAAAATCTGATAGCAGGGCTTTATTTCCAGTCATGTGTCCTGAGCATCCACTGTCCAAGATAAGGGTGCTCTCTTTTATGCCCTGCAATCACAACCAATTACAAAGAGTTAGTTTTAAGGATCCAGACTTGCTTGGATCCTTTGGCTTTCTTAACATTGTTAGCTTTTGCAGCGGAATCACTATCAACAGAGTTTAAACTAACATTGTCAGACTTTACACTTGCAGAGTTTGCTCTAACCCACTTCAGATTGGGTTTTAGCTCATAGTAGTTGTGATAAATAGCATGATAACTCTTACAAGTATAAATAGAATGCCAAGTGCTCCCACAATGTGTGCATAAAGTCTGTGGTTTAACCCTTACATAATCATTCTTTACTCCTGATGTAGAAGGTAAATAATTAATATCTTTGTTCTTATTGCAAAATCTAGCAAGATGGTTAGTACTACCACAATTATAACATGTTTTCCTTGGAGCAGCAGCAGTAGGCAAATGATTATTTCTTTTATTTATGCCTATCTTTCCATTCCTATTCTTCTTGGACCCTTTTGGTTTCATGGCAGACTTTACTTCTTTGAGCTTATGATTGAACTGTTTTCCTGTCATCAAGCCAACATTAACCTGTTTTTCACAGGTTTTTACTGGCTTTCTAACAGCTTCTATTTCCATAAGATTTTCTGTTATAATATTTTCCTGTCTTTCACAGGTTTCATCTGATTCCATATCAGCTTCTCTTACTACAACAGATTTTAACTTAGTGGACTCTGGAACAAATTTCACAGGTTTAAGTTGTGGTTTAACCTTAACCTTGTCTTTAAACCTAAGTTCATCATTTTCACAATAGCCTAAACCTACAGAATCTGTCTGAAACACTTGATGAGTGTCTCTTCCAGAGTTTGTCCAAGTCTTGATTATTTTTCTTTCTTTTTCTAGATCAGATTCTAGCTGCTTATATCTCTTAGTCAACTCCTGTTCAATATAAACAGCATCATCTCTTTCTTTTTGAATCTGCTTCATATTTTCAAGTTCTCCTTCAAGAAACTTGTTTCTATCTTTAAGGCTAAGATTCTCAGATTTAATTCTCTCATTCTCTAAAGTCTGATCCCTATAACTAACATGTACGCTTTTCAGATATACTCTTAACTCAGATATATTATCAGTATCATAAGCATAAGTAGTTAGGGGTACCTTATTTTCAGATGATTCAGTCTCATCTTTGACAGTTGCCATAAGAGCATAATTTACTCCATCATCAGAGTCTGAAGTATCTGCCCAGTCTTTGCCTTTAGAGATGAGTGCTTTCTCAGATTTTCCTTTCTTGCACTCTGGGGCATAGTGACCCATCTCCTTACACTTGTAGCACTGGATTTCAGATTTATCCTTCTTGCCAGACTTGGTCTCCCTTCCATCAGACTTTCTAAAACTTTTCCTTTCAGAGTTTGAATCTTTCCTTGAGAATCTCTTTCCTTTCTTGAAGTTCTTGAATCCCATCTTCTTGAAGGTCTTCACCATCAATGCAGCCATTTGCATCATCTGTTCTTCATCATCCTCAGAGTCAGAAGCTTTATTAGAGTTTGAGTCATCATCAGAGTTTGATGACTCACTTTCAGATTTAATGACTAAAGCCTTTCCCTTGGCTTTCTTCCTTGATGATTCCTTCTTGATGGGCTTCTCCTCAACTTTTAGAGCAACAGATTTTGTCTTCTTGCTGGATCTCCTGTTTCTTTGTTCTATCTCAAGTTCATGAGTCTTTAACAATCCATAGATCTCATCAAGATCTGTATCTGCAAGATCATAATTATCTCTGATTGTTGTCGCCTTTAAATCCCATCTTTCAGGTAGGGATAAGAGAAATTTGAGATTTGACTCTTCAAGCTCATATTCTTTATCAACCAGAGACAGATCATTTATTTAATAGTTTGCAAAATCTGTCATAAGTCTCAGTCAAGGTTTCATTAGGTCTTGAATCAAAGTGCTCATACTCTTGTGTGAGTATTGTCTTCCTGTTTTTCTTTATAGCAGTGGTTCCTTGACACCTGACTTCCAAAGCATCCCAGATTTCTTTTGCAGTTTTGCAACCAATTACTCTGTTAGACATAACATTATCTAAAGCACTGTGGAGAAGATGTCTAACCTTTGCATCTTTTTCAAGAGATGAGATGTCCTCAGGAGTATAATCTTTCTTCTCCTTTGGAACAGTCTTTTGTTCTTGGCCAGCAACAACAGGGGCTAGTTTGGTTGGATTATGAGGACCATCATTAATTCTGTCAAGATATTCTGGATCTGTAGCCTCCAGAAACATGGTCATCTTCACCTTCCAAATTGGATACTCCACTGGCCTGAGAATTGGAACCCTGATTGTTTCATATCGACTCACAGAATTAGGTTTAACCTGTTCAACCTTGGGAGGAGCTTGATTTTCTTCAGACATGATTATTACTGTGTTTGAATCGTAAAACTGTATATATTAAACAGCCTAAGCTCTGATACCAATTGTTAGGCCGAATACAGTATAATCAAATATATATGAGAATAACAATAATCAAGAACACTGTTTATGAATCAATAAACTGTAATTGTATTAACAGCTTCTCTCTTTATGATGTTAATGAATCACAAAGAGCTTCTAGGTTACAAGAATAATAATTCTATGTTCGCGTCCCTTCTAGGGATAACCTATCTGTGTTTATATAGTACACAGTTACATACAATCCATCTCTAATTGATATTCCTATAAGTTAGCTATACAATTCATATCAATTAAGGATTGCTTCTTATCTTCTATTCCGTTTCCTTAGCTGTATCAATATATTCTGCTTCTTTCCATCTTCAGAATATATTGCTTCTAGAATATTCAATTCAGCACCGACAGCTAATTCAACTATCACCACGTCAGACTTTAACAAACTCTGACTGGCTTCAATGTAAACTCTGATTAACACCTGGTACTTAAACACTGATGAGCAAACGTCAGCAATTATATTTAACATTACATATAAGTATATCTCCTTGATCATTAATCTCATTAATAAGGTGATATCGCCTTAGTAAATTCCCAAAACATCATCTTTGGCTACTTCTCTAGTATCAATATACTAAGCCTCGATTGTAGAATCATTTACGGTTCTTGCTATGAACTATTCTAGCTTACCACACATCTATTTAGACAAAACACAAATCCAGACTAAGACACAAAAACCGTCATGTCTGTCTAGAAACTAACATCCGTGTAACATTTTACATCCACCTTCCCATCTCCTCCATATACCAAGAATGAGTCTTTAGTCCTCTTCAGGCACTTAAGAATATTCTTGATTCCAATATAGTGACCATCACTTGGATTAGACTGGTACCTGCTCGTCATGCATAAAGCATATGAGACATCATGACGAGTACATATCATCACATACATTATGAAACCAATTTCCGAAGCATATAGAACTATACTAATGTGGTCCATATCATCCAATGATTTTAGACCATTTATTTTGAGATCACTATCTCATAGACATGGGAACATTTCCCTTTTAGCCTCTTTGCATCCCTAATTGGTGCAATACATTGTCAATGTATGTACTCTGACTTAAGCCGAATAATCTTCGTGATCTATCTCTATAGATCCTGATCCCTAAGATATAGGACACATCTCCTAAGTCTTTCATCAAGAAACTATTTCTTTACCAAGTCTTAACAACCTGTTGAGAAAGTATGTCATTCCTTATTTATAATATATCATCTACATATGATACTAGGAATGCCACATAGCTCCCACTAACCTTCTTGTAAACACACGGTTCATCTTCATTTTGAATAGAGCCAAACTATTTGACTGTTTCATCAAAAACGTATATTCCATCTCCTCGAGGCTTACTTTAATCCATAAATGGATCGACTTATCTTATAAACTATTCTAGCAAAACTTGGATCTATAAAACCTTCAGGTAGTGTCATGTACACAACCTTTTCAACGCTCCCATTCCAGAAAGTAGTCTTGACATCCATTTTCCAGATTTCGTAGTCATAGTAAGCAAGCAAAATCCCGATGGACTTGACCATTGCCACTGGTGAGAAAGTTTCATCATAGTTAATACCATGAATTTACTTGAAACCTTTTGCCACCAGTCGTGCCTTATAGGTCTGTACATCACTATCCATGTCAGTTTCCTTCTTGAAAACACACTTGCACCTTATAGGTTTTACCCCTATAGGTGGATCAACCAAAGTCCATACTTGGTTTTTCATACATGGAATCCATCTTAGATTTCATGGCCTCCTGCCAACTTTTAGCTCTTGGAATTTTCATAGCGTCTTGGTGGGTAAGAGGCTCATTATCATTATTCACAAGCATTACATCACCATCCCGAGTCAAGAGAAATTCATAATATCTCTCGGACTCATGGTGAATCCTACCTGACCTACGAACAACCTGTGTTTCTTGAGCAGTATTGTCATTAACATTTTCTTGCACATTCTGCTCTTGTTCCAACTTCGGTTCAATGTTATCTCGTGGTTCTCGATCCTCATCGAGATCTATTTTCCTCCCAGTATTTCTTTTAGAAAGAAATTCTCTCTCAAGAAATACAGCAGTCCGAGCAACAAACACTTTGTTCTCTGGAGGATTAAAGAAGTAAGACCCCTTTTGTTTTAATTTGGTATCCCACAAAATTACATTTATCTGATTTTAGTCCTAGCTTGTCATAGGTTAAACGTTTCACAAACGGTTTGCATCCCCTAATTTTCATAAATGACATGCTATAACTTTTCTCAGTCCACATCTTATATGGTGTCTCCTGAACCATTTTAGTAGGAACACGGTTTAGTGTATATGCACTTGTCTCTAGGGTATAACCCCAGAAACTTATTGGAAGATCCTCTTGACTCATCATCCATCGCACTATGTCCAACAAAGTATGATTTTAGTTCTTAGAAACCCCTTTCTTTGAACCTTTTCTACTTCAGCTTAATATTCTTTGAACTTTTCAAAAGATTCGAATTTGTTCTTCAAAAGATATCCATATTCGTATCTACTGAAATCATCAGTAACCGCTATAAAGTAGTAAAACCTACCTTCTGCCATCGTACGTATATGACCACATACATCACCATGTATAAGTCATAATCGTTCGATGACCCTTTCACCATTTCTAGTAAAAGGAGCCTTTTGTCTTTTTACCAAATAAACCAAGATTCGCATTCTTCGTATGATTCATAATCAAACTTATCCAATCATCCATCAGTATGTAAATTGGAAATGCATTTCTTATAATATGGCCTTAATTACAGTGCCAAAGGTAATGTTTGATTTGAGTCATTTTAGAACATATAAATTGTTAACTAATTGTGCAACATCATTAACCTTTTCATTGAAATGTAATAAACAACAATTGTTATATATCCAATTAAAATGAAAAACCTTTCTTGTCCATACAAGAAATCAATCTAATGTCTCTACTCTTAGAGGCACGTAGTTACAATTATCAAGTTCTAAACTTAGCCTTATATGCAGAATTAAGTAACGAGTTACTTTAACTAGAGTAACAACTTTTGCTCCAATTCTAACCCGAAACCTGAAGCTTGACCCTCACCGGTCTTCTTCTTAGATCTTCCAAATAAGCATGACAGTTTAACTTCCAGTCTTTCGGTTTTCCACAGAAGCGACAATCGTCTTCTTTAATTAGCAACACCTCCTTTAGGCGACAAAACCTCTTTGGGATTAGAGTTTAATATGGTTATAGAATTAGATCAAATCTTCTTCTTTCCATTCCATTTTCCTTTCCCATTCACATTCCTACATTCACCATCATTATGGGAGTAGTCCATGCATTTATCATGTTGCTTACAGCAGTTCTCAACGTGCTTCACAACTTAGTGGGTGCTATGTCTATCTCATTTATTTCGTTGTTCACTAACTAATTGAGAATAGTTATTGTTCAAAGATTTGTATGATCAAATCATTCCGAGTCTCTAGACCAATCTTGAAACCCAAAATAAATAATAATCAAGGTACTCATTATACCCTATCATCTTTAGAACATCTGGTACAACCGAATCTCACGTTCCCTACTTGTAGGTGTATGGTGTCTTGCTATTGTCAAATCCCTTTTGACGAGCCTTTTCCTCAAACATCTTTTAAGGTGCTCAAATATCTCATAAGCATCCATATGCTCATATTGTTTCTTAAGCTCAACACTCATAGTTGCAAGCATGAGACATGAAACATCAGCAGTAGAATAATCAATTTTCTTCCAATAAGCATTATGTTCGGCACATGTTACATTCTCAGCTAAAAGGTAAGGGAAGAATTTGACTAACATCGTGGTGCCTGAGGACGATCCTCAAGCTCCTATATCAGTCGAGGAAATTTGTTCCTGTCAGCTTGTCCTTCTCAAGGACTGATCGCATAGAGAAGTTGTTTGTGTTATTTATCATTTGATAGCTACAATATTAAAGTGCATAAAATTAATCTAGGTTGCAAATTTATTAATTATTATGTTTAAGTGATTATGGTATATCATTATATACCTCCCACTATTTTTATCAAATAAATAGCCCTAACTATTAATTCGGAAAGTATTTCTCTTAAATCTTTCTAGTGAGCCAAGATCCATATTTCGTCATGCTTAAGGTCAGCTTTGGATTTACTCCCAAAACATGATTTATTTAGGTAGACAACTCTTGTCAATTATATCATATATAACTCTTGGAAAGTTTGGTAGAACAACATTTGTTCACATTTATCTAATAAATCATACCAAGCTCCATGCCTCTAAGTTCACAATCCTATTGTGGTGACTTAGTTAAATCTAACCCAATGGTCTAACAGTTAAGTATCACGTTTACTTCATCGCGTCTTACCACGATAGATAGGAGTGCTTCGCTTTGGCGAACCCACTCTTTCTCGATCTAGGTCTTGACGAGTGTTGCCCATTGGAAGGCATCTAATCGACTTAATATTTTAACTTTAGGGATTTTATTATTAAAACGACCATGATCCCATCATCAAGAGATTCCCAATTTTTCCTTGAACTAAGTACTTCAATTCAAAATTCATCAATGGTTTGATTTCCAGTCCAACGGAGGAGTCACACTGGTCTCACTTAAAACCCGCCTTCCTTACAAGCTCTGCTTGTATTTTTGTCAAAATCGCCCCATATCAAAAAATTGAAAATTCATACTTATTTCCATGTTTCATAAACACAGGAATCTCATGTTCGTTTTGTTCAATTTTAAAATCTTAAATCGTTACAGATTTTATCTTGTTTAGCAAACATGGCATGGGTGACGTATCTAATACATACATGTTTAATCTAATTAAAGCATGCATCATTATCTACGCATACATATCATCATCACATGCATCATATATGTAAAGTGCGTAAAGTAAACGTGTTTGGTTATGGCCCAACCTAAGTGATCTTTCCAAGCTAATGGAAAAATCAAGGTCAATCTATGGTGGTATCAAAATACAATACAATGTTACAAGTCTTCAAGCTTTAACTTGCCTCCTTTCTTGCCTCCTTGTAATGCTTCATTGGTTCTCCATCTTGGATGTCTTCATATATATTACATAAATAAAACAACCTATCCTACTGAACTTACAAGTAGAACTCGAGTTACATTCGATATTTAAACATTACAAGGAATAACGACATGCAAGTCGTATTTAGAAACCAAACCATTAAAACAAAACCACTATCTATGGGTCTTTAGGCCATAACCAATCACCATGCTCATATAACAATTAAGAACATCTCATATTGCATTAACATATCATACCATATCATATTTCTCATGATCCAATCATAGAAATCAAATAAAGTGTAAATCAGAAAATCAAAATAAGAATTCTGAAAACATTAAATCGCTATTTACAGACAGTAAATGACGTCAAACGCCTTACAGACGAACGACTGACTTTGTCAGTTTTGTTCAGACGCCCGTTTCCCTTTCCGAAAAGGTATTTCGGCGAAATTCTGACACAGTATGCAAATTTCACTAAATCTGCGCATCGTATTCAGAAATCGTATCGAATACGATTCTCATAATTCGATTTAATATGTATCATATACATACATCAATATACACAATCATCTCATGATTATCAAATCCTCATGAATATCATATATTCAAAAACATATACATACATATATATAAATCAACACAAAAACATGGTAGATCGCAAATATGCATATATATCGAAAACTGTTAAACACACAACCGAATTAAAACGTTTCGCAAGTAGCTCTGATACCATTGAAGGGTTTCGAGCACATAAACACAACGGAAAACGTAAAAATAAATCGAAATTCGAAACCCATCCGCAGGATCCATGCGAAAACAAAAGATTTAATTCGGAGATTAAGAACAAATACCTTAAGAAGTTTTAACAGTTCATTAATGGAAGATTAATGGATATCCAAAGCTTGTTCAATCACTATGTATCCCGCTCTCGCGATCTACACTCTACGTTATCCACACGAACGCTTTTCTTGAAGGATTGATATGTACTAGCACCCGAAAACTGCTTGTTTCTCTCTCTCTTTTCTTGCTCTCATAAGCGGCTAGGGTTTTAATGTAAAAACGTTTTTTATCATTAAAATCAGCCCTCTTTTAGAGTTTATATAGAGAGGAAAATAGTTTTCTAATTATAAACCAATTATAATAAAATACTAATCCGAAATTCCAATTATAATTAATTTCAGAACTAGTTTAAGTAATTCCATTTTCTATTTAAATAATTAATCAAGTCATACTTAATTAATATTATAAATAGAATAAATTACTTATTTAAATTTAAATTCATAATTTAAATTATTTCTCCTTCAAGCGTTCTTTGTGTGTGACCATGTAGGTTATTATTACGTTGGTAACAATTTTAATAACTAATTAAAATTGTAAACAATGAGCGGCATCTAGTAATACATCATTGCCACCCAAGTAATAATAATTAAATCGGTGATTCGATTAAGCCTTTCGTGAATAATGTTCCAGGTAATATAATCCCTTTAACCTTAATATTATAGATTAAACTCGAGGCATGTAATGTGTCATCCTCTTCATAATTTAATCTTAGTTTTCTTGATCGATGAGTAGACTAATAAATCAAATCAACATTTGAGCACAGCCGTGCATTTCTTAGTCTCACTCAAACAAGAGGCCAATAATATCGCTCCTAAAATTAGGAGAGTTAAATCCCATCTAGATCATTCATATTTCTCATACGATTCATAATATACCCAATGTCCACTTTTATCATCACCCGGTCAAAGGTAACTTTTAATGTAATCAAAGTTTATTAATTCTCGTATAAAAATATAATGATTTCAGGTCTAAGGATCATTACACCATTATCACAGTGAGAATTACTTATGACACTTTTAACATGTGTAATCTCACGGCGGGTCAATCCAGTGCCATATACTCTTACATGCACCTATGTTTTGACTTTAGTATCACCATATGTAACAGCCCCAAATCCGGGGTCAGGGATTTAGAGTAGTCACGATCCATTTACTCCTTGCCTTACCTGTATTACTCACACCGTGCATAATTTACCCGCTCATGACCCCATAATATATGTCTCACACACACATACACAGGTTAGAGTCTCAGAAACGACACAAATACAACTATTGCGGAATAAATTATCTTTATTACAATACCCAAATGTCTTTGAATCTGTCACTGATACAATTTCTAAGTAATGTTACATTACCAACTTAGCCTTCTGATGCTCACAATCCTCTCATACCATTCATATCTATACATAAGTGGAATACCAAAAGCTGTAGCGTGATTCGATTGATTCGCACTACTTTCGGGATCACTGCTAGAAACTGTTTATGGAAACGCCTTGCGGGGTATGTGCCGTCCCATTGGCATCCTGCTTCGCTGCTATATAATATATATAAAACAATAGCAAGAGTGAGCGATAGCTCAGCAAGGTAATGAAGGAATGGCATAATTCTGCCTTTAACTCAACCCAGAATAAAGCGGGTATAAGACAATAATTTGTCAAAATATCTCGATACTGAAATTATATCCTTATCGGAATGTACTCCCAAAAATAATACCATTGTTGTATTTCAAATATCAATTTCATAATATTTCTGTAACTTTTGCTATATTATGAACAAAGTTCTAGTATAAAAGTTGAGGTTTCAAAGTAAACCAAATACAACCTTTCCGAAAAATATATGCTATATATAAGCAGAATATCAACATATAACTTAAAAGATGAAGTTATAAGGTGATTCAACATAAACAACTCCCTTACCATAACTCATGTTATGTAGGGTATCCACAGAGTCATATGATATAAACGATGAAGTTACGAGGAAAATTAATAAAATGTTTCCGTAACCCAAAATCCACTTAGGCGTATATATCCTTAATCAGGTTTTATCAGAGTCATACTTCATAAAATAATAGATGAAGTTGCATGAATTTATTGTCACTTTATTTCCAAACACTTTTCAACCCCCTGCCAACACGATTGGTTCATCCCCCAATACATGTTGCAGGAATATCCAAATTGGATGATGAACTAATATTGGAGTTGCTACCGCGCCCGCTGTGCCTAACCTTGCTATGATCAGTAGCAGGTCGCACCGCTCAAATAGTTTTCTACATGTAGATGGAAGGATCACGACGACCTGACATTGTCTACCGCCTTCCAGTGACCTCCCGGCCCATTTGGGGCCATAAAGTTGGATGGGTCTATCGCAACTGGACCACTTACACCACTCCTAGTTCAGATGAAATCCATGACTCTGAAACGTAAAGGTCGTCCTCCTTTCCCCAAGTGTAATACTTGTTGATACGACTCCACTAAGTAGTTATATCTAGGTTGGAAAGGAAGATTCCCCAATATTTCCCAAGCTATGCTTGTTAATGGACATCGACTTGTTCCATGAATTTACCCCTCGATCATTGAGGTGGTAACACAACACTAGACTGGCAGCAATTAAATTGCTCCAAGAAAATATCTGTCCCTTGACAGTTTTTGAATTGAGAGTTTAAAAAGAGTAGTAGTCACTTAAATCAGGTTTCCCATATTTTTGATGGTTGAGCGAGCATTTAAATCCTCTTGAAAGACGGATTTAAATGGAAAACATTGCTTTGGGAACCTCTTTCTGATTTAAAATAATTGATAACATTTATTAAATAAGTAAACCTTCAATGAATACTCGAACATAATATTTAATGAGTAATTAAAGATTAAATGAATCTTCAGAATAATATCCATTAAATAATTAAGCCTCAAATGAATATTCAAAAAGTAATATTCTTAAAGTCAATAATCCCCAAATGAATATAAATAATATCCTTTAAGTCAATAATCCTCAAATGAATATAAATAATAATATTCATTAAATAATTAATCCTCAAATGAATATTCAAAAATAATATTCATTAAGTAAATAAAGATTAAATGAATATTCAAAGATAATATTCATTAAATAAATAAGGATTAAATGAATATTCGAAGATAATATTCATTAAATAAATAAGGATTAAATGAATATTTAAAATAATATTCATTAACTAATAAATAATCCTCGAATGAATATTCAAAGTAATATTCATTAAATAAATAAATAATCCTCGAATGAATATTCGAAATAATATTCTTAAAGTCAATAATCCTTAAATGAATATAAATAATATTCTTTAAATACATAATTAACCCTCGAATAACAGTTACCCGATATCTGTATCGGAAAAATAACCTTTAATACATACAAAAATATAATTACTTCTGATCTAAAGAAATATCATACGCCCTTAACCTAGGGCCTTTATAAAAACCTGGCTTCTAACTGATATCCCATATCTAGCTTATAAGCCAATTACCAAATCATTTCCAGGTAATTAATACTTTCTAAAAATATAATTAATGTTTAATAATAATATTCCTCCAGATGAATAGTACTCTGCCGCTGGAATCCCTCCGGGTTTCCACGACTATCTATATAACACAAATATCAACTCCCGGTCTAGAGTCGAAACAATAAACATGCTCTTATCTATAGAGCTACAAGGTATACCGGTTCATAAGTACATTATCTCACAGCTCGTATAATATCCAAAAGTCAAATTCTATTTAACACGATATATAACATGTATCGCAAAACTGTATAACTCCACACATGGCAACAGCAGTAATATATAATCAATACTTCAAATTATAGATTTAGGAAACTTGCCACAATACTCATAACTAAGATTTGATATATATAACTTGGGAATACACAAGTATTGAATATTTGAAAATATACCTACTCTGAACAATAGAGTATGGTTTAGTAAACTTGCCTGATGCTTGAGAAGTGATAGGGGTTCGCGACGATGCCGGACCATCTAGACAAAGTCAAAGAAACGCACGATTAATCCCCTGGATAATCCACTTGTACACAATGCTTAAACACGTAAGCGAAACACAACCAAGGCATTACTAGCTCATCCTAGGCTCATACTAAGTCCACGTTTAGTCGACAATTACTTAAGTCGTAGGTTTAGTCCGAAATCGATCCTCGAATACAAGTTATACTTAATCATTTACAACATTGGTTTCTAAGTCATGTTCTTGGTGGTTTTCAGTTGCGCGACCTCGACTAAAACATTTTTATAAAATCGAAACATAATCTTTTTAATCCGAATCGTTTTCGTGAGCCTTCCTAACTGTCTCTAGTATTATTCCTCAAAGTTTCACATTTTAATATGGCTTCTAAGTGGTCCAAATATAGCTTCAAAGTGGCTGACCAGAGAAGGGTGGTTCCTCCGAACGACGTTTACTAAAACTCACTTTTCTCCTAAACCGTAAATCGTATAGGCATGATCTTTATACCAAAACAAACCTTAAAACAAGACCTACAGGCTCCTGGTCAGTTCTGCTCAAAAATATTCCAAGAACAGTTCGTAATTCTTGCTCAAAACAACCTTAAATCAAATGGGCATTACGACGGCTATAATCGTAACGTTTTCCATTTCCAAAACACAACCAAATCAATACCAATTAATCCCAAACTCACCATCCACCTTATACACCCTCCACTCAGTCAAATCCTCCATGAATAATCAAACCAAATTCATAACCCATCCCCCAAACTCAACCAACAATTCATATAATTACTTAATCATGATCATAAACATCAAAACCACTTCAAACTCATATAAACAAAAGGGGGCAGAGGTCATTATACCTTCCTTGAATCCTTAAACACACCACAAGAGATTGTAAGCCTCAAAAGAGTCTTCATCCATGGTTATCATCCTTAAACTTGCAAAAGAAAATCAAGAACAAGTTATGAATTCTCGGAGTTACTATACACCGGTTTAAAGAACTGGAACAACGAAGGCCTTACCTTGCTCAAATGGAAGACACTCGTGAAATAGGAAATGTAGGTTATCTCAAGACCTTTCCAACAAGATATCGATCGCCAATTTCCACCAAGAAATGCAGGAGATATGGAGTTTACATTCCGGCAGTCTGTTTTTGGCCGAAAAAGGAGAAAATGAAAATGTTTTTGTTTTTCTTTTGTCTTGGTTGGTCAATTAGAAATGCTGATTTTTATGTCAAAAGTGGTGAGTCATGGCTTGGTGTATTGTCCTCTTGACACTTGTCACACATGCAAGAGTGGTGGGCAAGTGGCTTGACTGCTTTGCTTTACTGGTTCGTTTCCTTTCACACGGATGATCCAATTGTTGCATTCCTTGTATTTATCTTGTTACATGTTACTTCCATGTCTATATTTAATCCTGTCATAATTTCAATCCTTAATCCATGATTCGTTCGCTTAATCGCTTAATCTCGTTATAAAGTATCAGCGGTTTCTAGAACCTTCGTTTCACTGTCTCAGTGGTTTTCGTTCTAAATTCTCAAATCAAATATAATAAAATTCCAAAATATTAAATCCTCAAATCCTCAATTTTAATATCTCATTTCTTGAATATAATAATATATAATTCGCTGCCCGGTCGAATATTACACCGAAATAAAAATCAAAATTTCTGAATTCCGATCATCTTTGCATTCACTTATTTACTCCGTAGATCACTAATATGACTTCGGAATATCCACACCACGTCTCGTACATAGGTGGCATGAAAAACTTTGTTAATCCTCAAAATCACTATTCATCCACCAAATTCACTATTCACTGTTGTACTTAATCATAATAAGAAAAGTTTTAATTTTTCCAAAAATTCGGGTTATTACAGTCTCCCCTCCTTAAAAGGATTCCGTCCCGGAATCGGCTTAGGAATAACTGGGGGTACTTCTCTCCCATTGCACTTTCTAACTCCCAAGTGGATTCTTCCACTTCTTGATTCTCCACAAACCTCTCACTAGCTTGGCTACCTCGTCTCTTAGCACTTGTTCTTTTCTATCCGTGATTTCCACAGGTTGCTCTTTGTAAGTCAGACCAGGTTGTATATCTACCTGCTCGTACTCTACATATGTCGGGCATCTATAGTATACTGACGTAGCATTGACACATGAACCCCGTTATGACCATTCTACAAGTTTGGGGGGTAAGGCTGGCTCGTAGGCCACCTTCCTGACGCGTCTTAAAATCTCAGATGCCCCAATGAATCTCGGGCTCAACTTCCCTTTCTTTCCAAATCTCATTAATTCTTTCCATGGAGATACCTTTAGCATCACGAATCGCTAACCTCATACTCTCTATCTTGTTTGTACAGAAATACACCAGCATAAACTTGTTTGTCATTCATCAACTTGCCATTTAGCTTATCAATAGAAGTACCATCTCTATACTTGCGGCTTAGTCCGCATACTTTCTCTGTCTATCTTGGTTGTCACTAGCCGCTTGTTGGTGAAATCTTTTGTCTTTCTAGTTTGTCGGACTAACTTGGGTTTTTGTGTAAAATCTCATCCTTTAATTCCTGATCATTCGGAATCCATCTCTGTCTCATTTTAATTAAGGGTATCGGCCACCACATTGGCCTTCCCCGGATGGTAGTGTATCTCACAGTCATAATCCTAGGTCAATTCTAGCCATTTCTTCATCTCATGCTATCTACTATCACTGGTAACTCAAAACCAATTCATTACATTCCATAAAAATTTGTGGGTGCATTAGTCAACCCAAAATAACCTCGCTGAAAACTCGAAGTGTATATTCCTAGTACGAATCGCAGTCTTGGGTATATCCTCGGATTTAACTTCCAACTGGTGATATCCAGTTCTTAAATCAAATTGGAAATACACAGCATCTTTCAACTGGTCAAACAACCATCTATCTTGGGCAACGGGTACCTATTCTTAATGGTAATGCTTGCTCAACTCTCTATAGTCGATACACGATCTCCTACTACCATCTTTCTTTCTTACGAACAACACCGGGGCTCCCCACGGTGATACACTGGGTCTTATCATACCATTATACAACAACTCTTGTAACTGAGTCACTAACTCTTTCATTCCCACTATACTCTGAATACTTGGTATTCATTCTCGTGTCATCCAAATCGATATCTGGTAACTCATTAAAACCTTGTACAATCTCCCAAAACCATTGTAGTTCCCTTTATACTTGGTGTCTCTTTTCTTGGCGTCAACCATAAGAGCTAATTAAGCCTCGTATCTCTGGCGTAATAGTTTCTTAGTCTAAAATATATTCAAGAATCTCTGAATATGTCTCCATCTTTTATTTATCACACTCTCTCTCTCTTACAATCAGTCTGGGCTCCATTGGGTGTCAACCAACCCATCCTTATTATAATATCAACTTCTCCCAAGTCACAATACCAGCTCCCTCTGACTCCATCGCCAGTACTTATCTTGCTAACCCAGATGTAGTGTCCATTCGTAAACAACTCCTCCAAAATCTCAATTCCACTATAGGGCATCTATCTAACACCGTTGTCACTGGAGTTCACGGCACATCTCTATTCCTTTCACATATATCGATTGACACACTTTCCATTATCATAATATCCTTGGGAGAATAAACCAATTTCATTGATATATCACTAACATTCTATTCGTCTTAGGGATTCGCTCCTGACATAGGCGATTTCGTTGCGAATCTAATTCCTATCAGCGAATTTTGACTTATTTGACCTGGTTGGCCTCCCCTTGGAATTCAATGAGGATAACAAAAATTATGGGGCCTTGAAAAGATAGCTCCCATATCAAGGAAAACGTCACACACTGGTGATCATATGGTTATGAATTTTAAGGTAACCTTATTGGTGGTAAGAGAATTTACCGAGAGATCAACATGATCATAAGAACTCAACGTTGTGTGCCTCAATTGAGACATTACTAAAGGTAATTAGCCTTCTTATATTTCACAACTTACAAGTGATGGCGTCCCATCCGACTTCTATCACACAGACAGATAGTCCTTGTAGCCCCTATAAGTATAGGGTTGTTCGTCTCAGTGGAAGTTGAAAAATATGAAAGCAATTCGATATCAATTTAATGATTATCGCCTTTCGACAATATTTCTCAAGGGAACACCTTGGATTAAAATTGAACAGATTCCAAAGGTGCGGTTTCCAAAGAAAATACAAAGAAAAGAGTAACCAAAAGATACTGGTACTTAACAAACAAGTGGTGAGGTATCACCATAGGGTCATTCCTTATTTGAAGAAAAAGTGAAAGCTTAAATAACATCATTTGACAGGGCTTCGAAAGCCTGAAAGTAGGCATTGTGACAGCCTCTGGCACAAGTGAAACTGAAGGTGGTTTAGCACAAGTGTTATAAAACAACTTCGAAGAGGGAATATACCCTTTATCAGAATTCTTTCTTGGAAATAAGTCAAGATAGATCATAGATTGGGGAGGTACCCCACATAATTTGCAAATGGGGAGGGTACTACCAAGGTCTCTACGGATGCCTTTTTTGTCGGCTCCTCTGATGGATAATCGTTCAATTCCAAAGCTTTTCTTCTCCAGGCACACCCTAAGGTGCTCGATACTTACGTTATTGCCGACTCATAATAGTCGCTAAGGATTCAACCATCGACCTTTTCAATCGCAGGGAGTTCTATTCGACTAGGCGCAAACATCTCAAGTAAGCGTTCTGTTCTATGAGAAGACTTCGATACCGTTGTCGCCCGTAGCAATGACAATTCCACATGTCGACTGGGCGGTACTTCGGAAGATCGTTAGAAACTACAAGATTAAATCCGGTCTCTATTTTAATCATCCTTATATCCAATATTCCTTCTCCCATATCAATCCTGGGTGCTACATAAGCTTAACACTTTTGGCACAATAGCCTTTTCATTTAAGTCAATCCCGGAATTTCTCAGTCCGTCTTGGTCCTTTAATATATTTCGCCTTTACCGTCCAATCTCAACTTCATCATTTTATCTCTACAATCAATTATAGCAATCAGGGTCTGTCCACCAGCCCATATAACGGCTATCTTACCCAATCCACAGGGTTCACTCCAATTTCCACTCTCTTTGGTGACATCCCCTGGTAATCAGAAAGACAAGGTTTGCCAAAATCTGCTGAATTTCTTTCCAAAATCAGGGAAACTTGATCAATCTATTTACCTACTAGTAATGCTCGGATCTGATTTCCGACCTTTCTGTTCTATCCTCATAAGTCCTTCTTGGTTTCTTGAGGGTGGCAAATCTCGTTCTCGATTCCGTCTTAGCGTGCTTGTCTTACAATAACATTTGCATGGTACATATACCCAAAATTTTCCTTGGGATAATAAAATCCCTTAATGATGTAATAGACACTCTTTCCAGTGGAATCGCTGGTCGTGGGGGATTGAAGCCTCATAGCCCAAGCAATTCCTTACACTATACTAGGCAACTAAGTACCCTTGATCGTTCGTGAAAATCTGAACATCTTGGTTCTTACGTATGCCGCCTCCTTATGGGCAACTATAACTGACTACGAGTAACAGGTTTCGTTCGAGTCGAATCAATCCACTGATACTGGCTATACTGCCTCTACCTCTTTTGCTTTGGAGGTTCTACTCCATTTTCTTTGTCATATCTCTTGATGAATCATAAACAATCTTTAAACTCTCGTCTCGTCACTTATTTATCCCTTGAAGGTTCGTCCGGTCTTATTATTATACCTCAAGTAACATACTACATCTTTATCAATCAACACGTTCTTTACAAGATTCTTTCCTTGACCCACTATGGGGTCTTCCTCTAGATCCTCCTATGGATCTTCCTTTATCGGGTCTCCGTCCATTTCAAGGAACGCATCATCAATTGCCTACTCGAAGGCCTCGGGGTCTGGCATCTCAGAATCCCATCAATCTATAACTCATACGAATCGAGGTGACTAACCATGAAGTCCTAAGTATGGTTTCCCAGAAGAAGTCCCCTCTCGGGCTTCATCTTAAACAGTCAGGGTCATGTCCTCTAACCCGACTACGAACTCAATTTGGGCTCTAGATGTTCTTATCATTCTTAAGGGTATTGTAAGACTCGATCTCCTATCGTTTCTGAGGACTGTAACCTAACGCTCTGATACCATTTCTGTAACAGCCCCAAATCCGGGGTCAGGGATTTAGAGTAGTCACGATCCATTTACTCCTTGCCTTACCTGTATTACTCACACCGTGCATAATTTACCTGCTCATGACCCCATAATATATGTCTCACACACACATACACAGGTTAGAGTCTCAGAAACGACACAAATACAACTATTACGGAATAAATTATCTTTATTACAATACCCAAATGTCTTTGAATCTGTCACTGATACAATTTCTAAGTAATGTTACATTACCAACTTAGCCTTCTGATGCTCACAATCCTCGCATACCATTCATATCTATACATAAGTGGAATACCAAAAGCTGTAGCGTGATTCGATTGATTCGCACTACTTTCGGGATCACTGCTAGAAACTGTTTATGGAAACGCCTTGCGGGGTATGTGCCGTCCCATTGGCATCCTGCTTCGCTGCTATATAATATATATATAAAACAATAGCAAGAGTGAGCGATAGCTCAGCAAGGTAATGAAGGAATGGCATAATTCTGCCTTTAACTCAACCCAGAATAAAGCGGGTATAAGACAATAATTTGTCAAAATATCTCGATACTGAAATTATATCCTTATCGGAATGTACTCCCAAAAATAATACCATTGTTGTATTTCAAATATCAATTTCATAATATTTCTGTAACTTTTGCTATATTATGAACAAAGTTCTAGTATAAAAGTTGAGGTTTCAAAGTAAACCAAATACAACCTTTCCGAAAAATATATGCTATATATAAGCAGAATATCAACATATAACTTAAAAGATGAAGTTATAAGGTGATTCAACATAAACAACTCCCTTACCATAACTCATGTTATGTAGGGTATCCACAGAGTCATATGATATAAACGATGAAGTTACGAGGAAAATTAATAAAATGTTTCCGTAACCCAAAATCCACTTAGGCATATATATCCTTAATCAGGTTTTATCAGAGTCATACTTCATAAAATAATAGATGAAGTTGCATGAATTTATTGTCACTTTATTTCCAAACACTTTTCAACCCCCTGCCAACACGATTGGTTCATCCCCCAATACATGTTGCAGGAATATCCAAATTGGATGATGAACTAATATTGGAGTTGCTACCGCGCCCGCTGTGCCTAACCTTGCTATGATCAGTAGCAGGTCGCACCGCTCAAATAGTTTTCTACATGTAGATGGAAGGATCACGACGGCCTGACATTGTCTACCGCCTTCCAGTGACCTCCCGGCCCATTTGGGGCCATAAAGTTGGATGGGTCTATCGCAACTGGACCACTTACACCACTCCTAGTTCAGATGAAATCCATGACTCTGAAACGTAAAGGTCGTCCTCCTTTCCCCAAGTGTAATACTTGTTGATACGACTCCACTAAGTAGTTATATCTAGGTTGGAAAGGAAGATTCCCCAATATTTCCCAAGCTATGCTTGTTAATGGACATCGACTTGTTCCATGAATTTACCCCTCGATCATTGAGGTGGTAACACAACACTAGACTGGCAGCAATTAAATTGCTCCAAGAAAATATCTGTCCCTTGACAGTTTTTGAATTGAGAGTTTAAAAAGAGTAGTAGTCACTTAAATCATGTTTCCCATATTTTTGATGGTTGAGCGAGCATTTAAATCCTCTTGAAAGACGGATTTAAATGGAAAACATTGCTTTGGGAACCTCTTTCTGATTTAAAATAATTGATAACATTTATTAAATAAGTAAACCTTCAATGAATACTCGAACATAATATTTAATGAGTAATTAAAGATTAAATGAATCTTCAGAATAATATCCATTAAATAATTAAGCCTCAAATGAATATTCAAAAAGTAATATTCTTAAAGTCAATAATCCCCAAATGAATATAAATAATATCCTTTAAGTCAATAATCCTCAAATGAATATAAATAATAATATTCATTAAATAATTAATCCTCAAATGAATATTCAAAAATAATATTCATTACGTAAATAAAGATTAAATGAATATTCAAAGATAATATTCATTAAATAAATAAGGATTAAATGAATATTCGAAGATAATATTCATTAAATAAATAAGGATTAAATGAATATTTAAAATAATATTCATTAACTAATAAATAATCCTCGAATGAATATTCAAAGTAATATTCATTAAATAAATAAATAATCCTCGAATGAATATTCGAAATAATATTCTTAAAGTCAATAATCCTTAAATGAATATAAATAATATTCTTTAAATACATAATTAACCCTCGAATAACAGTTACCCGATATCTGTATCGGAAAAATAACCTTTAATACATACAAAAATATAATTACTTCTGATCTAAAGAAATATCATACGCCCTTAACCTAGGGCCTTTATAAAAACCTGGCTTCTAACTGATATCCCATATCTAGCTTATAAGCCAATTACCAAATCATTTCCAGGTAATTAATACTTTCTAAAAATATAATTAATGTTTAATAATAATATTCCTCCAGATGAATAGTACTCTGCCGCTGGAATCCCTCCGGGTTTCCACGACTATCTATATAACACAAATATCAACTCCCGGTCTAGAGTCGAAACAATAAACATGCTCTTATCTATAGAGCTACAAGGTATACCGGTTCATAAGTACATTATCTCACAGCTCGTATAATATCCAAAAGTCAAATTCTATTTAACACGATATATAACATGTATCGCAAAACTGTATAACTCCACACATGGCAACAGCAGTAATATATAATCAATACTTCAAAGTATAGATTTAGGAAACTTGCCACAATACTCATAACTAAGATTTGATATATATAACTTGGGAATACACAAGTATTGAATATTTGAAAATATACCTACTCTGAACAATAGAGTATGGTTTAGTAAACTTGCCTGATGCTCGAGAAGTGATAGGGGTTCGCGACGATGCCGGACCATCTAGACAAAGTCAAAGAAACGCACGATTAATCCCCTGGATAATCCACTTGTACACAATGGTTAAACACGTAAGCGAAACACAACCAAGGCATTACTAGCTCATCCTAGGCTCATACTAAGTCCACGTTTAGTCGACAATTACTTAAGTCGTAGGTTTAGTCCGAAATCGATCCTCGAATACAAGTTATACTTAATCATTTACAACATTGGTTTCTAAGTCATGTTCTTGGTGGTTTTCACTTGCGCGACCTCGACTAAAACATTTTTATAAAATCGAAACATAATCTTTTTAATCCGAATCGTTTTCGTGAGCCTTCCTAACTGTCTCTAGTACTATTCCTCAAAGTTTCACATTTTAATATGGCTTCTAAGTGGTCCAAATATAGCTTCAAAGTGGCTGACCAGAGAAGGGTGGTTCCTCCGAACGACGTTTACTAAAACTCACTTTTCTCCTAAACCGTAAATCGTATAGGCATGATCTTTATACCAAAACAAACCTTAAAACAAGACCTACAGGCTCCTTGGCAGTTCTGCGCAAAAATATTCCAAGAACAGTTCGTAATTCTTGCTCAAAACAACCTTAAATCAAATGGGCATTACGACGGCTATAATTGTAACGTTTTCCATTTCCAAAACACAACCAAATCAATACCAATTAATCCCAAACTCACCATCCACCTTATACACCCTCCACTCAGTCAAATCCTCCATGAATAATCAAACCAAATTCATAACCCATCCCCCAGACTCAACCAACAATTCATATAATTACTTAATCATGATCATAAACATCAAAACCACTTCAAACTCATATAAACAAAAGGGGGCAGAGGTCATTATACCTTCCTTGAATCCTTAAACACACCACAAGAGCTTGTAAGCCTCAAAAGAGTCTTCATCCATGGTTATCATCCTTAAACTTGCAAAAGAAAATCAAGAACAAGTTATGAATTCTCGGAGTTACTATACACTGGTTTAAAGAACTGGAAAAACGAAGGCTTTACCTTGCTCAAATGGAAGAAACTCGTGAAATAGGAAATGTAGGTTATCTCAAGACCTGTCCAACAAGCTATAGATCACCAATTGCCACCAAGAAATGAAGGAGATATGGATTTTACAATCCGGCAGTCTGTTTTTGGCCGAAAAAGGAGAAAATGAAAATGTTTTTGTTTTTCTTTTGTCTTGGTTGGTCAATTAAAAATGCTGATTTTTATGTCAAAAGTGGTGAGTCATGGCTTGGTGTATTGTCCTCTTGACACTTGTCACACATGCAAGAGTGGTGGGCAAGTGGCTTGACTGCTTTGCTTTACTGGTTCGTTTCCTTTCACACGGATGATCCAATTGTTGCATTCCTTGTATTTATCTTGTTACATGTTACTTCCATGTCTATATTTAATCCTGTCATAATTTCAATCCTTAATCCATGATTCGTTCGCTTAATCGCTTAATCTCGTTATAAAGTATCAGCGGTTTTTAGAACCTTCGTTTCACTGTCTTAGTGGTTTTCGTTCTAAATTCTCAAATCAAATATAATAAAATTCCAAAATATTAAATCCTCAAATCCTCAATTTTAATATCTCATTTCTTGAATATAATAATATATAATTCGTTGCCCGGTCGAATATTACACCGAAATAAAAATCGAAATTTCTGAATTCCGATCGTCTTTGCATTCACTTATTTACTCCGTAGATCACTAATATGACTTCGGAATATCCACACCACGTCTCGTACATAGGTGGCATGAAAAACTTTGTTAATCCTCAAAATCACTATTCATCCACCAAATTCACTATTCACTGTTGTACTTAATCATAATAAGAAAAGTTTTAATTTTTCCAAAAATTCGGGTTATTACACCATACCTATGACCAATGAGATGTGGCCATCAGTCAACAAACATACTAGTCTCTGTGCATTATTATTGTCCTTAAATAATAACACTCGACTAGGGATATTTAGAAATAAAGATACTATTCATATAATCTCATTTTTAAGTCACATACTTAAAGATATCGAATACGTATCATAATTCCAAGGACATTTATTATGCTAACATTTATAACATAGTAAATAAAGACATAATAAACTAATAATAATAATCAATAAAACATAATTTATAATAATAAAATGTTTTCTTTAAAACATAAAAGTATTGTCTCTAGAGCACTAATACTAACAATCTCCCACTTGCACTAGAACCAATATCCCATGTATCCAATACATTTGGAACTAGTGTGACTTACATGCTTCTGCTACGACAAAGCCTTAGTCAGTGGTTCTGCAATATTATCAATAGTATGCACTTTACATATAAGTATATCTCCTTGATCATTAATCTCATTAATAAGGTGATATCGCCTTAGTAAATTCCCAAAACATTATCTTTGGCTACTTCGCTAGTATCAATATACTAAGCCTCGATTGTAGAATCATTTACGATTCTTGCTATGAATTAATTTGACTCCCAGTCTAAGTTTTAAAATTCACGTACGAGTGCTCTACCCTTAGAGCCTCTATAACACCTCGGTTTATATCTAATATTTACTTAGCATATAAACCTTTATATATCACAAAACGTTTTACCAAGCATAATCAGTTATAACTTCTTTTCATAGTATTAAAACAAAATATATCACAACAGTAATCACAACATCATCTCTTATATGATGTAGGGTTCGGGAACTTGCCTTTGTGTCTTGGTGGTGTGGTAGTGGGGGCTTGAGAGTGTGCTCGTCGATCTATAACAAGATATACAATTCACAGTAGTCCCCTAGAACCAATTAATGTGCTATTACTTAAGCACTAAAGTTCTATTAATGAAAACCAAATGTCTCTATCTCGGTCATCTATATCCTTATGACATTCCGTAATTCCTACTTCAAAAGTTTGGGTGGAATTCTATTCACAAAACCCAAGTACTTTTCCTTTACTAATTCCTTTTTTTTAACCATCCCCTTAAGGGTATTTCACTCGCGCAACCTTTGTTCTCGCATTTTTATAAAATCACAAACTTATCTTTTTAACACGAAACATTCTAGGTTCCTTTCTAGACTATCCATGCTAGTATCCAATTTAATATCTCAACCCAATTCCATTTTTAAAGGGCTTGATCCCTATCTCAAAGTTCATGCAATGAACTACTTAGTTACTCTAAACCGCTTTCACTAAAACGGACGTTTCTCCTAAACCGTAAATCGAAACGACACGATTCTTTCGCTAAAACAAACTAGGAAACAGGGCCTACAAGATAATTTTCAGAAACCTTAGGTAATATTCCCTTTAATGTATTCGTGGTTTCTGTCCAATCTTCCTAAGTAAAATTCGACATGGTAACGACGCTTAAACGCGATTCCCGTGTTTAAAACAATTTAATCAATCCACCAATCCACAACCAAACAATCACAACCCAAGGATCTCATCCAAATCACTTCATTTCTGTCTAAACATACACATAACACTAATCACTAGTTCAACCATCAATCTATCCATTAAACATCATACATATCATGTAAATCATCTCTATATCATACTATCACTAATAATCATCCATTTATACACTAATATCTAATCATAAGTAAAAGTTTGAGAGGGTTTATACCTTCCTTAGTACTTAATATAGACTATAGATGGCTAGTATACCCTTCCTTGCTCCTTGATTATCCTTTACAAGCTTTAAACTTCAAGATCAAAATAATAAAATCAAGAATTACTATTCATTTCACTATTCATCATCAACTTTGAATCCATTTTTGAAAAAGCTATCAATCATGGATGAAGCTAAGATTAAAGATCTACCTTAGTTTATGGATGAGGGTGATTTAGAGCCCAAGATCTTGATTTATGGTTGTGGCGCCCTCCCAATCTGGGGTCATGATTGGGGAGTCACTACAACCTCTATACTTATAAACCTGTGAATAATAATATAAACATGCAGACGCGACCCCAACTTTACCCTGGATCTTTAACAGGTAATGGTATGAAACAAGCATCAACTATCTACTTCATTTTATTGCATAATAAAAGTCTCAAAAGTTATTACAACCATGTCTTAAAAAGTTCTACATTCCCTTATACAAAACACCTTCTACAAGTCTCCATCACCTGCCTGAGCTAGCATCCCAAAAATAACCCTGTAGGAAGACTTCCTAGCTGTCTGAAAAGTGCATATCATCTTCTCGTTTAACTGTGGGTTAGAACAGGGAAAAGAATGAGCCAAATGCTCAGCAAGTAATAATATAACCAAATAGTTAACCACTGTGAAACAGTTTCCAATATCAATCTGTATGTCATGGGTATAGCAGAATCCATATCAAGGAATTATCAGAACAATGAAATGAATATACAATTTCAAAGGGTAAACCAATTTTCTTATAAAGACATATGATTTCAAGAAAAACAATAAGTAATTTGGAGATTTTTCACAACGCACCGGACAATACGGGTGATCAGCCACGTAAAGTCCCCATACCGGACACACAGTCCCTCTGGTCCTTGTATTGGGTCCCATTAGGCACACATTGGCCTTTAGACTAGTCCATCCCTAGTCATTGTATTATAATTAAAAGTGCTGGACCGGCGTCACTCGGCCTCTTACGCCTCCAATCTTAGGAATCCGTGGAAACCATAAATCGGAATTTAAATGAATTTAAACTTTGAAATTTCCTTTCTTTTAAAACCTTCTTTATGAAAGAAATCCTTTTTAAATCAAAAGATAAGTATATGTATAGAGTCAAAGTGAAAGTTCATGTATCTTCAATTTTCAAGTAAGTGTGATTCATAGGTACAAGTTCAAATCTAATGCAATAGAATCTCAGGTTAAAAAGACATCAAAATGTGAGTATAATCAAAGGATAAGGGTAAGATCTGAAGAAAAGTTCAAACAAGATATGGTTCATATAACGCTGTGTTGTGTCTATAATGTTTGTATAGAAGTATCTTTTGTGAATCGGGTAAGTCCAATTTGATCAATCTGGATTTCTATCAATGGGAAATCAAGAAGTAAATGTCATCAGGTACATTTTGGAAATGTATTAGAATGAGGGTTCAGATATATTCACTTTCAGGTATAAAAGGAATGCATAAGTAGAGGGTCAAATTCAGGTTATAGAATCATAGGCTATCAGGTTTCAATACATGGATATAAACAGGGTATAATGGTTTAAAGAAAGAAAACTGAACAAAGTATGGTATACAGAACCACATGGTATATGAAAATAAATCAGTTTTATCAATGAACGTGATGTATTTTAGAATTAAAGGTATATAAACAAGATAACAATTTATATCTGTCAAAATGAAAGAATGGAATCGAAATACGAAAGCAAGTTAGTATTACTTGCCTTAATAGCAAAAAGGGTAATGATAAATCACTGGTTCTCCACCTTGGTCTTTCCTTTATTTTTAGGCTCTACTTCTTTGGATTCTTAAGTAGCTTTTAGAACAAACTGTACTCACTGAATTTCTGCCTTCGCCTTGCCTTTATTTCTATGTTCCACGTCTCGCAACTCTACAAAAGAGTATATACTATTTCAGAATGATCCTCTCAAAATTCTAATCCTTATTCTAAACTACCCCACGTTCCCTAAACGCGTAAACACATAATATTTATATCACTTATAATCTCTTATCCATATGATAAGCACAAAACTCACATAAGCGCACATTGCCATTCAAGTTCACATAATATACTCCTTTAATACATATGTATATAATCTAACTTTCAAATCATAACACACTTGGTTATCCCTTTAAATCAACTTGACCAATGCTAACCATATCCTTAACACCTTTACAAACAATGTTTTCATCTCAAAAAGCTGAAAAATCTGCTTCATAAAAATTTCAACTTCAGAACAATTCATTTAGATTAAAAACGAACTGGTTAAATTAGGTACTGAAGCACAGAAAATTCCTGCTGCGCAACTTTACTAAAACATTTTTCAGAAATCCAAAAATAATCAAACAAATACCACATTTGACAGGCTACTTCCTGATTACTACTAAAACTCATAATAAAAATTTCAACTTCATAACAGTTTATTTATACTAAAAACAAACAGGTTAAAGTATGAACTGAAGCACAGAAAAATCCCTGCTGCGCAACTTTTAGTAAAACATGCATAACTCTTTACTCGCTAACTCTATCGATACAAGGTTTGCACCTGAGCAAACTAGACTCCAACTAGAAAACATTTCTCTTAGACTTACTGTCTAAAACAGGTAGCAAAAAATTGCAATTAACCAAAACAGAACAGACAGTTTCTGGGTATCTCAGCATTCTGCACATAAACCTTTAATCACTAACATTCTTATTGCATAACCTATGATACAACTAATCAACCATTCTCAACTACTTAGGCTTCCACAACACTCACAAATCAGAACTTTAAGAAGAAGTACTCAATTTATACATTAAAATCAATTAGCATCAACAATCACAAACACTACACTTCTAATCCGACAAAAACCCCAAATCAAAACCTTCAACTTAAAATCAAATATCAAACATATATAATCCAAAATTCTCTAAACTTAACACAATAATTAACATGCAATCACTATAACATGAAATTATCAATTAATCATCAACACCAATACTTCAAACCAATTTTTATAAAAGGGGAAAATTGAAAATACAAACATGCATTTCAATTCATCAACATGCAATCAAAATTACATTTAAATATAACTATCAATATGGAAATTTGGAATCAAGAACATCATCATCATCCCCGTCGGCTCGCCGGAGCTCATTACCGACGGCGGCATGGGTCAGAGGTGCCCGGAATTCGGGTTTCCTTCAACAAACCTCACCAATTAGCAATTTAAAACAAGCAAATAATCACGGAATCATCACAAAGCAATATTTCGGTAATGAATTAAGATCAAATCACCAAAACCCCTTGCATGCAAAACTGATACACACACATATACACACGGCCACACACACATACATGTATACATGGTCATATATATATATATATATATATATCAATCGATTATAGGGAGAGAAAAGAGAAGAGATGAAGATTTTTACTGAAAAGAAGAATGGCCGAGAGAGAAAATCAGAGAAGAGAGAGTCGAGCAAAGTAAATGGGGAAGAAGAACTGGTGACAAGGGTTTTATAACCCCAAGGGCAGTTTGGTAATTTCATAATTCAAAAATCTGATTTTTAATAAAAGAAAACCAATAAATTTCATTTCTAAAATCCGAAATAAAATCAAAATAATACCTAAAATCAAAATTTTATTTTTAAAACAGAGAATACGAATTTACAAGCTCACCCATATTTTTAAAATATTTTTATGATCAAAATTGAATTAAATATGAATTTTCAAAGTTTAAATCACATAAATGACATTTAACTCATAAAATCAGTTTTAAATCCTTAAGATCCAAAATAAATTCCTCCACTAATTTTAGAAAATAATAGAATATAAAATAAAGGTTGTGAAAAAGATTTCACAATAAAATGAATCTCTGATGATTTTATAAAATTCCCGGAAGGTCAAAAAGAATTGATTTTTAATAAGAAATTCATATAAAATGCAATTAAAAGCATACACATAGATTTTTATCCATACCATTCACCAAGTAAACATCTAATCATCACATTTTCTAATATTCACCTTTCACACAATATTCACATATTATAGATCTCAAATATTATTAAATATTAATATTATACAAGCGTTTTTCTGAGTCGTTATAACCTTTCACCCTTAAAAAGATTCTGTCCCCAGAATCTAACCTTATGAAAATAGATGCGGATACTTTTCAAGCATCTCGCTCTCAAGTTCCCAAGTCGATTCTTCAACTTTGGGATTCCTCCACAAAACCTTAACTAACTTACCAGTCTTATTCCTTAATTTCCTATCCAAACGATCATGAATTTCTACAGGTTGTTCTACATAAGATAAATCTGGCTCAATCTCAATTGGCTCATATTCGATCACGTGATTTGTATCAGGATTAAATCTCTTAAGCATCGACACATGAAAAATGTTATGAACGTGCTCCATGTGGGGTGGTAACGCTAACTCATATGCAACTTTTCCGACACGTCTTAGTATCTCAAACGGTCCTACATATCTCAGGCTAAGTTTCCCATTCTTGCCAAATCTTGTAACTCCTTTCCATGACGACACTTTTAGCAACACTTGATCTCCTTCTTCAAAACTCAGATCCTTCTTGTCTTGGTCAGCGTACTTCCGTTGTCTATCTTGTGTTGTAACTAGTCTTTTTCGAATGATTTTAATCTTTTCCTTCGTTTGTTGTACTAGCTCGGGTTCCAAATCTTTTCGTTCTCCCACTTTTTTCCAATACACAGGTGACCTATATTTCCTTCCATACAATGCTTCATACGGGGGCATTCCAATACTTGCGTGATAGTTGTTGCGGTAAAAGAATTCCACTAATGGTAAATGATTACCTCAATTGCTTTCAAAATCCATCGCACAAATTCCAAGTATATCTTCGATTATCTGGATAGTTTATTCACTATGACTATATGTTTAAGGACGATAAACAGTACACATATTTAACTTGGTTTCTGAGCATGTCAAAAACTTTCTTCCAAATCTTGAATTAAATTGAGGGTCTTGGTAAGATTCGATTGATACTTGAACCTCCTGCTTTACTACTGTCTCTTACAGATAAAACCAATTTATCCAATGAATGTTTCTCGTTGATGGAAAAAGGAAATGTACCGACTTGTTTAATCTGTCGATCATGACTTAATTGGCATCATGAGATGTTCCTATTTCAACTCGGGAATTTCTACTGGTTGTAATTATCCACTAGGTCTTTGATGTCCAGTTTTAACTCTCTGACAGGTAAAACACTTACTTACTCATCCAGTAATATCTCTTTCGTATATGTCCACCAAGATTTTCTTTTAAGCCTTATTACATCTTTGTAATTCTGGGATGGATCGAATACTTCGAATTCACGAGCATCATTCAGTATCTAGAAACAATCTGGGGTCATGATTGGGGAGTCACTACAACCTCTATACTTATAAACCTGTGAATAATAATATAAACATGCAGACGCGACCCCAACTTTACCCTGGATCTTTAACAGGCAATGGTATGAAACAAGCATCAACTATCTACTTCATTTTATTGCATAATAAAAGTCTCAAAATTTATTACAACCATGTCTTAAAAAGTTCTACATTCCCTTATACAAAACACCTTCTACAAGTCTCCATCACCTGCCTGAGCTAGCATCCCAAAAATAACCCTATAGGAAGACTTTCTAGCTGTCTGAAAAGTGCATACCATCTTCTCGTTTAACTGTGGGTTAGAACAGGGAAAAGAATGAGCCAAATGCTCAGCAAGTAATAATATAACCAAATAGTTAACCACTGTGAAACAGTTTCCAATATCAATCTGTATGTCATGGGTATAGCAGAATCCATATCAAGGAATTATCAGAACAATGAAATGAATATACAATTTCAAAGGGTAAACCAATTTCCTTATAAAGACATATGATTTCAAGAAAAACAATAAGTAATTTGGAGATTTTTCACAACGCACCGGACAATACGGGTGATCAGCCACGTAAAGTCCCCATACCGGACACACAGTCCCTCTGGTCCTTGTATTGGGTCCCATTAGGCACACATTGGCCTTTAGACTAGTCCATCCCTAGTCATTGTATTATAATTAAAAGTGCTGGACCGGCGTCACTCGGCCTCTTACGCCTCCAATCTTAGGAATCCGTGGAAACCATAAATCGGAATTTAAATGAATTTAAACTTTGAAATTTCCTTTCTTTTAAAACCTTCCTTATGAAAGAAATCCTTTTTAAATCAAAAGATAAGTATATGTATAGAGTCAAAGTGAAAGTTCATGTATCTTCAATTTTCAAGTAAGTGTGATTCATAGGTACAAGTTCAAATCTAATGCAATAGAATCTCAGGTTAAAAAGACATCAAAATGTGATTATAATCAAAGGATAAGGGTAAGATCTGAAGAAAAGTTCAAACAAGATATGGTTCATATAACGTTGTGTTGTGTCTATAATGTTTGTATAGAAGTATCTTTTGTGAATCGGGTAAGTCCAATTTGATCAATCTGGATTTCTATCAATGGGAAATCAAGAAGTAAATATCATCAGGTACATTTTGGAAATGTATTAGAATGATGGTTCAGATATATTCACTTTCAGGTATAAAAGGAATGCATAAGTAGAGGGTCAAATTCAGGTTATAGAATCATAGGCTATCAGGTTTCAATACATGGATATAAACAGGGTATAATGGTTTAAGGAAAGAAAACTGAACAAAGTATGGTATACAGAACCACATGGTATATGTTAGATATAATTGCTGATGATTATTTACCAGTGTTTAAGCAACATGTACTCATCAGAGTTTATGCTAGAAGCCAGTCAGAGTTTGATAAAGTCTGACGGGATGAGAGTTTATTTAGCTGTCGGTGCTGACATTGAAGATTCTAGAAGCAATATATCTTGAAGATGGAAAGAAGCAAGATATATTGAGATAGCTAAAGAAACGGGACAGAAGACAGAAGCAATCCTAAATTGATATAAATTGTATAGCTAATTTATAGGAATATCAATTAGAGATTGATTATGTAACTGTGTATTATATAAACACAGATAGGTTAACCCTAAAAGTTATGCGAATACTGAATACATTATTCTTGTAACCTAGCAGCTCTCTATGATATTTTACATCACTGAGAGAAGAGTTATTTAATATAATTCAGTTTATTGTTCATAAACAGTGTTCTTTATTGTTATTCTCATACATATATTGATTATATATTGTGTATTCGGCCTAACAATTGGTATCAGAGCCAAGGCTGTTTAATATATACAGTTTATTGATCTAAAACATAAGTATAATCATGACTGAAAACTCTCAGGAAGATTCTATTGCTCAAAAGGTTCAATCTGCTTCTGTAAGTCGATATGAGTCAATCAGGGTTCCAATGCTCAAACCAGTGGAATATCCAATATGGAAGGTTAAGATGACCATGTTTCTAGAAGCCACAGATCCAGAATACCTTGATAGAATCTATGATGGTCCTCATATGCCAACTAAACTGTCTCCTGTAGTTGCTGGTCAAGAACAAAAGACTGTTCCGAAGGAAAAGAAAGATATGACTCCTGAGGACATCTCATCAATTGCGAAGGATGCAAAAGTTAGACATCTTCTACATAGTGCCTTAGATAATGTCATGTCTAACAGAGTTATTGGTTGCAAGACTGCCAAAGAAATCTGGGATGCTTTAGAAGTCAGGTGTCAAGGAACAAGTGCTATAAAGAAGAACAGGAAGACTATTTTAACACAGGAATATGAACACTTTGACTCTAGATCTGATGAAATTTTGACAGATACATATGACAGATTCTGTAAATTGTTGAATGATTTGTCTCTTGTTGATAAAGAATATGATCTTGAAGAGTCAAATCTCAAGTTTCTACTATCTCTACCTGAAAAATGGGATTTAAAGGCAACATCAATAAGAGATAATTATGATCTTGCAGAAACAGATCTTGATGAAATTTATGGGTTGCTTAAAACTCATGAACTTGAGATAGAACAAAGAAACAAAAGGTCTGGAAAGAAGACAAAATCTGTAGCTCTCAAAGTTGAAGAAAAACTCATGAAGAAAGAAACATCAAAGAAGAAAGCTAAGGGAAAAGCTTTGGTCATAAACTCTGAAAGTGAGTCATCAAACTCTGATGGTGATTCAAACTCTGATGCTTCTTCTGAATCTGAGGATGATGAAGAACAACTGATGCAAATGGCTGCTTTGATGGTGAAAACCTTCAAGAAGATGGGTTTTAAAAACTTCAAGAAGGGAAAAAGATTCTCGAGGAAAGATTCAAACTCTGAAAGAAAGAGTTTCAGAAAGTCTGAAGGAAGGGATACCAAGTATGGAAAGAAAGACAAGTCTGAGATCCAGTGCTACAAGTGTAAAGAGATGGGTCATTATGCTCCAGAGTGCAAGAAAGGAAAATATGAGAAAGCACTCATCACTAAAGGAAAAGACTGGGCAGATACTTCAGATTCTGATGAAGATGTCAGCTATGCTCTTATGGCAACTGTTGAAGATAAATCTGAGACATCTGAGAATAAGGTACCTCTAACAACTTATGCTTATGATATTGATAATATATCTGAATTGAGAATTTATCTTAAAAGCATACATGTTAGTTATAGAGATCAGACTTTAGAAAATGAGAGAATTAAAACTGAGAATCTTAAGCTTAAAGATAGAAATAAATTTCTTAAAGAAGAACTTGTCAACATGCAACAAGTTCAAAAGGAAAGAGATGATGCTGTTTATGTTGAGCAAGAGTTGTTAAAGAGATTTAAACAACTAGAATCTGATTTAGAGAAAGAGAGGAAGGTAATTAAAACCTGGATTAATTCTGGAAAAGACACACATCAAGTTTTTCAAACAGATACAGTTGGGTTAGGTTACTGTGAAAAAGATGAACTAAGGTTTAAAGATAAAGTTAAAGTTAAACCACAACTTAAACCTGTGAAATTTGTCTATGAATCAAGTAAGCAAACCTCTGTACTTGAAACAGAAGCTGTTAAAGAATCAGTAAAAACTTGTGTTAAACAGGTGAATGTTGGTTTAATGACAGAGAAACAATTCAAGTATAAGCTCAAAGAGGTAAAGTCTGTTGAAAAACAGAAAGTGTCCAGGAAGAATAGGAATGGAAAAGTAGGCATTAATAAAAGAAATGATTATCTGCCTAATTCTGATGCTCCTAGAAAGACATGTCATAGTTGTGGTAGTACTAACCATCTGGCAAGTTTCTGTACGAAAAACAAAGATATTAATTCTTTATCCTCCAAGACTGGAGTGAAGAATGATTTTGTTAGGGTTAGACCACAGACTTTATACACACATTGTGGGAGCACTTGGCATTAAATTTATACTTGTAAGAGCTATCATGCCATTTATCACAACTATTATGAGTTAAAACCCAACTTGAAATGGGTTAGAGCAAACTCTGCAAGTGTAAAGTCTGACACGGTTAGCTCAAACTCTGTTGAAAGTTTTTCCGCTGCAAAAGCTAACTATGTTAAGAAAGCCAAAGGATCCAAGCAAGTCTGGATCCTTAAATCTAACTCTTTGTAATTGTTTGTGACTGCAGGGCATAATGGAAAGTACTCTCGTCTTGGACAGTGGATGTTCAGGACACATGACTGGAAATAAAGCCCTACTATCAGACTATGAGGAGAAGGCTGGCCCAAAAGTTTCCTATGGAGATGGAAACATAGGACGTACTATGGGATATGGCATATCAATCTTGGAAGTGTCATCATCACAAATGTAGCTCTTGTCCCAGGACTCAAGCATGATCTGCTATCTGTGAGTCAAATCTGTGACAGAGGTTACCATGTAGATTTTCAACCTGAATACTGTGAGGTTATCAGCAAATCTACAGGGAAAGTTGTTCTAGTTGGACACAGACGGAATAATATCTATGAAGCAAGTTTGGTAACAAACTCTGAAGGAAAAGCTGTGTGTCTGTCTGCAAAAATGTCAAATGAAGAGAGTTGGAAATGGCATAAGAAGCTCTCTCACCTAAACTTGAACAACATCAATGAGCTAATTCGAAAAGATCTTGTAAGGGGACTTCCAAAGTCAATACTCAGCTTAGATGGTCTGTGTGATTCTTGTCAAAAGGCCAAGCAAAGGAAGTCATCTTTCAAGAGTAAGTCTGAATCTTCAGTTGTGGATCCTTATCATCTTCTTCATGTTGATCTATTTGGTCCAGTCAATATAATGTCTCTTGTGACGCCCTCCCAATCTGGGGTCATGATCGGGGAGTCACTACAAACTCTATACAATAAACCCGTAAACAATAATATAAACATGCAGACTAGACCCCATACTCTACCAATGGATCTCAACAGTTGATGGTGTGAAACAAGCATCCACTATCTAATTCATTAATACATAAACATAAGTCTCAAAAGTTATTACATCCATGTCTTAAAAGTTCTACGTTCTCTATTACAAAACACCTTCTAGATATGGCCATCACCTACCTGAGCTGGCATCCCAAAAACAACCCTATAAGAAGACTTCCTAGCTGTCTGAAATGTACGTACCATCTTCTCGTTTCACTGTGGGTTAGAATAGGGAAAAAGAATGAGCCAAATGCCCAGCAAGTAATAATAATATGACCATACAGTTATCCACTGGGAAACAGTTCCAATATCAATATGTATGACATGGGTATAGCAAAATCCGTATCAATGGGATTATCAAAACAATGAATTGAATATATAGCTTCAAAACAGTTTCCAACATCAATATATATAGCATGGTTTTAGCAGAATCCATATTAAGGAATTATCGGAACAATGGCATAAATATGCAATTTCAAAGGGTAAACCAATTTCATTTTCAAGATATCCGTTTCCAATAAAAGCATTAAGTAATTTTGGAGATTTTTCACAACGCACCGGACAATACGGGTGATCAGCCACGTAAAGTCCCCATACCGGACACACAGTCCCTCTGGTCCTTGTATTGGGTCCCATTAGGCAACACATTGGCCTTTAGACTAGTCCATCCCTAGTCCATTTATTATAAGTAAAAAGTGCTGGACCGGCGTTACTCGGCCTCTTACGCCTCCAATCTTAGGAATCCGTGGAAACCATAAATCAGAATTTAAATGAGTCTAAACTTTATTCCTTTTTAAAACATGTTCAGATATAAAGAAGTCCTTTGGAAATAAGATAAGTTCAATCAAAACAATTTGGATTTCTATTAGTGGAATATAGGAAATATTTATCATCGGGTATGTTCTGGTAATGTACTAGAATGAGAGTTAGGTGTGTTCACTTTCAGGTATAAAAAGGGAATGCATAAGTATATGATCAAATTCAGGTTATAGAATCATAGGTCATTAGGTTTCAATTCATGGATATGAACAGTGTATAAAGGTTTAAGGATAAAGAACTAAACAAAGGTTTAAGGATAATGAACTAAACAAAGCATGGTATATAGTTCAACATGGTATATATGAACAAAGATAAGGGTTATCAATGAACAATAAGTGTTTTCAGAATTAAAGGTATATCAAGGCAAGGTAACAATTCATATATGCCAAAATGAAACAATGGAATCGAAATACGAAAGCAAGTTTGTATTACTTGCCTTAAGTAGCTAAAAGGGGTAATGAACAATCACTGATTCTCCACCTTAGTCTTTCCTTTATCTATAAGTCCCACTTCCTTGAACTTTCTAAGTTCCTCTTCCTTGGACTCTACAAAAGAATATATTCTATCTTAGTATGCCCTTTCTCAAATGCCAATCCTTTATTCTAAACTACCCAACGCATCCTAAGCGCGTATACACATAATAGTTATACCATAACACAATTATAATCATGTAATAGGCAATCCACCATATAATCTCACATCGTCATTTAAATACACATAACATGCTCCTTATACATATATATATGATAATATATCTTTCAAATCATACCACACTTGGTATTCCTTAAATCAATTTGATCATGCCAACCATATCCTTAACACGTTTACAACAATGTTTTCATCTCAACAAGCAGAAAAATCTGCTGCGCATACTTTACTAAAACATTTTTCATAAATCCAAAAATAATCAAACAATTACCAAATTTGTCAGGCTACTTCCGGATTACTAACTCAACTTAGCATAAAAGTTTCAACTTCAAAACACTTTATTTAGATTAAAAACGAACTGTATAAACTAGGTACTGAAGCACAGAAAAATCCCTGCTGCGCAACTTTTAGTAAAACAAGCATAACTTTTTATTCGTTAACTCTATTGATACAAGGTTAGCGCGTGCACAAACTAGATTCAATTTAGAACAGTGACATCCTAAGCTCTCTGTCTAAAACAGGCAGCAACATTATGCAAACAATCAAAACAGAACAGGGCAGACAGTTTTCTGGAAAATTCAGCATGATGTATGTCTATACAAAACCATTCCACCATTATAATCTTTACCATAAATAACCATCCAATATCAAAACTAGAACTCATGTTCTCAAGAAATTACCCAAAACTTATACATGCAATTAGCAAATACCAACACTAATAAACCAACAATCCAAATACTTGGAACTTCACTAAAATTCCCAAATCAAAACCTTTAACCATCAAAATTTCCGAACTATCTAACTTAACACAATTAATTTAACATGCAAGCACCGTAAAATCGAGATTAACAATCAAACCTCAACACCAACAATTTCAAACTAATTTTACAAAAGGGGAAAAATCGAAAATATATACATGCACTTCGGTTTTTCAACATGCAATTCATAACTCCACTAAATACTTGTATTAACACAATAATCGGACTCAAAAGCATCATCATCGTCCCCGTCGACTCGCCGGAGCTCATTGCCGACGGCGGCATGATTTGGAGGTGCCCGGAAAAATCGGGTTTCCTTCAACAAACCTCACCAATACAAATCAAACAATCTCCTTATCACGGAATCATCACAAAACAAAGGTTCGGGATTGAATCAAACATCAAAATCGCCAAAATCCTTTGCATGCAAAACCGATACACACACATATACACACGGCCATACACTCACACACATACACGATTATATATATACATATAATCATCAATATAATTGAGAGAATGAGAGAGAATGAGGGAGAGAGAATTTTACAGAAGAAAATCGAGAGAGAGAGATTTTTGCCGAGAGAGAAAAGTCGAGAGAAAGAGAGAAGAGAAGAAAGAGTTGAACGGCAAAGTGGAGAAAGGGGAAAATGGGTGCAGGGTTTTATAAGCCCAGGGGTAGAATGGTAATTTGCTAATTAAAAATCTGATTTCTAATAAACAAAACCAACATAATTACCCTTTCTAAAATTCGAAATAAAATGAAGATAATATCTAAAAATCACAATTTTATTTTTAAAACAAAGAATACGAATTTACAAGCTCCCTCATATTTTTAAAATATTTTTATGATCAAAATTGAATTAAATATGAATTTTCAAAGTTTTGATCACATAAATGACATTTAACTCATAAAATCGGTTTTAAATCCTTAAATCCAAAATTAAATTCCTCCATTAATTTTAGAAAATACTAGAATATAAACTAAAGGTTGTGAAAAAGATTTCACAATAAAAAGAGTCTCCGTTGATTTTATAAAATTCCCGGAAGGTCAAAAAGAACTAATTTTTAATAAGAAATTCATATAAAATGCAATTAAAAGCATACACATATATTTTAATCCATACCATTCACCAAGTAAACATCTATTTATCACATTTTCAAATATCCACCTTTCACACAATATTCACATATCATAGATCTCAAATATTATTTAAATATTAATACTGTACAAGTGTTTTTCTGAGTCGTTATAACCTTCCCCCTTAAAAAGATTCTGTCCTCAGAATCTAACCTTATGAAAATAGGTGCGGATACTTTTCAAGCATCTCGCTCTCAAGTTCCCAAGTTGATTCTTCAACTTTAGGATTCCTCCACAAAACCTTAACTAGCTTAACAATCTTATTCCTTAATTTCCTATCCATACGATCCTGAATCTCTACAGGTTGTTCTACATAAGACAAATCAGGTTGAATCTCAAAAGGTTCATATTCGATCACGTGATTTGTATCAAGATTAAATCTCTTAAGCATCGAAACATGAAAAACGTTATGAATGTGCTCCATGTGCGGTGGTAGCGCTAATTCATAGGCAACTTTTCCAATACGTCTCAGTATCTCAAACGGTCCTACATATCTCGGGCTAAGTTTCCCTTTCTTGCCAAATCTTATAACTCCTTTCCATGGCGACACTTTTAGCAACACTTGGTCTCCTTCTTCAAAGCTTATATCCTTCCTGTCTTGGTCCGCGTACTTCCGTTGTCTGTCTTGTGCCGTAACTAGTCTTTTCTGAATGATCTCAATCTTTTCCTTCGTTTGTTGTACTAGCTCGGGTCCTAAAACTTTTCGTTCTCCAACTTCTTCCCAATATACAGGCGATCTACATTTCCTTCCATACAAAGCTTCATACGGTGGCATTCCAATACTCGCGTGATAGCTGTTGTTGTACGAAAACTCTACTAACGGCAAATGTGCATCCCAACTTCCTTTAAAATCCAGCGCACAAGCTCTAAGCATGTCTTCAATGGTTTGAATTGTTCGTTCACTCTGGCCATCAGTTTGTGTATGATAAGCGGTACTCATCTTAAGCTTGGTACCCAGATATTCTTGAAATTGTCTCCAAAATCGGGAGTTAAACCTTGGATCACGATCCGACACAATGGTTACTGGAACTCCGTGGCGTGTCACAACTTCCTTCAGATATAGCTGTACTAACCTATCCAGTGAGAATCTTTCATTGATTGGGAGAAAATGTGCAGACTTGGTTAGACGGTCGACAATTACCCATATGGCATCATGATTAGCTTTTGTCCTCGGTAGTCCAACAATAAAATCCATGGCAAGATGTTCCCACTTCCATTCAGGAATATCCAATGGTTGCAATAGTCCGCTTGGCTTTTGATGTTCGGCTTTGACTCGTTGACAAGTATAACACTTACTTATCCATTCGGCAATTTCTCTTTTCATATCCGGCCACCAGAAATGTCCCTTCAAATCTCGATACATTTTCGTGCTACCAGGGTGAATTGAGTACTGTGAACTATGAGCTTCCCGCAAGATTTCATTCTTCAATTCTGTCACATTTGGAATCCATATCCTTGTAGAAAATCTCAAAACTCCTTTGTCATCCTTTTGGGTGCAGATCTCTTCACCAGTCAATGTGTTCATCTCTTGGTTTATAACCTCCTCCTGACATCTTCGTATCTTTTCCAACAACTCCGGTTGAAACGTCATAGCATTGAGAACTTCGTTGGTAACTTCCGAATCATAGACTTCTAGTTTCAACTTCTCAAAGTCTTGAAGCAATTCCTTAGATATTGTGAACAAATTCAATCTCTCTTTTCGACTTAACGCATCCGCCACAACATTCGCTTTTCCCGGGTGATAGTTAATACTACAATCATAATCCTTAATTACCTCCAACCATCTCCGTTGCCTCATGTTCAATTCCTTCTGAGTGAATATATACTTTAAGCTCTTATGATCCGTGTAGATTTCACACTTCTCTCCGTATAGATAATGTCTCCAAATTTTTAGCGCGAACACGATAGCGGCTAATTCCAAATCGTGAGTTGGGTACTTTTGTTCGTGCGGTTTGAGTTGTCGTGAAGCATACGCGATCACTTTTCCATGTTGCATTAAAACACATCCTAATCCTTTGTGTGAAGCATCACTGTAGATAACGAAATTTCCTTGATCATCTAGTAAGACTAACACTGGTGCTGTCACTAATCTACCTTTCAGCTCTTGGAAACTTTCTTCACATTTCTCAGTCCAAACAAACTTCTCATTCTTCCGAGTCAGTGCAGTTAACGGTGTAGCTGTCTTTGAAAAATCTTGAACAAATCTCCGATAGTATCCAGCTAATCCGAGAAAACTTCTCACTTCAGTAGGGGTCCTTGGTCTTTCCCAATTAACCACAGCTTCAATCTTGGCAGGGTCCACTCTCACTCCTTCTCGACTAATAACGTGACCAAGAAACTGTACTTCCTTCAACCAGAATTCACACTTTGAAAACTTCGCATATAACTTTTCCTTCCTCAAGACTTCCAATGCAATCCTTAGATGTTCCGCATGATCTTCCGAAGACTTTGAATATATCAGGATGTCATCAATAAATACAATCACAAACTTATCCAAATACGTTCGAAACACTCGGTTCATCAAATCCATAAACACAGCCGGGGCATTAGTTAATCCAAATGGCATCACTAAAAATTCGTAATGTCCATATCTCGTGCGAAAAGCAGTCTTCGAAACGTCTTCAGGCTTGATTTTCAGTTGATGGTATCCAGATCTTAAATCAATCTTTGAGAAATAGGCTGCTCCTTTGAGTTGATCAAATAAATCATCAATTCGCGGTAACGGGTACTTATTCTTTATAGTCAACCGGTTAAGTTCTCGGTAGTCTATACACAATCTCATACTCCCGTCTTTCTTCTTGACAAATAATACTGGCGCTCCCCACGGCGATATACTAGGCCTTATCACTCCTTTATCCAAAAGATCTTGTAGCTGCGTAGCCAATTCCTTCATTTCTGTCGGTGCCATTCTGTAAGGTGCCTTTGATACTGGTTCCGTTCCAGGTGCCAAATCAATCGTAAATTCTACTTCTCGATCTGGAGGTAATCCGGGTAGTTCGTCAGGAAAAACTTCAGGGAACTCATTTACAACTGGTATCTCCTCCATCTTCAACACTTGCTTCTCCACATCTACAACATGAGCCAAATAGGCTTCACAACCTTGTCACAGTAGTCGGGTCGTTTGCATAAACGTTAAGAACTTCATAGTCTGTCTTTGACCTTGAAACACCACTTCTTGATCTTCGTCCACACGCAATCTTACTTGCTTTTTCCTACATTCAATCTGTGCATCGCAATCTACTAACCAATCCATTCCTAGGATAACATCGAATTCTCCCATTTTGAATGGTATCAAATCCGCATGAAAAAGATATCCATCGATCTCTATTTTACAGTTAGGACACACTTGGTCTACGGGAACTCTATCTTGGTTAGCCACTTCTATTACTAACGTCCTTTCCAATGGTTTTACTTCACATTTCAATTTATCAAGGAATCTTTCAGATATAAAAGATTTAGTTGCTCCAGAATCAATTAACACTTTAGCTTTAACAGAATTCACAGGAAGCGTACCTCCTACTACATCTCTGTCCTGAACTGCTTCATTGATTGACATATTAAAAGTTCTTGCTCGAGGTTGAGATGACTGTGACCGTGTTGGTGGTGCAGTGAGCCTAAGTACATTAGCAGACTGGACCGGTTCCTTACATTCCCGCGCAAAATGTCCCGCTTTTCCACACTTGAAACATGTTAGTCCTCCTGGTTTTGAACTTGGACATCCATCAGCATAGTGTCCCTTCTTGTTGCATTTAAAACATGTGATGCTCAACTTGTTACAGATTCCCGAATGTCTTTTACCACACGTCTTGCACTCTGGTATAGACGGCTTTCCCGTGATAGTTGGCGGCTTTCCTCCTTGAGGTTTCTTGTCTGAACTTCCAAATCCACTCCTCTGTTTCTGAAAATTCCTATCTCCTCCTGATTGATTTCCAAACCTTTTTCTATTCTGAGAACTTCCTTGTCCTTCATCACCTTGGCTTCTTTCAGATCCTCCAAACTTTCGTTTCTTTCCAAATTTCTCCTTTTGAACTAATTCGCTCTCGCCCTCAATGATCATCGCTTTCTGTACTACCGCAGTATAATTTCTCAACTCAAAAGCTGCAACTCTACTCCTTAACCATGGCTTTAATCCGTGTTGAAACTTTCTAGCCTTACTGACATCGTCTCCTACGTACCTAGGTGCAAATCTTGCCAATTCCGTAAATTTGGCTTCGTAATCTGCCACACTCATCCCTTCTTGTTTTAATTCTAAGAACTGAACTTCCAACTGATCTTGTAGGTACCTTGGTAAATACTTCTCCTGAAATAATTCCGTAAATCTTTGCCAAGTAATTTCTCCTTCTCCTAACTTCACAGATTCCCACCAAAAATTAGCTTCTGCCTTCAAGAAGTAACTAGCAAATTCAGTTTTCTGATCCTCCCCAACCTTAACTAACGTAAAAGCTTTCTCAATGTCGATTAACCATGATTTCGCCTCAACAGGGTTTAGAGTACCTTTGAATTCAGGTGGGTGGACAGCTTGAAATGATTTAAAGGTTGTCAAAGGTTGAACATTTCGTTGTTGTTGTTGAGTCAAGGCAGCAGTTTGTTGTTGGAGTAATTGAAGTATCTGAGTTACAGTTGGGTCTACCGGGTTCTGAGCCTCGGTATCGGTTGTTTGTTGAGTAGAAGCAGTAGTCTTTTTCTTTGGTGGCATTTTTCTGATAAGAGATAAGCAATTTATGAAACAATATGCATATATATACCACAAGGTAAACTCTTTTTGAAAACGTTTATAAAACTGTATGTAACCTAAAGAAAATTTTAAAAAAACTTTTAGCCATATTGTTAGATAACTTGCTTGTCTCCGTAACAGGGTAAATAGGGTAAACATAGGTATTATAGGAACAGGTTAACAATAAATGGTGTAACAGTTTAAAGCAAGGTATAAGAAAAGTATGTGCATAATATAAAGATAAGAGTCAGGTACAATAGATGATAGGGTACATGATCACCCCATAAAGTCAAAGCAAAGCCAATGTCAAAGCGGATAACCAATACTAGCAGTCATCCGTGCAAATAACCAATACTAAAACCAATGAGCTCTAACAGATGTCCCACTCTCAGAATCCAACCATAGCTAGTCTCGTCCACCACGAACAGCTCTCAGCTCACACAGCATCCAGCTAACAATCCTAGTCACTCTCCTGGCCTCCTCCAAAGCATCAACAGTGACTGGTCCCTCAGCCAGGCGCTTCCGCGCTGACTCCTCTACAGTACGAATCCTATCCTGCCACTCTGCCTCAGTAACAACAACACGACGGTCCGCCTCATCAGACATCTGGTCTACAAGGGTCTGAAGCTCGGCATTCTGTCCGGAAAGGGTCTCTAGGTCTCTAGCAAGGTCTACATGAGCATGAAGAAAGATAGGTGCAGGATCTCCCAAAACTGAAATACGAGAATCAACAGATGCGGCTCTCCAAGGGATAGTAGTCTGAACAGGTACAGGTGCAAATGGTAGCTCAACGGGCTGAACACTAGGACTACCTATCTCCGCTGGATCCTCCTCATGATCAGACAAAGTATGCATAGGGTCAGATGATGTGATAGATGGGTGAGGGGGTGTGTCTCCACCAATAACGTCCATCTCCTGCGATAACAATATAGATATATATACTTATATAATAACAGGTTATCTTAATCCTAAGGACTTAACTTAAAGGAAAGTACTTACGCCTAACGTTGCTACTTAGCATCTATCAATCTAATATCCTAACAGATTCCTACTCCTTACATAACTATCTTAATCACCTTTTATTAATAGGGATCCTAATCTTTTATTAATAGGGATCCTAATCCTGGCTTGTTTCAGTGACCAAAAACTGACCGCTCTGATACCAACTTGTGACGCCCTCCCAATATGGTGTCATGATGGGGGAGTCAGTACAAACTCTATACAATAAACCCGTAAACAATAATATAAACATGCAAACTAGACCCCATACTCTAACAATGGATCTCAACAGTTGATGTTGTGAAACAAGCATCCACTATCTAATTCATTAATACATAAACATAAGTCTCAAAAGTTATTACATCCATGTCTTAAAAGTTCTACGTTCTCTATTACAAAACACCTTCTAGATATGGCCATCACCTACCTGAGCTGGCATCCCAAAAACAACCCTATAAGAAGACTTCCTAGCTGTCTGAAATGTACGTACCATCTTCTCGTTTCACTGTGGGTTAGAATAGGGAAAAAGAATGAGCCAAATGCCCAGCAAGTAATAATAATATGACCATACAGTTATCCACTGGGAAACAGTTCCAATATCAATATGTATGACATGGGTATAGCAAAATCCGTATCAATGGGATTATCAAAACAATGAATTGAATATATAGCTTCAAAACAGTTTCCAACATCAATATATATAGCATGGTTTTAGCAGAATCCATATTAAGGAATTATCGGAACAATGACATAAATATGCAATTTCAAAGGGTAAACCAATTTCATTTTCAAGATATCCGTTTCCAAGAAAAGCATTAAGTAATTTTGGAGATTTTTCACAACGCACCGGACAATACGGGTGATCAGCCACGTAAAGTCCCCATACCGGACACACAGTCCCTCTGGTCCTTGTATTGGGTCGCATTAGGCAACACATTGACCTTTAGACTAGTCCATCCCTAGTCCATTTATTATAAGTAAAAAGTGCTGGACCGGCGTTACTCGGCCTCTTACGCCTCCAATCTTAGGAATCCGTGGAAACCATAAATCAGAATTTAAATGAGTCTAAACTTTATTCCTTTTTAAAACATGTTCAGATATAAAGAAGTCCTTTGGAAATAAGATAAGTTCAATCAAAACAATTTGGATTTCTATTAGTGGAATATAGGAAATATTTATCATCGGGTATGTTCTGGTAATGTACTAGAATGAGAGTTAGGTGTGTTCACTTTCAGGTATAAAAAGGGAATGCATAAGTATATGATCAAATTCAGGTTATAGAATCATAGGTCATTAGGTTTCAATTCATGGATATGAACAGTGTATAAAGGTTTAAGGATAAAGAACTAAACAAAGGTTTAAGGATAATGAACTAAACAAAGCATGGTATATAGTTCAACATGGTATATATGAACAAAGATAAGGGTTATCAATGAACAATAAGTGTTTTCAGAATTAAAGGTATATCAAGGCAAGGTAACAATTCATATATGCCAAAATGAAACAATGGAATCGAAATACGAAAGCAAGTTTGTATTACTTGCCTTAAGTAGCTAAAAGGGGTAATGAACAATCACTGATTCTCCACCTTAGTCTTTCCTTTATCTATAAGTCCCACTTCCTTGAACTTTCTAAGTTCCTCTTCCTTGGACTCTACAAAAGAATATATTCTATCTTAGTATGCCCTTTCTCAAATGCCAATCCTTTATTCTAAACTACCCAACGCATCCTAAGCGCGTATACACATAATAGTTATACCATAACACAATTATAATCATGTAATAGGCAATCCACCATATAATCTCACATCGTCATTTAAATACACATAACATGCTCCTTATACATATATATATATGATAATATATCTTTCAAATCATACCACACTTGGTATTCCTTAAATCAATTTGATTATGCCAACCATATCCTTAACACGTTTACAACAATGTTTTCATCTCAACAAGCAGAAAAATCTGCTGCGCATACTTTACTAAAACATTTTTCATAAATCCAAAAATAATCAAACAATTACCAAATTTGTCAGGCTACTTCCGGATTACTAACTCAACTTAGCATAAAAGTTTCAACTTCAAAACACTTTATTTAGATTAAAAACGAACTGTATAAACTAGGTACTGAAGCACAGAAAAATCCCTGCTGCGCAACTTTTAGTAAAACAAGCATAACTTTTTATTCGTTAACTCTATTGATACAAGGTTAGCGCGTGCACAAACTAGATTCAATTTAGAACAGTGACATCCTAAGCTCTCTGTCTAAAACAGGAAGCAACATTATGCAAACAATCAAAACAGAACAGGGCAGACAGTTTTCTGGAAAATTCAGCATGATGTATGTCTATACAAAACCATTCCACCATTATAATCTTTACCATAAATAACCATCCAATATCAAAACTAGAACTCATGTTCTCAAGAAATTACCCAAAACTTATACATGCAATTAGCAAATACCAACACTAATAAACCAACAATCCAAATACTTGGAACTTCACTAAAATTCCCAAATCAAAACCTTTAACCATCAAAATTTCCGAACTATCTAACTTAACACAATTAATTTAACATGCAAGCACCGTAAAATCGAGATTAACAATCAAACCTCAACACCAACAATTTCAAACTAATTTTACAAAAGGGGAAAAATCGAAAATATATACATGCACTTCGGTTTTTCAACATGCAATTCATAACTCCACTAAATACTTGTATTAACACAATAATCGGACTCAAAAGCATCATCATCGTCCCCGTCGACTCGCCGGAGCTCATTGCCGACGGCGGCATGATTTGGAGGTGCCCGGAAAAATCGGGTTTCCTTCAACAAACCTCACCAATACAAATCAAACAATCTCCTTATCACGGAATCATCACAAAACAAAGGTTCGGGATTGAATCAAACATCAAAATCGCCAAAATCCTTTGCATGCAAAACCGATACACACACATATACACACGGCCATACACTCACACACATACACGATTATATATATACATATAATCATCAATATAATTGAGAGAATGAGAGAGAATGAGGGAGAGAGATTTTTACAGAAGAAAATCGAGAGAGAGAGATTTTTGCCGAGAGAGAAAAGTCGAGAGAAAGAGAGAAGAGAAGAAAGAGTTGAACGGCAAAGTGGAGAAAGGGGAAAATGGGTGCAGGGTTTTATAAGCCCAGGGGTAGAATGGTAATTTGCTAATTAAAAATCTGATTTCTAATAAACAAAACCAACATAATTACCCTTTCTAAAATTCGAAATAAAATGAAGATAATATCTAAAAATCACAATTTTATTTTTAAAACAAAGAATACGAATTTACAAGCTCCCTCATATTTTTAAAATATTTTTATGATCAAAATTGAATTAAATATGAATTTTCAAAGTTTTGATCACATAATGACATTTAACTCATAAAATCGGTTTTAAATGCTTAAAGCCAAAATTAAATTCCTCCATTAATTTTAGAAACTACTAGAATATAAACTAAAGGTTGTGAAAAAGATTTCACAATAAAAAGAGTCTCCGTTGATTTTATAAAATTCCCGGAAGGTCAAAAAGAACTAATTTTTAATAAGAAATTCATATAAAATGCAATTAAAAGCATACACATATATTTTAATCCATACCATTCACCAAGTAAACATCTATTTATCACATTTTCAAATATCCACCTTTCACACAATATTCACATATCATAGATCTCAAATATTATTTAAATATTAATACTGTACAAGCGTTTTTCTGAGTCGTTATATCTCTTGGCAGAAAGAAATATGCTCTTGTCATTGTTGATGAGTACACTAGGTACACTTAGGTGTATTTCTTAGCAAAGAAGGATGAAACTGCTTTAACTCTGATGGATCATGTAAAGCTACTGGACAAAAGATCACAGTATAAAGTGAAAATTATTAGGAGTGATAATGGTACTGAATTCAGAAATGCAATAATGGAAGAATTTTGCAAAGAAAGAGGAGTGAAGCAAGAATTTTCCGCACCAGGGACTCCACAGTAAAATGGTGTAGTTGAAAGAAAGAACAGAACCTTAATCGAAGCTGCCAGAACAATGCTTGAAGAAGCAAAATTGCCAACTTATTTCTGGGCAGAAGCTGTTCAAACTGCTTGTTTTACTCAAAATGCAACACTGATCAACAGGCATGGGAAAACATCATATGAGATGGTGAAAGAAAAGAAGCCAAATTTGAAATATTTTCATATTTTTGGATGCAAATGCTTTGTGCTGAAAACTCATCCTGAACAGTTGACCAAGTTTGACCTAAAAGCTGATGAAGGAATTTTTGTTGGATACCCGCTGTCAACTAAAGCATTCAGAGTCTTCAATATGAGAACTAAAGTGATCATGGAATCAATACATGTGTCATTTGATGACAAGAAGATAACTGGAATAGAAGATGAAGAATATCATGATCAACTTCGCTTTGAAAATGTAGATCTAAACTCTGATGACGTACACTCTGATGAAGCAAATCCAAAAAACTCTGATGAAGCATTCTCTGAACCTCTACTGATAAACACTGAGGAAGTTTCTCTGACAGAACAAAATAGAGAACCAGTTGAGGGGGAGCGTGAAGATACTTCAACAACATCTCAAAATGATGACTCAAATTCTGAAAATAAGTCAGCTGAAGAATCTATCATAAACTTTGAGTCAAACACTGAAAATCCAAACTCTGAGCAGTTCAATTCAGGGGGAGCCTCAGAGAATGCAAATGGTCAAGAAGAAGATCAGGAAAGCATGGATCAAGGGGGAGGATCTAATGAAAACAGAAGCCAATTACCTACAGCAAGAAGGTGGACACAAGCTCACACACCTGACTTGATAATTGGAGATCCAGAAGCTAGTGTGAGAACTAGAAGTGCTACAACTAATGAATGTCTGTTTCATGCATTCTTGTCTCAAACTGAGCCCAAGAAGGTGGAAGAAGCTCTTCAAGATGCAAACTGGATAACAGCTATGCAGGAAGAGTTAAATGAATTTGAAAGGAATGAAGTATGGACTCTTGTACCAAGACCTAAAAACAGATCTATTGTTGGTACAAAGTGGGTTTTCAGAAACAAAACAGACAGTGATGGAGTGATTACAAGGGATAAAGCTAGACTTGTGGGTAAAGGCTATTCACAGCAGGAAGGAATTGACTATGATGAAACCTTTGCTCCGGTTACAAGATTGGAGGCCATAAGGATTTTTCTAGCATATGCTGCTCACAAGAAGTTTAAAGTCTTTCAGATGGATGTAAAAAGTGTTTTTCTCAATGGGAAACTTGAAGAAGAAGTCTTTGTTGAACAACCACCTGGATTTGTGGATCCCAAACATCCAGATTATGTCTACAAGCTTGACAAAGCTCTTTATGGACTAAAGCAAGCACCTAGAGCATGGTATGAAACTCTGGCTCAATTTCTTTTAGAAAGTGGGTTCACTAGAGGTACAATTGATAAAACCTTGTTCTATTTCAATACTGGTAATGATCTGCTGTTAGTTCAAATCTATGTGGATGACATAATTTTTGGGTCTACTAATGACAAACTCTGTAAGAAGTTTGCAAAGCTTATGCAGTCAAGATACCAAATGAGCATGATGGGAGAGCTTAGTTATTTTCTAGGCTTACAAGTAAAGCAAACAAATGATGGGATTTTTATCAATCAAGTAAAATATACCAGAAATCTTCTCAAGAAATTTGGTATGCTTGATAGTTCATCTGCAATAACTCCTATGGCTACTGCAACAAAGCTAGACAAAGACATAGGAGCCTCAGTGGATATGACAAACTACAGAGTGATGATAGGGTCTCTTCTTTATCTTACTGCAAGTAGACCTGACATCATGTATGCAACATGTCTTTGTGCAAGATTTCAAGCAGATCCCAGAGAGTCTCATCTAACAGCTGTGAATAGAATTTTCAAATATCTCAAAGGAACCATAACTCTTGGTTTGTGGTATCCTAGAGAATCAGAGTTTAAATTAATTGGTTACTCTGATGCAGATTTTGCAGGCTGTAAGATTGATAGAAAGAGCACAAGTGGAAGCTGTCAATTTTTAGGTGACAAATTAGTTTCTTGGTACAGCAAGAAACAAAAGTCGATTTCCACATCCACAGCAGAAGCAGAGTATATTGCTGCTGGTAGCTGTTGTGCACAGATTTTGTGGATGAAGAATCAATTGCTGGATTATGGATTAAGGTACTCTAAAATACCTATTTTCTGTGATAATCAGAGTGCTATTGCTATGACAGGTAATCCAGTACAGCATTCCATGACCAAGCACATCAGCATAAGGTATCATTTTATCAGGGAACATGTGGAGGAAGGAGATATTGAGCTTCATTTTGTGTCTACAGAACAACAGCTTGCAGATATCTTCACCAAGCCTTTGAGTGAAGCTACTTTTACAAGACTGGTAAATGAACTTGGAATGATCTCTAGTTTTGACTAGAGATATTGGTGAGACTCAAAATTTCTCATTCTGTGATTTGTTGCTCATGATTCTTTGCATATGTTAACTGTCATTCATACCAGTTTGTAAAAATAAAAATAAAAATAAATTCTGAAGTCATACTCTGTCATAATGTTAAACTCTGTCAGTCATACTCTGTCAGTTAAAATCTGATGTTAAACTCTGATTGTGATTTTGTCTGAAACATATGACCGATGAAGAAAATTGTATGAAGCATGATTCTCAGTAAGTAATCATGAATCCTTCTGAGTGATATAAATTCTGATCTCAAATGTGTGCAGAAATTTTACACAGCATGATACTGTCTCTATATTTATAGCATCTCTTAGTTTATTGATCCTATACACTGAGTCGGTATTAGCTGTTTGCACTTTCTCTCATAAATTAATTGTATTAACTGATGAAAGTCTAAACTCTAGTAATTAGTTTCTCATATTTCACCCTCAAATCAAAAGATGCTAAATTTTTTTATTTTTGGTGACTAGTGCCAACCACTGATTACTGGAAAAATAATAATAAAAAAAAAATCGAAGGGGGTGCAAATAATAAATTTATACGTACAGAGTTTAGACAATATCATTTTTTTAAATGAGAGTTTGGGCAACCAGTTTTTACTGATTGATTTTGTGGATTTTATGCACTTTGAGATGATCTAAATATTTATATTCAGTAAACTCTGCTATTCACACACAATTTCTCACAACTGTGCACTTAGAGAAAAGAGATTATTAATGAAGGAGGAGAATTGATAAAAACTGATGAACTGTGTACTCTACGCCGAGGTAATTTAATTTTAATCTCTGATGATTAAAATAAATTTCTTTGTTTCAGACATATTATGATTTTGAGAAAAGACATTTGTTTTGAAAATTCAAAAGAGCATGATTAGACAGTTGTTCAAAAATGTATTAAACAGAGGAGAGAGGTTGAGTGTCTAGGAAAGTGTAATAGGCGGTAATTATTGCTCTTTTTACTGCGCATGCGCATTGGAAACTACCATTTACTGCTGTCAGTCATTGTATATGTGCCACGTGCCCCACTCACACGATTCACGGAGTAAGACAGTTGTGTGTATTGATTAAAAACTGTTCAGTTTTTAATTCTTTCTTTTTGTATTAATATACAATACACATATTTGTTTAAACTTTTCACAACTTACTCAAATACACACACATACACATTTTCACAAACACTTTTACTGCAAACCCTCTCGAACTTTCTCTAAGCCATTCTCTGTTTATTTCTTATTCGTACTAATGGCGTCTACTGCTTTTGTATCTTCTGGGCTTGAATTTGTTCCGAATAATTATGTTGTTCCTTTGAATAATGCGAACGCACCGGAGGCGTTTCATTTGCTGCAAAATTTTCTTACCCAATCTCCTATCGGGCGTGCTCTTGTAGAACCAGAGAAGCTTTCTGTGCTTCAGATCAAAAGCTTCTGGGAAACTGGTGTCTATGATGATGGTGGTGATTCTGGAACACCATCCATTGTTTTTGAGTTTCAGGAAACAGAGTATGTTATTACTCCTGGTACTGTTCGTGCTGCGATGGGCTTTGGTGAACATAATGCTTACACCATTGCTGTTGGTGATGCTGATTTGCTAAGGATGATGAGGGAAATTGGTTATGGTGGATCTTTGACTAAGATAGGTCAGTTGAAGCGACCATTCTTGAGGAAAGAGTGGAGTTTTTTCTTCGACTGCATAACTAGAACGTTCGGGAAGAAGTGCACAAACTGGGATGGCATACCTACTGATAGTCTACAAATTGGGTATTCTCTTCTTTATGGTACTCATTTTGATTTTGGTAGACTAGTTCTTATGAATTTGGGTGAAAAGATGACTGAGAATAGAGGAGTAATTTACTTTGCTAGATTTTGTCAGCTTTTATTTTCTGCCTGTGTTAGTGGGGTAGAAATTATTGATGCAGATGTGATTCCATGTTTTAAATTGCACAAACGTATATTCTCTGATCTTATAAACAAGGATGTAAAGAAGGGTAATGTAGGTGATCTTTTACTGCCTACATTAGTGCAACAGTTTTTGGATGATTCTATCCAAGTAGAACAACAACAAGAACCAGTAAATATTGAAGTTTCTTCAACTCAACCAATTCGTACTGGTGGTAGAATCAAACACAGGGCTTTCAAACCTGCAAAGATTGTTAAGCCAGCTACTGAAGTTGGAGTATCAAAATCTTATGTGCCACAGTCTGTTGGTACATCTAAGAAGAGTAGAGCAAAGAGACCAAGGTCTGATGATTATGTAGGAGATTCTGAAACTTTACATCATAGAAGAAGAAGACTGGTAGCTGACTATCTGTTTGATGAGTTAGATGAAGCTGTTCCTGAAGCTGAAATGAATGTAAATCCTGATGTTGTAATTCAGGATGCTGTTGTAGATGTTGAAGCTACTGTGCCCACAGAGGACAGAGCAAATGTTGATGCCCATTTTGAAGCTGATAATGAAGCTGCAAATGCTGATCATTTTGTTGATCCTTTGGACATAGATATTGAAGCACATCCTGCAATCAGTGTTTGTGACACTGAGGATGTGGCAGCTGATCAAGCCACTCTGATAATTGAAGAGTCTGTGGCAACTCATACAGAGATTCTCTCGGTCACCAATCAAGTTCTTGAAGTTGGTGATGAAGTTGATCAGGAAGCAAAATCTGTCTCTTCTGAGAAGATTGTTGAAAATGCTGAGAAGAAGATTGTTGTAGAAGAAGCTGTTCTAGCAGAAGAAGAAATTGCTGAGAAGAATGAAGCTGTAGCAGAGAAAGTTCTTAATGAAGCTGCACAGTCCAATGTTGAAGTTACTGCAGAGAATGTAGTTGAAGAAGTTGCAGAGCCCTTAGTAGAAAATGTTGTTGAAGACAGGGTTGATTCTGATAGTCATGATCACACTTCTGTAAATTCTGATCATGCAGACTCTGATGAATCCATACCTTTTCTAAGGGATCCTACTGCTGAGACTGTTAAGGAAAATCAAAATGCCACTGAAGCTCATTATAGAGACATGTACTATGCAAACTGGTCAGGGGTAGATTGTATTTTCTCTAAGCAAAGGACTGCTGATTTTGTTGATAAGTCTGCAAAAGAGATTTCAAATCCTGAGTTGTTGACACATCTGAAGGCTACAATTGTTCAAGTCAAATCTTTGCATAATCGATTTGATGAGACTTATAAAGATGTCATAGGCCTGCGAAATGATATAGTTACTAAGGAACTGGCTTTGAAGACTGATAGAGCTAAATATTCCTCTATGATCAAGGATCAAGTGGAAATCAAGCAGAGGCTAAGCAAAGTTGAGAGCAATCAAGATGAAATGTCTACAAAGATTGATTCTATTGCTGCATCTTTGGAATTGCTGACATCAGTGCTTATTCCTGATGATGTCAAAAAGGGGGAGAGAGTTCCTAAAGACAAATGCAAAAGGGCTCCAACTCTGAGACGGAGGGATGATGCAACTGATGGTGGAAGCAAGGATTCAGAGTTTAGGTCAAAGAATTCTCAAGAGCAAGGGAGACTTAGGTCAAACTCTGCTAAGCTAACAAACTCTGAAAGAGTAAATTCTGGTGTTCAATCTTCTTGAAGACTTAAAAATCTAGCTATTTCAGCTAATCCAATTACTGATGAAGAGATTGCTGCTAAACTCTTTTTGGAAGAACATGGTGGTGAAGCCACAGTTGAAGACATTGATGCTGAATTGCATATTCTTGCTGAAGAGCATAAAAAGAAAGTTGAAGCTGGAACTTACAAGCAAAAAGCTGCCAAGGCTCCCAGGAGAAAGGAAAAAGGAATTATTATTAAAGAGAATGTGAACTCTCAACAGAGTTTACAATACTCAAGGAGGCCTGCTGGAGCAAACACTGACAAAGGAAAAGGCAAATTGATTGAAGAGCCTGAGTTATCAAAGAAAGCTTATTCAACCTCTGACATGGCTCATGTTGAATCAAGATCTAATAAATCAACCACTGACGTTGCTCAAGTTGATGATTTTGTTAAAGTTGTGACAACCTCTGACACTGCTCAAGTTGTACAAACTCAATTAATATCTTCACAACTCCAAGGTACTTTTCGAAGATCATCTAAAGATGAAACTCTGAATTCAGGAAATGTGAACATTTTACAAAGCAGAACTGTAATGGGAAAAGAATCTTATGATAGATCTGGCTTGGGTTCACATAGAGAGAAAAGAGTGAATAACAGTCCTTTAGATCATACATCACTGGCAGAACCTGGTGTTGGGGTAACTCAAGAGAGCCTTGACAAGTTAGAGTCTGTTCAGATGATCTATCACAGAGGAATCAAAAAGGAGTTTCTGTTATATTTTATGGCTGATGGAAGAGTTTATAGAGTTGGAGAAGCTGATATTCATCTAAAACTATGGGAAGAGCTGGAGTATGTTTTATATCTGCTAAGAGTGAAAAATCAAAGTACTCACAATGCTGCTCAAGGTTTAAGAGAGAGAATGATGAAGTCTAAAGTCTTGTGTGGAGCCAGAATTTCAAGTGCTTATGTTCCTAAGTACAGAGATGCTCATGGAAAGCTTGTAGAGATGAAAAGGAACAGTGCTAAATTCAATACATCACTTGGAATTAAAGTGTTGGAATTTAACTTGGAGTCAGACAAGTCTTATTTTATCAGGCTAGGGAATGAGATGAGGAGGAATAGCATCTATTCTCTGAGAGCTGCTATCTACCAGACTGGAGAGAGTGATCCAGAATTAAAGGAATTGAAGAAAATCATGGTAGATGAGCTAGAAAAGGCTGAAAGAAGACTACTCATTGATTATCTCAGAACGGTGCCTGACATTGAAGAAATAAAGTAAAGGCTGACTGTAAGTTTTTAAAGTTTTCTGTTCTAAGTAAAAGTTAAACTCTGTTATGTTATAAACACTGCATTTGTTGTATGTTTTGACATCATCAATTATCTTTTAACTTGTACATTTTTGTTATGCACAAGTTGGGGGAGATTGTTAGATATAATTGCTGATGATTATTTACCAGTGTTTAAGCAACAGGTACTCATCAGAGTTTATGCTAGAAGCCAGTCAGAGTTTGATAAAGTCTGACGGGATGAGAGTTTATTTAGCTGTCGGTGCTGACATTGAAGATTCTAGAAGCAATATATCTTGAAGATGGAAAGAAGCAAGATATATTGAGATAGCTAAAGAAACGGGACAGAAGACAGAAGCAATCCTAAATTGATATAAATTGTATAGCTAATTTATAGGAATATCAATTAGAGATTGATTATGTAACTGTGTATTATATAAACACAGATAGGTTAACCCTAAAAGTTATGCGAATACTGAATACATTATTCTTGTAACCTAGCAGCTCTCTGTGATATTTTACATCACTGAGAGAAGAGTTATTTAATATAATTCAGTTTATTGTTCATAAACAGTGTTCTTTATTGTTATTCTCATACATATATTGATTATATATTGTGTATTCGGCCTAACAGTATATGAACATAAATCAGGTTTATCAATGAACATGATGTATTTTAGAATTAAAGGTATATAAACAAGATAACAATTTATATCTGTCAAAATGAAAGAATGGAATCGAAATACGAAAGCAAGTTAGTATTACTTGCCTTAATAGCAAAAAGGGTAATGAGAAATCACCGGTTCTCCACCTTGGTCTTTCCTTTATTTATAGGCTCTACTTCTTTGGATTCTTAAGTAGCTTTTAGAACAAACTGTACTCACTGAATTTCTGCCTTCGCCTTGCCTTTATTTCTATGTTCCACGTCTCGCAACTCTACAAAAGAGTATATACTATTTTAGAATGATCCTCTCAAAATTCTAATCCTTATTCTAAACTACCCCACGTTCCCTAAACGCGTAAACACATAATATTTATATCACTTATAATCTCTTATCCATATGATAAGCACAAAACTCACATAAGCGCACATTGCCATTCAAGTTCACATAATATACTCCTTTAATACATATGTATATAATCTAACTTTAAAATCATACCACACTTGGTTATCCCTTTAAATCAACTTGACCAATGCTAACCATATCCTTAACACCTTTACAAACAATGTTTTCATCTCAAAAAGCTGAAAAATCTTCTGCGCATACTTTACTAAAACATTTTTCATAAATCCAAACTTAATCAAACAAATACCACATTTGACAGGATACTTACTGAATACTAATCAAACTTATCATAAAAGTTTCAACTTCAGAACAATTCATTTAGATTAAAAACGAACTGGTTAAATTAGGTACTGAAGCACAGAAAATTCCTGCTGCGCAACTTTACTAAAACATTTTTCAGAAATCCAAAAATAATCAAACAAATACCACATTTGACAGACTACTTCCTGATTACTACTAAAACTCAGAATAAAAATTGCAACTTCATAACAGTTTATTTATACTAAAAACGAACACGTTAAAGTATGAACTGAAGCACAGAAAAATCCCTGCTGTGCAACTTTTAGTAAAACATGCATAACTCTTTACTCGCTAACTCTATCGATACAAGGTTTGAACCTGAGCAAACTAGACTCCAACTAGAAAATGTTTCTCTTAGACTTACTGTCTAAACAGGTAGCAAAAAATTGCAATTAACCAAAACAGAACAGACAGTTTCTGGGCATCTCAGCATTCTGCACATAAACCTTTAATCACTAACATTCTTATTGCATAACCTATGATACAACTAATCAACCATTCTCAACTACTTAGGCTTCCACAACACTCACAAATCAGAACTTTAAGAAGAAGTACTCAATTTATACATTAAAATCAATTAGCATCAACAATCACAAACACTACACTTCTAATCCGACAAAAACCCCAAATCAAAACCTTCAACTTAAAATCAAATATCAAACATATATAATCCAAAATTCTCTAAACTTAACACAATAATTAACATGCAATCACTATAACATGAAATTATCAATTAATCATCAACACCAATACTTCAAACCAATTTTTATAAAAGGGGAAAATTGAAAATACACACATGCATTTCAATTCCTCAACATGCAATCAAAATTACATTTAAATATAACTATCAATATGGAAATTTGGAATCAAGAACACCATCATCATCCCCGTCGGCTCGCCGGAGCTCATTACCGACGGCGACATGGTTCAGAGGTGCCCGGAATTCGGGTTTCCTTCAACAAACCTCACCAATTAGCAATTTAAAACAAGCAAATAATCACGGAATCATCACAAAGCAATATTTCGGTAATGAATTAAGATCAAATCACCAAAACCCCTTGCATGAAAAACTGATACACACACATATACACACGGCCACACACACATACATGTATACATGGTCATATATATATATATATATATATATATATCAATCGATTATAGGGAGAGAAAAGAGAAGAGATGAAGATTTTTACTGAAAAGAAGAATGGCCGAGAGAGAAAATCAGAGAAGAGAGAGTCGAGCAAAGTAAATGGGGAAGAAGAACTGGTGACAAGGGTTTTATAACCCCAAGGGCAGTTTGGTAAATTCATAATTCAAAAATCTGATTTTTAATAAAAGAAAACCAATAAATTGCATTTCTAAAATCCGAAATAAAATGAAAATAATACCTAAAATCAAAATTTTATTTTTTAAAACAGAGAATACGAATTTACAAGCTCACCCATATTTTTAAAATATTTTTATGATCAAAATTGAATTAAATATGAATTTTCAAAGTTTAAATCACATAAATGACATTTAACTCATAAAATCAGTTTTAAATCCTTAAGGCCAAAAATAAATTCCTCCATTAATTTTAGAAAATAATAGAATATAAAAGAAAGGTTGTGAAAAAGATTTCACAATAAAATGAATCTCTGATGATTTTATAAAATTCCCGGAAGGTAAAAAAGAATTGATTTTTAAAAAGAAATTCATATAAAATGCAATTAAAAACATACACATAGATTTTTATCCATACCATTCACCAAGTAAACATCTAATCATCACATTTTCTAATATTCACCTTTCACACAATATTCACATATTATAGATCTCAAATATTATTAAATATTAATATTATACAAGCGTTTTTCTGAGTCGTTATAACGGTTGAGTGAAAGTGGAGGAAATGTTTTTCTTATCCTTTGTTGAAAGAAAAGGCCAAATGGTGTTCTTCAAGAATGCTTCTTCTTTTGTTTTCTTTTCCTTTCTTTTCTTTTGTCTAATTACACTTAATTACTTTGTGATTTAATTTGTGTGGCCATTTGACATGTCTCATTTGAATTTGTGGTTGTGGTGAAAGTGGTGACAAGGTGGTGATTCATCACCTTGTCATCACTTGGTCATGCATATGTCACTCCTCTGCATCATGATTATGTCATCATTTGTATCCTCAATCCTCTTATATATTTCACTTGACGATCTTATATAATACTCCTCCTTTGGTTAGGGTTTAATCCATAATTTGTTACGCTTTTGTTTCGCGATAGTTTCTGGTGATTTTAAAAACGTTTTTCTGTACCAATGCTAGGGGATACTTCCTTGATCTTTCCATTTCCTTGGTTTAATATATGGTCTTAGATTTCTCACCTTGGTTTAAGATATGATTATGGATTTCTCATTCCACATACTTTCTCAAAACGATCAAATCAATACATCCTCGATTGTCCGATGAATAGTGATTTAAAATTCGAATGGGAATCTCCTGATTCTGATGGCGTTTGCATTCACTTATTCTCCTTATACATCAATAATATAACTTCGAAACATTCATTCCATGTCATCCACATAGTGTGGTCTGAAAAACTTTTCATCAGCAAATTTACTATTCATCAGTGGCAAAGTTACTATTCATCAGGGTTTCAATTATTACAAAATTTTGGGATATTACAGTCTCCCCTACTTAAAAGGATTCCGTCCCGGAATCAGATCAAAATAGATGAGGGTACTTTTCTAGCATTGCGCTTTCTAGTTCCCAAGTGGATTCTTCAACATTATGATTTCTCCACAAAACTCTTACCAGCTTTATAACCTTATTCCTTAGCACTTGATCCTTGCGGTCAATGATTTCCACCGGTTGCTCTATATATGACAGGTCTGGTTGTATATCTACTTGTTCGTATTCTACCACGTGTCTGGCATCCAGATTGTACTTCCTTAACATGGACACATGGAATACGTTTTGAACTTGTTGCAGGTTTGGGGGCAAGGCTAGCTCGTAAGCTACTTCCCTGATGTGTCTCAAGATCTCGAACGGTCCAATATATCTGGGGCTCAATTTCCCTTTCTTTCCGAATCTCATCAATCCCTTCCACGGGGATACTTTCAACAGCACAAGATCTCCCACTTCATATTCCTTGTCCTTTCGGGCCAAGTCTGCATATTTCTTCTGTCTGTCTTGGGCTGCTACCAGCCGTCCTCTGATAAGGTCTATTGCATCCTTAGTCTGTTGGACCATTTCGGGTCCGAGCATTCTTCGCTCTCCAACTTCATCCCAGTACAAGGGGGATCGACATCTTCTTCCATACAAGGCCTCATACGGGGGCATCCCGATACTTGCATGAAAACTGTTATTGTAGGAGAACTCAATCAGGGGTAAGTGATCATCCTAATTTCCTTTGAAATCTATGACACAAACTCTCAACATATCCTCTAATGTTTGGATAGTCCTCTCACTTTGCCCATCCGTCTGGGGATGGTAAGCGGTACTCATGTTTAGCTTGGTTCCTACACATTATTGAAAGCTTCTCCAGAATCTGGAGTTAAATCTAGGATCTCGGTCTGACACAATGGCGACTGGAACTCCATGTCGCGCCACAATTTCCTTCATGTAAATATCCACTAGCCTATCGATAGTGTACCTTTCATTGATCGAAAGAAAGTGGGCTGACTTCGTCAACCGGTCTACGATTACTCAGATGGCGTCGTGATTAGCTTTGGTTCGTGGCAATCCTACTACGAAGTCCATGGCTATTTGTTCCCATTTCCATTCTGGAATCTCTAGGGGTCGTAAGAGTCCACCGGGTCTTTGGTGTTCTGCCTTTACTCTTTGGCAGGTCAAGCATTTGCTTACCCACTCTGTTACGTCCTTTTTCATGTTAGGCCACCAATAATATTCCTTTAGATCCCTATACATCTTGGTACTTCCTGGGTGAATTGAATATCTTGAGCTATGACTCTCATGTAGAATCTCATCTTTTAATTCTTGATCATTAGGAATCCAAATCCGGTAAGTATACCTCATAACTCCCTTATCATCTCTTTCAGTCCTTAATTCCTCTCCCGTCATTAGCTCTTTCCCTTCGCTCATCATGCGCTCTTGACTTAATTTGATCTTTTGTAGCAATTCTGATTGTAGTGCGATTTCAAATAGTTTCTCCGTGCCATCTCCGGTTATTTTAACCTCAATCTCCATCTTTTCAAACTCTTGGATTAACTTCTCTGAGGAGGTTATCATTTTGAGTCTCTCTTTTCTGCTAAGGGCATCGGCCACCACATTGGCCTTCCCTGGGTGGTAAAGGATCTTGCAATCATAATCTTTGATTAATTCTAACCATCTCCTTTGTCTCATATTGAGCTCTTTCTGAGTGAAAATGTATTTAAGGGTCTTATGGTCTGTGTAGATCTCGCACTTTTCTCCATATAAGTAATGCCTCCATATCTTTAAGGCGAAAACTATTGCTGCTAGCTCCAAATCATGGGTAGGGTATCTACTCTCATATTCTTTTAACTGCCTAGAAGCATATGCAATCACCCTTTCGTGTTGCATAAGCACACATCCTAACCCTTTGTGTGATGCGTCACTATAGATCACAAAATTCCCCTTTCCGTCTGGAAGTGCCAGTACAGGGGCAGTAACTAGCCTCCTTTTCAATTCCTGAAAACTCTTCTCGCATTTCTCAGTCCACTCAAACTTCTCAGTCTTTCGGGTCAGTCGGGTCAGTGGGGCTGCTATCTTAGCAAAATCTTGCACAAATCTCCGATAATACCCGGCTAAGCCTACAAAACTTCTCACCTCAGTCGGGGTGGTTGGTCTGTCCCAATTTGAAACGGCTTCTATCTTAGCAGGGTCTACTAGTACTCCCTCACTGCTGACCACATGACCTAGAAACTGTACTTCTCTCAGCCAAAACTCACACTTGGAGAACTTGGCATATAACCTTTCTTTCCTCAACGTCTCTAACACTATTCTCAAGTGTTCTGCGTGTTCTTACTTCGTCTTGGAGTAGACTAAAATATCATCAATGAAAACTATGACGCATTTGTCCAAATATTGCTTGAAGACTCTATTCATTAGGTCCATGAAAGCTGCTGGGGCATTCGTCAGCCCAAATGACATTACCAAAAACTCATAGTGCCCATACCTAGTGCGGAATGTAGTCTTGGGTATATCCTCAGGTTTTATCTTTAACTGGTGATATCCAGTCCTCAGGTCAATCTTGGAGAAGTAAACCACATCTTTCAACTGGTCAAACAGATCATCAATCCTTGGTAAAGGATATCGGTTCTTAATGGTCAACTTGTTTAGTTCTCGATAGTCTATGCACAATCTTAAAATACCATCCTTCTTTTTCACAAACAGCACTGGTGCACCCCATGGTGACACACTGGGTCTTATCATACCCTTATCCAGCAATTCCGGCAATTGAATAGCTAACTCTTTCATTTCTACTGGAGCTAACCGGTACGGGGCCTTCGAAACTGGCGCCGTCCCTGGAGCTAATTCTATAGCGAATTCTATCTCCCTATCGGGTGGTAGTCCCAGAAGGTCTTCTGGAAATACGTCTTCAAATTCATTAACAATTGGAATATTTCATAACTTAGGAACCTCTCTATTTGTATCTATCACATAGGCTAAGTAAGCCTCACACCCATGCCGCAACAACCTCTTGGTTTGGGCCATGGTTAAAAACTTACGGGTTTGTCGTTGTCCCTTGAACACGACCTCCCGCCATTCAGATGTTTTTATCCATATTTTCTTTCTTTCACAATCGATCTGAGTACTATTGCTCGACAACCAATCCATTCCCAGAATAACATCAAATTCCCCTAATTTAAATGGGACCAAGTCTACAAGAAACTGTTGACCTTCTATTTCTAGACTACAGTCTAGGTGTATCTTATCAACTGGAATTACTTCCTGATTTGCTATCTCTACCTCTAATACTTCCTTTGATGGTTCCGCTCTAAGTCTTAACTGACTAGAGAAATCCCTCGAAATAAAAGACTTGGTAGCTCCCGAATCAAATAAAACATTTGCATTGACGGTGTTGAGTAAAAGGGTACCTGCTATCACATTTGTGTCCCTCACGGCATCTTTCACAGTCATGTTGAAAGTTCTAGCAGTCGGGGGCTTGTTAGAGGCGGCTCCACTGATTCTTGAGCCGGCGGGGTTTTGCCATAAAGCAGTCTCTTTTCAGGTGTCCTAATTTTCCACATCGAAAACACTTCTGATCGTTCAGGGGGCATGTTCCGGGGTAGTGCCCCGTCTTCTTGCACTTGAAGTAGGTTACCGACTTTAAGGTGCACTCTCCCAGATGTTTTCTTCCACAAGTCTTGCAGTCAGGTAGTGGGGGTCGGGGTTGATTAAAATGGGACACTCCAGTCTGTCTGCCGCCCTGGCTTAGACTTTTATTATCAGTTTTCCTGAATCCAGAATTTCTTAAGGGTTGGGACCTGTTTCCTCCAAATGGTCTTGCTGGAAAACTCTTGTTCACCGAGTTTCCTCCTTGACTACCAAACTTCCTCTTTTTCTCTTCTCTTCCTTTCTGACTTTGCTCACTACCTGCTTCCACTATGGTTGCCTTTTGCACTAGCGATGCATAGTCCGTTACTTCCAACACCGCTACTCTATTCTGAATCCATTGTTTTAGCCCTTGCTGAAACCTTCTTGACCTCTTTAAGTCAGTATTGACAAAATCCGGCACAAACCTAGACAACTCAGTAAACCTGGCTTCAAATTCCGCCACAGTCATGTTATCCTGTTTTAGTTCCAAAAAATTTCTCTCCATTTGTGCTTCCATGAACATAGGGAAATACTTTTCCAGAAATAAGGTAGTAAACCTTGTCCAGGTAACAACGGTATCTGTTTCTAGGTTTCTCTTCGATTCCCACCAGTAGTTAGCCTCTCCTTTCAGGAGGTAAGTAGCAAACACGGTCTTTTGGGCTTCCTCAATACCTAGGATTTCAAAAGATTTTTCCATTTCCTTTAACCAAGCTCTTGCCTCAACAGGGTCAGCAGATCCCTGAAATTCCGGGGGCCTTAGGGACTTAAAAGCCTTAAAAGCACAATGCCCCGCAGTATTGGGGCCTGGTGGTGGTGGCGGGTGCTGGTTTAAATTCTGTCGGAGTAGGTGCATGAATTGATCCATCGGGTTTCCACCGGGGACCTCCACATTCTGAGTACTCTCATACTCTTCCTCTTCGTAGTCCTGATCATCAAACTCATTATAATCAGCATCCTCTCCACTTCCTCCATACTCACTTTCCTCACAGTTCTGTTCTTCCATTTCGTGGAAGTCTGGGTTTTCTTCCTCATCATGAAAGTTTTGCCTTTCATCTCCCTGGTTAACACTGCCCTGAGCCGCAGAATTGGCAAGGCGTGCTCGTGTTCCCATACGTCGGGGTGGCATTTTCCTGATGTTTTTAAACAAAAACTTTTATTAAAACCATTGGTTCCTTTAAAATATGTGATTGGATCAATTGAGTTCCTCGGTGAAAGTTTTGGAAATCATCATTTTTCACACCAAAACTCCTTTTATAATTTTTTTTTGGTCAAAATGGGGGTTGCACAGTTTATATGTCAAAACTAATAACTTGTAAAATAATTGAAATAGCAGGGGATATCAAATTTAAGACTGAAAGCTTTAAAGAAACAGAAATGCACGAATATATACATAAGTGACATAAAGTCACGAGATACTGAAATCAAGTTCCAACAAAAGCGAATACATCGCTGAAATACATCATCCGTACCGCAATCAAAAGCTAAATACTACCAGTCAACCAATCAACATCTGCTACGTTAGTCTGATCAGCCTATCTCTAACTCAGAAAGGATACTACTATACATCGGAACCATCCCACAAAAACTGGCACTACTAACGGCCATCTAAGTTTAGAGAACTAAGCTATCTATCACCTATCAAGTCTCCCCCTCCGAGCGGATCAGGTTCCTGACACGCGCCATAGCATCTGCCCAAATCCTCTCTGTGGCCATAGCTCGCCACTCGATACGGGAAATCTCAAGTCTCTTGAAAACAAAGAAGCACTTACGTCTAAGTTTGGGGGAAAACAAGGATTTCATGCTAGTTGTTAATAAGGCTAGGCGTCAAATGGCTAGTAGCCGCTCATGAAAATGAGTAGTCTAGGGTGGGATGAGAAAAAGCAAAGCGCACTCATTCCGAAAGAAAAAAAAAGAATTGTGTTAGTTGTTTATGCAGAATTGATCAGGGTGAGCTCTTTAATACTTGAGCAATTAAGTTCTAGGGGACTTTGTGCCTAGTGACCTAAGACTTTTCCGGTCTGGGATCCACTAACCTAACGCTCGCTACATGGGTATTATTGTATAATCCTTTTGGGGTCTCAGCCATTGCACGGTCAAATAAGCATGTGTGTCGTAATAAAGCATGAATTCCTGTCTAACTCAAGTAGATTATGAGGTGTCTTTAGTGGTTTCTTGTGTCTAGAGTTCATTCTGTTTATAAGCTTGTGGTTGTTTTGGTGAAGAATAGGATATGGTCTTGATTTAGTTTGGGAGTATATTGATGAGCATCACACACACACACGTTTCTGTGTTTGTATGGTTAGTATACGGGAATTTGGTCGAACTCTGTTTGAAAGATTGCATTCCTTGAGATGTTGGCTTGTTGATGTGGTTGTGGTTAGTCTGAGGGGATCAATTGCATTAGCATATTAGTTGCATTCATGCATTGCATTATATATATAGAGTCTGTTTATGCTTGAGGACAAGCATCGATTTAAGTTTGGGGGTGTGATAAGTGGATTTCATATCTACTTGGAACGCTCTAAATCGGCTTAAATTGATTGTTTGTACTCAAGTACGTTGTGTTTTTAATGTGTTTTGTGTTAGATCGTGCAGAGTTGCATTGTTGGCAGAGTCTTGGAGCTAATTTGATTATGAGGTGGCGAATTGAGCTTTATTGTGGAAGGCGATGAGTTTCGGGACTTGAGAGCGCGATGAAAACTCAAGAATATGAGTTTTGGAGATTTTCTGACAGAATCCAAGCGCGCCCACGCCTGGATGAAGCGCCCCCGCGCCTGAAAGTACTATTTGAGCGCGCCCGCGCCCTATACTAGCGCGCCCGCGCTTGAAAGATGCTGAAGAAAGTCAATTTTAATTCTGATATGGAAACCAGTAGAGACCATTCAACCCTGAGACCTATATAAACCATTGGTGGACGATTTCAGAGATATATCTTGACATACATTCATACAAATCCATCCACCGGTGAGGAGAACAAGAAGACGGCTGATTACGAAGATCTACTTTTCAATTTATCTTTGTATTCTTCTAATTAGGCGATACTTTGGATTCTCGTTTGTTTCTTCATAAATCCTAGTACTTTTATTCAGTATTCCAGACAGATTTATTATCATGTTTTCATCAGAACCCACGATGATGAACGGTTCGATTATGAACTAATCGTTGTCGTGGGATTCTAACGGATTTATGTTAGATCAGAATTCAATGATCGTCAGAAGCTAGACTCAACTGATCAGGATTGCTGACGTCATCAGTATTGCATGGTCATCAGTATTTGATCAAGCGTCAGTATCTTATTGATCATCAGGATTCCTACTCAGACTATGATCAGGATTGATCATCAGAACTTGAAGCTGATCAGGATTCCTACTTCGAGTTATATTTGGAGTCTAGATAAACATGGAAGTTTATTCTATTTGTTCCTGGTTTGTAGAATGTAGCTATCGATTAAGGATAGGTTTCTATCTTTGTTATTGATTAGGACTTATCTTGTTATTGATAGAGAAGCTGTGTGCACTATATAAACACAGTCTTGGTTTCGATTTATGTAATTCATTCGAGAGAGAACATAATCGAAAAGAAGCTCTTAAGAACAGAATTTCTTGAGAGAGTTTTTGTAAGCTAGCAGCTCTTAAGAACATCAGAATTTCTTAAGAGAGTTTGTAACAGTTTTATATCAAAGTTAATAAAGCTGTTATTGTTATTGTTATTGATATTTCATATTTGTGTTATATAAAGTCGAGAATCTTATACAATTGTATTCAACCCCCTTCTACAATTGTTATTTACTGGGCAACAATTGGTATCAGAGCAAACTGATTTAATTCTGAATCAGATACGATCTAAAGATGTCGACAACCAAGTATGAAAGCATGAAGATTCCCATCTTAAAGATATCAGAATATCCTACATGGAGGGTAAAGATGCTGATGTACCTGGAGGCTATGGATCCTGACTACTTGGACAGGATTCGTGATGGACCATATATACCAACAAAGTTCGTAGAACGAACAGATACAGTACCAGAACATTATGTGGTCAAAGCTAAAGCTGAATGGACTCCAGAAGAAAAAGCTCATGTACTCAGGGAACCAAAGATAAAGAATATCTTGCATAATAGCCTTGATGCTGTCATGTCAAACAGAGTGATTGCATGCAAGTCTTCAAAAGAAATCTGGGATACTTTGGAAACTCAGTGCCAGGGATCTGCATCTGTTAAGAAAAACAGAAGGGCTCTTTTGATTCAAGAATATGAACAATTCGATGCAAGACCTGAAGAGAGCCTGACTGATCTATATGATAGATTTCTGACACTATTGAACAGCTTATCCTTAGTTGACAAAGTATATGAAACTGAAGATTCAAACACCAAATTTCTTAGAGCTTTACCTGAAGAATGGGATACTCAGACCTCAATCATTAGACACCAGTATGATCTGAACATTGTGTCTCTTGATGAGATCTATGGGATGCTAAGAACTCATGATCTTGAAGTTCAACAGAGAAAGAACAAGAAAAGCAGCAAGGCAAAGTCAATTGCTTTGAATGTAGAAGCAAAATCAAAAGGGAAAGCTATGGAGGTCTCTAGAAGGAAAGCAAGAGTAGCTGAGTCAGATCCTGACGACTCTTCATCAGATACTGATGGCAATTCTGATGCCAATACTGGTGATGAATCTTCTGATTCAGACATGGAAGAGATGGTTGCTATGATTGTCAGAAACTTCAGAAGGATGAAGTTCAGGAAGAATAGAAGACAAGGCAACTTTCAGAAAAAGATCTTCAAAGCAGACAAAGACAAGTATATCAAAAAGGACAGCAAGGGTAGCAAATTTGACAAGTCAAAGGTTAGATGCTACAAGTGTAATGGTATGGGTCACTTTGCTTCTGAATGCAACAAGACAAAGGCACTCATCACATCAAGCAAGGATTGGATGGACTCTTCCTCAGAATCTGAAACTGAGGTGGTCAACTATGCACTAATGGCCAATGCTGAAGTAATTGCTGCTCCTGATGATAAGGTACTAAATACTATCTTTGATTTTGATACTGACAATGCTTCTGAGTTAAGACGTTTTCTAAAGTCATTACATATTAGCTTTAGAAGTCAAACTGCTGAAAATACTAGAATCTTATCTGAGATGTCTGACCTTAGAAAGAGGAATGAGATATTAGAAGCTGAATTTTCTCGTATGCAAGAAGTACAAAAAGAATGTGATAATGCTAAACACATGCACTTAGAGATGACATCTAAATGTACTTCCCTTGAAAAAGAACTTGAATATGCTAATGAGAAAATCAGAACCTGGACAGACTCTGGTAGGAAATTTCATGAGATTAATACCTCTAAGAATTGGAAAGAGTGTCTAGGATATAAGTCAGATGAAGATAAGAAATTAGCAGAGAAAATTGTCATTGATGAGACAGTCAGTCCAAAGACCTATAGACATGTTATAGACTCAACCAAATCTAAGATTACTCCTGTTAATTTTGTTTTTGGTAAGGATTCCAATTCTACTTTTGAAAAGGGATCTTCTTCTACTCAAGGAATTAAAATTATAAAGTCTAAACCTGTCATGAACAAAGTCACTAAGAATGTAGGTCTATTGTCTCAGAAACAGCTTAAAGATAAAATCTGTGAGGTTACAGATAAGAAAAAGGGAGCTACTGTTAAGAGAAACAGGAATGGTAAAATTGGGATCAATAAAGAAAATGGTTATAAGTATATCCCAAATGCACCTAGAAAGAGTTGTTTTAATTGTGGTAACTCTAATCATCTTGCTATTGATTGTAAAAAGAGTAAGAAGAAAATTGCTGAAATTCCTAAGTCTGATGTTAGGAATAGATCAGTATTTTACAAACCACAGAATTCCTGTTTTCATTGTGGTAGTCTATGGCATTCTATTTATACATGTAAAGAGTATCATGATTTGTACTATAATTTTTATGATCTATTGCCTAAGTTTGAAAGTAGTACAAAGTCTGATAGAACTGAAAATGTCATAATGAAGCATGCTTTTGTTAATACTGATACTGACAAAGCAAATCCTGATGGAGTAAATCCTGTCAGGACTGCTAAAGTCAAAAAGTCTTCTGCTGTTAAATTTAATAAAATGCATGAACAAGGAATCCAACAAGTGTGGGTTCCTAAACATTCTGACTAGTGTTTTACTATTCTGATGCAGGGTAAAAGGAAAAATGTGTTAGTCATGGATAATGGATGTTCTGTGCACATGACTGGAAACAAAGCCCTGTTATCAGAATATGAGGAAAAAGCTGGCCCAACTGTGTCTTATGGAGATGGCAACATTGGACAAACCTTGGGATATGGCAATATAATCATTGGAAATGTCATCATTGAAAAAGTAGCTCTAGTGAAGGGACTAAAACACAACTTGTTGAGTATTAGTCAAATCACTGACAGAGGTTATCATGTCAATTTCTATTCCACACATTGTGAAGTAGTCAGTAAAGCAACAGGGAAGATAGCACTAACTGGCTACAGGCATGGTAACATATATGAAGCCAACATTCTCTCAGATACTGATGGCTCCCTACATGTTTCATCAGTAAAGCTTCAGCAGATGAAAGTTGGAATTGGCACAAGAAGCTTTCTCATCTCAACTTCAGCAATATCAATGAGTTGGTTAAGAAAGATTTAGTGAGAGGATTACCAAAAGTGTTATATACTCCTGATGGACTCTGTGATGCATGCCAAAAAGCAAAACAAAGAAGGACATCATTCCAGAGTAAATCAGAATCCTCTATTGAAGAACCATATCACATGCTACATCTTGATCTGTTTGGTCCAGTCAACACCATGTCCATCAGTAAGAAAAGGTACACTCTTGTAATTGTTGATGAATATTCTAGATTCACCTGGGTGTATTTTCTGCATAGAAAAGATGAAACTCCTGAAGTTCTGTTGGATCATGTGAGGATGATTGAGACAACCACAAAGTACAAAGTCAAGATTCTGAGAAGTGATAATGGTACTGAATTTAAGAATTCAAAGATGGAAGAGTTCTGCAAATACAAAGGAATCATTCAACAGTTCTCTGCTCCTGGCACACCTCAGGAAAATGGAGTAGTAGAAAGGAAGAATAGAACTCTTATTGAAGCTGGCAGAACTATGTTGGAAGAAGCTAACTTACCTACATATTTCTGGGCAGAAGCAGTCAACACAGCATGCTATACACAAAATCTCACATTGATAAACAGGCATGGTGTCACTCCTTATCAGTCACTCAAGGAGAAGAAACCAAGTCTGAAGCATTTGCATGTGTTTGGCTGTAAATGTTTTGTTCTCAGAACTCATCCTGAACAGCTAGGGAAATTTGAAACAAAGGCTGATGAAGGAATATTCATAGGTTATCCTACATCAAGAGCCTTCAGAGTTTTTAATTTGAGAACAAGAACTGTCATGGAGTCAATACATGTATCTTTTGATGACAAGAAGATAACTGGAATCATTGAAGACTCACATGATAGATTACTATTTGAAAATGAAGCTTCCAAGGAACCTGAAGAAAGTGAATCAGAAGCTGTCAATTCATCAGATACTGATGGGTCACCAAATACTGATGACTCACCAGGTACTGATGGTGCTAATACTGATGATGCAAACAACAGTAATACAACTAGTAGTGCTAATGTTGAGGGGGAGCAACGGCATTCAACTACAAGTTCAGAGTCAACTCAATCATCAGGACAGAATTCTTCAGATACTGATTCAAGTGAAGATCCTGATAACACATCAGGAGGGCATAGCAATAATTCAGGGAGAGCTTCAAATCAATCAAATTCTTTCAATCAAGATAACACCAATCCAGGGGGAGCATCTACTTCAAGAAACAATTTGACACCAGCAAGGAAATGGACAAAAGATCATTCTCCTGATTTGATAATTGGAGATCCTGATGCAGGTGTTCAAACAAGAAGTGCAACTCAGAATGAATGTTTATATAATAACTTTCTATCCAAGGAGGAGCCTAAGAAAGTTGAAGATGCACTTAAAGATGCTGATTGGGTTACTGCAATGCAAGAAGAACTGAATGAATTTGAAAGGAATGAAGTCTGGAAACTGGTACCAAGACCAAAGAATAGATCAATTGTTGGTACAAAGTGGATTTTCAAGAACAAGACTGATTCTGATGGAGTCATTATCAGAAACAAAGCTAGACTAGTTGCAAAGGGGTATTCCCAACAAGAGGGAATTGACTATGATGAAACTTTTGCTCCTGTTGCAAGACTAGAAGCCATCATGATATTTCTTGCTTATGCAGCACATAAGAAATTCAAGGTTTTCCAGATGGATGTTAAAAGTGCTTTCTTAAATGGTGAACTGGAGGAAGAAGTTTATGTTGAACAACCTCCTGGTTTCATTGATCCTAAATATCCAGATCATGTCTACAGACTGGATAAGGCACTTTATGGACTAAAGCAAGCTCCAAGAGCATGGTATGAAACCTTAGCTCAATTCTTACTGGAAAGTGGATTCAAAAGAGGTGCAATTGATAAAACTCTATTTTATTTGAATCATGGTAAGGAGTTGCTGTTAGTTCAGATTTATGTTGATGATATCATTTTTGGGTCAACAAACAATAAGTTGTGTGAAAAGTTTTCCAAGCTTATGCAGTCAAGATATCAAATGAGCATGATGGGAGAAATGAGTTACTTTCTGGGTCTTCAAGTTAAACAGACTGATGAAGGGATTTTTATTAATCAGTCTAAATACACAAGGAATTTACTGACAAGGTTTAACATGCAAGACAGTACTCCTGCTTCAACTCCCATAGCTACAGCTACCAAACTTGATCCTGATCAAGGTGAAGAGGTAGATGTAACTCACTACAGAGGAATGATTGGCTCTTTATTGTATCTCACTGCCAGTAGACCAGATATCATGTTTGCAACCTGTCTATGTGCAAGATTTCAAGCAAAACCTAGAGAACCACATCTGATTGCAGTCAAAAGAATTTTCAGATATCTCAAAGGCACTCCTTCACTTGGCCTTTGGTATGCAAGGGAATCAGATTTTGGGTTGTGTGGTTATTCAGATGCTGATTTTGCAGGATGCAAAATAGACAGGAAAAGTACTTCAGGAAGTTGTCAGTTTTTGGGTGGAAGACTAGTTTCCTGGTTCAGTAAAAAGCAGAAATCTATTTCCACTTCAACTGCAGAAGCTGAGTACATTGCTGCAGGAAGTTGTTGTGCTCAGATAATGTGGATGAGAAATCAGTTGTTAGATTATGGCCTGTCATACTCAAAAATCCCTATTTATTGTGATAACCAAAGTGCTATTGCAATGACAGGAAATCCAGTTCAGCATTCTCTTACTAAACACATAAGTATCAGATATCACTTTATAAGAGAACAGGTTCTGGAAGGAACAATTGAACTTCACTTTGTTCCTACTGATCAACAACTAGCTGATATATTCACCAAGCCACTACCTGAAGCTACTTTCAATAAATTGGTGAATGAACTTGGAATGATGAATTTTGAGAATTTCTGAGGAAAAGCTACAGAGAGGAAATCCTGATAACTGTCAAATCCTGATGGTTATTCAGAAAGGTATGTATCTTTGATCAAATCCTGATAGGACTCAATCCTGACAGGAAATCAATTGGTCAAATCCTGATGTTCAGATATTGAAGCTGGTATGAAAACCAGAGGTTCTATGCTAATTTGTCATCAACACTCCTGGTAAACTCTGGACAATTAGATTATTACTTAGTCTTTGATTAAGTTTTCAGTCTTAATTATCAATTTCAATTTCATTATTAACAGAGTTTATTATTTATCATCTCTATATCACTTTGAGTGTTACTAACAAATTTTGCAGGCAAGTACAGGAAGCAAACAATTGAGAAAATAGACAAATTTCATTAATACTTGAAGATACATTACACATGAAATATGGAAATTACATATTTGTTTTCCTAGTCTATTTTCTACTCAGGAACTCGTGCTTTACAGATAAGCATGAACACGTGCCCTGCAAATTAGCATGAATGCTCCTGAGCAGCTTCACAGTCCATCAGAACTGGAAGGTCTCTTGTTCCATCCTTAAGAGACAAGAAGAGGAGCTGATGCACTTGAAGGCGGATCGTCATCGTGATCACCGGGATGCTTCCTTGCCTCCACCGTGCATGAAGCACTTGCATCAAGCACTTTCCTTCTTCTCCTCTCTCGCTCTTCAACGAGGTCCTCATCCTCTTCATCATCCTCATCGTCTTCATCCTCTTCATAGATGAGATTCTCAAGAGGATTCCAGCCAGGATTGGCTTGCACAAAGTTGTGCCACACCACATCAACCATAGCGTTTATAAACGCTTCATGTTCCTGAGGGTCAGGAACTGGTTGTGGCTCCATCTCAGCTAGAGCCTCATCCATTTGTTGCCAAATTCTATCAAGTTCTTCATCAGGTATGTTGTTTTGATTGTTGGCAGCCATTGCAAGAATGAAGAAGGTGAAAGGTTTTCTATGGAAAAGGGTTTTGTGTTTGTTGGAAAATGATAATTATGATTAACAGTTCTCTTTTATAGAGAATGTATTTTAAGAATGCAGGTCATTTTTACAATCTCAAGGAGACGGTTCGGTTTTCCATAAATATTTTTGCCTCGTTTGCTGGTAAGCGTGTTTTAATTCTATGACCATTAATTTGGTTATTTTTCTTAAACCAAAACGCTATTCAGGATTGTTAAAATAAACTTTGTTTTCTTAAATAAAATTTTATTTTAATCTTATTGAATATTTTTTTTCAATCCTGATATGGCAAAATATTTTGTGCGGAAATGCTTTTATTCCTGATGAGGTTAGGTTTTTCTTACATCAGAAAATGCCTACTCGTTATGGACTACTTTCTAATGCTATGGTACAAGGACCAACCCACCTTGTTCCTGACACAAGCATGCAACCTAAACAGTCTAAACAGTTAACAACCACCTCTACTGTCTCTCAACAGACTTTAGTTGTAAAATCAAAGAAATCAGCTAGAACTGATGTGTCTGGAAGGCAATCAGGTTCAAAGGATTTTTCCTCTACACCACTCACTAAAAAGAAGATACAAGGGGGTGTACCAGGGGTCCTGGTGAAGAAAGCTGATAAGGTTGTTAAGAATGTTCCTGTGAAAAGGAAGTTAAGGTTGATTGATGAAAGTGATTCAGAGGATGACTTACCTATATCCTCTGTGATGAATGTGAACAAGGAAGTTGCTGATACTGCTACTAAAGCTGTGGTACCTTCATCAAAACCACAAAAGACAAGGAAATTATCAAAGAGCAGGTATCATATTCCTTTGACAGTGCAAATGAAGGATACTGATATTCAGACATCAAATCCTGATGTTAGTATTCCTGATGCAGCAACAAAAGTTGTCTCTATATCAGACTCTCCAGCCTCTCCATCTCAGATTCGAGGACATTCTTGGGAGAAGGTATCTACAACTGCTTCCTTGGTTGGTCTTACACCTACATCAAAGAAAAAGAGGAATGCAGAAGAGTTAGTCTATCAGAGACAGAAGAAGCTGAAAGGATCAAGCCCACAAGAACCTGAATTTCAGAGTAATTCAGCAGCTACTGGTGATCCTGCCACACAAGAACCACTCAATCAAAGTTTGGGTGAAGGCTTAGCTAGTGGAATGGTCACACAAGAACCATTTTCTCAAAGGGAGAATGAAGACATCAACATTCCAGCTACACAAGAACCATCTTCTCAAAGTGAAGATGCAGGCAAAGCTACAGCTTCTGTTGAAAGATTGGTCGAGAACATTGTCAATGAGGGAAGCACACAAGAACCTTTAGCTCAAAGTGTTGAAGCAGCTTCTGAACCTCAAGCTCCACAAGAACCATTGGTAGCAAATACTGATGTAAGCATATCAAATCCTGACGATGTTCATCCTGACGCTAGTGGTGCTCCTGATAATGAACCTATTTTGATACAGCCACTTCGTTCAAGACCAATGGATCATCCTATCTCAGAATTACAGGATAAACTAAAAGGTATTGCAATTCCTGATCCTGATATATCTCATGGTTCTGATGTTGATAATTCTGATGATGATAGTGATGATAATAATGAGAATCGAAAAGAGAAGGAACAGCTTGCTACAGCACTCAAAATTAGTCTTGGAACTAATTTTGGTTCATCAAGTACATATATGGCTAGCAATGCTTTCACTGGGAAAGATCAGAGACAAGATTTTTCTACTCCTTCCTTTGATCCTGCAGAGGCATTTAGACAGAATGAATGGAACAATTCATGGCACCAATTCTGATGAATCTATCAGTTTTTCTTCTGCTATTGAACATGCCTATAATGCAGTGAAGTCTATAGAGAATCAAGACTTGAAGAATCATCTGAAGGTTACTACTCTGTTATCCAAAAGCCTGAAAAGTGAGATTGATTCTATCAAGGGTTCAACTGAAAAAGTGAGGACTGATATCTTTAATAATTTTACAAAGGTGCCTACTACTTTACAACTAAGGGTAGTGGAATCCCAAGTGAAATCTGTTGTTTCAGAACAAACCTCAATCAATCAAAGAATTGATTCTCTGGATACTAAGGTAACTGAAATTCAAGCCTCTCTTTCCTTAATTTTGAAATTATTGTCAAATCCTGATGTCAAAAAGGGGGAGAAGGTTATTCAGACAAAATGTACACCTGATCTAGTATTAAGAAATAATGATGATGATACTGGAGATGATGGTGGTGACAAAGTGATACAAGGAGAAACCTCTGATGTTGTTGTTATGAAGACAATCCAAACTTCTCAAAGTCAAACAACGCAGTCAACTCATGTTTCTGATTCTGGAGTTAAGACAGTAAGAACATTGGTGCAATCTCAGATCCTGACGGAAGATCAAATCCTGACACCTGGTCATGGACACATTCTTGCTACAATTCCTGAAGGTGATGAAGATGTAATTATTGATAATCCTGAAGATGCATCAAATTTATTCCAGAAGTTTTCTACAAAAGATGGCAGAATTGTTACTCTATATCACACTGATAAAAGAGTTCAACAATTATATGCAAGAAAAGCACTCTCTACAGCAAGTGAAGAATATCCAGATCTCTCACATGAAGAATTCTTGAGACTACAAAGAGAGACAATGGAAAGCTATACTGCTCCTGCTAGAGGTAGAGGAAGCAGAGGTAAGAGAGGTGCTAGAAGAAGTAAAAGAGGTTCTTCAACTCAAACAGTACCTAGATAGACAAGGTCTAGAGGGTTAAGAATTGAAGAAATTCCTGAAGCTTCACAAAATCTAACAGATCCTGTTATCAAGGATATCATGGAGAAAGAAGACAAGGAATTTGTTGAAGAAGAACCTGAATTGAGAAGAAAAACAAGTAAATCAACTCTCAGCAATACAAATCAAATTGAAGATTCTAATCCTGACAATATTCAAGATCCTGACGAATCAGAAATTCTGCAAGAGGTTGATTTGATAATCTTATCTACTGTTGTTGATTGTCACAACAAAGAAGTAGATGAAGAAGAAGAAACCAGAAGAAGAGATATTACAAAAAGAACATATGAAGATTTCAATCTCTATCTACAAAGGCTTAAAGTTTCAAATGAAAGACAATGGAGAAATACAAGCAGGCAAGAATCTTTACTTGAAAGAAGCTACACTCATGAAAAGGAGAAAGACAAGAAGTGGGAACACATAAGTACACTGAAGTGTGATACACCTATCAATTTTCAGACTGGTGGAATTATTACAAGTGCTTCAAGTGTTGTTGATTTATCTGATATGGCTAGATCAAAAACACTCTGGTTAAAGATGTTTTCGAATCTGAAGCAAATGTCAAGTTACACAAGAGGAGGTATTGGACACAGGGATGCTGAATTTCTAAACATGACTTATGTTGATCCTTACTCCTTAACTGAAATTGGAGGTACTTTAACTTCTGAAAATCTGAACAATTTATTAGCTGTTGATATAGTTATAGATTGTCATGATGGTTTTGAAAAGAAAGAAAAGCTTCTGTACTTCATGAAAGATGGTAGTGTGAAGATTCTATCTATTCAAGATCTGCTGATGAAAACTACACAGGAACTCAAATATGTTCACTATCTGTTAAGATGGAAGAACCAAGTGTACAAAGTATGGGCTGACATGATTTTGTCAACTATAAGAAGAAGACTGGATGGAAACAGTAATTTCGATGGTAATTATATTCCCATGTACTTAAATCAAAGAGGTCAGGATGTGGAAATGCAAAGAGGTACTGCTGTTAAAGAAGTAACTTTTGGTATGACCCAACTTACTCTCAATCCTGATGGGAAGGAAATTGCTTATCTTTTGCTTGAAGAGCACAGTCTACAGAAAAGCTCCATACAGAATCTCAGAGCAGCTATCTACCAGATTAATGAGGAAGATGAAGAACTCAGAAATCTTAAGGAAAGACTGATTCAAATTCTTGAAGAAAAAAAAGAAAGTTTATTATCCAACTTCTTGAAGATGAATCTGTTCTATCAAAAAGCTTAAACAGATAAGTTGTTTCTGAAGATACTCGTACATTTTGATACATGTTTTTGACATCATTGAATATTTGGAATCTATACTTTATTTCACAAAGTATGAGATTGGGGGAGATTGTTAGATCAGAATTCAATGATCGTCAGAAGCTAGACTCAACTGATCAGGATTGCTGACGTCATCAGTATTGCATGGTCATCAGTATTTGATCAAGCGTCAGTATCTTATTGATCATCAGGATTCCTACTCAGACTATGATCAGGATTGATCATCAGAACTTGAAGCTGATCAGGATTCCTACTTCGAGTTATATTTGGAGTCTAGATAAACATGGAAGTTTATTCTATTTGTTCCTGGTTTGTAGAATGTAGCTATCGATTAAGGATAGGTTTCTATCTTTGTTATTGATTAGGACTTATCTTGTTATTGATAGAGAAGCTGTGTGCACTATATAAACACAGTCTTGGTTTCGATTTATGTAATTCATTCGAGAGAGAACATAATCGAAAAGAAGCTCTTAAGAACAGAATTTCTTGAGAGAGTTTTTGTAAGCTAGCAGCTCTTAAGAACATCAGAATTTCTTAAGAGAGTTTGTAACAGTTTTATATCAAAGTTAATAAAGCTGTTATTGTTATTGTTATTGATCTTTCATATTTGTGTTATATAAAGTCGAGAATCTTATACAATTGTATTCAACCCCCTTCTACAATTGTTATTTACTGGGCAACAATTTATTTATGGATTTTAGTAGATAATTGTTTTAAAGATGTGTGTGTGTGATGGCTAATTGATATCCTAGTTTGGTTGTGCTTATTCTTCTTGGAAGTGTAGCTAACATCTAAGTTGTTTGTTAATCTCTATTGATTGCGAAAGTGGATATAGAGATTTAGAACTTGCCATGCTAGCATAGGTTTATGTATGTTTGTCATGCATGATTCGTAGGTAATTTTAACCATCTTACCTGCCCTATGTAATCTGAATGGATAACTTGCTCATTAAACCGTTATGTTTTCAAATCTTATAGACATATAGGGTCTAAGCATAATTGGTGTCTGCTCAACTTCTATCTCTTTTTTGGATGTTTGAGTGGTATGGTATACGTATACTGAAAGGTAGCGTGTACTGATTTCGTGTTATCCGATTAGTTGTCACAACCGTCACATGCATTGATTAAAGACAAAAGACTCTAGATGAAGTATTTAATGAAGTTAGGATCTCATGTTTTATTCTCATAAGTAATTCAACAACAATCTCTTTAGTTAATTATAATCTTGTTATGTTGAATAGTTAATTTAGTTAATCAAACACAACTTTGATACTTGTCTTAGCATTGAACAATAGCTATACATTGTTGCATAAGTGCATAACTATAATAACCAAAGCAGTCTCTGTGGGAACGAACTCTACTTATTCTTATATTACTTGTGACCGCGTACGCTTGCGTAATTTTGTGTGAACAAGTTTTTGGCACCGCTGCCGGGGACTTCGGTGTTATTTATATAGTTTATGTGCTTGTCATCAGTGGTCGTTAAAGTTCACTGACTCGGATTATTCTTTCATCAATTTTACTTTGTTTGGTGTGTTTCAAATACTTTAGTGAGCGTGTATGCGAACACATTCTCAATCTCGGAAAGAAGAACTTGAATTAAGTCTAGTTATGGGTGAACCAGTAGCAGAAATGAAGGCTCTGAAGGACTATTCTCAGCCAAAGATCAATGACATTCAATCTAGCATTGTCAGGCCGGCTATTGCAGCTAATACTTTTGAAATCAAGCCTGGCACGATTCAGATGGTGCAGAATTCAGTTCAGTTTGGGGGTGCTCCAACGGAAGATCCTAATATGCATATTAGGGATTTCATTGAGATTTGCGACACCTTCAAGTTCAACGGAGTGTCAAAAGATGCTGTGAAGCTGAGGCTTTTCCCATTTTCACTGAGGGATAAGGCTAAAGGCTGGTTGCACTCTCTACCAGCAGGTTCTATTACTACATGGGAGGATCTTGCTCAGAAGTTTCTCACTAAATTCTTCCCGATGGCTAAAACAGCAGCAATCAGGAATGCTCTTACTCAGTTTGCACAGCATTTTGGAGAAACTTTATGTGAAGCTTGGGAGCGCTACAAGGATATGCTTAGGAAGTGTCCTCATCATGGAATGCCTGATTGGATGGTGATCAATTGTTTCTATAATGGTCTGGGAAATCAATCTCGACCAATGCTTGATGCGGCATCAGGTGGAGCTCTTTGGGCTAAAAGCTATGATGAAGCTTATGAACTTATTGAGATGATGGCTGCTAATGAATATCAGAATCCAACTCAGAGATTATCACAAGGTAAGGTAACAGGAGTTCTAGAAGTGGATGCAGCTACGGCAATAGAAGCTCAGTTAAAGGCTTTGTCTATGAAGGTGGATTCCTTGTCTAACTATGGAGTTCAGCAGGTGGCTAGTATGTGTGAGCTATGTGCAGGTGCACATGACACGAATCAGTGTGCCATATCTAGTGAATCGGCGCAGTTCGTGAGCAATTTTCAGAGACCACAACAGCCAGTGCCTAATGCCTATCATCCCAATAACAAGAACCATCCTAATTTCAGCTGGAGTAACAATCAGGGAGGTCAGAAACAACCACAACAGCCATATCAGCAGTATCAAGGTCAACAATTTGGAGCTAAGCCATTCAACTCTTCTGGTTTTCAGCAGCAGTATGCTCCAAGGCAACTGTATCAACCACCAGGGTTTCAATAACCGTCTCATGGCAATGCTGGTCAATCGTCCAACGAAAAATCTGAATTGGAGGAATTGAGCCTAATGTGCAAGAGCCAAGCTGTTTCAATCAAGACTCTGGAGAATCAGATCGGTCAGATTGCCAATGCCTTGCTGAATAGACCACATGGAACTCTCCCTAGTGATACGGAAGCTAATCCAGGCAAAAGAGAGGTCAAGGAACATGTAAAGGCAGTTACCTTGCGATCTGGGAAGGTTACAAATGATTAGAACTCAGAAACGGCAAAAAACGAAGAAATTTTGAATTCCCAGCAGAAGCTAGAGCGCGCCCGCGCCCTAGGGAGCGCGCCCGTGCCTGACATTCTGCCAGAAGTTGAAGAAAAAGAGGAAAAAGCAAGTTTGGGGGGAAACGACGTGGAAAAGCGTGACCATTCTAACCATAAATTTGTTCTGAAGCAAAGTACAGAGACCAAGGAGGTCTATCCTCCTCCGCCATTCCCTAAACGACTTCCGAAACAGAAGTTGGACAAGCAGTTTGCTAAGTTTCTTGAAGTTTTCAAGAAGTTGCAGATCAACATACCTTTTACGGAAGCTTTAGAACAGATGCCGAGCTACGCAAAGTTCATGAAGGGTATCCTATCTCGAAAGTTGAAACTCGAGGAGTTGGAAACCGTTGCTTTGACAGAAGAATGCAGTGCTATCCTACAGCAGAAGTTACCTCCTAAACTCAAGGATCCAGGGAGTTTCACCATACCATGCAGCATCGGCAATTTATCTTTCAACAAGTGCTTGTGTGATTTGGGAGCTAGTATTAATTTGATGTCGCTGTCTGTCTTCTTGCAACTTGGGATGCCGGAGCCTAAACCTACTACTATGTCCTTACAGCTGGCTGATAGGTCTGTCACATATCCTAGAGGCATAGTAGAGGATGTCTTGGTTAAGGTGAATAAGTTTATCTTCCCTGCGGATTTTGTTATTTTGGACTTCGAGGAGGATAAGAGGATTCCTATTATCTTGGGAAGACCGTTCTTGGCAACAGGCCGTACTTTGATAGATGTGCAGAAAGAAGAGCTCACAATGAGGGTGCATGACCAGAATGTCACCTTCAATGTCTTCAATGCAATGGAATTTCCTACAGAAGAGGAAGAATGCTTCAAGGTGGACTTGGTTGAGTCTGCAGTTTACACGGAGATTGAGCACTTGCTAAAGTCAGATACTTTGGAAAAAGTACTGACAAGGGATTCTGATTCTGAAGATGAAGAAAGAGAAGAGCAATTGAGGTTCTTGAATGCATCTCTGTGGAAAAGAAAGACTGATATGCCATTTGATTCTCTTGGCATAGCTGAGCTGAAGAAATCTGAGGAGCGTCTCAAACCATCTATTGAAGAAGCTCCTACACTTGAACTCAAACCACTACCTGAGCACTTGAGGTATGCTTTTTTAGGTGATGCATCTACGTTACCTGTGATTATTGCATCTAACTTGTCAGGCAGTGAAGAGGAAAAACTTTTGCGAATTTTGAGAGAGTTCAAGTCAGCAATTGGTTGGACCATAGAGGATATCAAGGGAATCAACCCTTCGTATTGCATGCATAAGATTCCGCTTGAACCTGGAAGTAAACCAACTGTGGATCCTCAGAGGCGCCTGAATCCTATCATGAAAGAGGTGGTGAAGAAAGAAATTCTTAAGTGGCTGGATGCAGGAATCATCTATCCTATTTCAGACAGCTCGTGGGTGAGTCCAGTGCAATGTGTGCCTAAGAAAGGAGGCATGACAGTAGTTGCTAATGAGAAGAATGAGCTTATCCCTACTCGGACAGTTACAGGGTGGAGAATTTTCATGGACTACCGAAAGCTGAATAAAGCCACCAGAAAAGATCACTTTCCTCTTCCATTCATTGATCAGATGCTAGACAGGTTGGCTGGTCATGAATTCTATTGCCTACTTGATGGTTATTCAGGGTACAACCAGATTTGTATTGCTCCAAAAGATCAGGAGAAGACTACTTTCACATGTCCTTTTGGCACTTTTGTGTTCCGTCGCGTTTCTTTCGGACTCTGTGGTGCACCTGCTACCTTTCAGAGGTGTATGATGGCCATATTCTCAGGTATGATTAGAATTAATGTGGAAGTGTTCATGGATGACTTCTCAGTGTTTGTAACTTCTTATGATGAGTGTTTACTGAATCTGGGCATGGTGTTGAAAAGATGTGTTGAGACCAATCTGGTGCTCAACTGGGAAAAATGTCACTTCATGGTGCAAGAAGGTATCATTCTTGGGCATAAGGTATCTAGCAAGGGACTTGAAGTGGATAAAGCCAAAGTGGAGACGATTGAAAATCTTCCTCCACCAATTTCAGTTAAGGGAATTCGCAGTTTTCTTGGTCATGCGGGTTTCTATCGGTGATTCATTCAAGACTTCTCCAAAATCTCTAAACCCTTATGTAATTTGCTGGAAAAGGATGTTCCTTTCAAGTTTGATGAAGATTGGTTGGCTGCTTTCGAGCTGTTGAAGAAGAAGTTGACTTCAGCACCTATTATTACTGCGCCTGATTGTAGTGAACCGTTTGAGTTGATGTGTGATGCTAGTGACTATGCGGTGGGAGCTGTTCTTGGACAAAGAAAGGACAAGGTGTTCCATGTGATTTTCTATTCTAGCAAAACCCTCAACGATGCGCAGCTGAACTACACTACTACTGAAAAGGAACTTTTGGCAATTGTGTACAGTTTCGAGAAATTCAGGTCTTATTTGCTTGGGACTAAGGTAGTAGTCCATACTGATCATGCAGCCATTCGATATCTAATTTCGAAGAAAGATTCAAAGCCTCGGTTGATTCGTTGGATTCTTTTGCTCCAAGAATTTGATTTGGAGATTAAAGACAGAAAGGGTACTGAAAACCAGGTGGCGGATCATTTGTCACGTTTGGAAGACCACGGTACGGATTCAAGGGATAAAACTCTAATCAATGAATCTTTTCCTGATGAGCTACTTTTTGGGGTGCAAGATGAAGAACCATGGTTTGCAGATATTGTGAACTATCTTGTGAGTAATGTCATCCCTACTGAATTCTCTTATGCTCAAAGGAAGAAGTTTCTACATGATGTAAAGTGGTACCGTTGGGATGAGCCATTCTTATTCAGGCAAGGAGCTGATCAGATGTTAAGAAGATGTATTCCTTATAGTGAAAATGAGGGTGTCTTGCGAGATTACCATTCCACCACTTATGGAGGCCATTATGGTGGAGAGAAGACAGCCACTCGAGTACTTTAGGCAGGATTCTACTGGCCAACTCTGTTTAAAGATGCGCACCAGTTTGTGTTGAGATGTGATCGATGCCAAAGGGTTAGTAATATCTCTATGAGGAATGAGATGCCTCTTAATATGTTGCTTGAAGTGGAGATTTTCGATGTTTGGGGAATCGATTTTATGGGACCGCTTGTTTCGTCTTGCAATAATCAGTACATACTATTAGCTGTGGACTATGTTTCTAAATGGGTCGAGGTGAAGGCTTTACCGACCAATGATGCTAAAGTGGTGCTGAATTTTCTGCATAAGCAAATTTTCACTCGTTTTGGAACTCCGAGGGTAATTATCAGTGATGAGGGTACGCATTTTTGCAACCGCAAGTTTACAGCCTTAATGGCTAGGTATAATATCAATCATCACGTTGCTATTGCCTATCACCCTCAAACAAACGGTCAAGCAGAAGTTTCTAACAGGGAGATTAAGCGTATTCTAGAGAAAGTGGTAAATCCTTCGAGGAAGGATTGGTCATTGAAGCTAGATGAAGCTGTTTGGGCTTACAGGACAGCTTACAAGACTCCGTTGGGTACGTCACCGTTTCAGCTGGTGTATGGTAAGGCTTGTCATTTGCCGGCCGAGCTAGAGCACAAGGCATATTGGGCATTGAAGAAGTTGAATTTCGATTTGTCAGCTGCTGGTGAGAAAAGAATGCTTCAGATTAACGAGTTGGATGAGTTTCGGCTACAGGTTTATGAAAATCACAAGTTATACAAGGAGAAGGTCAAGAGATGGCATGATAAGAAGTTGGTGCATAAGTCATTTGTACCTGGCCAGCTAGTTTTTCTTTTCAACTCTCGTCTCTAACTTTTTCCTGGAAAACTTAAGTCGAGGTGGTCGGGGCCATTCACGGTTAAAACAGTGTTTCCACATGGTGCAGTAGAAGTTTATGATAAGTCACCGGATGAAGCTTTCAAGGTCAATGGTCAGAGGTTGAAACCGTACTTTGGTGAACGGGTGAATCGCGAGGCGGAGACCGCGGTTCTTGTTTCAGCTGATTAAGGAGTCGGAATCACGTCAAGCTATTGATGTAAAACGAGCGCTTCTTGGGAGGCAACCCATGTTATTGTTGTAAGTATTTGTTTAACAGAAAAAAATATTCTGGACAGAAGGCAGAGCGCGCCCGCGCCTCCCAGGAGCGCGCCCGCGCTTTGAGATACTGTTCACAGAAGAAAAAAAAAGTAAAAAAAAAATAGAAATAAAAGTGGTTTTGTGTTCTTTTGACCCCATCTTTGCAGAGTAATCGCCTCAGGCTTTGGGTACTGCTTTCCGCGCCACTGGAGTTGATGTTGCTTGGCCTACCTTTGGAGCTGATTCTGTCTATCCACCACCGGATACACCACCCGAGGAGGGTGGTCCTGCTGATGATTAGGTATTCTCTGCACTTCCCTTGTTATTACCTTCAATGAGGACATTGAATACTGTAAGTTTGGGGGTGATAATTAAGGAATAGTATTATTAGTGTGTGTGTTCATATAGGATTCATATTGCATATGTAGTTAATTCATTCATATCTTTGCATGTTTATGTCATTTAGAGCATTCTGTTTGCATTAGTATTTATATCTATCATGTGAGTCCATTTAGTTGCATTTGCATAGCATATTTCATGATCCCTTAGGACTTGGCTATTTCCTGGTTGGTGAGTCGATGTTGATGGGAGTGTGGTAGTGATGAATAGAGGGTTGATTTAAGTTCCTAGGAATTGACTTGCATGCCAGAAACAAATTAATTTCATAAGTCTCATTGGTTGCTTTTGTATTTGATCAGACCATGCTTGTTTGGATGTTAGAATTTAATCACTTGCTTATATTTAGAATGTTCATCTATTCTCTTGAAAACAAAGAAGCACTTAAGTCTAAGTTTGGGGGAAAACAAGGATTTCATGCTAGTTGTTAATAAGGCTAGGCGTCAAATGGCTAGTAGCCACTCATGAAAATGAGTAGTCTAGGGTGGGATGAGAAAAAGCAAAGCGCACTCATTCCGAAAGAAAAAAAAAGAGTTGTGTTAGTTGTTTATGCAGAATTGATCAGGGTGAGCTCTTTAATACTTGAGCAATTAAGTTCTAGGGGACTTTGTGCCTAGTGACCTAAGACTTTTCCGGTCTGGGATCCACTAACCTAACGCTCGCTACATGGGTATTATTGTATAATCCTTTTGGGGTCTCAGCCATTGCACGGTCAAATAAGCATGTGTGTCGTAATAAAGCATGAATTCCTGTCTAACTCAAGTAGATTATGAGGTGTCTTTAGTGGTTTCTTGTGTCTAGAGTTCATTCTGTTTATAAGCTTGTGGTTGTTTTGGTGAAGAATAGGATATGGTCTTGATTTAGTTTGGGAGTATATTGATGAGCATCACACACACACACGTTTCTGTGTTTGTATGGTTAGTATACGGGAATTTGGTCGAACTCTGTTTGAAAGATTGCATTCCTTGAGATGTTGGCTTGTTGATGTGGTTGTGGTTAGTCTGAGGAGATCAATTGCATTAGCATATTAGTTGCATTCATGCATTGCATTATATATATATAGTCTGTTTATGCTTGAGGACAAGCATCGATTTAAGTTTGGGGGTGTGATAAGTGGATTTCATATCTACTTGGAACGCTCTAAATCGGCTTAAATTGATTGTTTGTACTCAAGTACGTTGTGTTTTTAATGTGTTTTGTGTTAGATCGTGCAGAGTTGCATTTTTGGCAGAGTCTTGGAGCTAATTTGATTATGAGGTGGTGAATTGAGCTTTATTGTGGAAGGCGATGAGTTTCGGGACTTGAGAGCGCGATGAAAACTCAAGAAAATGAGTTTTGGAGATTTTCGGACAGAAGCCAAGCGCGCCCACGCCTGGATGAAGCGCCCCCGCGCCTGAAAGTACTATTTGAGCGCGCCCACGCCCTATACTAGCGCGCCCGTGCTTGAAAGATGCTGAAGAAAGTCAATTTTAATTCTGATATGGAAACCAGCAGAGGCCAGTCAACCCTGAGACCTATATAAACCATTGGTGGACGATTTCAGAGATATATCTTGACATACATTAATACAAATCCATCCACCGGTGAGGAGAACAAGAAGACGGCTGATTACGAAGATCTACTTTTCAATTTATCTTTGTATTCTTCTAATTAGGCGATACTTTGGATTCTCATTTGTTTCTTCATAAACCCTAGTACTTTTATTCAGTATTCCAGACATATTTATTATCATGTTTTCATCAGAACCCACGATGATGAACGGTTCGGTTATGAACTAATCATTGTCGTGGGATTCTAACGGATTTATTTATGGATTTTTGTAGATAATTGTTTTAAAGATGTGTGTGTGATGGCTAATTGATATCCTAGTTTGGTTGTGCTTATTCTTCTTGGATGTGTAGCTAACATCTAAGTTGTTTGTTAATCTCTATTGATTGCGAAAGTGGATATAGAGATTTAGAACTTACCATGCTAGCATAGGTTTATGTATGTTTGTCATGCATGATTCATAGGTAATTTTAACCATCTTACCTGCCCTATGTAATCTGAATGGATAACTTGCTCATTAAACCGTTATGTTTTCAAATCTTATAGACATATAGGGTCTAAGCATAATTGGTGTCTGCTCAACTTCTATCTCTTTTGTGGATGTTTGAGTGGTATGGTATACGTATACTGAAAGGTAGCGTGTACTGATTTCGTGTTATCCGATTAGTTGTCACAACCGTCACATGCATTGATTAAAGACAAAAGACTCTAGATGAAGTATTTAATGAAGTTAGGATCTCATGTTTTATTCTCATAAGTAATTCAACAGCAATCTCTTTAGTTAATTATAATCTTGTTACGTTGAATAGTTAATTTAGTTAATCAAACACAACTTTGATACTTGTCTTAGCATTGAACAATAGCCATACATTGTTGCATAAGTGCATAACTATAATAACCAAAGTAGTCTCTGTGGGAACGAACTCTACTTATTCTTATATTATTTGTGACTGTGTACGCTTGCGTGATTTTGTGTGAACAGGCGTCATCCAGCCTCTTATTCATTTCCACCTGGCGACATCAAGGCCAGCAAAATAGTTTTTATTTGCGGGACCGTGCGTTACTCGGCCACTTACGCGAAATTTTGTTCCCCCAACTATCTTCAACTGGAACGGATATTAATCCAGTTCCCCAAGCATAAGCTTGTTGATAGGTTTTGAAAATTACCCTTACTTCCGGATTATATCGGAAGTAAGTCACAATGTCGGTTGACCGTTGTCAACTGACCTCGATCCTCGAGTAAAACATTTTGAAATTTCGACCTGGGAGTTTTGTAAAATATCTTTAGCTCTGATAATTCAGAAACCCAAACTATAACACTTTTAATAAAAGAGGCAAGTGAAATCATATGTTCACTTCCTGGAATGGATTCCCAATTTTTTTATAATTCCAAAACCTTAATCATTATTTGAGATAATAATTTAAAGTAGTTGGGAACCCCTACTATAGTCACATAAATCTCTCTAGAGATCAGAAAATGTTTTAAATATTTATTGGAACCTTACGTAATATTTAAATAAGGTTCTATGATTTTTAAATCATTTTTGGAATATTTAATAAATATTCAAATAATAAATATTGAATTATTATTCAATATTAATCCACTTAAGTGAATATTCAAATTAATATTCACTTAATTAAATAATTGCTAAAATAATAAATATTGAATTATTACTCGATAAGATTCTACTTAAGTGAATATTCAAATTAATATTCACTTAATTAAATAATATTCAAATAATAAATATTGAATTATTATTCAATAAAATTTTCACTTAAGTGAATATTCAAATTAATATTCACTTAATTAAATAAATATCCAAATAATATTTATAATAATATTATTTAAATATCTCACATTAAATATCCAACAATATATATATTGGAATATTTAATCAATATTTGTAAAAATATAACTGTCCCTGGAACCCTCCAGCTTCTGATAGTATAATCCAGATCAAAATACTAATTTGACTCCCAGTCTAAGTTTTAAAATTCACGTACGAGTGCTCTACCCTTAGAGCCTCTATAACACCTCGGTTTATATCTAATATTTACTTAGCATATAAACCTTTATATATCACAAAACGTTTTACCAAGCATAATAAGTTATAACTTCTTTTCACAGTATTAAAACAGAATATATCACAACAGTAATCACAACAGCATCATTTATATGATGTAGGGTTCAGGAACTTGCATTGGTGTCTTGGTGGTGTGGTAGTGGGGGCTTGAGACTGTGCTCGTCGATCTATAACAAGATATACAATTCACAGTCAGTCCCCTAGAACCAATTAATGTGCTATTACTTAAGCACTAAAGTTCTATTAATGAAAATCAAATGTCTCTCTCTCGGTCATCTATATCCTTATGACATTCCGTAATTCCTACGTCAAAAGTTTGGGTGGAATTCTATTCACAAAACCCAAGTACTTTTCCTTTACTAATTCCTTGTTTTTAACCATCCCCTTAAGGGTATTTAACTCTCGCAACCTTTGTTCTCGCATTTTTATAAAATCACAAACTTATATTTTTAACACGAAACCTTCTAGGTTCCTTTCTAGACTATCCATTCTAGTATCCATTTTAATATCTCAACACAATTCCATTTTTAAAGGGCTTGATCCCTATCTCAAAGCTCATGCAATGAACTACTTAGTTACTCGAAACCGCTTTCACTAAAACGGACGTTTCTCCTAAACCGTAAATCGAAACGACACGATTCTTTCGCTAAAACAAACTAGGAAACAGGGCCTACATTCTCATGGTCAGAAACCTTAGGTAATATTCCCTTTAATGTATTCGTGGTTTCTGTCCAATCTTCCTAAGTAAAATTCGACATGGTAACGACGCTTAAACGCGATTCCCGTGTTTAAAACACTTTAATCAATCCACCAATCCACAACCAAACAATCACAACCCAAGGATCTCATCCAAATCACTTCATTTCTGTCTAAACATACTCATAACACTAATCACTAGTTCAACCATCAATCTATCCATTAAACATCATACATATCATGTAAATCATCTCTATATCATACTATCACTAACAATCATACATTTATACACTAATATCAAATCATAAGTAAAAGTGTGAGAGGGTTTATACCTTCCTTAGTACTTAATATAGACTATAGATGGCTAGTATACCCTTCCTTGCTCCTTGATTATCCTTTACAAGCTTTAAACTTCAAGATCAAAATAAGAAAATCAAGAATTACTATTCATTTCACTATTCATCATCAACTTTGAATCCATTTTTGAACAAGCTATCAATCATGGATGAAGCTAAGATTAAAGATCTACCTTAGTTTATGGATGAGGGTGATTTAGAGCCCAAGATCTTGATTTATGGTTGAGTGAAAGTGGAGGAAATTTGTTTCTTATCCTTTGTTGAAAGAAAAGGCTGAATGGTGTTCTTCAAGAATGCTTCTTCTTTTGTTTTCTTTTCCTTTCTTTTATTTTGTCTAATTACACTTAATTAATTTGTCATTTAATTTGTGTGGCCATAAACAAGCCTTGTCACCAATGACATGTCTCATTTGAATTTGTGGTTGTGGTGAAAGTGGTGACAAGGTGGTGATTCATCACCTTGTCATCACTTGGTCATGCATATGTCACTCCTCTGCATCATGCTTATGTCATCATTTGTATCCTCAATCCTCTTATATATTGCACTTGATGATCTTATATCACACTCCTCCTTTGGTTAGGGTTTAATCCATAATTTGTTACACTTTTGTTTCGCGATAGTTTCTGGTGATTTTAAAAACGTTTTTCTGTACCAATGTTAGGGGATACTTCCTTGATCTTTCCATTTCCTTGGTTTAATATATGGTCTTAGATTTCTCACCTTGGTTTAAGATATGATTATGGATGTCTCATTCCACATACTTTCTCAAAACGATCAAATCAATACATCATCGATTGTCCGATGAATAGTGATTTAAAATTCGAATGGGAATCTCCTGATTCTGATGGCGTTTGCATTCACTTATTCTCCTTATACATCAATAATATAACTTCGAAACATTCATTCCATGTCATCCACATAGTGTGGTCTGAAAAACTTTTCATCAGCAAATTTACTATTCATCAGTGGCAAAGTTACTATTCATCAGGGTTTCAATTATTACAAAATTTTGGGATATTACAAAAGACTTAGGAGATGTGTCCTATATCTTAGGGATCAGGATCTATAGAGATAGATCACAAAGATTTTTCGGCTTAAGTCAGAGTACATACATTGACAATGTATTGCACCAATTAGGGATACAAAGAGGCTAAAAGGGAAATGTTCCCATGTCTCATGAGATAGTGATCTCAAAATAAATGGTCTAAAATCATTGGATGATATGGACCACATTAGTATAGTTCTATATGCTTCGGAAATTGGTTTCATAATGTATGTGATGATATATACTCCTCATGATGTCTCATATGCCTTAGGCATGACGAGCATGTACCAGCCTAATCCAAGTGATGGTCACTGGATTGGAATCAAGAATATTCTAAAGTGCCTGAAGAGGACTAAAGACTCATTCTTGGTATATGGAGGAGATGGGAAGCTAGATGTAAAATGTTACACGGAGGCTAGTTTCTAGACTGACAGGACGGTTCCGTGTCTTAGTCTTGATTTGTGTTTTGTCTAAATAGATGTGTTGTAAGCTAGAATAGTTCACAAAAAGAACCATAAATGATTCTACAATCGAGGCTTAGTATATTGATACTAGCGAAGTAGCCAAAGAGGATGTTTTGGGAATTTACTAAGACGATATCACATTATTAATGAGATTAATGATCAAGGAGATATACTTATATGTAAAGTGCAAACTATTGATAATATTGCAGAACCACTGACTAAGGCTTTGTCGTAGCAGAAGCATGTAAGTCACACTAGTTCCAAATGTATTGGATACATGGGATATTGGATCTAGTGCAAGTAAGAGATTGTTAGTATTAGTGCTCTAGAGACAATACTTTTGTTTTAAAAAAAAAATTATTATTATAAATTATGTTTTATTGATTATTATTATTATTTTATTATGTCTTTATTTACTGCGTTATAAATGTTAGCATAATAAATGTCCTTGGAATTATGATACGTATTCGATATCTTTAAGTATGTGACTTGAAATTGAGATTATATGAATAGTATCTTTATTCCTAAATATCCCTAGTCGAGTGTTATTATTTAAGGACAATAATAATGCACAGAGACTAGTATGTTTGTTGACTGATGACCACATCTCATTGGTCAAAGGTATGGTGATACTAAAGTCAAAATATAGGTGCATGTAAGAGTACATGACACTGAATTGACCCGCCGTGAGATTACACATGTTAATAGTGTCATAAGTAATTCTCACTGTGATAATGGTGTAATGATCCTTAGACATTAAATCATTACTCCCTTCGTCCCAGTCATTTCTATACACTTTCCATTTTGGGACGTCCCATTCATTTCTATACATTCCAAAAATAGTAACTTTTAATAATATAAAATACTATTACACCCACTACTTTCTCCACTATATCTATTCTATAACAATATAAATCACTATTACACTAACTATTTCCTCCACTATCTCAAATCTATTATTAAATATTGATAGGTCCCACCACTTTACTCACTTTTCATCTAATTTTACTCATTTTTTATATCTTTTCTTAGTCTACGTGCCCAGTTCCAGTGTATAGAATTCACTGGGACGGAGGGAGTATATTTCTATACGAGAATTAATATACTTTGATTACATTAAAAGTTACCTTTGACCGGGTGAGGATAAAAGTGGACATTGGATATATTATGAATCGTATAAGAAATATGAATGATCTAGATGAGATTTAACCCTCCTAATTTTAGGAGCGATATTATTGGCCTCTTGTTTGAGTGAGACTAAGAAATGCACGGCCGTTCTCAAATGTTGATTTGATTTATTAGTCTACTCATCGATCAAGAAAATTAAGATTAAATTATGAAGATGATGACACACTACATGCCTCGAGTTTAATCTATAATATTAAGGTTAAAGGGATTATATTACATGGAACATTATTCACGAAAGGCTTAATTGAATCACCGATTTAATTATTATTACTTGGGTAGCAATGATGTATTACTAGATACCGGTTATAGTTTACAATTTTAATTAGTTATTAAAATTGTTGCCAACGTAATAATAACCTACATGGTCACACACCAAGAACGCTTGAAGGGGAAATAATTTAAATTATGAATTTAAATTAAATAAGTAATTCATTCTATTTATAATATTAATTAAGTATGACTTAATTAATTAATTAAATAAAAAGGGAATTACTTAAACTAATTCCGAAACAAGTTATTAATTAATTAAGTGAGACTTAATTAAATAATAAATTGAAATTTCGGATTAGTATTAATTATAATTGGATTATAATTAATAAAGCTTATTCTTCTCTATATAAACTCTCTAAGAGATTGATTTATTATGTGAAAAACGTTTTTATAATAAAACCCTGGCCGCTTATGAGAGCAAGAAAAGAAAGAGAGAAAGAAGCAGTTTTCGGGTGCTAGTACACATCAATCCTTCAAGAAAAGCGTTCGTGTGGATAACGTAGAGCGTAGAGCGTAGATCGCAAGAGCGGGATACGTGGTGATTGAACAAGATTTGGATCTCCATTAATCCTCCATTAATGAACTATTAAAGCTTCTTAAGGTATTTGTTCTTAATCTCTGAATTAAATCTTTTGTTTTCGCATGGATCCTGCGGAGGGGTTTCGAATATTGGTTTATTTTCATGTTTTTCCGTTGCGTTTATGTAATCGAAACCCTTCAGTTCCTAACACTAACATCGTGGTGCCTGAGGACGATCCTCAAGCTCCTATATCAGTCGAGGAAATTTGTTCCTATCAGCTTGTCCTTCCTTCTCAAGGACTGATCACATAAAGAAGTTGTTTGTATTATTTTTCATTTGATAGCTACAATATTAAAGTGCATAAAATTAATCTATTTTTCAAATTTATTAATTATTATGTTTAAGTGATTATGGTATATCATTATATACCTCCCACTATTTTTATCAAATAAATAACCCTAACTATTAATTCGGAAAGTATTTCTCTGAAATCTTTCTAGTGAGCCAAGATCCATATTTCGTCATGAATTAGGTCAGCTTTGGCTTTTCTCCTAAAACATGATTATTTAGGTAGACAACATTTGTCAATTATATCATATATAACTCTTGGATAGTTTGGTGGAACAACGTTTGTACACATTTATCCAATAAATCTCACCAAACCCTATGCCTCTAAATCCACAATCTTATTGTGATGATTTAGTTAAGTTAGACCCAATTATCCAACAATTGAGTATCACATTTATCCCATCGCATCTAACAACGTTAGATGGGAGTACCCCGCTTTGGCGAGACCACTCCTTATCGATCTAGGTCTTGATGAGTGTTTTTCATTGGAAGGCATCTGATTAACTTAATATTAATTTAGGGATTTGTTAACCTTATTTAAAATGACCATGATCACATCATCAAGAGATTCACAAATTTTCCTTGAATTAGGTATTTCAAATCAATATTCGTCAATGGTTTGATTTCCAGGCCGTTGGAAAAGTCACAAGCGATCTCGTTTAAACCCCGACTTTCTTACAAGCGTTGCTTGTATTTTTGTCAAAATCGCCCCATATCAGAAAACTGAAAATTCATACTCAATTCCGTGTTTCATAAACACACGAATCTGATGTTCTTTTTAATCAATTTTAAAATCTTGAATCGTTACAGATTTTATCTTGTTCAAGCAGGCATGGCATGGGTGTTGTATCTAATACATACATGATTAATCTAATTAAAACATGCATCAATATCTACGCATACATATCATCACATGCAATCATAATATATGTAAAGTGCGTAAATAAACGTGTTTGGTTATGGCCCAACCTAAGTGATCTTTCCAAGCTAATGAAAAAATCAAGGTCAATCTATGGTGGTATCAAAATACAATACAATGTTACAAGTCTTCAAGCTTTAACTTGCCTCCTTGCTTGCCTCCTTGTAATGCTTCCTTGGTTCTCCATCTTGGATGTCTTCTTATACATTACATAAATAAAACAACATATCCTACTGAACTTAAAAGTAGAACTCGAGTTACATTCGAGATTTAAACATTACAAGGAATAACGACATGCATGTCGTATTTAGAAACCAAATCATAAAAACAAAACCACTCTCCTATGGGTCTTTAAGCCATAACCAATCACCATGCTCATATAACAATTAAGAACATCTCATATTGCATTAACATATCATACCATATCATATTTCTCATGATCCAATCACAGGAATCAAATAAAGTGTAAATGAGAAAATCAAAATCAGAATTCTGAAAACAATAAATCGCTGTTTATAGACAGTAAACGACGTCAAACGCCTTATAGACAAATGAGTGTAATGTCAGTTTTGTTCAGACGCCTGTTTCCCTTTCCGAAAAGGTATTTTCGGCGAAAATCTGACATAGTATGCAAATTTCACAAAATCTGCGCAACATATTCAGAAATCGTATCGAATACGATTCTCATAACAAGAACAAACATATATCATGTATATATAAGTATACATACAGATTATATGATCATCATATGATCATCCCAATCATCATTAATGTACAATTTATGCATATACATTAATACAATATTCATGTTATCATAAAAACAACACATCAATCATGATAGTCGCAAACATGCTTGTATATACATCAAAAATTTAAACATATAACCGAATTAAAAAGTTTTTGCAAGTAGCTTTGATACCATTAAAGGGTTTCAAGCACATAACGCAACGAAAAACGTGAAAATAAACCAAAATTCAAAACCCCTCCGCAGGATCCATGCGAAAACAAAAGATTCAATTTGGAGATTAAGAACAAATACCTTAAGAAGCTTTAACAGTTCATTAATGGAGGATTAATGGAGATCCAAAGCTTGTTCAATCACCACGTATCCCGCTCTCGCGATCTACGCTCTACGTTATCCACGCGAACGCTTTTCTTGAAGGATTGATGTGTACTAGCACCCGAAAACTGTTTCTTTCTCTCTCTCTCTCTCTCTCTCTCTCTCTCTCTCTCTCTCTCTCTATGTTCATGCTCTCATAAACAGCTAGGGTTTTTCTTATAAAAACGTTTTTCCACCCATAAAATCAGCCTCTAAGAGAGTTTATATAGAGAAGAATAAGCTTTATTAATTATAATCCAATTATAATTAATACTAATCCGAAATTTCAATTTATTATTTAATTAAGTCTCACTTAATTAATTAATGACTTATTTTGGAATTAGTTTAAGTAATTCCCTTTTCTATTTAATTAATTAATTAAGTCATACTTAATTAATATTATAAATAGAATGAATTACTTATTTAATTTAAATTCATAATTTAAATTATTTCTCCTTCAAGCGTTCTTTGTGTGTGACTCTGTAGGTTATTATTACGTTGGCAACAATTTTAATAACTAATTAAAATTGTAAACAATGAGCGGCATCTAGTAATACATCATTGCTACCCATGTAATAATAATTAAATCGGTGATTCGATTAAGCCTTTCGTGAATAATGTTCCATGTAATATAATCTCTTTAACCTTAATATTATAGATTAAATTCGAGGCATGTAGTGTGTCATCCTCTTCGTAATTTAATCTTAATTTTCTTGATCGATGAGTAGACTAATAAATCAAATCAACATTTGAGCACGACCGTGCATTTCATAGGCTCACTCAAACAAGAGGCCAATAATATCGCTCCTAAAAATAATAAGTGCGGTCAGAGAGACCCATAGGGCCATAGCGAGCAGATAAAACTGTATTAGTGACCCTTTATTAAAAATGAAAACAAATAAAAATAAAATGTAATTTTGTAAGATTCTTATTTATTTTTTTATAATTTTATTCATACCTCAAAATAATAATAAAAATTAAAAAAGCTACTTGAACAACCGATGCAGATTCACATTTTATGTCGGTCTAATACACAACTGACTCTTATGTTCATGTTTATGCGTCGTTGTTATATTGAATCGATACTTTTGCTTCTTTATTGCGTCAGCCACTTGAACAACCGATGCAGATTCACATTTTATGTGACGGTCTTTTAAATAACCGACGCTTATTCTATATTTTATGCGTCGGTTAATGCAAAAACCGACACAAATAAGAGTTTATGCGTCGGTTTTCAAATTAACCGACGCTAAAAGTGCGACGCAGAAGGCTATTTTTGTACTAGTGCTAGATCATTCATATTTCTCGTGTGATTCATAATATACCCAATGTCCACTTTTATCATCACCTGGTCAAATGTAACTTTTAATGTAATCAAAGTATATTAATTCTCGTATAGAAATATAATGATTTCAGGTCTAAGGATCATTACACCATTATCACAGTGAGAATTACTTATGACACTATTAACATTTGTAATCTCACGACGGGTCAATCCAATGTCATGTACTCTTACATGCACCTATGTTTTGACTTTAGTATCACCATACCTATGACCAATGAGATGTGGTCATCAGTCAACAAACATATAATCTATATGCATTATTATTGTCCTTAAATAATAACACTCGACTAGGGATATTTAGGAATAAAGATACTATTCATATAATCTCATTTTTAAGTCACATACTTAAAGATATCGAATACGTATCATAATTCCAAGGACATTTATTATGCTAACATTTATAAAGTAGTAAATAAAGACGTAATAAAATAATAATAATAATCAATCAAACATAATTTATAATAATAAAATATTTTCTTTAAAACATAAAAGTATTGTCTCTAAAGCACTAATACTAACAAAAACATGTTACCTTTTCCTTTTTTTCTTACTAAACCCCCTTTATTTCCAAAAATATCACGGGTAACATGCCTACTTTTTTAAATAAATACAATTAATAAAATATTAAAAGGTAAATAATAAAATGACAACTATTAAAAATAATATGTTCATAGCACGAGTTTTATGTTATTTTTTCTTTTTCCTTACTTAAAAACATCTTTTTCCAAAAATATCACGGACAAACCCTTACTTAATTATTTTAAAACCTATTTTACTTCTTTTAATTATTTAAAAAGTTAACCTATTTTAACATGCCTACTTTTTTTTAAAAAACAAATACAATTAATAAAATATTAAAACGTAAATAATAAAATAACAACTATAAAAAACAATTCATGAATCAGCCAAGTTTTAAGCTAGTAAATAATAATATCTAATTACTTACATCTTTTACTTAAAAGATTTATCTAACATAAAATTTTAAAGTAAACCCTTCAAAAAAAACCCTAAAATACTAATTATTTGTTGCAATAACAAATTAAAATACTAAAATATAAGTGTGAATATGTTAATGTTTATTTTAATTGATAAAAATCTTTCGTATTTTTTATACTAGTATAATTTTATATTAATATTGTTATTGATTTTTTGTAATGTACAAGTTATTTTTATAAAATACTCTTAAGAAAAGCAAAAAATTATCTTTGATGTGATTTATTTGTTGATTAATTTTATTGTTACATGATAAATAATACTAATGTATTATTTATTAGCTTTCAAAAATTTAAAAATTAATTTGCATTTTCCGTTACAAAATTTCAAATTGTATATTTTTCAAAAGTTGAATTCACGTGAATAATTATGAAGAATGAAACAAGTATTAATGATATGAATCTGAATTTTTTTTGGGAAGAAGCTTGCATCTCTAAGTATACTCCAACGTTTCTTTAACAACCCAAATGCTCTTTCAATAGTATTTCGAGCGGATAAGTTCCTCAAGTTAAAAAGCTCCTTGTAATTTGTTGGAGTGTTTCCTCTCCACAAATTCAAATGGTATTTAGTACCCTTATAAGGAGTTAGAAAACATTCACCATTAGTATACCCCAAATCTGCTAGAAAATACTTATCTGCACGAATTATATAATGATTAGCATTATACTTCTTAAGTTTCAAAATTTAAGTAATTATACTCTAGAATTATCTATAAACCCTTACTTTTATGAACTTTTAAACCATTAGGCCTCCGAAGAGCATCACGAAGAATCCGGGGATCTGATGCAGATCCTTCCCATCAGGCAACACATATGTGAAACGAAGATTTGGATCACACGTGGCTAGAACATTGGTGCTAGTATCCCCCTTCCTATCTCGATATCTCGGTCGATCCTCAATAAGAACAGTTATTTTGATGTGTGTCCCATAAATAGCTCCTACAACACCCTAAACATATCCTACATATAAGTAACAATAACAGTAACCATAAATATTCTAAACACAAATATTTCGTAAAATTACCTCAAACCACTTCCATTTGTTGTCATGTGCATAATTAGTGGTATGATCCACTCTTTTGATAAAATGCCCTCCAAGATTTAAAACAGATTCAAGTACTACATGAAATTGACGGCTCATAGTTTCTCTCGAACGCGCAAAGAGTGCTTGTATTGTTCTATTCTTCAAATCATGCGCAAAAACATGAAAAAAATGAGCCACAACTTCTTTCACAGTGACATTCCTAGTAGTAACTAGCCCCCTTTGTAAAAGATGACACAATTTATCAAAACAACGTATGTCAATACGTAATTGGTCTCGGCACTTCGTTTCATTTTTTAGAGTGTTCATCCATGTAGCTCTAATCTGACAGCGTTCACACTCATTCCATGTCACCTCCTTCACCCTATACATTTGGCCATATGATGCAGCCGCTACTACTATAATAAAACTTGCAACTGCCATAACCAACTCCATATCTTCATCCTTATCCCTCGTACGTTTCCGTAAATCCCGAATACTCACTTCATCAGACATTATACTTTTTGATCAGACATTATACTTTTTGAGTACTCGACGTACTACAAAAATTAAATAATTTTAATACTCCCATCAGCTAAGCTATACACTAGTTGCTAGTGAGGAGTAAATCACTACAAAACACAAACGTATATACACATATATAACAACTATGCATAACTCAGCAACATGTGTATCCAAATATTAAAAAAAACCAGAAATGGAACACATATATTTCTCAATTACAACGTTCACATCTCCCATTTGAACCGAAGACCTCGATGTTCATGTCTTAAATTCAAAAAAATCAAACCAAAAATTGTTATGTTCATAGATCAATTCAAATAATAAAAACGAAGATAAAGGTGCTACAAGTCCACATAAAGAGAACATAGAACTGATAGAGGGGAGAGAAGAGAGATAGAGAAGAGGGAGAGAGAGAAAGACATTTGCTCCTATGGAGATCGGTAAGATCAAACAGAGCGATATCGTATGTATATGCGTGTGTAGAGGCCGAGGAAGGAGAGGCGTGAATGGGTCCCGACCTTGAAAATAATTATTTTATCATTTGAAATTACAGGTATTGGACTGTAATTTGAAATCCTTATATTTGGGCCTATTTTTAATTTACTTGGATTTGGGCAAATCCAATTCCAAATTCTATTAAAGTTCCCCAGCAACAAATTTGACCAATTTCAGGAACTGAAATAAAATCCCACTTACCAAACAGGTCAGAAGATGAATTCTTTTTTCTTTTTTTGAACTTGCAGATCAAGATGAATTATTGTTAAGAGATTAAGAAGATTGCATGTTTAGAATTATTTGTAACCGTGAAAGTAAAAAAGTAAAGCAGCGTCTACTTTTAGAAAGAACAGTCATAATATTAAGTGGGCCTGTTTGATTGGCTCTCCTATAGAAATAATAAATTTAATTACGTAGAAAAAGTAAAATACTTATATTTGTCTTTGAAAAAAAAGAACAAAAAAAAAAAAAAACTTGGATGAACCGAACAAAGGCTAAATCTTAGAATCAAAATACGTACATCTCACATCTCAAGTCTATACTTAGGTTTACAAACAAATGTTGATAAGCAGCTAAAGCAAAAAGAGAAGATTACTGAGATGGTTCAGTAATGAGTTTGCCCTTGTCTTTTAGCCTGGCTATAGATTCTTTCATTGCTTCCTTTCTTTTCTTACTAGCAAGAACTTTAGCCGTTACACCATTTATACTTGGATCTTTTTTCTCCTCCGGCGGTGGCGGTGGAGGCCGTCGACCCGCAGCATTTGCATGTCTATCATCACAACCTACCTGTATGAACCCCAACACCAAACCACCCAACCCTAACGTAGTACCCCTCCTGCATTTGTGCATCAGTTCATTGTTCAATGCCAAATAAACAACTAATACAGACTTAATTAATTATATTTAGTAGTAAAAATGTACATTCAATGAATAACACTCTTCTTGATTGAGGATTGGAGTCTCACCAACTTATTATTTATACGTATTTAAATTTCTGCAATCAACCATAAAGGAAATTTGGAAATGAATTATACATATAAGTAAAGGAACGATACCTGCTGTGAACAAGAGGCTGATGAGAAGCAACAATTTTGTGATAACTTACGGTTGGGACAGCATTAATCTTGTGTGAGTTGGGCAGTGCTGCCACAGCAACTGCTGTTGAAGAAATGAGTGAATGACTCATTATAATTGTGTCGCCTACCAACTTGATTTGTACGCATAAATATTACTAAGTAGAAAAAACGATCAATCCCAAAACAAAACAAAAAAAAACTGTGTGGATGTAATAACACCTCTTTTGGATAATACTGGAAGTTGGATATTGAAATGTTATTGGTGGGTTTTTTAAAAAGATATTATGTTGTGGACACAGATCATGGTTCACAATCACAAATCACTACAATGTACAGTAATTTTTATACACTTGTTCAACCTCAAATGCAAGTTTCAACATGCAATTGTTTTGACAAATGCAACTGTTTACAAACCTGTTGTGCAATCTATACAATTTTGACCCTATTTTTAAAATAAAGATTAAAAACATGGGTATTTTTGATAATTTCTTTTATTAAAACTAACTAGATTAAAACCCGCTTTATGGATTATTTCTAATGCTTGTTATTTTATTATTTATATTTTATTATTTTATTAATTTAATTTGTAAAAAAAATAAGTAAGCATGTTAAAATAAGTAAACTTTTTTAAATAATTAAAAAAATTATAATAGGTTTTAAAATAAATAAATAAGTGTTGCCCATAATATTTTTGGAGAAGTAGAGGTTTTAATAAGGAAAATATAGAAAAAGGTAAAATGTTTAAGTTAAAAAAGATATTTGTAATATTTTTGAAAAAGAAGAGATTTTGTTAAAAAAAATAATGTGTTTTTGCTGAAAAAAGTAATTGATTATAAATAGATAGTGTTATTATTTAATAATTTTTTATTTATGAGAAAAATGGGTCTGAGGTTGTACTCAGGTGTCTTTCCTATTTCCTAAGGTTAAGACAATATAATATATAATGTAAAGTGAAAGGTTAAATATGTAAATACAAAATCACATCTCTGTATTTACAAAAACATCCATGCTTTTATAACTATAATTCTTTTAACCTGGACGACATCCTCGTAATCTCTTTTTTCATTTGTGTGTGTTTACTAAAAGTAAATTGTTTTAATTAAAAAGTAACATGTGTTTAAATTAGAAAGGCGGTTCTGAAAAAGGTAATTGGTTATAAATACACAATGTTATTATTTAATAATACTTTTTTTATTTGTGTGTGTTTATTAAAGCACTACAACAATTCCCGGAATTTGCGACGGAAATTTGCGTCGGCAAAGGCTAGATTCCGTTGGCATTTCAGGTTCCCGACGGAATTCCGACAAAAAAAATGTGTTGCAATATTGGCCGTAGGTAAGGGCTTCCCTACGGAAGTTATATTCCGTTGCCAGTCTAGCGACGGATCTGCAATGGTCTACTAACGAAATCCACTAAGCATTGACCTTTTCAGGCGACTATTTGCCAACGGAATTCCGTTATGCGTCGCCAAAGCCTCAATTATGTCTTTATTCCGTTGGCATTCTTGCAACAGCCTACCAACGAAACCCACTCAATATTGACCACCCTCAGGCCACTCTTTACCAACGAATTTCTGTCATGAACTGTTAACAGCTTTTCTAAAATTTTAATTTTTTCATAGCTATTTTTTGCTCATATCTTGTTTATTGTGTCATGATATATTATCTACTTTGCTATTACATTCAAAATTAATTCTAATTAGGAAAATACAAAATAAAATTGAACCAGAAGGAAACCATACATTAATAACTTGAATACTTGCCAAGGTTTGGACATAAGTTTACAAGTCCAAAAGGAGTACAAACTGAGTTCAAACAAGTTCTTGGTACTTTAATATTAGCTAACAGTTAGAACATAACAAAAATCTGGAGTAGACTAGATTCCCATGGTAGCTAGAGCAACAATGCAGCGATCATTCTCCAATTTTCTGCATTTTTCAAAGAGGTAAAACTATAACCAAATAACTAAAACAAAGTACACCTAACTATACAGTATCCAAGAAATTAGTATTAATCAACAATTTGGTAGGCATTTAATTTCCGAACAATGCTTAGTCAATAATAATTTGTAGACCAGGACAAGCACTATTGAAGCTAACAAATCAAGAGCTGTACCATCACCAAAATGTTCGAGTTTCAAACTCTTCAGGAAGTAAATAAAAAAGGTTGGGTTAAATAAATTCCAGGAACTCAAGAAAAGCCAGAAAGTATGTATTTTTCAGTAGTGCTGCTAGATGCAGCGGCCACTGTATCGAAATCCCTAGCAACATGGAAATTATGTTGCATGTTATGTTGATTGACTGAAATTTTACATACTTTCAGACTTATTTAAGGTAGTCGTTGTATCATTTGCACTGAAGTTCTTTAGTAAACCTGGGCAAGCAGTAGTGCAATCTTTCGAGGCTTCTGCACAGGAGAACTACTTGACCAGCAAAAGAACTACTTGACCAGCAAAAGCACTACCGTCAGACTCTTCCTACTGATACAAATAACTATCAAAAATAACTATCAAATTGGACAACTATTAGCCATCTTGCCAATATTTCACAGACCAGCACGAGACACAAAAATAGGCTGGGCCTGATGCCCTGATCACTTTGTACAAGAGATTTAAAATAAATCTTAGGATAGGAAATAACAAGTACAAACTGTAAATGAAGAATGTTTTAAATACCTCAAAACTTGCACTTTTTATTGTCTGCCTATTGATTATGATTATCAGCCATCCTTGCTAACAGATTCTCCATATCCTTCATCCGCTGCTGCATCGCATCCATCTCTTTCATTCGTTCCTTCATCACTTCGAGCTCGGTTTGAAGCTTCTCATAATCTTGACTATTAGGATGGGAGGAATTGCTGAAATGTGCAATTGTGCTGCTACTTGGCGCATAAAAAAGATCATACGATGAGCCCAGACCATATATCCTGTTTTTGCTGTTTTGACCGCCTACTGCATCATAGAACAACTGATTTTCATAGAACAACTGTTTCGACCGACACCGTCTTTCCCTTTGTAAACCAATTCTTATTCTTTCGAAAGGGATGATTAGTAGGCAGAAACTTTCGATGATTATCAAACCAAGTTGTTTTTCCACCATGCGAAAGATTATAAGCATCATGATCATGAGCGCAATGAGGACAAGCTAAATGACCGGCAGTCGTCCACCCAGATAACATAGACATAGCAGGAAAGTCACTCACGGTCCACAACAATGCAGCTCGCATCTGGAAATTTTGCTTCAAAGAAGAATCCCATGTCTCAACTCCGTCTTCCCACAACATTTTTAACTCAGCAATTAATGGTTAGAGATAAACATCTATCTTCTGCAATGGGTTTTTTGGTCCCGGAACAAGTACAGACAAAAACATATATGGATCTTTCGAACACATCCATGGTGGAAAATTATACGGGGTCACTACAATTGGCCAAGAAGAATACTGACTACCTGAATTACCAAATGGCTGAAATCCATCAGCAGAAAGTCTGAGCCTAACATTTCTTGTCTCTGATGAAAATGAGGGGTGTGTTCTATTAAATTGTTGCCACTCCTCGGAGTCTGAACAATGTCTCATCACATCATCTTCTTGATAATGTTCAGCATGTCATCTCATATGACTCGCAGTCGCAGGTGATGCATACAACCTCTGTAATCTCGGGGCCAACAAAAAGTATATCATCCTTTTAACATCCACTTTATTCTTCTCTCGGCTGGATCTGTTAACTCTTATTTTGTACCTTGACTGCGAACAAAATATACATGAATTCATATTAGTATCTTCACCCCAATATATCATACATCCATTAATACAACAATCAATTTTTACTGATGGAAGACCCAGTCCTTCCATATGTTTTTTCGTATTGTAGAAGCCATCAATGAATGTATTATCTTCGGGCAAGATACTCTTGATGAACTCTAATGTCTGATCATAACAGGCCTCTGACCAATGATGATCAGATTTTAAACTCAACATACGAGCCATGACAGACAATTGAGAAGTTTTACAACCACCATATAACTCTCTCTCTCTGAAGAATGTAATATGTCATACAACTTTTGTGCTTCTGCATTCGGTATCTCTTCTGACCGTGGATCGAAATTTGGACCAGCAACATCCATGACCATATCATACATTAGATTATCTTCATCTCCAGCTCTAGAAATATTAGAATAACTTGTCGATGATTGTCCGGCACTTCCTCCAACAATGTATGGCTCCCCATGTCGATTCCACACATAATAATTTTCAACGAATCCTTTTTTCAAGAGATGCAATTTTACGATTTTTGCATCCCAATGCCTTTTAAATTTGCACTTAGTACAATGGCATTTTATGTTCGTCCCGTTCAAGAAAGATGGTTGAGATATAACATGATTCATAAATTCTTCTAATCCAACAACAAAAGCATGATTAAGAAGACCCCTACTATCCACTCTTGGATACATCCAAGATCGATTATTATCCATGATAGTGTTATCAATATTAACTACAAAAAAATAAAATATTACCAAATTAAATTAGGTTATCACAAACTAGCTAAAATAAATGAAATGTTTATAAATTAGCATGCAATTTAATTAGGACTACCAATATAAACATACAATTATTTCATACAACCTAATAGAACAATGTCAACTTCATAAAACAATTCATAACTAGCTAATATTTTAAGAATATACAATAATTAACATAAATTTCACAAAAATTAACATAAATTAAAGTGCACATACTTTACAAAAATGAAACTACAAAATACTAACAAGTAAATGGAACATACCTTATAATTTGGACAAGATTGTGTAGTTAATTTGGTGGACTAAATTTTAAGATAAAAAAAATTAGCTTGAAGAGAGAAAGAGGCAGAAGGTTTGAAACAAGAAGACTAAAGAAGTTGATGATGCGTTAAAGAAACGGGCAGAAAGTTGGCTGCATTAAATTGGTGTCACTTTTTGCAACGGATTAGCGACGAAAAAAGCACGACGGATCTACTTTAGCAACGGTTTAGCGACGAAATTAAAATAGTTGACTTTTTCATCTATAACGGATAGCCGTAGCAAATCCGTTGGTAAACATTTCCGTTGTTGTTCCGTTGGTTGTTTTTTTGTTGCTAAGCCGTCGCAAACACATCCGTTGCTAAGCCCGTCGAGAGAATTGAGCGGGATAACATGGCGCCTATATTAGCTACGGTTGGTTTCCGTTGCTATATTCCGTTAATATTTCCGTTGCTAAACTGTTACTAAATTTGAGCGGGATGTATTGGCGCTAAATTTAGCAACGGAAGGATTCCATTGCTAGAGTTCTGTCGGAAATCCGTTGCAGATTTGTTGGTAATAGGATTTACCTTTTTTAATCGAAAGGCGTTGTTAATCCGTCGTTCTTCGGTAACGGGAATCATTCCGTCGCTAATTTTCGTCGCAAATTCCGGAAATTGTTGTAGTGAAGGTAATTTGTTTTAATTAAAAAGTAACGTGTATTTAAATAATAAAGGCGACCATTAATTTGGGTGTGTTTATTAAAGTTAATTGGTTTATTTAAAAGATAACGTGTTTTAATACAAAAGACAATCTGCTAGTTACAATTAATTATATTATTTTATTATTTATTAAATAGGATGAAAACCAAAAATTTCAATGTTTCGGCTTTAATAATACTAGCTTAAAACATGTGCGATGCACATATTATTTTTAATAATTTTTATTTTATTATTTTTGTTTTAATATTTTATTAATTGTATTTGTTTAAAAAAAATAGACATGTTAAAATAGGTAAACTTTTTTAAATAATTAAAAGCATTAGAATGGGTTTTAAAATAAATAAGTAAGGGCTTGCCCATGATATTTTTGAAAAAGGTGGGATTTTAATAAGGAAAAATAGAAAAAGTTACATATTTTAGTAAGGAAAAATAGAAAAGGTAATTGTCCGTGATATTTTTACAAAATGAGTAAATTTTGTTAGAAAAATCGAAAAAGTAATGTGTTTAGCTGAAAAAGGTATTTGGTTGTAAATAGATAATTTAATTATTTAATAATAATTTTTTAAATAAGTTAGGAGAATTAAGTAAAAACATGATGTACCAAAAAACTAGAACAGACCAACCAAACTTTTAATGTTTTGTCTATATTATATAATTAGTTGAAAAAGCCGTGCTTCACTGCGGCGTCATAATTTTTTTAAAAACTATATCAATTAAATTACAAAAATTACTCGGTCCACTCTAATAAGCTGTCCTCTCATGAAATACGCTTTTCTTTTTAATATCAAAATCTCAAATTTATTATATTGAATACTTGTGTTATATATTAATTTTAATGTTAACATACTTCTTTTTCTAATGAGCCGCTCTCTCGATGAAAAAAATACCTCTATCAATTAAATTACAAAAATTACTCGTTCCTCCCTAATAGTCGTCCTCCCGTGAAATACGCTTTTCTTTTTAAGATCAAAATCCCAAATTTAATATTTTGATTACTTGTCTTATATATTAATTTTCATGTTAACATATTCTTTTCTAACGAGCCACCGTTTCGTTGAAAAATCACCTGTATAAATTCACAATCCTATTTTACTTCCAATATAACTTTTAACTATATGTCTTTCCTATAATTTGAACTCATCTCCTCTGTAAATTTGCACATATGTTCTACTTCGAATATAACTTTTAATTATGTCTACAAACACCTATTTTACTTCTAATAAAACTTTTAATTGTATGTATCTTTTATCAATTCGAACTATTCTCCTTTATGAATTTGAACATCTATTTTGTTAGTGCTTGTGCCCTAGAGACAATACTATAATTTTCTTAGGGAAGACATTTTGATTATTAATAAATATGTTCTATGGATTTTCTTTCAATTATTTATTATGTCTTTATTAACTGCGATATAAATATTAGAATAATAAATGTCCTTGGAATATAAGCATGAATTCTATATCTCTAAGTATGTGACTTGGAAATGAGATTATATGAGTAGTGTTTATAATCCTAAAAGATCCCTAGTCGAGTATTATTATTTGAGGACAATAATAATGCATTAAGACTAGTATGTTTGTTGACTGATGACCACATCTCATTGGTCATAAGTATGGTGATACTAAAGTCAAAGACATAAGTGCATGTTAGGAAAACATGGCACTGGATAGACCCACCGTGTGAATTCTTCATGGTAAATGTTATTAAGTGTCATAAACAATTCTCACAATGATAATGGTGTAATGATCCTTAGACTTGAAATCATTATATTTCTATATGAGAATTAATATACTTTGATTGTACTCAAAGTTACCTTTGACCGGGTAATGATAAAGGTGGACATTGGGTATATTATGAATCATATGAGAAATATGAATGATAGATATAGGATTTCACCCTCCTATTTTAGGAGTGATATTATTGGCCTCTTGATTGAGTGAGACTATGAAATGCATGACCATGCTCAAATTGTGATTTGTTTAATAGTCTACTCATCGATCAAGTAAACCGTGATTAAATGTTGAAGATGATGACATAAACCATGCCTCGAGTTTAATCTATAATATAAGGTTAAAAGGATTATATTACATGGAACATTATTCATTAAAGGTTTAATTGGATCACCAATTATTATTATTACTTGGGTAGCAATGATGTATTACTAGATGCCGCTCATTGTTTATAATTTTATTATGAGATATTAAAATTATTGCCAACGTAATAATAACCTAAAGGGTTACACATAAAGAACGTTTTAAATAGAGCATTAATTAAATTTCGAATTTAATTGAATTATTATTATTATTGAATTATTGGATTAATTAAGTAGGACTTGATTAATTATATAATAATTCGAATATAATAAATACTACTACTAATAATCATATTGGGTTTTGGAAGCCCAATCAGATTAGGTATAGGCCCATAATTCTCTCCATATAAATACATTATGAGAGGGTTAATTGAAAAAAACGTTTTTTTAAAAAACCCTAGCAGCTCTAAATCAAAGAGAGGCTAGAGAGAGAAAGAGAGTTCCGAGGGCAGTTCTGGGCTAGTACCAACTCCGGTGATCGTTGGACGATCGGGTGTTCGTGTGGACTGATTAGAGACATGTATCGCAAGGCGGGACACGTGGTGATCATATCAAAGGACCTCCATTAGTCAGTCGTTCGTAAAGCTTCAAAAGGTAAACGATTCTATTCACGAATTAAATATCGTTTTTCGCATGGATCCTGCGGAGGGTTTCGTTAATTTTTCTGTTTTACGCATTTTTCCGTTGCGTTTTCATGCCTGAAACCCTTAAATGGTATCAGAGCTACTTGCAAAAAGTTTTTAATTCATTTATATGTTTACTGTTTTGATGATAAAATCATGTTTGCGACTATCGTGATTGATGCGTTGTTTTTATGAAAACATGAATATTGTATTGATGTATATACATAAATTGTATAATAATGATGATTGAGATGATCATATGATGATCATATAATCTGTATGTATACTGATATATACATGATATAATTTTTTTCTTGTTATGAGAATCGTATTCGATACGATTTTTGATTGGTTGCGCAGATTTGGTGAAATTTGCATACCGTCTCAGAATTTTGCCGAAAATACCTTTTCGGAAAGGGAAACGGGCGCCTGAACAATACTGACTTGATCACGCGTTCATCTGTATGGCATTTGACGTCGTTTACTGTCTGTAAATAGCGATTTATTGTTTTCATAGTTCTGATTTTAATTTTCTGATTTACACTTTATTTGATTTTGTGATTGGATCATGAAAAATATGATATGGTGTGATATGTTGATGCAATATGAGATGTTCTTAACTGTTAATTGAGCATGGTGTATGGTTATGGCCCTAAGACCCATAGGTTAGTGGTTTTTGATTATGGTTTTGGTTTTAAATACGACTTGCATGTCGTTCATTCTTGTAATGATTAAATCTCGAATGTAACTCGAGTTTCTCTTGTAAGTTTATTAGATTAGCTTTTCATATTATGTAATTGATGATATGAAGACATGGAGGCATGCCAAGGAGGCGATCAAAGGAGACATTACAAGGAAGCATGAAGACATGTGTAATTTATTATGTTGTATCTGATACCACCATAGATTGACCTTGATTTTTCCTTAGCTTGGAAAAATCGCATAGGATTGGGCCATAACCAAGCACGTTTACTTTACGCACTTTACATATATGATGCATGTGATGATGGTATGTATGCGTAGCTATATTGATGCATGGTTTAATTAGATTAAACATGTATGTATTAGATACATCACCCATGCCATGCCTGCTAAACAAGATAAAATCTGTAACGATTCAAGATTTTAAAATTGAACAAAACGAACATGAGATTCTTGTGTTTCTGAAACACGGAAATAAGTATGAATTTTCGATTTTTTGATATGGGGCGATTTTGACAAAAATACAAGCAGCGCTTGTAAGAAAGGCGGATTTTAAGTGAGGCCACTGTGACTCCTCCGTTGGACTGGAAATCAAACCATTGATGAATTTTGAATTGAAGTACTTAGTTCAAGGAAAAATTGGGAATCTCTTGATGATGGGATCATGGTCGTTTTAATAATAAAATCCCTAAATTTAAAATATTAAGTCACTTAGATGCCTTCCAATGGGTAACACTCGTCAAGACCTAGATCGAGAAAGAGTGGGTTCGCCAAAGCGAAGCACTCCAATCTATCGTGGTAAGGCGCGATGAAGTAAATGTGATACTTAACTTTTAGACCATTGGGTTAGACTTAACTAAGTTACCACAATAGGATTGTGAACTTAGAGGCATGGAGTTTGGTATGATTTATTGGATAAATGTGGACAAATGTTGTTCTACCAGACTTTCCAAGAGTTATATATGATATAATTGACAGGAGTTGTCTACCTAAATAAATCATGTTTTGGGAGTAAAGCCAAAGCTGACCTTAAGCATGACGAAATATGGATCTTGGCTCACTAGAAGGATTTAGAGTAATGCCTTCCGAATTAATAGTTAGGGCTATTGATTTGATAAAAATAGTGAGAGATATATATTGTGAATATATATGGATAATCACTTGAACATAATTTAATAAATCTGCAACTAACTTATTTTATGGATTTTAACATTGCAGATATCTAAATGGCAAACTCAAACAATTTCTCTGTGCGATCAGTCCTTGAGAAGGAAAAGCAGACATGAACCAACTTCCTTGATTGGAAAAGGAATTTGAGGATTGTCCTCAGGCAGGAGCGAAAGCTTTATGTCCTTGATATTCCTCACCCTGGACCTCTTACTGCTGAAGCAACCGAGGCTCAACAAAATGCTTATCAGAAGCATCTTGATGATTCTACGGATGTTTGTTGTTTGATGCTAGCGACTATGAGTCCTGAGCTTCAGAAACAACATGAGTGTATGGACGCTTATGACATGATTGAGCACCTCAAAAGGATGTTTGAGGGTCAAGCTCGTCAAGAGAGGTTTGATGTAAGCAAAGCGTTGTATGCATGCAAACAGGGAGATCGTGACCCGGTTGGACCGAATGTTCTAAAGATGATAGGGTATATGGAAACCCTTGAGAATTTGGGTTTCCCGGTTTTACTGGAACACCAAGCAGATTTGATCTTGCAATCTTTGAACAGCAACTACACTCAATTTGTTATAAACTATATTATGAGTGAGATAGACAAAACACCTACTGAACTATTGGCATTATTGAGGACTGCTGAGACCAATAAGTCAAAGGCTGAAAGGCATATGTTTAGGCCTATTTGTATTTCGAGGATCCAACTCAACTTAAACAAGTTTGTAATAAGTAAGTAATAATTCAATTGTCACAGTCACAGGAATCTCAGAAGATCATATCTGTCAGAAGAATACAGATTAAAGTCATCCTACAGATTTGAAGATATACTACATTGAAAGAAGTTCAATTATTTGTTCAAGCCTCAGTGAAGTCTTCAAAGATGTGGATTTATTAAAGTGACAGAGGTTTCAGATTTGTGATAGCAAATGTACAGGTTACAAAGGTTGGTCAACAGTCAAAAGCAGACAATGAACCACAGCTTAAAGTCAAGATGAAGAACAGACATTGAAGTTAGTCATTTATGAACCAGACAGTGCATCAAATGACAACCGCAGACAATGGTTATTCTTCATCAAGTTCAAGTGGTTCAAGGACTGGTTTTACTATATTGTAAGCATTTACATTCTCTTTTAAATTAGTTATTAATTTATTTATTAAGTTAATTCTTCTGAATTAACTTAACAAATAAATCAAGTAATTAATTTATTGAATAAATTAATTCATCAGAATTAATTTATGAAATAAATTAATTATTAGAATTAATTTAAATTAGAATGTTATCTTGTAAGAATTTAAATTCTACTTTTAATTAGTTATTAATTTATTTATTAAGTTAATTCATCAGAATTAATTTAGTAAATAAATTAAGTAATTAATTTATTGAATAAAATAATTCATCAGAATTATTTTATGAAATCAAATAGTTATTAGAATTGATTTATATTAGAACTAGAATTTATTTAGAATTTCTGAATTAAAATGAACTGGAATGACTATCCAGGATAGTCATCCCGCTAGTCATCCTAGTTCATTTTTGTTTATTCTAAATTAATTCTCCTAAATTCGGATAGTCATTCCAGTACAAAGCATAGTCATTCCAGGCTTAAAAATAGTCTTTTTAGACTATTTTGATAGTCATTCCTAGTGGAATGAAAAGTAAGAAACGTGCAGATTGCTTTATGTCAAGTGGATTGATATTTGTATAAAAGAAAAGAAGATCAAGACAGTACAATATATATACAACATTTCATCTGTCAAGAACTCTCCTGCAAAAGAAAAGCAAAGCAACTGCCGGATTCATTTCTTCTGTGGATAAATTCTAAAATCATTGTGTTAAATCTAAACCAATAGAATTCATTCACTTGTACTTCTTTGACTATCTAGCGGATTTTTATCCCTAGAACGTATCTCAAATTATCATTTATTGTTATATCTTTTTATTACAAAAATAGATAAATTCATGTCGAATTTATTCTAGATTTGTTTTAATTAGTTTGAGATTCAATCTTGTAATCAGTACTTCATTTGTAACACCTTTCAAGTTTAATATAAGTTATATTTAACTTGAATTCTGTTTCATTTAATTCCGCCATAATTTGTTCTTAAATTGTTTGATTCTAAATAGAACAAATTCGATAAAACGGTATAGTTTGTATTCAACCCCCCTTCTACAAACTTATCAGGACCTAACAATTGGCATCAGAGCCTTTTGATTGATATACAAATCAAAGATCCAATTGTTTTGAGATTTTTCTTAAACTCTGAAATTTTTTTATTATTCTAAAAATCTCAAAAGATGTCTACTACACAGAAAGTTGGTACTGTCAAAATCCCAATGTTCAGCAAGGAGCATTATCCTATGTGGAAGAAGAAAATGCTCCTATTTCTTAATGTTGCAAATCCTAAATACATTGGTGTGCTGAAGAATGGTCCCAAAATCCCTATGATTATTGAGGAAGAGATAACAGTGGATAATGTTGTTACTAGGGCTGCTAGTATGTACCCTAAAGATCCCAAGGAGTACACTCCTGATGAGAAAGAGGATGTTACCTTGGATTCCTGTCTTCAGTTGATCCTTATTGATTGTCTTGATCCTATCATGCATAATCATGTCCTAAATTGTGATACTGCCAAACACATTTGGGATACCATAGAGATAATCAATGAGGGGACAGAGGAAGTTAGGGAGAATATGCTGGAAATTCTCACCTCACAATATGAGCATTTCAGATCAAACCCTGGTGAAGGTATCTCTCAGGTTTTTGAGAGATACAACAAATTAATAAATGATCTGAATCTCAATGGGAAGCACTACACCAACAAGGAGATTAACAAGAAGTTCCTTCTTACACTTCCACCTCATTTGGAGCACAAAATATCTGCCATTAGAGAAGCAAGAGATATGAATGAGATTGCTTTGGAGAGATTGTATGGTGTTCTGAAGACCTATGAGCTGGAGCAGATTCAACAAAGGGAGTTGTATGGAACTGGGAAGATTGTTAGTACTTCTACTGCACTGGCTGCTGAAGTCCCACAGAAACTGGAAGTGAAGGCTGTTCAACCTTCCAGTTCTAACATGAATGTTATTGATGCTGAATATGAGACAAACTCTTTGATTCCATGTTATCTCCACCCAACATGTCTAAGGTAAAGTTCACTGATACTGAAATGATTCGTCATCTTGGTGATACTTTAAGCTGTGCACGCACTGAAAATGATAGAATAATTCTTTTAAACACAAATCTTGAAAATGAGATAAAAGAATTAAAACTAGTGCATATTAATAAAGATGAACTCACTAAAAATGTAACAGTTCTTGAGAATAGGGTTAAATTGTATCAACAACTGGAAACCATTCTCAAAGATCAGATTAGTGAGCTTAAGACCAAAGCTAATGCCTATTTCAACTCTTGTAAGACGGCTAAAGAGATTCTCAATAAACAAGCTGTTGGTAATCATGTCAGTATAGGTTATGATTATAATGAGGCCATTGGATTGCTTGGAATAAATTCCCCTTGTAGAGTCAGATCTGAAGGAAGGGGTGTTCCATATGTACTTAAGGGTATTGAAACACCCTTCTGTAAGGAGTCCGAGGCAGATCCTCTGAATGAATACTCTATCATCATTGCTGAGGAGATTCGTGAAGAAGATATTGCTTTGGAAGTTGCACAGTCCAAAAAGTGTATATCTGATATTCCAGTCAAAGTTGCCTCAACTAAAAAGACTAAATCAGATATCCATAAGTTGGATCAAAACAACTGTAGAACTAACATGCCTGCTGTTAATTCTTCTCATAAAGCATGTGGTGTGATTAATTGCATGTCTTGTGCTTTCAATGTTATGTATGCTTATTTTAATAGTAAGCATGTATCTAGAGATAAGACTGCTCCACGTCAACATGTTAATAATAAGAAGCATGTTAAAGCAAAGACTACTAGTCCTCCTCAGACTAGAGTGGATTCATTTATCCCTAAGCCTACTCAGAAATGTGTTAAGGCTGGCTATAAATGGAAACGCTCTTATGTGAAAGAGGTTTGAAGTAGTTTTAGCTAAAAATGTTGTTTTGCCTGACAAAGGCCAGTTCTTTAAGTATGCCGGACCCAATCAATTTTGGGCTCCGAAGAAGGTCTAATCAATTTGATTTTGCAGGGAGTTCAACAGGTAAACCGTGTTATATGGATTCTTGACAGTGGCTGTTCAAGGCATATGACCGGAGATAGAGCCCTGTTATCAGATTTGGTTGAGAAAGCTGGCCCAGTAGTTACCTTTGGAGATAACAACAAGGGTATTATGAAAGGATATGGTTGTTTGAAGTACGGAAATGTTATCATTGAAGATGTTTCTTTTGTGGAAGGTCTGAAGTTCAATCTTCTCAGCATCAGTCATTTCTGTGACAGAGGATATGCTGTTTCCTTTGAAAGAGAGAAGTGTCAGATCCTTCACAAGAAGAATGGAAAGCCTGCTCTTCAAGGAGTAAGGAAAGGTGACTTGTTCATAGCTGATCTGAACTCAGGATTCAAAGATGAAGTTAATTGTTTTTATGCTAAAGCTTTATCAGATGATAGTTGGCTATGGCACAAGAAGATGTCTCACCTTAACTTCAAAACCATGAACTCTTTAGTCAAGAGGGAATTGGTTAGAGGTTTGCCTCAGATGGAATTTACACAGGAAAGACTGTGTGAGGCATGTCAGAAAGGAAAGTCAAAGAAAGCTTCTCACAAGGGCACTGACACATCATCAATAACTGAACCTCTTCAGCTACTGCACATGGATTTGTTTGGTCCAGTTAATGTGATGTCCATGTCAAAGAAGCAATATGCACTTGTGATTGTTGATGACTTTTCAAAATATACATGGGTTTTATTCCTACATTCCAAGGATGAGACCCCATACCTGGTGATTGGCCATATAAAGTTGATTGAGCTGGATTCTAGATTACCTGTTAGAGCCATAAGGTCAGATAATGGTACTGAATTCAAGAATGCCATTCTAAATGACTTTTGTGCTGATAAAGGAATAACAAGACAGTATTCTGCCCCTAGAACTCCTCAACAAAATGGAGTAGTGGAAAGAAAGAATCGTACATTGATTGAAGCTGCAAGGACTATGTTAAGTGAGTCCAAACTTCCAACGTACTTTTGGGCTGAAGCAGCGAATACAGCTTGTTATACTCAGAATCGAACTTTAATCAACAAGGACTTAATGAAGACTCCGTATGAGATCATGAACAACAAGAAACCAACTGTCAAGTACTTTCATGTATTTGGAGCAAAATGCTTTGTGCTTATAGATGACAATGTGAAACGTGGCAAGTTTGATGCAAAGGCACAAGAAGCTATTTTTGTTGGTTATTCCAGAAGATCTTACAGGGTCTACTTGGTTGGCAGTCACACGGTAAAGGAAAGTGTCAATGTTACTTTTGATGACACTACATTCCCTAATATCCAAACAGCAGATTCATCTGAGAAAATGAAGTTTGATAACTTGCCAGACTCAGATTCAGATGATGAAGCCCCACCTGAAGTTATTGCTGGTAATGATAATAACAATGATGATAGTGATCATGGTGATGGTGGTGGAAACACTGGTAACAATGGAGATACCACCAACACTGGAGAAGAATCATCAAGGTAATCAAGCAATAACTCAGGGGGAGCAAATGAAGGATCAACTAGTCACTCACAACATCAAAGTGAAACTCAAGGCGAATCATCAAGATCAAATCTTCCAAGACAGACTGTATGGAATAAAGCTCATCCTTTTGAGCTGATCATTGGTGATCCAGATGTTGGAGTTAAAACTATAAGTGCAACTCAGAATGAATGTCATTTTTCAGCATTTTTATCTAAAATGGAGCCAAAGAAAACTGAGGAAGCACTGACTGATACAGATTGGGTGATTGCTATGCAAGATGAACTCAATCAATTTGAACAACAGCAAGTCTGGAAGCTGGTACCCAGGCCAAAGAACAAGAAAGTAGTTGGTACTAGATGGGTATACAGGAACAAGCTAGATGAGGATGGCATAATAACAAGGAACAAGGCAAGACTGGTTGCACAAGGGTATTCTCAAGCTGAAGGCATTGATTATGATGAAACCTATGCACCAGTGGCTAGACTTGAGGCCATCAGGATGTTCTTAGCATTTGCTGCTTACTCCAATTTTAAAGTCTATCAAATGGATGTTAATAGTGCATTCCTGAATGGTGAGCTTGATGAAGAAGTGTATGTGGAACAGCCCCTGGCTTTGAAAATCAGGAGCTGCTGGACTTTGTGTACTTTCTCTTCAAGGCTATCTATGGTCTCAAACAAGCCCCAAGAAAATGGTATGACACTCTCTCTGGTTTTCTTTTAGAAAATGGTTTTGTTAGAGGTAACATAGACAAAACTCTTTTTTCAAAGAAACACAAAAGTGATATGATATTAGTCCAAGTCTATGTGGATGACATCATATTTGGGTCTACTAATGATAATCTCTGTAAGAGATTTGCTGAGCTTATGCAGAGTAAGTTTGAAATGAGTATGATGGGTGAGCTGAAGTTCTTTCTTGGATTGCAAGTAAGTCAAAGGTCAAATGGTATATTTATTTGTCAATCGAAGTATCTCAAAGAACTCCTCAAGAAATATCACATGGAGGATTCAGCATCAGCAAGGACTCCATCTTCAACAGCAATCAAACTTGGAGCTTCTGACAAGTCTATCAAGGTAGATGTTACAAGCTACAGAGGTATGATTGGCTCCTTACTCTATCTTACTGCTAGTAGACCAGATATTATGTATGCTACATACTTGTGTGCAAGGTTCCAAGCGGACCCTAGAGATGTACATCTCATTGCTGTGAAAAGAATCTTGAGATATCTTAAGGGTACACCTAATCTAGGTATCTGGTACCCTAAAGATTCTGGTTTTAATCTTGTTGGATATACAGATTCTGATTATGCAGGTAGTGTTGTGGATAGAAAGAGTACCTCTGGGAGTTGTCAATTCCTAGGAGGTAGGTTGATTTCCTGGTATAGCAAGAAACAGCAAACAGTTTCCAATTCAACAGTAGAAGCTGAATATATTGCTGCTGGAAGCTGTTGTGCTCAGATCTTATGGATTAGGAATCAATTAAAGGACTATGACTTTGCATTAGATAAAATTCCCATTTTGTGTGATAATACAAGTGTCATAGCAATCTCCAACAACCCTGTGCAGCACTCAAGAACGAAGCACATTGATATCAGGTATCATTTTATCAGAGAGCATGTCATGAATGGAACTGTGGAGTTACACTTTGTACCCACAGAAGAACAGACTGCAGATATATTCACTAAATCTGTTGACGAATCCACATTTATCAAGTTAGTTGGTAAATTGGGTATGTTAAACAGTCTTAGTGATTAACAATATCTCTGTCATGTTTGTTCTTTCAAAATCATTTTCTCTTGCTAATATTGAATGATATATTTTGCCAATTCTTGTTTTGAGTATAAAGCTTGTTAATTTAAATATTCTGAATAATTTATTTTCTTTAAAAATACTTTTCTCATATTTTTTAAGTGGAGAAACTTATTTTTATTGAAAATTTATTTATTTAAGAATCATTTAAGTTAGTTTCAGATTGTAGATATAGTTGTTTAAATAGTTCTGCAAGTTTATATTATTTTTATGCAATTCTATATTATTCTGCATTTTTTTTCTAGGATTTATGGAATTTTCTGTGAATATTAGGTTGCAATTTTACTTTATTTGCATTTTATTTTCTGAACAGTTTTGTTTTTCTGCTAGTAAATATTTTCTGTTATTTTGTTTGCTAACAGGTTTGTTTATTTTGCTTTTGTACTAGCATGACTATCGGAATGACTATCTTACATAGTCATTCCAGTAGTCATTGTAGTTTAGTTTAGTTTTAATCCATTTTTATTAATTTTTTCTGCCGTTTATTTCAGTACTTTGATTTTTGTACTGGAATGACTATCGGTATGACTATCCCATAGTCATCCCGATAGTCATTCTAATAGTAGTTTATTTATTTTTTTATGCTGTAAAATGCTCAGCTTTTGTTTGAGTAAGTTAAAATGAATTATTTTCTCTAAAAATATTTTTCTCAAATTTTACAAGTTAAAATTGTAGAGAAATCTATTTTTATTGAAAATCTTTTATTTTAAAATATTCGAAGTTTCCTGTAAATAGTTTCCTGTAAATATTTTTTTTATTATTATTATTGTATTTTATTTTTATTGCTTATTATTTATTATCTTTTATTTTCTATTTGTCTTAGTTGTTTTTGTAAGTATATTGTATATATTATTTATGATCTAGCTCTTGCTTAGCTGAAAATTCAGTGCCAAATCAAATTCGGGTATTACTTTCTATCTCTCAATCCACTTCTTTTACTGTTGCTGAACCCAAGTGGTTGTTAGGGCTGACCAAGGGATTGTAGATCCACAATCTTTATCCCAGGTCTTAGAGCCAAACAATGAGTCTACAACTTCATTACTTGACCTCTCAGCCTAAACAGAAATCTACTGTTAAACAAAGAAGTATTTTGATTGAAACAGTGAGTGATCCCACAGCTCTGCCTCCTCTAAAGAAATTCAACATATACTGAGGCATCTGTCAGCCCATCTGTATCCTCTCAATAGGATATGGACTTTGAAATGGCCAATGAACTGTATCTAGAGACATTCTCTCAACAGGATGAATCTATTGAAATTCGCCATAGGGCCATGGCACTTTGTACTGAGCCAAGCACACTCTCATTACTCACAATGGGAGAAAACAATTTCATTAGATGAAACTCATGACACAGTGAAAGCAGAGCACCTGCAACTGGTTACAGTGCCTACCATTGTTACGGTAGAAGTGCCTTCACAGGCATCTGAGGGAAAATTTGATTCTTTGCCAAATCAAATAGAATCATTTTCTCCCCTCCCAGAGTGAACATCTCTGGCTCCCTAAGGGATTTTCCACTCGCAGATTTATCTGGAGAAAGTGGAAGGCAACTTGGTCAGTCTATCACTGAAGCAATTCAGATTTCAAATCCAAGTGATTTGATAGACATGATTGAGGATCGGGATTTGCGAACTCCCATTGCACCACCACTGACCTCTCTTGAAGAGGCTAAGGTGTTTTTTAATGCAGGTACTGATCAAAAAGGAGCAAACAGACAACTAATGTTGAGTGATAAGAGTCAAACACTGAGTGAAACACATGCACGTGAGATGAGTGATACACTTACAAGAGAAATTCAAGTGAGTGCACACACAGACATATACACTGCAATGTAGTTAGCTCACATGGCTGATCTACAGGAACGTCTATTCAAAACCCAGGCTGATAAAGAAATTTTGCAAGCACAAGTGGTTGAACGGTCTTCTTCTTCCACCTCTGTCAACAATCAGCTGGGACAGACAAATTTACTTCCAAGATCAACTCCATCAATCATCTCAACTCCTACTGGCTTCAGATACTCATAAAGTTAAATCTATAGAGAATTCCTCAACTAAGGGGGAGAAGTTTCTAGAGAATTTTGGAGAAGCTAGTAAAAGGGAGCTGGATCTGAAAAAGATATAAAAGGTAAAGAGGGAGTTTCAGGGGAGTAAAGGAAAATTAGCTCTGTTCTGTAAATGTCATATGTATAGAGCTTAGGTAAATCAAGACAGGTTCAATGTTATCATATGTTCAGTCTAGAGGAACATCTATCTTGTATTTATCTTTACTGTTTGAATCTGGATAATGTTTAATGAAATCCAGAACTTTGTGTTATTATTTACTTAACTTTTAGAGTCTTATTTTTACTTGTTTAATTAGTTGAGTTATCCTCTAGGTATTTGCTTGTTATTCTCTAACAAACAAATAAGGGGAGATTGAAAGGCATATGTTTAGGCCTATTTGTATTTCGAGGATTCAACTCAACTTAAACAAGTTTGTAATAAGTAAGTAATAATTCAATTGTGACAGTCACAGGAATCTCAGAAGATCATATCTGTCAGAAGAATACAGATTAAAGTCATCCTACAGATTTGAAGATATACTACATTGAAAGAAGTTCAATTATTTGTTCAAGCCTCAGTGAAGTCTTCAAAGATGTGGATTTATTAAAGTGACAGAGGTTTCAGATTTGTGATAGAAAATGTACAGGTTACAAAGGTTGGTCAACAGTCAAAAGCAGACAATGAACCACAACTTAAAGTCAAGATGAAGAACAGACATTGAAGTTAGTCATTTATGAACCAGACAGTGCATCAAATGACAACCGCAGACAATGGTTATTCTTCATCAAGTTCAAGTGGTTCAAGGACTGGTTTTACTATCTTGTAACCATTTACATTCTCTTTTAAATTAGTTATTAATTTATTTATTAAGTTAATTCTTCTGAATTAACTTAACAAATAAATCAAGTAATTAATTTATTGAATAAATTAATTCATCAGAATTAATTTATGAAATAAATTAATTTAAATTAGAATGTTATCTTGTAAGAATTTAAATTCTATTTTAAATTAGTTATTAATTTATTTATTAAGTTAATTCATCAGAATTAATTTAGCAAATAAATTAAGTAATTAATTTATTGAATAAAATAATTCATCAGAATTATTTTATGAAATAAATTAGTTATTAGAATTGATTTAAATTAGAACTAGAATTTATTTAGAATTTCTGAATTAAAATGAACTGGAATGACTATCCAGGATAGTCATCCCGATAGTCATCCCGCTAATCATCCTAGTTCATTTTTGTTTATTCTAAATTAATTCTCCTAAATTCGGATAGTCATTCCAGTACAAAGCATAGTCATTCCAGGCTTAAAAATAGTCTTTTTTAGACTATTTTGATAGTCATTCCTAGTGGAATGAAAAGTAAGAAACGTGCAGATTGCTTTATGTCAAGTGGATTGATATTTGTATAAAAGAAAAGAAGATCAAGACAGTACAATATATATACAACATTTCATCTGTCAAGAACTCTCCTGCAAAAGAAAAGCAAAGCAACTGTCGGATTCATTTCTTCTGTGGATAAATTCTAAAATCATTGTGTTAAATCTAAACCAATAGAATTCATTCACTTGTACTGCTTTGACTATCTAGCGGATTTTTATCCCTAGAACGTATCTCAAATTATCATTTATTGTTATATCTTTTTATTACAAAAATAGATAAATTCATGTCGAATTTATTCTAGATTTGTTTTAATTAGTTTGAGATTCAATCTTGTAATAAGTACTTCATTTGTAACACCTTTCAAGTTTAATATAAGTTATATTTAACTTGAATTATGTTTCATTTAATTCCGCCATAATTTGTTCTTAAATTGTTTGATTCTAAATAGAACAAATTCGATAAAACGGTATAGTTTGTATTCAACCCCCCTTCTACAAACTTATCAGGACCTAACAAAGGCTAACCCTGCTCCCATAATGATGGTGAATAAAGGGAATGCCAAAGGAAAGGGGAAATGGAAAGGCAAGAAGAAGATTGGATCTAAATCTGCTAATCCGAAGCCTGCTTTCAAAAAGGCTTTGAAGCCTACTGGTGGTTTTGCAAAAGGTGCTGCAAAGGGTGATATATGTCACTTTTGCAAGAAACCGGGTCATTGGAAGCGTAATTGTCAAGCTTATTTGGAAGATCTGAACCTGAAGGGAATGAAGTCTGTGAAAATTTCTGATTCAGGTATGTATGTTATAGAAGTCAATTTGTCTACTTCTACATCATGGGTATTAGATACTAGATGTGGTTCTCACATTTGTATAAATGTGCAGGAACTGCGAAGGAGTAGGACTTTGGCAAAAGGAGAAGTCGACCTACGCGTTGGCAATGGAGCAAAGGTTGCTGCTTTGGCTGTAGGGACTTATAATTTATCGTTGCCCACTGGGCTTATTTTAGAACTTGAAAACTGTTTTTTACGTGCCTGGGATTTGCAGAAACTTTATTTATGTTTCTTGTTTGGACAAGAAAGGTTTTTCCTTTACAATTCAGAACAATAGTTGTTCCTTTGGTTTGAATAATGTTACCTATGGGGTTGCACGTTTATTTAATGGTTTATATGTTCTTGATCTTGATATTCCTGTCTATAATGTAAATAATAAACATATTAAGGCTAATGACTTAAATCAAACATACCTTTGGCATTGTCATTTAGGCCATATAAATGAGAAACGCATTTCCAAGTTACATAAGGATGGATACTTGGATAAGTTTGATTTTGAATCATACGAAGAATGTGAACCTTGTCTCATTGGAAAAATTACTAAAGCTCCTTTTACTGGAATTGGTGAGAGGGCCACCGAACGATTAGAACTCATACATAGTGATGTATGTGGTCCAATGCGTACGATGTCAAGAGGTGGATTTTACTACTTCATAACCTTTACTGATGATTTTAGTAGATACGGATATGTGTATCTTTTGAAGAACAAATCTGAATCATTTGAAAAATTCAAAGAGTACAAGGCAGAAGTGGAAAAGCAAATAGGAGGAAGTATTAAAACTCTACGATCTGATCATGGAGGTGAGTACCTAAGCTTAGAATTTAAGAATTTCTTAAAGGAGTGTGGTATTGTATCACAACTCACACCTCCTGGAACACCACAGTTGAATGGTGTATCTGAAAGGAGAAATCGTACCTTGTTGGACATGGTGCGATCGATGATGAGTCTAGCGGATCTTCTAATTAGTTTATGGGGTTATGCTCTGGAAACGGTTGCACACACACTTAACCGAGTTCCTACTAAATCGGTTCAAACTACACCATATGAGATATGGACTGAGAAACGTCATAGCATGTCCTTTTTGAAAGTATGGGGATGCGAAGCGTTTGTGAAACGTTTAGTCACTGACAAGCTAGGACCGAAATCAGACAAATGTAATTTTGTGAGATACCCAAAAGAAATTAAAGGGTATTATTTCTATAATCGTACCGAGAGCAAAGTGTTTGTTGCTCGTACTGTTGTATTTCTTGAAAGAGAACTGTTATCTAAGAAAAATAGTGGGAGTATGATAGATCTCGATGAAGTACGAGAACCACAGAATGACATTGAACCAGAGTTGGAACATGAGCAAGAAGTACATGAAAATGTTACTGCTCAAGAAACACAGGTTGTTCGTAGATCTGGTAGGATTCGCCACGAGCCTGAGAGATATTATGGATTTCTCTTAACTCAGACTGGCGATGTAATGCTTATGGATGAAGATGAGCCTCTTACCTATCAGGATGCTATGAATAGTCCAGATTCTGAGAGATGGCTGGAAGCTATGAAATCTGAGATGGATTCCATGTATGAAAAAAAAGTATGGACTTTGGTTGAACCACCTGAAGGGGTAAAACCTATTGGGTGCAAATGGGTTTTCAAGAAGAAAGCAGACATGGATGGTAATGTGACGACCTACAAAGTAAGACTAGTGGCGAAAGGTTTCAAACAAATTCATGGTATTGACTATGATGAAACTTTCTCACAAGTAGCTATGGTCAAGTGCATCAGGATTTTGCTTGCGATAACAGCTTACTATGACTATGAAATCTGGCAAATGGATGTCAAAACCACTTTCTTAAATGGGAGCTTAGAAGAGGATGTGTATATGATACAACTCGAAGGTTTTGTCGATCCAAGATTTGCTAGAATGGTCTGTAAGCTACTACGATCTATTTATGGATTGAAGAAGGCCTCAAGGAGTTGGAACATTCATTTTGATATAACAGTCAAAGAGTTTGGCTTTATTCAAAATGAAGATGAGCTTTGTGTTTACAAGAAGGTTAGTGGGAGCAAAGTGGCATTCCTAGTATTATATGTTGATGATATATTACTAATAGGGAATGACATACCTTCTCTTCAGGATGTTAAGACTTAGTTGGGAAAAAGTTTCTCAATGAAAGACTTAGGCGATGCTACCTATATATTAGGGATCAAGATCTATAGAGATAGATCTAGAAGATTAATCGGCTTAAGTCAGAGTACATACATTGACAAAGTATTGCATCGTTTTGGGATGCAAGAGGCAAAGAGGGGATTTGTCCCTGTGTCTCATGGGATAGTGATCTCAAAAGAAAATTGTCCTAAATCATTAGATGATAAGGACTGTATGAAAAAGGTACCATATGCTTCTGCAATTGGTTCAATAATGTATGCAATGATATGTACTCGACCTGATGTTTCGTATGCTTTGAGCATGATGAGCAGATACCAGTCTAATCCAGGTGAAGGTCACTGGATGGCAGTCAAGAATATTCTTAAGTACCTCAAGAGAACTAAAGATTCATTCTTGGTATATGGAGGAGATGAGAAGCTAGTTGTAAGAGGTTACACTGATGCTAGTTTCCAAACAGACAAAGACGATAATGTGTCTCAATCTGGGTTTGTGTTTTGTCTAAATGGAGGTGCTGTAAGCTGGAAGAGTTCGAAGCAAGAGACAGTAGCTGATTCTACAATGGAAGCTGAGTATATTGCTACCTGTGAAGCAGCCAAAGAGGCTGTTTGGCTTCGGAAATTTATTGAGGGACTTGGAGTAGTTCCATCGATCGCAGATCAAGTTGATCTTTATTGCGATAACAATGGAGCTATTGCGCAGGATAAGGAACCAAGGTCTCATTCCCAAGCAAAGCATATACTTAGACGATATCATCTACTTCGAGATATTACAAGGAGGGGAGATATACATATATGTAAAGTGCATACTAATGATAACGTTGCAGACCCACTGACTAAGGCTTTGTCGCAGCAGAATCACGAAGGTCACACTAGTTCCACGGGTATTAGATACATGGGTGATTGGCTCTAGTGCAAGTGGGAGATTGTTAGTGCTTGTGCCCTAGAGACAATACTAGAATGTTCTTAGGGAAGACATTTTGATTATTAATAAATATGTTCTATGTATTTTCTTTCAATTATTTATTATGTCTTTATTAACTGCGATATAAATATTAGAATAATAAATGTCCTTGGAATATAAGCATGAATTCTATATCTCTAAGTATGTGAATTAGAAATGAGATTATATGAGTAGTGTTTATAATCCTAAAAGATCCCTAGTCGAGTATTATTATTTGAGGACAATAATAATGCATTAAGACTAGTATGTTTGTTGACTGATGACCACATCTCATTGGTCATAAGTATGGTGATACTAAAGTCAAAGACATAAGTGCATGTTAGTAGAACATTGCACTGGATAGACCCACAGTGTGAATTCTTCATGGTAAATGTTATCAAGTGTCATAAGCAATTCTCACAATGATAATGGTGTAATGATCCTTAGACTTGAAATCATTATATTTCTATATGAGAATTAATATACTTTGATTGTACTCAAAGTTACCTTTGACTGGGTAATGATAAAGGTGGACATTGGGTATATTATGAATCATATGAGAAATATGAATGATAGATATAGGATTTAACCCTCCTATTTTAGGAGTGATATTATTGGCCTCTTGATTGAGTGAGACTATGAAATGCATGGCCATGCTCAAATTGTGATTTGTTTAATAGTCTACTCATCGATCAAGTAAACCGTGATTAAATGTTGAAGAGGATGACATAAACCATGTCTCGAGTTTAATCTATAATATAAGGTTAAAAGGATTATATTACATGGAACATTATTCATTAAAGGTTTAATTGGATCACCAATTATTATTATTACTTGGGTAGCAATGATGTATTACTAGATGCCGCTCATTGTTTATAATTCTATTATGAGATATTAAAATTATTGCCAACGTAATAATAACCTAAAGGGTTACACATAAAGAATGTTTTAAACAGAGCATTAATTAAATTTCGAATTTAATTGAATTATTATTATTATTGAATTATTGGATTAATTAAGTAGGACTTGATTAATTATATAATAATTTGAATATAATAAATAATACTACTAATAATCAGATTGGGTTTTGAAAGCCCAATCAGATTAGGTATAGGCCCAGAATTCTCTCCATATAAATACATTATGACGTATTGTTTTAGGGTTAATTGAAAAAAACGTTTTTTTAAAAAACCCTAGCAGCTCTAAATCAAATAGAGGCTAGAGAGAGAGAGAGAGAGAGAGAGAGAGAGAGAGAGAGAGAGAGAGAGAGAGAGAGAGAGAGAGAGAGAGAGAGAGAGAGAGTTCCGAGGGCAGTTCTTGGCTAGTACCAACTCTGGTGATCGTTGGACGATCGGGCGTTCGTGTGGACTGATTAGAGACGTGTATCGCAAGGCGGGACACGTGGTGATCATATCAAAGGACCTCCATTAGTCAGTCGTTCGTAAAGCTTCAAAAGGTAAACGATTCTATTCACGAATTAAATATCGTTTTTCGCATGGATCCTGCAGAGGGTTTCGTTAATTTTTCTGTTTTACGCGTTTTTCCGTTGCGTTTTCATGCCCGAAACCCTTCATATTCTACTTTCAATAGAACTTTTAATTTTATGGCTTACCTATAAATTTGAACTATTCTCCTTTAAAAATTCAAACACCAATTCTACATCAAATAAAACTTTATTTATATGTCTTATCTATAAATTCAAACTTTTTTCCTCTATAAATTTGAACACATATTCTACTTCTAATATGCTAAAGAATATTTTTTGATTTATTAGTATTTAAAATTGTAAACCTCTAGAAAAATTAGAAAAATAGATTGAGACGATTATATGGACGTCACCTCACCTTCCGCATATCCTCCTTTAATATATTGATGATTTTGTGGCTTGAAAGATAAAAGATTTTATAACTCAACAATGGAAAACGTTTTGTGCAAGCAATTGTCATAAAAAATATTTCTATGAAAAAGGTATATATATTCTTGAAAATTTTATCTTTGTAATAATGCAAGCGTTTTTTATTATTTCAAATACCTTTTTTATAAATTCTAACATAATAAAGAAAAGTTGTAATTATTAATATTAAAAATTGTAAAAGTTGCTCTTTATATAAATATGTATGCCTTCACTATTATCTTTTCTACAAATTCGAAAAGAATAACCGAAGTTGTAATTATTAACATGAAAAGTTGCAAAAATTGCTCTATATTATTTTGAAAATACATGCCTTCTTTATTATTTAAAGTATCTTTTCTGCAAATTCGAAAATAATAAAGAAAGTTGTAATTCTTAATATATAAACTTGTAACAATTTGAGAAAACTATAAAAATAGATTGAAGCAATACAAGAGTAAAATTGTATATTTAGTTTCCTCCATTAGTAAAGATTTTAAAGGCAAGAATATGAAAATTGTATATTTAGTTTCTTCCATTAGTATTAATTTTAAAGGTAATTGAGATATTTTTGAATTTTGAATATTAATAATTCAAAATTTTGAGAAAATTAGAAAAATAGATCGAAGCGATTTGAGAGGCGCCACCTGATCGCTCTCGTCTTCTCCTTTATATAAGTATACTAGTTTACTAAGCCGCGCTTTGCAGCGGCTTTATAATAATTTCTCCAAATATTTCTAAAAACTATTCTACAAAAAATGTTTTTAAACAAAATTAAATTTATAACATGAAATTAAGGTTTCTTTTAAATTCTCTGTTTAGTGTTGTTCATTACCGAAATTTTGAATAATTATAGAATAGGGATTTTTTTTAATATATTTCATTATTTTAATATTATATCAAATATTAGTATATTAATCACTTTATTTTTCTAAAACTTTATATTTCAACTTCTATTTTAAAATACATAATTAACATTAATATAAAATTCTAGCATATAATATGCTCCTCCTAATGAATCTCTCTCTCGTTAAACATGTTTCCTCCCAATAACCCGATTTCTCGTTGTTACCAAATTGAACAGAAAACAAACTAATTACTTAACTAATTACATCATCTATTAATTAATTTTATTATATCATAAAATTTAATTCAAATCTTTTTCAAAATTCTAATTTTTATTATTTAAAATATAGGTACTCGAGAAAAGAAATGAAAAAAATAAGGCTCCTATATTTTATTTTATTATATAGAAACTTGCATTTTCTGTAAGTATTATCTTCTACATAATTAGAAGGTAAAAATTTAAGAAAATGTTTTTTAATGTAAATCGTCCGGCACCTCTTAAATCGTCTTCTTTATTATTTTCCTTGATTAAAAAATATTAAATAAAAATTAGTAAATAAATTGGACTCATGGAGTAAGTTTAGGAGAATATTAATGTAGTATACTTAGTTTCTTCCATTTGAAGATTTTTGTTTTTTTGACAGTCAAGCAAACCATTTTTAACTCATTTAAAAATTGATCCAATTTATTCACTAATTTTTTTAATGGGATAATTATCAAAATCATCACTCATTTGGTTCAAAAGTATCAATTAGTCACTCATTTCAAAAATGACTCAATTAGGTAACTAATTTGAAAACTTGTATCAATTTAGTCATTAAAAGAGTAAATTTTTGGCGGATGGTCTCCTTGATACGAAATTTCAAATTAGTGACAAATTAAGTCATTTCTGAAATAAGTGACTATTTTGATACATTTGAACCAAATTAGTGTTGATTTTGATAATATTAACATTTAGGAGAATATTAACATACTATATTTAGTTTCCTCTGCTAGAAAATAGTAAGAAGAAAATTGAGAATTTATATAATATTATAAAGGCAAGAATATTAAAATTGTATATTTACTTTCCTCCATTATAAAGATTTTAAAGCAATTAAGATATTTTCTAATAGAATAATTTAGGAGACTATTAAAATTGTATATTTAGTTTCTTCCATTAGTAAAGATTTTTAAGGCATGAATATTAGAATTGTATATTTAGTTTCCTCCATTAATAAAGATTTTGAAACCAAGAATATTATAATTGTATATTTATTTTCCTCCATTAGTAAAGATTTTTAAGACAATTGAGATATTTTCGAATCTTTAACATTAATTATTCAAAAATTTGAGAAAATTAGAAAAATAGATCGAAACGATTTGAGAGGTGCCACATCACTGCCCTTGTCTTCTCCTTTATATAAGTACTAGTCGACTAAGCCGCGCTTCGCAGCAGCTGTTAGGATTTATGGGTGATAGCTATGAGACAACTTAACTAGATACTTTTTAATGCTTAATTTTATTAAGTATGAACATACTGTCACAGCCAGAGTATGTTCTTGTAACCATTTTGTTTGTTGTTAAATAAGAGTTTAAGTACATCTTGGTAGAACTTCATTTATTTGTTCAAGCCTCAAGAAGTGCTAACGAAGGACAACAAGAATAAATGTTACTGTCATAGCACTGACAGTAAGGTTACAAGAAGATAACATGTTGCAAGTCACAATAGTACATTCACTCTGACAGCAACATTGGCGGAAGCCCTCGGACAACAACTTTGCCTTAGCCTGACAGCAAGCTTGGAAATCCTGACAGCACCTTATGCGGGGATTTCTTACTGTCACCAAAAGCGCATTCGTGTGACATCAAGCTTAGCGATCAGGATACTGTCATGAAGGGACAAACTTTGTATTGGGGATCTACCCAGTCAAACATGTGACAATTTGGATATTCAAGAAACAGGCGTGTTGCAGTATCCCAACACTGCATCAGGTCTGCAAGACTACGACCGAAGCTTGAGAGATCACATGACAAAGCTCACCAATTCAAGAGTATGAAAAATCTACATCTACTGAATTGTGTTAGCTAAATATAGAATGTATCTATATTGCTTTTTCCAGTACTGATAACTTGTTTGTATAGCAATTTAGGAAAGACTCACGGGTAGACAATTTGTAAGAAGCTACCACATGAAAATGACAGCAGCTTCAGAAACCCGTGATGATAGAGATAGGATTAGTTTACTTAGACTATCTCTCAATCCATTCTAGGTAATTGTAATATCCGGGAATTTAGGTACGAATTTCCTATTTATTTAAGTGATAAAAATAGTAATATTTATTTATTTAGATTAAACAGAAAATTTTGCTGCAATATGTGATTAAATGTTTAAATATTATTCTGCGAAAATGTGAATGTGGTGGTGTGTGTGAAATATTATTTTTAGTTAAATTGAGCCCGACCTAATTTGATTTAATAAAAATAGTTGAAATTTTGTTTTATTATAAATTTTGAGCATTTAAATATTTTTGGAGTAATTACAGTATTTAAATTATTTTTATGAGTCAGAATTTATTTTAGTAAGTACTGAATAATATTTTTAGAATTATGAGTTTAAAATATATATATTTTTAATAATTATTAGTAAATTTGAGCCCGATATAATTGTTTTAAGTAAATTAGTTTCAAATTCATTTAATTATGAATTTTGTGCATTTAAATATTTTTAGAATAATTTTGGTGTATAAATAATTTTATTAGTTCGATTTAATGATTTTAGGGTTTTGTTGTGGAATAAAAAACGTACTTGTGTAATTAATGCTAAGGTTTAATGAGCTTCGAGCTTTAATGGCTGCACTTGTGTTTCGAGACTAAATCGGTCCTCACAAGATGCCTACGTATCTCAATTCGTAATTGAGAATCAAGCCAAAGACGTAGTTCTGATTGTAGGATCAGGGACCTTCTATAGGCGTCTGGAGCCTAGTATTTATGGTATGTTTAGGAGTCTTAGCGAATAAGTCTCCTTTTTGATATTGGATAAACATTGTATTGCTTGCAGGATAAGTCTTTTCCTTGTCGATAAAGGCTATGACTCATTAATTGCCTTTAATTGGGATTCTGGATCCTTCTTTGACCAATTTGCCATAATTTGGACTCTTTTTATGAGCTGTATATTTTCCCTATTCATTAATTACGAAATTAATGAATGATTAGGGTTTCGGGCCTTTTATCGGGCCTAATTCTTGGACCGAACTAGGTCTAATTAATATATCATTAATTACATATCTAGGGTTATTTTTAGCCCATATCATTTGCCCCCCAATTTCTAGGAAAACTTTTCAAGTTTTCGTAGAAATTATATTGACCTTTTTCGAGATTCGGGGTCTTTTTATCCTTTACCTAGGACTTTATTTACACCAGTGTTTCACAAATATCGCCTTATTTGCAAAGTGTGGAGCGACCTACACATTTACGACGATTGTTGCCTTATTCGAGGCTAATTTGACATTTATGTGAAATATTCCTAATATTTAAGAAATTTCCATGTACCCACAGGTATTTTTAATAATTATTCCTAATATTTTTAGGAATTTCCATGTACCCACAGGTATTTTTAATAATTAGTCCTAATATTTTAGGAATTTTCATGTACCCACAGGTATTTTTAATAATTATTCCTAATATTCTAGGAATTTTCATGTACCCACAGGTATTTTTAATAATTATTCCTAATATTTTTAGGAATTTCCATGTACCCACAGGTATTTTCGATCAGAAATTAAGCCAATTTCGACCAGGAAGTCAAGTCAATTTCGACCAGGAAGTCAAGTCAATTTCGACCTGAACTGGAATGAGGTCGATCAGTTCGACCAGGAAATTTAGGTCTTTTTCGACCTCAAATTTTCGACCTCATCTCTTTGCATTTTCGAGCAGGAATTTTCGACCAGAAATTAGTATTATTTCGATCTGGATTTTTCGACCAAGAATCCTAGGTCATTTTCGACCAGGATTTTTTGACCAGGACTGGGGTGAGGTCGAATGGTTCGACCAGGAATTTTAGTATAAATTCGACCAGGAATTTTCGACCAGGAATCCAGGCTATTTCGACCTGGATTTTTCGACCAGGAATCTAGGCTATTTCGACCTGGATTTTTCGACCAGGAATCCTAGGTCATTTTCGACCTGGATTTTTCGACCAGGAATCCTAGGTCATTTTCGACCAGGATTCTCCAGGCTATTTTCGACCAGAAAGGGGGACAAGGTCGAACATGTCGATCAGGAATTACAGTGTATTTTCGAGCTCAAAGTTTCGACCTCAACCTCGTGTAATTTCGACCAGAAACTTTATTCAGTTTTTCGACCTCAAACTGTCTTCAGATCGAACATGTCGAACTCATTTTTTAGTTCGTTTTCGAACAGGTTTGTTCGACCAGGATGCAGTGTAAATTCGACCTGGAATTTGGGTCGTGTGTATACTGATACATGGTTTTGCTTGTATTCTGATACATGATTTTGCAAAATTTTCCGCGGGTTAGGGCTTTGTTTTAATTTGTGCTTGTGACATATGCTTTGTTTATTTATTATTCATGATTGGATCATGAAAAGTGATAAACACATTGAGGGGTCTTCATGAACGAAGGTAGACATAACATTTCACTCGTTTCTTTAATTTTGAGCTTCCAGTATATCGAATCGAAGCTCGTTCTGAGCTCCACTTCCTCGAATTTTCAGGGGTTTCAACCCTTCACCCTTCGGGGTTCGTAGTATTCAACTCTATTTGTGTAGTTGACATGCATATTTTGTATGTTTTCCTTTGCAATAATTTGTAGTTTGTCTTGGCAAAGCTTTTGAGGATGTTTCTACCAATCAAAATGGGCTTAATCCTTCATCTGCTTTCTGGGAAGCTCATAATTAACTTTCAAGTTTGAGGCATGCCAAGTTTTTGGCACCTCATGCCCTTCGAGGGTTTCTAGTTTGTACGAGCCTCGACCAAATACGTTCTTGACGCGATATGGTCCTTCCCAATTTGGGGCTAACTTCCCTTTTTGTCCAACTCCGGATGCTTCAATCTTTCTGAGAACCAAGTCTCCTTGACGAAAGAACCTTTCTTTAACCCTTAGGTTGTAGTAGAAGGATGCTTTCTTTTGATGTTCGACTATCTTGGCGTTTGCCTCATCTCTAACTTCGTCAATTAGATCTAAAGCCAGCCTCAAGCCTTCTTCATTTTCTTCTGGTTCATAAGCATCAACTCTTGGGGAGGTGTGAGTAATCTCCACCGGGACCACTGCCTCTGCTCCATAAGCCAATAGAAATGGAGTTGCCCCGGTGGTGACTTTGCAAGTAGTTCGATATGCCCACAGTATAGGGAGTAATTCGTCTACCCAAGTGTTTCTGGAACGTTCAACTCTTTTCTTTAATCCATCAAGGATGATTCGATTTGCAACCTCAGCTTGCCCATTTGCTTGAGGATGGGCGACAGAAGTGAAGCGCAACTTGATATCGTTTTCATCACAATACTTCTTGAACTCATCGTTGTTAAACTGAGTTCCATTGTCCGTGACCAGGACTCGTGGAATTCCATATCTGCATATCACATTTTCCCAGAAGAATTGCATCACTTGCTTGGTGGTTATCTTGGCTAATGGCTTAGCCTCAATCCACTTGGTGAAATAGTCAATTGCTACTATCAAGAACTTTCTTTGAGCGCTTGCCATAGGAAATGGCCCGAGTATATCCATTCCCCACATAGCAAAGGGGATGGGTGAGTTAATGGATGTCATCATCTCTGGTGGTTGTCTAACCACTGGTGCATGTTTCTGGCACCGTTCACATTTCTTGACGTAGCTTTTAGCATCAGCAAGTATGCTTGGCCAATAGAAACCTAGACGAGTGACTTTATGAGCCAGGGCTCTGCCCCCCAAGTGTTGCCCACAAATCCCTTCATGCACTTCCTTTAGGGCCAACTCTGCCTCTTGAGGTCTCAAGCACTTTAAGTATGGAATAACAAAAGATTTCTTGTATAGGATTCCCTCAATTAGGGCATACCTTAGTGCTCTGACGTATAGCTTTCGTGCTTCTGAAGTGTCGTTGGGCAGCCACCCAGTTTCCAAATGAGCTTTTATGGGATCAATCTAACAACTGGTGATACCAATGGGGGCTACCAACTTTCCATTGATGCTTGGGGTCTTCAAGACTTGGAAGTATACACTCCCAGCATAGTTTTCAATTTCTGAAGAGGCAAACTTAGACAAGGCATCAGCCTTCACGTTTTCTTCCCTTGGAATGTGCTCTACATAGCATTCGTCGAACTGAGTCATGATGGCCTTGACAAGTTTCAAGTACTTGGCCATGACTTCATCTCTGGCCTCAAATTCCCCATTTACTTGGGAAACCACTAGCCTCGAATCTCCACATACTTTCAGAGTTTTAACTCTCAAGGCTCCAGCCAGCCCTAAGCCAGCTATCAGAGCTTCATATTCAGCTTCGTTGTTTGTCGTTGGGAAGTCCAGTTTTAGTGCGTACTCTATGAGAAATCCATCAGGACTTTGTAGCACTAAACCGGCTCCACTTGATTTTGTTTTTGATGCTCCATCAAAATAGAGCACCCAACATTCTTTGGAGACTATTTCTTCAACTTCCTTGTCTTCCACTGTCACTTCCTGCCCCCCGACTTCTTGGTTGTCAATGGTGCATTCAACCATGAAGTCAGCAAGTGCTTGTGCTTTTATGGCCGTTCGAGGCTTGTATTTGATGTCAAAATCCCCTAGTTCAATGGCCCATTTAATCAATCTTCCACTTACTTGAGGGATGTGCAAGATGTTTCTTAGAGGTTGATTAGTCAACTTGTGTGCCTGGAAGTATGGACGTAGTTTTCTTGAGGCCATAATCAAGGCTAAGGCAAACTTCTCTATGGTAGAGTAGTTTATTTATGCCCCATGTAGGATCTTTCCCACGTAGTAGATGGGTTTCTGAACCTTTAACTCTTCTTTTACCAAAACAGCTCTAAGGGCAGTGTTGGATGCTACCAAGTATAGATAAAGAACCTCTCCTGGTTTTGGTTTGGCCAATAGTGGTGGCTCGACCATGTATTTCTTCAAGGCCTCAAAGGCCTCTTGGCTTTCAGCTGTCCATTCAAAAAATTTCACATTCTTAAGTGCTTTGAAGAAAGGTAAGCACTTCTCTCCTGACTTGGAGATGAATCTTCCCAATGCTGCCACTCTTCCAGTTAGTTTTTGGACTTCCTTAATAGTCCATGGTGGTTCCATGTCTAGAATTGCTTTGATTTTGTCGGGATTAGCCTCGATTCCTCTCTTGGAAACCATCAAGCCTAAAAACTTTCCCGAGCCTACACCAAAGGCACATTTAGCTGGATTTAACATCATCTTGTGGTGCCTTAGCACTTAAAATGCCTCTCGAAGGTGCTCAATGTGATCGGCCTTATCGAGGCTCTTGACTAGCATGTCATCTACGTAGACCTCCATGGTTTTTCCAATTAGGTGTTCAAAAATTTTGTTCACCAATCTTTGGTAGGTTGCCCCTGTATTCTTAAGTCCAAATGCCATGACTAAGTAACAGAAAACACCAAAGTCAGTGATGAATGATACCTTGGAGATGTCATCTTTGTGCATCTTGATTTGGTTGTATCCGCTAAAGCCATCCATGAAACTTAGCATCTCGTGCCCAGCTGTTGCATCTATTAGTGCATCAATCCTTGGTAAGGGAAAACAATCCTTAGGACATGCATCATTTAAGTCAGTGAAGTCCACACACATCCTCCATTTCCCATTGGCCTTTTTGACCATCACTGGGTTAGCCAACCATTCTGGGAATTGAATTTCCTCAATGAAACCGGCTTCCAAAAGATTTTCAACTTCTTGTTTTATGGCTTCAAGCCTTTCCGGAGCAAAACTTCTCTTCTTTTGTTTCACCGTCTTCCTTTCAGGATCCACATTCAGTTTGTGAGTTATCAATTGGGGATCAATCCCTGGCATGTCGGCCGCTGTCCAAGCAAAACCGTCATTGTTCTCTTGAAGAAAAGTCGTGAGTTTGCTTTTCAATGGTTCGGGCACTAGTTCCCCAACATAAGTCAACTTCTCTGGTTCACCTGGGACTAAGGGAACTGGGATTAAATCCTCGGCTGGTTTCCCTCTTCGGTCCTCATTATCACTAGTGTCCATATCTTCAATGGGGAGAACCTGCCCCCCAACTCCATCAGGCCTCAACGCGGCTACATAACAACTTCTAGCCATCTTTTGATCTCCCCGTTCTTCACCAATCCCATTCCTCGTGGGGAATTTGAGTTTCAGATGGTAAGATGAGGCAACAGCCTTAAACGCATGAAGACCCGTCCTTCCAAGGATCGCATTGTAGGTTTAAGTTGCCTTTATAACTATGAAGTTTAGCATCTGAGTGGATGTATTCGTTCCTTGCCCCATGGTCATTGGGAGTTGGATGGTGCCTTCCACCTTTGATTCCACTCCATTAAACCCATATATGGGCATATTTGAGGGCGTCAACTGAGAATCAGTGTAACCCATCTTGATAAAAGCATCGTGGAACAAGATATCCACTGAGGCTCCATTGTCGACTAAGACTCTCTTTGTTTCGGAATTGCCTATCACAGGTACTATGACAAGAGGATCATCGTGGGGGAACTTCACCCCTTCCAAGTCTGAATCATCAAAACCTATTGACACTTCTGTTCGTGCACGCTTCGGTGCCTCTCCAACAACGGTCAGTACCTCTCGGGCATAAGCTTTTCTTGAGTTTCGGGAGGATCCAGCAGCAGTTGGTCCTCCAAATATCATGTTGATCACTGGCCCTCGGGGCTTGGGATTTCGATCTTGATCGTTGTCCCTTCTATCATAATCCTTTCTTTCATAGTTCCCCCTTTGGCTCCCTTGGCTTCCATCCTTAGTGAACTTGCCGAGTTTCCCTCTTCGTATTAGAAACTCGATCTCATCTTTCAGTTGCCTACAATCGTCAGTGTCATGACCAACTTCTTTGTGGAACCGACAAAATTGATTTTGGTTCCGCTTGGACAAGTCAGCCCTCATTGGTTTTGGCCACTTAAGATCTTCTTCCTTGGCTATCTCCATCAGAATTTGACTCCTGGGAGTATTCAATCTTGCATACTCTGTGAATTTTGGCCCAAAGTTATTTCTCTTGGGTGGAGAGTCAGAATTCTTTGATGTTCTGGGAAACTTTTCCTTGACGTCATACTCCTGAATTTCTTTTCTTTTCTTTGAGTTCCCACTGTCGTCAGCGGTGGGTTCATACTTTCTCATGCTTTCCTCAGCCTTGATGTACTTCCCGGCTCTATCTTGGAGCTTCAACATGCTTTCTGGTGGATGTTTAGCCAACGACCTCCTGAAGTGGTCATCAGTGGTTCCTTGTTGCAGGGCTATCATAGCCACTTTGTCATCTAAGTCCGGGACTTTCAAAGCCTCCCGAGTGAATCGATTGATGTAGTCCCTTAAGGCCTCATTTTTTCCTTGACGTATTGCCATGAGTGATGCAGAGCTTTTCTCATGCACCCTTCCACTTATAAATTGATTGATAAAAGCTTTACTCAGCTCTTTGAAGGATCCAATAGAGTTGGGAGGTAGACGGCTGTACCAACGTTGAGCCATACCTGCAAGAGTTTGGGGAAACGCCCTACACTTGACTGCATCATTAGCGGGCTGCAACAGCAGTGCATTGGAGAAGGTTCTCACATGATTAGCGGGATCTCCCGTTCCATCATAGGCTTTAATCGAAGGCATCTTGAACTTTCTGGATATAGCCGTTTTCATGATGTCTTGAGTAAACGGTGGTGTAGGATCATCGGGATCTCCTAGGGGCAACAGAATACTAGGATCACCCCTTGGGGCTTCGGCCCTCCTGGTTCTCCTTGGTGGTGGATCCAAATTGATAATCGGGATTCCTTCAGCTTGATTTTTTGCTCTTGCGGCCTCTTGTTCTGCCAATACTTTCTTAAGCCTTGCGACTTCTGCCTCATGGGCCGCAAGCTTGTCCTTAGTTGTTTGGGGTTGATCTCGGTTTGTTTGCGAAGATCGTTTCCTTCTAGGAGCGACATCGTCCCTAGTTGTATAACCTTCATCCTCGGTGTAAGGCCCAGAAAAATCGTCTCGAAACATCTGACGAGTTTGGGTTTCACGGTTTTGGGGTTCCAAACCTGGTACATAAGGGGGCACATATGCCTCATGGTAGATTGGATTAGTTCCACTACCACCTGCTGTGGGGCGAGGGGGCATGCCATAGCCGGGCATCCCCAAAGTCTGATTTGCGTATTGAGGGAGATCAGTAGTGTGGAGTTGAAGACTGCGAGGTGCGTTTATAAGCAATGCAGAGGTTGTAATTGGTTGCTGGTGAACGATCTCTTGTGGATTAGATCCATGAATAACCATTTGTAGGGGATTCGTCCCTTCAGTAGTAATTGGGACTTCTTGTCCTTGAGTGTTGGTGGGGATATTCGCCCTTTGAGTGCCAGTAGTTGGCGGTGGTTGGCTTCCATGAGTATCAGCCCCGGAGGTGATAGGGAGGCCTTCAGAAGTATCAGAATCTCTGGTTGTTCTTCGTGTGTTTGCCATGGTTGATGTTGTCTTCCCACAGACGGCGCCAAATGTTGTGGAATAAAAAACGTACTTGTGTAATTAATGCTAAGGTTTAATGAGCTTCGAGCTTTAATGGCTGCACTTGTGTTTCGAGACTAAATCGGTCCTCACAAGATGCCTACGTATCTCAATTCGTAATTGAGAATCAAGCCAAAGACGTAGTTCTGATTGTAGGATCAGGGACCTTCTATAGGCGTCTGGAGCCTAGTATTTATGGTATGTTTAGGAGTCTTAGCGAATAAGTCTCCTTTTTGATATTGGATAAACATTGTATTGCTTGCAGGATAAGTCTTTTCCTTGTCGATAAAGGCTATGACTCATTAATTGCCTTTAATTGGGATTCTGGATCCTTCTTTGACCAATTTGCCATAATTTGGACTCTTTTTATGAGCTGTATATTTTCCCTATTCATTAATTACGAAATTAATGAATGATTAGGGTTTCGGGCCTTTTATCGGGCCTAATTCTTGGACCGAACTAGGTCTAATTAATATATCATTAATTACATATCTAGGGTTATTTTTAGCCCATATCAAGTTTAATTCGTTTAAAAATTATATTTTTCGGTATCGTATAAGTCCCGCAAATTTCAGTCAGTGGGCTAAGTAAATGTCAAAGTCTTCATCCTTATCTTACCTTTTAATTATTAACCTGATCTAATCTCTACCTAATCTAATACACACATTCATTTCCCAAACTCCACAGTCGGCCATTTTGTGTTTTGTAAAAATCAAGGTAAAGAATAGATAGCAAAGCAGCCATCCCCGTCTCTGTTCAAATCCTCACGCGCCACTTTTTTTCCATCACTTCTCTCACGCAACGCTGCTACACTGCCACCGCTTCACAGCCGTGCGGCCGCCGCCGTCCGTTCCGTTTCTGTCCTTTCTCCGGCCGCCCTTCACCTCCACTTTCCAGCGCCGCCACCGTCGTCCTCCTCCTCTCCGCGCAACCACCTTCTCGATTCTTTTATTCTGATAATCAGTGAGTATAGCAGCAGAATTTCTTGTTGTTGGATTCGTTTTAACAAGTGATTTCATGAACTTGTTTCCTGTAGTTAGTTATATGCGATTTCAATTTTGTTTTGTTATTTATATGTTGTGTTTATGTAAATTCGTTTCTTAGTTAATCTGTTAATAATTGGTGTTAATTATGAGTCGTTTTTTTTGTAGTTAATCAATAAATTCGTTTTGTTTATTAATTTTGTGATAGTATCAACTTAGTTTTGTGGTAACTAAGTATTAACTCGTTGTTTATTATTGAGCCGGGATATTAAAAGATTAGTTCTTGGTTATTAGCTACAAAGTTAATAAATTCGTCTTATATGTGATTAGATTGTAGATTCGTTTTTCTTTTATTAAATTATATAAAGTGATTTGTTCAAACTTTTTACTGATAAATGTGTAAGAAGAATTTCGAACTATTTTTTTTTTTCTGAATAGTTCGAATAGTTTTGTTCGTGTGTGTAGATTTAAGTGCTTATTTCGTGTTCGATATTTATGTATAAATGTATTTGTCGTCTAGCTTTGATTAAATGGTTATCCTATAAATGTGCAGAGTTTTATAAATCATTCTTAATTTCGGTTGTTTCGAATAAACGTAGATTGTTAGTGTATACTTTCAATTACTAATCCATTTTGGGTATGTCAAGATGGTTTACGAGATATGTTTTCGTAGTTTTGTCAACGTTTTGGGTAAATGATAGTGGTGTATTGTAACTCCTGGTATTAATAGTTGGTTGTAATTTAAAGATTAATCTTGAGTTGTAAATTAGTAGTGATAATGATTAGTATTGTGGATTGCAGAGATTGATATACAGGTTATTATTGTGGGCTGTTGTAAAACCCTGTAATTTTTATTTTATTTATTTTAGAATTAGATATTATATATTAGATATTAGATATTAAAATAATTTTATTTAGATAATTATTTTAAGTAAAAATTTGTGCAAGTTACTTTTTAATAATGATAAGATTTATTATTATGGAAAGAAGCGTGAAAATATTTTGGAGAATCGATATCTTTTATTTAAGTAAATTGTGTATATTAGAATATAATATTTTAGATATTACTTGGAGAGGTAGTAGAAGTATTAATGTAATGTTTTAAAATTACCTAAATAAGTTTAGGGTTTTAATGAACCTATATAAAAAATACTTAGCATTACGAGAGAGCTCGTACAGATCTATCAATCTCACCAGGTATGCGCCTATCTTCGAACATTTGCAAAATTCTCTGTGCTCTCTTTCTCTGTCTGCTTAACATGGATTATATGTAATTTATATGTGTGATTGTACTTGTATAATTTGTAAGCTTATTCTTGTACTGTTAGTTTAATTAGAACTTTTATGCAACATCAAGTCAAACTCATGTAATCTCCTGCTCTCCTTTAATCTCATAATTTTGCCATGAATTTTATTAAATATATAATGTTTCATCTATATTCGAGTTTTAATAATAGTAATATTCTAAAAGGAGCAATTTGATTTTACTTATAATTTATATTGCTATATAGGACAATTTGATAGTCACTGTACTAGTTTGGTGCTCCTTAATGCATTGTGTATAAAATGATATTTTTGTAGAATTTAAATATTATTTTTGTTTAATAGTTATGTGAAATATGTCGTGTGACTTTGATATTTAAACTATTAAATATGTTAGCTTTTGATGAAGGGTAATTTAAATTTTGTGATTATATTTGTGACCATTTTCTAAGTTATATAAATATTCTTCTATCAATTAACTAATGGCCGAATTTGCTGCATATTTGATTTGTGGGTTCAATAGTGTAGCTATGCATGTGCATGCGACCTATCTGCTTAGATGCAAAGTGTGTTTAATTAATATAAGGATTATATGTTAAAGTTATGAACATTGATGGCCCTTTTCCATTTATTTATTTGCCATGAATATGAAGTCTGGACTAGGCCGTGAGTTCCTTTTAGATTACATGATTTAATTTGAATTCTGTTTGTATAATATTAAAGTGTTTAATTGCTAATATTTGTTAAATGCATTTCAAGGTCCTCTTGTTTTCTTTGTACAAGTTTTGAGGTTCGAGTCTCTGTCCAGTCAGGATATGATTTAATTGTTTAGTTTGTATGGTTCATCATCATGAGTAACTATTGGTAATGCTTGTACAAAACATGATTATAATATAATAATTAATTGTTCTGTGTTTTGTTACTTAAATTTATAGGATTGTTCGTGAAATTGTTTTCGGTATTTAGTGTCGACTTTGAGGTAAGTACTTTTTGACTTATTTTTATTTTCGGAAAAGATATTTTGATTCTGTTTTGAATTTCGTATAAGATATAAGAATATTGTTTTGAACTGTATAAGATATGAGAATTAAGATACGAGAATCTTTTGAATCTCTCAGTCTCTACGTTTCGAACCCGTTCGTAATTTACGCTATAGTTCCGGAACTAGCCTTAGATACCCTTAGTAGGAGCACAAGTGTGCAACTTTAGATACCTATTAAGGGGGCGTAATTATTGAACTTTAGATGCCGGTCACTGGCAAAGTGTGGCGAAAGTATAAGAATAAGAATAAGATCCCGACTACTGGGAAAGTGTGGCCGTAGAGCAAGACTGTGGTATTTATAAGAATTTCGTTTCTGTTTTAATTCTGTTTTAAATCTGTTTCTATTCTAGTTTTGAAAATATAAACTTTGGGCTGGATTTGTTTTTGTAAAGGTTTTTAAAAATTATTATTGTTTTGAGAAATCTGTTTTATTAAAACGCCCACTGATTTTTTAGAATATCTGTAAGTCAATTTGTTACTTGCTGAGCTGTGTAGCTCACCCCTTTCCTAACATTTCAGGTTCATTCATTGTGGAAGCTAAGTAAGAATAAGACTGTGGACTTTTGCAATTTCGTGCTGCTATGTGATTTTGTTTAAAGATTTATGGAAATAAATTGCTTATATGTTCGACTTTATTGTTGAATTATGGAGCTGCGTCTCCGATTTTATGTTTATGAATTATTGAGTTTGACCGCTGCTTTGACTTTTGTAAAATTTGGTATTTATCGAGTAAGGAAATGTATTTTATTTTAGTTTTGTATTTAGAATTAATAGTCCGAAAAGTCGGGCTGTTACAGTTGGTATCAGAGCAGGCTTTCCTTCGGAGTGTACTAGGTATGAGACTAGTGCATTCCCTAGGATGCGTTCCTGTAGGTTTGTACTAGGTATGTGACTAGTGCATTTCCTAGGTTGCGTTCCTATAGGTTTTCGTGTAGATTTTGACCTAGGTCAGTAAATTATTTTGAGTTAAGCCAATTGTTTTGCTACTATTTGACATATATGACTTTTGTGCTACGTGACTCTTGACTATTTATTTAAAAGTTTGTTTATTTGTGAGTATTAGAAATTGTTTTGTAATTTGAGGAAAGATGAACGAGGATAATTAAGCTATGATTTCTTTCTATGCGTGACTTAATTTATATTTTATTTTGAGAATTTGGGGACCAAATTCTTTTAAGGAGGGAAGAATGTAAAACCCTGTAATTTTTATTTTATTTATTTTAGAATTAGATATTAGATATTAGATATTAGATATTAAAATAATTTTATTTAGATAATTATTTTAAGTAAAAATTTGTGCAAGTTACTTTTTAATAATGATAAGATTTATTATTATGGAAAGAAGCGTGAAAATATTTTGGAGAATCGATATCTTTTATTTAAGTAAATTGTGTATATTAGAATATAATATTTTAGATATTACTTGGAGAGGTAGTAGAAGTATTAATGTAATGTTTTAAAATTACCTAAATAAGTTTAGGGTTTTAATGAACCTATATAAAAAATACTTAGCATTACGAGAAAGCTCGTACAGATCTATCAATCTCACCAGGTATGCGCCTATCTTCGAACATTTGCAAAATTCTCTGTGCTCTCTTTCTCTGTCTGCTTAACATGGATTATATGTAATTTATATGTGTGATTGTACTTGTATAATTTGTAAGCTTATTCTTGTACTGTTAGTTTAATTAGAACTTTTATGCAACATCAAGTCAAACTCATGTAATCTCCTGCTCTCCTTTAATCTCATAATTTTGCCATGAATTTTATTAAATATATAATGTTTCATCTATATTCGAGTTTTAATAATAGTAATATTCTAAAAGGAGCAATTTGATTTTACTTATAATTTATATTGCTATATAGGATAATTTGATAGTCACTGTACTAGTTTGGTGCTCCTTAATGCATTGTGTATAAAATGATATTTTTGTAGAATTTAAATATTATTTTTGTTTAATAGTTATGTGAAATATGTCGTGTGACTTTGATATTTAAACTATTAAATATGTTAGCTTTTGATGAAGGGTAATTTAAATTTTGTGATTATATTTGTGACCATTTTCTAAGTTATATAAATATTCTTCTATCAATTAACTAATGGCCGAATTTGCTGCATATTTGATTTGTGGGTTCAATAGTGTAGCTATGCATGTGCATGCGACCTATCTGCTTAGATGCAAAGTGTGTTTAATTAATATAAGGATTATATGTTAAAGTTATGAACATTGATGGCCCTTTTCCATTTATTTATTTGCCATGAATATGAAGTCTGGACTAGGCCGTGAGTTCCTTTTAGATTACATGATTTAATTTGAATTCTGTTTGTATAATATTAAAGTGTTTAATTGCTAATATTTGTTAAATGCATTTCAAGGTCCTCTTGTTTTCTTTGTACAAGTTTTGAGGTTCGAGTCTCTGTCCAGTCAGGATATGATTTAATTGTTTAGTTTGTATGGTTCATCATCATGAGTAACTATTGGTAATGCTTGTACAAAACATGATTATAATATAATAATTAATTGTTCTGTGTTTTGTTACTTAAATTTATAGGATTGTTCGTGAAATTGTTTTCGGTATTTAGTGTTGACTTTGAGGTAAGTACTTTTTGACTTACTTTTATTTTCGGAAAAGATATTTTGATTCTGTTTTGAATTTCGTATAAGATATAAGAATATTGTTTTGAACTGTATAAGATATGAGAATTAAGGTACGAGAATCTTTTGAATCTCTCAGTCTCTACGTTTCGAACCCGTTCGTAATTTACGCTATAGTTCCGGAACTAGCCTTAGATACCCTTAGTAGGAGCACAAGTGTGCAACTTTAGATACCTATTAAGGGGGCGTAATTATTGAACTTTAGATGCCGGTCACTGGCAAAGTGTGGCGAAAGTATAAGAATAAGAATAAGATCCCGGCTACTGAGAAAGTGTGGCCGTAGAGCAAGACTGTGGTATTTATAAGAATTTCGTTTCTGTTTTAATTCTGTTTTAAATCTGTTTCTATTCTAGTTTTGAAAATATAAACTTTGGGCTAGATTTGTTTTTGTAAAGGTTTTTAAAAATTATTATTGTTTTGAGAAATCTGTTTTATTAAAACGCCCACTGATTTTTGAGAATATCTGTAAGTCAATTTGTTACTTGCTGAGCTGTGTAGCTCACCCCTTTCCTAACATTTCAGGTTCATTCATTGTGGAAGCTAAGTAAGAATAAGACTGTGGACTTTTGCAATTTCGTGCTGCTATGTGATTTTGTTTAAAGATTTATGGAAATAAATTGCTTATATGTTCGACTTTATTGTTGAATTATGGAGTTGCGTCTCCGATTTTATGTTTATGAATTATTGAGTTTGACCGCTGCTTTGACTTTTGTAAAATTTGGTATTTATCGAGTTAGGAAATGTATTTTATTTTAGTTTTGTATTTAGAATTAATAGTCCGAAAAGTCGGGCTGTTACAGTTGGTATCAGAGCAGGCTTTCCTTCGGAGTGTACTAGGTATGGGACTAGTGCATTCCCTAGGATGCGTTCCTGTAGGTTTGTACTAGGTATGTGACTAGTGCATTTCCTAGGTTGCGTTCCTATAGGTTTTCGTGTAGATTTTGACCTAGGTCAGTAAATTATTTTGAGTTAAGCCAATTGTTTTGCTACTATTTGACATATATGACTTTTGTGCTACGTGACTCTTGACTATTTATTTAAAAGTTTGTTTATTTGTGAGTATTAGAAATTGTTTTGTAATTTGAGGAAAGATGAACGAGGATAATTAAGCTATGATTTCTTTCTATGCGTGACTTAATTTATATTTTATTTTGAGAATTTGGGGACCAAATTCTTTTAAGGAGGGAAGAATGTAAAACCCTGTAATTTTTATTTTATTTATTTTAGAATTAGATATTAGATATTAGATATTAGATATTAAAATAATTTTATTTAGATAATTATTTTAAGTAAAAATTTGTGCAAGTTACTTTTTAATAATGATAAGATTTATTATTATGGAAAGAAGCGTGAAAATATTTTGGAGAATCGATATCTTTTATTTAAGTAAATTGTGTATATTAGAATATAATATTTTAGATATTACTTGGAGAGGTAGTAGAAGTATTAATGTAATGTTTTAAAATTACCTAAATAAGTTTAGGGTTTTAATGAACCTATATAAAAAATACTTAGCATTACGAGAGAGCTCGTACAGATCTATCAATCTCACCAGGTATGCGCCTATCTTCGAACATTTGCAAAATTCTCTGTGCTCTCTTTCTCTGTCTGCTTAACATGGATTATATGTAATTTATATGTGTGATTGTACTTGTATAATTTGTAAGCTTATTCTTGTACTGTTAGTTTAATTAGAACTTTTATGCAACATCAAGTCAAACTCATGTAATCTCCTGCTCTCCTTTAATCTCATAATTTTGCCATGAATTTTATTAAATATATAATGTTTCATCTATATTCGAGTTTTAATAATAGTAATATTCTAAAAGGAGCAATTTGATTTTACTTATAATTTATATTGCTATATAGGATAATTTGATAGTCACTGTACTAGTTTGGTGCTCCTTAATGCATTGTGTATAAAATGATATTTTTGTAGAATTTAAATATTATTTTTGTTTAATAGTTATGTGAAATATGTCGTGTGACTTTGATATTTAAACTATTAAATATGTTAGCTTTTGATGAAGGGTAATTTAAATTTTGTGATTATATTTGTGACCATTTTCTAAGTTATATAAATATTCTTCTATCAATTAACTAATGGCCGAATTTGCTGCATATTTGATTTGTGGGTTCAATAGTGTAGCTATGCATGTGCATGCGACCTATCTGCTTAGATGCAAAGTGTGTTTAATTAATATAAGGATTATATGTTAAAGTTATGAACATTGATGGCCCTTTTCCATTTATTTATTTGCCATGAATATGAAGTCTGGACTAGGCCGTGAGTTCCTTTTAGATTACATGATTTAATTTGAATTCTGTTTGTATAATATTAAAGTGTTTAATTGCTAATATTTGTTAAATGCATTTCAAGGTCCTCTTGTTTTCTTTGTACAAGTTTTGAGGTTCGAGTCTCTGTCCAGTCAGGATATGATTTAATTGTTTAGTTTGTATGGTTCATCATCATGAGTAACTATTGGTAATGCTTGTACAAAACATGATTATAATATAATAATTAATTGTTCTGTGTTTTGTTACTTAAATTTATAGGATTGTTCGTGAAATTGTTTTCGGTATTTAGTGTTGACTTTGAGGTAAGTACTTTTTGACTTACTTTTATTTTCGGAAAAGATATTTTGATTCTGTTTTGAATTTCGTATAAGATATAAGAATATTGTTTTGAACTGTATAAGATATGAGAATTAAGATACGAGAATCTTTTGAATCTCTCAGTCTCTACGTTTCGAACCCGTTCGTAATTTACGCTATAGTTCCGGAACTAGCCTTAGATACCCTTAGTAGGAGCACAAGTGTGCAACTTTAGATACCTATTAAGGGGGCGTAATTATTGAACTTTAGATGCCGGTCACTGGCAAAGTGTGGCGAAAGTATAAGAATAAGAATAAGATCCCGGCTACTGGGAAAGTGTGGCCGTAGAGCAAGACTGTGGTATTTATAAGAATTTCGTTTCTGTTTTAATTCTGTTTTAAATCTGTTTCTATTCTAGTTTTGAAAATATAAACTTTGGGCTAGATTTGTTTTTGTAAAGGTTTTTAAAAATTATTATTGTTTTGAGAAATCTGTTTTATTAAAACGCCCACTGATTTTTGAGAATATCTGTAAGTCAATTTGTTACTTGCTGAGCTGTGTAGCTCACCCCTTTCCTAACATTTCAGGTTCATTCATTGTGGAAGCTAAGTAAGAATAAGACTGTGGACTTTTGCAATTTCGTGCTGCTATGTGATTTTGTTTAAAGATTTATGGAAATAAATTGCTTATATGTTCGACTTTATTGTTGAATTATGGAGCTGCGTCTCCGATTTTATGTTTATGAATTATTGAGTTTGACCGCTGCTTTGACTTTTGTAAAATTTGGTATTTATCGAGTTAGGAAATGTATTTTATTTTAGTTTTGTATTTAGAATTAATAGTCCGAAAAGTCGGGCTGTTACAGTTGGTATCAGAGCAGGCTTTCCTTCGGAGTGTACTAGGTATGGGACTAGTGCATTCCCTAGGATGCGTTCCTGTAGGTTTGTACTAGGTATGTGACTAGTGCATTTCCTAGGTTGCGTTCCTATAGGTTTTCGTGTAGATTTTGACCTAGGTCAGTAAATTATTTTGAGTTAAGCCAATTGTTTTGCTACTATTTGACATATATGACTTTTGTGCTACGTGACTCTTGACTATTTATTTAAAAGTTTGTTTATTTGTGAGTATTAGAAATTGTTTTGTAATTTGAGGAAAGATGAACGAGGATAATTAAGCTATGATTTCTTTCTATGCGTGACTTAATTTATATTTTATTTTGAGAATTTGGGGACCAAATTCTTTTAAGGAGGGAAGAATGTAAAACCCTGTAATTTTTATTTTATTTATTTTAGAATTAGATATTAGATATTAGATATTAGATATTAAAATAATTTTATTTAGATAATTATTTTAAGTAAAAATTTGTGCAAGTTACTTTTTAATAATGATAAGATTTATTATTATGGAAAGAAGCGTGAAAATATTTTGGAGAATCGATATCTTTTATTTAAGTAAATTGTGTATATTAGAATATAATATTTTAGATATTACTTGGAGAGGTAGTAGAAGTATTAATGTAATGTTTTAAAATTACCTAAATAAGTTTAGGGTTTTAATGAACCTATATAAAAAATACTTAGCATTACGAGAGAGCTCGTACAGATCTATCAATCTCACCAGGTATGCGCCTATCTTCGAACATTTGCAAAATTCTCTGTGCTCTCTTTCTCTGTCTGCTTAACATGGATTATATGTAATTTATATGTGTGATTGTACTTGTATAATTTGTAAGCTTATTCTTGTACTGTTAGTTTAATTAGAACTTTTATGCAACATCAAGTCAAACTCATGTAATCTCCTGCTCTCCTTTAATCTCATAATTTTGCCATGAATTTTATTAAATATATAATGTTTCATCTATATTCGAGTTTTAATAATAGTAATATTCTAAAAGGAGCAATTTGATTTTACTTATAATTTATATTGCTATATAGGACAATTTGATAGTCACTGTACTAGTTTGGTGCTCCTTAATGCATTGTGTATAAAATGATATTTTTGTAGAATTTAAATATTATTTTTGTTTAATAGTTATGTGAAATATGTCGTGTGACTTTGATATTTAAACTATTAAATATGTTAGCTTTTGATGAAGGGTAATTTAAATTTTGTGATTATATTTGTGACCATTTTCTAAGTTATATAAATATTCTTCTATCAATTAACTAATGGCCGAATTTGCTGCATATTTGATTTGTGGGTTCAATAGTGTAGCTATGCATGTGCATGCGACCTATCTGCTTAGATGCAAAGTGTGTTTAATTAATATAAGGATTATATGTTAAAGTTATGAACATTGATGGCCCTTTTCCATTTATTTATTTGCCATGAATATGAAGTCTGGACTAGGCCGTGAGTTCCTTTTAGATTACATGATTTAATTTGAATTCTGTTTGTATAATATTAAAGTGTTTAATTGCTAATATTTGTTAAATGCATTTCAAGGTCCTCTTGTTTTCTTTGTACAAGTTTTGAGGTTCGAGTCTCTGTCCAGTCAGGATATGATTTAATTGTTTAGTTTGTATGGTTCATCATCATGAGTAATCTATTGGTAATGCTTGTACAAAACATGATTATAATATAATAATTAATTGTTCTGTGTTTTGTTACTTAAATTTATAGGATTGTTCGTGAAATTGTTTTCGGTATTTAGTGTCGACTTTGAGGTAAGTACTTTTTGACTTACTTTTATTTTCGGAAAAGATATTTTGATTCTGTTTTGAATTTCATATAAGATATAAGAATATTGTTTTGAACTGTATAAGATATGAGAATTAAGATACGAGAATCTTTTGAATCTCTCAGTCTCTACGTTTCGAACCCGTTCGTAATTTACGCTATAGTTCCGGAACTAGCCTTAGATACCCTTAGTAGGAGCACAAGTGTGCAACTTTAGATACCTATTAAGGGGGCGTAATTATTGAACTTTAGATGCCGGTCACTGGCAAAGTGTGGCGAAAGTATAAGAATAAGAATAAGATCCCGGCTACTGGGAAAGTGTGGCCGTAGAGCAAGACTGTGGTATTTATAAGAATTTCGTTTCTGTTTTAATTCTGTTTTAAATCTGTTTCTATTCTAGTTTTGAAAATATAAACTTTGGGCTGGATTTGTTTTTGTAAAGGTTTTTAAAAATTATTATTGTTTTGAGAAATCTGTTTTATTAAAACGCCCACTGATTTTTTAGAATATCTGTAAGTCAATTTGTTACTTGCTGAGCTGTGTAGCTCACCCCTTTCCTAACATTTCAGGTTCATTCATTGTGGAAGCTAAGTAAGAATAAGACTGTGGACTTTTGCAATTTCGTGCTGCTATGTGATTTTGTTTAAAGATTTATGGAAATAAATTGCTTATATGTTCGACTTTATTGTTGAATTATGGAGCTGCGTCTCCGATTTTATGTTTATGAATTATTGAGTTTGACCGCTGCTTTGACTTTTGTAAAATTTGGTATTTATCGAGTAAGGAAATGTATTTTATTTTAGTTTTGTATTTAGAATTAATAGTCCGAAAAGTCGGGCTGTTACAGCTGTACTATGTGATCCGTCCTATGATTGGGGACGCAGCATAGTACATGCGAAATTTCTGGCTAGTCCTGTTTACGAATGGGTCATGCCGAAATTTCGAGAAATATATTTTATTTTATGTACTTGTTATTTATTTTAAAATCATTAGAGTCTATAGAGTAATTAAATTTGATTATTCTTAATCAATTTTAAATAATAATGAGATTGATTTAATTGACCAATTAAATTAATAGTTAATTGGTGAAATTTATTAATCGATTATTATTTAATCTTGATTATCTATAAAACGAATTTAATTATTATTTTCAAGTGGTTTTACGATTTTAGTGTTTTATTATTTTGATTAATTGAGTTGATTAAATGAGTTGTTGGTTTTACTTAATTATGATTAATATTGTGTTATTATATGTTTATGAAAATGCGATTAAATGCTACGTGCTATTCGATGGTAATAAGTTAAGTGTTTAACTATTATTTTGTTAGTGTCGAGTCAATGCATGCTTATATGCTAACTGCAATGTGTAATTATTTGTTTAAATTAGTTATAATCGATTAGATTGCGTTGGGTAGTTAGTATTAGAAATGAGTTTAGATTATTGATTAGTAACTAAACTAGAATTTTATATTATAGAGACGAGCACTGGTAAAGGAAAGGAAAGGAGAAAGCTCACATTCAGTAGTACCAGTATCTAGCATCAAGGCAAGTTTACTCAACTCGTATTCTTTTGAAGCAAGACTCTTGCCTTTCATTTTCAATTATTCATTGTTGCATAAACCATTTCCATTATTGTTCTGAGATTGAGATACCTTATTTTTGAACTTGATAACTCTATTTCATTTCATAATTCATTTTTGCAGCACTTTATAAATTATCAGATTAAGCCTTGATTCTTGTTGATTGTAAACCTTATTCATATGCATTGGATTACTTTAATCCCGTTGATAATTTGAATCAGATAGTTGGATGTATTTAGTTGAATTGATTAGGTGGTCGATTGTTCTGACACCTAACTCCCAGTATTAAGTCGAAATTGGAAGTTTTTAACTAAAAATGAAATGTTTTTAAGGACTGCCGACGCTAGTCAGAGTATCAGTATTATGTAGGCCAAAAGCGGCCTTGGATCCATTTCAGTATTCGGACATACCGTGGGTATTGTCCGGAGTTTTGGTGTGACTGATCATCCACCTTAACTCGTTGCGTCACACTAAAAATCCAATTCTAACTTACAGTTTGAAGTTGAAATTCAGTATTGTTCATTTTTGCCAGCTATGTTAATTCTTTCATTTATTGCCACTTTCTTGTCCAGCTGAGTGCATTGTTAAACATATTGCTATTGTTGCATCATTATTTCATATTGTGCAGTTTTATATATACTTGCCGAGCCTTTTTCTCACTCTTGCTGTTAACCTTGACATTTCAGTTAAGCGAGAGGATGTCGAACCCTGAGACTTGTCTCATTAGGTTCGAAGGTTCCACTGAGATTCTCGAATGCACTTTTACCCAGGAGGTTGTTATTTATAGTTGCTTTTGGACCTTAGAAGACCAGTGATGTATTAAATTTTATTATATTAGAAGTTGTAACCTTATTTAGTTTTGGGTTGTTAGTGATAGCTCCATATCGGGGCGTCCTAATGACATGCAGTAGTTTGAATTTAGTTTATGTTTTGTAGTATCTGTTTCAGACTGTAACCTGGTGTGATCTTGGTGTGTAGTTCAGGGGTTGTTGTATTTATATTATTGTGTAACATGTTTTATTTATTTGTTGTGGTCAGTGATGTCGGAATCTTATCCCCGGATTTCGAGGGCGTCACAGGTTGGTATCAAAGCGACAGGTTATCAGTCACTGAAACAGATATAGGCTAGAGTCCTAGGAGTTAGGGAGTATTTTGAGCAAGCTCATATCGAGTTTGAGTTGCAGATCATCGGATGTGATCTTGACCTTGAGATAGGATGACCTACAGATTATTTATATTATGTATTATTTAACATTGTTGTTGTGGCAGTCTTCTAGCACTCCGGGTACTGATCCAGATTCAGTAGAGATTCGGGTAGTCCAGGATTCAGAGGGTACAGTTCAGACCCCACTGGTCGTCGAGCTACCTGTTGATGTGTTTACTAGGCCTTCGCATCTTAGGCTCGCTCTATTCCCTGTTGTTACACCACCTCGTTCATCCGTTAGGGATTTGCAGGCTAAGGCATCGATGGCCAGGGTACTTGGTTCGGCTCGACTTTATGCTATGACCTCGGAGGGTAGGGAGCCTACTGTGGCACAGTTACATGAGTTGGTAGACACTTGTTGGAGAAGCTCGATGGTATTGAGCATTGTGACTAGAGTTGGTAAGGGCAGTTGGGGTTGAGGTCTTATACATAGTGGCAGCTGATCTCATCCGTACTTATGCCTATATATATATGACTTAGTGTGTCGATCATCAGCAGATCAGTGGGTGTATAGTAGGACCTAGTTTTGATAGTGGTACTTGACTGCACTGTTGAGTAGTGGATAGCTTGTCTTTCTTTTGTACAGTACTTTTGATGTATCCGAGCATTTTATACGTTTAACTTGATATCTATATATCACTTTTGACGGCTCGCTATATTTCTGTTTTATATACTCTGTCATTTCTTTATGCACTTTAATGTGATTTTATGGATGCAAATCCATTCTTGATTACCCTGTTGGATTGTCATATTTTGTCTATACTCCTGTGATCCATATTTTCATACCCTTACAGTTTAACTCCTTTGATGCCAACATACCTTTTCATACCGCTCTATATGCATCTTAAATTGATTATACTAATGCAACTCAATTTTGTTAACCTTGTTCAATTTTCTATATTTTGCCCATATTCTTGTGATCTATCCTTCTTTATCCTTACAGGTTGTCACCTTTGAAGCCAACCTACCTTTCGATACCGTAAACATGCATTTGATATTGTTGTTGACAGTTATTTCATACCCTGTGAAAATCTTGTTGTATACCTCAGTATATTGCACAAGACCATGAACCGCTTCTATCTATTGTTGATTAAACCATTTTCATACCTTTTCATTATCATATTATGAATGTTAAACTAAATGAGTTGCTTGTTTTATTTCAGAACCATGCCTCCTAGAAGATCCACTCGTTCTAATAACCAGAACCCGGAGAATAATGAAAATCCTGCAAATGCAGGGGGTCAAATGGACCCAGCTCTTGCTCAAATTCTTCAAATCTTAACTCAACAGACAGCTAATCTTGCTCAACAGCAGCAGCAGTTAATGCACCAACAACAGCAATTTCAGCAACAGTTACTGCAGCAACAGCAACAACATCATCAACAACAGCAACATCAGCAACAGCAACAACCGCAAGAACAAGTTGTGGCCACGGTAACATTTAAAGCTTTCCAGGGCGTGAAACCACCTGAATTTAAGGGATCAACAGATCCAGTGGAAGCTAATGCTTGGTTGAAAGAAATTGAGAAAGCTTTTGCGTTAGTCAAAGTTGGGAATGAGCAGAAAACTGAGTTTGCGAGTTATCTTTTAAAGAACGAAGCTAACTTTTGGTGGGAGTCTATGAGAGCAATGCAGCCAGAAGGAGTTATTACTTGGGATAGATTTAAAGAACTGTTTATGGAGAAGTATTTCCCAGGATACATGCATGATCAGATGGAGCTAAAATTCTTGGAACTTAAACAAGGTAACATGACTGTTTCAGAGTACGAGGCCAAGTTCACAGAATTGGCCAGGTTTGCACCAGCCTATGTCGACACAGAAAGGAAGAAAACGAAAAAGTTTCAGCAGGGACTAAAAGCGTGGATTCGAGGCAAGTTGGCTATTTTGGAGCTAGATACTTATGCAGCAGTGGTACAGAAAGCGATAATTGCAGAGACTGAAAGTGATATGTCCCAGAAAGAGAGGGAAGCAAGGAAAAGGAAAGCTGATAACACAGAAGGAAGTCATCAACCAGGTAACCCTCAGAACCGTTTTAATAAGAAACCAGGATTCCAACCAGGAAGGGGTGGCAACTTTAAGAAGCCAGAAAGTGCAAGTGTGGAGCAAGGTAACCGCCAGCAAATTGTTAATCAACAGAGGCAGCAGAGACCGCCTATACCAGAGTGCAAGACTTGTGGGAAGAAGCATTCAGGAATATGTCAGAAGCCTAACTCAGTTTGTTTCAAGTGCAACCATAAGGGCCATTTCGCCAACGAGTGTCGGAATCAGACTCCAGTTCCAGTTTCTAAGCCTCCGATCGTATGCTACAACTATGGAAAGCCAGGGCATATAGCAAATAATTGTAAGGAACCAATACCAGTAAACAAGATGCTAAGGATAGTAGGACCACCAGTTCCAGCACAACCTAGGGCAAGGACTTTTAACATGACCATGAAAGATGCAGTGCAGGATGCGGATGTAGTCGCAGGTATGCTTGTTGTGAACTCAGTACGTGCTAAGGTGTTAATTGATTCTGGAGCTTCTAAGTCATTTATATCTAAAGGGTTTGCTAGTAAGTTGAATTGTGTCAGTAAAGTGTTAGACAAAGTGTTACATGTCGAAATTGCTAATTGTGAACAAGTTCCTATGAATCAAATTTATCCTCAATGCGAGATCGAAATAGTAGGGCACCGTTTCTATGTTGATTTGATACCTTTTAACTTGGGAGAGTTTGATGTGATATTGGGAATGGATTGGTTATCAGAGTACGATGCGCACATAGACTGTAAAAACAAGAAGGTGACATTGAGATATCCAGACGGAAAGAAAGTAGTATTCAAGGGCTAAAAGCAAAAGAATGAATTTCTGATGATGATGCAAACAAAGAAGTTACTACGCCAAGGGTGTGAAGCTTATCTTGCCTATGTCGTTGATGCTAGTAAAGAAGTGCCCAAAAATAGAGGAGATTCTAGTGGTGAACGAATTTCCAGATGTTTTTCCTGACGAGTTACCAGGGTTACCCCCAGACAGAGAAATAGAGTTCGCGATCGACTTAGCACTAGGGGCAGAACCTGTTTCCAAGGCTCCGTACAGAATGGCACCAGTTGAAATGAAGGAATTGGCTACGCAATTGCAGGAATTACTAGAGAAAGGAGTGATTCGGCCCAGGGTGTCTCCTTGGGGAGCGCCAGTTCTGTTTGTGAAGAAGAAAGACGACAGTATGAAATTGTGTATCGACTATCGGGAGTTGAACAAGTTGACCATCAAGAACAGATATCCATTGCCGAGAATAGACGATTTGTTCGACCAATTAAAAGGCGCCGTGTTTTTCTCTAAGATCGACTTAAGGTCAGGCTACCATCAACTGAAGATTAAGCCGGAGGACATACCGAAGACAGCTTTTCGAACCAGGTACGGGCACTATGAATTTTTGGTTATGGCTTTCGGATTGACAAACGCACCAGCGACATTCATGGATTTGATGAACAGAGTCTTTAAGAAATACTTGGATAAATTCGTGATCGTGTTCATAGATGATATCTTGATATATTCCAAGACAGAAGAAGAGCATGCACAACACTTGAGAATAGCGTTGGAGACTTTGAGACGGGAGAAATTGTATGCAAAATTTTCGAAATGCGAGTTTTGGTTACAAGAAGTTCAATTCTTAGGGCATGTAGTCAGCAGTGGAGGAATTAAGGTGGATCCAGCCAAGATCGAAGCTGTTATGAATTGGGGTAGACCAAAGACACCGACAGAAGTCAAAAGTTTTATGGGGTTAGCAGGATATTACCGAAGGTTTGTTCCAGATTTTGCCAAGATAGCAACACCATTGACCAGGCTTACAAGGAAGAGTGAGAAATTTGTTTGGACGGAGAAGTGTGAAGAAAGCTTTCAAGAATTGAAGAGAAGGTTAGTGATCGCTCCGGTGTTAACGCTACCAGACGATCGAGGGAATTTTGTGATTTTTAGTGATGCTTCTCATAAAGGGTTAGGTTGTGTGCTTATGCAACATGGTGCAGTGATTGCGTATGCTTCTAGGCAACTAAAACCTCATGAGCAGAAGTATCCTACCCATGACTTGGAACTGGCAGCCATAGTGTTTGCATTGAAGATTTGGAGACATTACCTTTATGGAGAGAAGTGTGAAATTTACACGGACCACGAGAGTTTGAAGTATATCTTTACTCAGAAGGAATTGAATATGAGACATCGAAGATGGTTAGAGTTGATTAAAGATTATGATTGTTCGATAAATTACCATCCAGGGAAAGCAAACGTGGTGGCAGATGCTTTGAGCAGAAAGGAGAGACTAAACATGTTGACAACGACATCAGAACTATGCAACGAATTAGAGAAATTGGGAATAGAGATTCGTATTCCTGAGTCTGATACTGAAATGATGTACACGATGACCTTTCAACCTGAATTTTTGGAAAAGATTAGAAGATGCCAAGAGGAGGTGATGAGTAGTAATGTGGTTGAGCTGACAGGAGAAGAGATATGTAGTCAAAAGGATGATAAAGGAGTCCTACGTTTTTCTTCTAGAATCTGGGTACCTAATGTTGCAGAACTTAAGCATGAAATTCTTCAGGGAGCGCATAATTCGAGGTATTCTATTCATCCAGGAAGCACTAAGATGTATCGAGATTTAAAACAGAATTTTTGGTGGCCAAACTTGAAGCGAGAGATCGCAGAATAGGTTAGTAAGTGTTATACTTGTCAGAGAGTCAAAGCTGAGCACCAGAGGCCAAGTGGACTATTACAGCCATTAGAGATTCTAGAATGGAAGTGGGAGCACATTGCTATGGATTTTGTGGTAGGTTTACCGAGGACGAAAGCTAATCATGATGCTATTTGGGTCATTATTGATGGATTGACGAAGTCAGCGCATTTCTTACCGATCAACGAAAGATTTTCAATGGACAAGCTGGTTCACCTGTATTTGAAAGAAATAGTGGTACGTCATGGAGTTCCAGTATCAATTGTATCTGACAGAGATCCTAGGTTCAATTAGAGATTTTGGAGGCAGTTTCAAGAATGCTTAGGCACTAAACTTAACATGAGTACGGCGTATCATCCTCAAATTGACGGTCAGAGTGAGAGGACGATTCAGAAAATTGAAGACATGCTTCGAGTTTGTGCATTAGATTTCAAAGGTACGTGGGACGATCATTTGCCATTAGTGGAATTCTCCTACAACAACAATTATCATGCGAGCATTGGAATGCCACCTTATGAAGCACTGTATGGACGGAAATGTCGATCCCCTGTGTGTTGGGAAGAGGTTGGTGAACGTAAAATTTTGGGTCCAGAACTGGTTCAGCAAACTAAAGAAGTGATCGAGCTTATTCAGAAGAGATTAGTAGTTGCTCAGAATCGACAGAAAAAGTATGCGGATCAATCCAGGAAGGATATGGAATTCGAGGAAGGAGAGCAAGTTCTATTGAAGATATCACCGTGGAAGGGACTCTTGAGATTTGGTAATAAGGGAAAGCTTAGCCCAAGATATGTTGGTCCATTCGAGATCCTCAAGCAAGTTGGAAAAGTTGCTTATTAGTTGGCCTTACCACCCCATATGCAGCACATTGATAATGTATTCCATGTGTCTATGCTTAAGAGGTATCACCCCGACTCCAATCATGTCATAAAGTATGGGCCTATAGAGATTCAGCCGGATTTGTCTTATGTAGAGCAACCGATTCAGATATTGGATCGACAGGAGAAAGTATTAAGAAATAAGACAGTGAATCTAGTAAAAGTTTTGTGGAGGAATCCCAAGGTTGAGGAATCGACTTGGGAACTTGAGAGTGAAATGTTAGTAAAGTATCCTCATCTATTTACTTAGGCTGATTCTGAGGACAGAATCCTTTTAAGGGGGGAAGGATGTAATATCCGGGAATTTAGGTACGAAATTCCTATTTATTTAAGTGATAAAAATAGTAATATTTATTTATTTAGATTAAACTGAAAATTTTGCTGCAATATGTGATTAAATGTTTAAATATTATTCTGCGAAAATGTGAATGTGGTAGTGTGTGTGAAATATTATTTTTAGTTAAATTGAGCCCGACCTAATTTGATTTAATAAAAATAGTTGAAATTTTGTTTTATTATAAATTTTGAGCATTTAAATATTTTTGGAGTAATTACAGTATTTAAATTATTTTTATGAGTCAGAATTTATTTTAGTAAGTACTGAATAATATTTTTAGAATTATGAGTTTAAAATTTTTTTTTTTTAATAATTATTAGTAAATTTGAGCCAGGCATAATTGTTTTAAGTAAATTAGTTTCAAATTCATTTAATTATGAATTTTGTGCATTTAAATGTTTTTAGAATAATTTTGGTGTATAAATAATTTTATTAGTTCGATTTAATGATTTTAGAGTTTAATTCGTTTAAAAATTATATTTTTCGGTATCGTATAAGTCCCGCAAATTTTAGTCATTGGGCTAAGTAAATGTCAAAGTCTTCATCTTATCTTACCTTTTAATTATTAACCTGATCTAATCTCTACCTAATCTAATACACACATTCATTTCCCAAACTCCACAGTCGGCCATTTTGTGTTTTGTAAAAATCAAGGTAAAGAATAGATAGCAAAGCAGCCATCCCCGTCTCTGTTCAAATCCTCACGCGCCACTTTTCTTCCATCACTTCTCTCACGCAACGCTGCTACACTGCCACCGCTTCACAGCCGTGCGGTCGCCGTCGTCCGTTCCGTTTCTGTCCTTTCTCCGGCCGCCCTTCACCTCTACTTTCCGGCGCCGCCACTGCCGTCCTCCTCCTCTCCGCGCATCCACCTTCTCGATTCTTTTATTCTGATAATCAGTGAGTATAGCAGCAGAATTCCTTGTTGTTGGATTCGTTTTAACAAGTGATTTCATGAACTTGTTTCCTGTAGTTAGTTATATGCAATTTCAATTTTGTTTTGTTATTTATATGTTGTGTTTATGTAAATTCGTTTCTTAGTTAATCTGTTAATAATTGGTGTTAATTATGAGTCGTTTTTTTTGTAGTTGATCAATAAATTCGTTTTGTTTATTAATTTTGTGATAGTATCAACTTAGTTTTGTGGTAACTAAGTATTAACTCGGTTGTTTATTATTGAGCCGGGATATTAAAAGATTAGTTCTTGGTTATTAGCTACAAAGTTAATAAATTCGTCTTATATGTGATTAGATTGTAGATTCGTTTTTCTTTTATTAAATTATATAAAGTGATTTGTTCAAACTTTTTACTGATAAATGTGTAAGAAGAATTTTGAACTATATTTTTTTTCTGAATAGTTCGAATAGTTTTGTTCGTGTGTGTAGATTTAAGTGCTTATTTCGTGTTCGATATTTATGTATAAATGTATTTGTCGTCTAGCTTTGATTAAATGGTTATCGTATAAATGTGCAGAGTTTTATAAATCATTCTGAATTTCGGTTGTTTCGAATAAACGTAGATTGTTAGTGTATACTTTCAATTAGTAATCCATTTTGGGTATGTCAAGATGGTTTACGAGATATGTTTTCGTAATTTTGTTAAAGTTTTGGGTAAATGATAGTGGTGTATTGTAACTCCTAGTATTAGTAGTTGGTTGTAATTTAAAGATTAATCTTGAGTTGTAAATTAGTAGTAATAATGATTAGTATTGTGGATTGCAAAGATTGATATACAGGTTATTATTGTGGGCTTACTATGTGATCCGTCCTATGATTGGGGACGCAACATAGTACATGCGAAATTTCTGGCTAGTCCTGTTTATGAACGGGTCATGCCGAAATTTCGAGAAATATATTTTATTTTATGTACTTGTTATTTATTTTAAAATCATTAGAGTCTATAGAGTAATTAAATTTGATTATTCTTAATCAATTTTAAATAATAATGATATTGATTTAATTGACCAATTAAATTAATAGTTAATTGGTGAATTTTATTAATCGATTATTATTTAATCTTGATTATCTATAAATCGAATTTAATTATTATTTTCAAGTGGTTTTACGATTTTAGTGTTTTATTATTTTGATTAATTGAGTTGATTAAATGAGTTGTTGGTTTTACTTAATTATGATTAATACTGTGTTATTATATGTTTATGAAAATGCGATTAAATGCTACGTGCTATTCGATGGTAATAAGTTAAGTGTTTAACTATTATTATGTTAGTGTCGAGTCAATGCATGCTTATATGCCAACTGCAATGTGTAATTATTTGTTTAAATTAGTTATAATCGATTAGATTGCGCTGGGTAGTTAGTATTAGAAATGAGTTTAGATTATTGATTAGTAACTAAACTAGAATTTTATATTATAGAGACGAGCACCGGTAAAGGAAAGGAGAAAGCTCACATTCAGTAGTACCAGTATCTAGCATCAAGGCAAGTTTACTCAACTCGTATTCTTTTGAAGCAAGACTCTTGCCTTTCATTTTCAATTATTCATTGTTGCATAAACCATTTCCATTATTGTTCTGAGATTGAGATACCTTGTTTTTGAACTTGATAACTCTATTTCATTTCATAATTCATTTTTGCAGCACTTTATAAATTATCAGATTAAGCCTTGATTCTTGTTGATTGTAAACCTTATTCATATGCATTGGATTACTTTAATCCCGTTGATAATTTGAATCAGATAGTTGGATGTATTTAGTTGAATTGATTAGGTGGTCGATTGTTCTGACACCTAACTCCCAGTATTAAGTCGGAATTGGAAGTTTTTAACCAAAAATGAAATGTTTTTAAGGACTGCCGACGCCAGTCAGAGTATCAGTATTATGTAGGCCAAAAGCGGCCTTGGATCCAGTTCAGTATTTGGACATACCGTGGGTATGGTCCGGAGTTTTGGTGTGACTGATCATCCACCTTAACTCGTTGCGTCACACTAAAAATCCAATTCTAACTTACAGTTTGAAGTTGATATTCAGTATTGTTCATTTTTGCCAGCTATGTTAATTCTTTCATTTATTGCCACTTTCTTGGCCAGCTGAGTGCATTGTTAAACATATTGCTATTGTTGCATCATTATTTCATATTGTGTAGTTTTATATATACTTACTGAGTCTTTTGCTCACTCTTGCTGTTAACCTTGACATTTCAGTTAAGCGAGAGGATGTCGAACCCTGAGACTTGTCGCATTAGGTTCGAAGGTTCCACTGAGATTCTCGAATGCACTTTTACCCAGGAGGTTGTTATTTATAGTTGCTTTTGGACCTTAGAAGACCAGTGATGTATTAAATTTTATTATATTAGAAGTTGTAACCTTATTTAGTTTTGGGTTGTTAGTGATAGCTCCATATCGGGGCGTCCTAATGACATGCAGTAGTTTGAATTTAGTTTATGTTTTGTAGTATATGTTTCAGACTGTAACCCGGTGTGATCTTGGTGTGTAGTTCAGGGGTTGTTGTATTTATATTATTGTGTAGCATGTTTTATTTATTTGTTGTGGTTAGTGATGCCGGAATCTTAACCCCTGATTTCGAGGGCGTTACAGTAATCACTCGAGAAATCGAAGCTCAAGAAAACCAACATTTTCTTGAGGTTGTAGCAACACTTTGCAAAATAAATAAAACATTTATTTTGTGAGAAAAACTCGTGTGTCTACTTGTGTTTGCATTCCATAAACTGATAAACGTTAATCTTAGTTTTTGTTGTTGAAACGTAAATTGAGATTTATCAGTATTGCATTCAACCCCCCTTCTGCAATAGTCAAGGACCAACAACTGGTATCAAAGCAGACAGATTGTTCTACAAATCCGAGATCATGACAAGTTTGCAGAAGTCAAGTAGCATAAAGATTCCAGCTTTTGATAAAGAGAATTACAATGTGTGGAAAAGAAAAATCTTGATGTTTATCAAAGCTGCGAATCCCTTATACTTTGTTCCACGGAAAGAGATTGAAGCCTCAACTGTGGACGGTGTTCTTGTTCCAGCTTACTGGATCAACAAATTACCTTCAAAGTTTCTGGAGCCAGAAAAAGAGAAGGTGGCCTTGGATGATTACTTGCAACTCATCCTACTGGATGCTCTCACTTTGGACAAAGCCATGTGTGGGAATGTCATTGGATGCTCATCAGCCAAGGATATGTGGAATAAGATTGAGCTGTTATGTGAAGGAAATGACGAAGTGAAAGATAATCAAAGACAAATTCGTATCTCACTGTATGAAGCTTTCATGGCAAAGTCAAGAGAAGATCTAACAACGATGTTTGAGAGATTCAGTAAACTTCTGATTGAGCTACAGATTCATGGCAAGTACTATGATAGGAAAGAATTAAATGTTAAGTTCTTGCTCACACTTCCTGAGGATCTAGAGCACAGAATCACTGCCATAAGAGAAGGAAGAAATCTGAATAATGTTTCCCTTGAAACATTATATGGTGTGCTTAAATCATATGAGCTTGAATTTTTCCATAAAAGAGCTATACAAGCTGGATCAAGAGGAAAAATGGCTAATATGTCTGGTGCTCTTGTAGCTCATGCGCCAAGAATCACTCAACCTATTGAAGGAATTCAAATCACCCAACCTCCTCCAGTACCTATTCTTAAGATTGAAGAGGTTGTGGATGATGATGAGAAAGTTGTTGTTCACACAATATCACGCAAGTATACGCGGTCAACAAGTAATATAATAGTAAGTAGAGTTCGTTCCCACAGAGACTGCTTTTGTTATTATAGTTATGCACTTATGCAACAATGTATGGCTATCGTTCAATGCTAAGACAAGTATCAAAGTTGTGTTTTGATTAACTAATTAACTAAACAAATTACCAAGACTATATTAAACTAAGATTGATATTGAATTACTTATGAGAATAAAACATGGGATCCTAACTTCATTAAATACTTCATCTAGAGTCTTTTGTCTTTAATCAATGCATGTGACAGTTGTGATAACTAATCGGATAACACAAAATCAGTACACGCTACCTTTCAGTATACGTATACCAAACCACTCAAACATCCACAAAAGAGATAGAAGTTAAGCAGACACCAATTATGCTTAGACCCTATATGTCTATAAGATTTGAAAACATAACGGTTTAACGAGCAAGTTATCCATTCAGATTACATAGGGCAGGTAAGATGGTTAAAATTACCTACGAATCATGCATGACAAACATACATAAACCTATGCTAGCATGGCAAGTTCTAAACCTCTATATCCACTTTCGCATTCAATAGAGATTAACAAACAATCTTAGATGTTAGCTACGCATCCAAGAAGAATAAGCACAACCAAACTAGGATATCAATTAGCCATCACACACACATCTTTAAAACAATTAACTACTAAAATACATAAATAAATCCGTTAGAATCCCACGACAACGATTAGTTCATAATCGAACCGTTCATCATCGTGGGTTCTGATGAAAACATGATAATAATAAGTTTAGAATACTGAATAAAAATGCTAGGGTTTATGAAAGAACAAACGAAAACCAACGAGAATCCAAAGTATCGCCTAATTAGAAGAATACAAAGATAAGTTGAAATCTAGATCTTCGTAATCAGCCGTCTTCTTGTTCTCCTCACCGGTGGATGAATATGTATGTATCTATATGATTGTATATCTCAAAAATCATCCACCAATAGTTTATATAGGCCACAGAGTTGACTGGTCAAGGGCTGGTTTCCTTTTCAGCATCAGAATTGCATTTTCCAGAATTTGACGGGGGAGGGTGCGCCTATAGTAGCGCGGGCGCGCTTCAAATGATTTCAACAAGGGCGCGGGCGCGCCTGTTCAAGCGCGGGGGTGCCTGACATTCTGTCCAGAATTCCTTTATCTTCGCGTGGACTGTTTAATCGTCCAATTCTGACTTCTAGATCTCAAGATATGGCCCAAACAGTGAATTGTCTGCAGGTAGCCCAACAAATCCGAATTTCCTTCTAATAAATCTCCAAATTGAGCTCTTTATTCTCCAATCCTTCCAAGTTTAGGATTTCCTTGCGCTTCCAACTCCCGCAACTGCATGGCTTTCACATTAATGCTAAAAACATCACTGCAATCCACAGGAACTCCACATCTCTGCTGACAACTCAACTCTGTAAATACTAACACCAAACATATCACAAATACCACAAACTTGAGAACAAAACAACCAATTTAAGCCAATTTAAGATGATCCAAGTGGATATGAAATCCACTTATCACACCCCCAAACTTAAACCGATGCTTGTCCTCAAGCATAAACAAACTCTACTAAGTATAATGCAATGCATGAATGCAACTAATATGCTAATGCAAACGATCCCCTCAAACTAACCATAACCAATCAACAAGCCAATATCTCAAGGAATGCAATCTTTCAAACAGAGTTCGACCAAATCCCCTTATAATAACCATACAAACACAAACGTGCGTGTGTGCAATGCTCATCAATATACTCCCAAACTAAATCAAGACCATATCCTATTCTTCACCAAAACAACCACAAGCTTATAAACAGAATGAACTCTAGACACAAGAAACCACTAAAAGACACCTCATAATCCACTTGAGCTAGACAGGAATTCATGCTTTTATTATGAAACAACATACTAAACACAATACACATGCTTATTTGACCGTGCAATGGATGAGACCCCAAAAGGCTTATACAATAATACCCATGTAGCGAGCGTTAGGTTAGTGGATCCCAGACCGGAAAAATCTTAGGTCACTAGGCACAAAGTCCCCTAGAACTTAATTGCTCGAGTATTAAAGAGCTCAACCTGATCAATTCTGCATAAACACAACTAAACACAACTTTCTTTTTTTTTTCTTTTTTTTTTAATTTCGGAATGAGTGCACTTTGCCTTTTTCTCATCCCACCCTAGACTACTCATCTTTTCAATGAGCCGGCTACTAGCCATTTGACGCCTAGCCTTTATTAACAACTAGAATGAAATCCCTGGTTTCCCCCAAACTTAGACTTAAGTGCTTCTTTCAATTTCAAGAGAATAGAAAACATTCTAAATATAAGCAAGTGGTTAAATTCTAACATCAAAACAAGCATGGTCTGATCAAATTCAAAAGCAACCAATGAGACTTATGAAATTATTTTGTTTCTGGCATGCAAGTCAATTCATAGGAACTTAATCAACCCTCTATTCATCATAACTACACTCCAATCAACATCGACTCACCAACCAAGAAATAGTCAAATCCTAAGGGATCATGAAATATGCATGCTATGCAAATGCAACTAAATGGACTCACATGATAGATATAAACAAATATGGAAAACATAATGCTCTATATGACAAAACATGCAAAGATATGAATGAAACTAACTAAATATGCAATATGAATCCTACATGAACACACACTAACATTCCTTAATTATCACCCCCAAACTTACAATATTCAATGTCCTCATTGAAGGTAATAAAAAGGAAAGATGCAGAGAATACCTAATCATCAGCAGGACCGCCCTCCTCGGGTGGTGTATCAGGTGGAGGATAAACAAAATCCACTCCAAAAGTAAGCCAAGCGATATCAACTCCAGTGGCTCTGAAAGTAGCACTCAAAACTGCAAATAAAGAAATAAAAATAATACTAACTAATAGGACCACCACTTTCGTAGATGACACGATTGCATTGAGCATATGCAACAAGCCGTTAAACCCCTAGGCAGCCCTAGTAGGACGAGTTTTGTCTCGTGAGGGTTTATAGATGATATACCCACAAAATCAAATATTTTCAACCACCAAGTCTCTCAAACATGCAACATGTCATAATACTGCATATTCGCGTGGGTTGCCTCCCACGAAGCGCTTGTTTTACGTCAATAGCTTGACGTGAATCCTTTTTCATCCAGTCGCAAGAACGGTGAACGTCGACTCATGGTTCACCGTATTACCAACGTCATACTTCAGCCACTGACCATTAACCTTGAACGCCTCGTCCGGAAACTTATGGAAAATCTCTACTGCATCATGCGGAAATGTTGATTTAACCGTGATAAGCTCCGACCACCTCGACTTACGCTTTCCTGGAAAAAATCTGAAACGAGACTTGAAACGCAGAACTGGCCGACCAGGTACAAATGAATGTTTCACCACCCCTCTTTCATGCCAGTCCTTAACCTTCTCCTTATATAGCTTGTTGCTCTCGTAGACTTTACCATACCTCAATTTATCTTGTAGTGGTTGGAGTTCAAGTGTAGGAGCTTCTTCCATAGATGGTTTAAGTCGCTCCTGAGAATTGTTCAGCTCTGCTAATCCAAGAGAATCGAATGACGCATCAATTTTTCTTTTCCACGGAGGTGCATTCAACAACTGAAGTTGCTCTACTCTTTCTTCGTTTTCGATATTAGAATCCCCTATCAAGACTCTCTCCACTGTAACTGACTTCAGCGGTTGTTCAATTTCTGTATTGACAACAGAATCGACCATCTCCAATTTAAAGCACTCTTCTTCCTCAGTTGGAAATTTCATTGCCTTGAACACGTTAAAAGTGACCTTATGATTTTGAACCCTCATTGTAAGCTCTCCTTTTTGCACATCTATCAAAGTACGGCCTGTAGCTAAGAATGGTCTTCCCAAGATAATCGGAATCTTCTTGTCTTCCTCAAAGTCCAGGATCACAAAATCAGCAGGAAAGATAAGCTTATCCACTTTAACCAGAACATCCTCCACTATACCTCTAGGATATGTGATCGTCCGATCAGCCAGCTGTAAGGACATGTTTGTAGGTTTCGGTTCAGGAAGTCCAAGTTGCATGAAAACCGACAATGGCATTAGATTAATGCTTGCACCCAAGTCACACAAACACTTGTTAAAAGATAGATTGCCAATTGTGCATGGTATGGTGAAACTCCCTGGATCCTTGAGCTTTGGAGGTAACTTCTGCTGTAGAATAGCACTGCACTCTTCAGTTAAAGCCACGGTCTCCAAGTCTTCGAGTTTCAAATTCCGAGATAGAATACCCTTCATGAACTTTGCGTAGCTCGGCATCTGTTCAAGGGCTTCCGCAAAAGGTATATTGATATGCAACTTCTTGAAAACCTCCAGAAATTTAGCAAACTTTTTGTCCAACTTCTGTTTCTGAAGTCGCTTAGGGAATGGTGGAGGCAGATAGACTTCCTTAGTCTCTGTACTTTGCTTTGGAACATGTTTTTCTTTAGAAAGATCACGCTTTTCCTCTTCGTCTCCCTTCAAACTTGCTTCTTCAGTATTTTTCTCAATTTCTGGCAGAGGAGAGGGCGCGGGCGCGCTTGGTAGGGGGCGCGAGCCTGGTTTCCTGTTCAGATTCCTGATTTTCTTCGTTTTCTGCCGTTTCTGAGTTCTGGTCAACTGTAACCTTCCCGGATCGCAAGGTAACTGCTTTGACATGTTCCTTGGTCTCCCGTTTGCCTGGATTAGCCTCTGTATCACTAGGTAGAGTTCCCTGTGGTCTATTTAGCAATGCATTGGCAATCTGTCCGATTTGATTCTCGAGAGTTTTGATGGAGACAACTTGGCTCTTGCACATTAGCCTCAATTCCTCCAATTCAGACTTTTCATTAGATGATTGACCAACATTGCCTTGATTTTGTTGAAACCCTTGTGGTTGATACGGTTGCCTTGGAGCATACTGCTGTTGGAAACCAGGAGGGTTGAATTGCTTAGCTCTAGATTGTTGACCTTGAAACTGCTGATATGGTTGTTGTTGTTGTTGACCTCCCTGATTGTTGCTCCAGCTGAAATTAGGGTGGTTCCTGTTGTTGGGATGATAGACATTGGGCACTGGCTGCTGTGATCTTTGAAAGTTGCTCACAAACTGTGCGGATTCACTTGATATGGCACACTGGGTCGTGTCATGTGCACCTGCATATAGCTCACACACGCTAGCCACCTGCTGAACTCCAAAGTTCGACAAGGAATCCACCTTCATTGACAAAGCCTTCAACTGAGCTGCTATTGCCGTAGCTGCATCCACTTCCAAAACCCCTGCTACCTTGCCTTGCGGTAGCCTTCCAGTTGGATTCTGATATTCATTAGCAGCCATCATCTCAATTAGTTCATAAGCTTCATCGTAGCTCTTAGCCCACAGAGCTCCACCTGATGCTGCATCAAGCATTGGTCGTGATTGACCTCCCAGTCCATTATAGAAGCAATTGATCACCATCCAATCAGGCATTCCATGATGAGGACACTTCCTAAGCATCTCCTTGTAGCGCTCCCAAGCTTCACATAAAGTTTCTCCAGAATGCTGTGAAAACTGAGTAAGAGCATTCCTGATTGCTGCTGTTTTAGCCATGGGGAAGAATTTAGTGAGAAATTTCTGAGCAAGATCCTCCCATGTAGTAATAGAACCTGCTGGTAGCGAGTGCAACCAGCCCTTAGCCTTATCCCTTAGAGAAAATGGGAAAAGTCTCAGCTTCACAGCATCTTCCGACACTCCGTTGAATTTGAAGGTGTCACAGATCTCGATGAAATCCCTAATATGCATATTAGGGTCTTCCGTTGGAGCACCACCAAACTGAACTGAATTCTGCACCATCTGAATCGTGTCAGGCTTGATTTCAAAAGTATTAGCTGCAATAGCCGGCCTGACAGTGCTAGATTGAATGTCATTGATCTTCGGCTGAGAATAGTCCTTCAAAGCCTTCGTTTCTGCTACTGGTTCTCCCATAACTAGACTTAATTCAAGTTCCTTCCGAGATTGAGAACGTGTTCGCATACACGCTCACTAAAACACCTGAAACTCACCAAACAAAGTAAAATCGATGAAAGAATAATCCGAGTCAGTGAACTTTAACGACCACTGATGACAAGCACACAAACTAAATATAACACCGAGTCCCCGGCAGCAGCGCAAAAAACTTGTTCACACAATATCACGCAAGTATACGCGGTCAACAAGTAATATAATAGTAAGTAGAGTTCGTTCCCACAGAGACTGCTTTTGTTATTATAGTTATGCACTTATACAATAATGTATGGCTATCATTCAATGCTAAGACAAGTATCAAAGTTGTGTTTTGATTAACTAATTACCTAAACAAATTACCAAGACTATATTATACTAAGATTGATATTGAATTACTTATGAGAATAAAACATGGGATCCTAACTTCATTAAATACTTCATCTAGAGTCTTTTGTCTTTAATCAATGCATGTGACAGTTGTGATAACTAATCGGATAACACAAAATCAGTACACGCTACCTTTCAGTATACGTATACCAAACCACTCAAACATCCACAAAAGAGATAGAAGTTAAGCAGACACCAATTATGCTTAGACCCTATATGTCTATAAGATTTGAAAACATAACGGTTTAACGAGCAAGTTATCCATTCAGCTTACATAGGGCAGGTAAGATGGTTAAAATTACCTACGAATCATGCATGACAAACATACATAAACTTATGCTAGCATGGCAAGTTCTAAACCTCTATATCCACTTTCGCATTCAATAGAGATTAACAAACAATGTTAGATGTTAGCTACGCATCCAAGAAGAATAAGCACAACCAAACTAGGATATCAATTAACCATCACACACACATCTTTAAAACAATTAACTACTAAAATCCATAAATAAATCTGTTAGAATCCCACGACAACGATTAGTTCATAATCGAACCGTTCATCATCGTGGGTTCTGATGAAAACATGATAATAATAAGTTTAGAATACTGAATAAAAGTGCTAGGGTTTATGAAAGAACAAACGAAAACCAACGAGAATCCAAAGTATCGCCTAATTAGAAGAATACAAAGATAAGTTGAAATCTAGATCTTCGTAATCAGCCGTCTTCTTGTTCTCCTCACCGGTGGATGAATATGTATGTATCTATATGATTGTATATCTCAAAAATTGTCCACCAATAGTTTATATAGGCCACAGAGTTGACTGGTCAAGGGCTGGTTTCCTTTTCAGCATAAGAATTGCATTTTCCAGAATTTGACGGGGGAGGGCGCGCCTGTTCAAGCGCGGGGGCACCTGACATTCTGTCTAGAATTCCTTTATCTTCGCGTGGACTGTTTAATCGTCCAATTCCGACTTCTAGATCTCGAGATATGGCCCAAACAGTGAATTGTGTGCAGGTAGCCCAACAAATCCGAATTTCCTTCTAATAAATCTCCAAATTGAGCTCTTTATTCTCCAATCCTTCCAAGTTTAGGATTTCCTTGCGCTTCCAACTCCCGCAACTGCATGGCTTTCACATTAATGCTAAAAACATCACTGCAATCCACAGGAACTCCACATCTCTGCTGACAACTCAACTCTGCAAATACTAACACCAAACATATCACAAATACCACAAACTTGAGAACAAAACAACCAATTTAAGCCAATTTAGGATGATCCAAGTGGATATGAAATCCACTTATCAGTTGTACTGCAAATAACTGATGTTGAAGATGAAGACTTATATTCTTTAGAAGAAATGGAAAAGATGGATAATCCAACTATGGCTTACATGGCTAAGAAGTTCAAAAACATAAGATTTAAGAGAAACAAGCCATTTAAGCCTCAAGGTCAAACATCAAGGTTCAGCAGAGGGAATTCTTCCAAGGTTGAAGGTGGTGCCACAAGAGGTGGTTACAAAACAGGGATGGTGGACAGATCCAAGTTTAGATGTTACAACTGCAATGAGCTTGGTCATTTTGCTACTGAGTGCAGAAGACCAAAGAAGAATCAAAGGATGGATAAAGGGTCAAGTGGACACTTCAAGAAAGGACAGGGAAAAGCCTATGTGGCTGAGGGAAAATGTTGGGATGATTCTAATGATGAAGAGGAAGAGGAATATGTGAATTTAGCCCTAATGGCTAAGTCTGATGAGGTCTCCTCTAGCTCTCCAAGTCAGGTACCTTCACTTGTCTTACTTGACATGTCTAAAGAAGAATACAAACAAACTGTCGAGGAGTTGAGTGCTGAAATGTTTAATGTTCATACTAGTTTAACTGCAGCTAATGAAGAAATTGCTAGGTTAACTAAACTAAATGAAACACTCACTTCTGAGAATGACATGTTTTTGTTAAAGACCAGTCGATTAGAATCTCTAGCACAGGAGAATGCTAAACTTAAAAATGAATTAGTCTGTGCTAAAGAAATAGAAAAGTTTCTAAAGGAATGAAATCAGTGAAAATGAATTTAAGATCAAGTCCTATAGAAACTCTTCTAAACAACTTAAGGATTATCATGAGAAACACACAGAGGATCAAAAAGTAGGGATAGGTTTTGAGTATGGTAAAAGACCTGGCAAGGAAACTGTGAATCAGGATTGTTCAACTGATGGTTCTGTCAAACCTCATGTTCTCAAAAAGATCAACAAACCTATTTTCAAACTTTCTGAGCTTGAATTTGATGAGGAAGCCATGCTCATCAAGCAAAAATTTGATGATGAGGATGAAGGCATTGACAGTACAACAGTTAATGGAAAAGATACTGTCACAATTCCTAAGATAGTAACTTTCCCAGACAATCAGACAGAATGTTCTAAATATGCTGTCAATAATGGCACTACAGTAGCTTCCAAAGATACTGTCAAAAGAGCTTCGAAGACAGCAACCTCTAAACCTACTGTCAAGACAGAAGGTGTAAGAGGTACTGTCAAGGAAAGCTCGACAGCAACTTCAGAACATCCTGTTGACACAGTTACCTACAAGTCTAAGAACAGGAATGGTAAGTTAGGAAATGGCAATGCTAATGTTGGTAGTGCTCCCAGAAAACTATGCAATAATTGTGGCTCTTCACATCACTTAACTTGTGTTTGTAAGAAACCAAAGGAGGTAAAAAACAATGTGACCAAGATAGATGGTAACTTACATAGAACCCCCATTATGCATAGATCTATGGTAGTATGTAATAACACTGACTGCATGCCTTGTAAAATAACTGCCATGAGTACTTGTTTTAATTTACCTATTTCATCTACTGAATAATGTCTCTATATGCAAACTGTTGAGAATTCTGAGCCTACTGGAAACAGTAAAGAGGCTACATCCACTAAGAAGAAGACCAATTCTAATTCTAAGGCTAAGTGGGTGAAGAAAGGAGTCCAACAGAAGATTCCTGATATGACAGTTAAAGTTGAAAATGATGAATATTCTTGTGATACTGAATTAGCAGGACACAAGGATTGGGTACCATATGCCTCTTAAATACAATTTGTTTTGCAGGGCAAGAATAAGGAGCAAGTCATATGGATCATTGACAGTGGCTGCTCAAGGCACATGACTGGTGATAAAGCCTTGCTATCACAATTTGTGGAGAAAGCTGGCACATGAATATTCTTGAAGAGGGAACAACAAAGTGGTACCCTTCTGGTGAAATGGACAGGAAGTATCTAAGAAAGGAGTGGAGCATGGTGTTTGATGCGATGGTGAAGGTGTTCTCTACCAAGACCACTGGCTGGAATGGGATTCCTACCTACATCAAAAAGCTCACTCACTCTTTTGTTCATGGGTACAAAGTGGATGTTGGAAAGCTACTCATGGCACACCTCAAGGCTGCCATAGGTAAGAAGGTAAACATCTATCCTCGCTTTCTAATGTTGTGTATTAATTCCTTGTGTGAGTTTGATGAGAATGCCCCTCGTTTAGAGGTATATAGTGTCTTGAAAAGGAATACACACACAACTCTCAATTCACTGAATTTGAATGCACATATTCCACTATGTTTCACCAAACACATGGTTGATCAAGTGCCTAACCTTGATTTTCCATTACCTTCTGGTTTTTCCTCCTTCACTCTTGAGGATGAGGCTGGATTAGACCCAAATTCAGCTAACCCCCATTCTACCTCATACACTCAGCCTAGGTTCTCTAGACTTCCCAAAGTTCAGAGACAAGCCTTGCAAGAAACCAGAAAAAGATCCTTAGAAGCTGATGTTGGTGGTAGTGCTGAGAGTCAAGCTGCACCTAGTGCAGCAAATAAGGAAAGTAGTCAAACAGAACCCCTAGTGGTTCCTCTTGAGCCTAAGAAGAAGAGAGCTAAGAGGGCCAAAACCACTGTCAGCCACCCTGCAGTCTCCCAAAAGACTGCAGAGGAACAAATGGTAGTAAACACCTCCCTAGATGTTCCTTCTCAACAAGGGACATCTATTGAAATTGGCATGTCTCCTAAGGCACCCTGTACAGAGTCTGCACCACCTCATGTTCCAACTCATGAGGAGCCTCCACTTGTAGAAACACACATGGAGTCAGGACACAGTGAGGATTTCACTTCCCAAGTTGATGCTTCACAAGTTCCATCTTTGGAGCAGCCATCACTCTCTTCTCCACTTTCACCTTCTTCCTTCCCTACTCATTCATTTGTTTCTTCTCCACAACCTAGAGAGGGGGACAGTCCCAACCCTTCAGGTTTTGATCATCCATCTCCAATCATGGATGAGCCCCCATCTAGTGGTCCACAAGAACCCATTTCTCAAAGTGAGATGGACACCACTCCTTCAAACACTGAGAAAGAGCAAGGTACATCTCTGCTATAAAGTGAAACAGCCAGTACCTTGTTCAATCTCCAAGGAGCATCTTACCTGAGGGAAGATGTTGTCACAGCCTCAGTTGTTGTCAAAGACTCTGAGAATGTTGTTGTCACAGGTGACCCTGTTGTCAAGGACTCAGTTGAAGTTGCTGTCTCAACCAAACCTGTTGTCCAAGCTGCAGTGGAACCTATTGTCAACCTTCCAAATGACAGTAACATTTCTGGCAAAGCTACTGTCACCTCTGCATAGCCTGATTTTGATGCTGTAATTGTTGAGGATGTCTCCGATGATGATGTGCCACTATCTCAGTTCTTTAAGGTACATTCTAAACCATCTATTTCATTGCATGTAAGTACTGCTCATACCTATGCATCTAGGATGAGTGAGGGTGTGCAAAAGAATAGAGAGATAAAAGAAAAGAGAGGTGAACATAAAAATGAGAGGCATCCAAATGAGCTGGCAAAAGGTGAGGGACTTGAGCATGTCCAGAGTGAACTTGAGGGGGCCTTAAATGTCCAGGCACTAGGCCATGAGAGTTCTTCTGTGAGGAGTGATGAGATCACTCAGAAAAACACTGAGAGTGTGAGAACCCCCACAACCTCCATGCCCCATTCTTTTCCTTCCCATCCAAGAAGGTTAAGAACTGGTGGCCCCTCTACTGCTAACAGACTAGAAGCCCTAGAGCACATGTGTAAGATCGGTGAACTTTATTAATAATATAAATTGTATTATATGTGTAGAATAATTATTGTGAAGTATTTTGAGTTTTAATGATAAAGGTTGTTAAGTGATTATGTGCTAAATTGGTGTGTCGGAAGCCCCGTTCAAATATCTTGTCATTTGAAAATATCTTCAATTTTGAGCCCCGTTTTGAAAATTCAAGGGCCCCGTTGAAATTTTGTACATCATTATTATTCCTTCGTCATTCGTGTCCGAATCATTATCAGAGGATTTCTTCGTATTATTATATCCCTTATTATTCGATGCTATCAATAGTATTTGTTTTATTCAAAGGAAGAAAAATTATTCCAAACCCTAACCCTAATTTTTCTAGGGTAATTGATATATCGTCCGTATCAATAATACATTTGTTATAGCCCCAGTATTCTTGAGAATTAGTTATATAAATGATATGTATTGATTTGGATAACTATCAGTCTTTGTGGATAGCTATCACCTCGTAAAACGTGTATTTTACTAAATTAGGGTTTTAAAGCGAACCAGTGGATCAATATATCGATCCAAAAATGTCGTTTAGAGTATTATTTTCCACTAAGTATAACAAGGAGAATTGTACATTATACTTCATATAATCCGTATTAAAAATATACAAAAATATAAAATTCCCGAGCCGTGTTCTTCGTGTTCTCGAAAATCAAAATCAACTTTTGATTGTGTTATTGAAATCCAAATCACAAGTTCAAGTACTCAAATCAAATATCTTGAGCTCTAGTTTCAGAATCTTCCAACCATATCATCATCTGGTAATTTTTCGATTTTATATGAATTTTTCAATATTCGAATTAAATTAGGGTTCTTGATTAAATTTGGGGATTTTCATTCTGTTGATTCTCCGTTCAATTGATTGCTTCCAACATGTTCCTAGGGTTCTAATTAGTAGGAATCCATACTTTAATTTCATGTTTATGTTCAATTTTTAAGAATTCTATTTTCCGGTTTTGACCCGAACTTTCTTTTTAATCGTCCGTTCTTGTTGTTGATCTGACATGATTTTGGATAGAGGGGTTTGATTGTGTGTGTTCACAGTTTTGATTTAACACCAAGAACTTATAATTTCATGTAAGATTTTGTGAGATCGTGTTTTGGCCGGAAAACCCAAACCCGGTTTGTTTGACCGGATTTCTGGGACGATTCCGGTTTGTTTTGGCAGTGTTTTTATGTTAGTTGTGTTGGTTGTGAAGTTTAGAGCAGAAACCCTCAAAGAAACGTATGTTTTGGTACAGTTTTGGCCGTGAATGGAATCCGGTGGCCGGATGACCGGCCGGATTCTGGAAAACCCAGTTTCCGGCGGGTTGTTCTTGGTTACCCGTTTCTGTTCTTGGCAATCCGTTTTCCTGACCTGGTTTCAATCTTCGAAACCCTAAATTATTTTCAGAAACTATTTTTGAATTTTATTTTTAAATTTAATTCGAAAATAGTTTAAATATTTATAAAAATCATATTTTTATTTTAAAAATACATTTTTAAATTCAAAAAATTCTGGAAAATTATATTTAATTATTTAAATTCCAAAACTGATTAAATTTAATTATTTTAATTATTTTTATTAATATTTAATATTTAATTTATTTAATTAATTGATTAATTATTTTAATCAGTTAATTCTTAATAATTAATTATTAATTAGATTTAATTAATTTAAATTAGGTTTAATTATTTTCTAGATTGATTTAATTATTTAAAAATAGTTTGAGAATTTGAAAATTGTCAATTAATTTTATATTAATTTATTTAATTGTTTTTAAATACTTATATTGGGATTAAAAATCCGATTTTTGATTTAAAAATTATTTGTGACTTATTTAAATTCAAATAAACCTCGAATATTGTTCTAAAAATATTTATAAGTGCTATATGGTTTATATGAGTTGAATAATGTGTTTTAATAGTCCTTAAATGCCCGTGCGAGGGCTAATTTCTGAGTTTTAATTACCGTAAAATAGATCGGGCATCCGATAGGAACCCGATTACTTGTTTAAATGTAAAAATGATTATGAGTATATATCGAGGATAGAATGAGGATAGTTAGACTTATTGTAATGAGTTTTTGATTATAGAATCGAGTTCTCGGAGCAAGGGAAAGGAGAAGGTAGAGTGAGCGTGATAGAATTCCGTCAACTACTAGACTAGGCAAGTATCTCTGCCTTTACTTGTTGATTCAATTGTTATTATTCTTCAGAATTACATGTATGTTACCATAAGAACGATTCAGATTATTCAATCCTCACCCGTATTGAGCACTTGATGTTGTTTCCTTGAATATTCCTAACTTTTGATTTAATCCACAACCGTGTTGGATATCAGAAACCTTCACCTTCAATTCAGTTTATATTGATGATAACCATTGTTGACTTTCTTAAATGAGTACGTTGTACCATTGAAACCATTCCGAATCTGTTTCTCGGACTTCATTTGATATTGAATAGTTGAAGCTCTTTTGCAACTATTGCACCCTGTCATTGTGTACTTATCTTGTTATGTATGTTATTGCTTATACTCTGTGATAGAATTGGCATGTTTTAAAATGAGACCATTAATGGTCGGACCATATTTATGGTCGTAATAACTTAAGGCCCAGATGGCCATGGATCCTAGTGGAGGACTATGCTATAAGCTAGTCCGGAGTTGATGCGTGACTGATCAGCAGCTCAACCTTTGTATTTGAAAAATGTAGAAGTCCAATTCTAATCCCTCTTTCTTCAATAAAGATTGTTTAAAGCATATGTTTGACTTGTATATTGTTGATTCAGATAACTGAAATTCTTCCTTTCTTTATGGAACTATGATTGATATATATTATGATTGCTGAGCACTTGTGGCTCATACTTGTTTTGTTTCTAACCCTATTCCAGTGAAGCGGGAGAATGAGCAGACACAGCGCTAGTGACAGTTCTCCAGATGCTAGGAGACCACCCTGAGTGATTGTCATTGGACGGGTAGTTGTCTTACTTTGGAAGTTAGACTAGACGTCTAGCTTTGTATATTAAGTTGTGTAATAACTCTGAAAACTGGTTTGTAATAATTATGACTTAGAAGCTTGTTTCCTGCCATAATCTGGATGCGGTCTTGGATAATGGGTATTTTATGTTATTGTTATATTATGCATGTGTTATATACAGGTATGTTGTGTTTCGTTGGTCGAGTGACTCCCCAAATCTGTGCCCCGGGTCTGGAGGGCATCACATGTTGGTATCAGAGAAATAAGTTATGGCATTTGAAACAAGTTAGGATTTAGGGTCCAGGATAACATAGAGGGTTAGGAATTCACCTAATGGTCATAGAAGGTCGATTAGAGATATTATGTGTAGTAATCGAGTATGGTTATAATTGCAGCCACCTAGCTCTAGTTCAGATTCAGATCCGTCAGAGCACCCGATAGAGGAGAGACCTGTACCAGATATGAGAGCAGGACCGTCGCGACTGACACTACCTCGGTCTGGACCTATAGTGGTCAGGAGGGATCCTATACCTTGTCCCGTTCCACTTCGACGCATACCCGCAGCACCGCGGTCTCAGGCTTCAGTTTCCGGACCTTTGTTCTAGATCTCTGAGCCACCAGTTCCACATCACCGTTATCAGAGGATGAGAGAGGAGAGGGATTACTTTCATAGACAGGTATTAGAGATGCGTGGGATGCGTTCAGCGGAGGCAGATGTAGCCAGAGATAGTGATAGATTCAGGGATCAGGTAGGAGAGACACAGATGAGACTCAAGGTTGTGAGGACATTGGTGGAGACGAGGTTGCATGGACTAGCTACTAGCAGAGAGGGAGAGACTACATTAGGGATGAGAGAGATTTTGGATTTTGCGATGAGGGAGATTGGGGAGATTGCCGGACCAGCACTATGGGAGACCAGAGATGATGATCCATGAGCCGGTAGAGACGAGGTTGGGGTATTATGTGGATTCTAGTCAGATAGTACATAGATGCATAGTATAGTACCAACAGTGCACCAGGCTTATAGTATCGCCTTGGATTGTTATTTTATTTTGTTGTTGTACTGTTGATCGGCAGTTGTAGTTCAGCTATGACACACTTTACTTTTGAAAGCGTTCTACGCTTGTATCGAATCTATGTATATATTTATGATAACCATCTTTTGTAGAACTGTTATTATTCTCTTGTTATTCATTTTCAATATTATAATTGTTATCATACTTGTGCAACGAGTGTACCCGTACGCCGTTGAAAATCCGTAAATTATGGTTCTACCAATTGTGTTCTCCTTCTCTTTTATTTATGAATTATTTGATTAAATCAGTTATTGTTTATTCATCAACAATATGCCTCCTAGACGAAATACCCGTGCGAATAATTCCACTGACCAAGAAGGTCAACAAAATACACCCCCAACGGGTCATTTAGATCCGGTTGTAATACAGATTTTGAACACCCTCACTCAACAAACTACTGCTCTAGCACAACAACAACAACAGATCCAACAGCAGTTACTACAACAGCAGCAGCATCATCAGCAACATCAGCATCAACAATAGCAGCACCAACAGGTAGTACCCGTGGTTATGTTTAAATCTTTTCAAGCAACAAAACCTCCAGAGTTCAAGGGATTTTCTGATCTAGTTGAGGCAAAGGCATGGTTAAAGGAAATGGATAAATCTTTTAAATTGATAGAGGTAACGGGAGAAAAGAATACTTAGTATGCTAGTTATTTTTTGAAAAATGAGGCAAGTTATTGGTGGGAAACTAGTAAGGCTTTAGAACCTGAAGGGTTAATTATGTGGGAGAGATTTACAGAATTATTTTTAGAGAAGTATTTTCCTGACTTTATGCGAGATCAAATGGAGTTGAAATTTCTAGAATTGAAGCAAGGTAGTATGACTGTTTCTCAATACGAGACCAAGTTTACCGAGTTTTCTAGGTTTGTTCCGACATACGTTGATACAGAGAAGAAGAAGGCCAAGAGGTTCCAACAGGGACTGAGGTCATGGACTCGTAGTAAGTTAGTAGTTTTGGAATTAGATACATATGCAGCCGTAGTACAGAAGGCAATGATTGCGGAAGGAGAGAGTGATTCATACATGAGAGAGAGAGAAAATAAGAAAAGAAAGGTAGGGACATCTGATAAGGTCCAGTCACAGGGAGATCTTCAAAGCCATTCAAACAAGAAACCAGGATTCCAGCCGAGCAGAGGTACAACTTTCAAGAAACCAGATACCGGAAATGCAGGACCAATCAATCATCCACCAAACAATAATCAGCAAGTAGTTTCCAGACCTCCACTGCCAGAATGCAAGACATGCGGGAAAAGACATCCAGGTATATGCCACAGATTGAGTATCACATGTTTTAAGTGTAACCAGAAGGGGCATTATGCCAGGGATTGCAAGACAGGTATTGTGTGCCATCGATGTAAGAGACCAGGCCATATGATCAAGGATTGTAGAGCGCCAGCACCCGTGAACAACATGATTCGAGCTATAGAGGCACCTCCATCTGTTGATGTTCAGCCGTTAGCCAGAACCTATAATATGTCAATGAGGGAAGCAGTGAGAGACTCCGATGTGGTGGCAGGTACACTTCTAGTAAATTCTGTTAATGCTAAAGTGTTGATAGATTCAGGTGCTACTAAGTCGTTTATTTCGGAAATGTTTGCTCGTAAATTGAATTGTTTAATGGAACCCTTAAATGGAGTGTTGAGTGTAGAAATAGCTAACCAGGATCGTATACCGGTCAATTCGTATTGTCCCCGTTGTGAAATTGAGATTTTAGGGAGTCGTTTTTATGCTGATTTATTACCTTTCAAGTTGGGAGAATTTGATGTTATTTTAGGAATGGATTGGTTAACTGATTATGATGCGCGTATTGATTGTAAGGACAAGAGGGTTACTTTAGTTACCCCAGAAAAGAAAGAAGTGATATTTAAAGGAGAGAAACAAACGAAGAAATTTTTGACAATGATTCAAACTAAGAGGTTATTAAGACAAGGATGTGAGGCTTATCTCGCATATGTGATAGATACAGAGAAAGAAGTTTCTAAGTTAGAAGATATTCGAGTCGTGAGTGAATTTCCAGATATTTTTCCAGAAGAGTTACCAGGACTACCTCCGGATAGAGAGATTGAGTTCACAATAGATTTAACACCAGGCGCGGAACCAGTATCCAAAGCACCATACAGAATGGCACCAGTAGAGATGAAGGAATTAGCTAAGCAATTACAGGAATGGTTAGACAATGGAATTATCAGACCTAGCGTTTCACCGTGGGGAGCACCAGTGCTGTTTGTCAAAAAGAAGGATGGAAGTATGAGACTTTGTATAGATTATCGGGAGTTAAACAAACTAACCATCAAGAACAAGTATCCATTGCCCAGAATAGATGATCTGTTTGACCAGTTAAAAGGAGCGGTTTATTTTTCTAAGATTGATCTACGATCAGGATATCACCAATTGAAGGTTAAACCAGACGACATACCGAAGACAACTTTTCGAACAAGGTACGGACATTATAAGTTTTTAGTAATGGCGTTTGGATTGACGAATGCACCAGCAGCTTTTATGGATTTAATGAACAGGATTTTCAAGAAGTATTTAGATGAGTTTGTAGTGGTATTCATCGATGATATTTTGATATATTCCAAGACGGAAGAAGAACATACGAATCATTTGTGGATTGTGTTGGAGATTTTAAGACAAGAAGGATTATACGCAAAAGTTTCAAAGTGTGAGTTTTGGTTAAGAGAAGTTCATTTCCTAGGGCACGTGGTAAGTAGTGAAGGCATCAAAGTAGATCCAGCAAAGATTGAAGCAGTGAAGGATTGGGAAAGACCAAGGACACCAACTGAAGTTAGAAGTTTCTTGGGATTAGCCGGATATTATCGGAGATTCGTACAGGACTTTGCAAAGATAGCTACTCCAATGACCAAGCTGACAAGGAAAAGTGAACGATTCATATGGAACGACAAATGCGAAGAGAGTTTCCAAGAGTTAAATAAGAGACTAACTACGGCACCAGTGTTAATGATACCAGATGATCAAGGACATTTTGTAATCTATAGTGATGCGTCTTACAAAGGATTGGGTTGTGTACTTATGCAAAATGACAAAGTAATTGCTTATGCGTCAAGACAATTGATACCTCACGAACAGAAATATCCTACACATGATTTGGAATTAGCAGCGATCGTATTTGCACTGAAGATATGGAGACATTACTTGTACAGAGAGAGATGTGAAATTTACACCGATCACTAAAGTCTGAAGTATGTCTTTACTCAGAAGGAGCTGAACATGAGACAGAGAAGATGGTTGGAGCTAATCAAGGTGTTAGGCCGAATACACAATATATAATCAATATAAGTATGATAATAACAATTGAGAACACTGTTTATGAATCAACAACTGAATTATATAAATAACTCTTCTCTCAGTGATGTTAAAGAATCACAGAGAGCTGCTAGGTTACAAGAATAATGTATTCAGTATTCGCATCCCTTTTAGGGTTAACCTATCTGTGTTTATATAATACACAGTTACATAATCAATCTCTAATTGATATCCTATAAATCAGCTATACAATTTATATCAATCTAGGATTGCTTCTGTCTTCTGTCCCGTTTATTTAGCCATCTCAATATAATCTGCTTCTTTCCATCTTCAGAATATATTGCTTCTAGAATCTTCATATTAGCACCGACAGCTAAAGTAAACTCTCACCCCGTCAGACTTTAACAAACTCTGACTGGCTTCTAGTAAACTCTGATGAGTACCTGTTGCTTAAACACTGATAAACAATCATCAACAATTATATCTAACAATCTCCCCCAACTTGTGCATAATAAAAAATGTACAAGTTATCAGATAATTGATGATGTCAAAACATATAACAAATGCAGTGTTTAAAATATAACAGAGTTTAACTTTAACTTAGAACAGAAAACTTTAAAAACTTACAGTCAGACTTTACTTAATCTCTTCAATATCAGGCACTGTCCTGAGATAGTCAATGAGTAGCCTCCTTTCAGCTTTTTCTAGCTCATCCACCATTATTTCTTTCAATTCTTTAAACTCTGGATCACTTTCTCCAGTCTGGTAGATAGCAGCTCTCAGAGAATAAATGCTGTTCTTCCTCATTTCATTCCCTAGCCGGATAAAGTAAGATTTGTCTGACTCTAAGTTGAATTCCAAAACCTTTATACCCAGTGCTGTCTTGAACTTGGCACTGTTTCTCTTCATTTCAACAATCTTTCCATAAGCATCTCTGTACTTAGGAATATATGCACTTGAAACACCTCCTCCAAGCATAGCTTTTGTTTTCAGCATCCTATCTCTTAGAACTAGAGCAGCATTATGAGTACTTCTATTTTTGATTTTGAGAAGATATAGAACATACTCAAGCTCTTCCCATAGTTTCAATTGAACATCAGCTTCTCCTACTCTGTATACTCTTCCATCAGACATAAAGTATAACAGAACCTGTTTCTTTAATCCTCTATGATAACCATCTGAACAGACTCTAGTTTATCAAGGCTCACTTGAGATACCCCAACACCAGGTTCTGCCAGTGATGAATGGTCAAAAGGACTGTTATTGATTCTCTTTTCTCTGTGTGAACCCAAACCAGATTTATCATAAGATTGCTTTCCATGTACTGTTCTGGTCACAACTTCTAGCTTCAGAGTTTCAGAAAGTACAGGTCTTAAGAAACCTTGGAGTTGTGGAGCTAGCTGAGTTTGTATAACTTGAGCATTGTCAGAGGTTGTCACAACTTTAGTAGAAATATCAACATGAGCAACGTCAGAGGTTGATTGATTTATCCTTGATTCAACTTGAGCAACGTCAGAGGTTGAATAATTCTTCTTTGAAAACTGTCCTTCTTCTACCAGTTTTCCCTTTCCTTTTCCAGAAACATCTACTGTAGGCCTCCTGGAATATTGTATACTCTGTTGAGTATTTTCCTTAATAGATAGTGCAATTTCCTTCTTCCTAGGAGCCTTAACAGCCTTCTTCTTGTAAGTACCAGCTTCAACCTTTTTCTGGTGTTCTTCAGCAAGAAGCTTCAACTCAGCATCCATATCTTCTACTGTGGCTTCACCACCATGTTCTTCCATAAACAGTTTAGCAACAATCTCTTCATCAGTAGTTGGATTTGATGAAATCACTAGAATCTTAAGTCTTGAAGAAGATTGACCACCAGAGTTTAACCTTTCAGAGTTTGTCTGTCTAGCAGAGTTTGACCTAAGTCTCCCTTGCTCTTGAGAAGACTTTGACCTTTTCTCTGCTCCTCTGTTTCCACCATCATTAGAATCATCCCTCAGTCTCAAGGTTGGAGTCCTTTTGCATTTGTCTTTAGGTACTTTCTCCCCCTTTTTGACATCATCAGGAATAAAAACTGATGTCAGCAACTCTAGTGATGTAGCAATAGAAGTAAGTTGAGAAGACATAGCAGTCTGATTCTCTTCCACCTTGCTTAGCCTTTGATTTATTTCCACTTGATCCTTGATCATGGAAGATAATCTAGTTCTATCATTCTTCAAAGCCAACTCCTTAGCAGCAATATCATTACTCAATCCAATGACAGCTTTGTGAGTCTCATCAAAGCGATTGTGCAATGATTTGACTTGAACAACTGTAGCCTTGAAATGTGTCAACAACTCAGAATTTGAAATCTCCTTAGCAGATTGAGCAACAAAATCAGCAGTCCTTAGCTTGGATAAAATACAATCAGCCCCTGACCAATTTGCATAATGCATTTCCCTGGAATGAGCTTCAGTTGCATGTTGATTTTCTTTGATAGACTCTACAGTAGGATCCCTTAGAAAAGGTATTGACTCATTATCATCAGAGTTTGAAAGTGCAGCATTGATCCCAGAGTTTGCATGATCAGAATTTACAGATGTGTGATCAGCATTATCAAAATCAACTCTAGCTTCATTAACATTTTCTGCTATCTGCTCTGCAATTTCTTCAGAAACATTGTCTGCAGTAGCCTCAGTGTTTATCTGTGCAGCTTCATGAATCTCAGAGTTTGCATTTACAAGAACCTCTGCTTCTACATGAACAGACTATGCAACAACTTCTTCTGTTTGAACAGTATTCTCTTTCAGAGTCTCTGCTGTAGCTTCATCCAATTGCTCTACAGCAACTTCAACTACCTGATCAACCTCCTCACCCATTTCAGGAATTTGATTAGTAACAGAGAGATTCTCTGTGTGAGTAGCAAGGGACTCTTCAATAATCAGGGTGGGTTGATCAGTTGCCACATCCTCAATATCACAAACACTGATACTAGGATGTGCTTCAAGAATTTTATCCATATCAAAATCAGCAAATAAAGCATCTTGCTCAAACATTTCAGCCTCTATATCAGCATTTGCCATGTCAGGCACATCATCATAAGTACCCGTCTCCCAGAAAGCCTTGATTTGCGAACCAGAAAGTGTTGTTGGTTCTACTAGAGCACGCCCAATCGCTGACTGAGCAAGAAATTCCTGAATCATGTGAAACGCCTCTGGTGCGTTTGCAGTGTTTAGTGGTGCTGCATAATTGTTAGGAACAAACTCTAACCCAGAAGAAACAAACGCTGTAGTCGCCATTAGTAAGATTTGAAAGAATAACAGAGAATCAGATGCAAAAGCTCGAAAGAGTTTGAAAGTAGAAAAGTGTTTGTGAATATGTGTGTGTGACAATAGATGTGAATTGGAGTAAGATGTGAAAGGTTTAAACGTATGTGTGTGTATTGTTTAAATATGAAATTCAAAATTAAAAACGGAACAGTTTTTAATCATTAATACACAACTGTCTTACTCCGTTAATCGTGTGAGTGGGACACGTGGCACACATGCAATGACTGACAGCAGTAATTGGTAGTTTCCAATGCGCATGCGCAGTAAAAACAGCAATAATTACCGTCTTTTACACTTTCCTAGACACGCAACCTTTTTCTTCTGTTTAATACAAATTAGAACCGTTACCAATCATACTCTTTTGTTTTCAAGAATGTTTTCTCAAAATTGTTAACTGTCTGAAACAAATAATTAATTTTAATCATCAGAGATTAAAATAAAATTACCTCAGCGTAGAGTACACAGTTCATCAGTGTTTACCAATCCTCCTCCTTTATTCATAATCTCTTTTCTCTCAATGCGTAGTTGTGAAAAAATTGTGTGTGAATAGCAGAGTTTACTGAATATAAATATTTAGAGCATCTTAAAGTGCATAAAATCCACACAATAAATCAGTAAAAACTAGTTGTCCAAACTCTCATATATAAAATAAAATCTGATCGCATCTAAACTCTGTACTATAAAATTTATTATTTTCACCCCCTTCGATTTTTTATTTTTATTTTTATTTTTTTTACTTTTTCCAGTAATCAGTGGTTGGCACTAGTCACCAAAAATCAAAGATTTTAGCCCTTATTTCATACAATAAGTTCCTGGGTCTTCCTAGGCACAACATGATCTCAAAGGAATTTGTGCACTTTTTGGCATCTTTTGATTGGAGGGTGAAATATTTGCAACTAATTATCAGAGTTTAGACTTTTCATCAGTTAATACAATTAATTTATGAGAGAAAGTGCAAACAGCTAATACAGACTCAGTGTATATGATCAATAAACTAAGAGATGCTATAAATATAGAGACAGTATCATACTGTGTAAAATTTCTGCACATTTTGAGATCAGATCATATATTACTCAGAAAGATTCATGATTACTTACTAAGAATCATGCTTCATACAGGTTTCTTCATCGGTCCATATGTTTCAGACAATATCACAATCAGAGTATAACGTCAGAGATTAACTTCAGACTTTAACCGACAGAGTATGACTGACACTTTATGACTAACAGAGTTTACTATCAGAGTTTAACATACTGGTACAAATAACAGTTAACACATGCAAAGAACCATGAGCATAAAATCAATCATGTATAGATTTTGAATCTAACCAGTATCTCTAGTCAAAACCAGAGACCATTCCAAGTTCATTTACCAGTCTTGTAAAGGTAGCTTCACTCAAAGGTTTGGTGAAAAGATCTGCAAGCTGTTGGTCTGTAGACACAAAATGAAGCTCAATATTTCCTTCTTCCACATGTTCTCTGATAAAATGATACCTTATGCTGATGTGCTTGGTCATGGAGTGTTGTACTGGATTGCCTGTCATAGCAATAGCACTTTGATTATCACAGAAAATAGGTATTTTAGAGTACCTTAATCCAGAATCCAACAATTGATTCTTCATCCATAAAATCTGTGCACAGCAGCTACCAGCAGCTATATACTCTGCTTCTGCTGTGGATGTAGAAATTGATTTCTGTTTCTTGCTGTACCAAGAAACTAATCTGTCACCTAGAAATTGACAGCTTCCACTTGTGCTTTTTCTATCTATCTTACAGCCTGCAAAATCTGCATCAGAGTAACCAATTAATTTAAACTCTGATTCTCTAGGGTACCACAAACCAAGGGTTATGGTTCCTTTGAGATATTTGAAAATCCTCTTCACAGCTGTTAGATGAGGCTCTCTGGGGTCTGCTTGAAATCTTGCACAAAGACATGTTGCATACATGATGTCTGGTCTGCTTGCAGTAAGATAAAGAAGAGACCCTATCATGCCTCTGTAGTTTGTCATATCTACTGAAGCTCCTGTATCTTTGTCTAACTTTGTTGTAGTAGCCATGGGAGTTGTGGCAGATGAACTATCAAGCATACCAAATTTCTTGAGAATATCTCTGGTATATTTTGCTTGATTGATAAAAATCCCATCATCTGTTTGCTTTACTTGCAAGCCTAGAAAATAACTAAGCTCTCCCATCATGCTCATTTGGTATCTTGACTGCATAAGCTTGGCAAATTTCTTACAGAGTTTGTCATTAGTAGACCCAAAAATTATGTCATCCACATAGATTTGAACTAACAGCAAATCATCACCAGAATTAAAATAGAACAAGGTTTTGTCAATTGTACCTCTAGTGAACCCACTTTCTAAAAGAAATTGAGCTAGAGTTTCATACCATGCTCTAGGTGCCTGCTTTAGTCCATATAATGCCTTGTCAGGCCTGTAGACATAATCTGGATGTTTGGGATCTACAAACCCTGGTGGTTGTTCAACAAACACTTCTTCTTCAAGTTTCCCATTGAGAAAAGCACTTTTCACATCCATCTGAAAGACTTTAAACTTCTTGTGAGCAGCATAGGCCAGAAAAATCCTTATTGCCTCCAATCTTGCAACTGGAGCAAAGGTTTCATCATAGTCAATTCCTTCCTGCTGTGAATAGCCTTTAGCCACAAGTCTAGCCTTATTCCTTGTAATCACTCCATCACTGTCTGTTTTGTTTCTGAAAACCCACTTTGTACCAACAATAGATCTGTTATTTGGTCTTGGTACAAGTGTCCAGACTTCATTTCTTTCAAATTCATTTAACTTTTCCTGCATAGCTGTTATCCAGTTAGCATCTTGAAGAGCTTCTTCCACTTTCTTGGGCTCTATTTGAGATAAGAATGCATGAAACAGACATTCATTATTTGTAGCACTCCTTGTTCTCACACTTGCATCTGGATCTCGAATAATTAAATCAGGAGTATGAGCTTGTGTCCACCTCCTTGCTGTTGGTAAGTGGCTTCTATTATCATTATTAGATCCTCCCCCTTGATCCATGCTCTCCTGATTTTCTTCTTGACCATTTGCATTCTCTGAGGCTCCCCCTGAATTGGACTGTTCAGTATTTGAACTTTCAGAGTTTCTGTTTGATTCTTCAGCTGACTCACTTTCAGAATTTGAGTCATTATTTTGAGATGTTTCTGAAGTATCTTCACGCTCCCCCCTCGACTGGTTCTCTATTTTGTTCTGTCAGAGAAATTCCCTCAGTGTTTACCAGTAAAGGTTCAGAGTATGCTTCGTCAGAGTTTGTTGGATTTGCTTCATCAGAGTTTACATCATCAGAGTTTAGATCTTCATTTCCAAAGCGAAGTTGATCATGATATTCTACATCTTCTATTCCAGTTATTTTCCTGTCATCAAATGACACATGTATAGATTCCATGATTGCTTTAGTTCTCAGGTTGTAGACTCTGAATGCTTTAGATGATAGTGGGTATCCAACAAAAATTCCTTCATCAGCTTTTAAGTCAAACTTGGTCAACTGTTCAGGATGAGTTTTCAACACAAAGCACTTGCATCCAAAAATATGAAAATACTTCAAATTTGGCTTCTTATTTTTCACCATCTCATATGGTGTTTTCCCATGCTTGTTGATCAGTGTAGCATTTTGAGTAAAACAAGCAGTTTGAACAGCTTCTACCCAGAAATAAGTTGGCAATTTTGCTTCATCAAGCATTGTTCTGGCAGCTTCGATTAGAGTTCTGTTCTTTCTTTCAACTACACCATTTTGCTGTGGAGTTCCAGGTGCAGAAAATTCTTGCTTCACTCCTCTTTTCTTGCAGAAAGCTTCCATTTCAGAATTTCTGAATTCAGTACCATTATCACTCCTTAGTATTTTCACTTTGTACTGTGATCCTTTGTCCAATAGCTTCACATGATCCATCAAAGTTAAGGCAGTTTCATCCTTCTTTGCTAAGAAGTACACCCAGGTCCAAAGCATATTTCTTTCTGCCCATTGACATTACATTCACTGGACCAAAAAGATCAACATGTAAAAGATGATAAGGTTCCATAACTGAAGATTCAGATTTACTCTTGAAAGATGACTTCCTTTGCTTGGCCTTTTGACAAGAATCACACAGACCATCTAAGCTGAGTATTGACTTTGGAAGTCCCCTTACAAGATCTTTTCGAATCAGCTCATTAATGTTGTTCAAGTTTAGGTGAGAGAGCTTCTTTTGCCATTTCCAACTCTCTTCATTGGACATTTTTGCAGACAGACATACAGCTTTTCCTTCAGAGTTTGTTATCAAACTTGCTTCATAAATGTTATTGCGCCTGTGTCCAACTAGAACAACTTTTCCGGTAGATTTACTGATAACCTCACAGTGTTCAGTATGAAAATCTACATGGTATCCTCTGTCACAGATTTGACTCACAGAAAGCAGAGCTTCAGTCCTGAGACTAGAGCTACATTTGTGATGATGACACTTCCAAGATTGATATTGCCATATCCCAGAGTACGTCCTATGTTGCCATCTCCATAGGAAACTTTTGGGCCATCTTTTTCCTCAAAATCTGATAGCAGGGCTTTATTTCCAGTCATGTGTCCTGAGCATCCACTGTCCAAGATAAGAGTGCTCTCTTTTATGCCCTGCAATCACAAACAATCACTGAGTGTTAGATTTAAGGATCCTTTGGCTTTCTTAACATTGTTAGCTTTTGCAGAGGAATCACTATCAACAGAGTTTAAACTAACATTGTCAGACTTTACACTTGCAGAGTTTGCTCTAACCCATTTCAAGTTGGGTTTTAGCTCATAATAGTTGTGATAAATAGCATGATAACTCTTGCAAGTATAAATGGAATGCCAAGTGCTCCCACAGTGTGTGCATAAAGTCTGAGGTCTAACCCTAACATAATCATTTTTTACTCCACACTTGGAGGGTAAAGAATTAATATCTTTGTTTTTCCTGCAAAAACTAGCAAGATGGTTAGTACTTCCACAGTTATAACATGTTTTTCTTGGAGCAACAGTAGTAGGCAAATGATTATTCCTTTTATTTATGCCTATCTTTCCATTCCTGTTCTTCTTGAACCCTTTCTGTTTCATGACAGACTTTACTTCTTTGAGTTTATGATTGAATTGTTTTTCTGTCATTAAACCAACATTAACCTGTTTTCACAAGTTTCAACTGGCTCCATAACAGCTTCTTTCACAACTACAGATTTTAGCTTATTGGATTCAGGAACAAATTTCACAGGTTTAAGTTGTGGTTTAACTTTAACTTTATCTTTAAACCTAAGTTCATCTTCCTCACAGTAACCTAATCCTACAGTATCTGTCTGAAAAACTTGATGTGTGTCTTTTCCAGAATTAGTCCAGGTTTTAATCACTTTCCTCTCTTTTTCCAACTCAGATTCCATTTGCCTATATCTTTTAAGCAATTCCTGTTCAACATAAACAGCATCATCTCTCTCCTTTTGAACTTGTTGCATGTTAACAAGTCTCTCTTCAAGAAATTTATTCCTCTCTTTAAGACCTAGATTCTCAGATTTGATTCTTTCATTCTCTAAAGTCTGATCCCTATAACTAACATGTATGCTTTTAAGATAAATTCTTAATTCAGATATATTATCAGTATCATAAGCATAAGTTGTTAGGGGTACCTTGTTTTCAGATGACTCAGCTTCATCTTTAACAGTTGCCATGAGAGCATAATTGACTCCCTCATCTGAGTCTGAAGTGTCTGCCCAGTCCTTGCCTTTAGTGATGAGTGCTTTCTCAGATTTTCCTTTCTTGCACTCTGGAGCATAATGACCCATCTCTTTACACTTGTAGCATTGGATCTCAGACTTGTCTTTCTTTCCAGACTTGGTATCTCTTCCATCAGACTTTCTGAAATTTCTCTTATCAGAGTTTGAATCTCTCCTAGAGAATCTCTTTCCTTTCTTGAAGTTCTTGAATCCCATCTTCTTGAAGGTCTTCACCATCAAAGCAGCCATTTTCATCATCTCTTCTTCATCATCCTCAGAATCAGAAGCTTCATCATCAGTGTTTGAGCCATCATCAGAGTTTGATGACTCACTGTCAGATTTAATGACTAAAGCCTTTCCCTTGGCTTTCTTTCTTGATGATTCCTTCTTGACAGGCTTTTCTTCAACTTTAAGAGCAACAAATTTTGTCTTCTTTCCAGATCTTTTGTTTCTTTGTTCTATTTCAAGTTCATGAGTTTTAAGCAACCCATAGATTTCATCAAGATCTGTTTCTGCAAGATCATAATTGTCTCATATTGTTGTCGCCTTCAAATCCCATCTTTTAGGTAGGGATAGAAGAAACTTGAGATTTGATTCTTCAAGTTCATATTCTTTATCAACCAGAGACAGATCATTCAACAGTTTACAAAACCTGTCATATATCTCAGTCAAAGATTCACCAGGTCTTGAATCAAAGTGTTCATACTCCTGTGTGAGAATAGTCTTCCTGTTCTTCTTTATTGCACTTGTTCCTTGACACCTAACCTCTAAAGCATCCCAAATTTCTTTGGCAGTCTTACAACCAATGACTCTGTTAGACATGACATTATCTAAGGCACTGTGGAGAAGATGTCTAACTTTAGCATCCTTTGCAATTGATGAGATGTCCTCAGGAGTCATATCTTTCTTTTCCTTTGGAACAGTCTTTTGTTCTTGACCATCAACAACAGGAGACAGTTTTGTTGGCATATGAGGACCATCATTGATTCTATCAAGGTATTCTGGATCTGTGGCTTCTAGAAACATGGTCATCTTTACCTTCCATATTGGATATTCCACAGGTCTGAGAATTGGAACCCTGATTGTCTCATATCGACTTACAGAAGTTGATTGAACCTTTTGAGCATTAGAACCTGCCTGGATGTTTTCAGCCATGATTATACTTGTGTTTAGATCGAAAACTGTTTATATTTAACAGCCTTGGCTCTGATACCAATTGTTAGGCCGAATACACAATATATAATCAATATAAGTATGATAATAACAATTGAGAACACTGTTTATGGATCAACAACTGAATTATATAAATAACTCTTCTCTCAGTGATGTTAAAGAATCACAGAGAGCTGCTAGGTTACAAGAATAATGTATTCAGTATTCGCATCCCTTTTAGGGTTAACCTATCTGTGTTTATATAATACACAGTTACATAATCAATCTCTAATTGATATCCTATAAATCAGCTATACAATTTATATCAATCTAGGATTGCTTCTGTCTTCTGTCCCGTTTATTTAGCCATCTCAATATATTCTGCTTCTTTCCATCTTCAGAATATATTGCTTCTAGAATCTTCATATTAGCACCGACAGCTAAAGTAAACTCTCACCCCGTCAGACTTTAACAAACTCTGACTGGCTTCTAGTAAACTCTGATGAGTACCTGTTGCTTAAACACTGATAAACAATCATCAGCAATTATATCTAACACAAGGATTACGACGTTTCTATAAATTATCACCCTGGCAAGGCAAACGTGGTAGCAGATGCATTGAGCAGAAAAGAAAGATTGAATATGTTGACGATGACCAAAGAATTGTACAGAGAGTTTGAAAAGTTAGAGATAGAAGTACGTGTTCCGAAGGACGCGACAGAAATGATTTACGCCAAAATGTTTCCACCAGAGTTGTTGGAAAAGATACGAAAATTCCAAGAGCAAGTCATGAACGACAATGCAAATAGTTTAACAGGCGAGGAAATATGTAGCCAACTGGATGACAAAGGAATCTTAAGGTTTGCTTCTCGAATATGGGTACCTAATGTAGCAGAACTAAAGAATGAAATTTTGCACGAAGCGCATAACTCGAAGTATTCAATTCATCCTGGAAGCACGAAGATGTATCGAGATCTTAAAATGAACTTTTGGTGGCCAGATATGAAAAGAGAAATTGCTGAGTGGGTGAGTAAATGTTTTACGTGTCAGAGGGTCAAGGCGGAACATCAAAGACCAAGTGGATTACTGCAGCCGTTAGAAATTCCTGAGTGGAAGTGGGAACACATCGCAATGGACTTTGTGGTAGGATTTCCTAGAACGAAGACTAACCATGATGCTATTTGGGTTATTGTGGATCGATTGACGAAATCTGCACATTTTCTTCCAATGAACGAGAGATTCTCGCTGGATAAGTTAGTACGTTTATATGTAAAGGAAATCGTGGTACGACATGGAGTTCCAGTGTCAATAGTATCTGATCGAGACCATCGATTCAACTCAAGATTCTGGAGAAGTTTTCAAGAGTGTTTAGGCACCGAATTGAAAATGAGTATGGCTTATCACCCGCAGACAGACGGTCAAAGTGAAAGGACAATTCAAACCATCGAAGACATGCTTAGAACATGTGCACTTGATTTTAAAGGTAATTGGGACGATCATCTACCTTTAGTAGAATTCTCATATAATAATAGTTTTCACGCGAGTATCAGGATGCCACCTTATGAAGTTTTATATGGACGAAAGTGTCGATCTCCAGTATATTGGGAAGAAGTTGGTGAACGGAAAGTGATAGGGCCAGAATTAGTACATCAGACAAAGGAAGTGATTGAATTGATTCAGAAAAGGTTGATAACAACTCAGAACCGGCAGAAGAAATATGCTGACCTAGCAAGAAAGGATATGGGATTCGAAGTCGGAGAACAAGTGTTACTAAAAGTATCACCATGGAAAGGATTAGTTAGGTTTGGAAAGAAAGGGAAATTGAGTCCGAGATACGTTGGACCATTTGAGATTTTGAAGCAGGTTGGGAAAGTAGCTTACGAGTTAGCATTATCCCCGCATATGCAGCACGTTCATAATGTGTTTCATGTATCCATGCTTAAGAAGTATCGACCAGATTCGAACCATGTATTAGAGTATGAACCCATAGAGGTCCAGTCAGATTTATCTTATGTAGAACGACCAATTCAGATATTGGATCGTAAGGAAAAAGTGTTAAGAAATAAGACTGTAGTGATAGTAAGAGTTTTGTGGAGGAATCCTAAGGTGGAAGAGTCTACCTGGGAGTTAGAGAGTGATATGTTAGAGAAGTATCCCCAGTTGTTTCCTTGATCTGATTCTGAGGACAGAATCCTATTAAGGGGGGAAGGATGTAAGATCCGTGAACTTTATTAACAATATAAATTGTATTATATGTGTAGAATAATTATTGTGAAGTATTTTGAGTTTTAATGATAAAGGTTGTTAAGTGATTATGTGCTAAATTGGTGTGTCGAAAGCCCCGTTCAAATATCTTGTCATTTGAAAATATCTTCAATTTTGAGCCCCGTTTTGAAAATTCAAGGGCCCCGTTGAAATTTTGTACATCATTATTATTCCTTCGTCATTCGTGTCCGTATCATTATCGGAGGATTTCTTCGTATTATTATATCCCATATTATCCGATGTTATCAATAGTATTTGTTTTATTCAAAGGAATAAAAATTATTCCAAACCCTAACCCTAATTTTTCTAGGGTAATTGATATATCGTCCGTATCAATAATACATCTGTTATAGCCCCAGTATTCTTGAGCATTAGTTATATAAATGATATGTATTGATTTGGATAACTATCAGTCTTTGTGGATAGCTATCACCTCGTAAAACGTGTATTTTACTAAATTAGGGTTTTAAAGCGAATTAGTGGATCAATATCGATCCAAAAATGTCGTTTAGGGTATTATTTTCCACTAAGTATAAAAAGGAGAATTGTACATTACACTTCATATAATCCGTATTAAAAATATACAAAAATATAAAATTCCCGAGCCGTGTTCTTCGTGTTCTCGAAAATCAAAATCAACTTTTGATTGTGTTATTGAAATCCAAATCACAAGTTCAAGTACTCAAATCAAAGATCTTGAGCTCTAGTTTCAGAATCTTCCAACCATATCATCATCTGGTAAGTTTTCGATTTTATATGAATTTTTCAATATTCGAATTAAATTATGGTTCTTGATTAAATTTGTGGATTTTCATTCTGTTGATTCTCCGTTCAATTGATTGCTTCCAACATGTTCCCAGGGTTCTAATTAGTAGGAATCCATGCTTTAATTTTATGTTTATGTTCAATTTTTAAGAATTCGATTTTCGGGTTTTGACCCGAACTTTCTTTTTAATCGTCCGTTCTTGTTGTTGATCTGACATGATTTTGGATAGAGGGGTTTGATTGTGTGTGTTCACAGCTTTGATTTAACACCAAGAACTTAGAATTTCATGTAAGATTTAGTGAGATCGTGTTTTGGCCGGAAAACCCAAACCCGGTTTGTTTGACCGGATTTCTGGGACGATTCCGGTTTGTTTTGGCAGTGTTTTTATGTTAGTTGTGTTGGTTGTGAAGTTTAGAGCAGAAACCCTCAAAGAAACATATGTTTTGGTGTAGTTTTGGCCGTGAACGGAATCCGATGGCCGGATGACCGGCCGGATTCTAGAAAACCCAGTTTCCGGCGGGTTGTTCTTGGCGACCCGTTTCTGTTCTTGGCAACCCGTTTTCCTGACCCGGTTTCAATCTTCGAAACCCTAAATTATTTTCAGAAAACTGTTTTTGAATTTTATTTTAAAATTTAATTCGAAAATAGTTTAAATATTTATAAAAATCATATTTTTATTTTAAAAATACATTTTTAAATTCAGAAAATTCTGGAAAATTATATTTAATTATTTAAATTCGAAAACTGATTAAATTTAATTATTTAAATTATTTAAATTATTTTTAATTAATAATTAATTAATTTAATTAATTGATTAATTCTGTTAATCAGTTAATTCATAATAATTAATTATTAATTAGATTTAATTAATTTAAATTAGGTTTAATTATTTTCTAGCTTGATTTAATTATTTAAAAATAGTTTGAGCATTTCGAAATTGTCAATTAATTTTATATAAATTGATTTAATTGTTTTTAAATACTTATATTGGGATTAAAAATCCGATTTTTGATTTAAAAATTATTTGTCACTTATTTAAATTCAAATAAGCCTCAAATATTGTTCTAAAAATATTTATAAGTGCTATATGGTTTATATGAGTTGAATAATGTGTTTTAACAGTCCGTTAATGCCCCGTGCAAGGGCTAATGTCTGAGTTTTATTTACCGTAAAATAGATCGGGCATCCGATAGGAACCCGATTACTTGTTTAAATGTAAAAATGATTATGAGTATATATCGAGGATAGAATGAGGATAGTTAGACTTACTGTAATGAGTTGTTTATTATAGAATCGAGTTCCCGGAGCAAGGGAAAGGAGAAGGTAGAGTGAGCGTGATAGAATTCCGTCAACTACTAGACCAGGCAAGTATATATGCCTTTACTTGTTGATTCAATTGTTATTATTCTTCATAATTACATGTATGTTACCATAAGAACGATTCAGATTATTCAATCCTCACCCGTATTGAGCACTTGATGTTGTTTCCTTGAATATTCCTAACATTTGATTTAATCCACAACCGTGTTGGATATCAGAAACCTTCACCTTCAATTCAGTTTATATTGATGATAACCATGGTTGACTTTCTTAAATGAGTACATTGTACCATTGAAACCATTCTGAATCTATTTCTCGGACTTCATTTGATATTGAATAGTTGAAGCTCTTTTGCAACTATTGCACCCTGTCATTGTGTACTTATCTTGTTATGTATGTTATTGTTTATACTCTGTGATAGAATTGGCATGTTTTAAAATGAGACCAGTAATGGTCGGGCCATATTTATGGTCGTAATAACTTAAGGCCCAGATGGCCATGGATCCTAGTGGAGGACTATGCTATAAGCTAGTCCGGGGTTGATGCGTGACTGATCAACAGCTCAACCTTTGTATTTGAAAAATGTAGAAGTCCAATTCTAATCCATCTTTCTTCAATAAAGATTGTTTAAAGCATATGTTTGACTTGTATATTGTTGATTCAGATAACTGAAATCCTTTCTTTCTTTATGGAACTGTGATTGATATATATTATGGTTGCTGAGCACTTGTGGCTCATACTTGTTTTGTTTCTAACCCTATTCCAGTGAAGCGAGAGAATGAGCAGACACAACGTTAGTGACAGTTCTCCAGATGCTAGGAGACCACCCCAAGTGATTGTCATTGGACGGGTAGTTGTCTTACTTTGGAAGTTAGACTAGACGTCTAGCTTTGTATATTAAGTTGTGTAATAACTCTGAAAACTGGTTTGTAATAATTATGACTTAGAAGCCTGTTTCCTGCCATAATCTGGATGCGGTCTTAGATAAGGGGTATTTTATGTTATTGTTATATTATGCATGTGTTATATACAGGTATGTTGTGTTTCGTTGGTCGAGTGACTCCCCAGATCTGTGCCCCGGGTCTGGAGGGCGTCACAACAGGTGTCACTCCATGGAAGCTAAGCTTGACAGCCTGTCTACCATGGTGGCCTCTGGTTTCTCTAGCATTCAGGAAGCTATTCAAGCTCTATCTGCCACTATTGATGCTGCCAACTTACCTAAGGGGGAGAAAAGGGCAAGATCAGAATTTGATCCAGAATTTGACCCCAGGCAAGATGGTGCATCTCAGGGGGAGCCTGTTTCTAAGGAGGAATCAAGGAGTAAGGGGAGCCTGCAGCTAAGGGGAAATCAGTGTCTGCAAAGAAGAAAAGGGGAACAAAAGGAGATTCAGGGAGTAAGGGGGAGCATGAGCAAGAAGCTGGAAATCTCTTTGAATATGAGATGGCTGGAGAAACAGTTCTAATGTCTAAAGATGCACTGGAAGCAATGCAAGGAAATGCTCCATCCAAAAGACCAGTACTACCTCCTGTGACAATAAGAGAGCCAACTCCAATGCCAAAGGAGAATGCTCTTGAAAAGAAATGGAGAGAACAGGAGGAGCAAAATAGACTGGGAAAAGGGAAAGACAAGATGCCTGAATACATCTTGTCAGGAAACACATGGAGTGAAGGAACATAGTTCAGTCAGGAAGAAGCTAATGCTTTGATGGTTGACTACAGGGAGAGTACTCTAAAGAATCATGATGAGGACTTCAGTAGGATAGTTGAGGGAGCTATGTTGGAACCTAGCAGAAGGTTGAATAACTGCTCAACTTTGCTAAGGGAGAAGATCATTAGTGTATGTGTGAAGATCAATGAAGAAAAGAGGTGGGCCATTGATGTGTGCTGAACAATGGAATATCTATGTTCATCACTATGCAGCTATTGCAGAGCCTTCCAACAAAGGTGCTAACTATTATGAAGAACAAAATCAAGGCAAACCATACATCCTTCAATGAGATTCTGCAATTGCTAATGATGAACTTAATCTCAGAGAAACTTCCAGAAGTCTACACCAATCCATTCTGTGTCTACTATGCATCCACCACAAGGGATGGCAAAAAGAGTTGTGCATACATGAGTCTAGGAGGCACTTCCACAATGGAGTCAAAGTCAATACTGAAGTTGCTAGACATGATTCTCAACTCTAAAGCCAACAAGGAAAGAGATCTAGCTGTTAATGCAATCTATGATTTGCTGGTGAAAAGAGACAAGGAACTGAGCTCTACAGTGAAGAAGATGATCATCCAAGCAAACTCCAAAAGAGCTGATCAATGAGAAAGCTGTTCTTTTGATGATAATGATGAGTTGGATGGAAGTGGAGGAACTGAAGAAGCCAGAAATGCTAGTGGAAGTACTTCTGGGAATGTTGGAACTAAATCCCAAGAGGAAAATAAAGAAGAAGCTCCTGTGCAAGAAAAGAAAGATGCTAGAGTTACAGAAGAAGAGGAGTCTAAATTAATTGAATATTTGGAGGCAAATATCTTGAGATGTGCTATAGACAATATAAATGTTGAAAAAGATGTTGTCACCAAAGAAGCTGTCACAGAAGACACTGTCCTGAAAGAAGCTGTCTTAGAAGACACTGTCATGGAAGATGCTGTCATGAAGGACACTGTCATGGAAGAAGATACTGTCTTGAAGGACACTGTCGAAGAAGATGCTGTCAAGGATGAAATCAAGCCTACTGTCAAACCAAAAAGGACAAAATCCTTAGCCAAGGCTTGGTTTTCTAGACAGGAACCTGAACCTAAGGAGACTTCTAAAGCAAGGAAAGGAAAGACCAAGTACTTAGGAATTCAGAAAGCTGCAGGGCTTTGCAGGAATTTGAAGAAGCCTCTTCAAGTCAAATACCCAAACTCTTTTGAAGTACAATATGCAAAATCCAAAGAAATCAGAAGTGTTAAAGTGGAGTTAGATGCCAATCAGGAGGCAAACATGTACATTCTCTGGTGGGATTCATCAAGGTCAATAAAGGTGGATACAGACTTCATCATGGAAATTGAGTGAACTTCTGTGAATGACATCCCTGTGATTGTAAGAACAAAGGTGAGGAGAAGGATTGATTACTTCTTCTTGGACAGAATGGCGGAGCTACTCCAAAGCTATGACAATGTACCCAACAAGGTCATGGAACATGTTCTGAAGTACAAGGATGAAAGGGATATTGAATTCTATCAGAAGTTTGGCATGTTTGAAGATCATGATGATTCTGACATTGCTCACTTGTTGGAGTATTCTGATGAATAGGTAGCTGGTTATGAAGAGGATATTCCTGAAGATGAGGTGCAAACCCAATCAGGTCAAGAAGGACCTTCAAATCCTGCAGCAAGAAATGCCACTGAAGATATGGAAGCTCCATTCTTGAACAAGTGCAAAGAAGCCAACAGGGTGGAGAGTGAAGGACCAAATTACCAAGAGATTCCCGTTGGAAGCTTCCATAAGCTCAAAACAAGTGCCTTGAATGATCTATTCTATTTGGTAATTGGATCAATTCATCCATTAGAATAGCTGTGTTCTTCTGAGATTGAGGGCATTCTTCAAAGGAGAAAGGGTGAAGACTCAAAGCTGGATAAATTAAGGAGAAAAACCCTGAATGCATATCATGGAAGAAGATTTAAACTTGTTGAAGGCATACTGAAGTTCAGAAATTATGCATTTGGTAAAGACTTGTGGATGGATCTTCAGGATGCTAAAGTATGTCTCTCCAAAGCAGTCTGTAAGCACATTGATGAGATAGAAGATGATGCCATCTCTCCTGATGAGAAGGCATTGGTGGAAGGACTCAAGGAGATTCTGACAGAAGCTCTCAACAGAGAGGATGAAGCAAGACAGAAAAGGTAATATGAAGCTAAGTGAAAATTTTATCAATTCTGATCTTGTTTAGTTAAGTTGTCAGCATGTATTAATTGTAAATTTGTTGTTATTGTCCATAAAAACAAATTGGGGGAGATTGTTAGGATTTATGGGTGATAGCTATGAGACAACTTAACTAGATACTTTTTAATGATTAATTTTATTAAGTATGAACATACTGTCACAACTAGAGTATGTTCTTGTAACCATTTTGTTTGTTGTTAAATAAGAGTTTAAGTACATCTTGGTAGAAGTTCATTTATTTGTTCAAGCCTCAAGAAGTGCTCAAGAAGGACAGCAAGAATAAATGTTACTGTCATAGCACTGACAGTAAGGTTACAAGAAGACAGCATGTTGCAAGTCACGACAGTAAATTCACTCTGACAGCAACATTGGCGGAAGCCCTCGGACAACAACTTTGCCTTAGCCTGACAGCAAGCTTGGAAATCCTGACAGCACCTTATGCGGGGATTTCTTACTGTCACCAAAAGCGCATTCTTGTGACAGCAAGCTTAGCGATCAAGATACTGTCATGAAGGGACAAACTTTGTATTGGGGATCTACCTAGTCAAACATGTGACAGTTTGTGTAATATCCCAAATTTTTGTAATAATTAAAACATTGATGAATAGTGAATTTCCACTGATGAAGAGTAAATTTGCTGACAAAAAGTTTTTCAGCCCACACTATGTAGACGACATGGAATGAATGTTTCGAAGTGATATTATTGATGTATAGGAAGAATAAAAGAATGTAAACGCGATCAGAATCAGAAGATTCCCCTCCGAGTTTTAAATCACTATTCACTGGACAGTTAAGGATGAATTGATTTGATCGTTTTGAGAAAGTATGTGGAATGAGAAATACATGATCATATCTTAAACCAAGGTGAGAAACCTAAGATTATATATTAGACAAAGGTAATGGAAGGATAAAGGAAGTACCCTAGCTTTGGTACAGAGAAACGTCTTTAGAACCACTGGAAACTATCACGAAACAAAAGCGTAATAAATTATGGATTAAACCCTAACAAAAGGAGGAGTATTATATGAGATCATCAAGTGCAATATATAAAGAATTGAGGATGCAAAGGATGACATAAGCATGATGCAAGGAAATGACACAAGCATGACAAAGTGATGACAAGGTGATGAATCACCACCTTGTCACCACTTTCACCACCACCACACATTCAATTTTAGCCTTGTCATTGATGACAAGTCTTGATTTTAGCCACACAATTAATTGGCAAGAGTATTAAGTGATTAATTAGACAAAAACAAAACAAAACAAAACAAAACAAAGAAAAGATGCATCAAGGAAGAACAAGAGCATTCGGCTTTTTCATTTCTCCAAGGGCTTAAAACTTTTGCTCCAACTTCCACTCAACCATAATTCTTGATCTTGGGCTCTAAATCACCCTCATCCTCTATCCAAGGTAGATCTCTAGTATTAGCCTCATCCATGGATCATAGCTTGATCAAAAATCGATTCAAATTTGATGATGAATAGTGATGTGAATAGTAACTTCATAGAATCTTGTTTTGTTTTGATGATTTTAGGTTTGATTAACATAGTTAAGGAGCAAGGAAGGATATATCACCCATATATAACCTTTGTTAAGATCCAAGGAAGGTATAAACTTCTTTCTTTTTAAGATTTTTGCTTGATCTAGTAAGTTAGAAGTGTTTGATTAGAACTATCTTAAGATAAAGCATGTATGCATGATTTTAAGCATGTTTAATGGTTGATTTATGGATGAACTTATGAAATAGAGTGTGACCTTATTTGGACAGATAAATGGTAGTATAAGCTTGAGTTTGATTGGTGGTTGGTTGATGGTTGATTGTAGTTTGGTTGAGTGTTTAAAAAAACACGGGAAGTACGCATAAACGCCGTTACCATGTCGGATTTTACTTAGGTAGTTTAGATAGAAACCACGACTGCAAAACAAGGCATAAAATTGAGGTTTCTGACCATGAGCATGTAGGCTCTGTTTCCTAGATTATTTTAGCAAAAGAATCGTATCGTTTTGATTTACGGTTTAGGAGTAACGTCCGTTTTAGTAAAAGCGGTTTCGCGTAACGAGATAGTTCATTGTATGAACTTTGAGATAGGGATCAAGCCCTTTAAAATTGGAATTGGGTTGAGATATTAAAATGGATACTAGTATGTATAATAAGGAAAGGAAGTCTAGAAGGGTTCGAGTTAAAAATATGAGTTGGTGATTTTATAAAAATACGCGAACGAAAGTTGTGCGAGTGAAATACCCTTAAGGGGATGGTTTAAAACAAGGAAATGGTAAAGTAAAAGAACTTGGGAATTGTGAATGGTTTTCACCCAAGCTTTTGACTTAGAGGTTTACGGAACGTCACGAGGTTATAGATGACCAAGAGCGAGACGTTTAATTTTCATTGGTAGAACTGTAGTGCTTGAGTTATAGCACATTAAATGGTTCAAGGGGACTGACTGTGAATTATGTATCTTGTTATAGATCGACGCGCACACTCTCAAGCCCCCACTACCACACCACCAAGACCCCAAGGCAAATTTTCAAACCCTATACCATATAATGATGTTGTTGTGATATATGTTGTGGTATTGCTATATATGCTGCTTTATGCTGTGAAATAACGTAAAACTGTTTTTGCTTTGTAAAAAGTTGTATAAGGTATAAGGTTTATATGCTAGCTAAGTACTAGATATATACCAAGGTTAAAGATTAAAGACTCTAAGTATAGAGCACTTGTACGATGGTTTTAAAACTTAGACCGGGAGTCAAATTATTATTTGGTTTTAAACTACTGTCAAAAGCTGGAAGGTTCCAGGAACGGTTATATTTTAAATATTTATTAAATATTCCAATATCTATATTGTGGGATATTTAAGGTGAGATATTTAAATAATATTATAATAAATATTATTTGAATAATATTTAATTAAAGTGAATATTATTTTTGAGTATTCACTTAAGTGTTTATATTGAATAATAATTCAATATTTGTTAATTGATTATTATTTAATTAAGTGCATATTATTTTGAATATTCACTTAAGTAGTTATATTGAATAAAAATTTAATATTTATTATTTGAGTATTTATTAAATACTCCAAAAATGATTTAAAATCATAGAACCTTATTATATGATCCAAGGTTCTATTATTTACACAAATATGTAACTTTCTGATTTTCAGAAAAAGGATATTAAAATTAGAGATTCCCAACTATTCACTTAAGTGTTTATATTGAATAATAATCCAATATTTGTTAATTGATTATTATTTAATTAAGTGCATATTATTTTGAATATTCACTTTAGTTATATTGAATAAAAATTTAATATTTATTATTTGAGTATTTATTAAATACTCCAAAAATGATTTAAAATCATAGAACCTTATTATATGATCCAAGGTTCTATTATTTACACAAATATGTAACTTTCTGATTTTCAGAAAAGGATATTAAAATTAGAGATTCCCAACTATTATCTTAAGATAGTTAAAGGTAATTAAATGCAAACAATATTTATTTCCAACTCATCGAAAACTGGGAATCTAGTTCAAGAATTCGAGGACAGAGATTCACTTCCACTGTTCCTCTAAAATAGCTATAACTAGGGGATGGCTCCCCCATTCAAATAGAGTTTTTCAAACTCACTGAACTCTGATATTTCAATTAACTCCCTGGTCATGATTTCAAAATACGTAGTAATCATCGGTAGTCTCGTTGGCTAATGTCAACCCAGACTTTGACTTACTCCTTTCAATTACTCTAGAGTAAGGTATTCTGAACGGTTAAAAAGTTTTGACAAGTATTTGTACTCGGGAAAAATGGAATTAAATTCCGATTTCCGTTTCATTAATATTTTTCATCATGGGAATTGGAAAGGTCTACACGGCAATGAAATAGGTGCCGGGGTAGTGCCAAAATTATCAAGGCTTACCCGGTGATGAAATAGGCCCGAGGTAGTGATGTCTTGCGTGCTAAGGCTTACCCGGTGATGAAATAGGCTCGGGGTAGTGATCTCTTAGCACAATGGTGTTGGGTTTTATACTAAACTATTCATTAGTAGTATATAAACATTGTCCATTTTATTGAGAATCTTGATTGCATATTTTTACATTGTCTGTTTATTATATATTGTGGATAATTTAGTATCAAATGGGATAACAGAAGATTAAATTATCAGTGTCTATATATAATATAAAGGGTTCACAGTTTAAGTGGAATTAGACAAACCACTGGAATAACTGAAGTATTATTTGGGAATAGTTTATCTTGACTATTAAATAATACTTGTATACTTTGTGTATATTGAACAGTATCGAAATATTAGAATTGTTCTTCTATTCTGACAATAAAGAAGAACTAAGATTCTATGATATTATTAATGCTTAGGTTCTCAATCCAAGTGTAGTGATTGACACTTGTATGCAATGCACATGCTTTGATTCATATGTGATGTAATTAATTGTTAATTATAATATTATGTATTGAGCAATGACATTGCATGCAGAGTGGGATATTAACTACATAAGGAAACCATGTCCTGATAATATTCGGGTTGATGATGTCCTCTTGAAAGCTCATAAAGATAATTATGCTTTAGTCCTGCAGGCAGATTTGTTCTTGCATAATTATAAGGTTGAGTGGATGATCAAGGATAAAAAGATATTAATTAAATTAATTATCAGAAATTAATTTAATTAATGGACATACGATATCTTAAACATGGGGAATTTAATAAGCAAATAATATAGGAGCCGAATTTAATAATAAAATAATTACGGTATTAGGAAAGGTAGTGCAAATATTAATTCGTTAGTGGATAGAATTAATATTTAATGACATTGGGCTTGACCCAGAATGTCATTGGGAGGCCCGACCTAATTGTCCATGATCCCTACTGGAGCCTATATATATTCTTGTTCTCCTAAAGCTGAAAACGTTTTTTCATAATTCGAGATTAAAACCTAGGGCAGCCGCAAGGAGCTAGGGTTTTGGGATTTCGAGGCTTTAAGGAGAGGAAAACTTCGGGAGATCGAAGGCCACACTTCGCTCAAAGGGAATCAAGGAATTCAGTAGAAGACGTGGATCAGAATCGTATCGATTAAGGTAAAGTTTTCTTTTCGAACTCGTAATCAATCATATAGTAAAACGCAGAACAGTAATCATACGTTCCAACAATTGGTATCAGAGCCTGGTTATGCAGTTCTGCGTTTTATGATATGATGTCCATGTCGTAATTATATATGCATGTATATGGTGGTTGCTTGTATTGATTCTGTGATGCAGGTTGTAATCCACTATTATGGTCATGTTTTATTTGATTATGTGATTGGATCCCACGTGGTTTATCGTGGATGTTTGATTGTTGTAAATCACGTGGTTTATCGTGAATGTTTGATTGTTGTAAATCACGAGGGTTTATCGTGATAGTTAAGATTATGATCAGATGTATGTAATAGAATAGGTTTGTTTTGTTGTATTATGTTGTATGTAATCGTTTAAACATCGGAGATACGAGAAACAGGGTTCTTCCGCTGCGCCATACTGTTTTCGTGGGAGCTTCGCTGTTTTGGCTGCAGATTTTGCATACGATGTCCTATTTGGGCGAATAAGCACTTTTCGGAAACGGCAGAACGAGACGAACAAGCTGGAATGAATCTAAAGAACCATTCCCCGATTTTTCGACCCATTCTGACGCTGTTTAGGCCTCCAAACGGGCTCCTGAAGATTTCGGGAAATTTTCAACGAAAGAATTCGAAGCTAATTTTCTGGGGCCATAATAGTGGATGTGTTTTATTATGTTTTACATAATTTCTGCTATTTATTTTAATTACTGCAATTTTATATGCCTTACGTGATTATCATGCCATGCAATACTAACCTTAGTATGCTAGAACGACCTGTACATAAGGTTATATGCTATGCTTTAATTATGTTGATCGTCATGCCATGTTCTTCTATGTTATGTGTTATTTGTCTTGTTATTATGATAACATGTGGACCTCGAAGAATTAACATAGGACGATGCATGTAGATATAAAAAAATCCTCAAAGTAAAATACTAAGTGGGAGAGGGAATTAATTTGATATTAGATCCCATGGTCATCCATTATTGGTTGTATGTAATTTAACACTAGGACGATTATGAATTGGATATATGTCACCCATCGTGGCGTATGATTTATGACGTCTGGGTAGTGTTAAGGATATTACTAGGACAATCTTTTTAAGATAATCACGAATATTGAAAGGTAAGCTCACCCCATCGTGACATACCAAGTTTCATAGAATTCGAGAAAAAAGTTGGACATTCCTTGATTGATGTTGATAATGGATATTTCTGTCTTAGGGGTTGTGTTCTTAAGCGAGTCCGTCTGTGACTTCACCGAAAACACCTGGGATTTATCCATTGATACATCGAACGGATGGGTCTGACTAAAGGCAACTTAAGATCTAAATAATGGTATACACTTAGCTATGAAAGATAATATATAGTCCACCCTAACGTGGCGTATTATTTAGTAGTAGGACCGAAGTAATATTTAAATTTAAATGGTATATATGTCACCCATCATGGCGTACCAGATATTTATGGAATTTAAATATTAGTGCATTAATTTTAATTAATTGTTAGAGGAAACAAATAGGTTTTAAGATATATGCAATTTTCTGATTAAGTGTTATATGCATGATTCTCAGGATAGAATGGGCTTTAATCCACTTTTCACCATACTTAAGGATAACAAACTTACCGGACCTAACTATATTGAATGGAAACGCAATTTGGACATAGTGTTGACTGCTGAAGAGTTCAAATTTTGTACTATTGAACCCAAACCGGAACAGCCTGCTGCCGATGCTCCGGATGAGGATAAAGAGTATTTTAAGAAGTGGACTAAGGCAGATGAGATGTCACGATGTTACATTCTGGCAGTAATGTCGGGTGTTTTGCAACATCAGCATCATGCCATGACCACTGCTGCAGATATGCTCTTTAATCTCAAGGAGCTTTTCGGAGATTAGAATAGGGCTGCTAGGCAAGTAGCAATGAAGTCTCTAATGAACACTCAGATGGCTGAAAAAACACCTGTAAGGGACCATGTTCTTCTGATGATGTCTCATATAAATGAACTAGAGGTCCTTGGTGCTGATATTGATGCGGAAACGCAGGTCGATATCATACTTATGAGTTTGCCAAAAAGCTTTGAGCCGTTTCGCTTGAATTACAACATGAACAAGAAGTTGTATAGTCTTGCAGAACTTCTGACAGAGCTTCAGGCAGCGGAATCATTATTTCAGTAGCATGTTCCGGTAAATGTGGCTGAGAAAGTTTCTTCTTCAAAGCCGAAAGGAAAGAAGAAGAAGAAGGTTCAGGCACAGAAAGTTGTGAAACCATTGGGAGTTCAGAATTCAGTGAAGAAGCCTAAGGGCAAGTGCTTCAAGTGCAAGCAGTCGGGTCACTGGAAAAAGGATTGTCCTCTTTCTAAGAAGAACAATGCTGGTATGTCTCTTTCTCTTGTTACAGAAACATATATAGCGGCTATGTCTACGAGCACTTGGTGTGTAGACACAGGAGCCACTGATCATGTTTGTAATTCCATGCAGGGGTTCCAGAAAACCAGGCTGCTTAGAGATGGCGAGATATATGTGTTCATGGGAGATGCTACGAAAGTAGCAGTGGTTGCAGTTGGAGTTATTTCTTTATCTTTTGGTTATGATAGGATTTTGGTTTTGAATAATTGTCTTTATGTACCTTCATTTAGATGGAATTTAATTTCGGTTTCTAAACTTGCTATGGATGGTTATAATGTTTGTTTGGATCGTAATGTTTCCATTATGATGAATAAACGAGTTATATGTTCTGGTACATTGCAAGACAATTTATATATTATTAATCCTATAGAACCAATGCTGCAACCAAGTGAAATTAATAATACACTTTCTACCTCTAGTAAAAGAAAGGAACCTTCTGGATTGAACCAAACATATCTTTGGCACTTGAGATTAGGTCATATTAACTTGAGGAGGATTCAAAGATTGGTAGTAGATGGGCCTTTAGGCTCGTTGGCAGTGGAGCCATTTCCAGTCTGTGAATCTTGCTTGGAAGGAAAAATGACCAGTAGACCTTTTAAGGCAAAAGGAAATAGAGCCAAAGATGTGTTAGAATTGATTCATACTGATTTATGTGGACCTATGAATATCCAAGCGAGAGGTGGGTATGAATATTTTGTCACTTTCATTGATGATTATTCGAAATATGGATACATTTATCTGTTGCACCGCAAGTCTGAGTGCTTTGAAAAATTCAAAGAGTACAAAGCAAGTGCGGAGAAGCGACATTCAGGAAAATGTATCAAGTCACTACGATCAGATCGTGGGGGCGAATACCTGCTTGGAGAATTTAGAGAATATTTATCATAACATGGGATTTCATCCCAGTTGACTGCACCTAGCACACCTCAGCAGAATGGTGTAGCAGAAAGAAGGAACCAGACTCTTTTAGTGAGTGTTAGATCGATGATGAGTTATTCGAATTGACCCAAGTCGTTTTGGGGACATGCTCTAGAAACAACGGCTTATCTTCTAAACTTGGTACCTTCTAAGTCAGTTCCAAAAACTCCAAAAGAATTGTGGACTGGTACCAAACCTAGTTTGAAACACATTCGGATTTGGGGTTGTCCAGCATATGTGCTGAACAAGAACGTGACTAAGTTAGATTCTCGTACAGAAGTGAGGCCGTTTATGGGTTATCCCAAGGGAAGAAAAGGGTATTTTTTTTATAGTCCTAAGGATCGGGATATCATTGTAAGCACCAATGCTAGATTCTTAGAGGAAGACTATATAATGAATCACAAACCCATGAGTACTGTTGTTTTAGAGGAAATAGTGGGAGGACAAGATAATTCTAATATGCCACCGGTACAAGTAGAACAACCACAAGAAAATGAACAACCTATCACTAATACCACTCCAATGCTTCGTCGTAGTGGGAGGGTTGTTAAACAACCTGAGAGGTTCATGTTTTTGGGAGAGTCTTCGGACTTAGTCTCCGGTGAACATGATGAGGATCCCAGGACATACGAAGAAGCAATGCAAGATAAGGATGCAGATCTTTGGCAAAAGGCTATGCAATCTGAGATGGAATCTATGTATTCCAATGAAGTCTGGGATCTCGTGGAACCACCCAATGGTGTAAAACCCATTGGATGCAAGTGGATCTACAAAAGAAAAAGAGGATCTGACAAAAAGGTGAAAGCCTGGAAAGCAAGACTTGTTGCGAAAGGGTATACTCAGAAACAAGGAATTGATTATGAGGAAACCTTTTCTCCGGTAGTCATGCTTAAGTCAATCCGGATTCTTTTATCTATAGCAGCTCATCTCGATTATGAGATTTGGCAAATGGATGTCAAGACAGCTTTCCTAAATGGAAGTCTTGATGAAAACATCCATATGCAGCAACCAGAGGGATTCATCAAAGAGGGCCAAGAGCATCTAGTGTGTAAGCTTAAGAAGTCCATTTATGGACTGAAACAAGCTTCCAGAGAGTGGAACATTCGTTTTGATCAGGTCGTCCAGTCAAATGGTTATGATCAGAGTCCAAGCGAAGCATGTGTGTATAAGAAAAGTGAAGGAAATGCAGTGGTTTTTCTAGTACTATATGTAGATGACATTTTGCTCATTGGAAACAATGTAGAGATGTTGTCATCTATTAAGGCATGGTTGTTCAAACAATTTGAAATGAAAGACTTAGGTGAAGCCGCATACATTCTTGGGATCAAAGTTATAAGAGATCGCAAGAAAAGAACGTTGGCTTTATCTCAAGAACCGTACATTGATGAGGTATTGGCTCGTTTTAACATGCAGGACTCTAAGAAGGGTAATTTACCTTTTAGACATGGAGTCTCTCTATCAAAGGAGCAGTGTCCTAAGACACCTAAGGAGATAGAGAACATGAAAGCAGTTCCTTATGCTTCAGCATGTGGAAGCTTAATGTATGTTATGTTATGCACGAGACCTGATATTTGCTTTGCCGTAGGCATGGTCAGTAGATATCAGTCCAATCCAGGTCAGGAACATTGGAGTGCAGTAAAAACGATACTTAAGTACCTGCGAAGGACTAAGAAGTATATGTTAATTTACAAGGCTTCAGACTTGTTTCCTGTGGGATATACCGATTCAGATTCCCAGACAGATAGGGATAAGAGGAAGTCAACCTCGGGGTGTGTTTTTACTTTAGGAGGTGGAGCTGTAATATGGAGGAGTGTGAAGCAGAAATGCATCGCAGAATCAACCATGGAAGCTGAATATGTGGCAGCCTCTGAGGTAGCCAAGGAGGCTATATGGTTCCGGAATTTCCTGCTGGATTTGAATGTAGTTCCTAATTTGCCACGGCAAATCACAATTTATTGTGATAATATTGGTGCTGTTGCAAATACAAAGGAACCACGAGAACATAAAGCAACAAAACACATTGAGCGTAAGTATCACCTCATACGACAGTTCGTTAAGCGAGGAGATATTATTGTGACTGATATAGCATCAAAGGACAACCGGGCTGATCCTTTCACGAAGAGTTTACCAGCTAAGGTTTTTGAAGAACACGTGGAGGCGATAGGAGTCAGATGTCTGGTCACGGAATAGTTATTTAAACTGGTAGCGGATTATATGAATAAACACTGATATACTCAAAGAATAGCTTGAGTGTAAGTGGGAGATTGTTGGGTTTTATACTAAACTATTCATTAGTAGTAAATAAACATTGTCCATTTTATTGAGAATCTTGATTGCATATTTTTACATTGTCTGTTTATTATATATTGTGGATAATTTAGTATCAAATGGGATAACAGAAGATTAAATTATCAGTGTCTATATATAATATAAAGGGTTCACAGTTTAAGTGGAATTAGACAAACCACTGGAATAACTGAAGTATTATTTGGGAATAGTTTATCTTGACTATTAAATAATACTTGTATACTTTGTGTATATTGAACAGGATCGAAATATTAGAATTGTTCTTCTATTCTGACAATAAAGAAGAACTAAGATTCTATGATATTATTAATGCTTAGGTTCTCAATCCAAGTGTAGTGATTGACACTTGTATGCAATGCACATGCTTTGATTCATATGTGATGTAATTAATTGTTAATTATAATATTATGTACTGAGCAATGACATTGCATGCAGAGTGGGATATTAACTACTTAAGGAAACCATGTCCTGATAATATTCGGGTTGATGATGTCCTCTTGAAAGCTCATAAAGATAATTATGCTTTAGTCCTGCAGGCAGATTTGTTCTTGCATAATTATAAGGTTGAGTGGATGATCAAGGATAAAAAGATATTAATTAAATTAATTATCAGAAATTAATTTAATTAATGGACATACGATATCTTAAACATGGGGAATTTAATAAGCAAATAATATAGGAGCCGAATTTAATAATAAAATAATTACGGTATTAGGAAAGGTAGTGCAAATATTAATTCGTTAGTGGATAGAATTAATATTTAATGACATTGGGCTTGACCCAGAATGTCATTGGGAGGCCCGACCTAATTGTCCATGATCCCTACTGGAGCCTATATATATTCTTGTTCTCCTAAAGCTGAAAACGTTTTTTCATAATTCGAGATTAAAACCTAGGGCAGCCGCAAGGAGCTAGGGTTTTGGGATTTCGAGGCTTTAAGGAGAGGAAAAATTCGGGAGATCGAAGGCCACACTTCAGTCGAAGGGAATCAAGGAATTCAGTAGAAGACGTGGATCAGAATCGTATCGATTAAGGTAAAGTTTTCTTTTCGAACTCGTAATCAATCATATAGTAAAACGCAGAACAGTAATCATACATTCCAACAAATGGCCCGTATGCGGTCAGGGTGATAACCGAACATGAAGTCATCCTTCTACTAGTAGAAAAGAAAAGTTACGATACAACGGCTGATCACCGTGTATCGGGTGTTCCAGTACATTCCCTTCCTTCCAATTGGAGTTGAGCTGCACATTGTAACAAAAGCCTAGGTGCTGAGTTACTGATAATGTGACAGTAATGAGTAATGATGTTCCTCATACAGTAGTCGTACTGTATGGTATATTTTGACGAAAAGAGAAATAAATATATCATTCTGTATACGAATGAGGTTTTAAAGGTTTTCCTTTATGATATAAGCTTACTTATATGCTTATGATGTATTGTATTATTGCTGGGCCGAGTGCTCACTCTTGCTTTTTCTTTCTATATATATATATCACAACACAAGAGCTAGAGTAGATGGCCAGGATTCGTCGTACCGCTCGGAAGCGCGTCAGGGACATACAGGCCGCCTGTAGCATGATTGTTACAGAGGGTCAGGTAGAAGTCCTGAGTTGGTTCGGAGTGTAACTTTTGTTGCTCTGGTTTAATTATAAGTATCACTTATGTGACACCCCCAAACCAGTGCCACGAACATTTACATATCATAACATAATATAACATACAACCTAGGCATGCATCTAATAAATGGAAACCATACCCCAAGCCAAGATCTCTACCAGGTCGAAGTATGAAACAACATATCTAAGTCCAACATTTAAATGAGTTACTAATTAAGTTTTACAAGTCTAAACGATTTAAATATTACAACTTAAACCAAATGTCTTAAGTCTACAAAAGTACTTAAGCATCTAAAACCTGTGCATGGGTCGGGAACCCAAACCACGGGCCGCCCCTAGCAGCATACTCTCTAGCAAAAGACTTCCTAGCAGTGCGGAATGTACGGACCATCTTCTGATTTCACTGAAAGGTTAAGGTAAAAAACAAGAAAATGAGCCAAATAATGCTCAGCAAGTATAATCGACAACATATGTACTAGAAATCCATTAGTAATCAAATGGTAATTAAATGGGAATCAACTGGTAATCAAACGGTAATCAACTGGTAATCAAATGGTAATTAACTGGTAATCAAATGGTAATTAACTGGTATCAAATGGTAATTAACTGGTAATCAACTAGTAATCAAATGGTAATCAACTGGTAATCAATAGTTTCAAGATATGCATCTCTATTCAAAGGAAGAGATTTAAGAAATGGAATTGGAACTTCCGGTAAGACGGTACGAGCTATACGGGTGATCAGCCACATACAGCTCCAGACCATGTTTTCACAAGGTCCTAACATTCAGGATCCATAGGCACACATTGGCCTTAAAATACATACATAAGTAACCAGGACCGCCGCCACGGCCAAAGTTGTTCCATTCATGGGTAATTCAAACAAAAGGTTTAAATGAACAAGAGGTTTTTAACATTTCCGATATTCATTTCAGGGCATAAGTTATTTCAAGATTTTATTGTAGGGGCTTAAAGAATGAACAATTGAAAGGCATGGTAAGGAAGTGAGCAAAGGGATAAATATGCTCCGGGTATTCAAAGGTTAACAAAGGTCAACAAAATATAAGTCAAGGAAAAGGGCTTATGTGAACAAAGCAAAGGTAAAGGAACAATGGTAGGTTTTATATAGAGTAAGGTGAAAAAGAACACCGTAACATGGTATGGGAATCGCTTGCATAATGATAAATAAGGGACAAGTAAGAGTTTAACGTATACTTGCCTTAAGTAGACAATATCTCAATATCTGAATCTCAGGGTTCCAACTTCACTTCCACTGGCTCTTTGCCTAGCCTTCTACTAGAACCTATACAAGAATATAATACTGTCTTAGTCTCTATTCCTTAGTACCTCAGCTTTGTTTACGTATCTCTAAGTACTTCTACCCCATCGTTATACAATCATATATTCTTATATATATAACCAAGTAATCACGTAAGAAGCACATAATACTTTAATGACTTAATTAATATTCAATCATGTAGTCACTTAACATCACATGACATCCTTAACACTTAATCATATAAGCCATGTATACGTACCTCAAGAATTATACCACATACTTATTCCATTAACGACAACCTATCTCAATTAAAGTTCAACTAAACAATTAGCATAGAAGGGACCATGTATACCACTTAAGATAAATAAAATTATGACATCACAATACCACCATCAACACCTCCCTCCCTTCTTCCCTTCTTCTTCTCGGCCTCTCGGCCTCTCGGCCTCTCCCTCTTTTCTTTCTTTTCTCTCCTCCTCGGCCTCTCGGCCTTTCTCCTTTTTCTCACTCTCTCACTATACTAACATCTAACCACACACACGAACAAGTACACACACACAAGGACACAATGGTGAAAACATTTTAAAAGACTACGCACACATACACATACACTAACTCAAGTTACACAACCTTTGCGAAAACACACATTACCCAAGTTTACATTTTTAAACCTTACGCACACTTTTAAAATCACTCTTTTGGTCACTCATCCCTTCATATACACCATATATTTTGAAAATACATACTTATGAACACTCTTTGAAAATACACCCACCTACTCATTTTGAAAATACACACACCTATTTATTTTGAAAATACACACACCTATGAATACATTTTGAAACTACACACACCTATTTATTTTGAAAATACACACACCTATGAATACATTTTGAAAATCACACTCCCAAACTCAAAGTTTTTAAATCAAATCCTTCCTTTTTAACTTCATCTCTCTCTCTCTCTCTCTCTCTCTCTCTCTCTCTCTCTCTCTCTCTCTCTCTCTCTCTCTCTCTCTCTCTCTCTCTCTCTCTCTCTCTCTCTCTCTCTCTCTCTCTCTCTCTCTCTCTCTCTCTCTCTCTCTCTCTCTCTCGGCCTCTCTCTCCCTCTCTCCCTCTCTCTCCCTCTCGGCCTCTCTCTCCCTCTCTCGGCCTCTTTCTCTCCCGACCTCTCTCTCCCTCTCTTTCTCTTTTTAACTATTCTCCTTCCACCTTAACTCCCATCCTTCAACCACAATCATTTCAACCTCAAGCCAAAGTTCAAACAACAAATGTTTTAATTGCAACTAACCTCTATAAACAAAATAAAATCATACTTCCTTTTAAACTAACATGCAACTTATAATATTTCACATTCTTACTATCCACATCACATACAACATATATATACTAAATAAAAATCGAAACCCACTATCAAACTTTAATCAAAATCATCATGGATCATAAAATTAGTGACATGCATCAACAAAAATGAACTTGAGTTCAACTTTTAAACATAAAAATCAAGACCATGGCTCACAAGGATCATTGCCATGATCGGGTTTCTTCTCGGATGAGTCCAAAATGATGGATCTCACCGAGAATCATCCCTATAACTAGTAATCAACCATTGCATGTAAGTTTTACACAAAAGGAAGAAGAATCCGAAAATTTCCGAATTTAAAAATTGAATCAAAACTTAAAATGGATACAAGAAGGTTGTAGAGATTAGAGAGAGGAGTGTTTTGGTTACTCATACTTGTAATTTGGGTGAGACAAACACAAGTTATGGTGGTTTTGATTTTGTAAGAAATGAAGAATAAGAGAGAGAAATGGGTGTTGGGGAGAGAAGAAGAAGAAAGAAGAAGAAGAAGAGAGAGAACGGGGTGGGGGAGCCGATTGGGGTGGGTAGGGGGTTTTTATAGGGGAGTTAAAGTAGTGTAAAAGTAAACACTTTTTAGTTATTTAATTATTAAATGACAAAAATGTCCAATTAAATAAAATACTAACATGATAAAAATCAAGGGCTTTCATGTAAATTCATAATCCCATTTCTAGATTCCATAGAAACATTATTCTACAAATAACTTTTGTAGATTAGTTAAATAAAATTACATTTACAAAGAATAATCAAATAAAATGTCTTTTAATCCCAAAAATAAATTTTAAATAGAATCTTACCATTCACTAGGTAAATAAATAAATTACCTATGGAAAATAAATAATCTAGAAGGTGTAGCATCTCTCAAAATAATTAATTAAAATAATGAAGTGGTTATAAAAATTTAAATCATGAGTTTTAAAAATAAAATAAAATAAAAATAATGCTAAGAAATATTTTATGCTACTAATTAAATAATTTAGCATACTCTAAATTTAATATAATTATTATATGACTTAAATAAATTTACAGAGCACTTAAATAAAATTTAGAAATTAGATACACAATTAACTAACTACTCACAAGGTGAATAATTCACAATTCTAAGCACATAATAAACACATAACAATTATTGCACATAATAAACACCTAACAATAAAATGTACGTTTCAATAAAATATTTAAGTCGAAATTTAGAATCGTTACAACTTATGTATATTAATGAACAAGAACAAACTTTTGCGCTACCTTATGGTTTCACATAGAAATCATACTGGTAGTAGGTTGCAGTATTTTACTTTTGGGTTGTTATAACTTTAATTTGTGGATCATATGACTACTGTATTGTAAGTTCGTTTCTGAGACATAACTGGCGTGAGTATATTGATGGTGGGGTCACCATGTGTGATGATTTATTGTTTTATAATTCAAGTATTAAGTGTTTGTACGGAACAAGGGATCGTGACAACCCAGATCTCCGACCCCGGGTCTGGGGGTGTTACAGTTTGGATGTTCAAGAAACATGCGTGTTGCAGTATCCCAACACTGCATCAGGTCTGCAAGACTACGACCGAAGCTTAAGAGATCACATGACAAAGCTCATCAATTCAAGAATATGACAAATCTACATCTACTGAATTGTGTTAGCTAAATATAGAATGTATCTAGATTGCTTTTTCCAGTACTGATAAGTTGTTTGTATAGCAATTTAGGAAAGACTCACGGGTAGACAATTTATAAGAAGCTGCCACATGAAAATGACAGCAGCTTCACAAACCCGTGATGATAGAGATAGGATTAGTTTACTTAGACTATCTCTCAATCCATTCTAGGTAATCACTCGAGAAATCGAAGCTCAAGAAAACCAACATTTTCTCGAGGTTGTAGCAACACTTTGCAAAATAAATAAAACATTTATTTTGTGAGAAAAACTCGTGTGTCTACTTGTGTTTGCATTCCATAAACTGATAAACGTTAATATTAGTTTTTGTTGTTGAAACGTAGATTGAGATTTATCAGTATTGCATTCAACCCCCCCCCCCCCTTCTGCAATAATCAAGGACCAACAGCGGCCCTATAATATTTTTGTAAAATTTTAAATATTAACCATTTAAGAAATAAAATATAAAATCAATCAATCTATACTATATATCTATACTATCTGTACTATATTATTAAAGACGAAACATTAAAAGTTTTGGTACCTGTTTTTTGGTACGGTACGGTACTTGCCTTATTTAACTTTATGCATTTAATTATTTTTACTTAATTACTCTTACTAAATTATTAACAAACACTTTAATATTTATTTTTTGATACGATATTATTTAATTAGTTACTCATAATATTTAGACTTATTTATTATACATATCTATATTTATACACATATGGACATATAAATAAAATTTATTAATGAACTTATTTTTTCTTAACAAAATCCAGTTAATACCATATACTTGGTTCAAGTAACAACCCTATTTATTTTTAAACCTATTTTAATGACCTAATTATTTTAAAAAGTTATAATAATTAAAATAAATTTAACTATTCTAATTAAAAGACATTTCCAAGACCTATTTATCAGGACCGGGTTAAGGCCTATTTATTTTAAAACTAATTTTAATGTTTTTAATTATTTAAAAGTTTACCTATTTTAACATGTGAACTTATTTTTTATCAAATACAATTAATAAAATTTAAGTATTAACCACCACTTCAAACTTCAACTATTCGTATTATCACAAAAATTACAAATTTCTTAAATATCTCTGGACTTTATGTGTCGATTTTGTATCATGTTTTTTGAGCCGACGCCCGTTGCATAAGTACATACAAATAAAAAATACTAAAAATATGCAATAATAAAATTTAAATATTAACCACCACTACAAACTTCAACTATTAGGATCATAACAAAAATTACAAATTTTTAAATATCCCTAGACTTTATATGCCGATTTTGTGTCATACTTTCTTCAGCCGACGCTCATTGCACTAAATACATATAAATTAAAAATAATAAAATTAAGCAATAATAAAAATTTAATTATTAATCACCGCTTCAAACTTCAACTATTTGTATTATCACAAAAAATACAAATTTCTTAAATATTCTTAGACGTTATAATAAAACTTTTTTAGTGCGTATATGTGCATCATTACAATATAAAAGGTTAATCATGGAAACATAATCGATTTTTATATAATCATTGTCTTTCCTTTGAATTTGAATGTAAGTAAGGCATCTCAATGTTAGTTTAGTTAAGAAAAATACTTAACATTTGTTTAATTGAATTCTGAACATGATTGATTTTTATATATTTATTGTTTTTACTATGAATTTGAATGTAAATATCGAAATTCAATTCTCTAAATATGATTAATTAAAAAAATTATGAGATAATGGTATGAATAACTTTAATTAATTCCCAAAATCACAAAAAGAATATATCAAAAATTATATAAAAATATAACATTCAATATAATTATTATTAAATATAGAAATCAACTAAAACAAATTAGAAAATATTGTATCCAGACACTCTTTGCAGCCTATTACAATATACAATAGGTCTCTATTTGTTCCAAATTGTGCTAAACCTTATCAATGGATATATACCTAACATATCCAATGGTAGAAAAATTCTCTACCTAAGCATTTTCAAATTCATATTTTTAATAGTTTTTTCAAAACTCCAACTATACGGAGTAAAAGATTACACAAAAAATAGTGGGTACACAAAATACATAGAAATTGATTTTGTATATGATGCAATTTTAAATCAAAAAATGATACAAAATTTGAGCCGCTACATTCATATTGTAAACGATATATAAAATACCATGTTAAATTAAATGTATTCTCAAAGGGTAAAATTTATAAAGTTTTGCACACCTACTTATTTTTGCATAAAATTTTCATCAGTATGGTTAGATTTACGAAAAATTGCTTTTAAGTAGCTTAGGTAGAGAATTTTTCTATTGTGCCAGGTAGATTCTCTTTACACAAATCAAAAAACTGATTAATAATAGTTTTTAAGTATGCACATATATAACCTGCAAAATCTCAAGATACGGATGTTAGAAAGAAGAAATTAAATTAAAATATACAAACAATTATCATCAATATACAATGTTATTAATGCACACGAATTATCATAAAATCCTCAAATTTTTGACGGGAGGAGAACTAATTAGTATGACATACTTTTATAGGCAATTTAATATATAATATAAAGATTAAATTCTAAATATGATTATAATATAAAGATTTAATAAAGATTAAATCCTAAATAGGATTGTAATATAACGTTAAAATAAAGACTTAATTCTAAAAAATATTAATTTTTATATATTTATTGTCTTCCTTATCAATTTGAATATAAATAAGATAATTTAATTTTATTGAAAAAAATAGAGAAACTCTAGAAAAATATATTAAACTTAAATAGGATTTAATTTAGTTGAGAAAAGAAGTTAATTTTGTTTAATTAAATTTTAAATAGGATTTACTTTTATATGTTTATTTTCTTTCCTAAAAATTCGAATTTAATTAAAATAGTGAAACTCAAGAAAAATAGATTAAAACTTAAATAGGATTTAAGCTAGTTGAGAAAAAAAAGGTAATATTTGTGATATGGGCTGAAAAATAACCCTAGAAGTACAATTAATGATGTATTAATTAAACCTAGATGGTCCATTAATAAAGCCCGAAACTCTAATTAAATATTAATTTCGTAATTAATATTTGGGCTATAAGTACAACCTGTATTAGGAGACGTCCAATACAGACTTGTTCTAATACAAATGAGCTTGTTTCAATACAAGTTTGTTATGATATGGAAACAACTCCTACAAGGAAGGATCTAGAATTAATCTTTATCCACCGTCAAGAATAAGACTTATCCGTCAAGGAAGTGATGATACTTATCCACCGTCAAGGATAGGATTTATCGTTCAAAGAAGTGATAATACTTATCCACTGTCAAGGATAAGACTTATCCTTCAAGAAAGTGATAATACTTATCCACCGTCAAAGATAAGATTTATCCTTCAGGGAAATCAATAATTATCTGAAGGAATTTACGGATGAGCGGAAGCGTGATATAACAATTATTCCGTAAAAACCATGTATCGCACATATAGAAAAAACATATAAAATCTAGATCGAGGGGAATCGTAACCATACCTTGAAAATCGAAGCTTTATAAAATGGATTCTAGCAGTTGCTCCTCAGAGTGTGAAGCACTCTACCGGTATCCACCAAGAATAATCCTTCGATGAAGCTTTTTATAAAACTAAGCTTTTATAAAAATGGAGTTTTTCTTCTTTTGAGAGAGAGAGAGAGAGATGAAGAAGAAGAGGGTGGCAACTAGGTTTTCACAAAAAACTCAAGTCATTTAGAATGAACTATCTCATTCTATTTATAGGGCTCTCCTAGGGTTTTTTAATATATCTTTATATATATATTAACCCCACACTTTATCTTATAAAATGCTTTAATAATAATTAAAACTATTTTAATCATTATTTCCTTTTCTAAACTATTTAGAAAATAACTTGCTCTCTCAAAATACCTTCATCAATAAATTAATCTTTTATGGTGTGACCCTGTAGGTTCAATATTAAGCCGGTAGTAGAAATAAATAATAATAAACTTTTATTTATTATTTATATGAATTCTAATAATTCATTAAATATAATTAACTGATTAATTATATTTATTCTACATCGTGAGTGATGCTTCTCAACATATCGCGACTATCCGGATAATATGAATTCACTGCTTAGAATACCAAGAACCTGTCAGTGACTAGTTACAGTACAATCAATTCCTTCTACCCTACAATATCCCGATTAAATACAAGGCATGGATCTCGTGTCAAGCCTATCTAATTTAATCATATGCTTTCCTATTCACTATGTCTAGTTCCGATTAATGCAAATTAGAAACTTCTTTCTAATTTCATTCACTCTGGCCAGAGGTTCCTGAACTAGCATAAATGGAATAACATAGGACATTCTCTTCCTTCACTGGAAGGGGCAGATCCTTTATTGATCATTCACTATCTTCGTGCACAAATTCCTATACCCAGAAGAGCACTAATTATTGTCCCTCGAGACTAAGAGCTAAACCAAAGTATAGTTCAGTGTACACAAGATGACTATGATGATCTCAAGTCAAAGGACACTTGTACAACCATCACTATATGAACAACTACTGACACATGAGTGAACTCCATTAGTTGTTCAACTGATCGAGTCATGTTCAGTGAACTTATTCCTAATAAGCACCTACATACTAGCTATAGTGTCACCACACAAATGCCTATGAGAACAGACATCCTTCATAGTGAAGCAAGCATAGTATGTACCGATCTTTGCGGATTAATTAACTACCAATTAATTATCCTACGACCAGGAACTATTTAAGTTTAGAGTTATCATCTTTAAGGTCTCATTATAATGATCTCATCATAATCCATTAAAGCTTTACTCTAAACTATGGATCATCTAATTTAAACACTTTAAATAGATAAAGCCCGTTATAAAACATATTACCATTTTATTAAATTAAACAAACTTGAATCAGATTGAACAAAGTATCTCCTAACTCGTCATCCATGATTGGATTTAGGACACACGTCTTTCAATCTCCCACTTGTACTAAAACCAATCACCTTGGTATCTCATACACAACTTCTCCTAATAGAGAACAAAGCGATTTTCAAATAACGGTTTAGTAAATGGTCTTTACTATGTTGTAATGGGTGTCAAGTCAATATTGACTTAAACATCTCTACTTTCAATGATCTCATATATCATTTGAAAGTGCCGCAACTTGGATCTTGAATCCCTGATTAAACCTAGGTTCCATAGTCTGCGCTACTACCATATGTTGTACCGATACAACAATATAAATCTTATTCTAGGAACCATGTCTAACCAGCGAAAACAGGTTTCGCTATCCAAAGAACCTCCTTTGCAGCTTCACTTATAGCTATATACATATAGTGCTTCCACTACGGAATCAGTTATCTTAAGTTGCTTGGAATTCTTCCAACAAACCGCTCATCCATTCAGAATTAACACTTATTTTGACATGGATTTTCTATCACATTTGTCCTAAGAAAATCATAGTGTTTATAACACTTGATTTTCATTTTGGACCCACCATAATCAAGAAAGATGTCCTTAATTCTTCGAAAGTATTTAAGGACGTTCTTCCAGCTTACTATCGTGCTTCTCAAGGACTAGACTAGTGCTCGCTTATCTCACCTAGTGATTTAGCGATCATCAAGTCTTGTATAGTACATCCGGTATTTTGATAGATACATTTGCCGAAGCATAATAAATCTTACTCATACGTCATTTCTCCTCAGATGTCGTAGAAAGACACTATCTTGGAGAAAGTAACTCCGTGACTTGACAATTCAAGTAACTTCTTGGAGTTATTTATGCTAAACATCTTAGCATATAAATGATGTACACACTTTGGGTTTAGCCCAACACTTGGTTTATCCTATAAATTATCATTCCTATATCATAGGAAGCCATTCCCAAGTCCTTTATAGAGAATATGTTAGATAACCACACTTTGACTAATTTTAGCGTCGATACATCATTCCTTATCATAAGTACGTCACATACATTATTAGGAATGTTATCACGCTCCCACTAACCTTCTTGTAGATCCATGATCCATCATTGTCTTTGATAAAATCAAACTATTTGATTGTCTCATCAAAACATATGTTCGATCATTGAGAAGCTTGCTTCAATTCATAAATGGATTGTCGTGGCTATTAGACCATAGATTTGCTACTCATAGCAATAAATCCCTCTAATTGTGTCAACTACACATCTCTTCAATTTTCTTATCGAGGAGGGTCGACCGTTCGACCATTATTAGATATTATAGTCATTACTAGCCGCAAACGCAAACAAAATCCGAATAGACTTGAGCACTACTTCATGTGATTTTTTTTTTTCATCAAGGTCAATCTCTTTGCTTTGATTGAATCCTTTCACAATAAGCAAGGACTTATAGGTCTTTACCCAGCCATTCACTCCAATCTCCCTTTTATAGACTCACTTGTACCCTTCCGGTTATGACACCTTTAGGTCCTCAACCATAGTCCGTACTTGGTTGATGTACATGGAATCTATATCGGATTTCATGGTACTATGCCATTTCTCCGAGTCATAACTCATAGCTTTAGTATAGGTCATAAGGTCATTATCATATAATTGACACCTCATTGTCATTCTTAATGATAAGGCAGTCAACCTCTCAGGTTGGTGATAAAATATCAAGACCTATACTTAAGCTAACCTACAAAAAGTTATCCTGTCTGAAAATGTTCTTCCTATAGAACCTTTGTAATTTGTGGTGTTTGAACTTAGTTAAGTTCAACCTTCCTCCCACTGAACCCTTCTAGAATGAACAATTCCTCTAAGTAGGCAGTATGTCATACACACTATATTCAGTAGAATATTCAACCAACATCCTTGACTATCATTAGGATATCTCACAAACTTATATTTTGGATCTACCATCTAGCTTATCAAATTAAACATTTTGACATAAGCTAGACATCCCAAATCTTAACAAGTTTAAGACTTGTGTTCCTTGCACTACATATCTCATATGACAACTTAGGAACAAATTAAGAAGATACTATATTCAGCAGATATACTGATATTTATAAAATTCAACTCTAAACATATATTAGAAGATCAATTTAGCCTAACATGAACTGAACGATGTCTAACAAAGTTCGTTCGCTCCTTCGTACATTCCATCTACCTGTAGAATCTCAGGATCTGTCCAACGTGAAGCTTTAAACTTAAGATTTGAGATAACCTCAAAACACTCACTCAACTGTATATCTTTTTGATCTTATCAAAGAGTCCCAACACTTGTTGTTTTGTTTTGTATTTCATTATTATTCATTTTGAAACACTCCAAAAGATTCGAATTTGTATTGTACCAAATACTATATCTGAATCCGGATCATATCCGTGAATTCTAATGAAGCGTGTGAATCCTTTTCTGGCATGTGTTGTCACTGTGCACATACAATTATGTGTACTAATTTTAACACTTTTGTTGCTCATTATCTCTCTATTTCAAGAAAATAGAGATATAGTGGTCTTTCGAGTGAGACGAGTTTCGCATGCATAATGTGATTCAATAATCATATGGTTCTTGTAACCCATCACCATGCAACAAGCGAATACTCTTCTCACTCATGCAAACAAGCCTATAATTCTTTGGATTTCATTACCTCTATTCCATAGTCCCTATTTCAAAATGAGAAGTTTCAGTCCCACTAAATTTCTCTAATTCTTCAACTCTACAAGACAACTCTTGTAGTTGATCTTCCAATAACCCACCTTTGATAGGTGGCAACAAACTCTTTTGCTTTTGGAGTCAAACTTAGCCTTTGACTAATTATGTTATCACTCACTAACAAACTTCTTCTTGATGGTATGGTTCATCTCCCACTACTTGATTCCAGAACCGTTACCAGTCTGAAGAACAAAGCTCTCTAAGATGGAAATACGTCTCAACAATCTTTAACATGAAGTAGATTTCAGACAATCTGATATCCAACCTTTTCATGTAAGAGTTCACAACAAATTTGCGAGTTCGTATTCGGAAGCTAATTCAAGATAATATCTCGACTTAGCTTCCATCTATGACAAAATCGACCTACCCTAGACGATCAATCAAATTGATTGTCTTGAGTCTATGTTTATTCATAGATCAACCCTCAACATAACTATTATGGAATAGCTCATTCGATATCCTATATTGAATCGTCTTATTTATCACATTCTACAACTCTTATAGAAGCAACAAGGTAGCCCTGAATGTCCTTGTGCTCATACTGTTTGCACAGTCTCAAGCTCATAGACATCAGTTTGGTTTACTTTGCAACATTTGCATTATTAGACCTCTTGCACTTGGTCTCATACACATCTCCATGTGCATCACAAATAAGACACTTTGTATTAACGAGTTAAACATTTCGTCTAACTTTTCATTCTTGAGAACATTTCTCAAGTTTCAAAGTTCATCAGCATATTCGGGATAAGTCAACGTGTTATTCTACTACGATGTGTGATAGTGCAGAAATTATTGTATATATATAATTCTATTAGTGAATACACATAACTACTAAGTAAATATTCAATTTTATTCTTACAACACCATATAAATCGGGTCTTTATTCATTGGTGGCTCCCACTATTTTATTAAGTTATACAACCCTCTATATGTATAACTAAACATTCATAATGTTAGTGAGATTAAGGATCCTATTTTCCATCACATCACCTCGGCTGTGGCACGAAACGCAATGTGATGTTCCATAGGAAGACAACTCTTGTCAACTACATCTCATGTTATTCCTTATTATCTTTTAGCCTCTTGAATCATTGAGTCTCGGCTGTGGCATGACTCACTCAATATTCTAAGTCAAGTCAAACCCAACATCTTGCATAATTAAATTAGAATTCCAAAAGCCCACGGCTGTAGCACGTAACGACAATTGAAACCTAATTTATCATACACATCTCATGTGATAGACAAGCATCTCTTAATCTCAAAACAAAGCCCTCGGCTGTAGCACGAAACGACAATGCCTCTATATAAGAACTCTACTTGCTATTATGTTGGAAGGCTATGACCGACACAAGCCCGTTGTGCCATTGGCCATTTACTACTTGATATAAATTTTAATTAAGAGGGATTATATTATGTTGCAACCATAATCATATTACTAGGAGATTCTCTTTTTCTTGAACAAAATACAATTATGATATTTAAATGAAAAATTCCTAGTGTGTTGGAGGGGTCACATCGGTCCCGCTTAAAACCCAACGGCCTAGACAGAAATTTTCATTTTCAACATCAAAAGAGTATTTCACTCTATGTTTCATAAACATAAGAATCTCATGGTTGTACTCATAATATTATTGTTAAGGCAAGAAACGATTCTCATTCTAGATTTTCTAGAGCACGCCTTATATTGATTTAAGTTCACCTAAATCTATCATCGCATGGTAAATATAGGCATATATCTCATATATAAAGATAAACAAACAAGTAAGCATGCAAGTAATATCATGTCATACAATGATATAATGATGTATGGATTTATTATAGTATTTAAAAGCAATTAAAACAATTAATACATGCTTTAAAACATTTCCGGAAATATAAACAGTTCCAAACTTTTATATAAAAAATATTTGACCACTCCATTAGATCCGTCTCGGAAAAACGAATCCAACGGTATATTGCACGCCCAAAACGGAGTTACCAAACTCCCAAAAAATCAAATTTAATGTGGACAGAGGGGCTGTAACGCATGACGCTCATGCGTTACAACAATTAAAAACTATTAAATGTGTAACGCATGACGCTCACGCGTTACAGGCCCTGTAACGTATTCCCGGCATGTGTTACAGGCCCTGTAACGGCAGTTTTTTTATTTATTTATTTATTTAATGCTAAGTAAGTTACAACAATTCTATGCTATTTTATTTAATGCTTGTAACTCCTTTAGCATTAAAACACTAACTTAGCATTTATAACACTTAAAAAAAAACTCCTCTAGCCATTAATGCCATTTATTGTTATTATTATTTTATTTTAATATTAATAAATTAATTAACAATTAATTAATAAATTAATAAAAAATCAAAATAATATGATTTCTGAAATCAAACAAAAGCAAAAATAAGCAAGCATCTATGGGGTCCTTGTACAAATTTTAATTCATATATTTCAACATGTATAATTATTTTATGACTTTTAATTAAAACGATTTTAAAAAATTCATAACAAATAATCTACACATCACAAAATTATGAAACAAATACCTAGATCATCCACAACACTTGTAGAACCCAGATCAATGATCAAAATATCATGCAAATAATATTTCGAATTAATTCATAATTAAATCTAAATATACTTGCAAAAATCATAATAAATCCATACATGCATAAAAAAATCTGAATTTTTTTATATGAATCTCTATATGCAAAACCTAGCTCTGATGTCATTGAAGGAATTTACGGATGAGCGGAAACGTGATATAACAATTATTCCGTAAAAACCATGTATCGCACATATAGAAAAAACATATAAAATCTAGATCGAGGGGAATCGTAACCATACCTTGAAAATCGAAGCTTTATAAAATGGATTCTAGCAGTTGCTCCTCAGAGTGTGAAGCACTCTACCGGTATCCACCAAGAATAATCCTTCGATGAAGCTTTTTATAAAACTAAGCTTTTATAAAAATGGAGTTTTTCTTCTTTTGAGAGAGAGAGAGAGATGAAGAAGAAGAGGGTGGCAACTAGGTTTTCACAAAAAACTCAAGTCATTTAGAATGAACTATCTCATTCTATTTATAGGGCTCTCCTAGGGTTTTTTAATATATCTTTATATATATATTAACCCCACACTTTATCTTATAAAATGCTTTAATAATAATTAAAACTATTTTAATCATTATTTCCTTTTCTAAACTATTTAGAAAATAACTTGCTCTCTCAAAATACCTTCATCAATAAATTAATCTTTTATGGTGTGACCCTGTAGGTTCAATATTAAGCCGGTAGTAGAAATAAATAATAATAAACTTTTATTTATTATTTATATGAATTCTAATAATTCATTAAATATAATTAACTGATTAATTATATTTATTCTACATCGTGAGTGATGCTTCTCAACATATCGCGACTATCCGGATAATATGAATTCACTGCTTAGAATACCAAGAACCTGTCAGTGACTAGTTACAGTACAATCAATTCCTTCTACCCTACAATATCCCGATTAAATACAAGGCATGGATCTCGTGTCAAGCCTATCTAATTTAATCATATGCTTTCCTATTCACTATGTCTAGTTCCGATTAATGCAAATTAGAAACTTCTTTCTAATTTCATTCACTCTGGCCAGAGGTTCCTGAACTAGCATAAATGGAATAACATAGGACATTCTCTTCCTTCACTGGAAGGGGCAGATCCTTTATTGATCATTCACTATCTTCGTGCACAAATTCCTATACCCAGAAGAGCACTAATTATTGTCCCTCGAGACTAAGAGCTAAACCAAAGTATAGTTCAGTGTACACAAGATGACTATGATGATCTCAAGTCAAAGGACACTTGTACAACCATCACTATATGAACAACTACTGACACATGAGTGAACTCCATTAGTTGTTCAACTGATCCAGTCATGTTCAGTGAACTTATTCATAATAAGCACCTACATACTAGCTATAGTGTCACCACACAAATGCCTATGAGAACAGACATCCTTCATAGTGAAGCAAGCATAGTATGTACCGATCTTTGCGGATTAATTAACTACCAATTAATTTTCCTACGACCAGGAACTATTTAAGTTTAGAGTTATCATCTTTAAGGTCTCATTATAATGATCTCATCATAATCCATTAAAGCTTTACTCTAAACTATGGATCATCTAATTTAAACACTTTAAATAGATAAAGCCCGTTATAAAACATATTACCATTTTATTAAATTAAACAAACTTGAATAAGATTGAACAAAGTATCTCCTAACTCATCATCCATGATTGGATTTAGGACACACGTCTTTCATTATCCACTAGGCTTCTAAACGCCTATATAAAGGGTCCGACCCCTCATCTGAGAACTACGTTTTGGACACAGCTCCATACGTCATCTACAACGTTTTAGACTTCATCCTCGAATAAGGACATACAAGTCACTACGTCCTTGGTGTGCTCATACCGCCATAGCCCCGAGGGCAACACCAAGAACTACGTTTTCTGGCTTGATTCACAGCACTGATTGAGATACATAGGCATCTTGTGAGGACCGGTTTAGTCACGAAACACAAGAGCAACCATTAAAGCTCGAAAGCTCTTTAAACCCTAGCAATTAATTTACAAGTACACTTTTTAATCCATAACATTTGGCGCCGTGTGACGCCCCCAAATACCGGGGTCAGTGGATTGGGTTGGGTCGTCACCTGAAATCTCGAATAAAATCGCCTGTTAAATACTAAACCAATACAATTATGACAACTGCGACCCCAACTCTACCAAGAATCTTTTAGGCTTAGTTCTAGAAACAAGAATCCAAACTTTATTAAACTTTAACTTACTTATACAACAATACTCTTTACATAAATCTATAACACTGGTATAACTTCGATGTGAAGTATACCAGGAAAAACTAAATTTATACAATATTATATTTACTAGAAATCAATTATATACAATACCCTTACACTAGGTCCACATGCTCTGCATCAACTCATCTTCCCAACGTCATCTTGAATCATCTCGTTCCATAGTTATGCAATTAAATACTGGCAATGTGACGCCCCAAATCCGGGGTCAAAGGATTTGGTCGTCACACTACACCCTTAATCCAAACAACCTGTTCAATATAAAATCAACACAATTATGATAATATCGGTGACCCCAACTCTACCAAGAATCTTTAAAGGTTATAGTGCTAGAAACAAGAATCCAAAATTTCATTACAACAATCTTTCTTCTTTACAACCTTTCTCTTTACAAAAATTCTAATACACCAGTATAACTTCGATAAGAAGTATACCAGGCAACTAATCTTATACAATATATTATTCAATAGAAAACATCTATATACAAAACCTCTCACTAGCTCCAAATGCTCTGGATCAGAACGTCTTTACGCTAATATCCTTCCCCATCTCTGATCAGCTACGCGGACAACTCTCGCTAATATACCTTCTTACTGGCAGGCTAAAATATATATAAAGAAAACAAGTATGAGCGAATGAATTGCTCAGCAAGTGCATTATCAAATATAATACGAAAGGTTTCCAAAATAAACTTTGGATTTTCAAATAACAAACTTTTGTTTTTGAAAATTTGTAATCTTTAAAACTTCTCAAATCAAGTTTAGTAATTTATCACAATTTCTCATTCATCTTCTCGCAACTGAATAGTTTAAAACACAAAAAGGTTTATATTGGCCATCACGGCGACCGAATCAACAATAATTACAATAGTATGTAGAAAATACGAAATAAGTATAACTCATATGTCTTTAAGACCACAGTTTATATAAAGATACTAATTTGAAGATAACAGATCTATTCACAACGTTCTCTGAAACCAACAACTCTGGAAGGGTAGACTAATCAAGGAGTAAGAATGAGCCAACGCGCTCGGTCATGGAACAAAGAACGCACTTCAAGACTTCAACATGGTACCGACTGGATACGCGGTATGAATAAAACTCATCAGAATAGATATCTCACGACTACCAATGGAATCAGGGAAGTGGATTTCGACTATTTGGAATCCAAATGAATTAAGAGTAAGTGATTTCAGCAAGATTGAAACTGTTGGGTTTCGAGGCACAAACGCAGCGAAAAAAAATAACTTTAAAACCAAAATAAAATCGAAACCCAAACCAGGATCCATGCGAAAAAGAGATATTTTAATTCGGGATAGTGTTTTACCTTAAAGAAGCTTTTCGATTAGCCATTAATGGAGGTTCAAGCTTGAATCACAGCGATACCTTCTCGATATACGCCTCTACGGTATCCACACAAACACCTTCAAGAATCGTCAAACGATCTCGCCAAGGACGGAGGTACTAGCCACCAAAACCGAGATATGCTTCTTCTTCTTGCCTCACTCTTTTGCCTCTATGATTAGGGTTCTTATCAAAAACGTTTTTAGCACTTACTTCACCCTAAAAGAGCCCATCATATTCTATTTATATGATGGGTAAGAGAAGGCCCATTATGAATTAAACCTAGCCCATGTAGGTTTCATAAAACCTAGACCATATAGGTTTTTTTAATCCATTATTTAAATAACTAATTAAGTCAAACTTAATTAATTTAGAAAAGCATATCTTTAAAATTCAAATCTTATATCATTCAATTAATTAAGTCCAACTTAATTAATATATAATAATATTTGAATTATAATTAATTAATTTAAATTCGTAATTTATATTAATTCTTCCTTTAGGCGTTCTTTGTGTGTGACCCTATAGGTTATTATTTAATTGGCAATAATTTTATTCTTCAATAAAATTATAAACAATGAGCGGCATCTAGTAATACATCATTGCTACCCAATTAAATAATAATTAAATCAGTGATTCAATTAAACCTTTCATGATAAATGTTTCCGTGTAATATAATCCCTTTAACCATATATTATAGATTAAACTCGAGGCATGTTCATTGTCATCCTCTTCATAATTTAATCCGGGTTTCCTTGATCAATGAGTAGACTATTAAAAACAAATCAATATTTGAGCATGGCCATGCATTTCATAGTCTCACTCAATCAAGAGGCCAATAATATCTCTCCTAATTATAGGAGGGTTAAATCCTTTATCTATCATTCATATTTCTCATACGACTCATAATATACCCGATGTACACTTTTATCATTACCCGGTCAAAGGTAACTTTTAATGTAGTCAGAGTACATTAATCATCGTATAGAAATATAATGATCTCAAGTCAAAGGATCATTACACCACTATCACTGTGAGTCTTTCTTATGACTTTATAAAACATGAAGAATCTCACTGTGGGTCTATCCAGTGCCATGTAGAATATTACATGCACCTATGTTCTTGACTTTAGTATCACTATACCAATGACCAATGAGATGTGGTCATCTGTCAACAAACATACTAATCTTTATGCATTATAGTTGTCCCAAACTTACAATGCTCGATTAGGGATATTTAGGAATATAAACACTATTCTTATAATCTCATTTCTAAGTCACATACTTAAAGATATAGAATACGTGTTGTATGTTCCAAGGACATTTATTATACTAATATTTATATCGCAGTAAATAAAGACATAATAAATTAATGTAGAATAATCGATAGAACATAATCATTAATTAACAAAAGTATTTCCTAGAAGCACAATCACATTGTCTCTAGGGCACTAACACTAACAATCTCCCACTTGCACTAGAGCCAATCACCCATGTATCTAATACCCATGGAACTAGTGTGACATTCGTGCTTCTGCTGCGACAAAGCCTTAGTCAGTGGGTCCGCAACATTATCATTAGTTTGCACTTTACATATGTGTATATTCGAACCTTTCGAACTTACAACACCTCTATTTAGACAAAACATGAATCCAGACTGAGACATAGTAACGTCCCTATCTGTCTGAAAACTAGCATCGGTGTAACCTTTTACAACTAGCTTCTCATCTCCTCCGTATATCAAGAATGAATCTTTAGTCCGTTTAAGGTACTTAAGAATATTCTTGACAGCTGTCCAGTGACTCTCACCGGGATTAGACTGGTATCTGCTCGTCATGCTTAAAGCATATGAAACATCAGGACGAGTACATATCATTGCATACTTTATAGAACCAATTGCCGAAGCATATGGTACTTTACACATACGGTCCTTTTCATCTGATGATCTAGGACAGTTTTCTATTGAGATTGCTATCCCATGAGACAATGGGACATAGCCCCTTTTTGCCTCTTGCATCCCTAAACGATGCAACACTTTGTCAATGTATGTACTCTTACTTAAACCGATTAATCTTCTAGATCTATCTTTATAGATCCTGATCCCTAAGATACAGGTAGCATCGCCTAAGTCTTTTATCGAGAAACTTTTTCCCAACCAAGTCTTCACAGTCTTTAGAGAAGGAATGTCATTCCCTATTAGTAATATGTCATCTACATATAATACTAGGAATGCCACATGCCTCCCACTAACCTTCTTATAAACACATGGCTCATCCTGATTTTGAATGAAGCCAAACTCTTTGACTGTTTCATCAAAACGAATGTTCCATCTCCTCGAAGCCTGCTTCAATCCATAAATGGATCGTCGCAACTTACAGACCATTTTGGCAAACCTTGGATCAACAAAACCCTGAGGTTGTGTCATGTACACATCCTCTTCTAAGCTCCCATTTAAGAAAGCGGTCTTAACATCCATTTGCCAAATTTCATAGTCATAATAAGCTGCTATCGCAAGCAAAATCCTGATGGATTTGACCATAGCCACTGGTGAGAAAGTTTCATCATAGTCAATACCATGAATTTGCTTGAAACCCTTCGCCACCAGTCTTGCTTTATAGGTCTGTAAATTACCATCCATGTCAGTTTTCCTTTTGAAAACCCACTTGCACTCTATGGGTTTTACCCCATCAGGTGGTTCAACCAAAGTCCATACTTGGTTTTCATACATGGAATCCATCTCAGATTTCATGGCCTCCAGCCATCTCTCGGAATCTAGACTATTCATAGCATCCTTATAGGTGAGAGGCTCATCATCATCTACAAGCATCACATCGCCACTTTGAGTCAGGAGAAATCCATAATATCTCTCTGACTCATGGCGAATCCTACTAGATCTACGAACAACCTGTGTTTCTTGAGCAGTATTGTTCTCAACATCTTGAGTCACATTCTGCTGATGTTCCAGCTCTGGTTCAACGTTATCTTGTGGTTCTCGATCCTCATCGAGATCTATTATCCTCCCACTGTTTTTCTTGGAAAGTAGTTCTCTCTCTAGAAACACAGCCGTTCGAGCAACAAACACTTTGTTCTCTGGAGGTTTATAGAAATAATACCTCTTTTTGTTTCAATTGGGTATCCCACAAAATTACATTTATCTGATTTTGGTCCTAGCTTATCAGAGACTAAACGTTTTACAAACGCTTCACATCCCCATACTTTCATAAAGGACATGCTAAGACGTTTCTCAGTCCATATCTCATATGGTGTCTTTTGAACCGATTAGAAGGAACTCGGTTTAGTGTTTGTGCAGCCGTCTCTAGGGCGTAACCCCAGAAACAAATTGGAAGATCCGCTTGACTCATCAATGATCGCACCATGTCCAACAAAGTACGATTTCTCCTCTCAGACACCCCATTCCATTGTGGTGTTCCAAGAGGAGTGAGTTGTGATACAATACCACACTCCTTTAAGAAATTCTTGAATTCCAAGCTTAAGTATTCTCCTCCACGATCAGATCGTAGAGCTTTTATACTTTCGCCTATTTGCTTTTCTACTTCGGCCTTATACTCTTTGAATTTTTCAAACGATTCGGATTTGTTCTTCAAAAGATACACATATCCGTATCTACTAAAATCATCAGTAAAAGTTATGAAATAGTAAAAGCCACCTCTTGCCATCGTACGCATTGGACCACATACATCACTATGTATCAATTCCAATCGTTTGGTGGCTCTCTCACCTTGTCCGGTAAAAGGAGCTTTAGTCATTTTGCCAATGAGACACGGTTCACATTCTTCGTATGATTCAAAATCAAACTTATCCAAGTATCCATCTCTATGTAACTTGGAAATGCGATTCTCATTTATATAGCCTAAACGACAGTGCCAGAGGTATGTTTGATTTGAGTCATTTGTCTTAAGACGTTTATTATTTATATTATAGACAGGAGTATCAAGATCAAGAACATATAAACCATTAAACAAACGTGCAACCCCATAGGTAACATTATTCAATGAAAAGGAACAACCATTGTTCTGAATCAAAAACGAAAAACCAATCTTGTCCAAACAAGAAACGGAAATAATGTTTCTGCAAATTGCAGGCACGTAAAAATAGTTCTCAAGTTCTAAAATAAGCCCAGTGGGCAACGATAAATGATAAGTCCCTACAGCCAGTGCAGCAACCTTTGCTCCATTGCCAACGCGTAGGTCGACTACTCCTTCAGTCAAAGTCCTACTACTTCGAAGTTCCTGCACATTTATACAAATGTGAGAACCACATCCAGTATCTAATACCCATGATGTAGAAGTAGATAGATTGACTTCTATAACATAAATACCTGGGTCAGAAATCTGAACACCCTTCAGTTTCTTCATATCCTCCAAGTAATTTTGACAGTTTCTCTTTCAGTGACCCGGCTTCTTGCAATAGTGACAATCACCCTTTGCTTTTGCCTTTGCAAACAAGGCTTTGCTTGTATCAAACCTCTCTTGACGACCCTGTCCTTCAAACATACGTTTAAGGTGCTCAATCATAATATAAGCAACCATTTGCTCATGCTATTTCTGAAGCTCAGGATTCATAGTCTCAAGCATCAGACAAGTAACATCATTGTCATCATCGATATGCTTCTGATAAGAAATTCGATCATCGACCGATGCACCTACAGGTAGAGGTCCAGGGCGTGGAATATCAATGACATAGAGCTTTCGCTCTTGCCTGAGGAAAATCCTCAAATTCCTTTGCCAATCAAGGAAGTTTGTTCCTGTCAACTTGTCCTTCTCAAGGACTGATCGCACGGAGAAGTTATTTGAGTTGTTTGTCATTTAGAATTTCTACAATGTTAAAATGCATAAAATAATCGGTCTACGGTATTATTAATTTATGTTCAAGTGATTATTCATATATATTCAAAATATATATATCTCCCACTATTTTTATCAAATTAATAGCCCTTACTATCAATTCGGAAAGTATATCGCATAATTCTTTCTAGTGAGCCAAGATCCATATTTGGTCATGTTCTAAGTCAACCACTGGAAGTCCTTAAAAAATGATTATTTAGGTAGACAACAGTTGTCAATTATATCACATATAATTCTTGGATAGTTTGGCGAACAACGATTGATCTTATCTATCTAATAGATTTTTAACCAAACTCTATGCTTCTAAGTTCATAATAGTTGAATATAACCGTTTATTTTCACCTTATTATGACGACTCAGTTAAGTTAGACCCAATGATACAACGACCGAATATAACCGTTTATATTCGTCGCATCTCACCACGATAGATAGGAGTCCCCTGCCACTGACAGCCCTTCCCCTTATCGATCTAGGATTCGATGAGTGTTCATTCATTGGAAAGCATCCGATTAAAACTTAATATTTTGTTAAGGGGTTTAGTTATTAAAACGACCATGATCCCATCATCAAGAGATTCCCAATTTTTCCTTGAACTAAGTACTTCAATTCAAAATTCATCAATGGTTTGATTTCCAGTCCAGCGGAGGAGTCACAGTGGTCTCACTTAAAATCCACCTTGCTTACAAGCGCTGCTTGTATTTTTGTCAAAATCGCCCCATATCAAAAAATTGGAAATTCATACTTATTTCCGTGTTTCATAAACACAGGAATCTCCTGTTCGTTTTGTTCAATTTTAAAATCTTGAATCGTTACAGATTTTATCTTGTTTAGCAGGCATGGCATGGGTGATGTATCTAATACATACATTAATACATGATTAATCTAATTAAAGCATGCATCACATTGTATCCTACACATACAATCATACATCAATATGTAAAGTGCAATATGTAAACGTGCTTGGTTATGGCCTTTATCCTATATGATCCTTTCAAGCTAATGAAAGGATCAAGGTCAATCTATGGTGGAAATACATAAATACAATTACATGTCTTCATTCTCCTTGTTCCCTTGAATGCACCTCCTCTTGGATCGTCCTTCAATCTTCAAGTACATTACATTGAACAATTGAATCGAACCTATACTAATGTACTTACATAATAAAACTCGATTTACATTCATGGTTAAACAATTACAAGAATGAAGAAAACGACATGCAAGTCGTATTTATAAAACCAAAACCATAAACCATTAAACAACGGGTCTTAAGGCCATAACCAGCACCATGCTCAAGTAACAATTAAATAACATGTCATATTATCTAATCATGTTATACCATATCATATTTCAGATGATCCAATCAAAGAAATCATATACCGCAAAAATCAGAAAATCAGAATCAAATTCTGAAAACAATAAATCGCCTTTTTCATGCACTGAACGGTGTCAAACGCCTTACAGATGAGTCGATGATAGCTATGCTATCAGTTTTGTTCAGACGCTCGTTTGCAGTCGGAAAACACATATCGTTTGCGTAAATCAGACACTTGATACAGATTTCAGCAAATCTGCGACAACTGTTTCAGAATTCGTATCGAATACGATTCTTGTAATAAAAACAAAACATGTATCATATACATACAACAATATATACAATCATCTCATGATTATACAATCCATATGAATATCATATATTCATCATGATCAAATCATAGAACATATAACGCATAATCAAAATACAAATTTAAATCAGAAACACTTGACTCGCTGTTTTGGGGCCTGTAACGACATCAAATGGCTTACAGACGAGAACCTGACTTTGTCAGTCTTTCTCAGTGGCCCGATTCCAGTCAGAAAACATATATCGTTTGCTCAATTCGGATAATGGACACAGATTTCACCAAACCTGTTCAGATCGTTCAGAAATCGCATCGTATACAATCTCCATAACAAGAACAATATATATCATATATACATAAGCAATATATCCAATCATCACATGATTATTCAATCCATATGAATATCAAATATTCAGAAACATATATACACATATATACATGGATTGTATAGCAACGAAAACATGGCAAATCATATACAAACATGTATATATCAAAAACTTTTAAAACACATAACGAATTAAAACTTTTCGCAAGTAGCTCTGATGCCATTGTTGGGTTTCGAGGCACAAACGCAGCGAAAAAAAATAACTTTAAAACCAAAATAAAATCGAAACCCAAACCAGGATCCATGCGAAAAAGAGATATTTTAATTCGGGATAGTGTTTTACCTTAAAGAAGCTTTTCGATTAGCCATTAATGGAGGTTCAAGCTTGAATCACAGCGATACCTTCTCGATATACGCCTCTACGGTATCCACACAAACACCTTCAAGAATCGTCAAACGATCTCGCCAAGGACGGAGGTACTAGCCACCAAAACCGAGATATGCTTCTTCTTCTTGCCTCACTCTTTTGCCTCTATGATTAGGGTTCTTATCAAAAACGTTTTTAGCACTTACTTCACCCTAAAAGAGCCCATCATATTCTATTTATATGATGGGTAAGAGAAGGCCCATTATGAATTAAACCTAGCCCATGTAGGTTTCATAAAACCTAGACCATATAGGTTTTTTTAATCCATTATTTAAATAACTAATTAAGTCAAACTTAATTAATTTAGAAAAGCATATCTTTAAAATTCAAATCTTATATCATTCAATTAATTAAGTCCAACTTAATTAATATATAATAATATTTGAATTATAATTAATTAATTTAAATTCGTAATTTATATTAATTCTTCCTTTAGGCGTTCTTTGTGTGTGACCCTATAGGTTATTATTTAATTGGCAATAATTTTATTCTTCAATAAAATTATAAACAATGAGCGGCATCTAGTAATACATCATTGCTACCCAATTAAATAATAATTAAATCAGTGATTCAATTAAACCTTTCATGATAAATGTTTCCGTGTAATATAATCCCTTTAACCATATATTATAGATTAAACTCGAGGCATGTTCATTGTCATCCTCTTCATAATTTAATCCGGGTTTCCTTGATCAATGAGTAGACTATTAAAAACAAATCAATATTTGAGCATGGCCATGCATTTCATAGTCTCACTCAATCAAGAGGCCAATAATATCTCTCCTAATTATAGGAGGGTTAAATCCTTTATCTATCATTCATATTTCTCATACGACTCATAATATACCCGATGTACACTTTTATCATTACCCGGTCAAAGGTAACTTTTAATGTAGTCAGAGTACATTAATCATCGTATAGAAATATAATGATCTCAAGTCAAAGGATCATTACACCACTATCACTGTGAGTCTTTCTTATGACTTTATAAAACATGAAGAATCTCACTGTGGGTCTATCCAGTGCCATGTAGAATATTACATGCACCTATGTTCTTGACTTTAGTATCACTATACCAATGACCAATGAGATGTGGTCATCTGTCAACAAACATACTAATCTTTATGCATTATAGTTGTCCCAAACTTACAATGCTCGATTAGGGATATTTAGGAATATAAACACTATTCTTATAATCTCATTTCTAAGTCACATACTTAAAGATATAGAATACGTGTTGTATGTTCCAAGGACATTTATTATACTAATATTTATATCGCAGTAAATAAAGACATAATAAATTAATGTAGAATAATCGATAGAACATAATCATTAATTAACAAAAGTATTTCCTAGAAGCACAATCACATTGTCTCTAGGGCACTAACACTAACAGAAACCACCATTTATTAATCAACAACAAACAACTTTGCGCAACGAATAAACCTGAATATCAGGTCATAACTCACAAGTACAAAACATATGGATGTAACTCATCTTAGAAATAAAAATTGATATTAGAATTGGATTTTTCACATTTATCAAATCAAAAGTTGTGCTGTTGGCCAGCCACGCATCAACCCCGGACTTGCTTATAGCAAAGTCCTCTAATGGATCCTTGGCCAATCTGGGCCATAAGTTATTCCGACCATAAATATGGTCCGACCATTACTGGTCCATTTAAAAATGTTCCAATCCTATATTATATACGTCAGGTGTCAGAACAATTGACAACCTTACTTCGACAATCAGGTGTCGGAAGAATCGACAACCTTAATACAACAAACGCTGGAAAACTCACGTTCCAGGAAACAATTCAACTATGAAGAATCCATCAAGGAATAACAATATATTCTAGTATCGACGAGATCGACACAATATCGGGAGGTGCACATGAAAAGTGACAATATAATAAACATCGACGAGATCGATGTAACAACTGGGATATAATGAAGAATAAACAATGAATTGCTCAACAAGATTAAGTCTGATATGAAACATGCATTATGATATCAACAGAATTTGCAACAACTCAATATAGAATAGGGTTCAAAGAACAGGCTCTAGATGGCCTCAATAGTTCAAATTATCACATCATGGAAGAATTAGTTAAGATTTACTAATCTGGTAAGTGACAAGAAAGCCAAGTTCAAGTTTAAGAAAAAATCAAGGTGAAGTTTATAAATGAAGAAAACAAGGGTTTACTGGCTTCTGACAGAAATAGTTCAAGTCCTTCGAACATATACTTATAATAGATAAGCCTTGTATTTGAAGGAAGTAAACTAAATCATGCACATCATATATGAATTCGACTCAAGGAATGGATCAGATGATCGCATTAACGAGAAATGATAATAATACTTGCATAGGTGCAAGATGGAAAATAGAATACTTGTAGAACAATACTCGTAGGGTTCACAAGTTCCCGCTCATCTAGGGTTGGTAATATTCTAACTTAGTATTTTTAAATCAAGTCTTTTTGAAAGAAAGCCTTAGTATACGACCCATAACTATCTTTTAAATCGTTTTAACACAATATTTATATTTTTTTTCCAATCAACCTGGAAATATGAATCTAAACTCAAAAGGTATAAAATAATACTCATCAACTTACGAGATTTAAATAACATACTTGCAATTTAATGCAAAGAAATCAACATTTGAAAATTCAGAAAAAAACATTCAACATGAATACTAATAATTCAAGATAATATCTCTTAATTAATAAGCAAGGGTATAAACACTTGCCTCTGGTCCTTAGCTACTTCGTAACGCTGAGACAATACGATTCCCTCCTTATTCTGTCTTATCGCACGATTCTCTACTTCTGTCCTTCTTTGCTCTAATGCTCTTGCGAACACCACTAGTCTGCTTTTACCATTTCGAATCCACGTGCCAGCCTCGATAGTCAAACCTGAGACGGTACTTAGTATTCAACGTATGATTTCACATTCCATAAACGATTGTAACTTAACTTCGATAATCTGACTCGTCTCGTCCAATAGCCTCTGTTGCATAGACAACCACATCTCAATTGATAGAATGATCACAGTAATCCTCGTAACTCGTTTGACGAAACTCCCCATACTATAAAAAGTCAACATCTAAGTCAACGGCCTCGTAAATCTCATTTTCTAACATTACCGACAAATTTCTATTCCAACTACCCCTCGTGATGATATTAGACACGACCAAAGCATTTAAACAAGTCTCAAAACAATTATTCGCATTTACGACTCAACAACCAGATAATTCAAACATCATACAAACCATATAGCACTTATAACTATTTTTAAAACATCATACGAAGCTTATTTGAATTTAAATAAGCCACAAACAAATTTTTAAATCAAAAATTGGATTTTTAAACCCCATATAAGTATTTTAAATGCAACTAAATCAATTAATAAAATTAATTGACACTCTGCTCAAACTATTTTTAAATAATAAATCAGGTTTGAAAATAATTAAACTAAATTTTAAATTAATTAAATCTAATTAATAATCAATTTTTAAGAATTAACTGATTAAAAGAATTAATTAAATTAATTAATTATTAATTAAAAATAATTAAAATAATTAAGTTTAATAAATTTTCGGATTTAAATAAATATTTAGGAATTTATAAAATTTTCTGAATAATAAAATGTATTTTTAAATCAAAGATATGATTTTTAGAATTTTTAAAACAATTTTTGAATTATTTTAAAAATTAAAATCCCAGAAACACTTTTCTGGAAATGGATTAGGGTTTTTAGGATCAAACCGGGTCGGGTTAGGGTTTTGAAAACGGGTCACCAAGAACTTTTCCGGGTCGCCAAGAACACCCCACCGGAAACTGGGTTTTCCAGTTTCCGGCCGGCGTCTGGCCACCGGAATTCTTCTGGTGCCCAAAACCAACTGCAAACTCGCGTTTCTTTGAGGGTGTTGTGGAACGAAAAGTAGGTTTAGATATTGACGGCGGTATTTAATGTAAGGTAGTGGACAAACGTGTCTTAATGGCTACTCTCGTGGTTCGTGACTGCACAGGTCCTCACAAGATGCCTACGTATCTCAATTACAACTGAGAATCAAGCCAAGAAAACGTAGTTCTAATGTTGAGGGGTTAGGCCCTTTATATAGGCGTCTGGAGCCCTAAAATCGTGGTAGAATTAGGTTACTTGGTGGCCAAGTAACCGCCTTTGAATAGTGGATAACTCTTATCAGAATTAGTTTCCATGTTGGAGTTGGTTTCCATGTTGGACGTTTTATTGGAAGCTTCCTAGTGGTTTCCAACCACTGGACTGCATATGAACCAAGCCCATGCCTTAGTGGTTTAAAACAAGAGTTGGACCTTGGCCCAATTGTTGACTACGAATTTATCATTATAGTCATGGTTCCAGGCCTCATTAATGGGCCTCGTATTTGGACCATTCCAAGTACCTTTAATGCATCATTAAATATGTCCTAAGGGCTTTATTTTAACCCATATCATTTGCCCCCCTAACTTCGAGAAAACTGATCAGGTTTTCTTGAAGTTAAGTTGACCGGGCGCTGGCTGGCCGTGGCTCGGGCGCTGGGCCGGCCGTGGCTCGGGCGCGCTCGGGCGCTGGCTCGCCGTGGCTCGGGTGCTAGGCTGGCCGTGGCTCGGGCGCGCTCGGGCGCTGGCTCGCTGTGGCCCGGGCGCTAGGCTGGCCGTGGCTCAGGCGTGCTCGGGCGCTGGCTCGTCGTGGCTCGGGCGTTGGGCTGGCCGTGGCTCGGGCGCGCTCGGGCGCTGGCTCGCCGTGGCTCGGGCGCTCGGGCGCTGGGCTAGTCGTGGATCAGGCGCGCTCGGGCGCTGGCTCTTGTCGGCCGGGGCGCTGTTCGGCCGTTCCTGGTCGGCCGTGTCTCGGGTGGCTCGGTCGCTGGCTCACCGTGGCTCGGGCGCCGGGCTGGCCGTGGCTCGGGCGCGCTCGGGCGCTGGCTCGCCGTGGCTCGGGCGGTGGGCTGGCCGTGGCTCAGGCGCGCTCGGGCGCTGGCTCGCCGTGGCTCGCGCTCTAGGCTGGTCGTGGCTCGGGCGCTAGAGCGCTAGGTTGGCCGTGGCTCGGGCGCTGGCTCGCCGGGGCTCGGGCGCGCTCAGGCGCTGGCTCGTCAAGGCTCAGGCGCGCTCAGGCGGTTTTTTTTTTTTTTTTTTTTTTGGTTGGTTGGTCCAGGTCTTGGTCGGCCGTGGCCTGGTCGGCCGTGGTCCTGGTCGGCCGTGGCCTGGTCGGCCGTGGTCCTGGTCGGCCGTGGTCCTGGTCGGCCGGGATTTTATTATTATTATTTTTATTTTATTTTATTTTTTTTTTTTTGATGGTCCAGGTTCTATTCGGCCGTGGTCCTGGTCGGCCGTGGTCCTGGTCGGCCGTGGTCCTGGTCGGCCGTGGTCCCATAATGTTTTGAAAAAAATTCAGCTTGGTGAAAGCCTTGGTTTTCTTGACCTCTTGGTTGTAAACAAGGCACTTGTTTGTATCCAAGGGTGTGTTTCCCATCAAGGTCATCACATTAATTTCCTTATTCTTGGATTCTTAATCATGAATTTAAATTTGATTCTCAATTTCTTGATCCATACTTTTGAATTCAAAATTGACACTTGGTTCCAGTTCCAGGTTGTTGAAGACCTAGAATGTAATTTAGACAGCCTCCTTGGCTTATTTGTTCCCCCGAGACTCAACCTTGCATATTGATCCCTTAGTATAGGATTCAAGATCCAAACCAGGTTTTTCATTCTTGATTCTTGGTTTAAAATTCAAGATGTTCATTTAGTTGGCCTTCTTGGCTATGCTTGGCCTTCCTAACTTGTCTTTTATTCGACCATTTGTAAACTTAACTCGAGGATCCTTTGGGTCCTTCATTATCTCAATCCTTTGTCATGTGTTCATGGTTTATTTCTTATCTCGTTTACTTGTTTTCGGTACTTATGATTGCACATATCGAGTGTTGGTACATAAAACAAGATATAAGAAAATAAACATTCATTGAAAATGAAACAAGGATGGGTTCAACCCTTTTATAGATAATGAACTGTAAATATGAGCTACATGCCCTGAAATGGTTTCAAATGAACCTTAGGTCTATTCTTCCTACTAAGTATCAGATGGTATCCTGAAAGGATAGTTACACATAATAGATCTTGAGATTCGAGGCGTGCCAAGTGCGAGGTACCTCTGTCTCATTCAAAGTTTCGAGCTTGTAAGCTCCTCGCCCGAGGGTCTTTTTAACTCGATACGGCCCTTCCCAGTTGGGTGTCAGCTTTCCTTTCTCTCCTACACCTGATGCTTCTATTTTTCTGAGAACCAAGTCTCCTTGTCGAAAGAACCTCTCCTTAACCCTTCGGTTGTAATGGAAAGAAGTTCGTTTCTGATATTCTACATTTCGAGCGTGTGCTTCATCCCTGACTTCATCAATTAAGTCGAGTGCCAACCTCATTCCTTCTTCATTAGTCTCTTGTTCAAAAGCTTCAATCCTTGGAGATACATGTGAGATCTCTAAAGGTACAACAGCTTCTGCTCCATATGCAAGCATGAACGGGGTTGTTCCAGTGGTGACTTTGCAAGTGGTACGATAAGCCCAAAGTATAGGCAGTATCTCGTCCACCTAAGTGTTCCTGGAACGTTCGACCCTTTTCTTTAATCCATCCAGTATGATTCGATTCGCGACCTCTGCTTGCCCATTTGCTTGAGGGTGGGCAACCGAGGTGAATCTGAGCTCAATTGCGTTCTCTTCACAATACTTCCTGAATTCTTCATTATTAAACTGTGTTCCATTATCCGTAACAAGGATGCGAGGTATCCCGTACCTACACATAATGCTTTCCCACAGGAACTGAGCATCTTGCTTGGTGGTTATCTTGGCCAAGGGTTTGGCCTCAATCCACTTAGTGAAGTAATCAATTGCCACTTTCAGAAACTTCCTTTGAGCCGTAGCCATTGGAAAGGGACCAAGTATGTCCATTCCCCACATAGCAAACGGTATTGGAGAATTGATTGAAGTCAGCATCTCAGGTGGTTGCCTAACCACTGGTGCATGTTTCTGACAACGATCACACTTCTTAACAAAATCCTTGGCGTCGTTCAGCATTTCGGGCCAATAAAAGCCTAGCCTGGTTATCTTATGAGCAAGGGCTCTGCCCCCCAAGTGTTGTCCACAAATCCCTCCATGGACTTCTTCAAGTGCTTCTCGTGCCTCTTGGGGCCTTAGACATTTTAGGTAGGGGATCACAAAAGACCTCTTATAAAGTATCCCTTCAATCAAAGTATACCTCAATGCTCTCACAGACAACTTGCGTGCCTCTTGGGTGTTATCAGGGAGCCATCTAGTTTCAAGGTGAGCCTTGATTGGATCCATCCAACAGCCTCCTATATCAATGGGAGCCATAAGTTTCGAATCAATAGTAGGGGCCTTCAAGACCTGAAAGTAAACACTTCCCAAGTAATTCTCAATTTCAGAAGAAGCAAATTTAGACAAGGCATCAGCCTTCATATTCTCCTCTCTGGGGATGTGTTCCACATAGCACTCATCAAACTGAGTCATAACAGCTTTCACAACTCTTCGATACTTAGCCATAGTTTCATCCCTGGTTTCAAACTCGCCATTAACTTACGAGATAACCAACCTTGAATCTCCACATACCTTCAGGTTCTTGACCCTCAGAATTCTAGCCAAGCCTAAACCAGCTATCAAGGCCTCATACTCAGCTTCTTTGTTGGTTGTAGGGAAGTCCAATTTCAAAGCGTACTCGATTGTAAACCCATCGGGGCTTTGCAAAACTAAGCCTGCACCACTTGACTTTGTTTTTTATGCTCCATAAAAATAGAGTATCCATCGATCTTTTAGATCAAGCTCATCATACTTATTTTCAACTTCAAGTGCCTCATCTTGTCCCCCGACTTCTTGGTTGTCAATGGTACATTCAACCACGAAGTCAGCCAATGCCTGAGCCTTAATGGTTGTTCGAGGCTTATATTTGATGTCGAACTCTCCTAGCTCAACTGCCCATTTAATCAGCCTTCCACTGGCCTTTGGACTATGTAGAATGCTTCTCAAGGGTTGGTCCGTTGGGATTTCAATTTTGTGCGCCTGAAAGTAAGGGCGTAGCTTTCTTGAGGCCGTGATTAGTGCCAAAGCGAACTTCTCAATAACAGAATAATTCAATTCTGCCCCATGCAAAATTTTGCTTGCATAGTAGACTGGTTTCTGAACCTTTCGTTCCTCCCTTACAAGGACATCACCGAGAGCTTGATCGGAGGCTGCCAAGTTGAGAGAAAGAGTATCTTCCGGGCTTGGTTTGGCCAGCAATGGGGCCTCAGCCATGTACTTCTTAAGCTTTTCAAAGGCCTCTTGACTCTCTAATGTCCATTCAAAATCCTTGACCTTCTTCAGGGCTTTAAAAAATGACAAACATTTGTCTCCAGACTTTGAGATAAATCTCCCTAAGGCTGCAACTCTTCCAGTTAACCTTTGGACATCCTTAATAGAACGGGGTGGTTCCATGTCGATGATGGCTTTGATCTTGTCAGGGTTAGCTTCAATGCCTCTTTTGGAGACCATCAGACCCAAGAACTTTGCTGACCCTACTCCAAAAGCACATTAGGCAGGATTTAGCATCATCTTATGGTGCCTCAGCACTTCAAATGCCTCCTTAAGATGCTAGATGTGGTCATCTTTAAACAAACTCTTAACGAGCATGTCATCAACGTAGACCTCCATGGTTTTTCCAATCAAGTGCGCAAAAATCTTGTTAACTAGGCGTTGATAAGTCGCCCCTGCGTTCTTTAGTCCAAAAGCCATGACAAGGTAGCAAAAAACCCCGAAATCAGTAATGAATGATACCTTGGCTGTGTCATCCTTGTGCATATTGATTTGGTTATAACCACTGAAACCGTTCATGAAACTCAGCATTTCATGCCCTGCAGTAGCATCTATCAAGGTGTCAATCCTTGGTAGTGGGAAGCAATCCTTGGGACAAGCATCATTCAAATTAGTGAAGTCTATGCACATCCTCCACTTCCCATTGGCTTTCTTAACCATAATCGGGTTTGCCAACCATTCTGGAAATTGGATTTCTTCAATGAATCCTGCTTCTAGGAGCTTTTCAACTTCTTGTTTTATGGCCTCCTGCCTCTCTGGTGCAAAGTTCCTCTTCTTTTGTTGTATCGCCCTTCTTTTTGGATCGACATTGAGCTTCTGAGTTATCAGTTGGGGATCAATCCCCGGCATGTCAGCAGCCGTCCACGCAAATACATCACTGTTCTCTTGTAGGAATGTGATCAACTCGCCCTTCAAAGGTTCTTTTAGTAGTGCTCCAATGTAAGTCACTTTTTCAGGTTCGAGAGGATCCAATGGAATAAAAACCAAATCCTCAGCTGGCTTCCCTCTATGGTCCTCATCCTCTCTAACATCCATGTCTTCGATAGGGAGAACCTGCCCCCCGACTCCGTCTGGCCTTAACGCGGCTACATAACAACTCCTAGCCGTCTTTTGATCGCCCCTTTCCTCTCCAACACCACTCCTGGTTGGGAACTTGACTTTTAGATGGTAGGTTGAGGCCACAGCCTTAAAAGCATGTAGTCCAGTTCTTCCAAGGATGGCGTTGTAGGTCGAGGATGCTTTGATTACCACGAAATTCAACATTTGAGTTACTTCCTTTGGTTCCTTACCAATAGTCATTGGCAACTGAATTGTGCCTTCAACTTTAGATTCCACCCCGTTAAACCCGTATATGGGCATGTTCGAGGGGATCAACTGGGAGTCATTATACCCCATCTTCAAAAACGTGTCATGAAAAAGGACATCAATAGAGGCTCCATTGTCCACCAGGACTCGTTTTACCTCATTGTTTCCAATCACGGGGTCTATCACTAAAGGGTCATCATGGGGAAACTTTACCCCTTCAAGGTCTGAGTCATCGAATCCAATCGACATCTCAGTTTTTGCACTCTTGGGTGCCTCTCCAACAATATGCATTACTTCCCGAGCATAAGCCTTTCGAGAATTCCTAGTGGTTCCGACCGCGGTTGGCCCTCCTGAAATCATGTTGATCACTGGCCCTCGGGGTTGTGGGTTAAGACCTTGATCTCGGTCCCCATCCCTTCTATCATAGTTTCTCATAGGGGGGTTCCTGTCCCCATCCTTGGTGAATTTGCTCAACTTCCCTTTTCGGATCAGAAACTCAATTTCGTCCTTGAGTTGTTTACAATCATCAGTATCATGGCCCGAATCTTTATGGTACCTACAATACTTGTTCTTGTCTCTCTTCTCAGGATCTCCCCTTAGTGGCTTCGGCCATCGGAAGTCTCTATCTTTCTCAATGTCATAAAGGATTTGACTCCTTGGAGCATTCAACCTTGCATATTCAGTAAATTTCGTGCCTGGATTGTTTTTCATTGATACATGAGCGGCCATTAACTCTTTAGTGAAAGGTGGAATAGGATCGTCTTGGTCACCCAGTTGCGTTAAAACACGGGGATCTGACCTGGGAATCTTTGTTCTTAGAGTCCTAGCCCTTCCTTGACTCCTTGAAGGTCTTTCCAAATCAATTATAGGAACATCTCTTGCCCCTTGGTTCAAAGGCTGAGTTTGCCTTCTTTGCTGCTCTATCTCCATGTCTTTCTTTAGTTTCTGGATCTCGACCTCATGAGCCCTTATCCTCTCCATGGCAGTCATAGGTGCCCTTGTAGTTGCCCCCCGATTCCTTCTTCCGAGGGGCTCTTTGCTGGCTCTTCTTCTCCTGGGTGCTTGATCTCGACCTTCATCAGACGAGTAGTCGTCAGAGTAGGGCCCGGAATAATCCAAGTACCTTTGTTCAAAGACAGGTCCCAATCCTCGAATGTAGGGTGGTTCGTATGGTTCATGGATTATTGGGGCGTGGCCACTCCCTCCGGTCTCAGGGGGATAGTTAGGCAGTCCATAAGCTGGATTGGTGCTTATAGGAAGAACGGTTGTGGAGATCAGTGCTCCTCGGGGAAGGTTGCGATCTAGTGGCGAGACAACCATCTGAAGAGGGTTAGTCTCGTTCTGAGGTATGGAAGCTTGGGGATTCGTCCCTTGTGGTTGAGAAACTACCTCCGTGGTGATGGGCAACGTCCCTAGTGGTTGAGAAACCATCTCTGTGGTGAGGGGTAACGACCCTAGTTCCGTGGTGATCGGAACAGTGGTGGTGATAGTTGATCCAGTAGCGGTTGCTGTTCTTCGTGTTATAGCCATGGTTGTTGTAAGCTTCCCACAGACGGCGCCAAATGTTGTGGAACGAAAAGTAGGTTTAGATATTGACGGCGGTATTTAATGTAAGGTAGTGGACAAGCGTGTCTTAATGGCTGCTCTCGTGGTTCGTGACTGCACAGGTCCTCACAAGATGCCTACGTATCTCAATTACAACTGAGAATCAAGCCAAGAAAACGTAGTTCTAATGTGGAGGGGTTAGGCCCTTTATATAGGCGTCTGGAGCCCTAAAATCGTGGTAGAATTAGGTTACTTGGTGGCCAAGTAACCGCCTTTGAATAGTGGATAACTCTTATCAGAATTAGTTTCCATGTTGGAGTTGGTTTCCATGTTGGATGTTTTATTGGAAGCTTCCTAGTGGGTTCCAACCACTGGACTGCATATGAACCAAGCTCATGCCTTAGTGGTTTAAAACAAGAGTTGGACATTGGCCCAATTGTTGACTACGAATTTATCATTATAGTCATGGTTCCAGGCCTCATTAATGGGCCTCGTATTTGGACCATTCCAAGTACCTTTAATGCATCATTAAATATATCCTTCGGGCTTTATTTTAACCCATATCAGAGGGGAAATCACCTACACAGCACACTCACTCCAAATATGGTCACAAACAAACCAAAACATCACTGGTTTGCTAGAAAAATCCGATCAAAAGCCGGCGGCTCGATTTTCCGGCAAGCCAGAGTCGAACATCAAATTGAAAACTGAATACATGAATCGATTCTAATTAAAACGATCTATACATCTGCAATCCTAAAAACATTGTCAGTAATCGGGAATCCATTCTCCGGGCAAAACCCAAGAACTCCGACGAACTCTATTTTTTTCCGATTAGCTCGAAAACGAACTCCAAATTCAAATTAAAAATCACATACATACTCTACATCACATAACGAACACACCCATACCATCAATTAGCAAGAACAACCAATAATACGATTCCCCCCAAATTAAACCTAAAAATTCGAAATAAATAAATTAATTAAAAATAAGAAAAACTCAGAAATCATACCCACATAGATTTTGATGATGGATTTGGATAGGGGATGATGAGAGATTCGATTTGGTTACAAGAACATCGAAATCAGATTCCGATAACGCCTTCAAAATTGAATTTGATTCTCAAGAACACGAAGAACACGTTCTAGGGTTTTTCGGATTTTTAAATGTAATTAAGCTTGATTATACGAAAAACAAAGTACGATTTGCCTTTTTATAATAAACGGAAAATAATATCCCAAATGACATTTTTGGATCGATATTGATCCGATGGATCGTTTTAAATACAATATAACAGAATATATGCTTTAAACCTTTAATAAAGCAGAATACACGTTTTTCGAGACGATAATCATCCATAAAGTACGGATAACTACAAGTATCGTTTAATAATAGATATACGAACCAAAATACTTCTATTACGAATATTTTCGAATACTTTCCACTTTAACGAATGAAATATTGGTACGAACGATATACCAATTTCCCGAATAATTTGGGAACGATCCAAATTTTCTTTTCGATAATTAAAATAAAATAAAATAGTATGACATCCTTTTCAAAATAGTTTCTAATTCCCCACACATTTCACATAGCACCACAATATCACATATTCAATCATTTAACGAATAACTTAGCACGTTTAAACAGATAAATCATTTAATAACTCTTAATATGAAATTAAAATTTCATTTCACATCACATAATAACACGTAATTTTCCCGGATCTTACATCCTTCCCCCCCTTAACAGGATTCTGTCCTCAGAATCAACTTGCGCAAACATAGGTGGATATTTTTCCAACATCTCATTCTCAAATTCCTAGGTTGACTCTTCAACCTTAGGATTTCTCCTCATACTCATACTAATTTGACTCCTCTATTACTTATCACTCTCTCATACTGACTCAATATCTCAGTCGGTTACTCAACATAGAACAATTTAACTAGATCTCTATAGGTTCATATTTTTATGAAATATACTATGAATACACCACTCACGGGGTGGTAAGCAAACTTATACGCAACTTTCCCAACACACAGTAGATCGACGTAAGGTAGCATTTCAAAATCGTCATAGTAACTGTTGTCGTAAGGGAATCTAATCAACGGTAAATGATTCTTCCAATTTCCTTCAAAATTTAGTACACAATCCTAGTCTGTCTTAATCCTTTAATTAAGTCGCGGATCTCTGTCAAATACAATTGAACCTGTCATTCCATGTCGTACTCTTATCTCATTCAAATAGAGACGAACCAACTCACCCAATGAATACCTCTCGTTAATCGGTCAATAATAACTCAAATAATATCATGATTAGCTCTAGGCCTTAACAACTCTACTACACAGTTTATCTTAACGTGTTTCCATCTCCCTTCAGGAATCTCTTTAGTTGTAACTGTCTACTATACCTCTGTTATTCTGTCTTCATTTTCCAACACCTCAAGTACTTAGACACTCACTAACATCAATATTCTTTTAAATCTCTTATATATCCTTACATTTCTTTCTTATCCCTTATTCTTTCTTGTTCCCTCCTGTAATTGAATTCCATTTCCTTCTCCATAACTCTTTCCTTTATGTAGCCCTTTCTCTTTAATCAATCCTGGTTGAATCCTTATTTTCCGTCATTCCTTCTAGTTAATCTCTTGTTATCATAACCTTAAAGCTCCATCCTTTCTAATCCTTGTACCGAAGATATTTACATCCCAATTCTATCTTTTACTACTCATACTATCAGCCATCCATATTCTTGGGTCAACTCTACCTATTTCCAATATATCTAACAACTGCTTTCAACAATCACATACCTTTCATGCCAATTAACTCTTTAGCTGAAGACAACCCTTCATTACCTTATCCATTGTCTTTAAATCCTTATTAACACCTCTTCATCTTCTTTCCCTATCTACAATTGTGAGAATATTCCTTATCAGCTTGGTGACTTAATCCCATATCTTTAAAATTGTTCTACCTAGTTCCAATAACTTAATTGTTCTCCATCTGATTCCTAAATAATTCAGAAGATACATTCATAGTAACACTCAGGACACCTTTTCCATGGTTCCATCTCAATTCCCAAACAGCTTGATCAACTCAACGTCATTTTGATTCTCATCCTATACATCCACATTGACTGGTAAGATCTACCTTAACTATCGTGAGCAAAAGACTTGCAACCATATCATACAATCCTGAAATACTCAAAGATTAACTCATTCTCCATTATTAGCCTATCATCAAATTTTAAAAGTTCTTCTCATTGAGACAAAAATATATTATGTTCATCTTCCACAACATGGGATATCATCAGCACAATTACACATTTTCCCCCAATTTCCAATCAACTTTTGAATTATCTAACTTCACCTCTTCCACATCGTAACGTTAATCGATAGAGAGAGAACAACTGGCTCCGTTATATGTTACTAGTATTCTAATCGCATCGTAATCCGCTTTCGCTCGTGGTATTTCAATCGCAAATTCTTTGTTCATTATGGTAAGGTAAATTTCCTTCCAACCTGGTGGCATACCTTCCGGATTATTTGAAATAACAAACTTCATGATATTTGAAGAGAAAAGGTTCTGTATCATAGCAAATGTTCCCCAATTGGGGTTACCAAGTCTGCATATTCCAAGGCAACATTATTGGAAATAAGAGAATCACTGAGAGATCAATTTGATCACATGAACTCAATGTTGTGTGTCTCAATTAAGACAGTACTAAAGGTAATTAGCCTTCTTGTATTTCACAACACACAAGTGACGGCATCCCATCAGACTTCTATCACATAGACAGATAGTCCTTGTGTCCCCTATAAATAGGGTTGTTTGTCTCAGTTGGAGTAGTGAAACATGAAAAAAATTTAAGGTCAAAATAACAACCAAGGCCTCTCGACAAGAAATCTCAGATACACACCTTGGATTGAAATTGAATAGATTCCAAAGGTGTTATTTCAGAAAAGAAGAACAACCAGAAAGGAAGTATCAACAAATAGTGTTACATCACAATTAGAGTTACCCACTCCGGAAGAATGAAGGAGTTGGAATTTAAATAACATAAGCCTCAAAATTTGAAATAGGCATAACAACAATCTTTGGCGCAATTTAAAACATGATTCATCAAGAGTATCAAATACAAGATCAACAGGTGGAATATATCCATCAACACAGGTTTCTTTTTAAAGGAATGCCAAATATTTCATTAGGATGGGAAGGTATTACCAAGGTCTTCACATATGCCTCCTCCGTCGACTCCTTCGATAGCTCGTTATTCGATTTCAGCCCTTCTTCTCCACGTTATTTGATTTCAGCCCTTCTTTTCCACGTCGCAAGGTTATCAATATCATACATCGTCGTCGACTCGTAATAGTCCTTGAAGATTCCGCCATAGACGTCTACAAACGCAAGAAGTTCTATCCATTTCAGCACAACTATCTCAATCAAATACCTCTATCTTAACTCACGCAGCGGTACTATATCCAATAGTCCAATATGAACTCTAAATGAGCTATGAAGTTCCTTATATAACTATATACACTCCCACACACTCTCGTTTCTAGTTTTACTATAACCCTTGCTCTGATACCAACTGTGACGCCCCAAATCCGGGGTCAAAGGATTTGGTCGTCACACTGCACCCTTAATCCAAACAACATGTTCAATATAAAATCAAAACAATTATGATAATATCTGTGACCCCAACTCTACCAAGAATCTTTAAAGGTTATAGTGCTAGAAACAAGAATCCAAAATTTCATTACAACAATCTTTCTTCTTTACAACCATTCTCTTTACAAAAATTCTAATACACTAGTATAACTTTGATAAGAAGTATACCAGGCAACTAATCTTATACAATATATTATTCAATAGAAAACATCTATATACAAAACCTCTCACTAGCTCCAAATGCTCTGGATCAGAACGTCTTTACGCTAATATCCTTCCCCATCTCTGATCAGCTACGCGGACAACTCTCGCCAATATACCTTCTTACTGGCAGGCTAAAATATATATAAAGAAAACAAGTATGAGCGAATGAATTGCTCAGCAAGTGCATTATCAAATATAATACGAAAGGTTCCCAAAATAAACTGTTGCCCAGTAATAATCTATTGTAGAAGGGGGGTTGAATACAATAGTATAAGATAATCGACTTCTTAATGTATATATCACAAATATGAAAGAAAGATAACAGCTTTATTAAATCTGATATAAAACTGTTACAAACTCTCTCAAGAAATTCTGATGTTCTTGAGAGCTGCTAGCTTACAAAAACTCTCTCAAGAAATTCTATGTTCTTGAGAGCTTCTAGCTTGATTCACAAATACTCGATTATGTTCACGTACATAAATCGAAACCAAAACTGTGTTTATATACTACATAGCTTCTCTATCAATGATAAGTCCTAATCAATTACAAAGATTGAAACCTATCCATTATTGATAGCTACATTCTACAAACCAGGGACCGACAGAATAAACTTCCATGTTTAACTAGACTCCAAATATAACTCGAAGTAGGAATCCTGATCAGCTTCCAGTCCTGATGATCAATCCTGATCCCAGTCCTGATATGTATCTTGATCCTGACGACCATGCAATCCCGATGATGTCAGCAATCCTGATCAGTTGAGTCTAGCTCCTGACGATCATTGAATTCTGATCTAACAATCTCCCCCAATCTCATACTTTGTGAAATAAAGTATAGATTCCTAAGTTTCAATGATGTCAAAAACATATATACAAAATGTACAGTATCTGCAGCAATAACTTATCTGTAGAACAGATTCATCTTCAAGAAGTTGGATAACAAATTTTCTTCTTTTTCTTCAAGAATTTGAATCAGTCTTTCCTTAAGATTTCTGAATTCTTCATCTTCCTCATTAATCTGGTAGATAGCTGCTCTGAGATTCAATATGGAGCTTTTCTGAAGACTATGCTCTTCAAGCAAAAGATAAGCAATTTCCTTCCCATCAGGATTGAGAGTAAGTTGAGTCATGCCAAAAGTTACTTCTTTAACAGCAGTACACCTTTGAATTTCCACATCCTGACCTCTTTGATTTAAGTACATGGGAGTATAATTACCATTGAAATTACTGTTTCCATCCAGTCTTCTTCTTATTGTTGACAAAATCATGTCACTCCATTCCTTGCACATTTGATTCTTCGATCTCAAAAGATAATGAACATATTTCAGTTCCTGTGTAGTTTTCATCAGTAGATCTTGAATAGATAGAATCTTCACACTACCATCTTTCATGAAGTACAGAAGCTTTTCTTTCTTGTCAAAACCATCATGACAATATATAACTATATCAGCAGCTAGTAAATTGTTCAGGTTTTCAAAAGTTAAAGTACCTACAATTTCAGTTAAGGAGTAAGGATCAACATATGACGTATTTAGATATTCAGCATCCCTGTGTCCAATACCTCCTCTTGAATTACTTGTCAATTGCTTCAGATTTGAAAACATCTTTAACCAGAGTGCTTTTGATCTAACCATCTCAGATAAATCAACAACACTTGAAGCGCTTGTAATAATTCCTCTAGACTGAAAATTGATAAGTGTGTCACACTTTAGTGTACTAATATGTTTCCACTTCTTATCCTTTTCCTTTTCAAAGGCATAGCTTATTTCCAGTGAAGATTCTTGTCTGCTTGTGTTCCTCCACACTCTTCTGTTTGATAGTTTAAGCCTTTGTACATAGATATTGAAATCTCTATTTGTTGATCTTGTAATTTCACTTCTTTTGGCTTCTTCTTCTTCATCTACTTCCTTGTTGTGAAAATCAACCACAGTAGATAAAATTATCAGATCAATCTCTTGCATAATTTCAGAATCATCAGGATCTTGAATATTATCAGGAACAACATCAGGATTAGATTCTTCAATTTAATTTGTATTGCAGAGAGTTGATTTTCTTGATTTTCTTCTCAATTCAGGTTCTTCTTCAATATTTCCATCATTACCAAAAGTAGATCGGTCAGGAACTACTAGAGTTTGAATAGGTTCTGGAATTTCTTCAATTCTTAACCCTCTAGACCTTGTCTGTCTAGTTATTGTTTGAGTTGAAGAACCTCTTCTACTTCTTCTAGCTCCTCTCCTACCTCTGCTTCCTCTACCTCTAGCAGAAACAGGGTTATTAAAGCTTTCCATCATTTCTCTCTGTTGTCTTAAGAATTCTTCATGTGAGAGATCAAGATATTCTTCACTTGCTGTAGAGAGTGCTTTTCTTGCATATAATTGTTGAACTCTTTTATCAGTGTGATATAGAGTAACAATTCTGCCATCTTTTGTAGAAAACTTCTGGAATAAATTTGATGCATCTTCAGGATTATCAATAGAAATATCTTCATCACCTTCAAGAATTGTAGCAAGAGTATGTCCATGACCAGGTGTCAGGATCTGAGATTGCACCAACGTTCTTACTGTTTTAACTCCAGAATCAGAAACATGAGTTGACTGCGTTGTTTGACTTTGTGAAGTTTGAATTGTAGACTTCATAACAGCAGCATCAGAGGCTTCTCCTTGTATCACTTTGTCACAACCATCATCTCCAGTATCATCATCATTATTCCTTAATACTAGATCAGGTGTGCATTTTGTCTGACTAACCTTCTCCCCCTTTTTGACATCAGGATTTGACAATAAATTCAAAATTAAGGAAAGAGAGGCTTGAATGTCAGTTACCTTAGTATCCAGAGAATCAATCCTTCTGTTGATAGATGTTTGTTCAGAAATAACAGATTTCACATGGGATTCTACTACCCTTAGCTGAAAAGCAGTAGGCACCTTTGTAAAACTTTGAGAAATATCATTCCTCACCAACTCAGTTGAGTTCTTGATAGAATGAATCTCACTTTTTAGGCTTTTGGATAACAGAGTTGTAGCCTTCAGATGATTCTTCAAGTCTTGATTCTCTATAGATTTCTCTGCATCATAGGCATGTTCCAAAGCAGAAGAATAACTTACAGATTCAGCAGATCTGTGCCATGAATTGTTCCATTCATTCTGTCTAAGTGCCTCAGCAGGATTAAAGGAAGAAATAGAAAAATCTTGTCTCTGATCTTTCCCAGTGGAAGCTTTTCCAGCCATATATGGACTTGATGAACCAAAATTAGTTCCAAGACTAATTTTGAGTGTTGTAGCAAGCTGTTCCTTCTCTTTTCGATTCTCATCATCATCACTGTCAGCAGAGTCATCATCATCAGTACTATGAGTATCATCAGGATCAGGAATAGCTATACCTTTCATTTTATCCTGTGAATCTGTGATAGGATGATCCATTGGTCTTGAACGAAGTGGCTGTATCAGGATAGGTTCAACATCAGGAGCACCACTAGCGTCAGGATGAACACCGTCAGGATTTGATATGCTTGCATCAGTAGTTGCTACCAATGGTTCTTGTGAAGCTTGAGGTTCAGAAGCTGCTTCAACACTTTGAGTCAAAGGTTCTTGTGTGCTTCCCTCATTGACAGTGTCCTCGACCAATCTTTGAACTTCATCTGCACCAGTAATCCCTTGAGCATTGTCAGGAAATTTCTCAGAAACTGTAGCTTGGCCTGCATCTTCACTTTGAGAAGATGGTTCTTGTGTAGCTGGAATGTTGATGTCTGCATTCTCCCTTTGAGAAAACGGTTCTTGTGGGACCATTCCACTAGCTAAGCCTTCACTCAAACTTTGATTGAGTGGTTCTTGTGTGGCTGGATCATCAGAAAGAGCTGCTGAACTATTTTGAGGTTCAGGTTCTTGTGGGCTTGATCCTTTCAGTTTCTTCTGTCTCTAATAGACTAACCTGCCTTCCTTAGCTTTGCCATTGGATGTTTTATCCCAAGATTGGAAGTAGCAGCACCATACTTCTCCAATGAAATATCAACATGTCTTTTTGTTGGAGAGTCCTGTGCTGGAGAGTCTGAAATATTAACCACTTGACTTGGTGCAGCATCAGGAATACTAACAACAGGATTTGCTTGAGCAGTAGAAACTGATTGCTCATTCAGAATAGAAGTGTCCTGTACATCAGTATCCTGCTTCTTTTCTAAAGGAATATGATACCTGCTTTTTGATAACTTCCTTTTCTTCTGTGGTGTAGACAATGGAACCACAGCTGCAGTAGCAGTATCAGCAACTTCCTTATTCACATTCATCACAGAGGATATAGGTAAGTCATCCTCTGAATCAGTCTCATCCCTGAGCACTAACTTTCTTTTAACAGAAATAGCCTCACCTCCCTTTGCAGCTTTCTTCACCAGGACCCCTTGTACACCCCCTTGTGACTTCCTTTTAGTGAGTGGTGTAGATGAAAAATCCTTTGAACCTGATTGCCTTCCTGACACATCAGTTCTAGCTGACTTCTTTGCTTTTACAACTAAAGTCTTTTGAGAGACAATAGAGGTGGCAGTTGACTGTTTAGACTGTTTAGGATGAATGCTTGGGTTAGGAACAAGGTGTGATTGGCCTTGCCCCATAGCATTAGAAATTAAACCATAACGAGTAGGCATTTTCCTATGTAAGAAAAACCTAACCTCGTCAGGAATAAAAGCATTTCCTATGAAACCATTTGCCTTATCACTGTTGACTAAGGACTTAATATTATTCTCAGTAATTCTACAGATAGGTAGAATTACATCATTCTCAAAATCAACATTAGGACACAAGTGATTAAATATCAACCGTAAAAATCTAAGAAAAAAGACAGAACCTAACTTATCTGATTTCCTATCACTTAAAGCTTTTAAGATAAACGACCCATAATCAAACACTATAGAGTGGATAAGAGAGTACCCAATTTTAAGAGATCCTGATGGAAGAGCATCAAAATTTGATGTCTTGTTCAGGAAACAGCGGCTGATCGTATCAAAGAAGAAATTCCATTCCTTCTTAAGCTTTGTCCTAAAGAGATTGCCATATCTCTTTACTTCACCATTGTAGCCCAACTTTGTAACAAACTCAAAAAGAGTAGAGTCCGAAACATTAGCAGGAATAACATCACCAAGAACAGGTAAATGCTGGGCTTCCTCCACAATTGCAGGAGTCACATAGTGAGTAATTCCATTATGTTCAAAACTCATCAAGATGGTGTCAGAATACCCTTTGTCAAATGTAATTGAGTTCCACACCTGCATTACAGACTTAAAAGAAACACTTGCAGGTTCTGTTAAAGCAAACTTCAATGGGCTTGAAGCTAGAAAATCTTGAATTATATGAAACTCATTGGGTAAATCTTGATGATTTAGAATAGCCACAAAATTGTTAGTGGCAAAAGTAACACCACTAATCACTGTTTGTTTATTCATGAATGATGAAGACGTCATTGTAATTCTTAAAAATCTTGAGAATTGATGTGTGAATTTAGTTAGGGTTCGTAAGCACAGAGAGAGATAGAAAATAGAAAAACTGATGATGAGAGAGTAATTAATGATGTAGAATAAGTAAAAGTATTTTGTTAGAACAAAACTTTACTCTCAATAATAGGTGGCAAAATATGATTTGTGCACAAATAATTAGTGGATAGATTACGTGTGTAATTTAAATGAAACTGCACCGCTTTTTATGTGTATGTATATGTATATCTATAACAGTGCAACACACGCACGCATATAGTTGTCCTACTAAAACTCAACCGTCCATCAGCAGATACTGACGAAAAATTAGGCACAAATTAAGCAATGAAATACTGACCTGAACATCAGGATTGACCAGTTGACTTCCTGTCAGGATTGCATCCTATCAGGATTTGATCAAAGAAAACACACCTTTCTGAATAACCATCAGGATTTGACAGTTATCAGGATTTCCTCTCTGTAGCTTTCCTCAGAAATTCTCAAAGTTCATCATTCCAAGTTCATTCACCAATTTATTGAAAGTAGCTTCAGGTAGTGGCTTGGTGAATATATCAGCTAGTTGTTGATTAGTAGGAACAAAGTGAAGTTCAATTGTTCCTTCCAGAACTTGTTCTCTTATGAAGTGATATCGAATACTGATGTGTTTAGTAAGAGAATGTTGAACTGGATTTCCTGTCATTGCAATAGCACTTTGGTTATCACAATAAATAGGGATTTTTGTGTATGACATGCCATAATCTAACAACTGATTTCTCATCCACATTATCTGAGCACAACAACTTCCTGCAGCAATGTACTCAGCTTCTGCAGTTGAAGTGGAAATGGATTTTTGCTTTTTACCGAACCATGAAACTAGTCTTCCACCCAAAAACTGACAGCTTCCTGAAGTACTTTTCCTGTCTATTTTGCATCCTGCAAAATCAGCATCTGAATAACCACACAACCCAAAATCTGATTCCCTTGCATACCAAAGGCCAAGTGAAGAAGTGCCTTTGAGATATCTGAAAATTCTTTTGACTGCAATCAGATGGGGTTCTCTAGGTTTTGCTTGAAATCTTGCACACAGACAGGTTGCAAACATGATATCTGTTCGACTTGCATTGAGATATAATAAAGAGCCAATCATTCCTCTGTAGTGAGTTACATCTACCTCAGCACCTTGATCAGGATCAAGTTTGGTAGCTGTAGCTATGAGAGTTGTAGCAGGAGCACTATCTTGCATGTTAAACCTTGTCAATAAATTTCTTGTATATTTAGACTGATTGATAAAAAGCCCTTCATCAGTCTGTTTAACTTGAAGACCAAGAAAGTAACTCATTTCTCCCATCATGCTCATTTGATATCTTGACTGCATAAGCTTGGAAAACTTTTCACAAAGCTTATTGTTTGTTGACCCAAAAATGATATCATCAACATAAATCTGAACTAACAACAAGTCCTTACCATGATTCAAATAAAATAGAGTTTTATCAATAGCACCTCTTTTGAATCCACTTTCCAGTAAGAATAGAGCTAAAGTTTCATACCATGCTCTTGGAGCTTGCTTTAGTCCATAAAGTGCCTTATCCAATATGTAGACATGATCTGGATATTTAGGATCAATGAAACCAGGAGGTTGCTCAACATAGACTTCTTCCTCCAGTTCTCTATTTAAGAAAGCACTTTTAACATCCATCTGGAAAACCTTGAATTTCTTATGTGCTGCATAAGCAAGAAATATCCTGATGGCCTCTAGTCTTGCAACAGGAGCAAAAGTTTCATCATAATCAATTCCCTCTTGTTGAGAATACCCCTTTTCAACTAGTCTTGCTTTGTTTCTTATTATTACTCCATCAGAATCAGTCTCGTTCTTGAAAATCCACTTTGTACCAACAATTGATCTATTCTTTGGTCTTGGTACCAGTTTCCAGACTTCATTTCTTTCAAATTCATTCAGTTCCTCTTGCATTGCAGTAACCCAATCAACATCTCTAAGTGCATCTTCAACTTTCTTTGGCTCCTCCTTGGATAGAAAGTTATTGTATAAACATTCATTTTGAGTTGCACTTCTTGTTTGAACACCTGCATCAGGATCCCCAATGATCAAATCAGGAGTATGACTTGCAGTCCATTTCCTTTCTGGTGTTAAATTGTTTCTTGAAATAGATGCTCTCCCTGGATTGGTGTTATCTTGATTTGAAGAACTTGCTTGTCTTGAAGCTCCCCCTGAATTATTGTTATTTCCTCCTGATAAATTATCAGGATCATCACTTGAATCAGTATCTGAAGAATTTTGTCCTGATGATTGAGTTGACTCTGAACTTGTAGTAGAATGATGTTGCTCCCCCTCAACATTAGCACTACTAGAAGTATCACTATTGATTGCATCATCAGTATTTGCACCATCAGCATCTGATGTGTCATCAGGATTTGGTGACCCATCAGGATCTGATGTATTGACAGGATCTGATTCACTTTCTTCAGGTTCCTTGGTAGCTTCATTTTCAAAAATCAATCTATCATGAGAGTCTTCATTGATTCCAGCTATCTTCTTGTCATCAAAAGATACATGTATTGACTCCATGAAAGTCCTTGTCCTCAAATTAAAAACTCTGAAGGCTCTTGATGCAGGATAGCCTATGAAAATTCCTTCATTAGCCTTTGTTTCAAATTTCCCTAGTTGTTCAGGATGAGTTCTAAGAACAAAGCATTTACAGCCAAACACATGCAGATGCTTCAGACTTGGTTTCTTCTCCTTGAGTGACTGATAAGGAGTAACACCATGCATGTTTATTAATGTGAGATTTTGAGTGTAGCATGCTATGTTGACTGCTTCTGCCCAGAAATATGTAGGTAATTTTGCTTCTTCCAACATAGTTCTGCCAGCTTCAATAAGAGTTCTATTTTTCCTTTCAACTACTCCATTTTGCTGAGGTGTGCCAGGAGCAGAGAATTGTTGAATGATTCCTTTGTACTTGCAGAACTCTTCCATCTTTGAATTCTTAAATTCAGTACCATTATCACTTCTCAGTATCTTGACTTTGTACTTTGTGGTTGTCTCAATCATTCTCACATGATCCAACAGAACTTCAGGAGTCTCATCTGTTCTGTGCAGAAAATACACCCAGGTGAATCTAGAATATTTATCAACAATTACAAGAGTGTACCTTTTCTTACTGATGGACATGATGTTGACTGGACCAAATAGATCAAGATGTAGCATGTGATATGGTTCTTCAATAGAGGATTCTGATTTACTCTGGAATGATGTCCTTCTTTGTTTTGCTTTCTGACATGCATCATAGAGTCCATCAGGAGTATATAACACTTTTGGTAATCCTCTCACTAAATCTTTCTTAACCAACTCATTGATATTGCTGAAGTTGAGATGAGAAAGCTTCTTGTGCCAATTCCAACTTTCATCTACTGATGCTTTACTGATCAGACAGGTAGGGGAGTCATCAGTATTTGATTGAATGTTGGCTTCATATATGTTACCATGCCTGTAGCCAGTCAGTGTTATCTTGCTTGTTGCTTTACTGACTACTTCACAATGAGTGGAATAGAAGTTGACATGATAACCTCTGTCAGTGATTTGACTAATACTCAATAGGTTGTGTTTTAGTCCCTTCACTAGAGCTACTTTTTCAATGATGACATTTCCAATGATTATATTGCCATATCCCAAGGTTTGTCCAATGTTGCCATCTCCATAAGACACAGTTGGGCCAGCTTTTTCCTCATATTCTGATAACAGGGCTTTGTTTCCAGTCATGTGCACAGAACATCCACTATCCATGACTAACACATTTTTCTTTTTACCCTGCAATCAGAATAGAAACACACTAGTTAGAACATTTAGGAACCCATACTTGTTGGGTTCATTTTCCATGCAATTTATTAACTTTCACAGCAAAAGACTTTCTGACCATAACAGTCCTGACAGGATTTAATTCATCAGGATTTGCTTTGTCAGTATCAGTATTAACAAAAGCATGCTTCACAATGACATTATCAACTCTATCAGACTTTGTACTATTATCAATCTTAGGCAGTGGATCATAAAAGTTATAGTACAAATCATGATAATCTTTACAAGTATAAATATAATGCCATATACTACCACAATGAAAACAGGACTTCTGCGGTTTATAAAATACTGACCTATTCCTAACATCAGACTTAGAAATATCAGCATTCTTCTTCTTACTCTTCTTACAATCAATAGCAAGATGATTAAAGTTACCACAGTTAAAACAACACTTTCTAGGAGCATTTGGGATATATTTGTAACCATTCTCTTTATTAATCCCTACTTTACCATTCCTGTTTCTCTTAACACTAGCTTCCTTTTCTTATCTGTCACCTCACAGATTTTATCCTTAAGTTGTTTCTGAGACAATAGACCTACATTTTTAATGACTTTATTCATGACAAGTTTAGACTTCATAATTTTAATTCCTTAAGTAGAAGTAGATCCCTTTTCAAAAGTAGAAGTGGAATCCTTACCAAAAACAAAATTAACAGGTGTAATCTTAGATTTGGTTGTATCTATAACATGTCTATAGGTCTCTGGACTGACTGTCTCATCAATGACAATTTTCTCTTTCAATTTCTTATCCTCATCTGACTTATATCCTAGACACTCTTTCCAATCCTTAGAGGTATTAATCTCATGAAATTTCCTACCAGAGTCTGTCCAGGTTCTGATTTTCTTATTAGCATATTCAAGTTCCTTTTCAAGAGCAGTACAATTGGATTTCATCTCTAAATACATGTGATTAGCATTATCACATTCTTTTTGTACTTTTTGCATACGAGAAAATTTAGCTTCTAATATATCATTCCTTTTTCTAAGTTCAGACATCTCAGATAAGATCCTAGAATTTTCAGCAGTTTGACTTCTAAAGCTAATATGTAAAGACTTTAGAAAACGTCTTAACTCAGAAGCATTATCAGTATCAAAATCAAAGATAGTATTTAGTACCTTATCATCAGGAGCAGCAGTTACATCAGCATTGGCCATTAGAGCATAGTTGACCACCTCAGTGTCAGATTCTGAGGAAGAGTCCATCCAATCCTTGCTTGATGTGATAAGTGCCTTTGTCTTCTTGCACTCAGAAGCAAAGTGACCCATACCATTGCACTTGTAGCATCTAACCTTTGACTTGTCAAATTTGCTACCCTTGTTGTCCTTTTTGATATACTTATCTTTGTTTGGATTGAAGGCCTTTTTCTGAAAGTTGCCTTGTCTTCTACTCTTCCTGAACTTCATCCTTCTGAAGTTTCTGACAATCATAGCAACCATCTCTTCCATGTCTGAGTCAGAAGAATCATCATCAGTATTGGCATCAGGATTGCCATCAGTATCTGATGAAGAGTCATCAGGATCTGACTCAGCTACTCTTGATTTACTTCTAGAGACCTCCATAGCTTTTCCTTTTGATTTAGCCTCTGCTTACAAAGCAATTGATTTTGCCTTGCTGCTTTTCTTGTTCTTTCTCTGTTGAACTTCAAGATCATGAGTTCTTAGCATCCCATAGAATTCATCAAGAGACACAGTGTTAAGATCATATTGATGTCTAATGATCGAGGTCTGAATGTCCCATTCTTCAGGTAAAGCTCTTAGAAACTTGGTGTTTGAATCTTCAGTTTCATATTCCTTGTCAACTAAAGATAAGCTGTTCAATAGTGTCAGAAATCTATCATATAGATCAGTTAGGCTCTCATCAGGTCTTGCATCAAATTGTTCATATTCTTGGATCAAAAGAGCCCTTCTGTTTTTCTTGACAGATGCAGATCCCTGGCACTGAGTTTCCAAAGTATCCCAGATTTCTTTTGAAGACTTGCACGCAATCACTCTATTTGACATGACAGCATCAAGACTACTGTGCAAGATATTCTTTATCTTTGGTTCTCTGAGTACATGAGCTTTTTCTACTGGAGTCCATTCACTTTTAGCCTTGACCACATAATGTTCAGGTACTGTATATGTTCGTTCTACAATTCTTGTAGGAATATATGGTCCATCACGAATCCTGTCCAAATAGTCAGGATCCATAGCCTCCAGGTACATCAACATCTTTACCCTTCATGTTGGATATTCTGATTTCTTCAAGATGGGAATCTTCATACTTTCATACTTGGTTGTCGACATCTTTAGATCGTATCTGATTCAGAATTAAATCAGTTTGCTCTGATACCAATTGTTGCCCAGTAATAATCTATTGTAGAAGGGGGGGTTGAATACAATAGTATAAGATAATCGACTTCTTAATGTATATATCACAAATATGAAAGAAAGATAACAGCTTTATTAAATCTGATATAAAACTGTTACAAACTCTCTCAAGAAATTCTGATGTTCTTGAGAGCTGCTAGCTTACAAAAACTCTCTCAAGAAATTCTATGTTCTTGAGAGCTTCTAGCTTGATTCACAAATACTCGATTATGTTCACGTACATAAATCGAAACCAAAACTGTGTTTATATACTACACAGCTTCTCTATCAATGATAAGTCCTAATCAATTACAAAGATTGAAACCTATCCATAATTGCTAACTACATTCTACAAACCAGGAACCGACAGAATAAGCTTCCATGTTTAACTAGACTCCAAATATAACTCGAAGTAGGAATCCTGATCAGCTTGCAGTCCTGATGATCAATCATGATCCCAGTCCTGATATGTATCTTGATCCTGACGACCATGCAATCCTGATGATGTCAGCAATCCTGATCAGTTGAGCCTAGCTCCTGACGATCATTGAATTCTGATCTAACATAAACTTTGGATTTTCAAATAACAAACTTTTGTTTTTGAACATTTGTAGTCTTTAAAACTTCTCAAATCAAGTTCAGTAATTTATCACAATTTCTCATTCAGCTTCTCGCAACTGAATAGTTTAAAACACAAAAAGGTTTATATTGGCCGTCACGGCGACCGAATCAACAATAACTACAATAGTATGTAGAAAATACGAAATAAGTATAACTCATATGTCTTTAAGACCACAGTTTGTATAAAGATACTAATTTGACGATAACAGATCTATTCACAACGTTCTCTGAAACCAACAACTCTGGAAGGGTAGAATAATCAAGGAGTAAGAATGAGCCAACGCACTCGGTCATGGTACAAAGAACGCACTTCAAGACTTCAACATGGAACCGACTGGATACGCGGTATGAATAAAACTCATCAGAATAGATATCTCACGACTACCAATGGAATCAGGGAAGTGGATTTCGACTATTTGGAATCCAAATGAATTAAGAGTAAGTGATTTCAGCAAGATTGAAACCACCATTTATTAATCAACAACCAACAACTTCGCGCAACGAATAAACCTGAATATCAGGTCATAACTCACAAGTACAAAACATATGGATGTAACTCATCCTAGAAATGAAAATTGATATTAGAATTAGATTTTTCACATTTATCAAATCAAAGGTTGTTCTGCTGGCCAGCCACGCATCAACCCCGGACTTGCTTATAGCAAAGTCCTCTACTGGATCCTTGGCCAATCTGGGCCATAAGTTATTCCGACCATAAATATGGTCCGAGCATTACTGGTCCATTTAAAAACATTCCAATCCTATATTATATACGTCAGGTGTCAGAACAATTGACAACCTTACTTCGACAATCAGGTGTCGGAAGAATTGACAACCTTAATACAACAAACGCTGGAAAACTCATGTTCCAGGAAACAATTCAACTATGAAGAATCCATCAAGGAATAACAATATATTCTAGTATCGACGAGATCGACACAATATCGGGAGGTGCACATGAAAAGTGACAATATAATAAACATCGACGAGATCGATGTAACAACTGGGATATAATGAAGAATAAACAATGACTTGCTCAACAAGATTAAGTCTGATATGAAACAGGCATTATGATATCAACAGAATTTGCAACAACTCAATATAGAATAGGGTTCAAAGAACAGGCTCTAGATGGCCTCAACAGTTCAAATTATCACATCATGGAAGAATTAGTTAAGATTTACTAATCTGGTAAGTGACAAGAAAGTCAAGTTCAAGTTTAATAAAAAGTCAAGGTGAAGTTTATAAATGAAGAAAACAAGGGTTTACTGACTTCTGACAGAAATAGTTCAAGTCTTTCGAACATATACTTATAATATATAAGCCTTGTATTTGAAGGAAGTAAACTAAATCATGCACAACATATATGAATTCGACTCAAGGAATGGATCAGATGATCGCATTAACGAGAAATGATAATAATACTTGTATAGGTGCAAGATGGAAAATAGAATACTTGTAGAACAATACTCATAGGGTTCACAAGTTCCCGCTCATCTAGGGTTGGTAATATTCTAACTTAGTATTTTTAAATCAAGTCTTTTTGAAAGAAAGCCTTAGTATACGGCCCATAACTATCTTTTAAATCGTTTCAACACAATATTTATATTTTTTTCCAATCAACCTGGAAATATGAATCTAAACTCAAAAGGTATAAAATAATACTCGTCAACTTACGAGATTTAAATAACATACTTGCAATTTAATGCAAAGAAATCAACATTTGAAAATTCAGAAAAAAGCATTCAACATGCATACTAATAATTCAAGATAATATCTCTTAATTAATAAGCAAGGGTATAAACACTTGCCTCTGGTCCTTAGCTACTTCGTAACGCTGAGACAATACGATTCCCTCCTTATTCTGTCTTATCGCACGATTCTCTACTTCCGTCCTTCTTTGCTCTAATGCTCTTGCGAACACCACTAGTCTGCTTTTATCATTTCGAATCCACGTGCCAGCCTCGATAGTCAAACCTGAGACGGTACTTAGTATTCAACGTATGATTTCACATTCCATAAACGATTGTAACTTAACTTCGATAATCTGACTCGTCTCGTCCAATAGCCTCTGTTGCATAGACAACCACATCTCAATTGATAGAATGATCACAACTAACTATACAAGTAATCCTCGTAACTCGTTTGACGAAACTCCCCATACTATAAAAAGTCAACATCTAAGTCAACGGCCTCGTAAATCTCATTTTCTAACATTACCGACAAATTTCTATTCCAACTACCCCTCGTGATGATATTAGACACGACCAAAGCATTTAAACAAGTGTCAAAACAATTATTCGCATTTACGAATCAACAACCAGATAATTCACATCATTCACATAACACATTTAAACAAGTAACCGGTTACGTATCGGACGCCCGGTCTAATTTACGATATTTAAAACTCAGAGACTAGCCCTAGTACGGGCATATACGGACTGTAAAACACATTACACAACTCATACAGACCATATAGCACTTATAACTATTTTTAAAACATCATACGAAGCTTATTTGAATTTAAATAAGCCACAAACAAATTTTTAAATCAAAAATCGGATTTTTAAACCCCATAAAAGTATTTTAAATGCAACTAAATCAATTAATAAAATTAATTGACATTCTTTAAATGCTCAAACTATTTTTAAATAATAAATCAGGTTTGAAAATAATTAAACTAAATTTTAAATTAATTAAATCTAATTAATAATCAATTTTTAAGAATTATCTGATTAAAAGAATTAATAAATTAATTAAATAAATAAATTATTAATTAAAAATAATTAAAATAATTAAGTTTAATAAATTTTCGGATTTAAATAAATATTTAGGAATTTATAAAATTTTCTGAATAATAAAATGTATTTTTAAATCAAAGATATGATTTTTAGAATTTTTAAAACAATTTTTGAATTATTTTAAAAATTAAAATCCCAGAAACACTTTTCTGGAAATGGATTAGGGTTTTTAGGATCAAACCGGGTTGGGTTAGGGTTTTGAAAACGGGTCACCAAGAACTTTTCCGGGTCGCCAAGAACAACCCACCGGAAACTGGGTTTTCCAGTTTCCGGCCGGCGTCCGGCCACCGGAATTCTTCTGGTGCCCAAAACCAACTGCAAACTCGCATTTCTTTGAGGGGAAATCACCTACACAGCACACTCACTCCAAATATGGTCACAAATAAGCCAAAACATCACTGGTTTGCCAGAAAAATCCGATCAAAAGCCGGCGGCTCGATTTTCCGGCAAGCCAGAGTCGAACATCAAATTGAAAACTGAATACATGAATCGATTCTAATTAACACGATCTATACATCTGCAATCCGAAAAACACTGTCAGTAATCGGGAATCCATTCTCCGGCCAAAACCCAAGAACTCTGACGAACTCTATTTTTTTCCGATTAGCTCGAAAACGAACTCCAAATTCAAATTAAAAATCACATACATACTCTACATCACATAACGAACACACCCATACCATCAATTAGCAAGAACAATCAATAATACGATTTCCCCCAAATTAAACCTAAAAATTCGAAATAAAAAAATTAATTAAAAATAAGAAAAACTCAGAAATCATACCCACATAGATTTTGATGATGGATTTGGATAGGGGATGATGAGAGATTTGATTTGGTTACAAGAACATCGAAATCGGATTCCGATAACGCCTTCAAAATTGAATTTGATTCTCAAGAACACGAAGAACACGTTTTAGGGTTTTTCGGATTTTTAACTGTAATTAAGCTTGATTATACGAAAAACAAATTACGATTTGCCTTTTTATAATAAACGGAAAATAATACCCCAAACGACATTTTTGGATCGATATTGATCCGATGGATCGTTTTAAATACAATATAACAGAATATATGCTTTAAACCTTTAATAAAGCAGAATACACGTTTTTCGAGACAATAATCATCCATAAAGTACAGATAACTACAAGTATAGTTTAATAATAGATATACGAACCAAAATACTTCTATTACGAATATTTTTGAATACTTTCCACTTTAACGAATGAAATATTGGTACGAACGATATACCAATTTCCCGAATAATTTGGGAACGATCCAAATTTTCTTTTCGGTAATTAAAATAGTATGACATCCTTTTCAAAATAGTTTCTAATTCCCCACACATTTCACATAGCACCACAATATCACATATTCAATCATTTAACGAAAAACTTAGCACGTTTAAACAGATAAATCATTTAATAACTCTTAATATGAAATTAAAATTTCATTTCACATCACATAATAACACGTAATTTTCCCGGATCTTACAAGCAATCTACCTTTTAACTGGAGGGTTACAAGATAAAACAAACAAGAGTGAGCAAAAGAAGCTCAGCAAGTATATAGTACTGCATAAGATCAAATAATGATGCAATAATAACAATACGTATAAAAATGAACTCAGCTGGCCAAGAAAATGGCAATATATGAGTGAATCAATTTAACTGGCAAAATGAACAATAATAATAATCAATGTCAACTGTAAGTTAGAATTGAATTTTTACTGTGACGCAATGAGTTATAGTGGATGATCAGTCACACTAAAACTCCGGACCATACCCACGGTATGTCCAAATACTGAACTGGATCCAAGGCCACATTAGCCACATACTAATATTCATATTGTTAGGAATATTTTGTTTTTGATGATAAACATAAAACACTTAGTAGAATTTGTGTAAAGTCATTTTGTAGCTGTCAACGAAATGGCATGCTTTGCAGCATTCCGTTGACAGGAAGCTCATCAACGAAATGAGTGATCTAGCAATTGCACTGTACAATACTTCTAGTTTGATATGCATTTCGTTGTAGATATTGGATAGGTTTTCTTAGTCATGTTGACTAAGTACTAGATAGGCAAAATAGGTTGGTTAATTGTAAATATATTATGCCTTGTAATTTTGCCTAAGTGAAGACATGTCAACGGTATGAAGATTACTCTGTCAACGGTATGGAGTTTACTCATCAACGAAACGAAGATTACTCATCAACGAAATGAAGAATAAAGCTATCAACGAAACACATCTTACTGCTATCAACGAATCATTATCACTTTTCTGAATAGTTGCCAAAGTGATAGTGACAGTTTTCTGACAGATCAAAAGGAGATGTGGAAGTGTACTTTGCATTGGAAACCATTAAAATGGACATGGGGAATAAGGAAACATTCCTATTTCCAATCTGGTTATTGAGTGGGATCACTATAAGACTGAAGACAGAAGACAAAGATCTCCAAGGACCATTGGACAAAAGGGATGAAAAGTAAGCTACTGACGGTTATCTTTAGTGTACTTTAGTGTAGCCAAAAATAGCTTTGTAAACTTGGGAATATATATATATAACCAAGTGTAGCAGTTAAAATTAAAGTAAGAGAAGAAAAACAAATAGATTGTATTAGTTATCTTTGAGAGCATACTTCTCTACATTCTTGTAACTGAGCAGCTGTGTACTTTTTGTATCACAGATTATTTCCGCAATAAAAATCACTTCAGTTGGATCATCAAACAATCCAACTGAAATTATTAAGCGCTTGTGGTTTTTATTTTATAAGTTCAGTTTTAATTTGTAAGGTATTTTTAAGTTTGAAAAATATCAAGAATTGTATTCAACCCCCCCCCCCCTCTACAATTCTGTTAGGTCATTTGGGATTAACAATTGGTATCAGAACAAGCTTCTAACAAACAAGAAGTTTAAAGATCAAGACCAAAATAGTAACCATGGTGAAGAAGGATGCAGGTGTAAAGATACCAGTTCTTGATAAGGAAAATTACTTTCACTGGAAAGTAAAGATGCATTTACATCTCATGTCTATGGATGAGAGGTATGTAGACTGCATTGAGAAAGGTCCACACGTTCCCATGAAGTTTGCATCTAGAGTTGGACTGCCAGATGATGCTCCTGATGTAGAGATTCCAAAACCTGTCTCAGAATGGACTATTGAAGATGTTGCAGAAATCCATAAAGATAAAAGAACCATGAACATTCTGTTTAATGGTTTGGAGCAAGAGATGTTTGACAATGTCATAAACTGTACAACCTCCAAAGAAGTATGGGACACTGTTAGAACTCTCTGTGAAGGAACTGAGCAAGTTAGGGAAAACAAAATGCAGCTCCTTATACAACAATATGAGCATTTTCATTTTAAAGCTGGTGAAACCCTAAATGATACGTTTAGTAGGTTTCAAAAGCTTTTGAATGGATTAAAGTTGTATGGGAGGATCTATCAAACCAAGGATTCAAACCTTAAATTTCTTAGAGCTCTTCCAAAAGAATGGAAGCCTATGACTGTTTCTCTCAGAAACACTCAAGAGTACAAAGACTACACTCTTGAAAGGCTTTATGGAACCTTAAAGACATATGAGTTGGAAATGGAGCAAGATGAAGAAATTGAAAAGGTACAGAAGAAAGGTGGATCTATTGCATTGATAGCAACTGTGAACCAACTGGAAGATGACAATGAAGAAGCTACAAAGGCTACAACTATTCGAGCTAGTTGTAGGAGTAATGTTAGCAAGGGTAAAGGCAAGATGACAGAAGAAGAAGAACCAGAACCAGCCAACTTGGATGACTTAGATGAGATTGATGAACACATTGCTTTTCTGTCAAGAAAATTCTCTAAGTTCAAGTTCAAGAGAAACTCAGAAGCAAGGCCACCAAGGAGAGACTTTCAACCTAGCAAAAATAACTGGATTGAAAAGTCTAAATCTAAATGTTTCAATTGTGGAATGCTTGGTCACTTTGCTGGAGACTACATAAAGCCCAAGGTTGAGAAGGACAACAGGAAATTTGAGCCTGTTGATTATAAAAAGAAATACTTTGAACTTCTCAAGCAAAAAGAAAAGGCTTTCATGTCTCAGGAGTATGATTGGGCTGGTAATGGTGAAGATTCTGATGATGATGTTGAGTATGTCAACTTGGCTCTTATGGCTAACAATCATGAGCAGGAAGCAAGCTCCTCAAGCAACCAGGTAACAATTACTAATCTTTCGGAGCTTTCTAAAGAGGAATGCAATAGTGCAGTAAATGAAATGTCTACTGTACTATATAATTTACGTGTTACTCTTAAATCACTTACCAAAGAGAATTCAAGAATAAAAGAGACTAATTTGCTCTTAAGTGATAGGAATGCAATGTTAGAAGCACAGCTCATTGATTTTGAGAAAATGAGGTGTGTTAGTAGGGATGCTAAGAAGGAACTTGAGAACGTGTTAGAAAGGGAAGAAATTATTAAAACACAACTTGAAATAGAACAAAGTGTGATTGCAAAATGGAAAGATGCCAGGAATGTTGCTAACAACATCATTAATGTTCAAGGTATGGAATCTTTCTGTGAACAATCATGGAAAAAGAACAAAGAAAAGCTAGGGTATGTTGGTGAAACCTTAGAATCAGAAACAGAGTCAACAAACAACAATGATCATTTGTTGAAGGTTGATATGTCAACGGAATGCAATGTTTCGTTGACAGATGAACCATCAACCGATCAGCCTATTTCGTTGACAGAGAAAAGAAAAGATGAACTCACTAGACTTAATAACAAGTATGGTCCTGTCACCAAGAACTTTGTTCAAGGTGAGTCTAGTAAATCAAAGAAAGTTGAGAAGCCTGTTGAGAGAGCTAATGTAGGTCACTTGTCTAACAAGCAATTGAAAGACAAGTTAGAGAAAGTTCAAGTTGAGGCTAAGGGAAATAAAAAGAATAACAGGAATGACAAAGTAGGGATTAACAAACACAACAATTACACACCTGATAAATATGCTCCTAGAAAGACATGTGTTAATTGTGGAAGTGTTAGTCATTTATCTACTAACTGCAAATCTGTTAAGAAGACTGCTAATGTGAAAATGCCCAAGTCTGCAATGAATAGTTCTATGCCTACAATGCCTGTTATGCCTAACATGTTTGCTCCATATGCACAATTTCAAAATCCATATGCCAGCATGTCATTTGTGCCTAATCCATACATGAATATGTTTAATGTGCCACAAATGCCATGGAATGTGAATAACATGTTTGTTCCTCCAACTATGCATAATGTGAATGAAAATGTGAGCAACCCTCAGAAATCAACACCAAAGGTGAAGATTGATTTAAATCAATCTGAGCCCAAGGTGAAAAATGATATAAAAGGAAAAGCAAAGGCTAACAAAACAGGACCCAAGGTAACTTGGGTACCAAAATCAACTTGATTTGATTTTATTGTGTGCAGGGAGACAAAAGGAATCTTTGGTACTTGGATAGTGGTTGTTCAAGAGACATGACTGGTGATTCTACCCTGCTCACAGAGTTTCATGAAAGAGCTGGCCCTTGTATTGCTTTTGGAGATGACAGCAAAGGCTACACTAAGGGGTATGGCTTGATTTCAAAAGAGAATGTCATCATAGATGAGGTTGCATTGGTGGATGGTCTTAAGCACAATCTGCTTAGTATCAGCCAACTTTGTGACAAAGGATTTTTAGTTACTTTTTCTAAAGAAGCATGTGTTGTTGCTAAATGAGGAAACAACAATGTGGTAATGACTGGATTCAAAAGAGGGAATGTGTACATTGCTGACTTTAGTAGCACAAGTCCAGACACCATCACTTGTCTGTTCAGCAAGGCAAGCAAGGATGAAAGTTGGCTATGGCACAAGAAATTATCTCATCTGAATTTTAAGGTTATGAATGATTTGGTGAGGAAAGATCTTGCCAGAGGAATTCCACAAGTGGAATTCTCCAAGGATGGTTTGTGTGATGCCTGTCAAAAAGGGAAACAAAAGAAGGCATCATTCAAAAGCAAGACAGAGTCATCAATTGTCCATCAGCTTGAGTTGCTTCATATGGATCTGTTTGGCCTTGTAAATGTCATTTCTATCTCAAAGAAGAAATACTGTCTTGTGATTGTTGATGATTTTTCTAGATTTACATGGACCTTCTTTTTGCACTCCAAAGATGAGGCAAGTGAAATCATTATCAGTCACATCAAGATGGTAAGCAATCATCCTTTTCAAAGTAAGAAGGATTAGGAGTGACAATGGGACAGAATTCAAGAATTCAAGCATGAAGGTGTTCTGTGAAGAAAATGGTATTTTGCATGAGTTTTCAGCAGCAAGGACACCACAGCAAAATGGTGTAGTTGAAAGGAAAAACAGAACACTTATTGAAGCTGCAAGGACAATGCTAGATGAATCAAAGTTACCAACTTATTTTTGGGCTGAGGCAGTTAACACAGCTTGCTTTACTCAAAATATTTCTTTGATTAATCAGGCCAAGGGAATGACCCCTTATCAACTACTCAAAAGAAAGAAGCCACTATTGGATTTTCTTCATGTCTTTGGATGCAAGTGCTTTGTTCTGAGAAATCAAGCCGAGCATTTGGGGAAATTTGAAGCAAAGGCAGATGAAGCAATATTTGTGGGATATGCAGCAGGGAAAGCTTACAGAGTCTATAATCTCAGAACCAACATTATTATGGAATCTGTACATGTTGTTTTTGATGATCTCAAAATTCAAGGTCTCTGTGATGAAGGTTTCCATGAAAGTCTTTCTTTTGAGAATGAGGAAGGAGATCAAGTGAATCATGTTAAGGCTATTGAGAAACAACCTAAAGTTGTTGTATCTAGCACAGATGGAAGCAGCAGTGAAGATGAAATTGCTGCATTGAGATTGAAAAGAATAGCTGCTAGCAGACCAAATGGTCATTTCGTTGACAGTCATGGTGATGGATTCGTTGACAGTTCAAATGAGCGTTTCGTTGACAGCCAAATTGGTCATACCGTTGACAGTCAAAGAAATGCTTCTAGAAGTGATCAATTAGGGACAACAAACTCAGGGGGAGTTTCTCAAGGACAATTATCCAATCAAGGCAATCATGATCATGAAGCTACCTCGTCAAGAGCAAATCTACCTCCCTCAAGGAAATGGACTAAAGATCATCCCTTTGAACTTATTATAGGAGATGTTTCTTCAAAAGTCCAAACTAGAAGAGCAACTCAAGAGGAATGTCTATACAGTAGCTTTCTGTCTCAAGACGAGCCAAAGAAAGTTGAGGATGCACTTTTAGATCCAGATTGGGTTTTAGCTATGCAAGAGGAGCTAAACTAATTTGAGAGGAACAAAGTTTGGAAGCTGGTGCCGAAGCCTAAGGACAGGAGTGTCATAGGCACAAAATGGGTGTTCAGAAACAAGATGGATGAAAATGGCATAGTCACAAGGAACAAAGCTAGATTGGTTGCAAAAGGCTATTCACAGGAAGAGGGAATTGATTTTGATGAAACCTTTGCTCCTGTTGCAAGACTAGAAGCAATAAGGATTTTCCTAGCCTATGCAGCCCATGCCAATTTCAAAGTCTATCAAATGGATGTGAAGAGTGCTTTTCTGAATGGGGAATTGGAAGAGGAGGTGTATGTAAGTCAACCTCCTAGTTTTGAAGATGATGATTTTCCAGAATATGTATACTTCCTCCTCAAAGCACTCTATGGTTTGAAACAAGCACCTAGAGCCTGGTATGACACACTTTCACAGTTCCTCCTTGAGAATCTCTTCACTAGAGGTACTGTAGATAAAACTCTGTTTCACAGGGTTGTGAATGGCTCTACTATACTTGTTCAAATTTATGTAGATGACATAATCTTTGGGTCTACATATGTGAAACTTTGTCAAAAGTTTTCCAAGCTTATGCAAAGTAAATATGAAATGAGCATGATGGGAGAATTAACTTACTTTCTTGGTCTTCAAGTGAAGCAAGTTAATGAAGGCATTTTCATTAGTCAAACAAAATATATTCATGATTTATTAAAGAAATTTGACTTAATGGAATGCTCTCCTGCCAAAACTCCCATACCTACTGCCACCAAACTTGAATTGAATACTAAGGAAAAATCTGTGGACATTTCAAGTTACAGAGGCATGGTAGGCTCACTTTTATATTTAACAGCTAGTAGACCTGATATTATGTTTGCTACATGTCTATGTGCTAGATTTCAGGCTGATCCTAGGGAATCCCATTTAGTTGCTATTAAAAGAATTTTCAGATATCTCAAAGGAACACCAAACCTTGGCATTTGGTATCCTAGAGAATCTGGCTTTGAACTAATTGGTTATTTAGATGCAGATTATGCAGGATGTAAAATTGACAGGAAAAGCACAATTGGCACCTGTCAATTCTTAGGAAACAAGCTTGTCTCATGGTTCAGCAAGAAACAAAACTCAGTTTCTACCTCCACAGTTGAGGCTGAGTATATTGCAGCTGGAAGTTGTTGTGCACAGATTTTATGGATGAAAAATCAACTACTTGATTATGGATTAAGATTTGAGAAAATTCCTATTTTCTGTGACAACACTAGTGCCATTGCCATTACTGAGAATCCAGTGCAGCATTCAAGGACCAAGCACATTGACATCAAGTACCATTTCATTAGAGAACATGTTATGAATGGTACTGTGTAGTTACATTTTGTTCCAAGTGAACAACAACTTGCAGACATTTTTACCAAGCCACTTGATGAATCAACATTCTCAAGACTAGTAAGTGAGCTAGGTATGTTAAATTTCTCCTAATTATTTTTGAGATTTTTGCAAGTTACAATGTATCCAGAAATTTGCTATGTTTTTCTGTGAATTAATTTTCTCAGGAAAAAGTGCAATTTTGTCTAAGTCAAAATTACTATGTCAACGAAACGCACCATTTCGTTGACAGTCTTAGCATTTTTCTGGATGTTTCGTTGATAGCTCTTTTATATCAAGGAAACGCAGCTTTATCAACGAAATAGACGGGACTTTAACCGCCCAATCCTGATTCGTTGATATAGCTCAGTTAATCTGAACCGTTGAAATTTGACACGTCTTTTACCACGATCTATACATACACCCCTGTAAGTATAAATCATGGTAATACTTTAAAAGTAACGGTTATATTTTTAAGCCAATCCAGTAATTTACATTGATTATTGGACTTAATTTCTGAGAATTTTTGGGGGAGTATTTAATAAATTCTATTTTTCTTGAATTCTTTTTTACCTGTTCTAAAAAATTCCAAAGGCTTTTCTTTCTTCTTCTCTCTAACAAGCAATTCAGTTCGAAGCTTTTCTTCACTCAACAATGGCACCAATAGTCAAGCTTATGTCTGCTGGAGGGTTTATCTATGAGAAGAACAACTCCATCCCTTTTGTTGTCAAGGAAAGCCCGAACAACATCTTTTTCAAAATGATGGATTTCATGAAGAATTGCAAGTTGAGCTATGCAATGTTTCACTCTACACCACTCTACAATGAGATAATCGAGGAGATTTGGACCTGATGTGAGTATAGTGGGACAAATTGCACTTTGCAATTCACCATCCAAGGTAATGAGTATATAGTTAACTCTGATGTATTGCAAGCATGTCTACATATTCCTGAAAATAACTGTAATGCTTTGCCTACATATACTGAAATGATTAACATGCTAAATTCTATAAACTACTCTTTGCCTACTGATAATTTGGGTAAGATTATTAGGAGAGGTTTGGTTAAAGAATACAGTTACTTAGCTGATGCATTCATTAAGGTCTTCTCTGGAAAGATTAGCAATTTTGATGCATTAACTAATTCTATGTTGATTCTCTTAACCATGCTTCTAACTGATAGATATTACAACTTTAGCACTCAACTTATGTATGAAATTGGTGCTAAGTTGGGTGATAAGGCTAATAGGAAAAAGAATATCTATTATGCTAGGTTTCTGATGATGTTGGCTAACCATGTTAGTCCAGCACCATTAGTTATCTCTAACCCTATTTCCAGGTTCGAGTGTTTTGTGCAAGAGAAGAGGGTTTTGACAGATATACTGAGACTTAACCACAATGGTGATGTCCCAGTGGTGTATCTTCCCATCATTGAGGTAACTTCTTCTAACCCTGTTAGTGTAGTTGTTACTTCTATTGTTTCACCTACCAATGTTGCTATGGAGTCTGTAGCTGTGTCCCAACAGGCTCCTGCCCAAGCAGCAAAACCTAAATCTAAGAAATCCTCAAAGCCAACCTCAGGTGCTTCTCAAAAGGCACCTGTTGCAAAAAATACTTCACAACCAAAGGGGAGTGATTCTGGAGTTGTGAGAGGTGAGGCAAGGGGTGAAAATCAAAGAAACCCCAAGAATAAGGAAGGAAAGGATAGTGTGTCCCAGCCATGCCCCATTGTTTCTTCCCAATAAGGCATAATGAGTAAAATGGATTTAAACACAAGTCTAGTTGCATCCTCCCAAAAGGATGTGATTATTGAAACAAGCTCTCCTCCAAGAGCACACTCCAAGAGGGTAAGGGACACTTCAAGCCCACAGTTTACATTTTCCCAATACCAAAGGAGAGTGAAGCAAAAATCCAAGGGTACACAGGGTGCACACACTCTGGAAGCAACACTTCCAGTTTCACAAATTCAGTTTGATGTAACCCCAATTATTACTCTGGGGTTACAGTCCCATTCTCTAAACATCAACCTTGAACTATCTCCACCAAATTCACCAACTCAGTCTTTAGATGTGGACATGATCCATACATCTATTCCTGATTCTCCAACTCTTATCTTGGAGAAGCCCCACTCTAAAGCTGGTGGTCATCACTTGTTAAGTGATTTGTTGGGCCATCAACCAATTTTTTCTGAAGCTGTAAGAGGATCTGTGGACTCCAATCTCACATCAATCACCACATATTCGATTGTAATTTCACTTTCTCAAAATGCTTTATTGACTTCATCAACGAAACAGCCTCTTTCGTTGACAAGTGTTTCTCCATCAACGGTATCCATACCGTTGACAGTTCAAACTATCATTCTATTGATAGGTCATTCTACACCCCTTATTGAAGATCAAGTTGTTTCCACAACTAGTGTAGATGACCTGGTGGTAGTTGAGACACTTTTAGGTTTGAGAGAGAGTGAAACTGAGAGGCTGGCTTGCAGCCAGGAAAAAGGAGAGAATGAGAGTGAGAGGCTGGCTATTTCTTCCAGCCAGGCAAAAGGAAAGATTGAGAGTACCACCTTAGTAGGTGAAGGTGAGGGTGTGAGAGGTGTGAGCCATGAGGAGCCCATGATGAAAGAAAAGAGTGGAGAGAGAGAAGGGACTACATGAGTCATAAGGGAGGAAGCAGCCATTGCTAGTGAGTTAATGGGGGTCAGTGAGGGAGAAAGGGAACTTACTTTCCAAGAGCATTATCAACAAACTCTGGATAGTATTTCCCTGGATCCTGAGACCTTTACTCATCCTGTGCCAGCCTATCAAGTTATGGCTCAACAGGGCAATGTGGAGGCAGAGAGGTCACTAAACCTAATTCAGACAACTGCATCAATGCAACGAGCAAAGGATGCCTTGACCAATCTATCTCCAGCAGCTGCAGCAAGTGGAGACTTTGACTTTTCTGATGATGAGGACAGCTTTGGTGACAATCTACAGGTGGCCACTACTTCACAGACTGGGACTTCTGTGGTGCCTCCTAGACCAAACTGGCTTTCTCAGGATATGCAAGGAAGATGCACTCTAGATGCTGCTATCACAAGGCAATACAATGAGGCATATCTAGCTCATGAGTCTGCAAATGCAAGGGACAAGAAATTCTACAAGGCCATCATGAATTCACTGGAAATCCAAAGGCTACAGATGTTGCAGACAAGGATTGAAGCTACAGAAATCAAGGATTCCATTAGCAACCTCAGGGATGCTACTGACAGGAGGCTAGATGAAAAGCTTCCTCTTCTAACTGTGTCCAAGATGAACAGGTTTTTCTCCAAGGAACCTGAAGTGTGCTCATCTTTGAAGACTCTTTCCTCTAGAGTGGGCAAAGTTGAGGCTACACTTTCTCACATGCAAAAGGAACAGGAGAAGCAAACTCAGCTACTCACCCAGCTTTTGGCAGCTCAAGGACTCCTTATCATCTCACTTGATGATAACAAAAAGGGGGAGAAATCTAAGGAGCTGGAGAATTCTAAAGAGCTTGATATACAAATCACAAAGGTTTTGGTCCCAGCCATTTCCTTACCAAATGAGCCACTAGCAATGGGGGAGCTTGGACAGAAGAAAAAGGATGTCATTGACCTAATTCAGGAAGCTTCTATGAGGATGAGACTTGCAGAACAGATCAAAGATCATTGGTCCAACATAGAAGCAAGGGTCAAGAAAATTGCTGGAACTGCAAAGAACTCAAATCCATCAACGGATCAACCATCAACGAATGCCATGGTTGTAACATCAACGGAATGGGAGCCACAGTTCAAGAGTTCTTATGTTATAGAACCCCTTCAACATGGAGTCCTTCAAGATTCAAGAAGTGAGAAAGGACAATCTTCATGCTTTAGGAATGTGGATGCAAGAGGGATATCTCCAATATCACCTGTCAAACCCAAGGGCAAGAACATTGCAAGGATATTTTATCCTCCACCAAAGCCAGATGAGTTCAAAGTCCTAGGGAAGCTGATCATTGAAAGCAAAGAGAGCAATCATCCAAGCATAAGGAACAAAAGGGCCATCATCTACAGGGATAGCAAAGAAATATGCATTTGGGTTGGTCACCCAAATTTTGCTAAGTCCAAAGCTGAAGAATCTGAAAGGACGGAAATGCAAGCACTAGCAGTTGCTCAATCGCTTGAAGATGAAGAAACCCTACAGGAAGAAAAGGCTAAGGATGAAGCTAAGGAAGCTGGAAAGGAAAGGAAGAGTGTAAGGCAGCCAAAGGCTAGAGCTAAAAGGAATATGAACTTTGACAAAGATGATTCTCAGGACACTGCTCAAGACTCTTCCACAACAAGTGCACATCAAATTCTTGTTGATCTACCTCATGAAGGAAAGTTGGCCTGTGATCCTGCACATCCTGTAGACAACCTGGTGGAAGTAAGAGGCATTGCAGCTTCTCAAAAATTACATGAGAGACTAGTTTTTACATTCAAGGGAGGTAGAGAACAAGTGTGGCCTCTCTATAGAATTTTAGGAGAAGACTATCAAACACTACTCTCAGTGTTTAGATGCTTTAAGAAGGACTTTGGCTTCACCAAAACAGCCAAGTCTGAGGTGGTCTCCAAAATGTGTCAGATAAAGGCTAGCTGGAACAAGCCTGAGGCTCTTCCCAGGATGCTTAGAGTGCCCTCAACAGGAAAGAAGATCCATCTTCAACCATACTGGATGATGGAATTTAAGGACAAGGACAATTGCAGAAGATTCTTCAGGATGGAAGACCAACTGGATAAGGCATCTAATCAAACTCTAAAGTTTATGCAATCCATGCTTGGTGATCAAGATGAAGAGGAGAAAATCTTTTACAGAAGGCTACAGGTCCAAATTGAGGAAAACAACTCTAAGAGAGGGAAGAAGACTATGCCACAAAGAAGACACAGATGAAACATTTGCTCAGTCTAGAGGAGAACTTTTGGGCATTAGTCTTGTAAGTCTTGTATTTTGTCTAAAATATTATGAAGCTTAATGCATTTTCTACTTTTGTAATTTATGATGTATATGAGTGTTTTTGTTATCATCAAGTCTCTTGATTTATGGCTGTTATTCTATCAGTCATAAATTGGGGGAGATTGTTAGGAATATGTTGTTCTTGATGATAAACATAAAACACTTAGTAGAATTTGTGTAAAGTCATTTTGTAGTTGTCAACGAAATGGCATGCTTTGCAGCATTCCGTTGACAGGAAGCTCATCAACGAAATGAGTGATGTAGAAATTGAACTGTACAATACTTCTAGTTTGATATGCATTTCATTGTAGATATTGGATAGGTTTTCTAAGTCATGTTGACTAAGTACTAGATAGGCAAAATAGGTTGGTTAATTGTAAATATATTATGCCTTGTAATTTTGCCTAAGTGAAGACATGTCAACGGTATGAAGATTACTCTGTCAACGGTATGGAGTTACTCATCAACGAAATGAAGATTACTCATCAACGAAATGAAGAATAAAGCTATCAACGAAACACATCTTACTGCTATCAACGAATCATTATCACTTTTCTGAATAGTTGACAAAGTGATAGTGACAGTTTTCTGACAGATCAAAATGAGATGTGGAAGTGTACTTTGCATTGGAAACCATTAAAATGGACATGGGGAATAAGGAAACATTCCAATTTCCAATCTGGTTATTGAGTGGGATCACTATAAGACTGAAGACAGAAGACAAAGATCTCCAAGGACCATTGGACAAAAGGGATGAAAAGTAAGCTACCGACGGTTATCTTTAGTGTACTTCAGTGTAGCCAAAAATAGCTTTGTAAACTTGGGAATATATATATATATAACCAAGTGTAGCAGTTAAAATTAAAGTAAGAGAAGAAAAACAAATAGATTGTATTAGTTATCTTTGAGAGCATACTTCTCTACATTCTTGTAACTGAGCAGCTGTGTACTTTTTGTATCACAGATTATTTCCGCAATAAAAATGACTTCAGTTGGAATTATTAAGCGCTTGTGGTTTTTATTTTATAAGTTAAATTTTAATTTGTAAGGTATTTTTAAGTTTGAAAAATATCAAGAATTGTATTCAACCCCCCCCCCCCCTTCTACAATTCTGTTAGGTCATTTGGGATTAACACATATTCTGACTGGCGTCTGCACCGTCGAAGAGGTGCCTCAATGCGCCGCAACCGTCTGCAGTCCTTAAAACATTTCATTTTAATTAAAAACTTCCAATTCCAACTTAATACTTGGAGTTAGGTGTCGGAACAATCGATCACCTCAATAATTCAAACTATTACTTTCAACTGTCTGGTTAACCATATCAACTGAATTAGGCTAAAACAAATGCATAAGAATTAGATTTCCAATCACAAGGAATCAAGGTAAAATCTGACAATACAAGGTGCTGCAAGGTATAAGTTATGAAATGAAATAGAATTCATCAAATCAAGAACAATAGGCTATCTCAATCTCAGGATAATAAAAGAATCTGGTTATGAAACAGTAATTAATTTAAGAATTGAAAACAGGAATCTTGATACGATACTCTGAACAAAAGAGTACAAGTTAGTAAACTTGCCTTAGGTCCTTCGCTATTACGTAAAGCCGAAGTACTATGATTCTCATCTTCTTCTATCTTATGTCATCACAATTCTCTATTCTGATAACTCTTGGTTCCATCACATATGCGGTTGCTACGAGTCTACACTGTCGAGATCGTGCCCGCCCAACTATTCACTAGTTAAATATAACATATACTTTAGCCTTCGTACTATAACTTCTACATAATATAAATGTTTATAAACTTAAGCGCATATATATTCTACAGAAAATTTGGCATGACCTATTTGAACAGTGGACATTGCCCTGCTTTCAAAATACCAAAAGTACCAATCCAATCATCCACACACAATTCACAATTTATTTAATACTCAACTACTCTGCCTCGACTCGCAGTAAATATATAAGAAAATAATCCTGCATTAACTTGCAATAGCTTTATTTAGAAATAAGCAATCACATTCACATTCATCACTTAGCACATCAATTACCTAATTCACATGATTTCTATACTTCACGTAACACATAGCACATGGATGGACTGACAACTCCTATAATTATACAAATTCCTAGCTGCACATTTAACACATAATCACATTTCATTCACGTACGCATTTAAACTAGCTTATCATATCATATACATTTACCAAATAATGTTCATTTAATAGTTCTGCCGGAAATTCGGCAGCACTTCCTCTATTTATATACTAATCCACCTGTTTTAAACTAATATCAACAACCAAGAATCAATTTACAAACTAACAGATTTACATATCTTAACTTAATCAATCTGAACTCACAATTATCAAATAACATACTCAACTCAGTATATCATCTAAACACATTCACGACTCCACAACAATTTACACAAACCATGTGACATGTAATAAGGTTGAAACTCTTTTTGGAAAATATTTGGTCTTCCTTTTATAAAGATTTGCATATAACAATCTATGGATCGAAAAACAATCATTATACTTTAAATCTGATTAACACTCGATTAATTAAAATCAATCAAGTCAAACAGATAATGAATAAATAAATACTAAAATAATAAAATAGTTTGAAAATAATAATCAAATTTGATTTATAAATAATCAAAATTAAATAATAACCAATCTTAACTTAATTGGTCAATTAAATTAATTTTATTATTATCTAAAATTGATTAAAAATAATCAAATTCAATTACTCTTTAACTCTAAGGGTTTTAAAACAATTAATAAAATAAATACTTAGATTTTACGAAATTTCGGCATGACCCGTTTGTAAACCGGACTAGCCAGAAATTTTGCATGCACTATGCTGCGTCCCCAGTCACAGGACGGATCACATAGTACAACACAACAATAACCTGTATATATCACAGTAATTAAACAACATAAATATCTCAACCATCACTACAACAGATCCCCTAACTGGGAATCAAACAAGAATACTAAATCAATAGCACAACTAATTTACAACGCACACTAAACTTTAAGTACATCACTTTACGATATACAACTAACGATCTAAATTTACTCCAAACCAACTAAAATTTATAAATACTTTATAACTTTGCACCACGTTACTAATTAATACACTTCAAGAACCTGCACAATAGGAAATAGAATATTAGATAATACCAAAAGCAGTTAACACTGAAATTTATATACATATACCATCTAAAGACCTTCTGTCAAAACAATCCCTCTAAATACCTACACAATTCAATAAGTATCAATTTATAACAAAATAATAGGTTTATACACTAACCTCAACAAACATGGATTTCAAATCCATTTACTAAACAAAACATACTATTAGCTAATTATTATCAAAACAAATTTGTAAAATCAACGCGACATATAACACAATTTACTTAACAATACGAAATGATAAATAACATATATGTCTTGAAATAAAATCATACACATCATTACTATTTTAACTTCACACACCTAAACAATTTACATTACTCTTATAAAACGAATCTATATTTTTAATTACTACCAAAAACGAATTATAATCACACATAACTAATAAGAACGACTTATACATATCACAATTTAATCCACATAGGCACTTAGCACGTATTATCGACTTACTCTTATACATTATAGCACATATATCACATTGGTTCACAAATAGTTTTTATCAAATTAATATAAGATTTATACAATAATTTATATAAAAATCGGACAGCACCTCCTTTATAAAATGAACTAACCTGTCGGAATGTAACCGACCCAAACAAGCAATCAAGCAATCCTTTGCTTCTACACAACTCACAGGCATAACAATACATACTAATATATACTCTTCATAAACTTCTGACAATCCATGTACTTAATACTTAACATACATATCTATACTATTCATAATCCGAATAAATCACATATACAACTTCATTTATTCTCAAAATCAAACTAGTAATCAATAGTCATGTCATAGTCTTACTAATTACCACTTAACAACTAACAATTAACTTAATTAACTTTTAACAATTAACAACTCACATCATAATTCACTAAAACAAATTTTATTAACTAATCACATTTAAAAGCAATTTATAACAATGTTCAACAAACGATTCTATTAACACCCTAAAAAAAACAACCGAGTATATATTTAATTACCAAAAAAGGAATTGGTAATTATCACATAATCACTAAACAAAAAATAAAATGAATTTATAACTAATACTCAAATAAAAATCAACTTTGTAAATACACAAGAATAATAAATAAATAAAAACGAAATGAATAATCTAAATATTCGATTGTTATATATATACCCACTGAATTTTAAAGTATACAAGGCAGAAATCGGCAGTGAGAACTGATGGAACGGAGGGGACAGTGGCCGGAATACGACGCCGGAAAACCAAAGGAAATGGCGGCGGCCGGACTTCGGGCGGCAGCGGCGCAGTTTTGCGAAGCAACCACGGTGGCGTGCAGGAGGACTGGGAGTGGAGGTGGTGCTGCGGGGAAAAAAACGAACGGGGGGGGGGGGAGAAGACTTCTTCTTCTACTTTTGTTTTCTTTTCTCTTTTGCTTTGACAGAAATGTGTGGTTTTAAATAGATAAGAATAGATTAGGTAGATTAAAGATAAGGATAACGACTACTACACTTTTATTAGCCCACTAACTGAAATTTAGCGGAACTAATACGATACTGAAAACATAAAATTTTAAATGAAATATTTCTAAAATAATTAAATCCAACTAATAAAATTTATTTATATACTAAAATCATTCTAAAAATATTTAAATGCACAAAATTCATAATTAAATGAATTTTAAACTTATTTACTTTAAACAATTTTGTCGGGCTCAAATTTACTAATAATTGTCGAAAAATACTTTTAAACACATAATGCCGCATCACATATCCACATAATATTATTTTAAACATTTAATCACATACTGCAGAAATTTTCAAATTAATCTAAATAAATAAATATTACTATTTTTATTACTCAAATAAATAGGAAATTCGCACCTAATTTCCCAGATAAAATAACCAGCTTTCACAAATATTTTTAAATAAATACACTCATAATTTCGTTCCTCTTCTTTGAGAAAAACAATAAAATATTTAAATAATAATATTAATAAACCCTGAAAATTCGGGTTACTACAATTTACCCACCTTATAAGGATTCCGTCCTCGAAATCAGCTGAAGGTGTCACTAAGGTTCTTTTAATAACTTTTAACTCTGGTTGCATCCGTAATAATACTAATTCTTTAATATTTGATACTTGTTATTTCTAGTCTGGTATTCTACCAGTTCCTCTATATAAGGCAAACCCGGTTATACTACTACACGTTACGCGTTACTAGTATTCTAATCGCATCTTGATCCGCTTTGACTCTTGGTAATCCCACCACAAAAGTTAACTAATTCCAACCTGCTTGGCATACTTCCAAGATTATTTGAGATAATCAGATTCATGATATTTTGAAGTGAAAAGATGTCGTATCATAAAGAGTGTCCCACAATTGTGGTAATCGAATTACGAATTTTAAAACGAACATTTCTGAAATAAAAGAATCAATGAGAGACCAATATGATCAAATGAACCGATGTTGCGTGTGTTAGTTAAGACATTACTAAAGGTAATTAACCTTCTTGTGTTGCACAACACACAAGTGATGGCGTCCCATCAAGCTTCTATCACACAGACAGATAGTCCTTGTGTCCCCTATAAATAGGGTTGTTCGTCTCAGTTAGAGTAGAGATATATAAAATGAGTCTAAAGTCAACTTAACAATTAAAGCTTTTTGATGAGGAATTCTCAGATACACCCTTGGATTACAACTGAACAGATTCCAAAGGTACTACTTCCAGAAAAGAATAACCAGAAAAGAAATTATTGGCACAATACGAGGAAATGATGATTTATCAATACTAGAGTTATTCTCGATTGAGGAAAAGTAGAAGTTCGAATATCACAACATGACAGGGTTTAAAAAAATTTAAAGGAGTATCACGTAATTCATTAAGAAAGGAAATATTGCCAAGGTCTTCAGGTATGTCTTCTATATCAGCTCCTCTGATGGCTCGTCATTCGATTCTACGTTCTTCTGATACACGTCCTAAAGTTATCGATATCATACGTCATCGTCGTCCTGCAATAGTCTCTGAAGATTCCACCACCTACATCTACAGTCGGAAGGATTTCTATCCAACTCAACCCAACTATGCTCAACTATCTCAAACGAGTACTATATCTTAAATTACTCATTGGTACTATATCCAATAGTCCAACACGAACTCTACATGAGCTCTGACATTCCTTACATAACTATACACACTCCTACACACTCTCGTTTCTAGTTTACTATAACTCCGCTCTGATACCAACTGTGACGCCCCCAAATCCCGGGGTCAGTGGATTGGGTTGGGTCGTCACCTGAAATCTCGAATAAAATCGCCTGTTAAATACTAAACCAATACAATTATGACAACTGCGACCCCAACTCTACCAAGAATCTTTTAGGCTATAGTGCTAGAAACAAGAATCCAAACTTTATTAAACTTTAACTTACTTATACAACAATACTCTTTACATAAATCTATAACACTGGTATAACTTCGATGTGAAGTATACCAGGCAAAACTAAATTTATACAATATTATATTTACTAGAAATCAACTCTATACAATACCCTTACACTAGGTCCACATGCTCTGCATCAACTCATCTTCCCAACGTCATCTTGAATCATCTCGTTCCATAGTTATGCAATTAAATACTGGCAATCTACCTTTTCACTGGAGGGTTACAAGATAAAACAAACAAGAGTGAGCAAAAGAAGCTCAGCAAGTATATAGTACTGCACAAGATCAAATAATGATGCAATAATAACAATACGTATAAAAATGAACTCAGCTGGCCAAGAAAATGGCAATATATGAGTGAATCAATTTAACTGGCAAAATGAACAATAATAATAATCATTGTCAACTGTAAGTTAGAATTGGATTTTTACCGTGACGCAATGAGTTATAGTGGATGATCAGTCACACTAAAACTCCGGACCATACCCACGGTATGTCCAAATACTGAACTGGATCCAAGGCCACATTGGCCACATACTAATATTCATATTCTGACTGGCGTCTGCAGTCCTTAAAACATTTCATTTTAATTAAAAACTTCCAATTCCAACTTAATACTTGGAGTTAGGTGTCGGAACAATCGACTACCTCAATAATTCAAACTATTACTTTCAACTGTCTCCTTAACCATATCAACTGAATTAGGCTAAAACAAATGCATAAGAATTAGATTTCCAATCACAAGGAATCAAGGTAAAATCTGACAATACAAGGTGCTGCAAGGTATAAGTTATGAAATGAAATAGAATTCGTCAAATCAAGAACAATAGGCTATCTCAATCTCAGGATAATAAAAGAATCTGGTTATGAAACAATAATTAATTTAAGAATTGAAAACAGGAATCTTGATACGATACTCTGAACAAAAGAGTACAAGTTAGTAAACTTGCCTTAGGTCCTTCGCTATTACGTAAATCCGAAGTACTATGATTCTCATCTTCTTCTATCTTATGTCGTCACAATTCTCTATTCTGATAACTCTTTGTTCCATCACATATGTGGTTGCTACGAGTCTGCACTACCGAGATCGTGCCCGCCCAACTATTCACTAGTTAAATATAACATATACTTTAGCCTTCGTACTATAACTTCTACATAATATAAATGTTTATAAACTTAAGCGCATATATATTCTACAGAAAATTTGGCATGACCTATTTGAACAGTGGACATTGCCGTGCTTTCAAAATACCAAAAGTACTAATCCAATCATCCACACACAATTCACAATTTATTTAATACTCAAATACTCTGCCTCGACTCGCAGTAAATATATAAGAAAATAATCCTGCATTAACTTGCAATAGCTCTATTTAGAAATAAGCAATCACATTCACATTCATCACTTAGCACATCAATTACCTAATTCACATGATTTCTATACTTCACGTAACACATAGCACATGGATGGACTGACAACTCCTATAATTATACAAATTATTAGCTGCACATTTAACACATAATCACATTTCATTTACGTACGCATTTAAACTAGCTTATCATATCATATACATTTACCAAATAATGTTCATTTAATAGTTCTGCCGGAAATTCGGCAGCACTTCCTCTATTTATATACTAATCCACCTGTTTTAAACTAATATCAACAACCAAGAATCAATTTACAAACTAACAGATTTACATATCTTAACTTAATCAATCTGAACTCACAATTATCAAATAACATACTCAACTCAGTATATCATCTAAACACATTCACGACTCCACAACAATTTACACAAACCATGTGACACGTAATAAGGTTGAAACTCTTTTTGGAAAATATTTGGTCTTCCTTTTATAAAGATGTGCATATAACAATCTATGGATCGAAAAACAAACATTATACTTTAAATCTGTTTAACACTCGATTAATTAAAATCAATCAAGTCAAACAGATAATGAATAAATAAATACTAAAATAATAAAATAGTTTGAAAATAATAATCAAAATTAAATAATAACCAATTAATAAAATTCACCAATTAACTCTTAACTTAATTGGTCAATTAAATTAATTTCATTATTATCTAAAATTGATTAAAAATAATCAAATTCAATTACTCTTTAACTCTAAGTGTTTTAAAACAATTAATAAAATAAATACTTAGATTTTACTAAATTTCGGCATGACCTGTTTGTAAACAAGACTAGCCATAAATTTTGCATGTACTATGCTGCGTCCCCAGTCATAGGACGGATCACATAGTACAGCACAACAATAACCTATATATCACAGTAATTAAACAACATAAATATCTCAACCATCACTACAACAGATCCCCTAACTGGGAATCAAACCAGAATACTAAATCAATAGCACAACTAATTTACAACTCACACTAAACTTTAAATACATCACTTTACGATATACAACTAACGATCTAAATTTACTCGAAACCAACTAATATTTATAAATACTTTATAACTTTGCACCACGTTACTAATTAATACACTTCAAGAACCTGCACAATAGGAAATAGAATATTAGATAATACCAAAAGCAGTTAACACTGAAATTTATATACATATACCATCTAAAGACCTTCTGTCAAAACAATCCCTCTAAATACCTACACAATTCAATAAGTATCAATTTTTAACAAAATAATAGGTTTATACACTAACCTCAACAAACATGCATTTCAAATCCATTTACTAAACAAAACATACTATTAGCTAATTATTATCAAAACAAATTTGTAAAATCAACGCGACATATAACACAATTTACTTAACAATACGAAATGATAAATAACATATATGACTTGAAATAAAATCATACACATCATTACTATTTTAACTTCACACACCTAAACAATTTACATTACTCTTATAAAACGAATCTATATTTTTAATTACTACCAAAAACGAATTATAATCACACATAACTAATAAGAACGACTTATACATATCACAATTTAATCCACATAGGCACTTAACACGTATTATCGACTTACTCTTATACATTATAGCACATATATCACATTGGTTCACAAATAGTTTTTATCAAATTAATATAAGATTTATACAATAATTTATATAAAAATCGGACATCACCTCCTTTATAAAATGAACTAACCTGTCGGAATGTAACCGACCCAAACAAGCAATCAAGCAATCCTTTGCTTCTACAAAAATCACAGGCATAACAATACATACTAATATATACTCTTTATAAACTTCTGACAATCCATGTACTTAATACTTAACATACATATCTATACTATTCATAATCCGAATAAATCACATATACAACTTCATTTATTCTCAAAATCAAACTAGTAATCAATAGTCATGTCATAGTCTTACTAATTACCACTTAACAACTAACAATTAACTTAATTAACTCTTAACAATTAACAAGTCACATCATAATTCACTAAAACAAATTTTATTAACTAATCACATTTAGAAGCAATTTATAACAATGTTCAACAAACGATTCTATTAACACCCTAAAAAAACAACTGAGTTTATATTTAATTACCAAAAAACGAATTGGTAATTATCACAAAAACACTAACCAAAAAATAAAATGAATTTATAACTAATACTCAAATAAAAATCGACTTTGTTAATACACAAGAATAATAAATAAAAAAACGAAATGAATAAACAAAATATTCGATTGTTATATATATATATATATATATATATATATATATATATATATATATATATATATATATATATATATATATATCGGTAGTGAGAACTGATGGAACGGAGGGGATAGTGGCCGGAATAGGACGCCGGAAAACCAACGGAAATGGCGGTGGCCGGCGGAAGTCTGCACAGAACACGGCGGCCGGACTTCGGGCGGCAGCGGCGCAGTTTTGCGAAGCAGCCACGGTGGCGTGCAGGAGGACTGGGAGTGGAGGTGGTGCTGCAGGGAAAAAAACGAAGGGGGAGGGGTGAAAGACTTCTTCTTCTACTTTTGTTTTCTTTTCTCTTTTGCTTTGACAGAAATGTGTGGTTTTAAATAGATAAGAATAGATTAGGTAGATTAAAGATAAGGATAACGACTACTACACTTTTATTAGTCCACAAACTAAAATTTAGCGGAACTAATACGATACTGAAAACATAAAATTTTAAATGAAATATTTCTAAAATAATTAAATCCAACTAATAAAATTTATTTATATACTAAAATCATTCTAAAAATATTTAAATGCACAAAATTCATAATTAAATGAATTTTAAACTTATTTACTTTAAACAATTTTGTCGGGCTCAAATTTACTAATAATTGTCGAAAAATACTTTTAAACACATAACGTCGCATCACATATCCACATAATATTATTGTAAACATTTAATCACATACTGCAGAAATTTTCAAATTAATCTAAATAAATAAATATTACTATTTTTATTACTCAAATAAATAGGAAATTCGCACCTAATTTCCCAGATAAAATAACCAGCTTTCACAAATATTTTTAAATAAATACACACAGAATTTCGTTCCTCTTCTTTGAGAAAAACAATAAAATATTTAAATAATAATATTAATAAACCCTGAAAATTCGGGTTACTACACGCCGTCTGTGGGAAGACAACATCAACCATGGCAAACACATGAAGAACAAGTCGCGACACTCATACTTCTGAAGAGCTTCCTCTCACCTCTGAGGCAGGTGCTCAAGGAAGCCAGCCACCGCCGACCACTAGCTCTCAAGGACCGGAAGTCCCGATTTCGGTTAAAGGGACGAATCCCCTGCAAATAGTCGTTCATGGACCTAATCCACAAGAGACCACTCTCCAGTAACCAATCACAACAACCTCCCCACTGCTCATGAATGCACCAAGTGGCCTTCAACTTCATACTACAGATCTTTCTTAATATGCAACTCAAACTCTTGGGATGCCAAACTATGGCATGCCTCCTTGACCCACGATGGGCGGCAGTGGTCTCAACCCCACTTACCGTGAAGCGTATGTTCCCCCTTATATACAAGGTCTGGGACCCCAAAATCAACAAACTCAAACTCGGCAGACCCCTTTGATTCAAGATTATTCGGGACCCTATACTAAGGATGAGAATGACTCCACTAGAGAAGAGAGGGATCTTGCCCCGAGGAGAAGATGTTCCTCCCAAACAAATCGGGAGCAAACTACTAAGGAAAAAATTGCAGCCCATGAGGCAGAGGCTGCAAGACTCAAGAAATTACTGGTTGAAGAGGGGGCCGCCAAAGCACAAAGCCAAACAACTAGAAGAGTCCCGATAATCAACATGGACCCAACACCGAGAATAACCAAGAGGGCTGAAGCCCCAAGGGGTGATCCTAGTGTTTTGTTGACCCTAGGAGATCCTGACGATCCTACGCCACCATTTACTCAGGACATCATGAAAGCTACCATATCCAGGAAATTCAAAGAAAAGAAAGGAAACTCAGGATTACGACGTCAAGGAAAAGTTTCCTTCAAAGGATTCAGATTCCCCACCCAAGAGGAATAATTTTGGGCCAAAATTTACGGAGTATGCAAGATTAAACACTCCCAGGAGCCAAATTCTAATGGAAATAGCAAAGGAGGAGGATCTCCGATGGCCGAAGCCACTGAGGACTGACATGTCCAAACGGAATCAAAACCAATTTTGCCGGTTCCACAAAGAAGTTGGTCACGACACGGATGATTGTAGACAACTGAAAGATGAGATCGAGTTTTTGATACGAAGGGGAAAGCTCAATAAATTCACTAAGGATGGAAATCAAGGGAGTCAAAGAGGAAACTACGAAAGGAAGGATTACGACAGAAGGGACAACGATCAAGATTGTAAATGTGACGCCCTCCAAACCCGGGGTACAGATTTGGGGAGTCACTCGACCAACGAAACACAACATACCTGAATCTAACACATGCATAATAATATAGTAACATAAAATACCCCTTATCCAAGACCGCATCCAGATTATGGCATAAAACAAGCTTCTAAGTCATATTTATTACAAACCAGTTTTCAGAGTTATTACACACTTAATATACAAAGCTAGACATCTAGTCTAACTTCCAAAGTAAAACAACTACCCGTCCAATGACAATCACTCGGGGTGGTCTCCTAGCATCGGGAGAATTGTCACTAGCGTTGTGTCTACTCATTCTCTCGCTTCACTGGAATAGGCTTAGAAACAAAATAAGTATGAGCCACATGTGCTCAGCAAGCATGATATATATATCAATCACAGTTCCATAATGAAAGGAAAGAATTCAATTATCTGAATCAACAATACACAAGTCAAACATAAGCTTTTAACAATCTTTATTGAAGAATGAGGAATCAGAATTGGACTTCTACATTTTTCAAATACAAAGGTTGAGCTGCTGATCAGTCACACATCAACCCCGGACTAGCTTATAGCATAGTCCTCCACTAGGATCCATGGCCATCTAGGCCTTAAGTTATTACGACCATGAATATGGCCCGACCATTACTGCTCTCATTTAAAAACATGCCAATTTTATAACAAGGTATAAGCAATAATATGCATAACAAGATAAGTACACAATGACGGGGTGTAATAGTTGCAAAAGAGCTTCAACTATTCAATATCAAGGAAAGTCCGAGAAATAGATTCGGAATGGTTTCAAGGGTACAACGTACTCATTTAAGAAAGTCAACAATGGTTATCATCAATTATAAACTGAATTGAAGGTGAAGGTTTCTGATATCCAACATGCTTGTGGATTAAATCAAAAGTTAGGAATATTCAAGGAAATAACATCAGTGCTCAATACGGGTGAAGGTTGAATAATCTGAATTGTTCTGATGGTAACATACATGTAATTCTGAAGAATAATAACAATGGAATCAACAAGTAAAGACATAGATATTTGCCTGGTCTACGTCGCTGACGGGATTCTATCTCGTTCACTCTACTTTGCCCTTTCCCTTGCTCCGGGAACTCGATTCTATAATAAACAACTTATAACAGTAAGTCTAACTATCCTCATTCTATCCTCGACACACAATCATAATTACTATCACATTTAAACAAGTAACCGGGTACTTATCGGATGCCCGGTTTAATTTTACGGTAATTAAAACTCAGACATTAGCCCTCGTACGGGCATTTGCGGACTATTAAAACACATTAATCGACTCATATAAACCATATAGCACTTTAAAATATTTTTAAAACAATATTCGAGGCTTATTTGAATTTAAATAAGTCACAAATAATTTTTAAATCAAAAATCGGATTTTTAATCCCATTATAAGTATTTAAAAACAATTAAATCAATTAATAAAAATTAATTGACACTTTTTAAACACTCCAACTATTTTTAAATAATTAAATCAAGCTAGAAAATAATTAAACTTAAGTTAAATTAATTAAATCTAATTAATAATTAATTATTAAGAATTAACTGATTAAAAAATTAATCAATTAATTAAATAAATAAATTATTAATTAAAAACAATTAAAATAATTAAATTTAATCAGTTTTCGAATTTAAATAATTAAAATATAATTTTCCAGAATTTTCTGAATTTAAAAATGTATTTTTGAAATAAAAATATGATTTTTATAAATAATTAAACTATTTTCGAATTAAATTTAAAAATAAAATTCAAAAACAGTTTTCTGAAAATGAATTAGGGTTTTGAAGATTGAAACCGGGTAAGAAAACGGGTTACTGGATCGGGTCACGGGTCGCTAAGAATAATCCGGGTCGCGAAGAACAGCCGGAAAATTCCCAGATTCCGGCGAACTTTTCCAGAATCCGGCGAGCAAAAAACACATCAAAAATTGGGGCTTTTGATACCAAAACACTCCTCATAACCATACCAATACATTCCGATAAAAAACAAACCAAAAACATCACCGGAACTTCAAACCCGACTATTTTTCGGCGACCTTAAACCAATTTTCCGATCTACTAAAATCTTACATGAAACTCTACGTTCTTTATGTTAAAATAAAGCTAAGAACACATACAATGAAAGCCCTATATCCAAAATCATGTCAGATCAATAACCAGAACGGACTATTAAAAAGAAGAATTCGGGTCAAAACCCGAAAATCAAACCGGAACAAATTGAACATAAACATGAAATTAGAGCATGAATTCCTACTAATTAGAACCCTAGGAACATGTTGGAAGCAATCAATTGAACGGAGAATCAACAGAATGAAAATCCCCAATTCGAATATAAACCCTAATTTTAATTCAAAATTTGAAAAATTCATATAAAATCGAAAAATTACGAGATGATGATGAGGTTGGAAGATTCTGAAACTAGAGCTCAAGATCTTTGATTTGAGTACTTGAACTTTGGATTTGGATTTCAATAACACCTTTGAAATTGATTTTGATTTTCAAGAACACGAAGAACACGGTTCGGGAATTTTATATTTTTGTATATTTTTAATACGGATTATATGAAGTATAATGTACGATTCTCCTTTTTATACTTAGTGGAAAATAATACCCTAAACGACATTTTTGGATCGATATTGATCCACTGGTTCGCTTTAAAACCCTAATAATGTAAAATACATGTTTTACGAGGTGATAGTTATCCAAAAAGACTGATAGTTATCCAAATCAATACATATCATTTATATAACTAATGCTCAATAATATTGGGGCTATAACATATGTATTTATTGATACAGACGATATATCAATTACCCTAGAAAAATTAGGGTTAGGGTTTAGAATAATTTTTCTTCCTTTGAATAAAACAAATACTATTGATAATATCGGATAATAAGGGATATAATAATACGAAGAAATCCTCCGATAATGATTCGAACACAAATGATGAAGGAATAATAATGATGAACAAAATTTCAACGGGGCCCTTGAATTATCAAAACGGGGCTCAAAATTGAAGATATTTTCAAATGACAAAATATTTGAACGGGGCTTTCGACACACCAATTTAAACATAAACACTTAACAACCCTTATCATTATAACTCAAAATACTTCAGAATAAGTATTCTACACATATAATACAATTTATATTATTAATAAAGTTCACGGATCTTACAGTAATCCCAAGCCCCGAGGGCCAGTCATCAACATGATATTCGGAGGACCAACTGCTGCTGGGTCCTCCCAAAACTCAGGGAAAGCCTATGCCCGAGAGGTAATGATTGTGGTTGGAGAAGCACCGAAGCGTGCCAGAACGGAAATATCAATAGGTTTTCATGATTCTGACTTGGAAGGAGTGAAATTTCCCCACGATGATCCCTTAGTCATCGTACCTGTGACAGGCAATGCTGAAACAAAGAGAGTTCTGGTTGACAATGGAGCGTCAGTGGACATCTTGTTCCATGATGCTTTTATCAAGATGGGCTAGACTAACTCTCAGTTGACACCCTCGAATATGCCCATATATGGATTCAATGGAGTAGAGTCGAAGGTGGAAGGCACAATCCAACTCCCTATGACAATGGGGCAAGGGTCAAATACGTCTACTCAGATGCTGAACTTCATAGTTATAAAGGCAACTTCAACCTACAACGCGATCCTTGGAAGGACGGGCCTTCATGCATTTAAGGCTGTAGCCTCGTCTTACCATCTGAAAATTAAGTTCCCAACAAGGAATGGGATTGGTGAAGAACGGGGAGACCAAAAGATGGCTAGAAGTTGTTACGTAGCCGCGTTAAGGCCTGATGGAATCGGGGGGGGGGGGGGGGTGGGGGCAGGTTCTCCCCATTGAAGACATGGATACTAGAGATAATGAGGACAGAAGAGGGAAACCAACTGAGGATTTAATCCCAATTCCCTTAGTCCCTGGTGAACCGGAGAAGGTGACTTACGTTGGAGCACTATTGCCTAAACCATTGAAGAGCAAACTCATATCTTTTCTTCAAGAAAACAATGATGTTTTTGCTTGGACAGCGGCTGACATGCCAGGGATTGATCCCCAATTAATAACCCACAAATTGAATGTGGATCCTAAAAGGAAGACAGTGAAACAGAAGAAGAGAAATTTTGCTCCAGAGAGGCAAGAGGCCATCAAGCATGAAGTAGAAAAGCTTCTGGAAGCCGGGTTCATTGAAGAAATTCAATTCCCAGAATGGTTGGCTAACCCAGTAATGGTCAAAAGGCCAATGGCAAATGGAGGATGTGTGTGGATTTCAACGATTTGAACGATGCATGTCCTAAGGATTGTTTTCCCTTACCAAGGATTGATGCCCTAATAGATGCTACCGTTGGGCACGAGATGCTGAGTTTTATGGACGACTTCAACGGATACAACCAAATCAAAATGCACAAAGATGACATCTCCAAGGTATCATTCATCACTGACTTTGGTGTTTTCTGTTATCTAGTCATGGCATTTGGACTTAAGAATGCAGGGGTAACATACCAAAGGTTGGTGAACAAAATTTTTGAACACCTGATTAGAAAAACCATGGAGATCTATGTGGATGACATGTTGGTTAAAAGCCTCGATAAGGTCAATCATATAAACCATCTACGAGAAGTGTTTGAAGTGCTGAGGCACCACAAGATGATGTTGAATCCAGCAAAATGTGCCTTTGGTGTAGGCTCAGGGAAGTTTTTAGGCCTGATGGATTCCAAGAGAGAAATCAAGGCTAACCCTGGCAAAATCAAAGCAATCCTGGACATGGAGCCACCACGAACAGTCAAGGATGTTCAGAAACTAACGGGAAGAGTGGCAGCATTGGGAAGATTCATCTCCAAGTCAGGAGAGAAGTGCTTACCTTTCTTCAAAGCACTCAAGAACGTGAAAATTTTTGAGTGGACAACTGAAAGCCAGGAGACCTTTAAGGCCTTGAAGAAGTACATGGCTGAGGCACCACTGTTGGCAAAACAAAAGCCAGGAGAAACTCTCTATTTGTACTTGGCGGTTTCTAACACAGCCCTTGGAGCCGTTTTGGTAAAAGAAGAGTTGAAGGTTCAGAAACCCATTTACTACGTAAGCAAGATTCTACATGGGGCAGAAATAAACTACTCTACGATTGAGAAGTTTGCATTAGCCTTGATAATGGCCTCAAGAAAGCTACGCCCATACTTCCAGGCTCACAAGATAGAGGTCTTGACCAATCAGCCTCTAAGAAACATCTTGCATAGCCCTCAAGTTAGTGGAAGGTTGATCAAATGGGCTATTGAATTGGGAGAATTTGACATCAAGTATAAGCCTCGAACGACCATAAAAGCTCAAGCACTCGCTGACTTCATGGTTGAATGCACCATTGACAACCAAGAAGTCGGGGGGCAGGAAGTAGTAGTGGAAGACAAGAAAGATGAAGACATGGTGTCCAAAGAATGTTGAGTGCTCTGTTTTGATGGGGCATCAAAAACAAAATCAAGTGGAGCAGGTTTGGTGCTACAAAGTCCTGATGGATTTCTCATAGAGTACGCAATAAAACTGGACTTCCCAACGACCAACAACGAAGCTGAGTACGAAACCCTGATAGCTGGCTTAGGGCTGGTTAGAGCCTTGAGAGTTAAGACTCTGAAAGTATGTGGAGACTCGAGGTTGGTAGTTTCCCAAGTAAATGGGGAGTTCGAAGCTAGAGATGAAGTCATGGCCAAGTATCTAAAACTTGTTAAGGCTATTATGACTCAGTTTGATGAATGTTATGTGGAACACGTTCCAAGAGAAGAAAACATGAAGGCTGACGCCTTGTCCAAATTTGCTTCTTCTGAAATTGAAAACTATGCAGGGAGTGTATACTTCCAAGTCTTGAAAACCCCAAGCATTAATGGAAAGTTGATAGCACCCATTTGTAAAGCATAATGTAACATAGGATGTAACAGAGATAACTTCAACACAACAAATGACACGACAGACAATAATATTAACAGAAGCATAGGAATCCAGAATCAAAGAAGAAAAGGTAAACTCAAAAAATCAAAATATGGTATGTATTCTTGAAGTCCGTAAACAGGTCACGGAAAGAAGTTCATGAAAATGTTCAAGCCTTAGTGACAATTAAAGAAACAAAACTTTAAAAACTACAGAAGTATACGAATGATTTAGGGTTAGTACCATAGGGTTCCAGTGATTTATTTGAAGCAACCAGATCGACAAAGGACTTATCTGCAACATTGAATTGAAGACATAGTAGAATTGATCAAGTGTTATTCATCTGTGAACCAGACCAATTGCACCAGTTGACAACACTTAAAAGATCAAGTTGTTTTATCGTCTCAGAAGAAATTGATTTAGTCTAAAACTAAACACCCTGAAACTCAAAAGGATTTTTAAAAAGATCAAGGACAAAAGAAATAGTTCGATGGTTTTTCTTAAAAGAAAAACATCGAATGGGATAAAGGAAATCAATCAGAAAACCATTATAAGTTAATTTGTCATTCGATATTTTTATTTAAAAAACTATCGAATGGAAAATTAATTTAATACATTCGATGGTTTTCAAATTGAGGAACGGGTGAAAAGTTTGTTTGTTTGTCAGGTTGATGAGAAATGGACGGCCATGATTAATCACGAATTATGGTTCGATAGTTTTTCTATCTAAGTCTACAATAACAGAGAATTGAAGAAGTGTCTTCTTCAGAAGAGATGAATTTAATCAGAACATTTACGAAGAGAGAAGCTTGAGCCAAAGAATCACAGAGAAATTAATATTGCTCAGAATTCTATCATTGTATTGTTTTTGTGTAACCTTGAACTCATTGAAGCTAATCTACGGATTAAATTTGTAGTACCCCTCGCTGTTTATATTTATAAAATGATATATTCCCCGACTCGTGTTTTGATTTGGTGCATTTGATTTCATAGTTGAACTGAATGATTTATCCACGAATGAAATTAAATAATTTGTGAGTATCGTATTCAACCCCCCTTCTACGATACTTTGGACCTAACAATTGGTATCAGAGCTATTTGATTGACGTACAAGTCAAATCCGGTGAATGAGACCAAAATCAAGCATAACTTGAAAATTCGTAGCAAATTTTTTAACTTTCAAATTTTTTCATTTGATTGGAATTTCTTGAATTTTAAATAGTTTGAAATTTTCAGAAACCACGAGTGCTCCAAAGACAACTGCTGGTATTAAAGTTCCCCCATTCACTAGAGATGATTTCGGTTTGTGGAAGATGAAGATGCTGTTATTTATCACGGCATCTAATCCGTTGTATATTGGAATTTTAGAGAACAAACCGTTTGTACCAATGAAACCAGTTAGTGAATCTACAGCTCCTGATGGTACCAGAATTCCTCAAAGCTCAACCCCAAAGGATTTATCTGAGTACACAGATACAGACAAAGAACTGATTCGATTGGATACAAGCTTGATGCTGATATTGACAGACTCCGCAGAAAAGGAAATGAGCTATCAGTTAATGAACTGTGTGAGCGGGAAACAAATGTGGGATACCATAAATTTGATAATGGAAGGAACTAAAGACGTGCAGGAAAACAGATTGGACATCCTGACTTCTCAATATGAGTCATTTAGGTCACTTCCTGGAGAACGTATAACTCAGGTCTTTGAGAAGTATACTAAGTTGTTGAATGAATTAACCATGAAAGGGAAGACCTGTCCTCTGAGAGAGACAAATAGGAAGTTCACGATGACACTGCCCTATCATGTAGAACACAAGTCCTCATCCATAAGGGAAAGAATTGATTTTACTAAGATGCCATTGGAGATGATATATGGCAAGCTTAAAACTTATGAGATGGAGCAAGAACAACGAGTGATAATCTACGGACCAGGGACGGTGGACAACAGGAATTCTGCACTCGCAAGATCAGCAGCACTTGTAGTGGATGAACCAATAACTTCTGATATTCAGGTTCAAACCCCTAGAGCTGGAAAGGAGGTGATTATAGAAGCTGAAATGGATTCTGTGAATCTGGGTGTTGATGAAAGTGATTACTACACCCTAGAAGAGCTTGAGCAAATGGAAGACAAAACCATGGCGTACTTAGCTGCAAAGTTTAGCCACATTCGTTTCAAGAGAAACCCTAAGTACAAGTTCAAGGGCTCAACCAACAGATTCCAGAAGAGCAAGTATTCACCAGGCACTGGCTTTAAGGGAGGCTACAATACTGGCATGATTGATAGAAGCAAATCAAGATGCTACAACTGCAATGAGTTAGGGCATTTTGCTACTGAATTCCGGAAGCCTCGTCAAGCAAGAGACATGAAAGATGTCTATGAGAAGAAAGATTCTTATGATGAGTTGAAGAAAGAGAATGCTAAGCTGAAACAACAACTGGAAACCTTATCTGGAAAGCAGAAAGGAAAAGCTTATATTGCAGAGGGTAAAAGTTGGGATGATACTGATTCGGATGAAGAGGAAGATTATGTAAATCTTGCCCTAATGGCCGACTCTTCAGAGGAATCACCACAATCATCTCAGGTACCTATCTTAACAACAATTGACATGTCTAATTCTGAGTACAAGAAAACTGTGCAAGATCTTAGTGTAGAATTGTTTAATGTACACACGAGCATGCTAGCATCAGAAATTGAAAATGTTAAGTTAGTTCTTAAGATTAAAAATCTAGAATCTAAGAATGAAGAACTAATGCTTGTAGCTGTCACATTATAAGATCTTAAACAGAAAAATGAATACTTAGAGAACAAGGTCAAGTGTAATGATGAGATAGAGACAATCCTCAGGAAAGCAGATTTCAGATCTAGATTTGAAACTGAATTTATATAAGATCTCCGCCCTAATTGCTAAGGAAATAATTGATATTCAGACCTTAGGGAATAAAACTGCTATAGGATTTGACTACAGCAAGAAAACTGGAAAGAAGATTGTGGAATTTCCTGTGACATCTTCAGCTGTCAAGAAGAATACTCCACATGTTCTTAAGAATGTTGATTGTCCAGTTTTTGTTAAGCCGTTTCCAACACTTTTCAATGAGGATGATCTAATCATAAGACAAGAATTTCTTGAGGAGGATATGTTGAAGGAAAAAGAGATAAAGATTAAGTTGCCTAGGAAGTTAGTAAAAACTGAATTACCTAAAATTGAGATAGCCAATAAGGTTAGCAAGGCTAAAAAGAACATGAATGGGAAAGATGTTGTTAATCAGAATATTGTTTCTTCTTCTCCTATTGCATCTAGGAAGTTGTGCACTATTTTTAATTCTGTTGGACACCTTACACATGCATGTAAAAAGGTTAAAGTAGAAACTGTTGATACTTCTGCAATGCATAACATGTCTAACATGCCTGATCTTCATGAACCCTGTGGAAAGAAAGAGTGTTTGCTATGTACATACAACATCATGCATGCTTATTTTAAGTTGATGAATGAATCTGGTAGCAATAGCACTGATAATGTTAAATCCACAGAAAGCATGAAAGTCAAACAAGTTAAGACTGACTTGAATGTTACTCCTGTTAAAGTATCTAAACCTTCAGGACCCAAAAAAGTTTGGGTACCAAAGTCCGCTTAATCAATCTGTGAATGCAGGGTAAGGTTAAAAGCAAAAAGGTCGTGTGGATTCTGGATAGTGGTTGTTCTAGACACATGACAGGTGAAGAGTCCCTGCTTACAGAGGTGGTTAAGAAGACCGGCCCGATTGTAACCTTTGGAGATGACAACAAAGGATTCACTACGGGATATGGTAATTTGAGAATTGGGAATGTCATCATTGAAAACATCTCTCTTGTTGAAGGATCGAAGCACAATCTTCTAAGTATCAGTCAATTATGTGATAAAGGATACAATTTGGATTTCAGAAAGGACAAGTGCTTAATCACAAACAGGAAGGATGAGAAGCTTGCTCTACTGGGAGTGAGGAAAGGAAATTTGTTTATAGCTGACTTAAGTTCTACCAGTGAAGGAGAAGTTACATGTTTCTACAGTAAGTCATCTTCAGAACAAAGTTGGCTATGGCATAAGAAGCTCTCACACTTGAACTTCAAAACTATGAACTCTTTGGTAAAGAGAGAGTTGGTGAGAGGGTTGCCCCTGATGAAATTTTATCAGGAGGGACTATGTGAAGCATGTGAAAAAGGGAAGTCTAAGAAGGCATCACACAGAAGCAGAGAAATGACAAGCATTACTGAACCTCTTCAGCAGATTCATATGGATTTATTTGGTCCAGTCAATGTTATGTCACTTTCAAGAAAAAGATATGCATTAGTGATGGTGGATGACTACTCCAAGTACACGTGGGTGTTATTCTTACATTCAAAGGATGAAGCAACAAAACTAATCATTGATCACATCAAGAAGATAGAAGTGGAAGCTAAGCTACCTGTGCGGACAATCAGATAAGACAATGGAACTGAATTCAAGAATGCAGTTCTTAATGATTTCAGCTCAGAGAAAGGAATATCAAGACAGTATTCAGCACCAAGAACTCCTCAACAGAATGGAGTAGTGGAAAGGAAGAACAGAACCTTGGTTGAAGCAGCAAGGACTATGTTAAATGAATCAAAACTTCCCACTTACTTTTGGGCTGAAGCAGTGAATACAGCTTGCTACACTCAGAATCGAACCCTGATCAACAAAGATCATGAAAAGACTCCTTATGAGTTAATGGCCAACAAGAAACCAACACTGAAGTACTTTCATATGTTTGGTGCAAAGTGTTTTGTACTTAAAGATGGAGAACATCTAGGCAAGTTTGATGCCAAAGCAGATGAAGGCATTTTTCTGGGCTATTCTCTGGAATCTAAGGCTTACAGGGTGTATGTGATTGAAGATAAGAAGTTGTTGGAAAGCCTTAATGTAACATTTGATGACACCAAAAGACCAGGCCTGCAAACTAGAGAGAACTCTGAATCCTTGGTATTTGAAAATCTATCAGGAGATCTCTCTGACATTGAAGAAGAACCTGAAGTTGTTACAGTTATTAATAATGAAGATAATGATAATGATTCTGGACCAAGTGGTGATAGTGGTGGAAATACTCAAACTACTACTGGATCCACTAGTCAATTAACAGGGTCAACAGATCATACTGGCAACAACTCAGGGGGAGCAGGAGAAGGATCAACTAGTCACACTCCACAACATTTTGAATAAGGAGAATCATGAAGATCGCATCTGCCAAGACAAAGGGTATGGAATAGAGATCATCCCTTTCACTTGATCATTGGTGATCCAGACACAGGAGTGAGAACTAGAAGGACATCACAAAATGAATGTCACTACTCTGGGTTTCTTTCAGAAACAGAACCTAAGAAAGTTGAAGATTCCCTAGATGATCCATATTGGGTGATTGCAATGCAAGATGAACTCAATCAGTTTGAAAGGCAGAAAGTTTGGAAGCTGGTAGCCAGGCCTAAAGGAAAATCAGTTATAGGAACAAGATGGGTATTCAGAAATAAGTTGGATGAAGATGGCATTGTAACAAGAAACAAAGCCATACTGGTTGCTAAAGGTTCCTCTCAAGAAGAGGGTTTAGATTATGATGAAAACTATGCACCAGTAGCAAGACTTGAGGCCATCAGAATGTTTCTGGAATTCGCAGCACATTCCAATTACAAAGTATATCAAATGGATGTGAAGAGTGCTTTTCTGAACGGGGAGTTAGAAGAAGAAGTGTATGTGGAACAACCTCCAGGGTTTGAGGATTCAAAACTGGCAGACTTTGTGTACTTTCTATTCAAAGCTCTCTAAATTTTTACTTGAAAATAACTTTACAAGAGGTGTCATAGACAAAACTCTCTTTTACAAACAGCATAAAAATGATTTGATATTGGTGCAAGTACATGTTGATGACATAATATTTGGTTCTACTAATGATGATCTATGCAAGAGATTTGCTAAGTTAATGCAAAGTCGATATGAAATGAGCATGATGGGTGAATTGTCATTCTTTCTTGGACTGCAAGTGTATCAAAGGCTAGATGGAATTTTCATTTGCCAGTCCAAGTACATCAAAGATCTTCTGAAGAAGTATCAAATGGAAGACTCATCTACAACAAAGACTCCAATGCCAACTGCCACTAATTTTTAAAAGGATGAAACTGGTAAGAAGGTTGACATCACAGGCTACAGAGGTATGATAGGCTCCTTACTATATCTCACTGCAAGTAGACCAGATATAATGTTTGCAACATGCTTGTGTGCTAGGTTTCAGTCTGATCCTAAAGAATCTCATCTAATAGCTGTTAAGCGAATATTTAGATATCTTAAGGGAACCCCAAATCTTGGAATTTGGTACCCTAAAGATACATGATTTGATCTTATTGGATATACAGACTCAGATTTTGCAGGTTGTAAGATTGATCGGAAGAGTACTTCAGGAAGCTGTCAGTTTCTTGGAAGAAGGTTAGCTTCTTGGTACATCAAGAAGTAGCACTCAGTGTCCACATCAACAGCTGAAGCTGAATACATAGCTGTTGGTAGCTGTTGTGCTCAAATCTTGTGGATGAGGAACCAACTCTGTGACTATGGACTTTTGTTGACAAAGATTCCAATATTTTGTGACAACACAAGTGCCATAGCAATCTCCAACAACCTAGTGCAACACTTGAGGACGAAGCACATCGACATCAAGTATCATTTTATCCGAGAACATGTCATGAATGGAACTGTGGAGTTACATTTTGTACCCACGGAGGAACAAATTGCAGACATCGTCACTAAACCGCTTGATGAATCCACTTTTTCTAAGCTGGTTGGTGAACTTGGGATGTTAAATCTTTCTAATTGATTTTGATTAGAAGTCAGTAACTACAAGATAGTCCTTGTAAATACACGAGTTTAAGAATTTCTATATCCTTAGGACTCGTGAATTTATTTTCTGGAGCAATTCTCGTAGTTAGGATTATTTTACTAATTTTATGTCATAATTATGGATGATATATCTTCTGGAATTTAATTGGTTATTAATTCTGAAATTATTTAGGTGCTAATATTTATTCTAAATATTAAAGCATCTATTTAATTCGAATTAATTTACTTTGTTTTAAACATTGTAGATTAATGCAGTATAATTTATTGGATTTTAATTGGTTAATATCATTTAATGATATTTAGTCGATTTTATTCTAAGAAAATTATGAATTTTCTGTTAGCTTTGATTTTAGAAAATTTGTAAAAAAATTATACAGATTATAAGTTAACAGAAAACCAAAAGGTTTGATTTAAAAAAAACAGAACAGGTTTTAGAAATTGAACAAGAAGCAAAAAATATCGAATTTAGAAAATTCGATAGTTTTTCTAAGTACTAGAAGAAATCTATCGAAAGCTTTTTCGATAGTTTTTGGAAAGGAAAAGAAAAACTATCGAAAACAATTCTCGATAGTTTTTGAAATACAGTTGAAAAAATATCGAAGTGAATTTAATTCATTTAATATTTAAATTCTCGATAGTTTTTCATAAAAGACCTTCGATAGTTTTTGTTTGGACACATAAATCACATTCGATAGTTTTTTCAGAAAACGTTTTAAATTCTTATTTTCAAACACTTCGATAGTTTTTCAAAAACCATCGATAGTTGTTTAGAAAACTATCGAACAGTGAATTTACAATTTTACCCCTGTTAGCTCAAAAAGTATTTAATAGCCCCTTAACATTTTTTTTTCTTATTTTGAGATCTGGGAGCTTTGTTTTATACTTACAAGAATACTTACACATCCAAGAACATCACTTTCGATAGAATTCTTCAGTTTTAACCGAGAAAAGCTTGAAAAAGTTACTATTTTTCATTGTTAATTGATTTTTAACCGTGAAAACTTGATTATTTTAAGTTTTTGAAACATACTAAGGAAGAATCCATCGAACTTAAAATTTTGAACCTCAGAAAAGTGTTACCAGTTCTTATCTTTAGAAGTTGATTGTTTAACAGTTAATTTCTTTGGATTTTAGTGATTGTTTAAAGTTCACTAATTTAGGGTTCTTGATTAAATTGTTCGAAGTTTTGTAATTCAGAAAAAAGGGGTATTTTGTTTAAGGTAATTAATTAGAAATAATTAATTGAAAAATTAGTTTTGGTTTAATTTAAATTTTCTGGAAATTTGAAAAATAATGGCCGGGGAATTTATCGTAACTAAGACTAATCATGTCTCGTATCAGAATGTGCAATCCATTGCGAACTTACAGTTTCGTGCATGGGCACAATTTCTGAACACACGTTCTTTAGTGGCTTATGCACTGAGTACTCCTGCGGTCCTTTGCATTGATCAATTGACTGCATTGTACACGACAACCATTGACACATCAGAGAATAATATAAGTTCTTTCAGTTTTGTTGTGCCAGGGGGCAGAACAATAAGGGTGACGGAACATGACGTTAATAGGGTTTTACATTTTCCTACAGAAAACCTTGTTCCTGATCCTAATACTAAAGAAATACATGCTTTCTTCACTCTCATTAGAAGTCAACAAACAAACTTCTTTGTGGGAGAGTTCCTAAAGCATTACTTGACCAAGCCATGAAATTTCTTCTTCCACACTTTAATCCATTTTTTTACTGCTAAGCTTACAAATCTGCATGGCATTCCACTGTTTCTTCAGAAAATAGGGTTTGCCATTGCTAACAATAGGCATATAAACATTGGAAAGCTGGTGATTGATCAGATTATTCTGTGCATGGGACCACTTGATGAAAGAACAGGCATAGATGATGTGCTTTGTTTCTATCCTAGGTTCCTACAACTAATTCTGAATGATGTGTTAACAGCTGAAGAATGGGAGATTTTTGAAGGCGCGGAGACCATGGAGTGCATGAAGATGAAGAGCAATGCAATAACAGCTCTGATAAAGAAGAATCATCTTCCAGGGGTGCCAACTGTTCTAACTGATTATCTAAGAACGGTACCCCTACCACTTCTACCCCCAGGGGAACAGGTAAATGAAGGTAATATTCCTGAACCTGTTGTGGCTCCACAACCTCAACCAATGGATGTTGATCAAGAGCCCTCAGTGGCCATTCCTGACCAAGAGATTGCAAACCCGCAATCTCTAACCACAGTCATAGAGCCTTTGGACGAGACAAATGAAAACATAAGCGAACCTCCTTCCCCTACTATACCTAACATTCAGACATCCTTGAGTGTAGAGGGAGATAGTGCCTTAGCAGCACTACATAAGGAGATACGCCCTTCAACAACAGCTCTGCCTTCCTCTAAAAGGAGAAGACTAGAAAATGAGGCAACTGTTGAAACTTCATTTTAAACTTCCAAAGAGCCCTTCACAGATTTTTATGATGCTGATTGGGCTACACTAACCAAAGCTATATCTGAACCTATAGCTCAATCAAGCAAGGATGAATTGACGGAAGCAACTGGTGTTCCGACCATATTACGGTCAGGTTCACTGGTTGAAGGTTCTAAGAACCAAGAGTCTTCACAGACGTCGAGAGAAGGTTTTGACCTAAATGCACAATTTCAAGGGTCATTATCTAACTCCCCAGATGGAACATATCTGGATCCTGCGGGTAAAGGGTCTGACGTAGGTGCGGATCGGCAACTCGGTGACAATGAATCAATTTTAATTGAGGAGTTAACTGAGGAAAAGTCTTCACAGACTTTATAGGGAGTTTCAGGATCTCTGCTGTTAATAGAGCCTGATTCTAGCCTCCTAGAGATTCAAACTCTAGATCCTTCAAAGGATGCATCATCAACGGATGATCAGCAACTTGGTATATCCAAGGACAGGGACTTGCGAAGCCCCATTGCACCACCGCTGACCTCCTTAAGGACGACTACGGTGATTTCTGATGCAGGTACAACTAGCACAAAGGGAATGAGTGAAACAAAAACATATACACCTGGCCTGAGTGGGAAAGGAAAAATGAGTGAAACACCAACAGAAACGTTGAGTGAACCCTTAGAGCCAAATGTGAGGAGTGACACCCAAACCCTAACAAATATTGATGATTTTCTATTGCCTACAGAAAGAGAACTACATGTACAATCCACTCTCAAGGAGATGACAGTTCATGATCGTGAAGGAAATCCATTATTCAAAGTCCCTCTGCGGCCTTCCTTTGACCAAGGGATCTCCTCCAGTCAAGCTGATGCTTCTTTAACTTCTATTCAACAGAAGATTGACTTGGCTGCAGCTGATTCCAGAAAAACATATAAGGTCTTAGGCAGTGCATCTGGCACTATAACAGGTACTAAACAAGCAGTGGACTCCCTGAAGAAGGAAGCAATAGAGGAACTGGTCGACTTGAGAGCAGACGTCAAAGAACTTAGAGATGGTTTCATGAATCAAGTGCATGCCCTACAACAAGGACAAGAAGCTTTAAATGAAGACGTTCTGGTTATCCGGGATGGTCATGCTAGGGTCAAGGATGCAATGAATACACTGTCAAGAGTGGAGTCTTGTCTCAACAAAAGATTGGATAAAATCGAGCAGACTACCAACTCAAGACTGAGTGATATTGAGCAGAAGCTAGCTTCTATGCAAGAGATGAACAAGGGAATTGCTCTATTCATGGAGAACCAAAGTGACGGAGTAGAGTCAATCTAGAATATGTTGAGAAACCTACAACCTGGTCCTTCAAATCAACAACCTGGTCCTTCAACAACCCATTATGCGGAGGATAACTTCGTGGAGGATTCCTCAACTAAGGGGGAGAAAGATGGATGGGCTGCATGGGAAGGATGGGGGAAATGGGAAACTAATGAACAGAACATAACCACTATTCCAGTGAGACAATACTAGATTGAAGACATGGTAGAGAAAGATGTTGAAGAGGGATTTGAATTCATGCACGAGCAACAACCACTAGAAGAGCATGAACCATATTATCCAGAGCCAATTGAACATACTATCTTGGATGATGATATGGAAGAAGCAAATCCTCTTGCAACAGAACAAGAAGCTGCCTTGGAGAGATTGAGAGCTGAGAAAGCAGAAAGATATGCCAGGCAGGCTGAGAAGGAAACTCACCAAGCCGTTCTGAGAAGTGAAAAGCTGAAGAGATTCAAGATGTATAATGAAGCAAGGAAGAAGAAAATGATTAATTTGGCACAGAAACAAGGAAAAGATTGGGAGGTAGCTTACAACACTTTTTGCGGAGTTGAAGACGGTTTAGAAGTCAACGACAATGCTGAGGTGGAAGTTATCATTCAAGATATAAGGAGTGCAAATCAAGAAAATGATACTTACTTCACTGCATTGAGAAATTCTCTTATCTTTCTGAAAGCTGGGGTTAAAGCAAATGGTGCCTGGAACATACTGATCAATTTCATTGAGAAAGGTACATTTGTGATTTCTACTAAGTTTTTCGAACAGAGAACGTATACAGAACTGCAGGTGTTACTCATCAAGATCCAAAGAACCACAAGGCTGAATGAACTGCTCCGTGAGCATGTTAAGGAAATCTTGATGAAGGTCAGTCCAGAGATTACTGAAAACCCTCCTATGGTTAGATTCATGACGAATGACTTGTTCAGAAACTGCTATCTGACGGAGGACAAACTGAGAGATTATCCAAATAATTATCTAATATCAGTTGAGAAGTATCTTAGATCCACTAGATTCACATCAACGGAGAAGGACAAAGCAGTAGACACTCTAAGAAGATATCTAATGGAGAATGTTCCCTACTATAGGAAGAGAGTGGAGAAAGGATTGGAAGTGCATATCAGACTGCCAAACATGCCAAAGCTAAACAAGAAAGATGTTAACATTGCATGGTTGTGGGCTGGAGTGGGACAAGAGGTTGAATACATTGGAAGACACATCAAAGGAGCAATCCTTAAACCTGGAGAACCACTGCACTATCCTTCTGTGATTGATTATCAAGCTACTAACTCCAATCCAGTAATTGAAGAAGGTGAGATTGAGATGGACTGAAGACTTGAAGCAAAGAACAAAAGAACTATCAGCTCAGGCTAGAGGAGCAACTTCATTGTATAAAGTTTTAATGTTTTTTGAATTTTGAAATATGGAAATGTATAAATCTTATCCAGAATGCATTTAATATTATTAAGCTGTCTTACTTTAATTAGTTTCATGTTTCCTTAGTTAGTTGAGTTATCCTCGAGGTATTTGCTTGTCGAACTCTAACAATCAAATAGGGGGAGATTGTAAAGAATAATGTAACATAAGATGTAACAGAGATAACTTCAACACAACAAAGGACAAGACATACAATAATATTAACAGAAGCACAGGAATCCAGAATCAAAGAAGAAAAGGTAAACTCAAAAAATCAAAATATGGTATGTACTCTTGAAGTCCGTAAACAGGTTACGGAAAGAAGTTCATGAAAATGTTCAAGCCTCAGTGACAATTAAATAAACAAGACTTTCAAGACTACATAAGTATACGAATGATTTAGGGTTAGTACCACAGGGTTCCAGTGATTTATTTGAAGCAACCAGATCGACAAAGGACTTATCAACAACATTGAATTGAAGACATAGAAGAATTGATCAAGTGTTATTCATCTGTGAACCAGACCAGTTGCACCAGTTGACAACACTTAAAAGATCAATTTGTTTTTTCGTCTCAGAAGAAATTGATTTAGTCTAAAACTAAACACCCTGAAACTCAAAAGGATTTTTATAAAGATCAAGGACAAAAGAAATAGTTCGCTGGTTTTTCTTAAAAGAAAACCATCGAATGGGATAAAGGAAATCAATCAGAAAACCATTATAAGTTAATTTGTCATTCGATAGTTTTATTTAAAAAACTATCGAATGGAAAATTAATTTAATACATTCGATGGTTTTCAAATTGAGGAGCAAGTGAAAAGTTTGTTTGTTTGTCAGGTTGATGAGAAATGGACGGCCATGATTAATCAAGAAATATGGTTCGATAGTTTTTCTATCTAAGTCTACAATAACAGAGAATTGAAGAAGTGTCTTCTTCAGAAGAGAGGAATTTACTCAGAACATTTACGAAGAGAGAAGCTTGAGCCAGAGAATCACAGAGAAATTAATATTGCTCAGAATTCTATCATTGTATTGTTTTTGTGTAACCTTGAACTCATTGAAGCTAATCTACGGATTAAATTTGTAGCACCCCTCGTGGTTTATATTTATAAAACGATATATTCCCCGACTAGTGTTTTGATTTGGTGCATTTGATTTCATAGTTGAACTAAATGATTTATCCGCGAACGAAATTAAATAATTTGTGAGTATCGTATTCAACCCCCCTTCTACGATACTTTGGACCTAACACCATTGATGTGGCTAGCTGTTGGATGGATCCCATCAAATCTCATCTGGAAACCGGTTGGTTACCTAACGATACTTCAGAAGCACGAAATCTATATGTGAGAGCACAGAGGTATGCCCTGATTGAGGGAATCCTATACAAAAAGTCTTTCATCATCCCATACTTAAAATGCTTGAGAACCCAAGAGGAAGAATTGGCTCTAAGGGAAGTACGTGAGGGAATTTGTGGGCAGCACTTGGGGGGCAGAGCCCTTGCTCATAAAATTACCCGTCTGGGTTTCTATTGGCCAAGGATACTTGTAGATGCCAAGAGTTATGTGAAGAAGTGTGAAAGGTGCCAAAAACATGCACCAGTGGTTCGACAACCACCGGAGATGTTGATGTCCATAAACTCACTTATCCTATTTGCCATGTGGGGGATGTATATACTTGGACCATTTCCAATGGCAAGTGCGCAAAGAAAGTTCTTGATAGTGGCAATCGACTACTTCACCAAGTGGATTGAGGCTAAACCTTTAGCCAAGATAACCACCAAGCAAGTAATGCATTTCTTCTGGGAAAATGTAATATGCAGATACGGAATTCCACGAATCTTGGTCACGGATAATGGAACTCGGTTTAACAACGATGAATTCAAGAAGTATTGTGACGAGAATGATATCAAGTTACACTTCACTTCTGTTGCCCATCCTCAAGCAAATAGGCAAGCTGAGGTTGCCAATAGAATTATCTTGGATGGACTGAAGAAAAGAGCTGAACTCTCTAGAAACACTTGGGTAGACGAATTGCTCCCCATATTATGGGCATATCGTACTACTCGTATAGGCACCACTGGAGCAACCCCCTTTCTGCTGGCATATGGGGCAGAGGCAGTGGTTCCAGTGGAGATTACTCACACATCTCCAAGAATCGAAGCTTATGAGCCAGAGACAAATGAAGAAGGCATGAGGCTGGCCTTAGATCTAATTGATGAAGTTAGAGATGAGGCAAATGTTAAAGTAGTTGAACATCAAAAAAGGGCATCTTTCTACTATAACCTAAGGGTTAAAGAGAGATTCTTCCGTCAAGGAGACTTAGTCCTCCGAAAGATTGAGGCATCCAGAGTTGGACAAAAAGGCAAGTTGGCCCAAAATTGGGAAGGACCATATCACGTTAAGAACGTATTTGGTCGAGGCTCCTACAAATTGGAAACCCTGGAAGGGATCGAAGTGCCAAGAACTTGGCATGCTGCAAACTTGAAAGTCTATTATGTTTAAAGTGTGTCTTGACTGGACTCACTATTAGGACAAGTAGAAATAAGGTCGACGAAACCAATCCAAGTTTTTAAACTTGAGGTAGAAAGTAGAGTATTATGTAAGGGTTAAACCCATTTTCAAAGTTATATATTCTTATGATGCTTTGTGTGCATTACATACTGATGGATATGCACAAAATGCTAACTAAACATGCAAATTCAAGAATCAGGAAAATAATACAAGCCATTGATGGCCATGAAAGATAAATAAAACTAAACTTGCTAAGAGTTTAAGTTAAGCCCGAAGGCTGGAAATACATGAAAAATAATACAAGCCATGGATGGCCATAAATAAGCAACAAACTATGCTTCACCCCCTTGTCACCAGCATCTGTCTCCTCCCCTGAGCTAGAGCCAGAATAATTCTCATTGGCATCAGGGTCATCAACAGATGTGTCACCAAGGGGTGATGACTGCAAAATCCTCTCATACTCCTCCATGTCATCAGTCCCAGCCAGGATGTGCTCTAAAGGAGTAGGAGGGTGAGGAGCTGGGAAGTCAGCAGAATCAAAAACTCCGGGATGCTTGGCCAAGATAGCCTGAACAGCATCTGTAACACCCCCGGATCCGGGGTCAGGAATCTGGGTTGTCACGCTCCATCAATTATACAATACATGCATTCTAATAATATAACTCCAACGACCCCAATCACTTACGCACACACACAAGTTGTAGCCTTGGAAATGAGCAACAAAAGTAACATTTGTTATTACAAATCAAATGTACTATCCAGGATCTCATCTATCATTTACAACCTCTACCTGAAGTTAAAATAATAGACCTCACAATTCTATACAAGGTTTAGTAATACAAACCTACTCAAAAATAATTCTCACTAATTCAAGCTGCAACTATTCTGCTCACACCGGCAATATCCATCCTGCTAAACTAACTCAAGGGTGGTATCTCCATTCCCTTGCTCTCGTAAGACGAGGTGAATCGATAATGTTTTCTTCTTGCTGAAAGATTTAATAAAGCAAGAATGAGCTAATAGCGCTCAGCAAGAAATCTATCCCAGTTTAAAACTTTAAACCTTTTAGGAAGATAATCCATATGGGATCAAAGATTTTAACACTACTAGGGTTTGTCCCCAAAATAGTATACCGTTCAAAATACCATATGACTTATAATCATACTCAAATACTCTTCGTAATCATTTGGAAATACTTGGTATCAGTATGATAAACCAAGACTCAAAACATATCTTTTTAAAATAGATTTTAACATTGGAATCAAGGCTTAAAGCCTATTCAGTGATTCAAAATACTATACAGTTCAATATACTATATATCTTAAATACCTTCCCAGATGTAACGATTCTAAATTTCGACTTAAATATTTTATTGAAACGTACATTTTATTGTTAGGTGTTTATTATGTGCAATAATTGTTATGTGCTTAGAATTGTGAATTATTCACCTTGTGAGTAGTTAGTTAATTGTGTATCTAATTTCTAAATTTTATTTAAGTGCTCTGTAAATTTATTTAAGTCATATAATAATTATATTAAATTTAGAGTATGCTAAATTATTTAATTAGTAGCATAAAATATTTCTTAGCATTATTTTTATTTTATTTTATTTTTAAAACTCATGATTTAAATTTTTATAACCACTTCATTATTTTAATTAATTATTTTGAGAGATGCTACACCTTCTAGATTATTTATTTTCCATAGGTAATTTATTTATTTACCTAGTGAATGGTAAGATTCTATTTAAAATTTATTTTTGGGATTAAAAGACATTTTATTTGATTATTCTTTGTAAATGTAATTTTATTTAACTAATCTACAAAAGTTATTTGTAGAATAATGTTTCTATGGAATCTAGAAATGGGATTATGAATTTACATGAAAGCCCTTGATTTTTATCATGTTAGTATTTTATTTAATTGGACATTTTTGTCATTTAATAATTAAATAACTAAAAAGTGTTTACTTTTACACTACTTTAACTCCCCTATAAAAACCCCCTACCCACCCCAATCGGCTCCCCCACCCCGTTCTCTCTCTTCTTCTTCTTCTTTCTTCTTCTTCTTCTTTCTTCTTCTTCTCTCCCCAACACCCATTTCTCTCTCTTATTCTTCATTTCTTACAAAATCAAAACCACCATAACTTGTGTTTCTCTCACCCAAATTACAAGTATGAGTAACCAAAACACTCCTCTCTCTAATCTCTACAACCTTCTTGTATCCATTTTAAGTTTTGATTCAATTTTTAAATTCGGAAATTTTCGGATTCTTCTTCCTTTTGTGTAAAACTTACATGCAATGGTTGATTACTAGTTATAGGGATGATTCTCGGTGAGATCCATCATTTTGGACTCATCCGAGAAGAAACCCGATCATGGCAATGATCCTTGTGAGCCATGGTCTTGATTTTTATGTTTAAAAGTTGAACTCAAGTTCATTTTTGTTGATGCATGTCACTAATTTTATGATCCATGATGATTTTGATTAAAGTTTGATAGTGGGTTTCGATTTTTATTTAGTATATATATGTTGTATGTGATGTGGATAGTAAGAATGTGAAATATTATAAGTTGCATGTTAGTTTAAAAGGAAGTATGATTTTATTTTGTTTATAGAGGTTAGTTGCAATTAAAACATTTGTTGTTTGAACTTTGGCTTGAGGTTGAAATGATTGTGGTTGAAGGATGGGAGTTAAGGTGGAAGGAGAATAGTTAAAAAGAGAAAGAGAGGGAGAGAGAGGTCGGGAGAGAAAGAGGCCGAGAGAGGGAGAGAGAGGCCGAGAGGGAGAGAGAGGGAGAGAGGGAGAGAGAGGCCGAGAGAGAGAGAGAGAGAGAGAGAGAGAGAGAGAGAGAGAGAGAGAGAGAGAGAGAGAGAGATGAAGTTAAAAAGGAAGGATTTGATTTAAAAACTTTGAGTTTGGGAGTGTGATTTTCAAAATGTATTCATAGGTGTGTGTATTTTCAAAATAAATAGGTGTGTGTAGTTTCAAAATGTATTCATAGGTGTGTGTATTTTCAAAATAAATAGGTGTGTGTAGTTTCAAAATGTATTCATAGGTGTGTGTATTTTCAAAATAAATAGGTGTGTGTATTTTCAAAATGAGTAGGTGGGTGTATTTTCAAAGAGTGTTCATAAGTATGTATTTTCAAAATATATGGTGTATATGAAGGGATGAGTGACCAAAAGAGTGATTTTAAAAGTGTGCGTAAGGTTTAAAAATGTAAACTTGGGTAATGTGTGTTTTCGCAAAGGTTGTGTAACTTGAGTTAGTGTATGTGTATGTGTGCGTAGTCTTTTAAAATGTTTTCACCATTGTGTCCTTGTGTGTGTGTACTTGTTCGTGTGTGTGGTTAGATGTTAGTATAGTGAGAGAGTGAGAAAAAGGAGAAAGGCCGAGAGGCCGAGGAGGAGAGAAAAGAAAGAAAAGAGGGAGAGGCCGAGAGGCCGAGAGGCCGAGAAGAAGAAGGGAAGAAGGGAGGGAGGTGTTGATGGTGGTATTGTGATGTCATAATTTTATTTATCTTAAGTGGTATACATGGTCCCTTCTATGCTAATTGTTTAGTTGAACTTTAATTGAGATAGGTTGTCGTTAATGGAATAAGTATGTGGTATAATTCTTGAGGTACGTATACATGGCTTATATGATTAAGTGTTAAGGATGTCATGTGATGTTAAGTGACTACATGATTGAATATTAATTAAGTCATTAAAGTATTATGTGCTTCTTACGTGATTACTTGGTTATATATATAAGAATATATGATTGTATAACGATGGGGTAGAAGTACTTAGAGATACGTAAACAAAGCTGAGGTACTAAGGAATAGAGACTAAGACAGTATTATATTCTTGTATAGGTTCCAGTAGAAGGCTAGGCAAAGAGCCAGTGGAAGTGAAGTTGGAACCCTGAGATTCAGATATTGAGATATTGTCTACTTAAGGCAAGTATACGTTAAACTCTTACTTGTCCTTTATTTATCATTATGCAATCGATTCCCATACCATGTTACGGTGTTCTTTTTCACCTTACTCTATATAAAACCTACCATTGTTCCTTTACCTTTGCTTTGTTCATATAAGCCCTTTTCCTTGACTTATATTTTGTTGACCTTTGTTAACCTTTGAATATCCGGAGCATATTTATCCCTTTGCTCACTTACTTACCATGCCTTTCCATTGTTCATTCTTTAAGCCCTTGCAATAAAATCTTGAAATAACTTATGCCCTGAAATGAATATCGGAAATGTTAAAAGCCTCTTGATCATTTAAACCTTTTGTTTGAATTACCCATGAATGGAACAACTTTGGCCGTGGCGGCGGTCCTGGTTACTTATGTATGTATTTTAAGGCCAATGTGTGCCTATGGATCCTGAATGTTAGGACCTTGTGAAAACATGGTCTGGAGCTTTATGTGGCTGATCACCCGTATAGCTCGTACCGTCTTACCGTCTTACCGGAAGTTCCAATTCCATTTCTTAAATCTTTTCCTTTGAATAGAGATGCATATCCTGAAACTATTGATTACCATTTGATTACCAGTGAAATACCGTTTGATACCAGTTAATTACCATTTGATTACCAGTTAATTACCATTTGATTACCAGTTGATTACCGTTTGATTACCAGTTGATTACCATTTAATCACCATTTGCTTACTAATGGATTTCTAGTACATATGTTGTTGATTATACTTGCTGAGCATTATTTGGCTCATTTTCTTGTTTTTACCTTAACCTTTCAGTGAAATCAGAAGATGGTCCGTACATTCCGCACTGCTAGGAAGTCTTTTGCTAGAGAGTATGCTGCTAGGAGCGGCCCGTGGTTTGGGTTCCCGACCCATGCACAGGTTCTAGATACTTAAGTACTTTTGGTTTCCTAATAGACCTAAGACATTTGGTTTAAGTTGTAATATTTAAATCGTTTAGACTTGTAACACTTAATTAGTAACTCATTTAAATGTTGGAACTTAGATATGTTGTTTCATACTTCGACCTGGTAGCGATCTTGGTTTGGGGTATGGTTTCCATTTATTAGATGCATGCCTAGGCTGTATGTTATATTATGTTATATTATGTAAATGTTCGTGACACTGGTTTGGGGGTGTCACAGGTTTGGTATCAGAGCTACAGGTTGAAGTCACTGAAACAACGTAGGAAAATTGAACATAGGATAGGAATTATAGATCACTAAAGATAGGAATTAGCTATAAGTCATACTAAGTTAGATAGATTATCAAGGATAGGATTTATCACTTAAGGATAGGTTAGATAAAGGTTATCACCTAGGTAGGATTTTATTATTAACGCAATAACTATTATTATATATGTGTTACGTTATTATTGCAGTACCCGGATGCTAGTGTAGATGAGTCAGAGAGACGCCGTAGGAGAGGAGGATCCCCAGATACCCCACTTGAGGTTGATTCTGATGCTGAGACCGATCCATTTGATGATTCATCCTTTGATGGCTCTGATGAGTCTGAGACTGAGCTAGTGTTCCAGCCACCTCCCCGAGTTGCTAGATCACCATCACCGCCTGTTGTGTCCCCATCAGTTATGCCTGGAGTTCCTGTTCATCCATCTAGCCGCACTAGTGTTCCGCATAGCGTCTATGTGTTATTAGCTCGTCAGAGTGATACTCTCTTTGGACGGGATTCGGAGGTCCGTGCTTTGGTCGACTCCTTAGTGGGTGGAGCCCCTGCACCATCTCCTTCTTCAGGGTTAGGTGTTAGACTCCAGTCATTAGTGGATGTGACTAACCGTGGGCTTCGTGGACTTGAGACTTGCGCCGACAGAGATAGAGGTTTTGATGAGATTATCAGGATGGTTCGTTTCTTGCTGACTAGGATAGCTAGGACTTTGGCAGGAGAGGGTTCGACCGCTGACGACTAGAGATGGTTTCTGATGCTCCTGTGAGATTGCCATAGTTGTTTAGTGGCAGACCTATTCACTTTATGTTATGATTAGCTGTTGTGTGGCATGGCCATCGTATTAGACATTATTTATGGGTTGTACTATTATCGTTGACTCTTTTATTCGTACTCTGTATCAGATTCGTACTGTTGGTGACTGTTTATCAGTCAATGGTTTATTTATGTGATTTCCTTTTTATCGTACCCATACATACCTCTATATATCAACATCCTGTTTACATTTCAGTACCATATTGCTTAGATACTGCCAAATTTCGATATTATAGAACTGTATAACCAACTATTTTCCTCTTATCAGTAAGATGCCTCCAAAAAGAAATACTCGTACCAGAAACCAGAACCCGCCAGAGGGGCAAGACAACCCCAACATGGTTGAAATGATGGAACTTCTCCGACGACAAACAGCTGCCCTTACCCAACAACAACAACTACTTCAACAACAGTTTCAGCAACGACCACAACAAAATCAACCACCACCTGCACAGACTGTAGCCTTCAAGACTTTCCAAGGTGTTAAACCCCCAGAATTTGAAGGTACCACTAACCCAATTGCGGCCAAAACTTGGTTAAAAGAAATAGAAAAAGCTTTTGCCTTAGTGAATGTTGGAGCTGACCAGAAGACGATATTCGCTAGTTACTTGTTGAAGGGAGAAGCTACTTATTGGTGGGAATCTGTTAGCGCTTTAGAAGGAACTGCTGTGATAACATGGGATAGGTTCACCGAGTTGTTCTTAGACAAGTACTTTCCAAGGTACATTCAAAATCAGATGGAGTTGAAATTTTTCGAACTTAGGCAAGAAAACTTGAGCGTCGCAGAATACGAAAAGAAATTTACGGAGTTAGCAAGATTTGTACCCGAGTATGTGAATACTGAGGAAAAGAAAGCCAAGAGATTTCAGCAAGGACTTAAACCGTGGATCCGCAGTAGAGTGGCAGTTTTTGAATTAAACACATATGCGGGAGTGGTTCAGAAGGCAAGTATTGTGGAGAGCGAGAGTGAGTACTCCCAGAAGGAAAAAGAAAGCAAGAAAAGGAAGACAGGTCCGTTAGATCAAGGACAAGGAAGTTTCCAAAACAAGGACAGAAAGTTTGGATTTCAGCAGAACAGAGGAGCACCCTTTCGAAGGCAAGAAGGGGGAAAATTGAACCCAGGGAATCGCCCACAGAACCACCCACAAAACCGACCACAGAATACTGAGCAGCCAAGATTGCCAAGACCTCCAATAATGGAATGCAAGATTTGTGGGAAGAAGCACGCCGGAGTTTGTAACAAACCTAGCATGGTGTGCTATAGATGCAACCAGAAGGGCCACTTTGCTAACGAATGCCGCAACCCGAGACCGAACGTCACGTGTAACAAGTGTGGAAAGGTCGGACACATTGCCAGGGAATGTAAGACTCCAGTTCAAAGTGGGAATTTGTTAAGGCTAACAGCGCCTCCTCCGCCTAATCAGGCTCAAGCAAGGACTTTCAATTTAAATATCAGAGATGCAGTTCAGAACCCAGATGTAGTTGCAGGTACGCTTTTCATCAACACCATAAGTGCCAACGTGTTAATTGATTCTGGTGCTACTAGGTCTTTCATTTCTAAGGAATTTGCTGCTAAATTGAATTGTGAAACTCAAGTATTAAACCAGGCCTTAGATATTGTGATAGCTAATCAGGATCGCATACCCGTAAATCAAATTTGCCCCAATTGTGAGATAGATATCTCTGGAACTCTCTTTCTTGTGGATTTGATACCCTTCAAGTTAGGAGAATTTGATGTAATCCTAGGAATGGATTGGTTGGCCAAAAATGAAGCACAGATCGATTGTAGGAATAAGAAAATGACTCTGCGAACTCCGACTGGCGACACCGTAGTATTTAAGGGTCAGAAACAGACCAAGACCTTTCTCACCATCATTCAAACAAAGAGATTGCTACGTCAAGGTTGTGAAGCCTATCTTGCACACGTGGTAGATACAAGGAAAGAAACACTAGGTATGGGAGAGATCCCAGTGGTCAATGAGTTTCCCGACGTATTCCCAGAAGAACTTCCAGGATTACCCCCTGACAGGCAATTGGAATTCGCCATCGAATTAATACCCGGCGCGGAACCAGTTTCGAAAGCTCCTTATAGAATGGCACCCATGGAAATGAAGGAATTGGCAACCCAACTGCAAGAACTTTTGGATAAAGGCATCATAAGGCCAAGTGTTTCCCCGTGGAGCGCACCCGTGTTATTTGTAAAGAAGAAGGATGGAAGTATGAGGTTATGCATCGACTATCGAGAATTGAACAAGTTGACAATCAAGAATAAGTACCCTCTTCCCAGGATAGACGACTTGTTTGACCAACTGAAGGGAGCATCATATTTTTCCAAGATTGACTTAAGATCCGGATATCATCAGCTGAAGATCAAACCCGAAGACATATCAAAAACAGCCTTCAGAACAAGGTATGGACACTATGAATTCTTAGTGATGTCTTTTGGATTAACTAATGCACCTGCTGCTTTTATGGACTTAATGAACCGAGTCTTCAAGAAGTATTTGGACAAGTTCGTGATCGTATTCATTGATGACATACTGATATATTCTAAGACGGAAGTAGAACATGTTGAACATTTAAGGATAGCTCTGGATATCTTGAGAAAGGAGAAGCTGTACGCAAAGTTCTCTAAGTGTGAGTTTTGGATGAAAGAAGTGCAGTTTCTCGGGCACATAGTCAGTAGTGAAGGAGTAAGAGTGGATCCAGCCAAGATAGAAGCAGTGGTAAACTGGGAAAGACCAAGAACCCCGACAGAAGTAAGAAGTTTCATGGGATTAGCCGGATACTACCGACGATTTGTTAAGGACTTCTCCAAGATAGCCACACCTTTGACTCAGCTTACCAGAAAGAATCAGAAGTTTGAATGGAGTGATAAGTATGAAAAGAGTTTTCAAGAACTAAAGAAAAGATTGGTGACTGCACCTGTTTTAGCACTACCTGATGACCAAGGAAACTTTGTGATTTACAGCGATGCTTCGCATAAAGGATTGGGATGCGTATTGATGCAACGTGACAAGGTGATATCGTATGCTTCTAGACAATTGAAACCCCATGAGCATAAATATCCCACACATGACTTGGAACTAGCTGCTATAGTGTTTGCGCTAAAGATTTGGAGACACTACCTCTACGGAGAAAAATGCGAGATTTTCACCGACCATAAGAGCCTGAAGTACATCTTCACCCAAAAGGAATTGAACATGAGACAAAGAAGATGGTTAGAACTGATCAAGGACTACGATTGCACCATTAATTATCACCCGGGCAAAGCGAATGTGGTAGCGGATGCGTTAAGCCGAAAAGAAAGGTTGAACATGTTAACCATGACCATGGAGTTGTCTAAAGAATTTGAGAAGTTGAACTTAGAGGTTTATGCCCCAGGATCTACCAGTGAGATGTTGTATACCATGACATTCCAACCAGAACTATTGGAGAAGATTAGAATATGCCAAGAAGAAGTGATGAATCATGAGGTCAATGATTTGACCGGAGAAGAATTGTGCACGCAAAAAGATGATAAGGGAATTTTGAGATTTTCTTCAAGAATTTGGATACCCAATGTAACAGGACTGAAAAGCGAGATTTTGCACGAGGCTCACAACTCGAAGTATTCAATTCATCCCGGAAGCACTAAGATGTACCATGACTTAAAGGAAAACTTTTGGTGGCCTGACATGAAGCGAGAAATTGCAGAATGGATTAGTAAATGTTACACTTGTCAAAGAGTCAAAGCAGAACATCAGAGACCGAGCGGATTGCTACAACCACTAGAGATTCCCGAGTGGAAGTGGGAACACATTGCGATGGACTTCATCGTAGGATTACCGAGAACTAAATCAAATCACGACGCTATTTGGGTTATCGTGGATAGACTGACGAAATCAGCTCACTTTCTTCCGATCAACGAAAGATTCTCAATGGATAAGCTCGTTCACTTGTACCTGAAGGAGATAGTGGTACGCCATGGAGTTCCCGTGTCTATTGTATCAGACAGAGATCCCCGATTCAACTCAAGGTTTTGGAGACAATTTCAAGAATGCTTAGGGACTCAACTAAAGATGAGCACAGCTGACCACCCACAGACTGACGGTCAAAGCGAAAGAACCATTCAAACAATTGAGGACATGCTAAGGGTCTGTGCCCTGGATTTTGAAGGTAGTTGGGACGAACATTTGCCTCTAGTAGAGTTCTCGTACAACAACAGTTACCACGCCAGTATCGGAATGCCTCCCTACGAAGCTTTGTATGGAAGAAAATGTCGGTCGCCAATATGTTGGGACGAAGTTGGAGAACGTAAGATATTTGGACCAGAATTGATTCAGCAAACGAAAGAAACTGTGGAACTCATCCAGAAGAGATTGATAACTGCTCAAGATAGACAAAGGAAGTACGCAGATCCAACCAGAAAGAATGTAGATTTTGAAGTAGGTGAACCCGTGTTACTAAAGGTGTCACCATGGAAAGGTTTGACTAGATTCGGAAAGAGAGGAAAGCTTAGTCCGAGATTTGTCGGCCCTTTTGAGATTCTAAGACGTGTAGGGAAAGTTGCGTATGAACTAGCTTTACCACCCCATATGCAGCACATTCACAATGTATTCCATGTTTCGATGCTCAAGAAGTATCATCCTGATTCCAAGCATGTAGTTGAGTGTGAACCGGTAGAAATTCAGACAGATTTGTCGTATGTAGAGCAACCAATTGAAATATTAGATCGTAGAGAGAAAGTACTTAGAAATAAAACAGTTGTATTAGTAAAAGTATTGTGGAGGAACCCCAAGGTTGAAGAATCAACTTGGGAGTTAGAAAGCGAAATGTTAGAAAAGTACCCTCAGCTGTTTACGTAGTAGATTCTGAGGACAGAATCCTTTTAAGGGGGGGATGATGTAACGATTCTAAATTTCGACTTAAATATTTTATTGAAACGTACATTTTATTGTTAGGTGTTTATTATGTGCAATAATTGTTATGTGCTTAGAATTGTGAATTATTCACCTTGTGAGTAGTTAGTTAATTGTGTATCTAATTTCTAAATTTTATTTAAGTGCTCTGTAAATTTATTTAAGTCATATAATAATTATATTAAATTTAGAGTATGCTAAATTATTTAATTAGTAGCATAAAATATTTCTTAGCATTATTTTTATTTTATTTTATTTTTAAAACTCATGATTTAAATTTTTATAACCACTTCATTATTTTAATTAATTATTTTGAGAGATGCTACACCTTCTAGATTATTTATTTTCCATAGGTAATTTATTTATTTACCTAGTGAATGGTAAGATTCTATTTAAAATTTATTTTTGGGATTAAAAGACATTTTATTTGATTATTCTTTGTAAATGTAATTTTATTTAACTAATCTACAAAAGTTATTTGTAGAATAATGTTTCTATGGAATCTAGAAATGGGATTATGAATTTACATGAAAGCCCTTGATTTTTATCATGTTAGTATTTTATTTAATTGGACATTTTTGTCATTTAATAATTAAATAACTAAAAAGTGTTTACTTTTACACTACTTTAACTCCCCTATAAAAACCCCCTACCCACCCCAATCGGCTCCCCCACCCCGTTCTCTCTCTTCTTCTTCTTCTTTCTTCTTCTTCTCTCCCCAACACCCATTTCTCTCTCTTATTCTTCATTTCTTACAAAATCAAAACCACCATAACTTGTGTTTCTCTCACCCAAATTACAAGTATGAGTAACCAAAACACTCCTCTCTCTAATCTCTACAACCTTCTTGTATCCATTTTAAGTTTTGATTCAATTTTTAAATTCGGAAATTTTCGGATTCTTCTTCCTTTTGTGTAAAACTTACATGCAATGGTTGATTACTAGTTATAGGGATGATTCTCGGTGAGATCCATCATTTTGGACTCATCCGAGAAGAAACCCGATCATGGCAATGATCCTTGTGAGCCATGGTCTTGATTTTTATGTTTAAAAGTTGAACTCAAGTTCATTTTTGTTGATGCATGTCACTAATTTTATGATCCATGATGATTTTGATTAAAGTTTGATAGTGGGTTTCGATTTTTATTTAGTATATATATGTTGTATGTGATGTGGATAGTAAGAATGTGAAATATTATAAGTTGCATGTTAGTTTAAAAGGAAGTATGATTTTATTTTGTTTATAGAGGTTAGTTGCAATTAAAACATTTGTTGTTTGAACTTTGGCTTGAGGTTGAAATGATTGTGGTTGAAGGATGGGAGTTAAGGTGGAAGGAGAATAGTTAAAAAGAGAAAGAGAGGGAGAGAGAGGTCGGGAGAGAAAGAGGCCGAGAGAGGGAGAGAGAGGCCGAGAGGGAGAGAGAGGGAGAGAGGGAGAGAGAGGCCGAGAGAGAGAGAGAGAGAGAGAGAGAGAGAGAGAGAGAGAGAGAGAGAGAGAGAGAGAGAGAGATGAAGTTAAAAAGGAAGGATTTGATTTAAAAACTTTGAGTTTGGGAGTGTGATTTTCAAAATGTATTCATAGGTGTGTGTATTTTCAAAATAAATAGGTGTGTGTAGTTTCAAAATGTATTCATAGGTGTGTGTATTTTCAAAATAAATAGGTGTGTGTATTTTCAAAATGAGTAGGTGGGTGTATTTTCAAAGAGTGTTCATAAGTATGTATTTTCAAAATATATGGTGTATATGAAGGGATGAGTGACCAAAAGAGTGATTTTAAAAGTGTGCGTAAGGTTTAAAAATGTAAACTTGGGTAATGTGTGTTTTCGCAAAGGTTGTGTAACTTGAGTTAGTGTATGTGTATGTGTGCGTAGTCTTTTAAAATGTTTTCACCATTGTGTCCTTGTGTGTGTGTACTTGTTCGTGTGTGTGGTTAGATGTTAGTATAGTGAGAGAGTGAGAAAAAGGAGAAAGGCCGAGAGGCCGAGGAGGAGAGAAAAGAAAGAAAAGAGGGAGAGGCCGAGAGGCCGAGAGGCCGAGAAGAAGAAGGGAAGAAGGGAGGGAGGTGTTGATGGTGGTATTGTGATGTCATAATTTTATTTATCTTAAGTGGTATACATGGTCCCTTCTATGCTAATTGTTTAGTTGAACTTTAATTGAGATAGGTTGTCGTTAATGGAATAAGTATGTGGTATAATTCTTGAGGTACGTATACATGGCTTATATGATTAAGTGTTAAGGATGTCATGTGATGTTAAGTGACTACATGATTGAATATTAATTAAGTCATTAAAGTATTATGTGCTTCTTACGTGATTACTTGGTTATATATATAAGAATATATGATTGTATAACGATGGGGTAGAAGTACTTAGAGATACGTAAACAAAGCTGAGGTACTAAGGAATAGAGACTAAGACAGTATTATATTCTTGTATAGGTTCCAGTAGAAGGCTAGGCAAAGAGCCAGTGGAAGTGAAGTTGGAACCCTGAGATTCAGATATTGAGATATTGTCTACTTAAGGCAAGTATACGTTAAACTCTTACTTGTCCTTTATTTATCATTATGCAATCGATTCCCATACCATGTTACGGTGTTCTTTTTCACCGTACTCTATATAAAACCTACCATTGTTCCTTTACCTTTGCTTTGTTCATATAAGCCCTTTTCCTTGACTTATATTTTGTTGACCTTTGTTAACCTTTGAATATCCGGAGCATATTTATCCCTTTGCTCACTTACTTACCATGCCTTTCCATTGTTCATTCTTTAAGCCCTTGCAATAAAATCTTGAAATAACTTATGCCCTGAAATGAATATCGGAAATGTTAAAAGCCTCTTGATCATTTAAACCTTTTGTTTGAATTACCCATGAATGGAACAACTTTGGCCGTGGCGGCGGTCCTGGTTACTTATGTATGTATTTTAAGGCCAATGTGTGCCTATGGATCCTGAATGTTAGGACCTTGTGAAAACATGGTCTGGATTTTTATGTGGCTGATCACCCATATAGCTTGTACCGTCTTACCGGAAGTTCCAATTCCATTTCTTAAATCTTTTCCTTTGAATAGAGATGCATATCCTGAAACTATTGATTACCATTTGATTACCAGTGAATTACCGTTTGATACCAGTTAATTACCATTTGATTACCAGTTAATTACCATTTGATTACCAGTTGATTACCGTTTGATTACCAGTTGATTACCATTTAATCACCATTTGATTACTAATGGATTTCTAGTACATATGTTGTTGATTATACTTGCTGAGCATTATTTGGCTCATTTTCTTGTTTTTACCTTAACCTTTCAGTGAAATCAGAAGATGGTCCGTACATTCCGCACTGCTAGGAAGTCTTTTGCTAGAGAGTATGCTGCTAGGAGCGGCCCGTGGTTTGGGTTCCCGACCCATGCACAGGTTCTAGATACTTAAGTACTTTTGGTTTCCTAATAGACCTAAGACATTTGGTTTAAGTTGTAATATTTAAATCGTTTAGACTTGTAACACTTAATTAGTAACTCATTTAAATGTTGGAACTTAGATATGTTGTTTCATACTTCGACCTGGTAGCGATCTTGGTTTGGGGTATGGTTTCCATTTATTAGATGCATGCCTAGGCTGTATGTTATATTATGTTATATTATGTAAATGTTCGTGACACTGGTTTGGGGGTGTCACACCAACGTATATACACACATATCTATTTAGATATCTCATACTGTTCAAAATACTGTAAAATATCAGTAATGAACACCTTTTCATAAAAGAAGCAAGAATGAGCACTATGGCTCGATAATAAGATATAGAAGCATAATCATATATGTAAGCTAATATCATAAAGGAAAACCTTTAAAACTTCATTCGTATATAGAATGATATATTTATTTTTCTTTTCGTCAAAACATGCCTTACAGTACAACTACTGTATGAGGAACATCATTACTCATCACTGCCACATTATCCGCAACTCAGCGCCTAGGCTTTTGTTACAATGTGCAGCACAACTCCAATTGGAGGGAAGAAGGGGATATACTGGAACCACCACGATACACGATGATCAGTCGTTGTATCGTACTCACGCTTTTCTACTAGTAGATGGACGACATCTTAACACGATTATCACCCTAGCCGCATACGGGCTTATTATGCTACCTGGCACCTGTTTCATTGCCGAGCATATGGTCATACTACCTGGCACCTATTTCATTGCTGAGTATGACCTCATACTACCTGACACCTGTTTCATTGTCGAGTATGACCTCATACTACCTGACACCTGTTTCATTGTCGAGTATGAGTTGTTTACAGTCCCTTGATGAATCCTATCCTTATATCTGGAACCGATTTTAAATCGTTGTTCCCCGAGCGTAGACTAGCTCGTTGATAGGTATGAAATTATTACCATACTTACTTCTGGAAATGTCGAGGAAGTAATAATACAATGTGGGTTGACTATTGTCAACTGACCTCGATCCTCGAGTAAATCATTTCGCCATCACGACCTGGGAGTTTTAGTAAAATAGCTTTAGCTCTGATAAATCAGAACTCGAAAACATATTCACTTTTAATGAAAGAGGTAAGTGAAATCATATGTTCACTTCCCAGAATGGATTCCCAATTTTTGATAAGTCCAAAACCTTAATCTTCATTCGGGATAAATAATTTAAAAGTAGTTGGGAACCCCTACTATAGTCACATAAATCTCTTTTGAGATCAGAAAATATTTTAATTAACTATTGGAACCTTACATAATATTTAAATAAGCTTCTATGATTTTTAAATCATTTTTGGAATATTTAATAAATATTCAAATAATAAATATTGAATTATTATTCAATATAAATCCACTTAAGTGAATATTCAAAATATTATTCACTTAATTAAATAATTATTCAACTAATAAATATTGAATTATCACTCAATAAGATTCTTCTTAAGTGAATATTCAAAATAATATTCACTTAATTAAATAATATTTAAATAATAAATATTGAATTATTATTCAATAAAATTCCACTTAAGTGAATATTCAAAATAATATTCACTTAATTAAATAAATATCCAAATAATATTTATAATAATATTATTTAAATATCTCACATTAAATATCCAATAATATATATATATATTGGAATATTTAATCAACATTTTAAAAAAACATAACTGTCCCTGGAACCCTCCAGCTTCTGACAGTATAATCTAGACCAAAATACTAATTTGACCCCCGGTCTAAGTGTTAAAATCCACGTACGAGTGCTCTGCCCTTAGAGCCTCTATAACACCTCGGTTTATATCTAATATTTACAGAGCATATAAACCCTTATATAACACAAAGCTTTTTACCAAGCATAATCAGTTATAACTCCTTTCATAGTATTAAAGCAGAATATATCACAAACACAACATCACTTATATGATGTAGGGTTTGAAAACTTGCATTTATCATATGCATATATTATATCTCAACATTTTTAATACCATTACATCTATATACGATGTAAGGTTTGAAAGCATGCATCTATCATATGCATATATTATATCTCAACATTTTTAATACCATTACATCTATATACGATGTAAGGTTTGAAAGCATGCATCTATCATATGCATATGCATCATCAGTATAATGAAATCTGAAATACAACATGGGATTAGAAAACTTGCCTTGGGTCCTTGGTTGTTAGGGGTTCGAGGATTTGTCGGGAAATCTATAAACAAAGAAATATTTGATCAGTTCCCTAGCTTAATCATTTAAAGTGCATTTAACTTAAGCACTAACGTTCTATTAACGAACATCAAATGTCCCGCTCTTGGTCACTTATAACCTCATGACATTCCTTAAACTCTTAAGTCAAAAGTTTGGTCGATAATCCATTCACAAAACCCAAGTACTTTACCATTACTAAACTTATCGTTTTAACCATCCCCTTAAGGGTATTTCACTCGCGCAACCTTTGTTCCCGTATTTTTATAAAATCACAAACTTATCTTTTTAACACGAAACATTCTAGGTTTCTTTCCTAATAATCCATGCTAGTATCCATTTTAATATCTCGACCCAATTCCATTTTTAAAGGTCCTGATCACAATCTCAAAGTTGATGTAATGAACTACTTAGTTATTCGAAACTGCTTTCACTAAAACAGACGTTTCTCCTAAACCGTAAATCGAAACGATACGATTCTTTCGTTAAAACAAACTAAAAAACAGAGTCTACATGATCATGGTCATAAATCCGTATGGTTATGCCTTTAAGGTATTCGTAATCTCTGTCCAAACTTCCTAAGTGAAATCCGACATGGTAACGACGCTTAAACGTGATTCCCGTGTTTAAAACACTCTAATCAATCCACCAATCCATAACCATGCACTCACAACCCAAGGATTTCATTTATATCATCTTATTACTGTCGAAACATTCTCATAACACTAATCACTAGTTCAACCATCAATCAATCCACTAAACATCATGATTATCATGCAAATCATCTCTAATTCATGCTATCACTAACCATTCTTAACATAATCACTAATAAACAAAGTATATCATAAGGGTGAGAGGTTTTATACCGTCCTTGGTACTTAGTATAGCCTAGAAATCGGTAGTATGCCTTTCCTTGCTCCTTGATTATCCTTAATCAACCTTAATCTTCAAGAACAATCAAGAAAATCATAAGTTACTATTCTAAAACACTATTCATTCTCATCTTTGATTCAACTTTTGAACATGATATCAACCATGTTAGGTCCTGATATGTTTGTAGAAGGGGGGTTGAATACAAACAGTACCGTTTAATCGAATTTGTATTGATGGTAGATTTAACAATTACAATAACAAATTATCTACGGAATAAAATGAAACAAGATTAAAGTTAAATAAAACTCTATTGAACTTGAAGGGTGTTACAATTCTGTGTACAGATTACAGAGTTCTTGTTAAAACAAATCTAGAATAAATTCGACATGAATTTATCTATATTTGTAATAAAAGGATCGAATACTAAAAAGTAGTTCGATAGAAATTCTAGGGATTATGACCCGCTAGATTGTCAAAGCAGTACGAGTAATTGAATTCTAGTTGATTGAATGTAACTTTACTTGTTAGAATTTATTACAAGAAATTAATGAATCTTTGCAGTTGACTCGAAGTAAATGGCAGAAGAGATGAAGATGTAATGTTTTTGTTTGCTTCTGTCCAATTCTGTTTGTGTGTTTTTCAATTGATCAAATACAAAGTATTTAAACAAGTGACAGGAAAACACATGCACGCGCCAAGACAATTCATTTCTGTTTATACTTGGTAGTACTGACCAATAAAGCTGGTAGTAATATCAACTTGTATTGGTAGTACAATCGGTAGTACTAACACTGATAGTACTACTAGTACAAATCAGATAGTACTACTAGTATAAATAGAATTAGGATTAAAACAGTTTTAATAAATTCTTCTTTTAATTGATTTAACAAATGAATTAATTCATTTAGAATTAATTCACTGATTAAATAAATTAAATAAATGACTCAAATAATTTCATAAATAAATTAATTCTAGAGAATTAATTTATACATTAAATTACTTAAGATCTAGATTGATTAATTTAATATATGAATTAATTCTGAAAGAATTAATTCATAGATTAAATTAATTATATTAAAGAATAATATCAAAAGAGAATTAAACTAATTCTTAGAACCACTAAAATTGATGAAGAACTTCCGCTGGCTGACGTTGACACTCCATGTACTGTCTGGTTCATGAGCGACTAACTTTAATAGTTGTTCTTCATACTTGAATTTAAGCTGTGATTCTTTTATCCTTCTATTTAAACAAAGGACTGTAACCTGTACTTTTTCCCGTCACACTTCTGAAATCTCTGTCACTTTTAAATAGTTCCACTTCCTTGAATACTTCACTGAGGCTTGATCCATAAATTGAACTTCTTTCAATGTAGACTTACTTCAAGACTGTAGATGACTTTAATCTTCATTCTCTTGATAGATATAATCTTCTGAGATTCCTGTGACATTTGATTTTTATTATTTACTTTTTACATCTTAATTAAAGTTGAGTAGAATCCTCGGTGTTTACAAATAGGCCTAGACATATGCCTTTCAATCTCCCCCTATTTGTTTGTTAGACAATAACAACCAAATACCTCTAGAGGAACTCAACTAAAACAAGAAAAGATATGACTTTTAAGAGCCAAGCAAATAATAAAAAGTTCTGGATTAAATATAACAATTTCCAGATTCAAACAATAAAGATAAATACAAGATAGATGTTCCTCTAGACTGAACATATGAATACATTTTCCTATCTTGATTTACCTAGCTCTAAACATTTAACATTTACAAATGAGCTAAACTACATCATGCCTTTAGTCTCTAATTTCACCTTCTTCAGCTTCTTGCAAGGTGACTAGAAGATCTTTGTCAAGGATACGATCACTTTCTGAAACCACACCACTTGGCATTACTGGTTGAGTGGTGATCTTCTTCAATTTGTTCTGCATCTGAGCATACCTTGGAACTTTCTCCATGCAGTAGTCTGAAATCATATCAGCAACTTCAGACTTCTCTACAGTAGTAAACCCAGAAGTTCTCAGAAGATTCTCCAACTTCACCAGTTGCATAGCAGTCTGTAGCTTCAAAGAATCAGGATCCAGCCTTACCGTCTCCAAAGTTGTACCTCTATAGATTTTGACTTCATACGGGAAGTGTACAACTTGAAGGCTGGCCTTCATTGCAGAGTCTCTCAGTCTGTCATATAGAAGCTCGTTCAAGAAAGAAGATCTCTTTACCTTACTCATAAGAATCCACAATTCAGAGAGAGATCTTCTTTGGAGTAGTTCAAGAGAGACGGTGAATGACCCTTCAAGAGCACTTGAGACATAAATGTACAATTCTTGCCACACTTTATCAAATGCAGACGTAATCCTTAGAATATCTTCCTTCAATGCCTTCATGTAAAATGAATTGTCTGGATTAACCGTTTTGATCTTCTCAAGCAACTTCAGAAAAGTAGCATCATTGTTAGTGCTTCTCTGAGGGATATCAAACATTTCCCTTGATCTATCCCACTTGCTTCCTTGCTTCATCCTAACATCCAATCTCCTCTCCTTGACATGAATACTATGAAGACGTTGTTTGTCTTCATGTTTAGCCTTTTGAATTTTCAGCTTCTGAGATATGATGTCGGAGACCTTGACATTCTCATCTTCCTTTCTCTTTAACTCTGCATGTTGCTTCTTCAACTCCTTTTGGAACAGAGGGTCAGGTTTATATAGATCAGCTTCTTCTTCCCAATCCTCAAAGTTAGCCACTTCTTCAACCTCCTCCTCACCCATAGGTTCTTCAGGGATAGTCTTCTCCAGATCACCAGACATATCAAATTGAAAATCATCATGTTCACCATGGTAGTAGTAGGCATCATCAAAAGCAGACTCCTCCATTGATTGTTTACCCTTCCCCTTATCCTTTCCAGAAGCTCCTCCAGCTTCTTTATTTCCTCCTTCTTTCTCCTTCTCCCCCTTATTTGAGGAATCCTCTACAGTTTGAGCTTTGGAAGCCCTAGGATTCACCTCAGTTGTTCTCCTTATCTCTCCTCTTTCTCTTCTATCTCCTCCTTCATCAGCATCATCATCATCATCATCATCATCATCATCATCTCCCTCAAAGAATGTTCTTTGCTCTTCAGTAGGCTGATGTGAATTCCTTATCATGTAGTACAGATGCTTCATCCCTTCGTTCAGATGCTCCATTCCACCTTCAATTATAGAGAATCTTTGATCATTAAACCACTGATTTTCATCAACAGTTTGCTGAATAAAATCCACTTGAGCAGTAATGGCAGCAAACTGATCAACATTTGACATTGTAAGATCAGAGACGTCCGAAGCCAAAAGTACTTGAGATTGCTGAACAACATTGATCTTTGGTAGGAGAGAAGTCTTCAAATCTTCAATATCATCTTTAATCATACCCAGCTGATTTGTTACAGAGGTGGAAGAAGAAGACCGTTCAACCACTTGTGCTTTAAGAATGTCCTTCTCAACCTGGGTTTCTTGCAGTTGTTTCTGTAGAGCAGCTATTTGAGCTAACAAAGAAGCAATGTTTGTGTCAGTGTGTGCACTCACTTCAATTTCTCTCACTGGTGTTTCACTCAACTCACGTGCTTGTGTATCACTCTCTGTTTGATATTGATCTCTAATCACTAGCTGTCTATCCAAATTCTCAGATGATGTACATGCAATAGAAATCACCCTAGCCCCTTCAAGAGAGGTCAGTGGTGGTGCAATGGGAGTTCGCAATTCCCGATCCCTGGTTGAGTCTTTCAAAATATTTGACATTGTATACTGAATTGCTTCAGAGACAGACTCACCTGGTTGCAAGTGAAAAATCCCTTAGGGGAGCCAGAGATTGAAAGACGTGTGTCCTAAATCCAATCATGGATGATGAGTTAGGAGATACTTTGTTCAATCTGATTCAAGTTTGGTAATATGTTTTATAACGGGCTTTATCTATTTAAAGTGTTTAAATTAGATGATCCATAGTTTAGAGTAAAGCTTTAATGGATTATGATGAGATCATTATAATGAGACCTTAAAGATGATAACTCTAAACTTAAATAGTTCCTGGTCGTAGGATAATTAATTGGTAGTTAATTAATCCGCAAAGATCGGTACATACTATGCTTGCTTCACTATGAAGGATGTCTGTTCTCATAGGCATTTGTGTGGTGACACTATCTATAGCTAGTATGTAGGTGCTTATTAGGAATAAGTTCACTGAACATGACTCGATCAGTTGAACAACTAATGGAGTTCACTCATGTGTCAGTAGTTGTTCATATAGTGATGGTTGTACAAGTGTCCTTTGACTTGAGATCATCATAGTCATCTTGTGTACATTGAACTATACTTTGCTTTAGCTCTTAGTCTCGAGGGACAATAATTAGTGCTCTTCTGGGTATAGGAATTGAAAGGCATATGTCTAGGCCTATTTGTAAACACCGAGGATTCTACTCAACTTTAATTAAGATCTAATAAGTAAATAATAAAAATCAAATGTCACAGGAATCTCAGAAGGTTATATCTGTCAAAGAATGAAGATTAAAGTCATCTACAGACTTGAAGTGATTCTACATTGAAAGAAGCTCAATTTATTGATCAAGCCTCAATGAAGTATTCAAGCTCAATGGATTTATTAAAGTGACGGAGATTTCAAGTGGTGACAGAAAAAGATACTGGTTACGGAGTTCTTGAATGAGAAGGAAATGAATCACTGCTTAAAGTCAAATGGATAAAGAACAAACATTGTCGTTAGTCACTCATGAACCAGACAGTGCATCGAGTGTCAACGTACTATTGTGTTTGTTATTTATCTAAGTTTTAAGTGATTCTGGAATTGTTTGAGAAGTCAACTAATTCTATTTATTCTCTTATAAATAATTAATATTATTAAGTATATTATTTATTAATTTAATTCTGTAAAGAATTAATTTAATACATAATTTATTTAGTTAATTATTTAAATTAGAATAAATTTGAACTAGGAAGACTTAGGTTTGAACTAGGAAGACTTAGTTTATTAAACTAGGAAGACTCACAAGTGAGTCTTCCCGATTGTCTTCCTAGGCCAATCCATTGTCTTCCCGATTGTCTTCTTAATACAATCACTGTCTTCCCGAGAGTCTTCCAAGGCTAATTTGATTGTTTTCATGATAGTCTTCCTAGTGCAAATTGTGTTATGTTTAAATGATTTGCACGTGGGTTTTGATTAAAAAGAAATGGTCATGTGTTCAGTATAAAGACAAGGCAACAGAAGACATTACTTTATCATTCCATTACCAAAAAAAGACACAGAAGATCAAAACATCACATTCCTTCACAGTCTTTACTCCTCAACTGTCCGAGCATTCATTTTCTACCAGTGAACTTATTTCTTGTTTGTTTGTAACATTTAATCCTTGAGAATCAATTCACTTGTACTGCTTTGACTTTTTAGCGGATCATAATCCCTAGATTTTATATCGAACTACTTTTTAGTATTCGATCCTTTTTTATTACAAAAATAGATAAATTCATGTCGAATTTATTCTAGATTTGTTTTATCAAGTTGTTTGTAATCAGTGATCAAAATTGTAACACCCCTCAAGTTTAATAGAGTTTCTATTTAACTTGAATATTGTTTCAGTTTTTATTCGGCATTAATTTGTTCTAAATTGTTAAATCTTAAAAGGACAAATTTCGATAAAACGGTATAGTTTGTATTCAACCCCCCTTCTACAAACTTATCAGGACCTAACAGGAATTTGTGCACGAAGATAGTGAATGATCAATAAAGGATCTGCCCCTTCCAGTGAAGGAAGAGAATGTCCTATGTTATTCCATTTATGCTAGTTCAGGAATCTCTGGCCAGAGTGAATGAAATTAGAAAGAAGTTTCGAATTTGCATTAATCGGAACTAGGCATAATGAATAGGAAAACATGTGATTAAATTAAATAGGCTTGACACGAGATCCATGCCTTGTATTTAATCGGGACATTGTAGGGAAGAAGGAATTGATTGTACGGTAACTAGTCACTAAACAGGTTCTTGGTATTCTAAGCAGTGAATTCATATTATCCGGATAGTCGCGATATGTTGAGAAGCATCACTCACGATGTAGAATAAATATAATTAATCAGTTAATTATATTTAATGAATTATTAGAATTCGTATAAATAATAAATAAAAAGTTTATTATTATTTATTTCTACTACCGGCTTAATATTGAACCTACAGGGTCACACCATAAAATAATATTTTCTTTGATGAAAAGATTTAAATTTTGAGAGAGGAAGAATTATTTTCTAAATAGTTTAGAAAAAGAAATAATGATTAAAATAGTTTTAATCATTATTAAAGCATTTTAGAAATGTGGGGTTAATATATATATATATAAAGATATATTATTGAAACCCTAAAAAAAGCCCTATAAATAGAATGAGATAGTTCATTCTAAGATAATCTTGTTTTTTTGAAAAACCTAGAAAAAGGAGCTAGCCTCCATCTCTCTCTCTCTCTCTCTCTCTCTCTCTCTCTCTCTCTCTCTCTCTCTCTCTCTCTCTCTCTCTCTCTTTTCTCTCTAAAAAGTCTTAGAGATTTTTTGAAGAATTCATCGAAGGAAAATTCTTGGTGGATACCGGTAGAGTGCTTCACACACTGAGGAGCAACTGCTTGAAACCATCGATTTTAAAGCTTCGATTCGCAAGGTATGGTTACGATTCCCCTCGCTCTAGATTTTATATATTTTTCTATATGTGCGATACATGGTTTTTACGGAATAAATGTTATATCACGCTTCCACTCATCCGTAAATTCCTTCAGAGATGTTCCCTCTGGGAGGGGAGAAAATGATTCTATTAAGTGGCAAAGAATCAGATTTTCCCTCTAATGCCTGTGAAGGCACTTCTACCGTGACAATGGTAGGCACTGTTAAGAAAATGCTCCTATTTCTTAAGGTTGCAAATCCTAAATACATTGATGTGCTGAAGAACGGTCCCAAAGTCCCTATGATTATTGAGGGAAAACTCATTGAAAATAATGTTGTGACTAGGGTTGCTAGAATGTACCCTAAAGATTCCAAGGATTACACTCCTGATGAGAAAGAGGATGTTACCTTGGATTCCTGTCTTCAGTTGATCCTTATTGATTGTCTTGATCCTATCATGCATAATCATGTCCTAAATTGTGATACTGCCAAACACATTTGGGCAACCATAGAGATAATCAATGAGGGAACAGAGGAAGTTAGGGAGAATATGCTGGAAATTCTCACCTCACAATATGAGCATTTCAGATCAAATCACGGTGAAGGTATCTCTCAGGTTTTTGAGAGATACAACAAATTAATCAATGATCTGAATCTCAATGGGAAGCACTACACCAACAAGGAGATTAACAAGAAGTTCCTTCTTACACTTCCACCTCATTTGGAGCACAAAATATCTGCCATTAGCAAGAGATATGAATGAGATTGCTTTGGAGAGATTGTATGGTGTTCTGAAGACCTATGAGCTGGAGCAGATTCAACAAAGGGAGCTGTATGGAACTGGGAAGATTGTTAGTACTTCTACTGCACTGGCTGCTGAAGTCCCACAGAAACTGGAAGTGAAGGCTGTTCAACCTTCCAGTTCTAACATGAATGTTATTGATGCTGAATATGGATTAACATCTATTGATCAATCTGGTGGTGACTTCTATTCTTTAGAAGAACTTGATCAGCTGGAGGATGGTGATTTGGCTTTGATAGTTAGGAAGTTTGGGAAGTTCAGATTCAAGAGGAATCCCAATCTTAAGTTCAGGCCCAGATTTCAGAGAGGTGGATCTTCCTCTTCAAGTGGCACAAGGGGTGGCTACAAAACTGGAACTGTGGAAAGGAGCACAATCAGATGCTACAATTGCAATGAGTTGGGTCACTTTGCTACTAAATGCAGAAAGCCAAAGCAAGTGACTAGAAACACATTTGATTCTAGCAAGAAGAACAAGATTGGGAAAGCCTATGTTGCTGAGGGAAAGAGTTGGGATGACACTGACAGTGATGAAGAAGCAGGTGAGATTGGGAACCTTGCTTTAGTGGCTAAAGAGGCAAGCACTTCATCTGCATACATGTCAGAGGTAAAGTTTACTGATACTGAAATGATTCGTCATCTTGGTGGCACCTTAGATTGTGCACGCACTGAAAATGATAGAATAATTCTTTTAAACACAAATCTTGAAAATGAGATAAAAGAATTAAAACTAGTGCATGTTAATCAGGATGAACTTTTTGAGAAAATAGCTTTTCTTGAGAATAGGGTTAAATGTTATATTCAACTGGAAACCATTCTTAAGAAAGAGATTAGTGAGCTGAAGACTAAAGCTAATGCCTATTTCAGCTCTTGTAAGACGGCTAAAGAGATTCTCAATAAACAAGCTATTGGTAATCATGTCAGTATAGGTTATGATTATAATGAGGCCATTGGATTGCTTGGAATTAATTCCCCTTGTAGAGTCAGATCTGAAGGAAGGGGTGTTCCATATGTGCTTAAGGGTATTGAAACACCCTTCTGTAAGGAGTCCGAAGCAGAACCTCTGAATGAAGACTCTATCATCATTGCAGAGGAGATTCGTGAAGAAGATCTTGCTTTGGAAGTTGCTCAGTCCAAAAAGTGTATATCTGATATTCCAGTCAAAGTTGCTACAACTAAAAAGACTAAGTCAGATATCCATAAGTTGGATCAAAACAACTGTAGAAATAACATGCCTGCTGTTAATTCTTCTCATAAAGCATGTGGTGTGATTAATTGCATGTCTTGTGCTTTTAATGTTATGTATGCTTACTTTAATAAAAATCATGTATCTAAAGATAAGACTACTCCACGCCAACATGTTAATAATAAGAAGCATGTTAAAGCTAAGACTACTAGTCCTCCTAAGACTAGAGTGGATTCATTTATCCCTAAGCCTACTCAGAAATGTGTTAAGGCTGGCTATAAATGGAAACGCTCTTTTGTGAAAGAGGATGAAGTAGTTGTAGCTAAAAAGGTTGTTTTGCCTGACAAAGGCTAGTTCTTTAAGTATGCCGGACCCAATCAAATTTGGGCTCCGAAGAAGGTCTAATCAATTTGATATTGCAGGGAGTTAAACAGGTAAACCGTGTTATGTGGATTCTTGACAGTGGCTGTTCAAGGCATATGACCGGAGATAGAGCCCTGCTATCAGATTTGATTGAGAAAGCTGGCCCAGTAGTTACCTTTGGAGATAACATATAACGACTCAGAAAAACGCTTGTACAGTATTAATATTTAATAATATTTGAGATCTATGATATGTGAATATTGTGTGAAAGGTGGATATTTAAAAATGTGATGATTAGATGTTTACTTGGTGAATGGTATTGATTAAAATATATGTGTATGCTTTTAATTGCATTTTATATGAATTTCTTATTAAAAATCAATTCTTTTTGACCTTCCGGGAATTTTATAAAATCATCAGAGATTCATTTTATTGTGAAATCTTTTTCACAACCTTTAGTTTATATTCTATTATTTTCTAAAATTAGATAAGGAATTTATTTTTGGGGTTAAGGATTTAAAAACGATTTTATGAGTTAAATGTCATTTATGTGATCAAAACTTTTGAAAATTCATATTTAATTCAATTTTGATCATAAAAATATTTTAAAAATATGGGTGAGCTTGTAAATTCGTATTCTCTGTTTTAAAAATAAAATTTTGATTTTTAGATATTATTTCTATTTTATTTCGGATTTTAGAAAGGCATTATATTGATTTTCTTTTACTAAAAATCAGATTTTGGAATTGTTAAAGTACAGTTTTGCCCCTGGGCTTATAAAACCCCTGCACCCAGTTTTTCCCCTTTCTCCACTTGCCGTTCAACTCTCTCTTCTCCATTCTCTATCTCGGTTTTCTTCTCTGTAAATTCACTCTCTCTCATTCTCTCAAATATATTGATGATTATATGTATATATATATTCGTGTATGTGTGTGAGTGTATGGCCGTGTGTATATGTGCGTGTATCAGTTTTGCATGCAAAGGATTTTGGCGATTTTGATCTAATTCAAACCCGAAAGCTTGCTTGTGATGATTTCGTGATTAAATGGTTGATTTATATTGCTTATTGGTGAGGTTTGTTGAAGGAAACCCGATTTTTCGGGCACCTCCAAACCATGCCGCCATCGGCAATGAGCTCCGGCGAGCCGACGGGGACGATGATGATGTTCTTGAGTCCAATTTATGTATTAATAGCTATGTTTAGTTAAGTTTTTGGTTGCATGTAAAGGAATTGTATTGCATGTGTATATTTCGATTTTTATCCATAAAAAAATTGATTTGGGAATTTGATTATATTGGATGTTTGATGTGTAAGTTCAAGGTTGTAGTGATTGCATGTTAAATCAATTGTGTTAAGTTTAGTTAGTTCGAAATTTTGATGTTAAAGGTTTTGATTTGGGGATTTTAGTGAAGTTCCAAGTATTTGGATTGTTGGTTTGTTAGTTTTGGTATTTGATAATTGCATGTATATATTCTAGTAGTTTCTTGAGGTCATGAGTTGATTGGTAAAACCTTTTTCAGCTAAGGAAGAGTTTTAGTTTTGATATGGGATGATTAGTTGTAGTAGAGATTATGTTTGTGGATTGGTTTTGTATAGATATATGCCATGTTGAATTTCCAGAAAAAACTGTCTGTCCTGTTTTGCTATATTGCGAATTGTTGCTGCCTGTTTTAGACAGAGAGCCTAGCATGTCAATGTTCTAATTGAGTCTAGTTTGTGCACGCGCAAACCTTGTATGAATAGAGTTAACGAATAAAAAGTTATGCTTGTTTTACTAAAAGTTGCGCAGCAGGGATTTTTCTGTGCTTCAGTACGTACTTTAATCTGTTCGTTTTCAGTCTAAATAAAATGTTTTCAAGTTGGAATTTTTATGCTGATTTGGATTAGTATTCAGGAAGTATCCTGTCAAAAATGGTATTTATTGGATTAGTTTTGGATTTATGAAAAATGTTTTAGTAAAGTTGTGCAGCAGGAATTTTCTGTGCTTCAGTGCCTACTTTAAATAGTTCGTTTTTAATCTAAACAAGTTGTTCTGAAGTTGAAACTTTTATGCTAAGTGGGATTAGTGATCAGGAAGTAGCCTGTCAAACTTGGTATTTGTTTGACTCCTTTTGGATTTATGAAAAATGTTTTCGTAAAGTATGCGCAGCAGATTTTCTGCTTTGTGAGATGAAAACGTTGTTGTAAAGATGTTAATGATATGGCTGGCATGATCAAGTGGACTTAAGGGTATACCAAGTGTGGTATAATATGAAAGTCAGATTATATATTGTTATATGTTTATATAAAGAGAGTATGTTATGTGAACTTGAATGGCAATGTGCGCTTATGTGAGTTTTGTGCTTATCATATGGATAAGAGATTATAAATGATATAAATATTATGTGTTTACGCGTTTAGGGAACGTTGGGTAGTCTAGAATAAGGATTAGAATTTTGAGAGGATCATTCTGAGATAGTATATACTCTTTTGTAGAGTCACGAGACGTGGAACATAGAGATAAAGGCAAGGCGAATGCAGAAATTCAGTGAGTACGGTTTGTTCTAAAAGCTACTTAAGAATCCAAAGAAGTAGAGCCTAGAAATAAAGGCAAGACAAAGGTGGAGAACTAGTGATTTCTCATTACCCTTTTAGCTACTTAAGGCAAGTAATTCTGACTTGCTTTCGCTTCTAAATTCCATTCTTTCATTTTGACATATATGAATTGCTATATTGTTTATATACCCTTTTAATCCTGAAAACATATCATGTTCATTTGATAATCCTTATTTCTGTTCATATACTTTGTTGGTCCATACACCATACTATGTTTAGTCCTTCTTTGAACCTTTACACCCAAAAGTGAATATACCAGAATTCACATTTTAGTACATATCCAAAACATACCTACGACATTTACTTCTTGATTTCCCATTGATAGAAATCCAGATTGATCAGATTGAGCTTATCCAATTCCCAAAGGACTCTTTTATATACAAACATTATAGACACAACACAATGTCTTGTGAACCATATCTTGCTTAAACTCTTCTTCAAACCTTATCCTTATCTTTTGATTATACTTACATTTTAACCTGAGATACTATTGCATCAGATTTGAACTTGTACCTATGAATCACATACTTACTTGAAATTGAGAATATATGAACCTTCACTTGGGTACTATACAAACACACATCCAATGATTTACAAAGGATTTCTTTCATAAGAAAGATTTTAAAAGAAAGGAAGTTTCAAAGTTTGGATTCATTTAAATTCTGATTTATGGTTTCCACGGATTCCTAAGATTGGAGGCGTAATAGGCCGAGTGACGCCGGCCCAGCACTTTTTAATTATAATAAATGGACTAGGGATGGACTAGTCTAAAGGCCAATGTGTGCCTATTGGGACCCAATAAAAGGACCAGAGGGACTGTGTGTCCGGTATGGGGACTTTACGTGGCTGATCACCCGTATTGTCCGGTGCGTTGTGAAAAAATCTCCAAATTACTTATTGCTTTTCTTGAAATCATATATCTTTATAAGGAAATTGGTTTACTCTTTGAAATTGTATATTCATTTCATTGTTCTGATAATCCCTTGATATGGATTCTGCTATACCCATGACATAAAGACTGATATTGGAAACTGTTTCACAGTGGTTAACTATTTGGTTATATTATTACTTGCTGAGCATTTGGCTCATTCTTTTCCCTGTTCTAACCCACAGTTAAACGAGAAGATGGTACGCACTTTTCAGACAGCTAGGAAGTCTTTCTATAGAGTTATTTTTGAGATGCTAGCTCAGGCAGGTGATGGAGACTTGTAGAAGGTGTTTTGTATAAAGGAAGGTAGAACTTTTAAGACATGGTTGTAATAACTTTTTAGACTTTTATTATGTAATAAAATGAAGTAGATAGTTGATGCTTGTTTCATACCATTACCTGTTAAAGATCCAGGGTAAAGTTGGGGTCGCGTCTGCATGTTTATATTATTATTCACAGGTTTATAAGTATAGAGGTTGTAGTGACTCCCCCAATCATGACCCCAGATTGGGAGGGCGTCACAGGTTGGTATCAGAGCGGTCAGTTTTGGTCACTGAAACAAGCCAAGATTAGGTGTAACAATAATAAGGGAATATAAGGTGAGAAGTAGGACTTAAGCTTCATAGGTAAGATAGGATTTGTAGATGTAGGTTACATTTAGGATGAGTATTAGTAGATTAAGATAACCCTTTACCGTTTTAGTATCTTCTTGGTTTATTATTGTGTTGTTGCAAATAATGGCTGTTTCGAGAGATTAACCTTCATTTGAGATTCTTTTTCCCAAGCCAGAGTCGTCAATATCAGTATCAGTGCATGCACCCGGCCAAGTGGAGATTTCCATTACCATTTGGGTAAATTTCTTTTCTGATAGTATAGCTGCAAGTCAAGGCAGATTTATTTTTTTTACGTATAAATGAAAGGGATTGGAGATGGATGGAATATTGAATCGATTATGGAGTATGTGTGAATGATTGAGTTAGTATTTGAGATATTTTTAAACAGGGCATAATCCATTTTACGAATAGGTCATGCCGAATTTTCTACAGAAATATTAGCTTAAGTTACGCACTTTCATGTTATATAGTATTCCGACATATCGAGCGAGTACACGCCGGAACCATCTGAAGATCGGGTTACGGACGAGGAAACTAAATCAAAGCTGGAGGAATCAATCGGAGAATCAGACTACCAGTTCGGAAGACATCACTTGTAGATCCTTATGTACTTTACGGAATTTCATCTGCAACTTCGGCTGCACCGCGGAAGCTATAGGAGACTCCACGCCAGGTGTCGTATCAAGTGTGGTTAGAGTTGAGCGAGAGTAGAATCCCCAAGATAACGTCTAGAAACACTTAGATAGATTCTTTACGATATAATAACGATTTTCCCCCGCGATAGAGACATTTGCCCAGAGAAGTGGCCTAAGTGTAGATTCTTTCTTTATTCAAGATTACATACAGTTGATTTACTATCGGGACATACTTATAACCTCAAACTAGAAATTAACTCCCCTAAGGATCATCTACATGAGACAAGGCATGATTATCTCCATACGTTCGATGTAAGGATAAGTCGGTTCATAACTAGCCATTGATTTTATTCAATTTACCTTTTAAAAAGATTCAATTTTTCATTTCTATTATTTTATTCTTTACAAAATACCTCTATTGTTCAGAGGCTACTTGATCCAATATTATATAATATAAACTTTTGAAACTCTTAAACCTTTCATATGTTCCTCTTAAATTTTTGATCCTCCTTGTTGTAACTGAGATGAACAACCCTATATATATAGGGGATTCAGGTACTTTCTATCTATGTGATAGAAGTCTGGTGGGACGCCATCAGTGGTGTGTTTGTCATGGAAGTACTAAAGGTTGGCCACCTTCTGTACCTTGTTGTTTAAATTGACAAATGCAACCTGATAAAGTTCGATGATCATTTTGATCTCTTAGTTTGATTCTTTTTACAAGAAATTCTTACTAACCATACTTGTCATATATCCATATCTATTGACGCCTTCCTATCTATTGATTCACTCTGTCGGAAACTCTTAGAGGTATCAGTGATTTGAAATTGCAAAGGCGAATGACGGTATTCTGAGTGTCAAGCTGTACTTATATTGACGGGAAACTGTTTTGATCAAAAATGGGAAATTGTTTTAAAAGGAGGGATTGGATGTCGAGTTAAATTGCTCATTAGACTTACAACACGATGTCAAGGTTTATTATTACCAAGAGTTGTGGTCTGGATAAGGAGAAGGTAACAAGGATATACCAATACTAATCAGGTTGAAATAAGAAATAAAGTGATTGATCACAAACAGAAGAAGCTAGAAAAGGGAAGCCAGAGACACCGGAAGGAAGCCAACAAATAGGGAACTTTCAGAACCATTTCAATATAAGGCCTGAGTTTCAGTCAAAGAGGAATGTTGAATTTGGAAGACCAGAAACTGGAAATGATAAGCAAGGGAACCGTCCATAAAATATGGATTAATCAAGACCTCTGAAACCTCCGATACCAGAATGTAGAACTTGTGGAAAGAAGCAACTGGGAGTTTGTAATAAGATCAATATGGTACGTTACAAGTGTACTCAGATAGGACACTACGCCAATGAGAGCCATAAACCGAAGGCAAGAGTTACGTGTAACAAGTGTAGGAAGGTATGACATTCCTTAAGAGATTACAAGCACTAGACCCAGTAAGCAATATGTTAAGGGTAACATGACCATTACACACTAAGTAACCAAGGACAAGAATCCTCAATATAACCATGAGTGATACAGTAAAGAACAAGGATGTGGTTGCAGATACGTTTCATATTAGCTACATAAGTGCCAAAGTGTTAACGGATTCGAAACCACAAAGTATTTTATTTTCAGAGAATTTGCTCGTAAGTCGGACTATAAAACACAACTGTTAAGTAAAGTTTTGACTACATGAATAGCTACTCAGGAGCATATATCGATTAATCTAGCTTGTCCTCACTGTGAGATTGATATAATAGAAATCTGATGTAAACTCTAAGAATGGATTGGTTAGCAGAATATGGAAATTTCGAGCCCTAGATAATGTAAAAGTTGTTATCCGAGGCCGGAAGCAGACGAAGAGGTATCTACCTATCAAAGGTAAAGGATTATTGTGTCAAGGTTGTAAAGCTTATCGTCATACGAGGTAAATGTTAGGAAAGAAACACCTTGGATATAGAAGATTCTAGTAGCTAACGAATTTCAAATGGTACTACTTGACAATCTTTTAGGTTTACCTCCCGCCAGAGAAGTAGATTTGTTGAAGACTTAGCACCCGGGACAAAACCAGTTTCGACGGCTCTGTATAGAATGGCATAAGTAGAAATGAAAGAGTTAGCAATTCAATTGCAATATCTTAGGAAAAAGGGAGTTATAAGGTCTAGTGTATTTCTATTGGGTGTGCCAAGTTGACCATTAAGAACAAATACCCATTGTCAAGGATTGATGATCTGACCAGTTAAAGAACACAGTGTGCTTTTCAAAAATTTATTTATGATTTGGTAACTGTCTTTAAAAAAAAAAAAAACTCGAAGATATTCCTTAGACAATGTTTTGAACCTGATGTATATAGACACTATGAGTTCTTAGTGATGGAGTTCGGTTTGATGAATTCAACTGCCACTTTTATGAACATGATGAATAGAAATTTTAAGAAATATTTGGATAAGTTTGAGAATGTTTTCATAAATGACATCTTAAGGTATTCAAAGATGGAAGAAGAGCATACAGATCATTTGAGAATAACCCTAGAAATTTTAAGAAAAGAGATATTGTGCGCAAAGTTTTCTAAGTGCGAGTTTTGGTTGAAAGAATTACAATTACTAGGACAGGTAATTAGTAGAGAAGGAATCCAAGTAGATCCAGCTAACGTTGAAACGGTAATGAATTGAGTAAGGCCTAATGCACCTACAAAAGTTAGAAGTTTTATGAGATTGGATGGAGATTATCGAAGGTTTTTCAAGGATTATACCAAGATATCCACACCATTAACCAAGCTTACTGGAAAGCATCCAAGAGTTAAAGAAGAAGATAAATGGATAAGGAAGTATTTAAATTGCTAGAGGAACGGAACTCTTTAGTCGAGCCATAATGGTAAAATAGATTCATTGTTACCGGAAATGATGACTCATGTACCTTAGGACAATATCAATAACTAAATTGAGATGACGACTTTGTGATAAGAATCAAGACTGATTTAACATGTTAAGATGACTGTATATATTTCTAGACAGCTGAAGAACCACGAGTGGAAACACCCGACACATGACTGAGAACTAGCCACAATAGTCTTCGCATTGATTTGGAGGCCTACTTGTATGAAGGAAAATATGAAATCTATTCGGATCATAAACATTTGAAATATATTTTCACCGAAAAGGAGCTGTATACATAAGGTAGAGAAAATGGTTAGGACTGATCAAGGAATTTGAGAAAGTAGGAATAGAGGTTCGTATTTCAGATCAAGCTACAGAGATGATAAAAATATATACAATGACTTTTCAACTTGAGCTGCTAGAGAAAAGTAGAAAACTGTCAAGCAGAAGTGATGAACGATAGCATGAGTAACTTTACAGGAGAAAGTAGAAGGAGTCAAAAGGATGATAAAGGAATTTTTAGGTTTTTCTCTAGAAATTGGATACCCAATGTGACATGGTTAAAGAATGAGATACTGAATGATGCACGTGAATTCGAAGTATTCAATCCATCCCAGAAGTACGAAGATGTAACAAGGCTTAAAAGAAAATCTTGGTGGACATATATGAAAGAGATATTACTAGATGAGTGATTAAGTGTTTTACATGTCAGAGATTTAAAACTGAACATCAAAGACCTAGCGGATAATTACAACCAGTAGAAATTCCTGAGTTGAAATAGGAACATCTCATGATGCCAAGTCGGTACATTTCCTTTTTCCATCAACGAGAAACATTCATTGGATAAATTCGTTTTATCTTTAAGAGATAGTAGTAAAGCATGAGGTCCAAGTATCAATCGAATCTTACCAAGACCCTCAATTTAATTCAAGATTTGGAAGAAATTTTTTGACATGCTCAGAAACCAAGTTAAATATGTGTACCGTTTATCGTCCTTAAACATATAGTCATAGTGAATAGACTATCCAGATAATCGAAGATATACTTAGAATTTGTGCGATGGATTTTGAAAGCAATTGAGGTGATCATTTACCATTAGTGGAATTCTTTTACCGCAACAACTATCACGCAAGTATTGGAATGACCCCGTATGAAGCATTGTATAGAAGGAAATATAGGTCACCTGTGTATTGGAAAAAAATGGGAGAACGAAAAGTTTTGGGACCCGAGCTAGTACAACAAACGAAGGAAAAGATTGAAATCATTCGGAAAAGACTAGTTACGGCACAAGACAGACAACAGAAGTACGCTGACCAAGACATGAAGGATCTAATCTTTGAAGAAGGAAATCAAGTGTTGCTAAAAGTGTCACCATGGAAAGGAGTTACGAGATTCGGCAAGAAAGGGAAACTTAGCCCGAAATATGTAGGACCGTTTGAGATATTGAGACGTATTGGAAAAGTTGCATATGAGTTAGCGTTACCACCCCACATGGAGCACGTTCATAACGTTTTTCATGTGTCAATGCTTAAGAGATTTAATCCTGATACAAATCACGTGATCGAATATAAGCCTATTGAGATTCAGCCCGATTTGTCATATGTAGAACAACCTGTAGAAATTCAGGATCATATGGATAGGAAACTAAGGAATAAGACTGTTAAGTTAATTAAGGTTTTGTGGAAATCCCAGAGTTGAAGAATGGACTTGGGAACTTGAGAGCGAGATGCTGGAAAAGTATCCACATCTGTTTTTATAAGGTTAGATTCTGGGGACAGAATCTTTTTAAGGGGGGAAGGTTATAACGACTCAGAAAAACGCTTGTACAGTATTAATATTTAATAATATTTGAGATCTATGATATGTGAATATTGTGTGAAAGGTGGATATTTAAAAATGTGATGATTAGATGTTTACTTGGTGAATGGTATTGATTAAAATATACGTGTATGCTTTTAATTGCATTTTATATGAATTTCTTATTAAAAATCAATTCTTTTTGACCTTCCGGGAATTTTATAAAATCATCAGAGATTCATTTTATTGTGAAATCTTTTTCACAACCTTTAGTTTATATTCTATTATTTTCTAAAATTAGATAAGGAATTTATTTTTGGGGTTAAGGATTTAAAAACGATTTTATGAGTTAAATGTCATTTATGTGATCAAAACTTTGAAAATTCATATTTAATTCAATTTTGATCATAAAAATGTTTTAAAAATATGGGTGAGCTTGTAAATTCGTATTCTCTGTTTTAAAAATAAAATTTTGATTTTTAGATATTATTTCTATTTTATTTCGGATTTTAGAAAGGCATTATATTGATTTTCTTTTACTAAAAATCAGATTTTGGAATTGTTAAAGTACAGTTTTGCCCCTGGGCTTATAAAACCCCTGCACCCAGTTTTTCCCCTTTCTCCACTTGCCGTTCAACTCTCTCTTCTCCATTCTCTATCTCGGTTTTCTTCTCTGTAAATTCACTCTCTCTCATTCTCTCTCATTCTCTCAAATATATTGATGATTATATGTATATATATATTCATGTATGTGTGTGAGTGTATGGTCGTGTGTATATGTGCGTGTATCAGTTTTGCATGCAAAGGATTTTGGCGATTTTGATCTAATTCAAACCCGAAAGCTTGCTTGTGATGATTTCGTGATTAAATGGTTGATTTATATTGCTTATTGGTGAGGTTTGTTGAAGGAAACCCGATTTTTCGGGCACCTCCAAACCATGCCGCCGTCGGCAATGAGCTCCGGCGAGCCGACGGGGACGATGATGATGTTCTTGAGTCCAATTTATGTATTAATAGCTATGTTTAGTTAAGTTTTTGGTTGCATGTAAAGGAATTGTATTGCATGTGTATATTTCGATTTTTATCCATAAAAAAATTGATTTGGGAATTTGATTATATTGGATGTTTGATGTGTAAGTTCAAGGTTGTAGTGATTGCATGTTAAATCAATTGTGTTAAGTTTAGTTAGTTCGAAATTTTGATTTTAAAGGTTTTGATTTGGGGATTTTAGTGAAGTTCCAAGTATTTGGATTGTTGGTTTGTTAGTTTTGGTATTTGATAATTGCATGTATAGATTCTAGTAGTTTCTTGAGGTCATGAGTTGATTGGTAAAACCTTTTTCAGCTAAGGAAGAGTTTTAGTTTTGATATGGGATGATTAGTTGTAGTAGAGATTATGTTTGTGGATTGGTTTTGTATAGATATATGCCATGTTGAATTTCCAGAAAAAACTGTCTGTCCTGTTTTGCTATATTGCGAATTGTTGCTGCCTGTTTTAGACAGAGAGCCTAGCATGTCAATGTTCTAATTGAGTCTAGTTTGTGCACGCGCAAACCTTGTATCAATAGAGTTAACGAATAAAAAGTTATGCTTGTTTTACTAAAAGTTGCGCAGCAGGGATTTTTCTGTGCTTCAGTACGTACTTTAATCTGTTCGTTTTCAGTCTAAATAAAATGTTTTCAAGTTGGAATTTTTATGCTGATTTGGATTAGTATTCAGGAAGTATCCTGTCAAAAATGGTATTTATTGGATTAGTTTTGGATTTATGAAAAATGTTTTAGTAAAGTTGTGCAGCAGGAATTTTCTGTGCTTCAGTGCCTACTTTAAATAGTTCGTTTTTAATCTAAACAAGTTGTTCTGAAGTTGAAACTTTTATGCTAAGTGGGATTAGTGATCAGGAAGTAGCCTGTCAAACTTGGTATTTGTTTGACTACTTTTGGATTTATGAAAAATGTTTTCGTAAAGTATGCGCAGCAGATTTTCTGCTTTGTGAGATGAAAACGTTGTTGTAAAGATGTTAATGATATGGCTGGCATGATCAAGTGGACTTAAGGGTATACCAAGTGTGGTATAATATGAAAGTCAGATTATATATTGTTATATGTTTATATAAAGAGAGTATGTTATGTGAACTTGAATGGCAATGTGCGCTTATGTGAGTTTTGTGCTTATCATATGGATAAGAGATTATAAGTGATATAAATATTATGTGTTTACGCGTTTAGGGAACGTTGGGTAGTCTAGAATAAGGATTAGAATTTTGAGAGGATCATTCTGAGATAGTATATACTCTTTTGTAGAGTCACGAGACCTGGAACATAGAGATAAAGGCAAGGCGAAGGCAGAAATTCAGTGAGTACGGTTTGTTCTAAAAGCTACTTAAGAATCCAAAGAAGTAGAGCCTAGAAATAAAGGCAAGACAAAGGTGGAGAACTAGTGATTTCTCATTACCCTTTTAGCTACTTAAGGCAAGTAATTCTGACTTGCTTTCGCTTCTAAATTCCATTCTTTCATTTTGACATATATGAATTGCTATATTGTTTATATACCCTTTTAATCCTGAAAACATATCATGTTCATTTGATAATCCTTATTTCTGTTCATATACTTTGTTGGTCCATACACCATACTATGTTTAGTCCTTCTTTGAACCTTTACACCCAAAAGTGAATATACCAGAATTCACATTTTAGTACATATCCAAAACATACCTACGACATTTACTTCTTGATTTCCCATTGATAGAAATCCAGATTGATCAGATTGAGCTTATCCAATTCCCAAAGGACTCTTTTATATACAAACAATATAGACACAACACAATGTCTTGTGAACCATATCTTGCTTAAACTCTTCTTCAAACCTTATCCTTATCTTTTGATTATACTTACATTTTAACCCGAGATACTATTGCATCAGATTTGAACTTGTACCTATGAATCACATACTTACTTGAAATTGAGAATATATGAACCTTCACTTGGGTACTATACAAACACACATCCAATGATTTACAAAGGATTTCTTTCATAAGAAAGATTTTAAAAGAAAGGAAGTTTCAAAGTTTGGATTCATTTAAATTCTGATTTATGGTTTCCACGGATTCCTAAGATTGGAGGCGTAAGAGGCCGAGTGACACCGGCCCAGCACTTTTTAATTATAATAAATGGACTAGGGATGGACTAGTCTAAAGGCCAATGTGTGCCTATTGGGACCCAATACAAGGACCAGAGGGACTGTGTGTCCGGTATGGGGACTTTACGTGGCTGATCACCCGTATTGTCCGGTGCATTGTGAAAAAATCTCCAAATTACTTATTTCTTTTCTAGAAATCATATATCTTTATAAGGAAATTGGTTTACCCTTTGAAATTGTATATTCATTTCATTGTTCTGATAATCCCTTGATATGGATTCTGCTATACCCATGACATAAAGATTGATATTGGAAACTGTTTCACAGTGGTTAACTATTTGGTTATATTATTACTTGCTGAGCATTTGGCTCATTCTTTTCCCTGTTCTAACCCACAGTTAAACGAGAAGATGGTACGCACTTTTCAGACAGCTAGGAAGTCTTCCTATAGAGTTATTTTTGAGATGCTAGCTCAGGCAGGTGATGGAGACTTGTAGAAGGTGTTTTGTATAAAGGAATGTAGAACTTTTAAGACATGGTTGTAATAACTTTTTAGACTTTTATTATGTAATAAAATGAAGTAGATAGTTGATGCTTGTTTCATACCATTACATGTTAAAGATCCAGGGTAAAGTTGGGGTCTCGTCTGCATGTTTATATTATTATTCACAGGTTTATAAGTATAGAGGTTGTAGTGACTCCCCCAATCATGACCCCAGATTGGGAGGGCGTCACATAACAGCAAGGGTATTACGAAAGGATATGGCTGTTTGAAGTTTGGAAATGTTATCATTGAAGATATATCATTTGTGGAAGGTCTGAGATTCAATCTTCTCAGCATCAGTCATTTCTGTGACAGAGGATATGCTGTTTCCTTTGAAAGAGAGAAATGTCAGATCCTTCACAAGAAGAATGGAAAGCCTACTCTTCAAGGAGTAAGGAAAGGTGACTTGTTCATAGCTGATCTGCACTCTGGATCTCAAGATGAAGTTAGATGTTTCTATGCTAAAGCTTCATCAGATGAGAGTTGGCTATGGCACAAGAAGATGTCTCACCTTAACTTCAAAACCATGAACTCTTTAGTCAAGAGGGAATTGGTTAGAGGTTTGCCTCAGATGGAATTTACATAGGAAGGACTGTGTGAGGCATGTCAAAAAGGAAAGTCAAAGAAAGCTTCTCACAAGGGCACTGACACATCTTCAATAACTGAACCACTTCAGCTACTGCACATGGATTTGTTTGGTCCAGTTAATGTGATGTCCATGTCAAAGAAACAATATGCACTTGTGATTGTTGATGACTTTTCTAAATATACATGGGTTTTATTCCTACATTCCAAGGATGAGACCCCACACCTGGTGATTGACCATATAAAGTTGATTGAGCTGGATTCTAGATTCCCTGTGAGAGCCATAAGGTCAGATAATGGTACTGAATTCAAGAATGCAGTCCTAAATGACTTTTGTGCTGATAAAGGAATAACAAGACAGTATTCTGCCCCTAGGACTCCTCAACAAAATGGAGTAGTGGAAAGAAAGAATCGTACATTGATTGAAGCTGCAAGGACTATGTTAAGTGAGTCTAAACTTCCAATGTACTTTTGGGGTGAAGCAACGAATACAGCTTGTTATACTCAGAATCGAACGTTAATCAACAAGGACTTAATGAAGACTCCGTATGAGATCATGAACAACAAGAAACCAACTGTCAAGTACTTTTATGTATTTGGAGCAAAATGCTTTGTGCTTTTAGATGACAATGTTAAATGTGGCAAGTTTGAGGCCAAGGCACAAGAAGCTATTTTTGTTGGTTATTCCAGAAGATCTTACAGAGTCTACTTGGTTGGTAGTCACATAGTGAAGGAAAGTGTCAATGTTACTTTTGATGACACTAAGCTCCCTAATATCCAAAAATAAGACACATCTGAAAAGCTGAAGTTTGATGACTTTCCAGACTCAGAATCAGATGATGTAGCCCCACCTGAAGTTATTGCTGGTAATGATAATAACAATGATGATAATGATCATGGTGGTGGTGGTGGTGGAAACACTGGTAACAATGGAGATACCACCAACACTGGAGAAGAATCATCAAGGCAATCAAGCAACAACTCAGGGGTAGCGAATGAAGGATCATCTAGTCACTTACAACATCAAAGTGAATTTCAAGGCGAATCATCAAGATCAAATCTTCCTAGACAGACTGTATGGAATAGAGCTCATCCTTTTGAGCTGATCATTGGTGATCCAGAGGTTGGAGTTAAAACTAGAAGTGCTACTCAGAATGAATGTCATTATTCAGCATTTCTATCTGAAATGGAGCCAAAGAAAACTGAGGAAGCACTGACTGATCCAGATTGGGTGATTTCTATGCAAGATGAACTCAATCAGTTTGAACAACAGCAAGTCTGGAAGCTGGTACCCAGGCCAAAGAACAAGAAAGTAGTTGGTACAAGATGGGTATACATGAACAAGCTAGATGAGGATGGCATTGTTACAAGGAACAAGGCAAGACTGGTTGCACAAGGGTATTCACAAGCTGAAGGCATTGATTATGATGAAACCTATGCACCAGTGGCTAGACTTGAGGCCATCAGGATGTTCTTAGCATTTGCTGCTTATTCCAAGTTTAAAGTCTATCAAATGGATGTTAAGAGTGCATTCCTGAATGGTGAGCTTGATGAAGAAGTGTATGTGGAACAACCCCCTGGCTTTGAAAATCAGGAGCTGCTGGACTTTGTGTACTTTCTCTTCAAGGCTATCTATGGTCTCAAACAAGCCCCAAGAAAATGGTATGACACTCTCTCTGGTTTTCTTTTAGAAAATGGTTTTGTTAGAGGTATCATAGACAAAACTCTTTTTTCAAAGAAACATAAAGGTGATATGATATTAGTCCAAGTCTATGTGGATGACATCATATTTGGGTCTACTAATGATGATCTCTGTAAGAGATTTGCTAAGCTAATGCAGAGTAAGTTTGAAATGAGTATGATGGGTGAACTGAATTTCTTTCTTGGATTGCAAGTAAGTCAAAGGTCAAATGGTATATTTATTTGTCAATCCAAGTATCTCAAGGAACTCCTCAAGAAATATCACATGGAGGATTCAGCATCAGCAAGGACTCCATCTTCAACAGCAATCAAACTTGGAGCTTTTGACAATTCTATCAAGGTAGATGTTACAAGCTACAGAGGTATGATTGGCTCCTTACTCTACCTTACTGCAAGTAGACCAGATATTATGTATGCTACATGCTTGTGTGCAAGGTTCCAAGCGGACCCTAGAGATGTACATCTCGTTGCTGTGAAAATAATCTTGAGATATCTTAAGGGTACACCTAATCTAGGTATCTGGTACCCTAAAGATTCTGATTTTAATCTTATTGGATATACAGATTCTAACTATGCAGGTAGTGTTGTTGATAGAAAGAGCACCTCCGGGAGTTGTCAATTCCTAGGAGGTAGGTTGATTTCCTGGTATAGCAAGAAACAGCAAACAGTTTCCAATTCAACAGCAGAAGCTGAATATATTGCTGCTGGAAGCTGTTGTGCTCAGATCCTATGGATAAGGAATCAATTGAAGGACTATGACTGTGTATTAAACAAAATCCCTATTTTATGTGATAATACAAGTGCCATAGCAATCTCCAACAACCCTGTACAGCACTCGAGAACAAAGCACATTGATATCAGGTATCATTTCATCAGAGAACATGTCATGAATGGAACTGTGGAGTTACATTTTGTACCCACAGAAGAACAAACTGCAGATATGTTCACTAAATCTCTTGACGAATCCACATTTACTAAGTTAGTTAGTAAGTTGGGTATGTTGAACAGTCTTAGTGATTGAAAATATCTCTGTCTGTTTGTTCTTATCTAAAAATCATTTTTCTCTTGTGGTTGTTTAGTGATTTTACTGTTTATTCTTGTTAATAATTGCATGCTTGTTGATTTAAATGGTTCTGAATATTTTATTTTCTTTAAAAATATATTTCTCATATTTTTTTTAAGTGGAGAAATGTATTTTTATTGAAAATATATGTATTTAGAATTATTTAGATATTTTTTAGATTGTAAATATTGTTGTTTAAATATTTCTGCAAGTTTATATTAATTTTATGCATTTATATAATATTCTGCATATTTTTCTAGAATTTATGGAATTTTCTGTGAATTTTTCTAGGTTTTTAAGTATTTTTCATGCATTTTTATATTAATTCTGCACTTTTCTGTAGTTATTTTAATTAATTCTGAGTTTTTTCTAAGTCTTCCCGGTTTAATACTAGGAAGACTACCGGGAAAACAATGAATTTTTCATTTTATTTTTTTTTGTTTTTTCTATTTAATTTTAAGTCTTTTCCTAAGACTATCGGGAAGACTTAGAATTAATTAGTTTTATTTTCTGTTTTTTCTTTTATTTATTTTCGGAAGACTTTCTAAGTTGTATTAGGAAGACTACCGGGAAGACTATCCTAAGTCTTCCCGATTGTCTTCCTAGTACAATTTAAAAAAAAAACCGTTCAGTCTTCTATTTTTTTCAGTTTATTTTATTTAATATATATACATATGCATACACTGCTTACACGCATTCTTTTCATTTTGCCTTAACAGTTTTCTTTAGTTTTTCAAAACCCCTTCGAATTCAATCTTTTTGCAGAAAAGCTTTGATCTTGATTCAATCTTGCTCAAGTATTAACTTAGCAAATCAGTTCTGTTTCTTCAAAATCAAACTAACAAGTCGAAGTGCTGTTGGATTGTTTATTTTTCTTGAAAACCATTCGAATTGATTGTTTGAGATTTGCTAAGTGATTCCTTTTGTTTAGTGATCTTAGTTGTTTCTGAGCTTTAAACTGTGTGTTAACTGTGTGTGTTCTTGAGATTCATTTGCCCAATTCATTTCTGTTTTTCAAGTTTAGTTCGAATTTTTAGGATTTTAAATTAAAATTTGGTTAATTTTAATAAAAGTTTAATTTTCTGGATTTTAAGTAATTTTTATTAATTCTAAAAATCCCTAAAATTTTAATTTTATTTTGAAGTTAATTAAATTTTGTGTTTTATTTAAAATGGATCCTAATTTTGAACTAGTCTTAAATAATTATGTTGGGTATTTTGATCCGTTAAAATGCAAGATGGAACGCTTTAGACCTTGGATTCAATTTTTAAACAGCGAGACTTGTATCAGTCATGCTATTTGTGCCAATGCACCTCTAAAAATTGATCCTTTAAGGTTTTTGTGTTCAAGTGTTGTTATTGCTGGAAATTCAAAATCTTTTTCGTTTAATATTTTAAACCAGCAATATACAGTCACTTTTGATTTATTTTGTGATGTTTTACACTTTCCAAAGGACAGGTTTGATCCTTTACCCACTGATGATGAGTTATCACAGTTCTTCGTGAATATTCATTATCAGGGTCCCTTACAAATGGTTAAGATGTCCAAAAGTTTTGTTGTAAGGGAATGGGATCTGTTCTTTGATACTATAGCTAGGGTATTTGGTAACTTCACAAAAACAAACTTTCATTGCATTACCAGTCTTAATCAATATATTGCCTATGCTATAGTATTTGGTCGTAGATTGAACTTCGCTGAGATTCTGTGGAACCTATTGCTCAACAGGCTTGCTCACTCTAGGAGAGATTCTGATAATGGTGTGAAAGTAAAGTGTTGGTACCCTCGCTTTCTAACTCTTATCATTAATCATCTTCTCACTGCTGAGCAGGTAGAACTGTTTCGAGAAGCAAGATTTGAAACCTCTCCAACCACAGACACCAAATTCTACACCAGACTTGATGTCTCATCCAAATTCCTCAATATACCTGTTCTTGTTTCACCATTGATGAGTCAATTCATTAATCTTCCTATCTTTGGTGAACAAGTTCCTGAACCACATCCAGTACCACTACAGGTAGTTATTCCTAACCCTGCATCATCTTCTGGTTCTTTAATTCAAACCCAAGTGGTTGTTAGGGCTGACCCAGAGATTGTAGAACCACAGTCTCTGACCCAGGTCATAGAGCCAAACAGAGAGTCAAACACTCCTGATACACAACCTGAGCTTAATATTCAAACCAGTTCAAGAAATGTTAGAGAAATAACTGAAATGAGTGTTCCCACAGCTCTGTCTCCACCCTTAAAGAAAAGAAGAACCTATAGTGAGACAACTGTAAGCCCATCTGTATCCTCTCAAAAGGATATGGACATTGATATGGCCACTACACAGTCTCTGGAGACATCCTCTCAACAGGGTGGATCTATTGAAATTCGCCATAGGGCCATGGCATCTTGTACTGAGTCAAGCACACTCCCATTACTCACAATGGGAGAAGATATCCATATAGATGACACTCAGGACACCATGTCAGGAGAGCACTTTACTTTTGACTTTGAAACAGTGCCTACCATAGTTACGGTAGAAGTGCCTTCACAGGCATCTGAGGGAAAATCTGATTCTTCGCCAACTCAAATAGAATCATTTTCTCCCCTCCCAGAGGGATCATCTCTGGCTCCCCTAAGGGATTTTCCACTCGCAGTTTTTACTGGAGAAAGTGGAAGGCAACCTGATGAGTCTGTCCCTGAAGCAATTCAGTATACAATGTCAAATATTTTGACAGACTCATTCAGGGATCGGGAATTGCGAACTCCCATTTCACCACCACTGACCTCTCTTGAAGGGGCTAGGGTGATTTTTAATGCAGGTACATCTACTGAAAATATTGAAAGACAGTTAGTGGTGAGAGATATGAATCAAACACCGAGTGAAACACAATCACGTGAGTTGAGTGGAACACCACTGAGAGCAATTGAAGTGAGTGCACACACTGACACAAACACTGTTTTGTTGAAACAGCTAGCTGATCTACAAAAGAAGTTACAAGAAACCCAGGCTGAGAATAATCTTCTAAAAGCACAAGTGGTCTCTCAATCTACCACCTCTGTATCAAATCAGCTGGATACTGTGAAAGATGACCTCGAAGGATTGAAGAATACTCTGCTCCCGAAGCTGAATTCCATCCAAAAATCTCAAGTACTAGTGGCTTCGGACATTTCTGAATTAACAACGTCAAATGCTCATATTTTAGAAAGTGTCAAGGAGATTGCTGCCATTTCTACCAAGGTGGACTTTATTCTGCAAACAGCTGATGAAAATCAAACGTTTAATGAAGAAAGGATTTCAAGGATAGAAGGAGGAACGGAGCATCTGAATGAAGGTATGAAGCACTTGTATAATATGATAAAGGAGTCTCATCAACCTACTGAAGAGCAAAGAACATTCTTTGAGGGAGATGATGGTGACGATGATGAGGATGATTATGTTGATGAAGGAAGACATAGGAGAGAACAAGGAGATATAAGGAGAACATCTGAGGTGAATCCTAGGGCTTTCAAAGCTAAATCTGTAGAGGATTCCTCAACTAAGGGGGAGAAGAAAGGAGGAGAAAGAGAAAGAGAAGCTGGAGGAGCTTCTGGAGTTGGAAAAGATAAAGGAAAAGGGAAACAATCATTGGAGGAGACTATCTTTGATGATGCCTACTACTACCACGGTGAACAGGATGACTTCCAATTTGACACATCTTGTGATCTGGGGAAGACCATACCTGAAGAAGCTTTTGGTGAGGAGGAGGTTGAAGAGGCGGCCAACTTTGATGATTGGGAAGATGAAGCTGATCTATACACACCTGACCCTTTGTTTCAGAAGGAGTTGAAGAAGCAACAGGCAGAACTAAGGAGAAAGGAGGATGAGAATGCCAAGGTCTCCGACATCATTTCTCAGAAGCTGAAAATTCAAAAGGCTGAACATGAAGACAAACAACGTCTTCATTGTATTCATGTCATAGAAAGGAGATTGGGGCCAACTTTGATGATTGGGAAGATGAAGCTGATCTATACACACCTGACCCTTTGTTTCAGAAGGAGTTGAAGAAGCAACAGGCAGAACTAAGGAGAAAGGAGGATGAGAATGTCAAGGTATGCTCAGATGAAGAACAGATTGAAGAAGATCACCAATCAACCAGTAATGCCAAGTGGTGTGGTTTCTGAAAGTGACCGTGTCCTTGACAAAGATCTTCTAGTCACCTTGGCAGAAGATGAAGAAGGTGAAATTAGAGACTAAAGGCATGATGTAGTTAGCTCAATTTGTAAATGTTATATGTTTAGAGCTAGGTAAATCAAGATAGGGAAATGTATCATTTGTTCAGGCTAGAGGAACATCTATCTTGTATTTATCTTTATTGTTTGAATCTGGAAATTGTTATATTTAATCCAGAACTTTTTATTATTTGCTTGGCTCTTAAAAGTCTTATCTTTTCTTGTTTTAGTTGAGTTATCCTCTAGAGTATTTGGTTGTTATTGTCTAACAAACAAATAGGGGGAGATTGAAAGGCATATGTCTAGGCCTATTTCTAAACACCGAGGATTCTACTCAACTTTAATTAAGATGTAATAAGTAAATAATAAAAATTAAATGTCACAGGAATCTCAGAAGGTTATATCTGTCAAAGAATGAAGATTAAAGTCATCTACAGACTTGAAGTGATTCTACATTGAAAGAAGCTCAATTTATTGATCAAGCCTCAATGAAGTATTCAAGCTCAGTGGATTTATTAAAGTGACGGAGATTTCAAGTGGTGACAGAAAAAGATACTGGTTACGGAGTTCTTGAATGAGAAGGAAATGAATCACTGCTTAAAGTCAAATGGATAAAGAACAAACATTGTCGTTAGTCACTCATGAACTAGACAGTGCATCGAGTGTCAACGTACTATTGTGTTTGTTATTTATCTAAGTTTTAAGTGATTCTGGAATTGTTTGAGAAGTCAACTAATTCTATTTATTCTCTTATAAATAATTAATATTATTAAGTATATTATTTATTAATTTAGTTCTGCAAAGAATTAATTTAATACATAATTTATTTAGTTAATTATTTAAATTAGAATAAATTTGAACTAGGAAGACTTAGGTTTGAACTAGGAAGACTTAGTTTATTAAACTAGGAAGACTCACAAGTGAGTCTTCCCGATTGTCTTGCTAGGCCAATCCATTGTCTTCCCGATTGTCTTCTTAATACAATCACTGTCTTCTCGAGAGTCTTCCAAGGCTAATTTGATTGTTTTCATGATAGTCTTCCTAGTGCAAATTGTGTTCTGTTTAAATGATTTGCACGTGGGTTTTGATTAAAAAGAAATGGTCATGTGTTCAGTATAAAGACAAGGCAACAGAAGACATTACTTTATCATTCCATTACAAAAAAAAGACACAGAAGATCAAAACATCACATTCCTTCACAGTCTTTACTCCTCAACTGTCCGAGCATTCATTTTCTACCAGTGAACTTAATTCTTGTTTGTTTGTAACATTTAATCCTTGAGAATCAATTCACTTGTACTGCTTTGACTTTCTAGCGGATCATAATGCCTAGATTTTATATCGAACTACTTTTTAGTATTCGATCCTTTTTTATTACAAAAATAGATAAATTCATGTCGAATTTATTCTAGATTTGTTTTATCAAGTTGTTTGTAATCAGTGATCAAAATTGTAACACCCCTCAAGTTTAATAGAGTTTCTATTTAACTTGAATATTGTTTCAGTTTTTATTCGGCATTAATTTGTTCTAAATTGTTAAATCTTAAAAGGACAAATTTCGATAAAACGGTATAGTTTGTATTCAACCCCCCTTCTACAAACTTATCAGGACCTAACAGGAATTTGTGCACGAAGATAGTGAATGATCAATAAAGGATCTGCCCCTTCCAGTGAAGGAAGAGAATGTCCTATGTTATTCCATTTATGCTAGTTCAGGAATCTCTGGCCAGAGTGAATGAAATTAGAAAGAAGTTTCGAATTTGCATTAATCGGAACTAGGCATAATGAATAGGAAAACATGTGATTAAATTAAATAGGCTTGACACGAGATCCATGCCTTGTATTTAATCGGGACATTGTAGGGAAGAAGGAATTGATTGTACGGTAACTAGTCACTAAACAGGTTCTTGGTATTCTAAGCAGTGAATTCATATTATCCGGATAGTCGCGATATGTTGAGAAGCATCACTCACGATGTAGAATAAATATAATTAATCAGTTAATTATATTTAATGAATTATTAGAATTCGTATAAATAATAAATAAAAAGTTTATTATTATTTATTTCTACTACCGGCTTAATATTGAACCTACAGGGTCACACCATAAAATAATATTTTCTTTGATGAAAAGATTTAAATTTTGAGAGAGGAAGAATTATTTTCTAAATAGTTTAGAAAAAGAAATAATGATTAAAATAGTTTTAATCATTATTAAAGCATTTTAGAAATGTGGGGTTAATATATATATATATAAAGATATATTATTGAAACCCTAAAAAAAGCCCTATAAATAGAATGAGATAGTTCATTCTAAGATAATCTTGTTTTTTTGAAAAACCTAGAAAAAGGAGCTAGCCTCCATCTCTCTCTCTCTCTCTCTCTCTCTCTCTCTCTCTCTCTCTCTCTCTCTCTCTCTCTCTCTCTCTTTTTCTCTCTAAAAAGTCTTAGAGATTTTTTGAAGAATTCATCGAAGGAAAATTCTTGGTGGATACCGGTAGAGTGCTTCACACACTGAGGAGCAACTGCTTGAAACCATCGATTTTAAAGCTTCAATTCGCAAGGTATGGTTACGATTCCCCTCGCTCTAGATTTTATATATTTTTCTATATGTGCGATACATGGTTTTTACGGAATAAATGTTATATCACGCTTCCGCTCATCCGTAAATTCCTTCAGAGATGTTCCCTCCAATACATAAATACAATATTCATGTTTTCATAAAAACAACGCATCAATCATGATAGTCACAAACATGATTTTATCATCAAAACAGTAAACATATAAACGAATTAAACACTTTTCGCAAGTAGCTCTGATACCATTGAAGGGTTTCGGGCATGAAAACGCAACGAAAAAACGCGTAAAACAGAAAAAATTAATGAAACCCTCCGCAGGATCCATGCGAAAAATGATATTTAATTCGTGAATAGAATCATTTACCTTTTGAAGCTTTACGAACGGCTGACTAATGGAGGTCCTTTGATATGATCACCACGTGTCCCGCCTTGCGATACACGTCTTTAATCAGTCCACACGAACGCCCGATCATCCAACGATCACCGGAGTTGGTACTAGCCAAGAACTGCCCTCGGAACTCTCTCTCTCTCTCTCTAGCCTCTCTTTGATGTAGAGCAGCTAGGGTTTTTAAGAAAAACGTTTTTTTTCAATTTCTTAACCCTAAAATAATACATCTTAATGTATTTATATGGAGAGAATTCTGGGCCTATACCTAATCTGATTGGGCTTCCAAAACCCAATCTGATTATTAGTAGTATTATTTATTATATTCGAATTATTATATAATTAATCAAGTCCTACTTAATTAATCCAATAATTCAATAATAATAATAATAATTCAATTAAATTCGAAATTTAATTAATGCTCCGTTTAAAACGTTCTTTATGTGTAACCCTTTAGGTTATTATTACGTTGGCAATAATTTTACTATCTCATAATAAAATTATAAACAATGAGCGGCATCTAGTAATACATCATTACTACCCAAGTAATAATAATAATTGGTGATCCAATTAAACCTTTAATGAATAATGTTCCATGTAATATAATCCTTTTAACCTTATATTATAGATTAAACTCGAGGCATGATTTATGTCATCCTCTTCAAAATTTAATCCCGGTTTACTTGATCGATGAGTAGACTATTAAACAAATCATAATTTGAGCATGGCCATGCATTTCATAGTCTCACTCAATCAAGAGGCCAATAATATCACTCCTAAAATAGGAGGGTTAAATCTTATATCTATCATTCATATTTCTCATATGATTCATAATATACCCAATGTCCACCTTTATCATTACCCGGTCAAAGGTAACTTTGAGTAGAATCAAAGTATATTAATTCTCATATAGAAATATAATGATTTCAAGTCTAAGGATCATTACACCATTATCATTGTGAGAATTGCTTATGACACTTGATAACATTTACCATGAAGAATTCACACGGTGGGTCTATCCAGTGCCATGTTCTGTTAACATGCACTTATGTCTTTGACTTTAGTATCACCATACTTATAACCAATGAGATGTGGTCATCAGTCAACAAACATACTAGTCTTAATGCATTATTATTGTCCTCAAATAATAATACTCGACTAGGGATCTTTTAGGATTATAAACACTACTCATATAATCTCATTTCTAAGTCACATACTTAGAGATATAGAATTCATGCTTATATTCCAAGGACATTTATTATTCTAATATTTATATCGCAGTTAATAAAGACATAATAAATAATTGAAAGAAAATCCATAGAACATATTTATTAATAATCAAAATGTCTTCCCTAAGAACATTATAGTATTGTCTCTAGGGCACAAGCACTAACCATCTCCCACTTGCACTAGAGCCAATCACCCATGTATCTAATACCCATGGAACTAGTGTGACCTTCGTGCTTCTGCTGCGACAAAGCCTTAGTCAGTGGGTCTGCAACGTTATCATTAGTATGCACTTTACATATATGTATATCTCCCCTCCTTGTAATCTCTCGAAGTAGATGATATCGTCTAAGTATATGCTTTTCTCGGGAATGGGACCTTGGTTCCTTAGCCTGTGCAATAGCTCCATTGTTATCGCAATAAAGATCAATTGGATCTGCGATCGATGGAACTACTCCAAGTCCCTCAATAAATTTCCGAAGCCAAACAGCCTCTTTGGCCGCTTCACTGGCAGCAATATACTCAGCTTCCATTGTAGAATCAGCTACTGTCTCTTGCTTCGAACTCTTCCAGCTTACAGCACCTCCATTTAGACAAAACACAAACCCAGATTGAGACACAGTATCGTCTCTGTCTGTTTGGAAACTAGCATCAGTGTAACCTCTTACAACTAGCTTCTCATCTCCTCCATATACCAAGAATGAATCTTTAGTTCTCTTGAGGTACTTAAGAATATTCTTGACTGCCGTCCAGTGACCTTCACCTGGATTAGACTGGTATCTGCTCATCATGCTCAAAGCATACGAAACATCAGGTCGAGTACATATCATTGCATACATTATTGAACCAATTGCAGAAGCATATGGTACCTTTTTCATACGGTCCTTATCATCTAATGATTTAGGACAGTTTTCTTTTGAGATCACTATCCCATGAGACACAGGGACAAATCCCCTCTTCGCCTCTTGCATCCCAAAACGATGCAATACTTTGTCAATGTATGTACTCTGACTTAAGCCGATTAATCTTCTAGATCTATCTCTATAGATCTTGATCCCTAATATATAGGTAGCATCGCCTAAGTCTTTCATTGAGAAACTTTTTCCCAACCAAGTCTTAACAGCCTGAAGAGAAGGTATGTCATTCCCTATTAGTAATATATCATCAACATATAATACTAGGAATGCCACTTTGCTCCCACTAACCTTCTTGTAAACACAAGGCTCATCTGCATTTTGAATAAAGCCAAACTCTTTGACTGTTATATCAAAACGAATGTTCCAACTCCTTGAGGCCTGCTTCAATCCATAAATAGATCGTAGTAGCTTACAGACCATTCTAGCAAATCTCGAATCGACAAAACCTTCTGGTTGTATCATATACACATCCTCTTCTAATCTCCCATTTAAGAAAGCGGTTTTGACATCCATTTGCCAGATTTCATAGTCATAGTAAGCTGCTATCGCAAGCAAAATCCTGATGGACTTGACCATAGCTACTGGTGAGAAAGTTTCATCATAGTCAATACCATGAATTTGTTTGAAACCTTTCGCCACTAGTCTTGCTTTGTAGGTCGTTACAATACCATCCATGTCTGTTTTCTTCTTGAAAACCCATTTGCACCCAATAGGTTTTACCCCTTCAGGTGGTTCAACCAAAGTCCATACTTTGTTTTCATACATGGAATCCATCTCAGATTTCATAGCTTCCAGCCATCTCTCAGAATCTGGACTATTCATAGCATCCTGATAGGTAAGAGGCTCATCTTCATCCATAAGCATTACATCGCCAGTCTGAGTTAAGAGAAATCCATAATATCTCTCAGGCTCGTGGCGAATCCTACTAGATCTACGAACAACCTGTGTTTCTTGAGCAATAACATTTTCATGTACTTCGTGCTCATGTTCCAATTCTGGTTCAATGTCATTCTGTGGTTCTCGAACTTCATCGAGATCTATCATACTCCCACTGTTTTTCTTAGAGAACAGTTCTCTTTCAAGAAATACAGCAGTTCGAGCAACAAACACTTTGCTCTCGGTACGATTATAGAAATAATACCCTTTAGTTTCTTTTGGGTATCCCACAAAATTACATTGGTCTGATTTCGGTCCTAGCTTGTCAGTGACTAAACGTTTCACAAACGCTTCGCATCCCCATACTTTCAAAAAGGACATGCTATGACGTTTCTCAGTCCATATCTCATATGGTGTAGTTTGAACCGATTTAGTAGGAACTCGGTTAAGTGTGTGTGCAGCCGTTTCTAGAGCATAACCCCAGAAACTAATTGGAAGATCCGCTAGACTCATCATCGATCGCACCATGTCCAACAAGGTACGATTTCTCCTTTCAGATACACCATTCCACTGTGGTGTTCCAGGAGGTGTGAGCTGTGATACAATACCACACTCCTTTAAGTAATTCTTAAATTCTAAGCTTAAGTACTCACCTCCACGATCAGATCATAGAGTTTTAATACTTCCGCCTATTTGCTTTTCCACTTCTGCCTTGTACTCTTTGAATTTTTCAAATGATTCATATTTGTTCTTCAAAAGATACACATATCCGTATCTACTAAAATCATCAGTAAAGGTTATGAAGTAATAAAAGCCACCTTTTGCCATCGTACGCATTGGACCACATACATCACTATGTATGAGTTCTAATCGTTCGGTGGCCCTCTCACCAGTTCCGGTAAAAGGAGCTTTAGTCATTTTTCCAATGAGACAAGCTTCACATTCTTCGTATGATTCAAAATCAAACTTATCCAAGTATCCATCCTTATGTAACTTGGAAATGCGTTTCTCATTTATATGGCCTAAACGACAATGCCAAAGGTATGTTTGATTTGAGTCATTAGCCTTAATACATTTATTATTTACATTATAGACAGGAATATCAAGATCAAGAACATATAAACCATTAAATAAACGTGCAACCCCATAGGTAACATTATTCAAACCAAAGGAACAACTATTGTTCTGAATTGTAAAGGAAAAACCTTTCTTGTCCAAACAAGAAACAGAAATAATGTTTCTGCAAATCGCAGGCACGTAAAAACAGTTCTTAAGTTCTAAAATAAGCCCAGTGGGCAACGATAAATTATAATTCCCTACAACCAAAGCAGCAACCTTTGCTCCATTGCCAACGCGTAGGTCGACTTCTCCTTTCGCCAAAGTCCTACTCCTTCGTAGTTCCTGCACATTTATACAAATGTGAGAACCACATCCAGTATCTAATACCCATGATGTAGAAGTAGACAAATTGACTTCTATAACATACATACCTGAATCAGAAATCTTCACATACTTCATTCCCTTCAGGTTCAAATCTTCCAAATAAGCTTGACAATTACGCTTCCAATGACCCGGCTTCTTGCAAAAGTGACATACATCACCCTTTGCAGCACCTTTTGCAACACCTCCAGTAGGCTTCAAAGCCTTTTTGAAAGCAGGCTTCGGATTAGCAGATTTAGATCCAATATTCTTCTTGCCTTTCCATTTCCCCTTTCCTTTGGCATTCCCTTTATTCACCATCATTATGGGAGCAGGGTTAGCCTTTGACATATTGGTCTCAGCAGTCCTCAATAATGCCAATAGTTTGGTAGGTGTTTTGTCTATCTCACTCATAATATAGTTTATTACAAATTGAGTGTAGTTGTTGTTCAAAGACTGCAAGATCAAATCTGCTTGGTGTTCCGGTAAAACCGGGTAACCCAAATTCTCAAGGGTTTCCAAATACCCTATCATCTTTAGAACATGCGGTCCAACCGGGTCACGATCTCCCTGTTTGCATGCATACAACGCTTTGCTTACATCAAACCTCTCTTGACGAGCTTGACCCTCAAACATCCTTTTGAGGTGCTCTATCATGTCATAAGCGTCCATACGCTCATGTTGTTTCTGAAGCTCAGGACTCATAGTCGCTAGCATCAAACAACAGACATCCGTAGAATCATCAAGATGCTTCTGATAAGCATTTTGTTGAGCCTCGGTTGCTTCAGCAGCAAGAGGTCCAGGGTGAGGAATATCAAGGACATAAAGCTTTCGCTCCTGCCTGAGGACAATCCTCAAATTCCTTTGCCAATCAAGGAAGTTGGTTCCTGTCAGCTTTTCCTTCTCAAGGACTGATCGCACAGAGAAATTGTTTGAGTTTGCCATTTAGATATCTACAATGTTAAAATGCATAAAATAAGTTAGTTGCAGATTTATTAAATTATGTTCAAGTGATTATCCATATATATTCACAATATATATCTCCCGCTATTTTTATCAAATCAATAGCCCTAACTATTAATTTGGAAGGCATTACTCTAAATCCTTCTAGTGAGCCAAGATCCATATTTCGTCACGCTTAAGGTCAGCTTTGGCTTTTCTCCCAAAACATGATTTATTTAGGTAGACAAATCTTGTCAATTATATCATATATAACTCTTGGAAAGTTTGGTAGAACAACATTTGTCCATATTTATCCAATAAATCATACCAAACTCCATGCCTCTAAGTTCATAATCCTATTGTGGCAACTTAGTTAAGTCTAACCCAATGGTCTAACAGTTAAGTATCACATTTACTCCATCGCGCCATACCACGATAGATTGGAGTGCTTCGCTTTGGCGAACCCACTCTTTCTCGATCTAGGTCTTGACGAGTGTTGCCCATTGGAAGGCATCTAAGTGACTTAATATTTTAAATTTAGGGATTTTATTATTAAAACGACCATGATCCCATCATCAAGAGATTCCCAATTTTTCCTTGAACTAAGTACTTCAATTCAAAATTCATCAATGGTTTGATTTCCAGTCCAACGGAGGAGTCACAGTGGTCTCACTTAAAACCCGCCTTTCTTACAAGCGCTGCTTGTATTTTTTGTCAAAATCGCCCCATATCAAAAAATCGAAAATTCATACTTATTTCCGTGTTTCATAAACACAGGAATCTCATGTTCGTTTTGTTCAATTTTAAAATCTTGAATCGTTACAGATTTTATCTTGTTTAGCAGGCATGGCATGGGTGATGTATCTAATACATACATGTTTAATCTAATTAAAACATGCATCATTATCACTACGCATACATATCATCATCACATGCATCATATATGTAAAGTGCGTAAAGTAAACGTGCTTGGTTATGGCCCAATCCTATGCGATTTTTCCAGGCTAAGGAAAAACCAAGGTCAATCTATGGTGGTATCAAATACAACATAATAAATTACACATGTCTTCATGCTTCCTTGTATTGTCTCCTTTGATCGCCTCCTTGGCATGCCTCCATGTCTTCATATCATCAATTACATAATATGAAAAGCTAATCTAATAAACTTACAAGAGAAAGTCGAGTTACATTCGAGATTTAATCATTACAAGAATGAACGACATGCAAGTCGTATTTAAAACCAAAACCATAATCAAAAACCACTAACCTATGGGTCTTAGGGCCATAACCATACACCATGCTCAATTAACAGTTAAGAACATCTCATATTGCATCAACATATCATACCATATCATATTTTTCATGATCCAATCACAAAATCAAATAAAGTGTAAATCAGAAAATTAAAATCAGAATTATGAAAACAATGAATCGCTGTTTAGAGACAGTAAACGACGTCAAACGCCTTACAGATGAACGAATGACTTAGTCAGTATTGTTCAGACGCCCGTTTCCCTTTCCGAAAAGGTATTTTTGGCGAAATTCTGAAACAGTATGCAAATTTCACCAAATCTGCGCAACCATTCAGAAATCGTATCGAATACGATTCTCATAACAAGAACAAAACTATATCATGTATATATCAGTATACATACAGATTATATGATCATCATATGATCATCTCAATCATCATTATTATACAATTTATGTATATACATCAATACAATATTCATGTTTTCATAAAAACAACGCATCAATCATGATAGTCACAAACATGATTTTATCATCAAAACAGTAAACATATAAACGAATTAAACACTTTTCGCAAGTAGCTTTGATACCATTGAAGGGTTTCGGGCATGAAAACGCAACGGAAAAACGCGTAAAACAGAAAAAATTAACGAAACCCTCTGCAGGATTCATGCGAAAAACGATATTTAATTCGTGAATAGAATCGTTTACCTTTTGAAGCTTTACGAACGGCTGACTAATGGAGGTCCTTTGATATGATCACCACGTGTCCCGCCTTGCGATACACGTCTCTAATCAGTCCACACGAACCCCCGATCGTCCAACGATCACCGAAGTTGGTACTAGCCAAGAATTGCCCTCGGAACTCTCTCTCTCTCTCTCTCTCTCTCTCTAGCCTCTCTTTGATGTAGAGCAGCTAGAGTTTTTAAGAAAAACGTTTTTTTTCAATTTCTTAACCCTAAAATAATACATCTTAATGTATTTATATGGAGAGAATTCTGGGCATATACCTAATCTGATGGGGCTTCCAAAACCCAATCTGATTATTAGTAGTATTATTTATTATATTCGAATTATTATATAATTAATCAAGTCCTACTTAATTAATCCAATAATTCAATAATAATAATAATAATTCAATTAAATTCGAAATTCTCCGTTTAAAACGTTCTTTATGTGTAACCCTTTAGGTTTTTATTACGTTGGCAATAATTTTACTATCTCATAATAAAATTATAAACAATGAGCGGCATCTAGTAATACATCATTGCTACCCAAGTAATAATAATAATTGGTGATCCAATTAAACATTTAATGAATAATGTTCCATGTAATATAATCCGTTTAACCTTATATTATAGATTAAACTCGAGGCATGGTTTATGTCATCCTCTTCAAAATTTAATCCCGGTTTACTTGATCGATGAGTAGACTATTAAACAAATCATAATTTGAGCATGGCCATGCATTTCATAGTCTCACTCAATCAAGAGGCCAATAATATCACTCCTAAAATAGGAGGGTTAAATCCTATATCTATCATTCATATTTCTCATATGATTCATAATATACCCAATGTCCACCTTTATCATTACCCGGTCAAAGGTAACTTTGAGTAGAATCAAAGTATATTAATTCTCATATAGAAATATAATGATTTCAAGTCTAAGGATCATTACACCATTATCATTGTGAGAATTGCTTATGACACTTGATAACATTTACCATGAAGAATTCACACGGTGGGTCTATCCAGTGCCATGTTCTGTTAACATGCACTTATGTCTTTGACTTTAGTATCACCATACTTATAACCAATGAGATGTGGTCATCAGTCAACAAACATACTAGTCTTAATGCATTATTATTGTCCTCAAATAATAATACTCGACTAGGGATCTTTTAGGATTATAAACACTACTCATATAATCTCATTTCTAAGTCACATACTTAGAGATATAGAATTCGTGCTTATATTCCAAGGACATTTATTATTCTAATATTAATATCGCAGTTAATAAAGACATAATAAATAATGAAAGAAAATCCATAGAACATATTTATTAATAATCAAAATGTCTTCCCTAAGAACATTATAGTATTGTCTCTAGGGCACAAGCACTAACACCCGACCCATGCACAGGTTCTAGATGTTTAAGTTCTTTTGGTTTCCTAATAGACTTAAGACATTTGGTTTAAGTTGTAATATTTAAATCGTTTAGACTTGTAAAACTTAATTAGTAACTCATTTAAATGTTGGAACTTAGATATGTTGTTTCATACTTCGACCTGGTAGCGATCTTGGCTTGGGGTATGGTTTCCATTTATTAGATGCATGCCTAGGTTTTATGTTATATTATGTAAATGTTCGTGGCACTGGATTGGGATGTGTCACAGGTTTGGTATCAGAGCCACAGGTTGAAGTCACTGAAACAACGTAGGAAAATTGAACATAGGATAGGAATTATAGATCACTAAAGATAGGAATTAGTTATAAGTCATACTAAGTTAGATAGATTATCAAGAATAGGATTTATCACTTAAGGATAGGTTAGATAAAGGTTATCACCTAGGTAGGATTTTATTATTAGCGCAGGTACTATTATTATGTATGTGTTACGTTATTATTGTAGTACCCGGATGCTAGTGTAGATGAGTCAGAGAGACTTCGTAGGAGAGGGGGATCCCCAGATACCCCACTTGAGGTTGATTCTGATGCTGAGACCGATCCATTTGATGATTCATCCTTTGATGGCTCTGATGAGTCTGAGACTGAGCTAGTGTTCCAGCCACCTCCCCGAGTTGCTAGATCACCGTCACCACCTGTTGTTTCCCCATCAGTTTTGCATGGAGTTCCTGTTCATCCATCCAGCCACACTAGTGTTCCGCATAGCGTCTATTTGTTGCTAGCTCGTCAGAGTGATACTCTCTTTGGACGGGATTCGGAGGTCCGTGCTTTGGTCGACTCCTTAGTGGGTGGAGCCCCTGCACCATCTCCTTCTTCAGGGTTAGGTGTTAGACTCCAGTCATTAGTGGAAGTGACTAACCGTGGACTCCGTGAACTTGAGACTTGCGCCGACAGGGATAGAGGTTTTGATGAGATTATCAGGATGGTTCGTTTCTTGTTGACTAGGATAGCTAGGACTTTGGCAGGAGAGGGCTCGACCGCTGATGACTAGAGATGGTTCCTGATGCTGCTGTGAGGTTGCCATAGTTGTTTAGTGGCAGACCTATTTACTTTATGTTATGATTAGCTGTTTGGTGGCATGACCATCGTATTAGACACTATTTATGGGTTGTACTATTATCATTGACTCTTTTATTCGTACTCTGTATCAGATTCGTACTGTTGGTGACTATTTATCAGTCAATGGTTTATTTATGTGATTTCCTTTTTATCGTACCCATACATACCTCTATATATCAACATCCTGTTTACATTTCAGTACCATATTGCTTAGATACTGCCAAATTTCGATATTATAGAACTGTATAATCAACTATTTTCCTCTTATCAGTAAGATGCCTCCGAAAAGAAATACTCGTACCAGAAACCAGAACCCGCCAGAAGGGCAAGACAACCCCAACATGGCTGAAATGATGGAACTTCTCCGACAACAAACAGCTGCCCTTACCCAACAACAACAACTACTTCAACAACAGTTTCAGCAACGACCACAACAAAATCAACCACTTCCTGCACAGACTGTGACCTTCAAGACTTTCCAAGGTGTTAAACCCCCAGAATTTGAAGGTACCATTGACCCAATTGCGGCCAAAACTTGGTTAAAAGAAATAAAAAAAGCTTTTGCCTTAGTGAATGTTGGAGCTTACCAGAAGACGATATTCGCTAGTTACTTGTTGAAGGGAGAAGCTACTTATTGGTGGGAATCTGTTAGCGCTTTAGAAGGAACTGCTGTGATATCATGGGATGGGTTCACCGAACTGTTCTTAGACAAGTACTTTCCAAGGTACATTCAAAATCAGATGGAGTTGAAATTTTTTGAACTTAGGCAAGAAAACTTGAGCATCGCAGAATACGAGAAGAAATTTACGGAGTTGCTAGATTTGTACCCGAGTATGTGAATACTGAGGAAAAGAAAGCTAAGAGATTTCAGCAAGGACTTAAACCATGGATTCGCAGTAGAGTGGCAGTTTTTGAGTTGAACACATATGCGGGAGTGGTTCAGAAGGCAAGTATTGTGGAAAGCGAGAGTGAGTACTCCCAGAAGGAAAAAGAAAGCAAGAAAAGGAAGACAGGTCCGTTAGATCAAGGACAAGGAAGTTTCCAAAACAAGGATAAGAAGTTTGGATTTCAGCAGAACAGAGGAGCACCCTTTCGAAGGCAAGAAGGGGGAAATATGAACCCAGGGAATCGCCCACAGAACCACCCACAAAACCGACCACAGAATACCGAGCAACCAAGATTACCAAGACCTCCAATAATGGAATGCAAGACTTGTGGGAAGAAGCACGCCGGAGTTTGTAACAAACCTAGCATGGTGTGCTATAGATGCAACCAGAAGGGCCACTTTTCTAATGAATGTCGCAACCCGAGGCCGAACGTCACGTGTAACAAGTGTGGAAAGGTCAGACACATTGCCAGGGAATGTAAGACTCCAGTTCAAAGTGGGAATCTGTTAAGGCTAACCGCGCCTCCTCCGCTTAATCAAGCTCAAGCAAGGACATTCAATTTGAATATCAGAGATGCGATTCAGAACCCAGATGTAGTTGCAGGTACGCTTTTCGTCAACACCATAAGTGCCAACGTGTTAATTGATTCTGGTGCTACTAGGTCTTTCATTTCTAAGGTATTCGCTGCTAAATTGAATATTGAAACTCAAGTATTAAACAAGGCCTTAGATATTGTGATAGCTAATCAAGATCGCATAACCGTAAATCAAATTTGCCCCAGTTGTGAGATAGTTATCTCTGGAACTCTTTTTCTTGTGGATTTGATACCTTTCAAGTTAGGAGAATTTGATGTAATCCTAGGAATGGATTGGTTGGCTAAGAATGAGGCGCAAATCGTTTGTAGGAATAAGAAAATGACTTTGCGAACTCCGACTGGCGACACCGTAGTATTTAAGGGTCAGAAACAGACTAAGACCTTTCTCACCATCATTCAAACAAAGAGATTGCTACGACAAGGTTGTGAAGCCTATCTTGCACACGTGGTAGATACAAGGAAAGAAACACTAGGTATGGAAGAGATCCTAGTGGTCAATGAGTTTCCCGACGTATTTCCAGAAGAACTTCCAGGATTACACCCTGACAGGCAATTGGAATTCGCCATCGAATTAATACCCGGCGCGGAACCAGTTTCGAAAGATCCCTAAAGAATGGAACCTATAGAAATGAAGGAATTGGCAACCCAGCTACAAGAACTTTTAGATAAAGGCATCATAAGGCCAAGTGTTTCCCCGTGGGGCGCACCCGTGTTATTTGTAAAGAAAAAGGACGGAAGTATGAGGTTATGCATCGACTATCGAGAATTGAACAAGTTGACAATCAAGAATAAGTACCCTCTTCCCAGGATAGACGACTTGTTTGACCAACTGAAAGGAGCATCATATTTTTCCAAGATTGACTTGAGATCCGGATATCATCAGCTGAAGATCAAACCCGGAGACATCTCGAAAACAGCCTTCAGAACAAGGTATGGACATTATGAATTCTTAGTGATGTCTTTTGGATTAACTAATGCACCTACTGCTTTTATGGACTTAATGAACCGAGTCTTCAAGAAGTATTTGGACAAGTTCGTGATCGTATTCATCGATGACATACTGATATATTCTAAGACGGAAGTAGAACATGTTGAACATTTAAGGATAGCTCTGGATATCTTGAAAAAGGAGAAGCTGTACGCAAAGTTCTCTAAGTGTGAGTTTTGGATGAAAGAAGTGCAGTTTCTCGGGCACATAGCCAGCAGTGAAGGAGTAAGAGTGGATCCAGCCAAGATAGAAGCAGTGGTAAATTGGGAAAGACCAAGAACCCCGACAGAAGTAAGAAGTTTCATGGGATTAGCCGGATACTACCGACGATTTGTTAAGGACTTCTCCAAGATAGTCACACCTTTGACTCAGCTTACCAGAAAGAATCAGAAGTTTGAATGGAGTGATAAGTGTGAAAAGAGTTTTCAAGAACTAAAGAAAAGATTGGTGACTGCACCTGTTTTAGCATTACCTGACGACCAAGGAAACTTTGTGATTTACAGCGATGCTTCGTATAAAGGATTGGGATGCGTATTGATGCAACGTGACAAGGTGATATCGTATGCTTCTAGACAATTAAAACCCCATGAGCAAAAATATCCCACACATGACTTGGAACTAGCTGCTATAGTGTTTGCGCTAAAGATTTGGAGACACTACCTCTACGGAGAAAAATGCGAGATTTTCACCGACCATAAGAGCCTGAAGTACATCTTCACCCAAAAGGAACTGAACATGAGACAAAGAAGATGGTTAGAATTGATCAAGGACTACGATTGCACCATCAATTATCACCCGGGCAAAGCGAATGTGGTAGCGGATGTGTTAAGCCGAAAGGAAAGGTTGAACATGTTGACCATGACCAAGGAGTTGTCTAAAGAATTTGAGAAGTTGAACTTAGAGGTTTATGCCCCAGGATCTACCAGTGAGATGCTTTATACCATGACATTTCAACCAGAACTATTGGAGAAGATTAAAAGATGCCAAGAAGAAGTGATGAATCATGAGGTCAATGATTTGACCGGAGAAGAATTTTGCACGCAAAAAGATGACAAGGGAATTTTGAGATTTTCTTCAAGAATTTGGATACCCAATGTGACAGAACTGAAAAGCGAGATTTTGCACGAGGCTCACAACTCGAAGTACTCAATTCATCCTGGAAGCACTAAGATGTACCATGACTTAAAGGAGAACTTTTGGTGGCCTGACATGAAGCGAGAAATTGCAGAATGGATTAGTAAATGTTACACTTGTCAAAGAGTCAAAGCAGAACATCAGAGACCGAGCGGATTGCTACAACCACTAGAGATTCCCGAGTGGAAGTGGGAACACATTGCGATGGACTTCATTGTGGGATTACCGAGAACTAAATCAAATCACGACGCTATTTGGGTTGTCGTGGATAGACTGACGAAATCAGCTCACTTTCTTCCGATCAACGAAAGATTCTCAATGGATAAGCTCGTTCACTTGTACCTGAAGGAGATAGTGGTACGCCATTGAGTTCCCGTGTCTATTGTATCAGACAGAGATCCCCGATTCAACTCAAGGTTTTGGAGACAATTCCAAGAATGCTTAGGGACTCAACTAAAGATGAGCACAGCTTACCATCCACAGACTGACGGTCAAAGCGAAAGAACAATTCAAACAATTGAGGACATGCTAAGGGTCTGTGCCCTGGATTTTGAAGGTAGTTGGGACGAACATTTGCCTCTAGTAGAGTTCTCGTACAACAACAGTTACCACGCCAGTATCGGAATGCCTCCCTACGAAGCCTTGTATGGAAGAAAATGTCGATCGCCAATATGTTGGGACGAAGTTGGAGAGCGCAAGATATTTGGACCAGAATTAATTCAGCAAACGAAAGAAACTGTGGAGCTCATCCAGAAGAGATTGATAACTGCTCAAGATAGACAAAGGAAGTACGCAGATCCAACCAGGAAGAATGTAGATTTTGAAGTAGGTGAACCCGTGTTACTAAAGGTGTCACCATGGAAAGGTTTGACTAGATTCGGAAAGAGAGGAAAGCTTAGTCCGAGATTTGTCGACCCTTTTGAAATTCTAAGACGTATAGGGAAAGTTGCGTATGAAATAGCTTTACCACCCCATATGCAGCACATTCACAATGTATTCCATGTTTCGATGCTCAAGAAGTATCATCCTGATTCCAAGCATGTAGTTGAGTATGAACCGGTAGAAATTCAGACATATTTGTCCTATGTAGAGCAACCAATCGAGATATTAGATCGTAGAGAGAAAGTACTTAGAAATAAAACAGTTGTATTAGTGAAAGTATTGTGGAGGAACCCCAAGGTTGAAGAATCAACTTGGGAGTTAGAAAGCGAAATGTTAGAAAAGTACCCTCAGCTGTTTACGTAATAGATTCTGAAGACAGAATCCTTTTAAGGGGGGGGGATGATGTAACGATTCTAAATTTCGACTTAAATATTTTAATGAAACGTACATTTTATTGTTAGGTGTTTATTATGTGCAATAATTGTTATGTGCTTAGAATTGTGAATTATTCACTTTGTGAGTAATTAGTTAATTGCGTATCTGGTTTCTAAATTTTATTTAAGTGCTCTGTAAATTTATTTAAGTCATATAATAATTATATTAAATTTAGATTATGCTAAATTATTTAATTAAGTAGCATAAAATATTTCTTAGCATTATTTTTATTTTATTTTAGTTTTAAAACTCATGATTTAAATTTTTATAACCACTTCATTATTTTAATTATTTATTTTGAGAGATGCTACACCTTCTAGATTTTTTACTTTCAATAGGTAATTTATTTATTTACCTAGTGAATGGTAAAATTCTATTTAAAATTTATTTTTGGGATTAAAAGACATTTTATTTTATTATTCTTTGTAAACGTAATTTTATTTATCTAATCTACAAAAGTTATTTTTAGAATAATATTTCTATTGGATCTAGAAATGGGATTATGAATTTACATCATAGTCCTTGATTTTTACTATCTTAGTATTTTATTTAATTGGGCATTTTGTCATTTAATAATTAAATAACCAAAAAGTGTTTACTTTTACATTACTTTTAATTCCCCTATAAAAACCCCCCACCCACCCCCATCAGCTCCCCACTCCCGTTCTTTCTTCTTCTTCTTCTCTCCCCAAAACCCCATTTCTCTCTCTATAACACTCCCCTTGTTCTTCATCTCTTACAAAATTAAAACCACCATAACTTGTGTTTCTCTCACCCAAATTACAAGTGTGAGTAACCAAAACACTCCTCTCTCAAATCTCTACAACCCTCTTGTACTAATTTTGAGTTTTATCATGGTTTCAACATTGGGAATTTTCGGATTTAAGGGTCTGTATGCATAAAGCTTACATGCAAAGGTCGATTGCGTGTATTTAGGGTCATTCTCGATGAGACCCATTGTTTTGGGCTCATCCGAGAAGAAACCCGACCATGGCAATGATCCTTGTGAGCCATGGTCTTGATTTTTATGTTTAAAAGTTGAACTCAAGTTCATTTTGTTGATGCATGTCACTAATTTAATGATCCATGATGATTTTGATTAAAGTTTGTTAGTGGGTTTCGATTTTTATAAAATTATATATGTTGTATGTGATGTGGGTAGTAAGAATTTGAAATATTATGAGTTGCATGTTGGTTTAAGAGAAAGTATGATTTTATTTTGTTTATAGATGTTAGTTACTGAAAGGCATATGCTATAGCCTATTTGTAATTCGAGGATTCTACTCAACTTAAACCAGAATGTAATAAGTAAATATTAGGTTAAAGGTCACAGGAATCTCAGAAAGTTTTATCTGTCAAGAGAATGGAGTATTAAAGTCATCTACAGACTTGAAGTTATTCTACATTGAAAGAAGTTCAATTTATTGTTCAAGCCTCAGTGAAGTATTCAAGAAAGTGGATTTACTACAGTGACAGAGATTTCCAGTTGGTGACAGAAGAAGTACAGGATACAGAGTTTAATTAAAGCTAAAGAAAAGAAGCCACAGCTTTAAATGTTTTAAAGATGAAGAATTATCATTGAAGTCAGTTATTCATGAAACCAGACAGTGCATCGAATGACGACATCAATCAGTGGAATTAAATCATCTATATTCAGTGGTTTTCAGGATATAGAGGAATGCAAGGATTTTAAGTTATCTTCTTTGATTTATTGATTCAATTTAATTAATAAATTAATTCTATCAGAATTAATTAATTTATTAAATTCATTAAGTTAGTTGTTTAAATTATTTATTAAATTAATTCTATAAAAGAATTAATTTAATCTAGAATTTAATCTAACTAAATAAATTAAAAGGATTTTCTGAAAGAAAGCTCGGTATGACCTATATGATTAATTCGGTATGACCTGCTCTTTTAATGTTGCTAGGTTCTACTGAATGATTACATAGGTCATATAGATTACTTTAATAGGTCATACAGAATGATTGCTAAGGTCATACATAATTGCTTTTCAGGTTCTACTAATTAGTTGGTAGAAAAACCTCAGGTCATACAAGTGTTTTTGATTGTTTTATTAAATCATTTTTGATTTAATAAAAGGTCATACAAGGCAAATTATATTGTATATGACCCGAGGCAGTGCTGGACAGAAAAAGAAACAGAACACAGACTTGTATTATCAAAGCATCAGACATTTCTCTCAAGAAAAAACGAAGAAAGCATTTGATCTCATTTCTTCTCAAGCAATTAATTCTAGTTTGTATTGTTAAATCCAAACCACTAGAAGTTGATTACTTGTATTGCTTTGATTATCTAGCGGATTTTTATCCCTAGAATTTATCTCGAACTTGCTTTTAGCATTCGATCTTTTTATTACAAATATTAGAAAAGTTCATGTCGAATTTATTCTAAATTTGTATTAATTAGTTTGAGATAAATACTTTGTAATCCTTATTGTATTTGCAACACCCTTCAAGTTTAATATAATTTATATTTAACTTGAATCTTGTTTCATTTATATTCCGCATTAATTTGTTCTTAATTGTTAAATTATTCAAAGGACAAATTCGATAAAACGGTATAGTTTGTATTCAACCCCCCTTCTACAAACTTATCAGGACCTAACAATTGGCATCAGAGCCTTTTGATTGATATACAAATCAAAGATCCAATTGTTTTGAGATTTTTCTTAAACTCTGATTTTTTATTATTCCTAAAAATCTCAAAAGATGTCTACTACACAGAAAGTGGGTACAGTCAAAATCCCAATGTTCAGCAAGGAGCATTATCCAATGTTGAAGAAGAAAATGCTCCTATTTCTTAAGGTTGCAAATCCTAAATACATTGGTGTGCTGAAGAATGGTCCCAAAGTCCCTATGACTGTTGAGGAAGAGATAATAGTGGATAATGTTGTTACTAGGGTTGCTAGTATGTACCCTAAAGATCCCAAGGAGTACACTCCTGATGAGAAAGAGGATGTTACCTTGGATTCCTGTCTTCAGTTGATCCTTATTGATTGTCTTGATCCTATCATGCATAATCATGTCCTAAATTGTGATACTGCCAAACACATTTGGGATACCATAGAGACAATCAATGAGGGGACAGAGGAAGTTAGGGAGAATATGCTGGAAATTCTCACCTCACAATATGAGCATTTCAGATCAAACCCTGGTGAAGGTATCTCTCAGGTTTTTGAGAGATACAACAAATTAATCAATGATCTGAATCTCAATGGGAAGCACTACACCAACAAGGAGATTAACAAGAAGTTCCTTCTTACACTCCCACCTCATTTGGAGCACAAAATATCGGCCATTAGAGAAGCAAGAGATATGAATGAGATTGCTTTGGAGAGATTGTATGGTGTTCTGAAGACCTATGAGCTGGAGCAGATTCAACAAAGGGAGCTGTATGGATCTGGGAAGATTGTTAGTACTTCTACTGCACTGGCTGCTGAAGTCCCACAGAAACTAGAAGTGAAGGCTGTTCAACCTTCCAGTTCTAACATGAATGTTATTGATGCTGAATATGGATTAACATCCATTGATCAATCTGGTGGTGACTTCTATTCTTTAGAAGAACTTGATCAGCTGGAGGATGGTGATTTGGCTTTGATACTCAGGAAGTTTGGGAAGTTTAGATTCAAGAGGAATCCCAATCTTAAGTTCAGACCCAGATTTCAGAGAGGTGGATCTTCCTCTTCAAGTGGCACAAGGGGTGGTTACAAAACTGGAACTGTGGAAAGGAGCACAATCAGATGCTACAATTGCAATGAGTTGGGTCACTTTGCTACTGAATGTAAAAAGCCAAAGCAAATGACAAGGAACTCATTTGACTCTAGCAAGAAGAATAAGATTGGGAAAGCTTATGTTGCTGAAGGAAAGAGTTGGGATGACACTGACAGTGATGAAGAAGCAAGTGAGATTGGGAATCTTGAACTCATGGCAATAGGAGACAAACTCTTTGATTCCATGTTTTCTTCACCCAACATGTCTAAGGTAAAGTTCACTGATACTGAAATGATTCGTCATCTTGGTGATACTTTAAGTTGTGCACGCACTGAAAATGATAAAATAATTCTTTTAAACACAAATCTTGAAAAGGAAATAAAAGAATTAAAACTAGTGCATATCAATCAAGATGAACTTACTAATAATGTAGCAGTTCTTGAGAAAAGGGTTAAATTATATCAACAACTGGAAACCATTCTCAAAGATCAGATTAGTGAGCTTAAGACCAAAGCTGATGCCTATTACAACTCTTGTAAGACGGCTAAAGAGATTCTTAATAAACAAGCTGTTGGTAATCATGTCAGTATATGTTATGATTATAATGAGGCCATTGGATTGCTTGGAATTAATTCCCCTTGTAGAGTCAGATCTCAAGGAAGGGGTGTTCCATATGTGCTTAAGGGTATTGAAACACCCTTCTGTAAGGAGTCCGAGGCAGATCCTCTGAATGAATACTCTATCATTATTGCTGAGGAGATTCGTGAAGAAGATATTGCTTTGGAAGTTGCACAATCCAAAAAGTGTATATTTGATATTCCAGTCAAAGTTGCTACAACTAAAAAGACTAAATCAGATATTCATAAGTTGGATCAAAACAACTGTAGAAATAACATGCCTGCTGTTAATTCTTCTCATAAAGCATGTGGTGTGATTAATTGCATGTCTTGTGCTTTTAATGTTATGTATGCTTACTTTAATAAAAAGCATGTATCTAAAGATAAGACTGCTCCACGCCAACATGTTAATAATAAGAAGCATGTTAAAGCAAAGACTACTAGTCCTCCTCAGACTAGAGTGGATTCATTTATCCCTAAGCCTACTCAGAAATGTGTTAAGGCTGGCTATAAATGGAAACGCTCTTATGTGAAAGAGGTTGAAGTAGTTTTAGTTAAAAATGTTGTTTTACCTGACAAAGGCCAGTTCTTTAAGTATGCCGGACCCAATCAATTTTGGGCTCCGAAGAAGGTCTAATCAATTTGATATTGCAGGGAGTTAAACAGGTAAACCGTGTTATATGGATTCTTGACAGTGGCTGTTCAAGGCATATGACCGGAGGTAGAGCCCTACTATCAGATTTGGTTGAGAAAGCTGGCACAGTAGTTACCTTTGGAGATAACAGCAAGGGTATTACGAAAGGATATGGCTGTTTGAAGTACGGAAATGTTATCATTGAAGATGTTTCTTTTGTGGAAGGTCTGAAGTTCAATCTTCTCAGCATCAGTCATTTCTGTGACAGAGGATATGTTGTTTCCTTTGAAAGAGAGAAGTGTCAGATCCTTCACAAGAAGAATGGAAAGCCTGCTCTTCAAGGAGTAAGGAAAGGTGACTTGTTCATAGCTGATCTGAACTCGGGATTCAAAGATGAAGTTAATTGTTTTTATGCTAAAGCTTCATCAGATGATAGTTGGCTATGGCACAAGAAGATGTCTCACCTTAACTTCAAAACCATGAACTCTTTAGTCAAGAGGGAATTGGTTAGAGGTTTGCCTCAGATGGAATTTACACAGGAAGGACTGTGTGAGGCATGTCAGAAAGGAAAGTCAAAGAAAGCTTCTCACAAGGGCACTAACACATCATCAATAACTGAACCACTTCAGCTACTGCACATGGATTTGTTTGGTCCAGTTAATGTGATGTCCATGTCAAAGAAACAATATGCACTTGTGATTGTTGATGATTTTTCAAAATATACATGGGTTTTATTCCTACATTCCAAGGATGAGACCCCATACCTGGCGATTGGCCATATAAAGTTGATTGAGCTGGATTCTAGATTCCCTGTTAGAGCCATAAGGTCAGATAATGGTACTGAATTCAAGAATTCCATTCTAAATGATTTTTGTGCTGATAAAGGAATAACAGGACAGTATTCTGCCCCTAGAACTCCTCAACAAAATGGAGTAGTGGAAAGAAAGAATCGTACATTGATTGAAGCTGCAAGGACTATGTTAAGTGAGTCCAAACTTCCAATGTACTTTTGGGCTGAAGCAGCTAATACAACTTGTTATACTCAGAATCGAACTTTAATCAACAAGGACTTAATGAAGACTCCGTATGAGATCATGAACAACAAGAAACCAACTGTCAAGTACTTTCATGTATTTGGAGCAAAATGCTTTGTGCTTATAGATGACAATGTGAAACGTGGCAAGTTTGATGCAAAGGCACAAGAAGCTATTTTTGTTGGTTATTCCAGAAGATCTTACAGGGTCTACTTGGTTGGCAGTCACACAGTAAAGGAAAGTGTCAATGTTACTTTTGATGACACTAAATTCTCTAATATCCAAACAGCAGATTCATCTGAGAAAATGAAGTTTGATAACTTGCCAGACTCAGATTCAGATGATGAAGCCCCACCTGAAGTTATTGCTGGTAATGATAATAACAATGATGATAATGATCATGGTGGTGGTGGTGGAAACACTGGTAACAATGGAGATACCACCAACACTGGAGAAGAATCGTCAAGGCAATCAAGCAACAACTCAGGGGGAGCAAATGAAGGATCAACTAGTCACTCACAACATCAAAGTGAATTTCAAGGCGAATCATCAAGATCAAATCTTCCAAGACAGACTGTATGGAATAGAGCTCATCCCTTTGAGCTGATCATTGGTGATCCAGATGTTGGAGTTAAAACTAGAAGTGCAACTCAGAATGAATGTCATTTTTCAGCATTTCTATCTAAAATGGAGCCAAAGAAAACTGAGGAAGCACAGACTGATCCAGATTGGGTGATTGCTATGCAAGATGAACTCAATCAGTTTGAACAACAGCAAGTCTGGAAGCTGGTACCCAGGCCAAAGAACAAGAAAGTAGTTGGTACTAGATGGGTATTCAGGAACAAGCTAGATGAGGATGGCATTGTTACAAGGAACAAGGCAAGACTAGTTGCACAAGGGTATTCTCAAGCTGAAGGCATTGATTATGATGAAACCTATGCACCAGTGGCTAGACTTGAGGCCATCAGGATGTTCTTAGCATTTGCAGCTTATTCAAATTTTAAAGTCTATCAAATGGATGTTAAGAGTGCATTCCTGAATGGTGAGCTTGATGAAGAAGTGTATGTGGAACAGCCCCCTGGCTTTGAAAATCAGGAGCTGCTGGACTTTGTATACTTTCTCTTCAAGGCTATCTATGGTCTCAAACAAGCCCCAAGAAAATGGTATGACACTCTCTCTAGTTTTCTTTTATAAAATGGTTTTGTTAGAGGTATCATAGACAAAACTCTTTTTTCAAAGAAACACAAAAGTGATATGATATTAGTCCAAGTCTATGTGGATGACATCATATTTGGGTCTACTAATGATAATCTCTGTAAGAGATTTGCTGAGCTTATGCAGAGTAAGTTTGAAATGAGTATGATGGGTGAGCTGAAGTTCTTTCTTGGATTGCAAGTAAGTCAAAGGACAAATGGTATATTTATTTGTCAATCCAAGTATCTTAAAGAACTCCTCAAGAAGTATCACATGGAGGATTCAGCATCAGCAAGGACTCCATCTTCAACAGCCATCAAACTTGGAGCTTCTGACAAATCCATCAAGGTAGATGTTAAAAGCTACAGAGGTATGATTGGCTCCTTACTCTATCTCACTGCTAGTAGACCAGATATTATGTATGCTACATGCTTGTGTGCAAGGTTCCAAGCGGACCCTAGAGATGTACATCTCGTTGCTGTTAAAAGAATCTTGAGATATCTTAAGGGTACACCTAATCTGGGTATCTGGTACCCTAAAGATTCTGGTTTTAATCTTGTTGGATATACAGATTCTGATTATGCAGGTAGTGTTGTGGATAGAAAGAGTACCTCTGGGAGTTGTCAATTCCTAGGAGGTAGGTTGATTTCATGGTATAGCAAGAAACAGCAAACAGTTTCCAATTCAACAGCAGAAGCTGAATATATTGCTGCTGGAAGCTGTTGTGCTCAGATCTTATGGATAAGGAATCAATTAAAGGACTATGGCTTTGCATTAGACAAAATTCCTATTTTGTGTGATAATACAAGTGCCATAGCAATCTCAAACAACCCTGTGCAGCACTCGAGAACGAAGCACATTGATATCAGGTATCATTTTATCAGAGAGCATGTCATGACTGGAACTGTGGAGTTACACTTTGTACCCACAGAAGAACATACTGCAGATATATTCACTAAATCTGTTGACGAATCCACATTTATCAAGTTAGTTGGTAAATTGGGTATGTTAAACAGTCTTAGTGATTAACAATATCTCTGTCATGTTTGTTCTTTCAAAATCATTTTCTCTTGCTGATATTGAATGATATATTTTGCCAATTCTTGTCTAGAGTAAAGCTTGTTAAGTTAAATATTCTGAATAATTTATTTTCTTTAAAAATATTTTTCTCATTTTTTTTAAAAAATGGAGAAATTTATTTTTATTGAAAATTTATTTATTTAGAATCATTTAAGTTAGTTTCAGATTGTAAATATTGTTGTTTAAATATTTATGCAAGTTTATATTATTTTTATGCACCTCTATATTATTCTGTATAGTTATTGCATGTAAATAGTTTCCTGTAAATATTTTTTATTATTTTATATTTTAGTTTATTATTATTATTTATTATCTTTTATTTTCTATTTGTCTTAGTTGTTTTTAATAAATATATTGTATATATTATTTCTGATCTAGCTCTTGCTTAGCTGGAAATTCAGTGCCAAATCCAATTCAGGTATTACTTTCTGTCTCTCAATCCACTTCTTTTACTGTTGCTGAACCCAAGTGGTTGTTAGGGCTGACCAAGGGATTGTAGATCCACAATCTTTATCCCAGGTCTTAGAGTCAAACAATGAGTCTACAACTTCATTACTTGACCTCTCAGCCTAAACAGAAATCAAATGTTAAACAAAGAAGTATTTTGATTGAAACAGTGAGTGATCCCACAGCTCTGCCTCCTCTAAAGAAATTCAACATATACTGAGGCATCTGTCAGCCCATCTGTATCCTCTCAATAGGATATGGACTTTGAAATGGCCAATGAACTGTTTCTAGAGACATTCTCTCAACAGGATGAATCTATTGAAATTTGCCATAGGGCCATGGCACTTTGTACTGAGTCAAGCACACTCTCATTACTCACAATGGGAGAAAACAATTTCATTAGATGAAACTCAGGACACAGTGAAAGCAGAGCACCTGCAACTGGTTACAGTGCCTACCATTGTTACGGTAGAAGTGCCTTCATAGGCATCTGAGGGAAAATTTGATTCTTTTCCAAATCAAATAGAATCATTTTCTCCCCTCCCAGAGTGAACATCTCTGGCTCCCTAAGGGATTTTCCACTCGCAGATTTATCTGGAGAAAGTGGAAGGCAACTTGGTCAGTCTATCACTGAAGCAATTCAGATTTCAAATCTAAGTGATTTGATAGACATGATTAAGGATCGGGATTTGCGAACTCCCATTGCACCACCACTGACCTCTCTTGCAGAGGCTAAGGTGTTTTTCAATGCAGGTACTGATCAAAAAGGAGCAAACAGACAGCTAATGTTGAGTGATAAGAGTCAAACACTGAGTGAAACACATGCACGTGAGATGAGTGATACACTTACAAGAGAAATTCAAGTGAGTGCACACACAAACACATACACTACAATGTAGTTAGCTCACATAGCTGATCTACAGGAACATCTATTCAAAACCCAGTCTGCTAAAGAAATTTTGCAAGCACAAGTGGTTGAACGGTCTTCTTCTTCCACCTCTGTCAACAATCAGCTGGGACTGCTCAAGGAAATCTAGAAGACAAATTTACTTCCAAGATCAACTCCATCAACTATCTCAACTCCTACTGGCTTCAGATACTCATAAAGTTAAATCTGTAAAGAATTCCTCAACTAAGGGGGAGAAGTTTCTAGAGAATTTTGGAGAAGCTAGTAAAAAGGGAGCTGGAGCTGAAAAAGTTATAAAAGGAAAAGGAGGAGTTTCAGGGGAGTAAAGGTAAGTTAGCTCTATTTTGTAAATGTTATATGTATAGAGCTTAGGTAAATCAAGACAGGTTCAATGTTATCATATGTTCAGTCTAGAGGAACATCTGTCTTGTATTTATCTTTACTAGTGAAATCTGGAAATGTCATATTTGATCCAGAAATTTCTAGTATTTACTTAGGTTTAAGAGTCTTATCTTTTTCTTGGTTTTAGTTGAGTGATCCTTTAGGTATTTGGTTGTTATTCTCTAACAAACAAATAGGGGGAGATTGAAAGGCATATGCTATAGCCTATTTGTAATTCGAGGATTCTACTTAAACCAGAATGTAATAAGTAAATATTAGGTTAAAGGTCACAGGAATCTCAGAGAGTTTTATCTGTCAAGAGAATGGAGTATTAAAGTCATCTATAGACTTGAAGTTATTCTACATTGAAAGAAGTTCAATTTATTGTTCAAGCCTCAGTGAAGTATTCAAGAAAGTGGATTTACTACAGTGACAGAGATTTCCAGTTGGTGACAGAAGAAGTACAGGATACAGAGTTTAATTAAAGCTAAAGAAAAGAAGCCACAGCTTTAAATGTTTTAAAGATGAAGAATTATCATTGAAGTCAGTTATTCATGAAACCAGATAGTGCATCGAATGACGACATCAATCAGTGGAATTAAATCATCTATATTCAGTGGTTTTCAGGAGATAGAGGAATGCAAGGATTTTAAGTTATCTTCTTTGATTTATTGATTCAGTTTAATTAATAAATTAATTCTATCAGAATTAATTTATTTATTAAATTAATTAAGTTAGTTGTTTAAATTATTTATTAAATTAATTCTATAAAAGAATTAATTTAATCTAGAATTTAATCTAACTAAATAAATTAAAAGGATTTTCTGAAAGAAAGCTCGGTATGACCTATATGATTAATTTGGTATGACCTGCTCTTTTAATGTTGCTAGGTTCTACTGAATGATTACATAGGTCATATAGATTACTTTAATAGGTCATACAGAATGATTGCTAAGGTCATACAAAATTGCTTTTCAGGTTCTACTAATTAGTTGGTAGAAAAACCTCAGGTCATACAAGTGTTTTTGATTGTTTTATTAAATCATTTTTGATTTAATAAAAGGTCATACAAGGCAAATTATATTGTATATGACCCGAGGCAGTGCTGGACAGAAAAAGAAACAGAACACAGACTTGTATTATCAAAGCATGAGACATTTCTCTCAAGAAAAAACGAAGAAAGCATTTGATCTCATTTCTTCTCAATCAATTAATTCTAGTTTGTATTGTTAAATCCAAACCACTAGAAGTTGATTACTTGTATTGCTTTGATTATCTAGCGGATTTTTATCCCTAGAATTTATCTCGAACTTGCTTTTAGCATTCGATCTTTTTATTACAAATATTAGAAAAGTTCATGTCGAATTTATTCTAAATTTGTATTAATTAGTTTGAGATAAATACTTTGTAATCCTTATTGTATTTGCAACACCCTTCAAGTTTAATATAATTTATATTTAACTTGAATCTTGTTTCATTTATATTTCCCATTAATTTGTTCTTAATTGTTAAATTATTCAAAGGACAAATTCGATAAAACGGTATAGTTTGTATTCAACCCCCCTTCTACAAACTTATCAGGACCTAACAGTTACAATTAAAAAATATTTGTTGATTGAACTTTGGCTTGAGGTTGAAATGGTTGTGGTTTGAAGGATGGGAGTTAAGGTGGAAGGAGGATAGTTAAAAAAAAGAGAAAGAGAGGGAGAAGCCGAGGGGGAGAGAGAGAGGGAGAAGCCGAGAGGGGGGGGAGAGAGGTCGAGAGGGAGAGAGAGGCTGAGAGAGAGAGAGAGAGAGAGAGAGATGAAGTTGGAAGGGAAGGTATTGATTTAAAAACTTTGAGTTTAGAAGTGTGATTTTCAAAAAGGTATTCATAGGTGTGTGTATTTTCAAAATGAATAGGTGTGTGTATTTTCAAAATGAATAGGTGTGTGTATTTTCAAAATGAGTAGGTGTGTGTATTTTCAAAGAGTGTTCATAGGTATGTATTTTCAAAATATATGGTGTATGAGAGGGGGTGAGTGACTAAAAGAGTGATTTTAAAGGTGTGCGTGAGGTTAAAAATGTAAACTTTGGTAATGTGTGTTTTCGCAAAGGTTGTGTAACTTGAGTTAGTGTATGTGTGTGTGTGTGTGCGTATTCTTTTAAAATGTGTTCACCATTGTGTTCTTGTGTGTGTGTACTTGTTCGTGTGTGTGGTTAGGTGTTAGTATAATGAGAGAGTGAGAAAAAGGAGGAAGGCCGAGAGGCCATGAAGAGAGGAAGGAAGAAAAGAGGAAGTGTTGGGGGTAGTGTGGTAATGTCATAATTTTATTTATCTTAAGTGGTATACATGGTCACTTCTATGCTAATTGTTTAGTTGAACTCTAATTGAGATAGGTTGTCGTCAATGGAATAAGTATGTGGTATAATGGATTTATGTGGACATCTTTAATTAGACCTTGTATTGCTTTAGCAATTAGGATTGGGTTTTGATTAGTTAAATCGAAACTTAATCGTAAGTTGATGTATGTGGTTGGTATAATTCTTGAAGTACGTATACATGGCTTATATGATTAAGTGTTAAGGATTTCATGTGATGTTAAGTGACTACATGATTAATGTTAATTAAGTCGTTAAAGTATTATGTGCTTCTTAAGTGATTACTTGGTTATATATATATAAGAATATATGATTGTATAACGATGGGGTAGAAATACTTAGAGATACGTAAATAAAGCTGAGGTACTAAGGATTAGAGACTAAGACAGTACTATATTCTTGTATAGGTTCCAGTAGAAGGCTAGGCAAAGAGCCAGTGGAAGTGAAGTTGGAACCCTGAGATTCAGATACTGAGATATTGTCTACTTAAGGCAAGTATACGTTAAACTCTTACTTGTCCTTTAAATTATTATTATGCAATCAATTTCCATACTACGTTATTGCATCCCTTTTCACCTTACCCTTCTTATAAAACCTACAATTGTTCCTTTAACTTTGCTTTGTCCATATAAGCCTTTTTCCTTGACTTATACCTTGTTGACCTCTGTTAACTTTTGAATACCCGGAGCTTACTTATTCCCTTGTTCATTTACTTACCATGCTTTTCAATTGTTCATTCTTTAAGCCCCTGCAGTAAAATCTTGAAATAGTTTATGCCCTGAAATGAACATCGAATATGTTAAAAGCCTCTTGTTCATTTAATCCTTTTGTTTGAAGTACTCATGAATGGAACAAACTTTGGCCGTGGCGGCGGTCCTGGTTACTTATGTATGTATTTTAAGGCCAATGTGTGCCTATAGATCCTGAATGTTAGGACCTGGTGAAAACCTGGTCTGGAGCTTTATGTGGCTGATCACCCATATAGCTCGTACCGTCTTACCGGAAGTTCCAATTCCATTTCTTAAATCTTTTCCTTTGAAAAGAAATGTATATCTTGAAACTATTGATTACCAGTTCATTACCATTTCATTACCATTTGATTACTAATGGATTTCTAGTTACATATGTTGTTGATTATACTTGCTGAGCATCCTTTGGCTCATTTTCTTGTTTTTACCTTAACCTTTCAGTGAAGTCAGAAGATGGTCCGTACATTCCGCACTGCTAGGAAGTCTTTTGCTAGAGAGTTTGCTGCTAGGAGCGGCCCGTGGTTTGGGTTCCCGACCCATGCACAGGTTCTAGATGCTTAAGTGCTTTTGGTTTCCTAATAGACTTAAGACATTTGGTTTAAGTTGTAATATTTAAATCGTTTAGACTTGTAAAACTTAATTAGTAACTCATTTAAATGTTGGAACTTAGATATGTTGTTTCATACTTCGACCTGGTAGCGATCTTGGCTTGGGGTATGGTTTCCATTTATTAGATGCATGCCTAGGTTTTATGTTATATTATGTTATATTATGTAAATGTTCGTGGCACTGGTTTGGGGGTGTCACAATACTTGCATGGTACCAAGAATACTTCAAGCAACAAAATGTTTTATAAAATCTTCGTAAGAATTCTCGTCGAATGGATGACCCTATAAGGTCTCAATCAATTATCATTTGGAAATTTCATCATCACAATTCACTGCATATAAAATGCATTGTGAACTCACTTATATAAATTTGACCGAAAGTTGAACTTAGTGAAACAATAACTAGTTCATTTCAAGAAACATTAACAACTAGCTGAACAAAATTTGCTAGTTAGATTGGTTTGGGATGCAGCATCTAGCTAGGATGATTAGCTAGATTTTCATCATATCATTAAAATTTCAACTAGTTAGAACAATTAACTAGTCACTCATAATGACACATATAATTAGCCAGTTTCAACCTTACTAGTACAAAATCTCAACCTCGTAGCCAAAGAAAGAAAGAAAACAACATTTTGACTACTCGGATAATGAATTGAAAAGAAGAGTAAATAAGTTTGGGACGAACAAGGTAATTATAACCCTTGAATAGAATATAAGGTCTGAATAGATGGTTCTTGGTATCGGAACAATCGATAACCTTCCACCAAACATTTCTCATTAGTGAAACGGTCCACCCAAAGGTGTCTTCGTACATAAACTTTGTCAAATTCTCCGATAGAATTGAATTCGGAATATCAATATCAAATTGATATCCTTTCTACGATTTCAACGTCTGATGTGCAAATCTCTCCTTAATAGAAGAAAAGAATTCACGAGTAGTTTCTGAAATATACATCATCTACGTTTTAAACACATAGCTAGATATTTATGAACTCGACTGAGGAGTCCAAATATGAAGAAATAAAATGAATATTTAACGATTGTTGGTTGCATCCCAAGGGTCACCTGACATGAACTATTCAAGGTAACACAGGCATGAACAGTTTTAGATTGAGTAGTGCACCAGCAAGTAGATACCAAAAGTCAATGGTCATCATAAGTTCTATCATCACCCGTACGAGGATGATCTTATCTTTCTGCGTTTATGGCTTAGGGTACAAACCAACGGTACCTCAAAATCGTATAGTCCTTAAGTAGGTCAGGAGTTCGAAACATATTCGCCATTCCCCGATAATCGTTCAGAGATTGGGCCTCCTACGGCCGCATCAACGCATTCTCAAAAGATGGAGGTCCATTAACGTATATGTAATTTCTTAACACTAGTCGTATCGAATGAATCCAACCCCAGGCCACCATAGGTCTCGTCCCTCGTAGGTCCTGAGATTGTCGCATTTCTCGTTGCAACCATACGTGTCTTTATTAGAATCACGCTATCCATTCTTCATATATTTGATTTCTGAGTTGAGCCATTATGGCCTTTCGTACGAAATATACTCGCGATGCGATTTAGCACGTTCGTCTCAAGATAAGGTTCTGGTACTACATGTACGCAAAAGTCTTCTTCTTAGGTAACAAAATACCCATCGACGGAAAAGACACCAACTCTCGTGGAATCGTTGTTCCCAAGGCTTAGACCTCATACGCAAGATAATGCCTTAACTAGTCCACGCAATTTTAGTAATTCGGATCGCGTACAGGACTGTAACGTCTCAATCTTCACATGTGCTTCCTTCTCGTGGCAAACTACGATGAACTACAAACACTTAGGTTCTTACTAAGTCAAGTTATCCATTGGTATTGGCCATTCTGACCTTACCCCAACTGCAACTGAGACTCTGCTCCGTGTCTTATCTTAATGTCCTTGATAATCCGGGTATAATTCTAGACATTCGTCAAATCATTATGATGATCTTCAATGGTCCTATCTGTCCTCCGATAAGTCCCCAACTAAACTCTTTAATCTTAACATCCTCAATGGAACTACTTCCGGTAGTCCACTTAACGAGCTCTATATGAGTCCTCTCGTCATTCTCGTACTTAGATATAACTCTTGACACTCTCATATCCAAGTTTATAACTTAACGCTCTGATACCATTTCTGTAACACCCCCAAATCCGGGGTCAGGAATCTGGGTTGTCACGCTCCATCAATTATACAATACATGCATTCTAATAATATAACTCCAACGACCCCAATCACTTACGCACACACACAAGTTATAGCCTTGGAAATGAGCAACAAAAGTAACATTTGTTATTACAAATCAAATGTACTATCCAGGATCTCATCTATCATTTACAACCTCTACCTGAAGTTAAAATAATAGACCTCACAATTCTATACAAGGTTTAGTAATACAAACCTACTCAAAAATAATTCTCACTAATTCAAGCTGCAACTATTCTGCTCACACCGGCAGTATCCATCCTGCTGAACTAACTCAAGGGTGGTCTCTCCATTCCCTTGCTCTCGTAACACGAGGTGAATCGGCAATGTTTTCTTCATGCTAAAAGATTTAATAAAGCAAGAATGAGCTAATAGCGCTCAGCAAGAAATCTATCCCAGTTTAAAACTTTCAACCTTTTAGGAAGATAATCCATATGGAATCAAAGATTTTAACACTACTAGGGTCTGTCCCCAAAATAGTATACCGTTCAAAATACCGTATGACTTATAATCATACTCAAATACTCTTCGTAATCATTTGGAAATCCTTGGTATCAGTATGATAAACCAAGACTCAAAACATATCTTTTTAAAATAGATTTTAAAATTGGAATCAAGGCTTAAAGCCTATTCAGTGATTCAAAATACTATACAGTTCAATATACTGTATATCTTAAATACCTTCTCGACGTATATACACACATATCAATTTAGATATCTCATACTGTTCAAAATACTGTAAAATATCAGTAATGAACACCTTTTCATAAAAGAAGCATGAATGAGCACTATGGCTCGATAATAAGATATAGCATCATAATCATATATGTAAGCTAATATCATAAAGGAAAACCTTTAAAACTTTATTCGTATATAGAATGATATATTTATTTTTCTTTTCGTCAAAACATGCCATACAGTACAACTACTGTATGAGGAACATCATTACTCATCACTGCCACATTATCCGCAACTCAGTGCCTAGGCTTTTGTTACAATGTGCAGCACAACTCCAATTGGAGGGAAGAAGGGGATATACTGGAACCACCACGATACATGATGATCAGTCGTTGTATCGTACTCACGCTTTTCTACCAGTAGATGGACGACATCTTGACACGATTATCACCCTAGCCGCATACGGGCTTATTATGCTACCTGGCACCTGTTTCATTGCCGAGCATATGGTCATACTACCTGGCACCTATTTCATTACCGATTATGACCTCATACTACCTGACACCTGTTTCATTGTCGAGTATGACCTCATACTACCTGACACCTGTTTCATTGTCGAGTATGAGTTGTTTCCAGTCCCTTGATGAATCCTATCCTTATATCTGGAACCGATTTTAAATCGTTGTTCCCCGAGCGTAGACTAGCTCGTTGATAGGTATGAAATTATTACCATACTTACTTCCGGAAATGTCGAGGAAGTAATAATACAATGTGGGTTGACTATTGTCAAATGACCTCGATCCTCGAGTAAATCATTTCGCAATCACGACCTGGTAGTTTTAGTAAAATAGCTTTAGCTCTGATAAATCAGAACTCGAAAACATATTCACTTTTAATGAAAGAGGCAAGTGAAATCATATGTTCACTTCCCGGAATGGATTCCCAATTTTTGATAAGTCCAAAACCTTAATCCTCATTCGGGATAAATAATTTAAAAGTAGTTGGGAACCCCTAGTATAGTCATATAAATCTCTTTTGAGATCAGAAAATATTTTAATTAACTATTGGAACCTTACATAATATTTAAATAAGGTTCTATGATTTTTAAATCATTTTTGGAATATTTAAAAAATATTCAAATAATAAATATTGAATTATTATTCAATATAAATCCACTTAAGTGAATATTCAAAATAATATTCACTTAATTAAATAATTATTCAAATAATAAATATTGAATTATCACTCAATAAGATTCTTCTTAAATGAATATTCAAAATGATATTCACTTAATTAAATAATATTTAAATAATAAATATTGAATTATTATTCAATAAAATTCCACTTAAGTGAATATTCAAAATAATATTCACTTAATTAAATAAATATCCAAATAATATTTATAATAATATTATTTAAATATCTCACATTAAATATCCAATAATATATATATATATATATATATATATATATATATATATATATATATATATATATATATATATATATATATATTGGAATATTTAATCAATATTTTAAAAAAAACATAATTGTCCCTGGAACCCTCCAGCTTCTAACAGTATAATCCAGACCAAAATACTAATTTGACTCCCGGTTTATATCTAATATTTACATAGCATATAAACCCTTATATAACACAAAGCTTTTTACCAAGCATAATCAGTTATAACTCCTTTCATAGTATTAAAGCAGAATATATCACAAACACAACATCATCACTTATATGATGTAGGGTTTGAAAACTTGCATTTATCTTATGCATATATTATATCTCAACATTTTTAATACCATTACATCTATATACGATGTAAGGTTTGAAAGCATGCATCTATCATATGCATATATTATATCTCAACATTTTTAATACCATTACATCTATATACGATGTAAGGTTTGAAAGCATGCATCTATCGTATGCATATGCATCATCAGTATAATGAAATCTGAAATACAGCATGGGATTAGAAAACTTGCCTTGGGTCCTTGGTTGTTAGGGGTTCGAGGATTTTTCGGGAAATCTATAAACAAAGAAATATTTGATCAGTTCCCTGGCTTAATCATTTAAAGTGCATTTAACTTAAGCACTAACGTTCTATTAAAGAACATCAAATGTCCCGCTCTTGGTCACTTATAACCTCATGACATTCCTTAAACTCTTAAGTCAAAAGTTTGGTCGATAATCCATTCACAAAACCCAAGTACTTTACCATTACTAAACTTATCGTTTTAACCATCCCCTTAAGGGTATTTCACTCGCGCAACCTTTGTTCCCGTATTTTTATAAAATCACAAACTTATCTTTTTAACACGAAACCTTCTAGGTTTCTTTCTTAACAATCCATGCTAGTATCCTTTTTAATATCTCGACCCAATTCCATTTTTAAAGGTCTTGATCACAATCTCAAAGTTGATGTAATGAACTACTTAGTTATTCGAAACCGCTTTCACTAAAACGGACGTTTCTCCAAAATCGTAAATCGAAACGATACGATTCTTTCGTTAAAACAAACTAAAAAACAGAGTCTACATGATCATGGTCAGAAATCCTTATGGTTATGCCTTTAAGGTATTTGTAATCTCTGTCTAAACTTCCTAAGTGAAATCTGACATGGTAACGACGCTTAAACGCGATTCCCGTGTTTAAAACACTCTAATCAATCCATCAGTCCATAACCAAGTACTCACAACCCAAGGATTTCATTTATATCATCTTATTACTGTCTAAACATGCTCATAACACTAATCACTAGTTCAACCATCAATCAATCCACTAAACATCATGATTATCATGCAAATCATCTCTAATTCATGGTATCACTAACCATTCTTAACATAATCACTAATAAACAAAGTATATCATAAGGGTGAGAGGTTTTATACCTTCCTTGGTACTTAGTATAGCCTATCAATGGGTAGTATGCCTTTTCTTTCTCCTTTATTATCCTTAATCAACCTTAATCTTCAAGAACAATCAAGAAAATCATAAGTTACTATTCCAAAACACTATTCATTCTCATCTTTGATTCAACTTTTGAACTTGATATCAACCATGGATGAGGATGAGATTTAGAGATTACCTTAGTCTATGGATGAGGAAGATTTAGAGCCCATAATCTTGATTTTTGGTGGAGTGGAAGTTGAAGAAAATTCATAAGGAATGGAAGAAAGAAAAAGTCGAAAGTTTTGTGTTCTTCATGCTTCTTCTTCTTTGATTTTCTTTTCCTTTATTTTCTTTTTGTTTAATAATGCTAAATTGGATGCATCCATTTTGTGTGGTTGTAGTTTAGTTTTGTCATCAAAGACACATGCCCTTTTTAACTTGTGGTTGTGGTGAAAGTGGTGACATGGTGGTGATTCATCACCTTGTGATCACTTTGTCATCCCTATGTCACTCTTGTGCATCATGCTTATGTCATCATTTGTATCCTCAATCCTCTTATATATTTCACTTGATGATATTATATGATACTCCCCCTTTGGTTAGGGTTTAATCCATAATTTGTTACGCTTTTGTTTCGCGATAGTTTCAAGTGATTTTAAAAACGTTTTTCTGTACCAATGCTAGGAGATACTCTCTTGATCTTTCCATTTCCTTGGTTTAATATATGATCCTAGATTTCTGACCTTGGCTTAAGGTATGATCACGGATTTCTCATTCTACATACTTCCTCAAAATGATCAAATCAATACATCTTTGATTGTCCGATGAATAGTGATAAAAATTCGAATGGGAATCTCCTGATTCTGATTGCGTTTACATTCACTTATTCTTCCTATACATCAATAATATCACCTCGAAACATTCATTCCATATCATCCACATAGTGTGGTCTGAAAAATTTTCCATCAGCAAATTTACTATTCATCAGGGGAAAATTTACTATTCATCAGGGTTTCAAATATTAAAAAATTTTGGGATATTACAGCATCATCCCATCCTGATGTATGCTGGACTGGGAAAAGGATCTCATCGTGCTTCTCGATCAAGTCCTTGTACTCCTGAGAGTCAAGATACTCATTGATGTATTCATCCTTGCTCTTCCGCAGCTCTACTAGATCAGCCTGAGCATCAGCAAGCTCCTTCTCCCTCCTAGCTAAAGAGTCCTTTAGACACTTCATCTCATCCTCGGACCTTTCCAGCTTGATCCTGTTGGCCTCAGAAGAGGTACGCCAAGATTTAGCTTGGAAAAGTGCCCCCTGGAAGTTGGCATTAGTCTGACAAAAAAATAAAAGTTAGATAAGAAAAATAAAAACTTAAAAGAAAGAGAGGGGCTAAGGTAAGAAAAATACCGCAGCAATAGCCTCAGCTCCCAGATGCTCAACTCCCTCGATTGTAGAATCTGCGACAAAGTCTTTGTAATCGCAGGGAGTGAGTGAATGGTATGACCAATCCACAGCATGTTTGGACACCCCAGTGATGGTGTCCCTCTTCCTGATACCCCAGTTGGGACGCCAAACTGAGGACTTTGTAGACACAGGGGTGTCTGCCTCGTCCACAGGAATCTGAGGAGGGATCAAGAAACTGGGAACACTAGACTTCCCTCGAGGATAATCTCCTATCCTGGCCCTCTTCATCCTTGAGGTATCATCATCCTTGGGCTCGTTGGTCTTGTTTATGAAGGTCGTAGCTTCAAGTACAACCAAAGAATGGTCAATAGAAAATCACAAAAAGAAAGAAAGTAATAAACAAAAAGGATAAGTAAAATTACCCTTATCAAAATCAGTTGAGAGATGAACAGACTTGAGGACAAATTCGTCCAATAGCTCCCAAGCCACGGTAGTCCCATTATCCTTGATTAGCTCAAAGTAGGCAAAGGACTCTGTTAATCCCAAATGACCTAACAGAATTGTAGAAGGGGGGGGGGGGTTGAATACAATTCTTGATATTTCTTAAACTTAAAACAACTTACAAATAAAAACTGAACTTAAAGTAAAAATCACAAGCACATAAATAATTTCAGTTGGATTGTTTGATGATCCAACTGAAGTGATTTTTATTGCGGAAATAATCTGTGATACAAAAGTACACAGCTGCTCAGTTACAAGGTTGTAGAGAAGAATGCTCTCAAGGATAGCTAATACAAACTATTTGTTTTTCTTCTTTATTGTTAAAGTAACTGCTACACTTGGTTATATATCCCCAAGTTTACAACCCTATTTTTGGTTACACTAAAAGTACAATGAGTAACCGCCAATAGTTTGCTTTTCATCCCTTTGTCCAGTGGTCCTTGGAGATCCTTGCTTTTGTCTTCATGCTTATTATGATCACTCCCAAGACCCAATTGGAAACTGGGATGTTTCCTTATTCCCCATGTCCATTTTAATGGTTTCCAATGCAAAGTACACTTCCACATCACCTTTAGATCTGTTCAGTAAACTGTCACTATCACTTTGTCAACTATTCAGAAAAGCAATAATGATTCGTTGATAGCAGGGAGATGTGTTTCGTTGATAGCTTTATTCTTCATTCCGTTGATGGTGTTTCCCTCGTTTCGTTGATGAGTAAACTCCATACCGTTGACAGAGTAATCTTCATACCTTTGACATGTCTTCACTTAGGCAAAATTACAAGGCATAATATATTTACAATTAACCAACCTATTTTGCCTATCTAGTACTTAGTCAACATGACTTAGAAAACCTATCTAGTACATACAACAAAATGCATATCAAACTGTGAAGTATTGTACAGTGCAATTGCTACATCACTCATTATGAGCTTCCTGTCAACGGAATGCTGCAAAGCATGCCATTTCGTTGACAGCTACAAAATAACTTTACACAAATTCTACTAAGTGTTTTATGTTTATCATCAAGAACAACATATTCCTAACAATCTCCCCCAATTTATGACTGATAGAATAACAGCCATAAATCAAGAGACTTGATGATAACAAAAACACTCAGATACATTCTAAATTACAAAAGTAGAAAATGCATTTAAGCTTCATAATATTTTGAACAAAATACAAGACTTACAAGACTAATGCCCAGAAGTGCTCCTCTAGACTGAGCAAATGATTCATCTTTGTCTTCTTTGTGGCATAGTCTTCTTCCCTCTCTTAGAGTTGTTTTCCTCAATCTGGACCTGTAGCCTTCTGTAGAAGATCTTCTCTTCCTCATCCTGATCACAAAGCTTGGATTGCATAAGCTTTAGAGTTTGATTAGATGCCTTATCCAGCTGGTCTTCCATCCTGAAGAACCTTCTGCAGTTGTCCTTGTCCTTAAATTCCATCATCCAGTAAGGTTGAAGATGGATCTTCTTTCCTGTTGAGGGCACTCTAAGCATCCTGGGAAGAGCCTCAGGCTTGTTCCAGCTAGCCTTTATTTGACATATTTTGGAGACCACCTCAGACTTGGCTGTTTTGGTGAAGCCAAAGTCTTTCTTCAAGCATCTAAACACTGTGAGTAGTGTTTGGTAGTCTTCTCCTAAAATTCTGTAGAGAGGCCATACTTGTTCTCTACCACCCTTGAATGTGAAAACTAATCTTTCAGGCATCTTTTGAGAAGCTGCAATGCCCCTTACTTCCACCAGGTTGTCTAAATCAAGATGTAAGCTAGATTCTTCCCTGATGTCAGCAATGTACATGCAGTCCTCTGGATTTGTAGGGGGTTTTTGAGGTTGTGGCTTTCTCACAAATACTGGTTTTGCCTTGACAGCCCTTTTCTTGGTCTTCATTGGCTGATCCTTTTCAAATAGGAATTTTGGGAAGTTGGCCTCATCAAACTCAATTGGCTCTTCCTTTGGCTCAATTGGTTGATCATGGAAATTTACAGGATGATTGGGATCACAGGCTAACTTTACCTCTGAAACTGGATCAGGATTTGTTGGAGGTGCAATTGGTACAGAAGAGTCTGATGCAGTGTTCTGAAAGTCATCATTCTCAAAGGCTATGTTTCTCCTAGCTCTTGCCTTTGGTTGCCTTGTGCTCTTCTTTGCACTCCTTTCCTCTCTTGCTTTTTCTTCTTGCTGTCTTTCTTCTTCATCAAGAGACTGAGCAACAACAAGGGCTTGCATTGCTGCTCTTTCTGACTCTTCAGCTTTAGCTTCAGCAAAGTTTGGGTGACCAGCCCAAACACAAATTTGTTGTCCATTCCTGTAGACAATTGCCCTTTGCTTCCTTATCTCATAATCATTGCTTTCCTTGCTTTTTGTGATAAGTAGACCAAGAAGCTTGAGCTCATCTGGATAAGGTGCAGGATAGAAAGTCCTTTCTGTATTTTTGCCCTTTGGTTTAGCAGGGGACTTGGGAGATAGGCTTCTTTGGACTGTAGCTTGTTCCACATCCCTAATGCATGAAGTTTGTCCTTTTTCCTTCCTTGGACCTTGAGTGACTCCATGTAGAAGGGGCTCTACCTTATAGAAAGAATTGGTCTGTGGCTCCCATTCCGTTGACACTAGAACCATGGCATCCGTTGATGGTTGATCCGTTGATGGATTGGAGTCCTTTGTAGTTCCAGCAATGTTCTTGACCCTTGCTTCTATGTTGGACCAATGGTCTTTGATTTGTTCTGCAAGTCTCATCCTCATAGAAGCTTCCTGGATCAGGTCAATGCCATCCTTTTTCTGCTTTCCAAACTCCCCCATTGCTAATGGCTCTTCTGGCAAGGAGATGGCTGGGACCAAAACCTTTGTAATTTGTATCTCTAGCTCCTTAGTTTTCTCCCCCTTTTTGTTATCATCAAGGGAGATAATAGGGATTCCTTGAGCTGCCAGAAGCTGGGTGAGTAGGCTAGTTTGCTTCTCATGTTCCTTCTGCATGTGAGAAAGTGTAGCCTCAACTTTGTCCACTCTAGAGGAGAGAGTTTTCAAAGATGAGGACACTTCAGGTTCCTTGGTGAAAAACCTTGACATCTTGGAGACAGTGTGAAGAGGAAGCTTTTCATCTAGCCTCCTGTCAGTAGCATCCCTAAGGTTGCTAATTGAATCCTTTATTTCTGTAGCTTCAATCCTTGTCTGCAACATTTGTAGCCTTTGAATTTCCAGAGAATCCATTATGGCCTTATAGAATTTCTTGTCCCTTGCAGTTGCTGACTCATGAGCTAGATATGCCTCAGTGTATTGCCTTGTAATAGCAACATCCAAGTTGGATCTACCATGCATATCTTGAGAAAGCCAGTTTGGTGTAGGAGGCACCACAGAAGTCCCAGTCTGTGTAGTAGTGGCCACCTGTAGATTGTCACCAAAGCTGTCTTCATCATCAGAAAACTCAAATTCTCCACTTGCTGCAGCTCCTGGAGGTAGATTGGTCAAGGCATCCTTTGCTCTTTGCATTGATGCAGTAGTATGAATTAAGTTGAGTGACCTTTCTGCCTCCACATTGCCCTGTTGAGCCATAACTTGATAGGCTGACACAGGATGAGTAAAGGTCTCAGGATCCAAGGAAATACTATCCAGAGTTTGTTGATAATGCTCTTGGAAGGTAAGTTCCCTTTCTCCCTCACTGACCCCCATTAACTCACTTGCAATGGCTGCTTCCATCCTTATTGCTCCTGTAGTCCCTTCTCTCTCTCCACTCTTTTCTTGCATCATGGGCTCCCCATGGCTCACACCTCTCACACCCTCACCTTCACCTACTAAGGTGGTACTCTCAATCTCTCCTTTTGCCTGGCTGGAAGAAATAGCCAGCCTCTCACTCTCAGACTCTCCTTTTGCCTGGTTGCAAGCCAGCCTCTCAGTTTCACTCCCTTTCAAACCTAAAAGTGTCTCAACTACCACCAGGTCATCTACACTAGTTGTGGAAACAACTGGATTTTCAATAAGGGGTGTAGATTGACCTATCAACGGAATGGTAGATTGAACTGTCAACGGTATGGATACCGTTGATGGAGAAACACTTGTCAACGAAAGAAGCTGTTTCGTTGATGAAGTCAATAAAGCACTTTGAGAAAGTGAAATTACAGTAGAATCTGTGGTGATTGATTTTAAATATTGGTCCACAGATCCTCTTGCAACTTCAGAAAAAATTGGTTGATGGCCCAACAAATCACTTAACAAGTGATGGCCACCAGCTTCAGAGTGGGGCTTCTCCAAGATTAGAGTTGGAGAATCAGGAATAGATGTATGGATCATGTCCACATCTAGAGATAAAGTTGGTGAATTTGATGGAGATTGTTCAAGGTTGATGTTTAGAGAATGGGACTGTAACCCCAGAGTAATGATAGGGGTTACATCAAACTGAATTTGTGAAACTGGAAGTGTAGCTTCCAGAGTGTGTGCACCCTGTGAACCCTTGGATTTTTGTTTCACCCTCCTTTGGTATTGGGAAAAAGTAGACTGTGGGCTTGAAGTGTCCCTTACCCTTTTGGACTGTGCTCTAGGTTGAGAGCTTGTTTCAATAATCACATCCTTTTGGGAGGATGCAATTAGACTTGTGTTTAAATCCATTTTACTCATTGTGCCTTGTTGGGAAGACACAATGGGGCTTGGCTGGATTTCACTCACCTGTCCTTCCTTATCTTTAGGGTTTCTTTTATGTTCACCCCTTCCCTCACCTCTCACAGCACCTACAACACTCCCCTTAGGTTGTGTAGTGGATTTTACAACAGGTGCCTTTTGGGAAGCACCTGAGGTTGGCTTGGAGGATTTCTTTGATTTTGGTCTTGTTGCTGGGGTAGGAGCCTGTTGGGTCACAATTACAGACTCCACAGCAACAGTACTGGGTGATATAGTTGAAGTAACAATTATACTAGAAGAGATAGCAGTAGTTACCTCAATTACTGGCAGATACACCACTGGAACCTCACCATTGTGGTTCAGCCTCAGTATGTCTGTCAGTACTCTCTTTTCTTGCACAAAACACTCAAACTTGGAAACAGGGTTAGAAATAACTAATGGTGTTGGACTAACATGATTAGCCAACATCATCAGAAACCTAGCATAATAGATATTCTTTTTCCTATTAGCCTTATCACCCAACTTAGCACCAATTTCATACATAAGTTGGGTGCTAAAGTTGTAATATCTATCAGTTAGGAGCATGGTAAAAAGAATCAACATGGAATTAGTTAATGCATCAAAATTACTAATCTTACCAGAAAAGACCTTGATAAATGCATCAGCTAAATAACTATATTCCCTAACCAAACCTCTCCTAATTATTCTACCCAGATTATCAGTAGGCAAAGAGTAGTTTATTGAATTTAGCAAGTTAACCATTTCAGTGATTGTAGGCAAAGCATCACAGTTATTTTCAGGAATATGTAAACATGCTTGCAATACATCAGAATTAACTATGTACTCTTTACCTTGTATGGTGAATTGCAGTGTGCAGTTTGTTCCACTATACTCACACGAGGTCCAAATCTCCTCGATTATCTCATTATAGAGAGGAGTTGAGTGAAACATAGCATAGCTCAACTTGCAGTTCTTCATGAAGTCCATCATCTTGAAAAAGGTACTGTTTGGACCCTCCTTGACAACAAATGGGATTGAGTTGTTCTTTTCGTAAATGAACCCTCCAGCAGACATAAGCTTGACTATGGGTGCCATTGTTGTGTGAAGAAAAGCTTCGAGCTAAATTGCTTGTTAGAGAGAAGAAGAGAGAAAAGCCTTTGGAATTTTTGAGAACAGGTAAAAAGAAAATAAAGAAAATAGAATTCTCAAATACTCCCCCAAAAATCCTCAGAAAAAGAGTCCAATAATAAATGTAAATTACTGGATTGGCTTAAAAATATAACCGTTACTTTTAAAGAATTACCATGATTTATACTTACAGGGGTGTATGCACAGATCGTGGTAACGGACGTGTCAAATTTCAACGGTTCAGATTAAAAGCGCTAAATCAACGAATCAGGATTGGGCGGTTAAAGTCCCGTCTTATTTCGTTGATAAAGCTGTGTTTCGTTGATATAAAAGAGCTATCAACGAAACACCCAGAAAAATACTAAGACTGTCAACGAAATGGTTCGTTTCGTTGACATAGTAATTTTGACTTAGACAAAATTTCACTTTTTCCTGAGAAAATTAATTCACATAAAAACATAGCAAGTTTCTGGCTGCATTTTAACTTGCAAAAATCTCAAAATAATTAAGAGAAATTTAGCATACCTAGCTCACTTACTAATCTTGAGAATGTGGATTCATCAAGTGGCTTGGTAAAGATGTCTACAAGTTGTTGTTCACTTGGAACAAAATGTAACTCCACAGTACCATTCATAACATGTTCTCTAATGAAATGGTACTTGATGTCAATGTGCTTGGTCCTTGAATGCTGCACTGGATTCTCAGTAATGGCAATGGCACTAGTGTTGTCACAGAAAATAGGAATTTTCTCAACTCTTAATCCATAATCAAGTAGTTGATTTTTCATCCATAAAATCTGTGCACAACAACTTCCAGCTGCAATATACTCAGCCTCAGCTGTGGAGGTAGAAACTGAGTTTTGTTTCTTGCTGAACCATGAGACAAGCTTGTTTCCTAAGAATTGACAGGTGCCTGTTGTGCTTTTCCTGTCAATTTTACATCCTGCAAAATCTGCATCTGAATAACCAATTAGTTCAAAGCCAGATTCTCTAGGATACCAAATGCCAAGGTTTGGTGTTCCTTTGAGATATCTGAAAATTCTTTTAATAGCAACTAAATGGGATTCCCTAGGATCAGCCTGAAATCTAGCACATAGACATGTAGCAAACATAATATCAGGTCTACTAGCTGTTAAATATAAAAGTGAGTCTACCATGCCTCTGTAACCTGAAATGTCCACAGATTTTTCCTTAGTATTCAATTCAAGTTTGGTGGCAGTAGGCATGGGAGTTTTGGCAGGAGAGCATTCCATTAAATTAAACTTCTTTAATAAATCATGAATATATTTTGTTTGACTAATGAAAATGCCTTCATTAACTTGCTTCACTTGAAGACCAAGAAAGTAAGTTAATTCTCCCATCATGCTCATTTCATATTTACTTTGCATAAGCTTGGCAAACTTTTGACAAAGTTTCACATCTGTAGACCCAAAGATTATGTCATCTACATAAATTTGAACAAGTATAGTAGAACCATTCACAACCCTGTGAAAAAGAGTTTTATCTACAGTACCTCTAGTGAAGTGATTCTCAAGGAGGAACTGTGAAAGTATGTCATACCAGGCTCTAGGTGCTTGTTTCAAACCATAGAGTGCCTTGAGGAGGAAGTATACATATTCTGGAAAATCATCATCTTCAAAACCAGGAGGTTGACTTACATACACCTCCTCTTCCAATTCCCCATTCAGAAAAGCACTCTTCACATCCATTTGATAGACTTTGAAATTGGCATGGGCTGCATAGGCTAGGAAAATCCTTATTGCTTCTAGTCTTGCAACAGGAGCAAATGTTTCATCAAAATCAATTCCTTCTTCCTGTGAATAGCCTTTTGCAACCAGTCTTGCTTTGTTCCTTGTGACTATGCCATTTTCATCCATCTTGTTTCTGAACACCCATTTTGTGCCTATGACACTCCTGTCCTTAGGCTTGGGCACCAGCTTCCAAACATTGTTCCTTTCAAATTGGTTTAGCTCTTCTTGCATAGCCAAAACCCAATCTGGATCTAGAAGTGCATCCTCAACTTTCTTTGGCTCATCTTGAGACAGAAAGCTGCTATATAGACATTCTTCTTGAGTTGCTCTTCTAGTTTGGACTTTTGAAGAAACATCACCTATAATAAGTTCAAAGGGATGATCTTTAGTCCATTTCCTTAAGGGAGGTAGATTTGCTCTTGAAGAGGTAGCTTCATGATCATGATTGCCTTGATTGGATATTTGTCCTTGAGAAACTCCCCCTGAGTTTGTTGTCCCTAAATGATCACTTCTAGAAGCATTTCTATGACTGTCAACGGTATTACCATTTTGACTGTCAACGAAACGCTCATTTTGACTGTCAATGAATTCACCATCATGACTGTCAACGAAATGACCATTTGGTCTGCTAGCAGCTATTCTTTTCAATCTTAATGCAGCAATTTCATCTTCACTGCTGCTTTCATCTGTGCTAGATACAACAACTTTAGGCTGTTTCTCAGTAGCCTTAACATGATTCACTTGATCTCCTTCCTCATTTTCAAAAGAAAGACTTTCATGGAAACCTTCATCACAGAGACCTTGAATTTTGAGATCATCAAAAACGACATGTACAGATTCCATAACAATGTTGGTTCTGAGATTATAGACTCTGTAGGCTTTCCCTGCTGCATATCCCACAAATATTGCTTCATCTGCCTTTGCTTCAAATTTCCCCAAATGCTCAGCTTGATTTCTCAGAACAAAGCACTTGCATCCAAAGACATGAAGAAAATCCAATAGTGGCTTCTTTCTTTTGAGTAGTTGATAAGGGGTCATTCCTTTGGCCTGATTAATCAAAGAAATATTCTGAGTGAAGCAAGCTGTATTAACTGCCTCAGCCCAAAAATAAGTTGGTAACTTTGATTCATCTAGCATTGTCCTTGCAGCTTCAATAAGTGTTCTGTTTTTCCTTTCAACTACACCATTTTGTTGTGGTGTCCTTGCTGCTGAAAACTCATGCAAAATACCATTTTCTTCACAGAACACCTTCATGCTTGAATTCTTGAATTTTGTCCCATTGTCACTCCTAATCCTTCTTACTTTCAAGTCAGGATGATTGTTTACCATCTTGATGTGATTGATAATGATTTCACTTGCCTCATCTTTGGAGAGCAAAAAGAAAGTCCATGTAAATCTAGAAAAATCATCAACAATCACAAGACAATATTTCTTCTTTGAAATAGACATGACATTTACAGGGCCAAACAAATCCATATGAAGCAACTCAAGCTGATGGACAATTGATGACTCTGTCTTGCTTTTGAATGATGCCTTCTTTTGTTTCCCTTTTTGACAGGCATCACACAAACCATCCTTGGAGAACTCCACCTGTGGAATTCCTCTAGCAAGATCCTTCCTCACCAAATCATTCATAACTTTAAAATTCAGATGAGATAATTTCTTGTGCCATAGCCAACTTTCATCCTTGCTTGCCTTGCTGAAAAGACAAGTGATGGTTTCTGGACTTGTGCTACTAAAGTCAGCAATGTACACATTCCCTCTTCTGAATCCAGTCATTACCACATTGTTGTTTCCTCCTTTAGAAACAACACAGGCTTCTTTAGAAAAAGTAACTAAAAATCCTTTGTCACAAAGTTGGCTGATACTAAGCAAATTGTGCTTAAGACCATCCACCAATGCAACTTCATCTATGATGACATTCTCTTTTGAAATCAAGCCATATCCCTTTGTGTAGCCTTTGCTGTCATCTCCAAAAGCAATGCAAGGGCCAGCTTTTTCCTGAAACTCTGTGAGCAGGGTAGAATCACCAGTCATGTGTCTTGAACAACCACTATCCAAGTACCAAAGATTCCTTTTGTCTCCCTGCACACAATAACATCAAATCAAGTTGATTTTGGTACCCAAGTTTCCTTGGGTCCTGTTTTGTTAGCCTTGGCTTTCCCTTTTACATTATTTTTCGCCTTGGGCTCAGATTGATTTAAATCAATCTTTACCCTTGGTGTTGATTTCTGAGGGTTGCTCACATTTTCATTCACAGCATGCATAGTTGGAGGAATAAGCATGTTATTCATATTCCATGGCATTTGTGGCACATTAAATATATTCATGTATGGATTAGACACAAATGGCATGCTGGCATATGGATTTTGAAATTGTGCATATGGAGCAAACATGTTAGGCATAACAGGCATTGTAGGCATAGAACTATTCATTGCAGGCTTGGGAATTTTCACTTTAACAGTCTTTCTAGGAGCATATTTATCAGGTGTGTAATTGTTGTGTTTGTTAATTCCTACTTTGCCATTCCTGTTATTCTTTTTATTTCCATTAGCCTCAACTTGAACATTCTCTAACTTATCTTTCAATTGCTTGTTGGACAAGTGACCTACATTAGCTCTCTCAACAGGCTTCTCAACTTTCTTTGATTTACTAGACTCACCTTGAACAAAGTTCTTGGTGACAGGACCATACTTATTATTAAGTCTAGTGAGTTCATCTTTTCTTTTCTCTGTCAACAAAACACCCTGATCGGTTGATGGTTCATCTGTCAACGAAACATTGCATTCCGTTGACATATCAACCTTCAACAAATGATCATTGTTGTTTGTTGACTCTGTTTCTGATTCTAAGGTTTCACAAACATACCCTAGTTTCTCTTTGTTCTTTTTCCATGATTGTTCACAGAAAGATTCCATACCTTGAACATTAATGATGTTGGTAGCAACATTCCTGGCATCTTTCCATTTAGCAATCACACTTTGTTCTATTTCAAGTTGTGTCTTAAGAATTTCTTCCCTTTGTAACACGTTTTCAAGTTCCTTCTTAGCATCCCTACTAACACATCTCATTTTCTCAAATTCAGTGAGTTGTGCTTCTAACATTGCATTCCTATCACTTAAGAGCAAATTAGTCTCTTTTATTCTTGAATTCTCTTTGGTAAGTGATTTAAGAGTAACACATAAATTATATAATACAGTAGACATTTCATTTACTGCACTATCGCATTCCTCTTTTGAAAGCTCAGAAAGATTAGTAATTGTTACCTGGTTGCTTGAGGAGCTTGCTTCCTGCTCATGATTGTTAGCCATAAGAGCCAGGTTGACATATTCAACATCATCATCAGAATCTTCACCATTACCAGCCCAATCATACTCCTGAGACATGAAAGCCTTTTCTTTTTGCTTGAGAAGTTCAAAGTATTTCTTTTTATAATCAACAGGCTCAAATTTCCTGTTGCCCTTCTCAATCTTGGGCTTTCTGCAGTCTCCAGCAAAGTGACCAAGCATTCCACAATTGAAACATTTAGATTTAGACTTTTCAATCCAGTTACTTTTGTTAGGTTGAAAGTCTCTCCTTGGTGGCCTTGCTTCTGAGTTTCTCTTGAACTTGAACTTAGAGAATTTTCTTGACAGAAAAGCAATGTGTTCATCAATCTCATCTAAGTCATCCAAGTTGGCTGGTTCTGGTTCTTCTTCTTCTGTCATCTTACCTTTACCCTTGCTAACATCACTTCTACAACTAGCTCGACTAGTTGTGGCCTTTGCAGCTTCTTCAGTGTCATCTTCCAGTTGGTTCACAGATGCAATCAATGCAATAGATCCACCCTTCTTCTGTACCTTTTCAATTTCTTCATCTTGCTCCATTTCCAACTCATATGTCTTCAAGGTTCCATAAAGCCTTTCAAGAGTGTAGTCTTTGTACTCTTGAGTGTTTCTGAGAGAAACAGTCATAGGCTTCCATTCTTTTGGAAGAGCTCTAAGAAATTTAAGGTTTGAATCCTTGGTTTGATAGATCCTCCCATACAACTTTAATCCATTCAAAAGCTTCTGAAACCTACTAAACGTGTCATTTAGGGTTTCACCAGCTTTAAAATGAAAATGCTCATATTGTTGTATAAGGAGTTGCATTTTATTTTCCCTGGCTTGCTCAGTTCCTTCACAGAGAGTTCTAACAGTGTCCCATACTTCTTTGGAGGTTGTACAGTTTATGACATTGTCAAACATCTCTTGCTCCAAACCATTAAACAGAATGTTCATGGTTCTTTTGTCTTTATGGACTTCTGCAACATCTTCAACAGTCCATTCTGAGACAGGTTTTGGAATCTCTACATCAGGAGCATCATCTGGCAGTCCAACTCTAGAATCAAGCTTCATGGGAACGTGTGGACCTTTCTCAATGCAGTCTACATACCTCTCATCCATAGACATGAGATGTAAATGCATCTTTACTTTCCAGTGAAAGTAATTGTCCTTATCAAGAACTGGTATCTTCACACCTGCATCCTTCTTCACCATGGTTTCTGTTTTTGGTCTTGATCTTTAAACTTCTTGTATGTTAGAAGCTTGCTCTGATACCAATTGTTAATCCCAAATGACCTAACAGAATTGTAGAAGGGGGGTTGAATACAATTCTTGATATTTCTTAAACTTAAAACAACTTACAAATAAAAACTGAACTTAAAGTAAAAATCACAAGCACATAAATAATTTCAGTTGGATTGTTTGATGATCCAACTGAAGTGATTTTTATTGCGGAAATAATCTGTGATACAAAAGTACACAGCTGCTCAGTTACAAGGTTGTAGAGAAGAATGCTCTCAAGGATAGCTAATACAAACTATTTGTTTTTCTTCTCTATTGTTAAAGTAACTGCTACACTTGGTTATATATCCCCAAGTTTACAACCCTATTTTTGGTTACACTAAAAGTACAATGAGTAACCGCCAATAGTTTGCTTTTCATCCCTTTGTCCAGTGGTCCTTGGAGATCCTTGCTTTTGTCTTCATGCTTATTATGATCACTCCCAAGACCCATTTGGAAACTGGGATGTTTCCTTATTCCCCATGTCCATTTTAATGGTTTCCAATGCAAAGTACACTTCCACATCACCTTTAGATCTGTTCAGTAAACTGTCACTATCACTTTGTCAACTATTCAGAAAAGCAATAATGATTCGTTGATAGCAGGGAGATGTGTTTCGTTGATAGCTTTATTCTTCATTCCGTTGATGGTGTTTCCCTCGTTTCGTTGATGAGTAAACTCCATACCGTTGACAGAGTAATCTTCATACCGTTGACATGTCTTCACTTAGGCAAAATTACAAGGCATAATATATTTACAATTAACCAACCTATTTTGCCTATCTAGTACTTAGTCAACATGACTTAGAAAACCTATCTAGTACATACAACAAAATGCTTATCAAACTGTGAAGTATTGTACAGTGCAATTCCTACATCACTCATTTCGTTGATGAGCTTCCTGTCAATGGAATGCTGCAAAGCATGCCATTTCGTTGACAGCTACAAAATAACTTTACACAAATTCTACTAAGTGTTTTATGTTTATCATCAAGAACAACATATTCCTAACAGACTCCTCTTCATTCAAGACTATGTTGCTGGGACTACCATTTGAAACTCTCCCAAAAGACTTACGGAACAGGGTTCCCCATTCCCCACCTTCCCAGACAAGGTACATGAACTCGTTCTTCCACCTAGGGTTATTATCTGGGATAGACTTTGGGTGGAAGATAAAAGGAAAGCCAACCCTATGGCTAATGTATACCCAACCCAAGTTGTTGGCAGAACTGTTCTTAAGTTGAAAAATCTTTCTAAACAAGGGAACAAAAAGAGGCAATTTATTACGAAGACATAAAACCATAAAACAGTGAATTATCCTCCAAGCGTTTGGAGGTATAGCTATTCCTGATCCTGATGTTACTCATGATGATGATGATGATTCAGATGATAGTGATGATGATAATAATGACGAGAAGGAACAGCTTGCCAGAGTTCTAAAATCTAGTCTTAGAACTAATTATGGTTCGTCAAGCACCTTCATGACTGGCAAGGCTTCTACTGGAAAAGATTTCAGACAAGATTTTTCTATTCCTTCTGAAATCAATACTATAACGACACAGAAAAATGCTTGTACATTATTAATATTTAATAATATTTGAAATCTATGATATGTGAATATTGTGTGAAAGGTGGATATTTGAAAATGTGATGATTAGATGTTTACTTGGTAAATGGTGTGAATTAAAATATATGTGTATGCTTTTAATTCCATTTTATATGAATTTCATATAAAAAAAAAATTAGTTCTTTTTGACCTTCCAGGAATTTTATAAAATCATTGGAGATTCTTTTTATTGTGAAATCTTTTTCACAACCTTTCTTTGATATTCTATTATTTTATAAAATTAGTGGATGAATTTATTTTTGGCTTTAAGGATTTAAAAACGATTTTATGAGCTAAATGTCATTTATGTGATCTAAACTTTGAAAATTCATTTAAATTTATTTTTGATCCCAAAATAATTTTAATAATATGGGGGAGGAGATAATTTTATACTCTTTATTTTAAAAATGTGAAAAATCATTTTATCCCATACTTATTTTTATTTTCAGATTTTACGATGCAATATTTTCTAGTTTATAAATCAAAAGAAACAAAATCAAAACAAAATCAAAACAAAACAATTTTATTGTTTTTAATCAAACCCCAGCTATATATCCCCGGAACAGGACCCCCCTTTTCATTTCATTTTTCTTGGCCGTGCTCTCTTTCTCTCCAAAGAAATCTCTCTCCTTTCTTACCACCACTGTAATACTTCAATTTCCATATAGCTCTTTTCTTTTGTTCATTGCTGGCAACATACGTGTGTGTGTGATATTTGTGCGGGTGTGTGTATATGTATGTATCGAGGTGTGTGTGTAAGGTGGAGGGTGACATGCAATGGTGAAGAGGTAGTGTTTGAGTGAATTGGTGGAGGAATAAGGACGGATATTGTGATTGGGGGTGGTGTGCGGTTGTGTGGACCCATTCCGGCCATCACCGTGAACCACCGCCACCGGCGGTGATCGGAAGTGAGCCGGTGGCCTGGGTTTGAAGTTAAATAGCTCTATCTTGATTTTAATCCATGTCTTTAACTCTGCATGTTAGTTTTTTATGTTATGTGAACAATTTCAGTTTGCATGTGAATTCTTTGACCGGAATTGATGTGTAAATGGAAGATTGTGAATGATTTTGAGTTCTTATGAATTGCATGTTAATATTTCAGTGGTTATTAGTTTGGTCTTAGCAGAGAAATCAGTTTTTATAATAATGATAAGTATTAGGGGTCTTAGTGTTTGGACTTTAATTAAAAAGATGATGAGAATCATGTTGGTTTGTCAAGAAACTGCCCTGTTCTGCTCTGGTAATTCGTGACTGCTTGTTCCCTGTTTTGGACAGTGGGTATAGAATGTAAATGTTCTACTCGGAGTCTAGTTTGTCCACGCGAAAACCTTGTGTCATTTAATTTAACGAGTAAAGAGTTATGCTTGTTTTACTAAAGGTTGCGCAGCAGGATTTTTTGTGCTTCAGTATACACTTTAAACCTGTTCGTTTTTAGTCTAAATGAACTGTTCTGAATTTGAACGTTTTATACTAAGTTGGATTAGTAACCAGGAAGTAGCCTGTCAAATATGGTATTTGTTTGATTTGTTTTGGATTTATGATAAATGTTTTGGTAAGACATGCGCAGCAGATTTTTCAGCTTTTGAGATGAAAACATTGTTTGTAAAGGTGTTAAGGATATGGTTAGCATTGATCAAGTTGATTTAAGGGTATACCAAGTGTGGTATAATTTGAAAGTCAGAATATATATTTATATACATTTATATAAATGGAGTATGTTATGTGTACTTAAATGCGATGTGCGCTTAAATGAGTTACTGCCTATTACATGGTCGTAAAGGTTATGTGATATAACTATTGTGTGTTTACACGCTTAGGATGCGTTGGGTAGTTTAGAATAAAGGTTAGCATTTTAGAGAGAGCATACTAAGATACAATATATTCTTTTGTAGAGTCCAAGGAAGTGGAACTTGGAGATAAAGGAAAGACCAAGGTGGAGAACTAGTGATTTCTCATTACCCTTTTAGCTACTTAAGGCAAGTAATTCTGACTTGCTTTCGTTTCTAAATTCCATTCTTTCATTTTGACAGATATAAATTGCTATCTTGTTTATATACCTTAAATTCTGAAAATACATCTTGTTCATTGATAAACCTGATTTCTGTTCATATATGATGTTGTTCTGTATACCATACTTTGTTTAGTTCTTTTTCCTTAACCTTTATACCCTGTTCATATCCATGAATTGAAACCTAATGACCTATGATTCTATAACCTGAATTTGATCATATACTTATGCATTCCCTTTTATACCTGAAAGTGAATACACCTAACTCTCATTCTAGTACATTCCCAGAACATACCCGATGACAAATATTTCTTATATTCAACTAATAGAAATCCAGATTGTTTTGATTGAACTTATCTGATTTCCAAAAGACTTCTTTATATCTGAATATGTTTTAAAAAGGAATAAAGTTTAGATTCATTTAAATTCCGATTTATGGTTTCTACGGATTCCTAAGATTGGAGGCGTAAGAGGCCGAGTGACGCCGGTCCAGCACTTTTTAATTATAATAAATAGACTAGGGATGGACTAGTCTAAAGGCCAATGTGTGCCTATTGGGACCCAATACAAGGACCAGAGGGACTGTGTGTCCGGTATGGGGACTTTACGTGGCTGATCACCCGTATTGTCCGGTGCGTTGTGAAAAATCTCCAAATTACTTAATGCTTTTCTTGAAATCATATATCTTTATAAGGAAATTGGTTTACCCTTTGAAATTGTATATTCATTTCATTGTTCTGATAATCCCTTGATATGGATTCTGCTATACCCATGACATACAGATTGATATTGGAAACTGTTTCCCAGTGGTTAACTATTTTGTTATATTATTACTTGCTGAGCATTTGGCTCATTCTTTTTCCCTGTTCTAACCCACAGTTAAGCGAGAAGATGGTACGCACTTTTAAGACAGCTAGGAAGTCTTCTATTAGGGTTATTTTTGGGATGCCAGCTCAGGTAGGTGATGACCACTTGTAGAAGGTGTTTTGTAAGAAGGGAACATAGAACTTTTAAGCCATGGTTGTAATAACTTTTGAGACTTATGTTATGTATTAATATGAATTAGATAGTTGATGCTTGTTTCACACCATTAATTGTTAAAGATCTAGGGTAGAGTTGGGGTCGCGTCTGCATGTTTATTTTATATTGTTTACGGGTTTATTGTGTAGAAGTTGTAGTGACTCCCCGATCATGACCCCAGATTGGGAGGGCGTCACAGGTTGGTATCAGAGCTGTCAGTTTTTGGTCACTAAAACAAGCCAGGATTAGGATCCCTATTAATATGATTAAGATAGTTATGAAATGAGTAGGAATCTGTTAGGATATTAGATGGATAGATGCTAAATAGCCACGGTAGGCTTATATCTATATTGTTATCGCTGGAGATGGACGTTATTGGTGGAGACACACCCCCTCACCCATCCATCACATCATCTGACCCTATGCATACTTTGTCTGATCATGAGGAGGATCCGGTGGGGATAGATAGACCTAGTGTTCAGCCCGTTGAGCTACCATTTGCACATGTACCTGTTCGGACTATTATCCCTTGGAGAGCAGCATCTTTTGATTCTCGTGTTTCGATCATGGGAGATCCTGCACCTATTTTTCTCCATGCACATATAGACCTTGCTAGAGACCTAGAGACCCTTTCCGGACAGAATACCGAGCTTCAGACCCTTGTAGACCAGATGTTTGATGAGGCGGACCGTCGTGTTGCTGTTACTGAGGCGGAGTGGGAGGATAGGATTCGTACTGTAGACGAGACAGCGCGAAAGCGCCTAGCTGAGGGACCAGTTACTGATGATGCTTTAGAGGAGGCCAGGAGAGTGACTAGGATTGTTAGCTGGATGTTGTGTGAGCTGAGAGCTGTTCGTGGTGGACGAGACTAGAGATGGTTGGATTCTGAGAGTGGGACATCTGTTAGAGCCCATTGGTTTTAGTTCTGGTTATTTGCACGGATGACTACTAGCTGTTAGGAAGTTTTCCCTTTTCCTAGTACTAGTAGACAGTATTATATTATCTGATTTGACATTGACTCTGCTTTGACTTTATGGGGTGATCATGTACCCTGTCATCTATTGCACCTGACTCGTATCTTTATATTATGCACGTACTTTTCTTATACCTTGCTTTAAACTGTTATACCATTTATTGTTAACTTGTTCCTATAATACCTATTCTTACCCTGTTTACCCTGTTACGGAGACGAGCAAGTTATCTAACAATATGGCTAAAAGTTTTAAATTTTCTTTATGTTGCAAACAGTTTTATAAACGTTTTCAAAGAGAGTTTACATTGTGGTATATATATATATGCATATTGTTTCAGTAAATTGCTTATCTCTTATCAGAAAAATGCCACCAAAGAAAAAGACTACTACTTCTACTCAACAGACAACCAATACCGGAGCCTAGAACCCGGTAGACCCAACTATAACTCAGATACTTCAACTACTTCAACAACAAACTGCTGCCTTGACTCAACAACAACAACAAACTGTTCAACCACTGACAACCTTTAAATCATTTCAAGCTGTACACCCACCTGAATTTAAAGGTACTCTAAACCCTGTTGAGGCAAAATCGTGGTTAATCGACATTGAGAAATCTTTTACGTTAGTTAAGGTTGGGGAAGATCAGAAAACTGAATTTGCTAGTTACTAACTGAAGGCAGAAGCTAATTTTTTGTGGGAATCTGTGAAGTTAGGAGAAGGAGAAGGAGAAATTACTTGGCAAAGATTTATAGAACTATTTCAGGAGAAATATTTACCAAGGCACCTACAGGATCAGTTGGAGGTTCAGTTCCTAGAGTTAAAACAAGAAGGGATGAGTGTGGCAGAATACAAAGCCAAATTTAACGAATTGGCAAGATTTGCACCAAGGTACGTGGGAGATGATGTCAGTAAGGCTAGAAAGTTTCAGCACGGATTAAAGCCATGATTAAGGAGTAGAGTTGCAGCTTTTGAATTGAGAAGCTATACAGCGGTAGTGCAGAAAGCGATGATCATTGAGGATGAAAGCGAATTAGTTCAAAAGGAGAAATTTGGAAAGAAACGAAAGTTTGGGGGATCTGAAAGAAGCCAAGGTGATGAAGGACAAGGAAGTTCTCAGAATGGGAAAAGGTTTGGAAATCAACTAGGAGGAGATAGAAATTTTCAGGGACAAAGGAGTGGATTTGGAAGTTCAGACAAGAAACCTCAAGGAGGGAAGCCACCAACAATAACGGGAAAGCCATCTATACCAGAGTGCCAGACGTGTGGTAAAAGACATTCGGGAATCTGTAACAAGTTGAACATCACATGTTTTAAATGCAACAAGAAGGGACACTATGCTGATAGATGTCCAAGTTCAAAGCCAGGAGGACTAACATGTTTCACGTGTGGAAAAGCGGGACATTTTGCGCGAGAATGTATGGAACTGGTCCAATCTGCTAATGTACTTAGGCTTACTGCACCACCAACACGGTCACGGTCATCTCAACCTCGAGCAAGAACTTTTAATATGTCAATCAATGAAGCGGTTTAGGACAGATATGTAGTAGCAGGTACGCTCCCTGTGAATTCTGTTAAAGCTAAAGTGTTAATTGATTCTGGACCAACTAGATCTTTTATATCTGAAAGATTCCTTGATAAATTGCAATGTGAGATGCAACCATTAGAAAGGACGTTAGTAATAGAAGTGGCTAACCAGGATAGAGTTCCCGTAGACCAAGTGTGTCCTAACTGTAAAATAGAGATCGGTGGATATCTTTTTCATGCGGATTTGATACCGTTCAAGATGGGAGAATTCGATGTTATCCTAGGAATGGATTGGTTAGTAGATTGCGATGCGCAGATTGAATGTAGGAAAAATCAAGTAAGATTGCGTGTGAACGAAGACCAAGAAGTGGTGTTTCAAGGTCAAAGACAAACTAGGAAGTTCTTAACGTTTATGCAAACGACACGACTACTTCGACAAGGTTGTGAAGCTTATTTGGCACATGTAGTGGATGTGGAGAAGCAAGTATTGAAGATGGAGGAGATACCAGTTGTAAATGAGTTCCCTGAAGTTTTTCCTGACGAACTACCCGGATTACCTCCAGATCGAGAAGTAGAATTTACGATTGATTTGGCACCTGGAACGGAACCAGGATCAAAGGCACCTTACAGAATGGCACCGGCAGAAATGAAAGAATTGGCTACGCAGCTACAAGATCATCTGGATAAAGGAGTTATAAGGCCTAGTATATCGCCGTGGGGAGCGCCAGTATTATTTGTGTATAGATTATCGAGAACTCAACCGGTTGACTATAAAGAATAAGTACCCGTTACCACGAATCGATGATTTATTTGATCAACTCAAAGGAGCAGCCTTTCTCAAAGATTGATTTAAGATCTGGATACCATCAACTGAAGATCAAGCCTAAAGACGTTTCGAAGACTGCTTTTCGCACGAGATATGGACATTACGAATTTTTAGTGATGCCATTTGGATTAACTAACGCCCCGGCTGTGTTTATGGATTTGATGAACCGAGTTTTTCGAACGTATTTGGATAAGTTTGTGATTGTATTTATTGATGACATCTTGATATATTCAAAGTCTTCGTAAAATCATGCGGAACATCTAAGGATTGCATTGGAAATCTTGAGGAAAGAAAAGTTATTTGCAAAGTTTTCAAAGTGTGAATTCTGGTTGGAAGAAGTACAATTTCTTGGACACGTTATTAGTCGAGAAGGAGTGAGAGTGGACCCTGCCAAGGTTGAAGCTGTGGTTAATTGGGAAAGACCAAGGACCCCTACTGAAGTGAGAAGTTTTCTCGGATTAGCTGGATATTACCGGAGATTTGTTCAAGATTTTTCAAAGATAGCTACACCGTTAACTGCACTGACTCGGAAGAATGAGAAGTTTGTTTGGACTGAGAAATGTGAAGAAAGTTTCCAAGAGCTGAAAGGAAGATTAGTGACAGCACCAGTGTTAGTCTTACCAGATGATCAAGGAAATTTTGTTATCTACAGTGATGCTTCACACAAAGGATTGGGATGTGTTTTAATGCAACATGGAAAAGTGATCGCGTATGCTTCACGACAATTCAAACCGCACGAATAAAAGTACCCAACTCATGATTTGGAATTAGCAGCTATCGTGTTCGCACAGAAGATTTGGAGACATTATCTATACGGAGAGAAGTGTGAAATATACACGGATCATAAGAGCTTAAAGTATATATTCACTCAAAAGGAATTGAACATGAGGCAACGGAGATGGTTGGAGTTAATTAAGGATTATGATTGCAGTATTAACTATCACCCGGGAAAAGCGAATGTTGTGGCAGATGCGTTAAGTCGAAAAGAGGGATTGAATTTGTTCACAATACCTAAAGAATTGTTTCAAGAATTTGAGAAGTTGAAACTAGAAGTTTATGATTCGGAAGTTACTAACGAAGTTCTCAACTCTATGACGTTTCAACCGGAATTGTTGGAAAAGATACGAAGATGTCAGGAGGAGGCTATGAATCAAGATATGAACACGTTGACTGGTGAAGAGGTCTGCACCCAAAGGGATGACAAAGGAATTTTGAGATTTTCTACAAGGATATGGATTCCAAATGTGACGGAACTGAAGAGTGAAATCTTGCGGGAAGCCCATAGTTCACAGTACTCAATTCACCCTGGTAGCCCGAAGATGTACCGAGATTTGAAGGAACATTTCTGGTGGCCTGATATGAAGAGAGAAATTGCTGAATGGATAAGTAAGTGTTATACTTGTCAACGAGTCAAAACCGAACATCAAAAGCCGAGCGGACTATTGCAGCCATTGGATATTCCTGAATGGAAGTGGGAACATCTTGCCATGGATTTTATTGTTGGACTACCGAGGACAAAAGCTAATCATGATGCCATATGGGTAATTATAGACCGTCTGACCAAGTCTGCACATTTTCTCCCAATCAATGAAAGATTTTCACTGGATAGGTTAGTACAACTATATCTGAAGGAAGTTGTGACACGCTACGGAGTTCCAGTAACCATTGTGTCGGATCGTGATCCAAGGTTTAACTCCCAATTTTGGAGACAATTTCAAGAATGTCTGGGTACCAAGATTAAGATGAGTACATCATATCATCCACAAACTGATGGTCAGAGTGAACGAACAATTCAAACCATTGAAGACATGCTTAGAGCCTGTGCACTGGATTTTAAAGGAAGTTGGGATGAACATTTGCCGTTAGTAGAGTTTTCGTACAACAACAGCTATCACGCAAGTATTGTAATGCCCCCGTATGAAGCCTTGTATGGAAGGAAATGTAGGTCGCCTGTATATTGGTAAGAAGTGGGAGAACGAAAAGTTTTGGGACCCGAGCTAGTACAACAAACGAAGGAAAAGATTGAAATCATTCAGAAAAGACTAGTTACGGCACAACACAGACAACGGAAGTACGCTGACCAAGACAGGAAGGATATAAGCTTTGAAGAAGGAGATCAAGTGTTGCTAAAAGTGTCTCCATGGAAAGGAGTTACGAGATTTGGCAAGAAAGGGAAACTTAGCCCGAGATATGTAGGATCGTTTGAGATACTGAGACGTATTGGAAAACTTGTATATGAGTTAGCGTTACCACCACACATGGAGCACATTCATAACGTTTTTCATGTGTCAATGCTTAAGAGATTTAATCCTGATACAAATCACGTGATCGAGTATGAACCTATTGAGATTCAACCTGATTTGTCATATGTAGAACAACCTGTAGAAATTCAGGATCATATGGATAGGAAACTAAGGAATAAGACTGTTAAGTTAGTTAAGGTTTTGTGGAGGAATCCCAGAGTTGAAGAATTGACTTGGGAACTTGAGAGCGAGATGCTTGAAAAGTATCTGCATCTGTTTTTATAAGGTTAGATTCTGGGGACAGAATCTTTTTAAGGGGGGAGGGTTATAACGACTCAGAAAAATGCTTGTACATTATTAATATTTAATAATATTTGAAATCTATGATATGTGAATATTTTGTGAAAGGTGGATATTTGAAAATGTGATGATTAGATGTTTACTTGGTAAATGGTGTGGATTAAAATATATGTGTATGCTTTTAATTGCATTTTATATGAATTTCTTATTAAAAAAATTAGTTCTTTTTGACCTTCCGGGAATTTATAAAATCATCGGAGATTATTTTTATTGTGAAATCTTTTTCACAACCTTTCTTTGATATTCTATTATTTTATAAAATTAGTGGATGAATTTATTTTTGGCTTTAAGGATTTAAAAACGATTTTATGAGCTAAATGTCATTTATGTGATCTAAACTTTGAAAATTCATATAAAATTTATTTTTGATCCCAAAATAATTTTAATAATATGGGGGAGGAGATAATTTTATACTCTTTATTTTAAAAATGTGAAAAATCAGTTTATCCCATACTTATTTTTATTTTCAGATTTTACAATGCAATATTTTCTAGTTTATAAATCAAAAGAAACAAAATCAAAACAAAACAATTTTATTGTTTTTAATCAAACCCCCAGCTATATATCCCCGGAACAGGACCCCCCGTTTTCATTTCATTTTTCTTGGCCGTGCTCTCTTTCTCTCCAAAGAAATCTCTCTCCTTTCTTACCACCACCACTGTAATACTTCAATTTCCATAGCTCTTTTCTTTTGTTCATTGCCGGCAACATATGTGTGTGTGTGTGTGATATTTGTGTGGGTGTGTGTATATGTATGTATCGAGGTGTGTGTGTAACGTGGAGGGTGACATGCAATGGTGAAGAGGTGGTGTTTGAGTGAATTGGTGGAGGAATAAGGACGGATATTGTGATTGGGGTGGTGTGCGGTTGTGTGGACCCATTCCGGCCATCACTGTGAACCACCGCCACCGGCGGTGATCGGAAGTGAGCCGGTGGCCTGGGTTTGAAGTTAAATAGCTCTATCTTGATTTTAATCCATGTCTTTAACTCTGCATGTTAGTTTTTTTATGTTATGTGAACAATTTCAGTTTGCATGTGAATTCTTTGACCGGAATTGATGTGTAAATGGAAGATTGTGAATGATTTTGAGTTCTTATGAATTGCATGTTAATATTTCAGTGGTTATTAGTTTGGTCTTAGCAGAGAAATCAGTTTTTATAATAATGATAAGTGTAATATCCGTGAATTTTATTATTTGATTAAATGATATATTTAATATCTAAATATTTATTGTGGAGTATTGGAATATTATTAAATGATAATTATTGTGTGATTATGTGCTAAATGGTGAGTCGAAAGCCCCTTTCAAATATTTCGTCATTTGGAATTTTCTTCAAATCTGAGCCCCGTTTTGATAATTCAAGGGCCCCGTTGGAATTTCGTACATTAATTATTATCTCTTCATCTTTCGTATTCGAATCATTATCGGGAGAGATATTCGTATCATTTCATTCCTACCTATTTGATTCTGCAAGAATAATTCGTTTTGTTCAAAAAGGGAAAAATTGTTCCGAACCCTAATTGCTTAAGGGGACGGATATATCGTTTTATATCAATATTACATTTGTTATAGCCCCAGTATTCTTGAGCATTAGTTATATAATGATATATATATCAATTGGATGATCATCAACCTTTTTAACTGATTATTCCTCGTGAAACGTGTTTTTAACCTAATTAGGGTTTTTAAACGATCCAATGGATCTATATCGATCCAAAAATGTTGTTTGGGGTATTATTTTTCCAAAAATATAAAAAGACGAATCGTACCTTGAAACTCATAGAAATCTGCAGTTAATTATCCAAAAATTGAAAAATTCCCGAACTGTGTTCTTCGTGTTCTTGAAGATTAATCCATTCGTTCAAGGTGTTATTGAAATCCAAATCTGAAGTTCTTGTACTCAAATCAAAGCTCTTGATCTCTAGTTTCAGAATATTCCAACCTCATCATCATCTGGTAAGTTTTCGATTTTATATGAATTTTTCAACATTCGAATTAAAATTAGGGTTCTTGGTCGATTTGGGGATTTTCATTCTGTTGATTCTCCATTCAATTGGTTGCTTCTAACATGTTCCTAGGGTTTTAATTAGCAAGAATCCATGATTTAATTTCATGTTTGAGTTCAATTTTGATGGGTTTGATTTTCGGGTTTTGACCCGAATTTTTCTTTTACTTCGTTCGTTCTTGTTGTTGATATGACATAAGTTTTGATATGGGGCTTTGATTGTGTGAGTTATAAGCTTCATTTTGTGATATTAATCGTAGAGTTTCATGTATAAATGAGAGAGATCGGGTTTCCGGCCGGAGTCTTCCCCGACGGTTTCTTTGACCGGATTCTGGGCTCGATTCCGGCATGGGACAGATGTAATTGTGTGTTGGTTGTGTTTATTTTGAGAAGGCGAGCAAAAGCCCTCTAAGTTTGTATGTGTTTGGACGGGATTGTAGAATTCCGGTCGCCGGACACTGGCTGGATTCTGGAAAACCCAGAATCCGGTGGGTTGTTCTTGGTAACCCGAATTCGTTCTTCCCGACCCGTTTACCCGTTTTCTGACACAGTTTTAATCTTCTAAAACCCTAATTTAATTTCTGAAAACTGTTTTTGGATTTTATTTTGAAATTTAATTCGAAAATAGTTTAAAAACTTTAAAATTTCATATTTTTATTTTAAAAATATATTTTAATGTCAGAAAAATTCTGGAAAATTATATTTATTATTTTAAATCCGAAAATTGATTAAACTTAATTATTTTAATTATTTTTAATTAATAATTAACTTATTAATTAATTGGATATTTCTTTTAATCAATTAATTCTTAAAAATTAATTATTAATTAGATTTAATTAATTAAAAATTCAGTTTAATTATTTTCAAGCCTATTTATTTATTTAAAAATAGTTTGAGTATCTAAAGAGTGTCAATTATTTTTTATTAATTGATTTATTTGCATTTAAATGTTTATATTGGATTTCAAAATCCGAGTTTTGATTTAAAAATTTATCGTGACTTATTTAAAATTCAAATAAGTTTCGTATGATGTTTTAAAAATGTTTATAAGTGCTATATGGTTCATATTAATTGTGTGTTGTGTTTTATAGTCTGTATACGCCCGTACTAGGGCAAATATCTGAGTTTTAAATATCGTAAATCATACCGGACGTCCGATACGTAACCGGTTACTTGTTTAAATGTGATTATTGATTGAATAAGTTTCGAGAGTAGAACGAGAATAGTTAGACTTATTGTGATGAGTTGTTTAATTATAGAATCGAGTTCCCGGAGCAAGGGAAAGGGAAAGGTAGAGTGAACAGAGTCGATCCGACAGCAGCTTAGACCAGACAAGTATCTGTGCCTTTACTTGTGATAAAATTTATTATTGTCTTGATTACTTGAATACCGTTATCCCCAGAACAATTCAAATTATCAATCTTTTAACCGCATTTGGACAATTGATTCCATTTCCTTAGAGATTCTTGATTCTTCGATTTGATCTGCATCGGAAACCCTTATTTCCAATTCACTTGATTATTGTTTACCACCATTTGTTATTGTTTATCATCCTTTGATCATTATTGACAACCATTGATTATTTGACTTCCATCTTGACTGTTGATTACGGTCATTGATTATCGATTACCAATCTTGATTTCCTTATTGAGTGAGTACACTGTACCATTGAAATTATTCCATGATTCTTTCTCGATCTTCATTTGATACTGAGCAGTTGAAGCTCTTTTTCAATTATTATACATTGAGTTTATCTTATTGAGCATGTTATTGTTTATACCCTATGATAGATTTGGCATGTTTTTAAAATGGACCAGTAATTGGTCGGGCCATATTTATGGTCGGATTAACTTAAGGCCCAGTTTGGCCTAGGATCCAGTAGAGGACTATGCTGTGAGCTAGTCCGGGGTTGATGTGTGGTTGGCCAGCAGCACAACTTTTGATTTGAATAAAACGTATAAGCCAAATTCTAATTCTTTTTCTTCAATTGTTATTGATACAAAGCATGTGTTAGCTAAATATTGTTGATTCTGATATCATAAATTCATATCCTTACAACTGTGATAGAAATGATTCATATGATGTTTGCTGAGCACTTTTGGCTCACTCTTGCTTGTTGTTTTCTAACCCTATTCCAGTGAAGCGAGAGTATGAGTCGGCATATCGTTCACCAGCAGCCAGGAGAGCCCCTCGAGTCATTGTCATTGGCAGGGTAGTTGTTGTTTTGCTTTTCTAGATTAGATGTCTAGATTTGAACTTTAGTTGTGATGTAATAACTTTGATAAAACTGGTATTGTATTAATAAAAGATTGTAGTAGCTTGTGTTCATGGCCATAATCTGGATGTGGTCTTGGTTAAGGGGTATTTGTGTCTTTATATATTATGCATGTATTAAATAGTGTTCCGTTGGTCGGATGACTCCTCAAATCTGTACCCCGGGTTTGGAGGGCGTCACAATAAGTATCAGGGGTCTTAGTGTTTGGACTTTAATTAAAAAGATGATGAGAATCATGTTGGTTTGTCAAGAAACTGCCCTGTTCTGCTCTGGTAATTCGTGAGTGCGTGTCCCCTGTTTTGGACAGTAGGTATAGAATTTAAATGTTCTAATCGGAGTCTAGTTTGTCCACGCGAAAACCTTGTGTCATTTAATTTAACGAGTAAAGAGTTATGCATGTTTTACTAAAGGTTGCGCAGTAGGATTTTCTGTGCTTCAGTATACAATTTAAACCTGTTCGTTTTTAGTCTAAATGAACTGTTCTGAATTTGAAGGTTTTATGCTAAGTTGGATTAGTAACCAGGAAGTAGCCTGTCAAATATGGTATTTGTTTGATTATTTTTGGATTTATGATAAATGTTTTGGTAAGGCATGCGCAGCAGATTTTTCAGCTTTTGAGATGAAAACATTGTTTGTAAAGGTGTTGAGGATATGGTTAGCATTGATCAAGTTGATTTAAGGGTATACCAAGTGTGGTATAATTTGAAAGTCAGAATATATATTTATATATATTTATATAAATGGAGTATGTTATGTGTACTTAAATGCGATGTGCGCTTATATGAGTTATTGCCTATTACATGGTCGTAAAGGTTATGTGATATAACTATTGTGTGTTTACACGCTTAGGATGCGTTGGGTAGTTTAGAATAAAGGTTAGCATTTTATAGAGAGCATACTAAGATACAATATATTCTTTTGTAGAGTCCAAGGAAATGGAACTTAGAGATAAAGGAAAGACCAAGGTGGAGAACCAGTGATTTCTCATTACCCTTTCAGCTACTTAAGGCAAGTAATTCTGACTTGTTTTCGTTTCAAAATTCCATTCTTTCATTTTGACAGATATAAATTGCTATCTTGTTTATATACCTTAAATTCTGAAAATACATCTTGTTCATTGATAAACCTGATTTCTGTTCATATATCATGTTGTTCTGTATACCATACTTTGTTTAGTTCTTTTTCCTTAAACCTTTATACCCTGTTCATATCCATGAATTGAAACCTAATGACCTATGATTCTATAACCTGAATTTGATCATATACTTATGCATTCCCTTTTATACCTGAAAGTGAATACACCTAACTCTCATTCTAGTACATTCCCAGAACATACCCGATGACAAATATTTCTTATATTCCACTAATAGAAATCCAGATTGTTTTGATTGAACTTATCTGATTTCCAAAAGACTTCTTTATATCTGAATATGTTTTAAAAAGGAATAAAGTTTAGATTCATTTAAATTCCGATTTATGGTTTCCACGGATTCCTATGATTGGAGGCGTAAGAGGCCGAGTGACGCCGGTCCAGCACTTTTTAATTATAATAAATGGACTAGGGATGGACTAGTCTAAAGGCCAATGTGTGCCTATTAGGACCCAATACAAGGACCAGAGGGACTGTGTGTCCGGTATGGGGACTTTACGTGGCTGATCACCCGTATTGTCCGGTGCGTTGTGAAAAATCTCCAAATTACTTAATGTTTTTCTTGAAATCATATATCTTTATAAGGAAATTGGTTTACCCTTTGAAATTGTATATTCATTTCATTGTTCTGATAATCCCTTGATATGGATTCTGCTATACCCATGACATACAGATTGATATTGGAAACTGTTTCCCAGTGGTTAACTATTTGGTTATATTATTACTTGCTGAGCATTTGGCTCATTATTTTTCCCTGTTCTAACCCACAGTTAAGCGAGAAGATGGTACGCACTTTTCAGACAGCTAGGAAGTCTTCTATTAGGGTTGTTTTTGGGATGTCAGCTCAGGTAGGTGATGACCACTTGTAGAAGGCGTTTTGTAAGAAGGGAACATAGAACTTTTAAGCCATAGTTGTAATAACTTTTGAGACTTATGTTATGTATTAATATGAATTAGATAGTTGATGCTTGTTTCACACCATTAATTGTTAAAGATTCAGGGTAGAGTTGGGGTCACGTCTGCATGTTTATTTTATATTATTTACGGGTTTATTGTGTAGAAGTTGTAGTGAATCCCCGATCATGACCCCAGATTGGGAGGGCGTCACAAATACTTCTGAAAAGCTGAGAAGGCATCAATGGGAAAATGAATGGTATAGGTCTGATGAATTTGTCAGCTATCCATATGCCTTGGATCATGCGTATGATGTAGTGAAGATGATAGAGAATCCAGACTTGAAGAATCATCTGAAGGCTACAACTCTTTTATCTAAAAGTCTGAAACATGAGATTGATTCTGTCAAAGCTGCAACTGAGTTGGTGAGGGAAGATATTTCTATGAGTTTTACAAAGGTGCCCACTGCTCTTCAACTAAGGATAGTGGAATCTCAAGTGAAATCTGTTGTTTCTGAACAAACCTCCATCAACAGAAGGATTGATTCTCTTGATACAAAGGTAACTGACATTCAAACCTCTCTTGCCTTAATTTTGAATATATTGTCAAATACTGATGTCAAAAAGGGGGATAAGGTAAGTCAGACAAAATGTACACCTGATCTAGTATTAAGAAATAATGATGATGATGATCATACTGGAAATGATGGTGACAAGATTCTATAAGGAGAAACCTCTGATGATGCTGTTATGAAAACAATTCAAACTTCTCAATGTCAAACAACGCAGTCAACTCATGTTTCTGATTCTGGAGTAAGGACAGTAAGAACAATGGTGCAATCTCAGATTCTGACGGAAGAACAAATCCTGACAGGTGATCAAATCCTGATGCCTGGTCATGGACAAACTCTTACTACAATTCCTGAAGGTGATGAAGATGTGATTATTGATAATCCTGAAGATGCATCAAATCTATTCCAGAAGTTCTCTACAAAAGATGGCAGAATTGTTACTCTATATCACACTGATAAAAGAGTTCAACAATTATTTGCAAGAAAAGCACTCTCTACAGCAAATGAAGAATATCCTGATCTCTCAAATGAAGAATTCTTAAGACAACGGAGAGAAATGATGGAAAGCTTTAATAACTCTGCTTCTGCTAGAGGAAGAGGAGGCAGAGGTAGGAGAGGTGCTAGAAGAGGTAGAAGAGGTTCTTCAACTCAAACAATGCCTAAACAGACAAGGTCTAGAGGTTTATTAATTAAAGAAATTCCTGAAGCTTCACAAAATCTAATAGATCCTGTTATCAAGGATATCATTGAGAAGGAAGACAAGGAATTTATTGAAGAAGAACCTGAATTGAGAAGAAAGCCAAGATAATTAATTCTCTGCAATACAAATCAAATTGAAGATTCTAATCCTAAAATTGGTCCTGACAATATTCAAGATCCTGATGAATCTGAAATTCTGCAAGAGATTGATTTGTTAATCTTATCTACTGTGGTTGATTCTCACAACAAGGAAGTGGATGAAGAAGAAGAAGCCAGAAGAAGAGAAATCACAAGAAGAACAAATAGAGATTTCAATCTCTATGTACAAAGGCTTAAACTCTCAAACACAAGATTATGGAGAAATTCAAGTAGACAAGAATCTTTACTAGAAAGAAGCTATGCTTTTGAAAAAGAGAAAGATAAGAAGTGGAAACACATAAGTACACTGAGGTGTAACACACCTATCAATTTTCAGAATGGAGGAATTATAACAAGTGCTTCAAGTGTTGTTGATTTATCTGATTTGGTTAGATCAAAAGCACTCTGGTTACGAATGTTTTCAAATCTGAAGCAATTGACAAGTAATTCAAGAGGAGGTATTCGACACAGGGATGTTGAATATCTGAATATGTCATATGTTGATCTTACTCCTTGACTGAAATTGGAGGTACTTTAACTTCTGAAAACCTGTATAATTTATTAGCTGTTGATATAGTTATAGATTGTCATGATGGTATTGAAAAGAAAGAAAAGCTTATGTACTTCATGAAAGATGGTAGAGTGAAGATTCTGTGCATTCAAGATCTACTGATGAAAACTACACAGGAACTAAAATATGTTCATTATCTGTTAAGATGGAAGAATAAAGTGTGCAAAGAATGGAGTGACATGATCTTGTCAACAATAAGAAGAAGACTGGATGGAAACATAAATTTCAATGGTAATTATACTCCCATGTACTTAAATCAAAGAGGTCAAGATGTGGAAATGCAAAGGGGTACTGCTGTTAAAGAAGTAACTTTTGGCATGACTCAACTTACTCTCAATCCTGATGGGAAGGAAATTGCTTATCTTTTGCTTGAAGAGCACAGTCTACATAGAAGCTCCATTCAGAATCTCAGAGCAGCTATTTACCAGATTAATGAGGAAGATGAAGATCTCAGAAATCTTAAGGAAAGACTGATTCAAATTCTTGAAGAAAAAAGAAGAAAATTTGTTATCCAACTTCTTGAAGATGAATATGTTCTATCAAAGAATTTAAACAGATAAGTTTCTATTGAAGATATTTGTACATTTTGTAAATATGTTTTTTACATCATTGAATCTTAGGAATCTATACTTTATTTCATAAAGTATGAGATTTGGGGAGATTGTTAGATCCGGAGTCAATGATCGTCAGGATCAAGACTTCAACTGATGAGGATTGCTGACATCATCAGGATTGCATGGTCGTCAGGATCAGAATGAATATCAGGACTGGGATCAGGATTGATCATCAGGACTGGAAGCTGATCAGGATTCCTACTTCGAGTTATATTTGGAGTCTAGTTAAATAAGGAAGATTATTCTGTCGGTTCCTGGTTTGTAGTAATGTAGCTATCGATTAAGGATAGGTTTCAATCTTTGTAATTGATTAGGACTTATCATTGATAGAGAAGCTGTGTAGTATATAAACACAGTTTAGGTTTCGATTTAAGAGATTGAAACACTCGAGTATTTTGTAATCTAGAAGCTCTCAAGAACATCAGAATTTCTTGAGAGAGTTTTTGTATCCTAGCAGCTCTCAAGAACATCAGAATTTCTTGAGAGAGTTTTATAACAGTTTTATATCAGATTTAATAAAGCTGTTATTATTCTTTCATATTTGTGATTCATATCTTATTAAGTCGAGAATCTTATACAATTGTATTCAACCCTCCTTCTACAATTGTTTATTACTGGGCAACACATCATCAATAACTGAACCACATCAGCTACTGCACATGGATTTGTTTGGTCCAGTTAATGTGATGTCTATGTCAAAGAAACAATATGCACTTGTGATTGTTGATGACTATTCCAAATATAATTAGGTTTTATTCCTACATTCTAAGGATGAGACCCCACAGATGGTGATTGATCATGTGAAGTTGATTGAGCTGGATTCTAGATTTCCTGTTAGAGCTATAAGGTCAGATAATGGATCTCAATTCAAGAATGCAGTCCTAAATGACTTTTGTGCAGATAAAGGAATAACAAGACAATATTCAGCCCCTAGAACTCCTCAACAAAATGGAGTGGTAGAAAGGAAGAATCGTACATTGATTGAAGTTGCAAGGACTATGTTAAGTAAATCAAGACTTCCAATGTACTTCTGGGCTGAAGCTGTAAATACTGCTTGTTATACTCAGAATCGAACTTTAATCAACAAGGACTTAATGAAGACTCCTTATGAAATCATGAACAACAAGAAACCAACTCTCAAATACTTTCATATATTTGGTGCCAAATGCTTTGTGCTTAAGTATGGAGATGTTAAATGTGGCAAGTTTGAGGCCAAGGCATATGAAGATATATTTGTTGGTTACTCTAGAAGATCTTACAGGGTGTACTTGATTTATAGTCACCAAGTGAAGGAAAGTGTCAATGTTACATTTGATGACACTAAGCTCCCTAGTATCCAAACAGAAGATTCATCTGAAGAACTCAAGTTTGATAACTTGCCAGACTCAGAATTAGATGATGAAGCTCCGCCTGAGATTGTTATTGGTAATGAAAATAACAATGATGATAATGATTATGGTGGAGGTGGTGGAAACATTGATAACAATGGAGATACCACCAACACTGGAGAAGAATCATCAAGGCAATCAAGCAACAACTCAGGGGGAGGAAATGAAGGATCAACTAGTCATTCACAACACCAGAATGAATTTCAAGGAGAATCATCAAGATCAAATCTTCCAAGACCGATTGTGTGGAATAGAGCTCATCCTTTTGAGCTGATCATTGGTGATCCAGGTGTTGGAGTTAGAACTAGAAGTGCTACTCAGAATGAATGTTATTATTCAGGGTTTCTATCTGAGATGGAGCCAAAGAAGACTGAGGAAGCACTGAGTGATCCAGATTGGGTGATTGCTATGCAAGATGAACTCAATCAATTTGAACAACAACAAGTCTGGAAGCTGGTACCCAGACCAAAGAACAGGAAATTAGTTGGTACAAGATGGGTATATAGGAACAAGTTAGATGAGGATGGCATTGTTACCAGAAACAAAGCAAGACCGGTTGCTCAAGGGTATTCACAAGCTGAAGGCATTGATTATGATGAAACCTATGCACCAGTGGCTAGGCTTGAGGCTATCAGGATGTTCTTAGCATTTGCAGCATATTCCAATTTTAAACTTTATCAATTGAATGTTAAGAGTGCATTTCTGAATGGTGAGCTGGATGAAGAAGTGTATGTGGAACAACCCCCTGGCTTTGAAAATCAGGAGTTGATGGACTTTGTGTACTTTCTCTTCAAGGTTATCTATGGTCTCAAACAAGCCCCAAGAAAATGGTATGACACTCTCTCTCGTTTTCTTTTAGAAAATGGTTTTGTAAGAGGTATCAATGACAAAACTCTTTTTTCTAAGAAACACAAAAATGATATGATATTAGTCCAAGTCTATGTGGATGACATCATATTTGGGTCTACTAATGATGATCTCTGTAAGAGATTTGCTAAGCTAATGCAGAGTAAGTTTGAAATGAGTATGATGGGTGAGCTGAAGTTCTTTCTTGGATTACAAGTAACTCAAAGGTCAAATGGTATATTTATTTGTCAATCCAAGTATTTCAAAGAACTCCTCAAGAAATATCACATGGAGGATTCAGCATCAGCAAGGACTCCATCTTCAAGAGCTGTCAAACTTGGAGCTTGTGATAATTCTATCAAGGTAGATGTTACAAGCTAAAGAGGTATGATTGGATCCTTACTCTATCTTACTGCAAGTAGACCAGATATTATGTATGCTACATGCTTGTGTGCAAGGTTCCAAGCGGACCCTAGAGATTTACATCTCGTTGTTGTTAAAAGAATCTTGAGATATCTTAAGGGTACACCTAATTTAGGCATCTGGTACCCTAAAGATTCTAGTTTTAATCTTGTTGGATATACAGATTCTGATTATGCAGGTAGTGTTGTGGATAGAAAGAGTACCTCTGGGAGTTGTCAATTCCTAGGAGGTAGATTGATTTCCTGGTATAGCAAGAAACAGCAAACAGTTTCAAATTCAACAGCAGAAGCTGAATATATTGTTGCTGGAAGCTGCTGTGCTCAGATCTTATGGATAAGGAATCAATTGAAGGACTATGGCTTTGTATTAGACAAAATTCCAATTTTATGTGACAATACAAGTGCCATAGCAATCTCCAACAACCCTGTTCAGCACTCGAGAACGAAGCACATTGATATCAGGTATCATTTTATCATAGAGCATGTCATAAATGAAACTGTGGAGTTACACTTTGTACCCACAGAAGAACAAACTGCAGATATATTCACTAAATCTCTAGACGAATCCATATTTACCAATTTAGTTGGTAAATTGGGTATGTTGAACAGTCTTAGTGATTAACAGTATCTCTGTTATGTTTGTTCTTAGCTAAAATCATTTTCTCTTGCTGATATTTAATGATAAATATTGCCAATTCTTGTTTGATGTGTAAAGCTTGTTAATTTAAATATTCTGAATAATCTATTTTCTTTAAAAATATTTTTTCTCATATTTGTTTTTAGTGGAGAAATTTATTTTTATTGAAAATTTAATTATTTAGAATCATTTAAGTTAGTTTCAGATTGTATAAATTGTTGTTTGAATTTTTCTGCAGGTTTATATATTTTTTTTATTGCATTTCTATAATATTCTTTAATTTTTTTTGTTTTTGCATAATTTGCTGCTTAATTATGCATTTTTCTGTAAATTTATTGAAAATATTATGTTGCGTTAATTTTTATCTGCTATTTTCTGTTATAATCTGTGAATATTAGGTTGTGTAATTTTTTATTTTTTATTTGCATTTTTCTAGACAGGTTTGTTTGTTTTATTATTATTATTATTTTATTTTATTTGTTTAATTCTGTTATTTTTCTCTGTTTTTGCTAACAGGTTTTTGCATTTTGATTAATTAGATTGTAATTCTGTGCTAATTTGTATTAGCATGACTATCGGAATGACTATCTTACATAGTCATTCCAGTAGTCATTCCAGTTTATTAGATTTTAGTTTAATTAAAATAGTTTTTCTATTTAAATTTCAGTATTAAAATTTTTGTACTGGAATGACTATCAGCATGACTATCCCATAGTCATCCCGGTAGTCATTCCAATAGAATTCTAATAGTTTTATTTAATATTAGTTATTTTTATTTGTAAAATCTGTTTAGTTTATAGTCATTCCCAGTTTGTACTGGAATGACTATCGGTATGACTACCCGGTAGTCATCCCGGTAGTCACTCCAGGCTTTTCGGAATTGCCTATAAATAGTTAGTTTTACTTAGCATAATATTTCATTCTTAAAAGTTCTTTTTTTTACAAAACTTCTCTTTTCTCTTGTTTGCTTCTTTATTCTCTAAAATAAAGAAGTGCTGTCATTTTTTTTTGTGCATTATTTTTTATTTGGATCAACATAATTCGATTTAATTAATTTCTGATATAATTCTTATTTCTTGGATTTTAATCCCTAAATTGGAATTAATCTAAAATTAACTGAATTATTTTGTGTTAAAATGACCCAGAATTTTGAGATCGTTCTTACTAATTTCCATGGCTATTTTGATCCCCTGAAGTGTTCACTTGAACGGTTTAGGCCTTGGATTTCTTTTCTAAATCAACATTCATGTGTTAATTATGCTATTTGTTCTAATGTTGATTTGAAAATTGATCATTTATATTTACTTTGCTCTACTACTGTTGTTTCTGAAGATTTTTCTACTATCTCATTCACAATTCAGAACACACAGTACACAATTATTGAGGAAACATTTTGTAATGTCTTGCAGTTTCCTCAGGACAATTTTGATAGAATGCCCAGTGATGATGAATTAACTCAAATTTTCATCAATATTCACTATCAAGGTCCCCTGAACATGACCAAATTGATCAAGGGGAATCTTGTGTGTGAATGAGATTTATTTTTTGATACACTGGCTAAGGTCTTTGGCAATTGCACCAAAAATAACTTTCAGAATATTCCTTATCTTTTACAAGTTATTGGTTATGCAATTGTCTTCAACAAAAGAATCAATTATGGCCACCTTCTCTGGGATATTGTTGTCAGAAGGGTGTTTAATGCTAGAAAAGAATTTGACAATGGTAGAAAGATTAAATGGTATTATCCTCATTTTCTATCACTTGTCATTAATTCCTTACTTTCTAATGAGCATCCAGAACTGTTCAGGAATGGTCGCTTTTTCATTTCTCCGACCACTGACAGAAAGTTCTTTCAAAGATTTCAAAAAACCTTCAAGTATGGCAATGTTTCAGTTCTCATATTCACCTACATGACAAACTTTATCAATCTTCCATCATTTCAACTACCAGTTCCTGAGCAAAGGATTGTTACAACAGCTGGAACTGAAGAAGTAACTCCACCACAAGTAACAACTTCTATCCATGGTTCTTCTGGCACTGCTACTGAAACCCAAGAGGTTGTTAGGGCTGACCAAGAGTTTGTAGAACCACAAACTCTATCCCCGGTCATAGAGCCAAACACAGAGTCAACTCCTTTTGCAAATCAGCCTGAACCTAATTTCAATGTCAGAAACAGAAATGATAGTGATGAAGAAAATATGAGTGATCCCACCGCTCTATCTCCACCTCCAAAGAAAAGAAAAACATATAGGGAGATATCTGTAAGCCCGTCTATATCCTCTCAACAGGATATGGATTTGGAAATGGCCATTACACAGTCTTTGGAGAAATCCTCTCAACAGGATGAATCTATTGAAATTCGCCATAGGGCCATGGCAACTTGTACTGAGTCTAGCACACTCCCGTTACTCACAATGGGAGAAAACATACCAATAGATGATACTCAGGACACTTTGCTAGGAGATCACTTAAGATATGAAACAGTGCCTGAAGGAATTTACGGATGAGCGGAAGCTTGATATAACATTTATTCCGTAAAAACCATGTATCGCACATATAGAAAAATATATAAAATGAAAGAGCGGAGGAATTGTAACCATACCTTGAAAATCGAAGCTTTATAAAAATGGATTCTAGCAGTTGCTCCTCAGAGTGTGAAGCACTCTACCGGTATCCACCAAGAATAATCCTTCGATGAAGCTTTTTACAAAACTAAGCTTTTATAAAAATGGAGTTTTTCTTCTTTTGAGAGAGAGAGAGAGATGAAGAAGAAGAGGGTGGCAACTAGGTTTTCACAAAAACTCAAGTACTTTAGAATGAACTATCTCATTCTATTTATAGGGCTCTCCTAGGGTTTTTTTAATATATCTTTATATATATATATTAACCCCACACTTTATCTTATAAAATGCTTTAATAATAATTAAAACTATTTTAATCATTATTTCCTTTTCTAAACTATTTAGAAAATAACTTGTTCTCTCAAAATACCTTCATCAATAAATTAATCTTTTATGGTGTGACCCTGTAGGTTCAATATTAAGCCGATAGTAGAAATAAATAATAATAAACTTTTATTTATTATTTATATGAATTCTAATAATTCATTAAATATAATTAACTGATTAATTATATTTATTCTATATCGTGAGTGATGCTTCTCAACATATCGCGACTATCCGGATAATATGAATTCACTGCTTAGAATACCAAGAACCTGTCAGTGACTAGTTTCAGTACAATCAATTCCTTCTACCCTACAATATCCTGATTAAATATAAGGCATGGATCTCGTGTCAGACCTTATCAAATTTAATCATATGATTTCTTATTCATAATGCTAAGTTCATATTAATACAAATTAGAAACTCCTTTCTAATTTCATACACTCTGGGCAGAGATTCCAGAACTCGCATACTAAGAATAACATAGGATATTCTCTTCCTATACTGGAAGGGGTAGATCCTCTATTGACGTTAACTATCTCCATACACAAATCCCTATGCCCAGAATAGACCTAATGGATGTCCTTGAGACTAAGGACTAATCCAAAGCATAGTTCATTATATACAAGATAACTCTAACGATCTCAAGTCTAAGGACACTTGTACAACTATCACTCAGTGAATAACTATTGATACGTGAGTAAACTCCATTAGCTGTTCAACTTATCGAGTCATGTTCAGTGAACTTATTCCTTAACAAGCACCTACATACTAGCTATAGTGTCACCACACAAATGCCTATGAGAACAGACATCCTCCTGACGGGAGCAAGCATAGTATGTACCAATCTTTGCGGATTCACCAACTTCCGATTAGTTATCCTATGATCAGGAACTGTTTAAGTCTAGAGTTATAATCTTCTATATCTCACTATTATAATCTCATTATAATTCTAGAAGCTTTACTCTAAACTATGGAACATCTTATTTAATACACTTTAAATAGATAAAGACCGTAATAAAAACAAAACAAGTCTTTTGTTAAATCAAATAAGAATACAAGAAAGTTCTTCCTAACTCATCATACATGATTGGATTTAGGACAAACACTTTCAATCTCCCACTTGAACTAAAGCCAATCACACTGGTATCTAATACCCATCTTCTCTTTATGACGATCAAAGTGAATCTGAGACAATGTCTTTGTGAGTGGGTCTGCTACGTTGTTATGTGTGTCAACTCTCTCAATTTTGACATCTCCTCTTTCAATGATCTCCCTAATCAAATGAAAGCGCCGCAAAACATGTTTGGTATTTTTATGAGACCTAGGTTCCTTGGCTTGTGCTATTGCTGCGTTGTTATCACAATACAACACAATAGGCTCCTCAATGCTAGGAACAACTCCCAACTCAGAAACAAATTTCCTCATCCAAACGGCCTCTTTTGCAGCCTCACTTGCAGCTATATACTCTGCTTCCGCTGTGGAGTCAACCGTTGTAGACTGTTTGGAACTCTTCCAACTAATCGCTCCACCATTCAGAGTAAACATGTACCCTGACATGGATGTGCTATCATCACTTTCTGATTGAAAACTAGAGTCAGTATAACCCTCTATTTTCAACTCAGATCCACCAAAAACAAGAAAAATATCCTTAGTCCTTCGCAAATACTTAAGGATGTTCTTCACTGCTTTTCAGTGGTCTTCACCTGGATTGGACTGATATCTGGTCGTCACACTAATTGAATGAGCAACATCAGGCCTAGTACATAACATCGCGTACATGATAGATCCTATTGCCGAAGCATAAGGAATCTTACTTATACGCTCCCTTTCTTCAGGTGTCTTAGGAGACATCTTCTTGGAAAGAGATACTCCATGGCTCATTGGTATGAGACCTCTCTTGGAGTTTTCCATGCCGAACCTTTTAAGCACTTTCTCGATGTATGTACCCTGGGTAAGACCTATCATTCTTCTAGATCTATCTCTATAGATCTTCATACCGAGAATGTAGGATGCTTCTCCCATGTCCTTCATAGTGAAGTTCTTTGATAGCCACACTTTGACTGATTTTAGCATCGGTATATCATTTCCTATCAGAAGTATGTCATCCACATACAACACAAGAAATGTTACCACGCTACCTCTAACCTTCTTGTGGACACATGGTTCATCTATGTTTTTGATAAAATCAAACTCTTTGATTGTCTCATCAAAACGGATGTTCCATCTACGAGAAGCTTGCCTTAATCCATATATGGTCCGTAGCAGCTTACACACTAGGTGTTCATTCCCTTTGGAAACAAAACCCTATGGCTGTGTCATATACACTTCCTCTTCAACTTTCCCATTGAGGAAAGCTGTTTTCACGTCCATTTGCCAGATCTCATAGTCGTAGTAAGCAGCAATGGCAAGCAAAATCCGAATCGATTTTAACAGGGCTACAGGCGAAAAAGTTTCATCAAAGTCAATCCATTGCCTTTGTTTGAATCCTTTTGCCACGAGCCTGGCCTTATAGGTCTCCACCTCGCCATCTGCTCCAATCTTTCTCTTGTATACCCATTTGCACCCAATAGGCTTCAAATCCTTGGGTGCTTCAACCAAAGTCCATACTTGGTTGGTATACATAGAATCCATTTCGGATTTCATGGCACTCTGCCATTTCTCTGAGTCAATACTACTCATAGCCTCATTATAGGTCATAGGGTCGTCATCATCAATGATTGACAACTCATTGTCATTCTCAATGACAAGGACATAATACCTCTCAGGTTGGCGAGACACTCTCTCTGACCTACGAATGGGCTGTTCCACAGAAGGTTGTTCAGTCTGAACAGGTGTTTCCTCTTGAACCGTGGTAGTTTGTGCTTCTTGAACTTCATTAAGTTCTATTTTGCTCCCACTGTTCCCTTCAAGGATAAACTGTTTTTCCAAGAAGGTAGCATGTCTGGAGACAAATACCCTATGATCGGTGTAAAAGTAATACCCTAAAGTCTCTTTAGGATATCCCGCAAACTTACATTTAACGGATCGAGATTCCAGCTTATCAGGGTCAAATTTCTTGACATAAGCTGGACATCCCCAAATCTTAACGTGTTTAAGACTCGGTTTCCTTTCTTTCCATATCTCATATGGAGTTTGAGGAACAAATTTGGAAGGCACCTTATTCAGTTAATATGCTGAGGTTTCCAATGCATAACCCCAAAGGAATACTGGAAGATCTGCATAGCTCATCATGGATCGAACCATGTCTAATAAAGTTCGATTTCTCCTTTCAGATACCCCATTCAAATGTGGAGTATATGGAGGAGTCCACTGAGAGACTATACCATTTTCTTTGAGATAATCTAGAAACTCACCATTCAAGTATTCACCACCTCGATCTGATCGAAGGGTTTTAATACTATGTTTGGTTTGTTTCTCCACTTCATACTTGTATTCTTTGAACTTTTCAAAGGCTTCAGACTTGTGTTTCATCAAATACACATATCCGAATCTAGATCGATCATCTGTGAAAGTAATGAAGTATGAAAATCCACCCATGGCTTGCGTAGACATTGGTCCACATACATCTGTGTGTACCAATCCTAGAAAATCTGCAGCCCTCTCTCCATGTCCACTAAATGGAGATTTGGTCATTTTACCCAATAGACAAGACTCGCATGTAGGATATGATTCAAAATCAAAGGGTTCAAGTAACCCTTCCTTATGCAATGTATGAAGTCTATTTTCACTAATATGACCAAGTCTGCAGTGCCACAAATAGGTGAGATTTTCATCATCCCTTTTCCTTTTATTAGTACGTTCAATTTGTAGTAAATTATGCTCTACGTCACATACATACAGACCATTATTTAAAATACCACTACCATTAAGAACATTATCTCTAAGAATTGAACATTCATTATTCTGAATAACAAACGAAAATCCAGCCAAGTCTAACATGGGAATAGAAATAATATTCCTCACAATCGAGGGAACAAAATAACAATTATTTAAAACAATAGTCTTGCCCGTAGGCATATGTAAATCAAATGATCCTATAGCTTCAGCAACAACTCTTGCTCCATTTCCCATCCGTAGAATCACTTCCTCTTCCTCAAGAGTCCTACTTCTCCTTAGTCCTTGCAACGAATTGCAAATGTGAGAACCACACGCGGTATCTAATACCCAAGTAGCAATTTGATTTAATGACATATTCACTTCTGTCATGAACATACCTGAATCAGAAGCGGCAGTCTCACTACCCTTCTTCTTCTTCAATTCTGCAAGGTAAACCTTGCAGTTCCTCTTCCAGTGCCCCACCTTGTTACAGTGGAAGCAAACAGCTTTGCTTTTGGGGTCTTCAGCTTTTGGTGGAACCGGCCTTTTTTCACCTACTTTCTTCTTCTTGGGAGGGTTCTTCTTCCTTTTCTTAGGATTGGAACCTTCACCAATTAGAAGAACAGAACTCTTCTTAGAGGGAAAATTCGATTCCGCAGTCTTCAACATGTTGTGGAGTTCAGCCAGGCTGGCGTCCAACTTATTCATGTGAAAGTTCACAACAAACTGCGAAAACGAACCCGGAAGTGATTGCAAGACCAAGTCTTGACTCAGATCCCCATCCATGTTGAAACCAAGTTGTCCAAGACGTTCAATCAAATTGATCATCTTAAGTACATGGTCATTCACAGACGATCCCTCAGACATCCTACAGCGGAACAACTCCTTCGATATATCATATCGAGCTGTCCTCCCTGCCACATCATACAACTCTTGTAGATGCGTTAGGATAGTGTGAGCATCCATATGCTCATGCTGCTTCTGTAGCTCAATGTTCATGGAAGCTTGCATGATACATTGAGCAACATTTGCATCATCTATCCACTTACGATACACAACATGTTCATCATTATGTGCATCGTCAGCAGGTTCAACAGGCTTAGGTGAGTTAAGCACATATTCCAGCTTCTCAACCCTGAGAACAATTTTCAGGTTTCGAAGCCAGTCAGCAAAATTAGGACCAGTCAATTTGTGAGCATCCAGTATGCTCCAGAGTGATAGTGCAGAAGACATAATGTATATAGTAAATCTGTAAATGATAAACACATAACAACACTTAACAAATATTCAATTTCATTTTAAAACACTATATGAATCGGGTCTTTATTCATAAGTGGCTCCCACTAGTTTATCTAATTTATACAACCCCCTAAATGGAAAAATTAAGCATTCATAATGCTAGTGGGAATAGGGATCCTACATTCCATCACACAACCTCGGCTGTGGCACGAAATGCCATGTGATGTTCAGTAGGCAGACAACTCTTGTCAATTACATCTCATGTTATTCCCTAATAAAACTTTAGCCTCTTGAATAATTGAGTCACGACTGTAGCACAACAAACTCAATATTCTAAGTCAAGTCTAACCCAACATTTCATAGAATTGAATCAGTCTCCAACAGCCCACGGCTGTAGCACGTAACGACCATTAGATTCTAATTCATTGTACACATCTCTATGTTATAGACAAGTATTTCTTATTTCGAAATCAAAGCCCTCGGCTGTAGCATGAAACGACAATGATTCAAAAATAAGAACTACTTTCTACCATGTTGGAAGGCTATGACCGACACAAGCCCGTTGTGTCATTGGCCAATTACTACTTGATATTATTTAATTTTAGAGGGATTATATTATGTTACAACCATAATCATATTACTAGGAGATTCTCTTTTTCTTGAACAAAATACAATTATGATATTTAAATGAAAAATTCCCAATGTGTTGGAGGGGTCACATCGGTCCCGCTTAAAACCCAACGGCCTAGACAGAAATTTTCATTTTCCACATCAAAAGAGTATTTCACTCTATGTTTCATAAACATAAGAATCTCATGGTTGTACTCATAATATTATTGTTAAGGCAAGAAACGATTCCTATTCTAGATTTTCTAAAGCACGCCTTATATTGATTTAAGTTCACCTAAATCTATCATCGCATGGTAAATATAGACATATATCTCATATATAAAAATAAATAAACAAGTAAGCATGCAAGTAATATCATGTCATACAATGATATAATGATGTATGGATTTATTATAGTATTTAAAAGCAATTAAAACAATTAATACATGCTTTAAAACACATCCGGGAATATAAACAGTTCCAAACTTTTATATAAAAAATATTTGACCACTCCATTAGATCCGTCTCGGAAAAACGAATCCAACGGTATATTGCACGCCCAAAACGGAGTTACCAAACTCCCAAAAAATCAAATTTAATGTGGACAGAGGGGCTGTAACGCATTACTGGAATGCGTTACAACAATTAAATGCTATTAATTCTGTAACGCATGAGCTCCACGCGTTACAACCCGTCATGCGTTACAGGCCTTTCCCAGCGGTTGCACGCCACGCGGGCGCACCAACAACAGTTTTTTTTATGTTTGTAACTCCTTAGCATTTATAACACTTAAAAAACTGCCCTTGCCATTAAATGCATTTATTGTTATTATTATTTTATTTTAAAATTATTAAATTAATTAACAATTAATTAATAAATTAATAAAAAAATCAAAATAATATGATTTCTGAAATCAAACAAAAGCAAAAATAAGCAAGTATCTATGGGGTTCTTGTACAAATTTTAATTCATATATTTCAACATGTATAATTATTTTATGAATTTTAATTAAAACAATTTTAAAAATTTCATAACAAATAATCTACACATCACAAAATTATGAAAAAAATACCTAGATCATCCACAACACTTGTAGAACCCAGATCAATGATCAAAATCTCATGAAAATAATATTTCGAATTAATTCATAATTAAATCTAAATATACTTGCAAAAATCATAATAAATCCATACATGTATAAAAAAATCTGAACTTTTTTATATGAATCTCTATATGCATAACCTAGCTCTGATGCCATTGAAGGAATTTACGGATGAGCGGAAGCGTGATATAACATTTATTCCGTAAAAACCATGTATCGCACATATAGAAAAAGATATAAAATGAAAGAGCGGAGGAATCGTAACCATACCTTGAAAATCGAAGCTTTATAAAAATGGATTCTAGCAGTTGCTCCTCAGAGTGTGAAGCACTCTACCGGTATCCACCAAGAATAATCCTTCGATGAAGCTTTTTATAAAACTAAGCTTTTATAAATATGAAGTTTTTCTTCTTTTGAGAGAGAGAGAGAGATGAAGAAGAAGAGGGTGGCAACTAGGTTTTCACAAAAACTCAAGTCCTTTAGAATGAACTATCTCATTCTATTTATAGGGCTCTCCTAGGGTTTTTTAATATATCTTTATATATATATAATAACCCCACACTTTATCTTATAAAATGCTTTAATAATAATTAAAATTATTTTAATCATTATTTCCTTTTCTAAACTATTTAGAAAATAACTTGCTCTCTCAAAATACCTTCATCAATAAATTTATCTTTTATGGTGTGACCCTGTAGGTTCAATATTAAGCCGGTAGTAGAAATAAATAATAATAAACTTTTATTTATTATTTATATGAATTCTAATAATTCATTAAATATAATTAACTGATTAATTATATTTATTCTACATCGTGAGTGATGCTTCTCAACTTATCGCGACTATCCGGATAATATGAATTCACTGCTTAGAATACCAAGAACCTGTCAGTGACTAGTTTCAGTACAATCAATTCCTTCTACCCTACAATATCCCGATTAAATATCAAGCATGGATCTCGTGTCAGACCTTATCAAATTTAATCATATGATTTCTTATTCATAATGCTAAGTTCATATTAATGCAAATTAGAAACTCCTTTCTAATTTCATACACTCTGGGCAGAGATTCCAGAACTCGCATACTAAGAATAACATAGGATATTCTCTTCCTATACTGGAAGGGGTAGATCCTCTATTGACGTTAACTATCTCCATACACAAATCCCTATGCCCAGAATAGACCTAATGGATGTCCTTGAGACTAAGGACTAATCCAAAGCATAGTTCATTATATACAAGATAACTCTAACGATCTCAAGTCTAAGGACACTTGTACAACTATCACTCAGTGAATAACTATTGACACGTGAGTAAACTCCATTAGCTGTTCAACTTATCGAGTCATGTTCAGTGAACTTATTCCTTAACAAGCACCTACATACTAGCTATAGTGTCACCACACAAATGCCTATGAGAACAGACATCCTCCCGACGGGAGCAAGCATAGTATGTACCAATCTTTGCGGATTCACCAACTTCCGATTAGTTATCCTATGATCAGGAACTGTTTAAGTCTAGAGTTATAATCTTCTATATCTCACTATTATAATCTCATTATAATTCTAGAAGCTTTACTCTAAACTATGGAACATCTTATTTAATACACTTTAAATAGATAAAGCCCGTAATAAAAACAAAACAAGTCTTTTGTTAACATTAATGAAATCAAATAAGAATACAAGAAAGTTCTTCCTAACTCATCATACATGATTGGATTTAGGACAAACACTTTCAGTGCCTACCATAGTTACGGTAGAAGTGCCTTCACAGGCATCTGAGGCAAAATTTGATTCTTTGCCAAATCAAATAGAATCATTTTCTCCCCTCCCAGAGAGAACATCTCTGGCTCCCTTAAGGGATTTTCCACTCGCAGTTTATACTGGAGAAAGTGGAAGGCAACCTAGTGAGTCCGACACTGAAGCAATTCAGTTCCATAATCAAACAGGCTTTTTGGACTTCACTAGGGATTGGGAATTGAGAACTCCCATTGCACCACCACAGACCTCTCTAGAAGGGGCTAGGGTGATTTTTCCTACAGGTACATCAACAGAGAACATGGATAGACAGCTAGTGGTGAGAACTGAGAGTCAAACACAGAGCGATACACAAGCACGTGAGATGAGTGAAACACCACTGAGAGAAATTGAAGTGAGTGCACACACTAACACATACACTGCTTAATTATTGGCTCAAAAAGCTGGTCTGCAGAAACAACTTCAAGAAACCCAGGCTGAAAAAGATATTCTCAAAGCACAAGTGGTTGAACGGTCTTCTTCTTCCACCTTTGTAACCAATCAGCTGTGTACTATCAAGGATGAGATTGAAGGATTGAAGGTTACTCTACTCCCCAAGATGAATGCTATTCAATAATCCCAGGTGTTAGTGGCTTCAGACATCTTTGAACTTACAAATTCAAATGTTGAGATAATGGAGAGTGTCAAGCAGATTGCTATCATTTCAACTCAAGTGGACTACATTCAGCAGACTGTTGATGAAAATCAGTGGTTTAATTATCAGAGGTTTGCAAAGATTGAAGGAGGGTTGGAGCATCTGAATGAAGGCTTGAAGCATCTCTACAACATGATCAAGAACTCACATCAACCCTGTTGCCCAGTAATAATCTATTGTAGAAGGGGGGTTGAATAACATAGTATAAGATAATCGACTTCTTAATGTATATATCACAGATATGAAAGAAAGATAACAGCTTTATTAAATCTGATATAAAACTGTTACAAACTCTCTCAAGAAATTATGATGTTCTTGAGAGCTGCTAGCTTACAAAAACTCTCTCAAGAAATTCTATGTTCTTAAGAGCTTCTATTCGATTATGTTCCCCTCTGTGTTGTACATAAATCGAAACCAAAACTGTGTTTATATACTACACAGCTTCTCTATCAATGATAAGTCCTAATCAATTACAAAGATTGAAACCTATCCATAATTGATAGCTACATACTACAAACCAGGAACCGACAGAATAAACTTCCATGTTTAACTAGACTCCAAATATAACTCGAAGTAGGAATCCTGATCAGCTTCCAGTCCTGATGATCAATCCTGATCCCAGTCCTGATATGTATCTTGATCCTGACGACCATGTAATCCTGATGACGTCAGCAATCCTGATCAGTTGAGTCTAGCTCCTGACGATCATTGAATTCTGATCTAAAAATCTCACCCAATCTCATACTTTGTGAAATAAAGTATAGATTCCTAAGATTCAATGATGTCAAAAACATATATACAAAATCTACAGAATCTGCAGCAACAACTTATCTGTTTAAATTCTTTGATAGAACAAATTCATCTTCAAGAAGTTGGATAACAAATTTTCTTCTTTTTCTTCAAGAATTTGAATCAGTCTTTCCTTAAGATTTCTGAGTTCTTCATCTTCCTCATTAATCTGGTAGATAGCTGCTCTGAGATTCAATATGGAGTTTCTCTGAAGACTATGCTCTTCAAGCAAAAGATAAGCAATTTCCTTCCCATCAGGATTGAGAGTAAGATGAGTCATGCCAAAATTTACTTCTTTAACAGCAGTACCCCTTTGCATTTCCACATCCTGACCTCTTTGATTTAAGTACATGGGAGTATAATTACCATTGAAATTAATGTTTCCATCCAGTCTTCTTCTTATTGTTGACAAAATCATGTCACTCCATTCTTTGCATATTTGATTCTTCGATCTCAAAAGATAATGAACATATTTCAGTTCCTGTGTAGTTTTCATCAGCAGATCTTGAATAGATAAAATCTTCACACTACCATCTTTCATGAAGTACAGAAGCTTTTCTTTCTTGTCAAAACCATCATGACAATCTATAACTATATCAACAGCTAGTAAATTGTTCAGGTTTTTAGAAGTTAAAGTACCTCCAATTTCAGTTAAGGAGTAAGGATCAACATTTGACATATTTATATATTCAGCATCCCTGTGTCCAATACCTCCTCTTGAATTACTTGTCAATTGCTTCAGATTTGAAAACATCTTTAACCAGAGTGCTTTTGATCTAACCATCCCAGATAAATCAACAACACTTGAAGCGCTTGTAATAATTCCTCCTGACTGAAAATTGATAAGTGTATCACAACTTAATGTGCTAATATGTTTCCACTTCTTATCCTTTTCCTTTTTAAAGGCATAGCTTCTTTCCAGTGAAGATTCTTGTCTGCTTGGGTTCCTTCATACTCTTCTGTTTGAGAGTTTAAGCCTTTGTACATAGAGATTGAAATCTCTATTTGTTGATCTTGTAATTTCACTTCTTCTGGCTTCTTCTTCTTCATCTACTTCCTTGTTGTGAGAATCAACCATAGTAGATAAAATTATCAAGTCAATCTCTTGCAGAATTTCAGAATCATCAGGATCTTGAATATTATCAGGAACAACATCAGGATTAGATTCTTCAATTTGATTTGTATTGCATAGAGTTGATTTTCTTGATTTTCTTCTCAATTCAGGTTCTTCTTCAATATTTCCATCATCACCAAAAGTAGATCTGTCAGGAACTACTAGAGTTTGAATAGGTTCAGGAATTTCTTCAATTCTTAACCCTCGAGACCTTGTCTGTCTAGGTATTGTTTGAGTTGAAGAACCTCTTCTACTTCTTCTAGCTCCTCTCCTACCTCTGCCTCCTCTACCTCTAGCAGGAGCAGGATTATTAAAGCTTTCCATCATTTCTCTCTGTTGTCTTAAGAATTCTTCATGTGAGAGATCAGGATATTCTTAACTTGCTGTAGAGAGTTCTTTTCTTGCATATAATTGTTGAACTCTTTTATCAGTGTGATATAGAGTAACAATTCTGCCATCTTTTGTAGAAAACTTCTGGAATAAATTTGATGCATCTTTAGGATTGTCAATAAAAATATCTTCATCACCTTTAGGAATTATAGCAAGAATATGTCCATGACCAGGTGTCAGGATTTGTTCTTCCATTAGGATCTGAGATTGCACCAACGTTCTTACTGTCTTAACTCCAGAATCAGAAACATGAGTTGACTGCGTTGTTTGACTTTGTGAAGTTTGAATTGTAGACTTCATAACAGCAACATCAGAGGTTTCTCCTTGTATCACTTTGTCACAACCATCATCTCCAGTATCATCATCATTATTCCTTAATAGTAGATCAGGTGTGCATTTTGTCCGACTAACCTTCTCCCCCTTTTTGACATCAGGATTTGACAATAAATTCAGAATTAAGGAAAGAGAGGCTTGAATGTCAATTACCTTGGTATCCAGAGAATCAATCCTTCTGTTGATAGAGGTTTGTTCAGAAATAATAGATTTCACTTGTGATTCTACTACCCTTAGCTGAAAAGCAGTAGGCACCTTTGTAAAATTTTGAGAAATATCATTCCTCACCAACTCAGTTGAATTCTTGATAGAATCAATCTCACTTTTTAGGCTTTTGGATAACAGAGTTGTAGCCTTCAGATGATTCTTCAAGTCTTGATTCTCTATAGATTTCACTGCATCATAGGCATGTTCCAAAGCAGAAGAATAACTTACAGATTCAGCAGATCTGTGCCATGAATTGTTCCATTCATTCTGTCTAAGTGCCTCAGCAGGATTAAAGGAAGGAATTGAAAAATCTTGTCTCTGATCTTTCCCAGTGGAAGCTTTGTCAGCCATATATGTACTTGATGAACCAAAATTAGTTCCAAGACTAATTTTGAGTGTTGTAGCAAGTTGTTCCTTCTCTTTTTGATTCTCATCATCATCATTATCATCAGAGTCATCATCATCAGTACTATGAGTATCATCAGGATCAGGAATAGCTATACCTTTCATTTTATCCTGTGAATCTGCGATAGGATGATCCATTGGTCTTGAACGAAGTGGCTGTATCAGGATAGGTTCAACATTAGGAGCACCACTAGCGTCAGGATGAACACCGTCAGGATTTGATATGCTTGCATCAGTATTTGCTACCAATGGTTCTTGTGGAGCTTGAGGTTCAGAAGCTTCTTCAACACTTTGAGTCAAAGGTTCTTGTGTGCTTCCCTCATTGACAGTGTCCTCGACCAATCTTTGAACTTCATCTGCACCAGAAATCCCTTGAGCATTGTCAGGAAATTTCTCAAAAACTGTAGCTTGGCCTGCATCTTCACTTTGAGAAGATGGTTCTTGTGTAGCTGGAATGTCGATGTCTGCATTCTCCCTTTGAGAAAATGGTTCTTGTGGGACCATTCCACTAGCTAAGCCTTCACTCAAACTTTGATTGAGTGGTTCTTGTGTGGCTGGATCATCAGAAAGAGCTGCTGAACCACTTTGAGGTTCAGGTTCTTGTGGGCTTGATCCTTTCAGTTTCTTTTGTCTCTGATAGGATAACTCTTCTGCCTTCATTAGCTTTTCCATTGGATGTTTTATCCCAAGATTGGAAGCAGCAGCACCATACTTCTCCCATGAAATATCAACATGTCTTTTTGTTGGAGAGTCCTGTGCTGGAGAGTCTAAAATATTAACCACTTGACTTGGTGCAGCATCAGGAATACTAACATCAGGATTTGCTTGAGCAGTTGAAACTGATTGCTCATTCAGAATAGAAGTGTCCTGTACATCAGTATCCTGCTTCTTTTCTAAAGGAATATGATACCTGCTTTTTGATAACTTCCTTTTCTTCTGTGGTGTAGACAATTGAACCACAGCTGCAGTAGCAGTATCAGCAACTTCCTTATTCACATTCATCACAGAGGATATAGGTAAATCATCCTCTGAGTCAGTATCATCCCTGAGCACTAACTTTCTTTTAACAGAAACAGCCTCACCTCCCTTTGCAGCTTTCTTCACCAGGACCCCTTGTACACCCCCTTGTAACTTCTTTTTAGTGATAGGTGTAGAGGAAAAGTCCTTTGAACCTGATTGCCTTCCTGACACATCAGTTCTAGCTGACTTCTTTGCTTTTACAACTAAAGTCTTTTGAGAGACAATAGAGGTGGCAGTTGACTGTTTAGACTGTTTAGGATGAATGCTTGGGTTAGGAACAAGGTGTGATTGGCCTTGCCCCATAGCATTAGAAATTAAACCATAACGAGTAGGCATTTTCCTATGTAAGAAAAACCTAACCTCATCAGGAATAAAAGCATTTCCTATAAAACCATTTGCCTTATCAGGATTGAAAAAAAATATTTAAAATGAAGTAAAATAAAATTTTATTTAAGAAAACAAAATTTATTTTGATAATCCTGATAAGTGCTGTTTTTTTTAAATGATTACAAAAACAAATAGCATAATACCCATGTAACCATTCTTACCAATTACCGAGGCAAAGTAATTATAAGAAACTGAACAGGCGCCTCGATAAAAAAAATGACCTGCATCTTTAACACACATTCTCTATAAAATAGAACTGTTAAGCATAAACATCATATATCTATTAAAACACAAACCCTCTCCAGAGAAAAACTTACGAAAACCTTTCACCTTCTTTGTTTTTCAATGGCTGCCAACCAACAACAAAACGACTTACCTGATCAAGAACTCGATGAATTAGAAATAATCTGGCAGGAGTTGGATCAGGTGCTTGCAGAAATTGCAGAAGATGAAGAGCCTCAACCAGTTCCTGACCCTCAGGAACACGAAGCCTTTGTTAACGCAATGGCTGATGTGCTTTGGCACAATTTCCAGCAGGCCAATCCTGACTGGAATCCGCTTGATAACCTCATCTATGAAGAGGATGAGGATGATGAAGAGGATGAGGATGAAGATGATGAAGAGCTCGTCCGAGAGCTTGAGAAAAGAAAGAAGAGAATCCGTGATTCATGTATGTCATGCAAGTTGGAGGCACGAAAGCGTCCCGGTGGTCACGGTGACGATCCGCCTTCAAGTGAATCAGCTCCTCTTCTTGTCTCTTAAGGATGGAACAAGAGAAGCCCTAGATGGATCAAAGCCTGGTTATGATCCATCAGGAGTGTTCATGCTTATTTGCAGGGCACGTGTTCCTGAGTAGAAAAGTAGACTAGGAAAAGAATATGTAATTTCCATTTTCATTTGTAAAGAATCTTCAAGATTTAATGAAAACTATCAATTTGCTCAATTGTTCTTGTCCGTCTTACTTTTCCTGCACAATTTGTTAGTAACACTGCATTTGATACATAATATAACGAATAGTAATTGCTGACAAAAATATAATTGTAATTGAAAATTAAGACTTAATAACTTAATCAAAGACTAAGTAATGATCTTATTTGTCAGAGTTTACCAGGAGTGTTATTGACAAATTGTCTTAGAACTTCTGGTTTTCATACCAGCTTCAATATCTGAGCATCAGGATTTGACCAGTTGACTTCCTATCAGGATAACATCCTATCAGGATTTGATCAAAGAAAACATACCTTTCTGAATAACCATCAGGATTTGACAGTTATCAGGATTTCCTCTCTGTAGCTTTCCTCAGAAATTCTCAAAGTTCATCATTCCAAGTTCATTCACCAATTTATTGAAAGTAGCTTCAGGTAGTGGCTTGGTGAATATATCAGCTAGTTGTTGATCAGTAGGAACAAAGTGAAGTTCAATTGTTCCTTCCAGAACTTGTTCTCTTATGAAGTGATATCGAATACTGATTGATGTGTTTAGTAAGAGAATGTTGAACTGGATTTCCTGTCATTGCAATAGCACTTTGGTTATCATAATAAATAGGGATTTTTGAGTATGACAGGCCATAATCTAACAACTGATTTCTCATCCACATTATCTGAGCACAACAACTTCCTGCAGTAATGTACTCAGCTTCTGCAGTTGAAGTGGAAATGGATTTTTGCTTTTTACTGAACCATGAAACTAGTCTTCCACCCAAAAACTGACAGCTTCCTGAAGTACTTTTCCTGTCTATTTTACATCCTGCAAAATCAGCATCTGAATAACCACACAACCCAAAATCTGATTCCCTTGTATACCAAAGGCCAAGTGAAGAAGTGCCTTTGAGATATCTGAAAATTCTTTTGACTGCAATCAGATGGGATTCTCTAGGTTTTGCTTGAAATCTTGCACACAGACAGGTTGCAAACATGATATTTGGTCTACTTGTAGTGAGATACAATAAAGAGCCAATCATTCCTATGTAGTGAGTTACATCTACCTCAGCACCTTGATCAGGATCAAGTTTGGTAGCTGTAGCTATGGGAGTTGTAGCAGGAGAACTATCTTGCATGTTAAACCTTGTCAATAAATTCCTTGTATATTTAGACTGATTGACAAAAATCCCTTCATCAGTCTGTTTAACTTGAAGACCAAGAAAGTAACTCATTTCTCCCATCATGCTCATTTGATATCTTGACTGCATAAGCTTGGAAAACTTTTCACAAAGCTTATTGTTTGTTGACCCAAAAATTATATCATCAACATAAATCTGAACTAACAACAAGTCCTTACCATGATTCAAATAAAATAGAGTTTTATCAATAGCACCTCTTTTGAATCCACTTTCCAGTAAGAATAGAGCTAAAGTTTCATACCATGCTCTTGGAGCTTGCTTTAGTCCATAAAGTGCCTTATCTAATCTGTAGACATGATCTGGATAGTTAGGATCAATGAAACCAGGAGGTTGCTCAACATAGACTTCTTCCTCCAGTTCTCCATTTAAGAAAGCACTTTTAACATCCATCTGGAAAACCTTGAATTTCTTATGTGCTGCATAAGCAAGAAATATCCTGATGGCTTCTAGTCTTGCAACAGGAGCAAAAGTTTCATCATAATCAATTCCCTCTTGTTGAGAATACCCCTTTGCAACTAGTCTAGCTTTGTTTCTGATTATTACTCCATCAGAATCAGTCTTGTTCTTGAAAATCCACTTTGTACCAACAATTGATCTATTCTTTGGTCTTGGTACCAGTTTCCAGACTTCATTTCTTTCAAATTCATTCAGTTCCTCTTGCATTGCAGTAACCCAATCAGCATCTTTAAGTGCATCTTCAACTTTCTTTGGCTCCTCCTTGGATAGAAAATTATTGTATAGACATTCATTTTGAGTTGCACTTCTTGTTTGAACACCTGCATCAGGATCCCCAATAATCAAATCAGGAGTATGACTTGCAGTCCATTTCCTCGCTGGTGTTAAATTGTTTCTTGAAGTAGATGCTCTCCCTGGATTGGTGTTATCTTGATTTGAAGAACTTGCTTGTCTTGAAGCTCCCCCTGAATTATTTCTATGTCCTCCTGATAAGTTATCAGGATTATCACTTGAATCAGTATCTGACGAATTCTGTCCTGATGATTGAGTTGACTCTGAACTTGTAGTAGAATGTTGTTGCTCCCCCTCAACATTAGCACTACTAGAAGTATTACTATTGATTGCATCATCAGTATTTGCACCATCAGCATCTGGTGTGTCATCAGGATTTGGTGACCCATCAGGATCTGATGTATGAACAGGATCTGATTCACTTTCCTCAGGTTCCTTGGTAGCTTCATTTTCAAAAATCAATCTATCATGAGAGTCTTCATTGATTCCTGCTATCTTTTTGTCATCAAAAGATACATTTATTGACTCCATGACAGTCATTGTCCTCAAATTAAAAACTCTAAAGGCTCTTGATGCAGGATAGCCTATGAAAATTCCTTCATCAGCCCTTGTTTCAAATTTCCCTAGATGTTCAGGATGAGTTCTGAGAACAAAACATTTACAGCCAAACACATGCAGATGCTTCAGACTTGGTTTCTTCTCCTTGAGAGACTGATAAGGAGTAACACCATGCTTGTTTATTAATGTGAGATTTTGAGTTTAGCATGCTGTGTTGACTGCTTCTGCCCAGAAATATGTAGGTAATTTTGCTTCTTCCAACATAGTTCTGCCAGCTTCAATAAGAGTTCTATTTTTCCTTTCAACTACTCCATTTTGCTGAGGTGTGCCAGGAGCAGAGAATTGTTGAATGATTCCTTTGTATTTTCAGAACTCTTCCATCTTTGAATTCTTAAATTCAGTACCATTATCACTTCTCAGTATCTTGACTTTGTACTTTGTGGTTGTTTCAATCATTCTCACATGATCCAACAGAACTTCAGGAGTCTCATCTTTTCTGTGCAGAAAATACACCCAGGTGAATCTAGAATATTCATCAACAATTACAAGAGTGTACCTTTTCTTACTAATGGACATTATGTTGACTGGACCAAATAAATCAAGATGTAGCATGTGATATGGTTCTATAGAGGATTCTGATTTACTCTGAAATGATGTCCTTCTTTGTTTTGCTTTCTGACATGCATCACAGAGTCCATCAGGAGTATATAACACTTTTGGTAATCCTCTCACTAAATCTTTCTTAACCAACTCATTGATATTGCTGAAGTTGAGATGAGAAAGCTTCTTGTGCCAATTCCAACTTTCATCTACTGATGCTTTACTAATCAGACAGGTAGGGGAGTCATCAGTATTTGATTGAATATTGGCTTCATATATGTTACCATGCCTGTAGCCAGTCAGAGCTATCTTTCCTGTTTCTTTGCTGACTACTTCACAATGTGTGGAATAGAAGTTGACATGATAACCTCTGTCAGTTATTTGACTAATACTCAACAAGTTGTGTTTCAGTCCCTTCACTAGAGCTACTTTTTCAATGATGGCATTTCCAATGATTATATTGCCATATCCCAAGGTTTGTCCAATGTTTCCATCTCCATAAGACACAGTTGGGCCAGCTTTTTCCTCATATTCTGATAACAGGGCTTTGTTTCCAGTCATGTGCACAGAACATCCACTATCCATGACTAACACATTTTTCTTTTTACCCTGCAATCAGAATAGAAACACTCTAGTTAGAACATTTAGGAACCCATACTTGTTGGGTTCCTTTTCCATGCAATTTATTAAATTTCACAGCAGAAGACTTTCTGACTTTAGCAGTCCTGACAGGATTTACTCCATCAGGATTTGCTTTGTCAGTATTAGTATTAACAAAAGCATGTTCCAACTTGACATTCTTAATGCTACCAGAGTTTGCACTATTTTTATCAACTTTAGGCAATGGATCATAAAAGTTATAGTACAACTCATGATAATCTTTACAAGTATAAATAGAATGCCATATGCTACCACAATGAAAACAAGACTTCTGTGGTTTATAAAATACTGATCTATTCCTAACATCAGACTTAGAAATATCAGCAATCTTCTTCTTACACTTCTTACAATCAATAGCAAGATGATTAGAGTTACCACAGTTAAAACAACACTTTCTAGGTGCATTTGGGATATATTTGTAACCATTTTCTTTGTTGATCCCAACTTTACCATTCCTGTTTCTCTTAACAGTAGCTTCCTTTTCCTTATATGTCACCTCACAGATTTTATCCTTAAGCTGTTTCTGAGACAATAGACCTACATTCTTAATGACTTTATTCAAGACAGGTTTAGACTTTATAATTTTAATTCCTTGAGTAGAAGTAGATCCCTTTTCAAAAGTAGAATTGGAATCCTTACCAAAAACAAAATTAACAAGAGTAATCTTAGATTTGGTTGCATCTATAACATGTCTATAGGTCTTTGGACTGACTGTCTCATCAATGACAATTTTCTCTTTCAATTTCTTATCCTCATCTGACTTATATCCTAGACACTCTTTCCAATTCTTAGAGGTATTGATCTCATGAAATTTCCTACCAGAGTCTGTCCAGGTTCTGATTTTCTCATTAGCATTTTCAAGTTCCTTTTCAAGAGCAGTACATTTGGATTTCATCTCTAAATACATGTGATTCACATTATCACATTCTTTTTGTACTTCTTGCATACGAGAAAATTCAGCTTCTAATATATCATTCCTTTTTCAAAGTTCCGACATCTCAGATAAGATCCTAGTATTTTCAGCAGTTTGACTTCTAAAGCTAATATGTAATGACTTTAGAAAACGTCTTAACTCAGAAGCATTATCAGTATCAAAATCAAAGATAATATTTAGTACCTTATCATCAGGAGCAGCAGTTACATCAACATTGGCCATTAGAGCATAGTTGACCACCTCAGTATCAGATTCTGAGGAAGAGTCCATCCAATCCTTGCTTGATGTGATAAGTGCCTTTGTCTTCTTGCACTCAGAAGCAAAGTGACCCATACCATTGCACTTGTAGCATCTAACCTTTGACTTGTCAAATTTGCTATTCTTGCTGTCCTTTTTGATATACTTATCTTTGTTTGGATTGAAAGCCTTTTTCTGAAAGTTGCCTTGTCTTCTATTCTTCCTGAACTTCATCCTTCTGAAGTTTCTGACAATCATAGCAACCATCTCTTCCATGTCTGAGTCAGAAGAATCATCATCAGTATTGGCATCAGCATTGCCATCAGTATCTGATGAAGAGTCATCAGGATCTGACTCAACTATTCTTGTTTTACTTCTAGAGACCTCCATAGCTTTTCCTTTTGATTTAGCCTCTGCTTTCAAAGCAATTGATTTTGCCTTGCTGCTTTTCTTGTTATTTCTCTGTTGGACTTCAAGATCATGTGTTCTTAGCATCCCATAGACTTCTTCAAGAGACACAGTGTTAAGATCATACTGATGTCTAATGATCGAGGTCTGAGTGTCCCATTCTTCAGGTAAAGCTCTTAGAAACTTGGTGTTTGAATCTTCAGTTTCATATTCCTTGTCAACTAAAGATAAGTTGTTCAATAACGTCAGAAATCTATCATATAGATCAGCTAGGCTCTCATCAGGTCTTGCATCAAATTGTTCATATTCTTGGATCAAAAGAGCCCTTCTATTTTTCTTGACAGATGCAGATCCCTGGCACTGAGTTTCCAAAGTATCCCAGATTTCTTTTGAAGACTTGCATGCAATCACTCTATTTGACATGACAGCATCAAGACTACTGTGCAAGATATTCTTTATCCTTGGTTCTCTGAGTACATGAGCTTTTTCTTCTGGAGTCCATTCACTTTTAGCCTTGACCACATAATGTTCAGGTACTGTATCTGTTCGTTCTACAATCCTTGTAGGAATATATGGTCCATCACGAATCCTGTCCAAATAGTCAGGATCCATAGCCTCCAGGTACATCAGCATCTTTACCCTCCATGTTGGATATTCTGATTTCTTCAAGATGGGAATCTTCATGCTTTCATACTTGGTTGTCGACATCTTTAGATCGTATCTGATTCAGAATTAAATCAGTTTGCTCTGATACCAATTGTTGCCCAGTAATAATCTATTGTAGAAGGGGGGTTGAATACAATAGTATAAGATAATCGACTTCTTAATGTATATATCATAGATATGAAAGAAAGATAATAGCTTTATTAAATCTGATATAAAACTGTTACAAACTCTCTCAAGAAATTCTGATGTTCTTGAGAGCTGCTAGCTTACAAAAACTCTCTCAAGAAATTCTATGTTCTTGAGAGCTTCTATTCGATTATGTTCCCCTCTGTGTTGTACATAAATCGAAACCAAAACTGTGTTTATATACTACACAGCTTCTCTATCAATGATAAGTCCTAATCAATTACAAAGATTGAAACCTATCCATAATTGATAGATACATACTACAAACCAGGAACCGACAGAATAAACTTCCATGTTTAACTAGACTCCAAATATAACTCGAAGTAGGAATCCTGATCAGCTTCCAGTCCTGATGATCAATCCTGATCCCAGTCCTGATATGTATCTTGATCCTGACGACCATGTAATCCTGATGACGTCAGCAATCCTGATCAGTTGAGTCTAGCTCCTGACGATCATTGAATTCTGATCTAACAAACCCAATGCTGAACAGAAGAAATTCTTTAAGGGTGATGATGATGATGATGATGAGAATGATGATGGCAAGGATGAAGGAGGAAATGGAGGAGAAGGAAGGAGTAAGAAGGAGGATCCTAAGGCTGACAAAGTCAAATCTGTAGAGGATTCCTCAACTAAGGGGGAGAATAAGGAGAAGGGAGGAGAGAAGAAGGTAGAAGATGTACAAGGAGGAGCTTCTGGTTCTGGAACTCAGAAGGATAAGGGAAAGGGAAAGCTACTTCAAGATGATTTCTACTTCCAAGATGCACTTAATGATGAAGATCTGTAATTTGATGATGATGAAGACATCTTTGGTGAGGAGGAGATTGAGAAGGAAGCTGAATTTGATGAATGGGATGATCAAGATTATATATTCAATCATGATCTTGCTTTTGAGGAAGAACTGAAGAAGCAACAGGAGGAGATAAGGAGGAAGAAGGATGAGAATACAAAGGTCTCTCAGATTATATCTGAAAAGCTTCAAATTCAAAAAGCTGAGCATGAAGAGAAACAACGTCTTCATATCTTGCAAGTCAAATACCGGAAGCTGGACATCATACTGAAGAAGGATGATAAATGGGCTAAAGGAAAAGAGATGTTTACACTCCCTCAGAAAGGATCAAACAATGATATGGAGTTCATCAGCCTTCTTCAGGGATTCATGAAGGTCAATCCAAATAATTCTATTTACATGAAGGCCTTACAAGAAGAAATCTTAAGGATTGCTGCAGGATTTGACAGAGTGTGAAGTGAAATGATCATCTTTGTATCTTGCCAAAGCAGAGGAACTATCAATGTTTCTCTGGATTAATTTGCAAGTAGATCATTGTCAGAGCTGTGGATTCTCATGAGCAGAGTGAAAGGAGATTCTTATTTGAATGTACTTCTGCATGAACAACTCAAGGAATTTGCTATAAGAGTCAGTCCTCAGGTGGTTAGTGTTCCATTTGAAGTTAAATTTTACAAAGGAAGAGCACTTCAAACCTGTGCAATGGATCCTATTTCTTTAAAAATCTACCCTGCAATGCATCTAATCAAGCTGGAGAACATGCTAAGGACAACTGGATTTTCTTCAGAATAAAAGACTAAAGTTGCTGACATCATTCAAGACTATTGTATTGCCAACATTAAAAGGTATCATCAGTTGAAGAATAGATTGAAGAAAGTCACAACTTTGCCAGTCAGACCAACAAATCTCACAACTGAAAGTGATCGTGTCCTAGACAAAGACTTGCTAGATATTATGGAGGAAGGTGAAATGAGTGATCAAGAATTGTGATCACTAGCTCTGTTTTGTAAATGTTATATGTATAGAGCTTAGGTAAATCAAGATAGGATCAATGTATACACATGTTCAGTCTAGAGGAACACATATCTTGTGTTTATCTTTAAAGTTTGAATCTGGAAAATGTTTAATGAAATCCAGAACTTTGTCTTATTATTTACTTAGCTTTTAAAGTCTTATTTTTACTTGTTTATTTAGTTGAGTTATCCTCTAGGTATTTGCTTGTTATTCTCTAACAAACAAATAGGGGGAGATTGAAAGGCATATGTTTAGGCCTATTTGTTAACATCGAGGATACAACTCAACTTAAACAAGTTTGTAATAAGTAAGTAATAATTCAATTGTCACAGTCTCACAGGAATCTCAGAAGATCATATCAGTTAAAAGAATACAGATTAAGGTCATCCTACAGACTTGAAGAAATACTACAGTGAAAGAAGTTCAATTATTTGATCAAGCCTCAGTGAAGTATTCAAGGAAGTGGATTTATTAAAGTGACAGAGATTTCAGATGTGTGAAAGCAAATGTATAGGTTATAAAGGTTGAACAAAAGTTAAAAGCAGTTAATGGACCACAACTTAAAGTCAAGGTGAAGAACATACATTGGAGTTAGTCATTTATGAACCAGACAGTACATCAAGTGTCAACTTCAGACAGTGAATATACTTCATCAAGTTACAGTGGTTCAAGGATTGGTTATGCTATCTTGTAAGAATTTAAGTTCTCTTTTAAATTAGTTATTAATTTAGTTATTAAATTAATTCTTCAGAATTAATTTAACAAATAAATTAAGTAATTAATGTTTTGAATAAATTAATTCATCAGAATTAATTTATGAAATAAATTAATTATTAGAATTAATTTAAAATAGAATTAGAATTAAATTAGAATTACTTAAATAAAATGAACTGGAATGACTATCATGGATAGTCATCCCGGTAGTCATTCCAAGTCATTTTGAATTAAAAATGAATTGGAATGACTATCAAGGGATAGTCATCCCGATAGTCATCCTAGTTCATTTTAGTTTATTCTAAATTAATTCTTGTAAATTCCGATAGTCATTCCAGTTATAAACATAGTCATTCCAGGCTATTTTAATAGTCTTTCATGACTATTTTGATAGTCATTCCAAGACAAAGAAACGTGCAGTTTTGTCAAGTGGCTTGTCAAGTGGATTAGTATAAGAAGAAAAGATCAAGACAGAAGATTACTAAATCAAGAACATTACATCAAAAAGAATTTCTGTCAAGAACTAACAAAGAACTGCCGTGGACAATTTCTTCAGTGAATAATTTCTAGAAATCATAGTGTTAAATCTAAACCACTAGAATTCATTCACTTGTATTGCTTTGACTATCTAACGGATTTTTATCCCTAGAACGTATCTCGAACTATCGTTTATTGTTATATATTTTTATTACAAAAATAGATAAATTCATGTCGAATTTATTCTAGATTTGTTTTAATTAGTTTGAGATTCCATCTTGTAATCAGTACCATATTTGTAACACGTTTCAAGTTTAATATAAGTTATAATTAACTTGAATTTTGTTTCATTTAATTCCGCCATAATTTGTTCTTAAATTGTTTTATTCTAAAACGAACAAATTCGATAAAACAGTATAGTTTGTATTCAACCCCCCCCCCCCTTCTACAAACTTATTGGGACCTAACAGATATATTCCCCGACTCGTGTTTTGATTTGGTATATTTGATTTCGGACAAGAACACAAATAATTATCCGCGAACGAAATTGAATAATTTGTGAGTATCGTATTCAACCCCCCCCCCCCTTCTACGATACTTTGGACCTAACAATTGGTATCAGAGCTTCTTGATTGATGTACAAATCAGATCCGGTGAATGAGACCAAAATCAAACAAGGCTTGAAAATTTGTAGCAAATTTTTTAATTTTCATTATATTGGAATTTTTTGAATCTTAAATAGTTTGAAATTTTCAGAAACCATGAGTGCTCCAAAGACAACTGCTGGTATCAAAGTTCCCCCATTTACTAGAGATGATTTCGGTCTGTGGAAGATGAAGATGTTGTTATTTATCAAAGCATCTAATCCGTTGTATATTGGCATTTTAGAGAACGGACCGTTTGTACCAATGAAACCAGTGAGCGAAACGAAAACTCCTGAAGGTACTAGAGTTCCCCAAGGTTCAACCCCAAAGGAACTGTCTGAGTACACAGAAACAGATAAGGAACTGATTCGATTGGATACAGGCCTAATGCTGATATTAACAGACTCTGCAGACAAGGAAATGAGTTATTAGATTATGAACTGTATAAGTGGGAAACAAATGTGGGATACCATAAATCTTATAATGGAAGGTACTGAAGACGTTCAGGAAAACAGATTGGATATCCTGACATCTCAATATGAATCATTTAGGTCACTTCCCGGAGAAAGTATAACTCAGGTCTTTGAGAAGTATACTAAGTTGTTAAATGAATTATCTATGAAAGGGAAGACATATCCTCTGAGAGAGACAAACAGGAAGTTCATGATGACACTTCCCCACCATGTAGAACACAAGTCCTCATCCATAAGGAAAGAATAGATTTTACTAAGATGTCATTAGAGATGATCTATGGCAAGCTTAAAACTTATGAGATGGAATAAGAACAAGGAGTAATAATCTACGGACCAGGGACAGTGGACAACAAAAATACTGCACTCGCAAGATCAGTTACACTTGTAGTGAATGAACCAACAACTTCTGATATTCAGGTTCAAACCCCTAGAGCTGGAAAGGAAGTGATAATAGAGGCTGAAATGGATTCTGCAAATCTAGATTGGACAAAAGGAATGAAAAGCAAGATGTTGGCGGTTACCTTTAGTACTTTTTAGTGTAGCCAAAAATAGCATTGTAAACTTGAGATATATAACCAAGTGTAGCAGTTCATTTTATGTAAGGAAGTGAGATAGAATAATTTTGTATTAGCTTTCTTTGAAGAGCACTCTCACTCCACATTTGTAACTGAGCAGCTGTGCTACGTTTGTAACACAGATTATTCCCACAATAAAAACATCTCAGTTGGATCCTCAAAACATCCAACTGAAATTTTATATTTGCTTGTGTGTTTTTATTTTCTCTGTCAAGTTATTTAAAAGTTGTTTTTAAGTTTAAAAATATCTAGAATTGTATTCAACCCCCCCTTCTACAATTCTGTTAGGTCATTTGGGATTAACAATTGGTATCAAAGCATGCTTCTAACATACAAGGAGTTTAAAGATCAAGGCCAAAACAGAAACCATGGTGAAGAAGGATGCAGGTGTAAAGATACCAGTTCTAGATAAGGACAATTACTTTCACTGGAAAGTAAAAATGCATCTACATCTCATGTCTATGGATGAGAGATATGTAGACTACATTGAGAAAGGTCCACACGTTCCCATGAAGTTTGCATCTAGAGTTAGACTGCCAGATGATGCTGAAGATGTGGAAATTCCAAAGCCTGTCTCAGAATGGACTGTTGAAGATGTTGCAGAAGTCCATAAAGATAAAAGAACCATGAACATTTTGTTCAATGGCTTGGAGCAAGAGATGTTTGACAATGTTATCAATTGTACAAATGCTAAAGAAGTATGGGACACTGTTAGAACACTCTGTGAAGGAACTGAGCAAGTAAGGGAGAACAAAATGCAACTCCTCATACAATAATATGAGCACTTTCATTTTAAAGCTGGTGAAACCCTAAACGATACATTTAGTAGGTTTCAAAAGCTTTTGAATGGATTAAAGTTGTATGGGAGGGTCTACCAAACCAAGGATTCAAACCTCAAATTTCTTAGAGATCTTCCAAAAGAGTGGAAGCCTATGACTATTTCTCTGAGAAACACTCAAGAGTACAAAGACTATACTCTTGAAAGGCTTTATGGAACTTTAAAGACATATGATCTGGAAATGGAGCAAGATGAAGAAATTGAGAAGGTGCAAAAGAAAAGTGGATCTATTGCATTGATTGCATGTGTGAACCAACTAGAAGATGACAATGAAGAAGCTGCAAGATCCATTACTAGTTGAGCTAGTTGTAGGAGTGATGTTAGCAAGGGTAAAAGCAAGATGACAGAAGAAGAAGAAGAAGAACCGCCAACTTGGATGACTTAGATGAGATTGATGAGCACATTGCTTTTCTTTCAAGAAAATTTTATAAATTTAAATTCAAGAGAAACTCAGAAGCAAGGCCACCAAGGAGAGACTTTCAACCTAGCAAAAATAATTGGGTTGAAAAGTCTAAGTCTAAATGTTTCAACTATGGAATGATTGGTCACTATGCTGGAGATTGCAGAAAGCCTAGAGCTGAGAAAGGCAACAGGAAAATTGAGCCTATTGATTATAAAAAGAAATACTTTGAACTTCTCAAGCAAAAAGAAAAGGCTTTCATGTCTCAAGAGTATGATTGGGCTGGTAATGGTGAAGATTCAGATGATGATGTTGAGTATGTCAACTTGGCTCTAATGGCTAACAATCATGAGCAGGAAGCAAGTTCCTCTAGCTACCAGGTAACAACTACTATTCCTTTTGAGCTTTCTAAAGAGGAATGCAATAGTACAATTAATGAAATGTCTATTGTATTGTATAATTTGTGTGTTACTCTTAAATCACTTACCAAAGAGAACTCAAGAATTAAAGAGACTAATTTGTTCTTAAGTGATAGAAATGCCATGTTGGAAGCACAGCTCATTGAGTTTGAGAAAATGAGGTGTGTTAGTAGGGATGCTAAGCTGGAACTTAAGAAAGTGTTAAAAAGGGAAGAGATTCTTAAAACACAACAAGAAATAGAACAGAGATTGATTTCAAAATGGAAAGATTCCAGGAATGTTGCTAGCAACATCATTAATGTTCAAGGTATGGAATCTTTCTGTGAGCAATCATGGAAAAAGAACAAAGAGAAGCTAGGGTATGCTGTTGAAACCTTAGAATCAGAATCAGAGTCAACAAACAACAATGATCATTCGTTGAAGGTTGATGCGTCAACATAATGCAAGCTTCCGTTGATAGATGAACCATCAACGGATCATGATGTTCCGTTGACAGAGGAAAAGAAAGAAGAACTCACTAGACTTAATAACAAGTATGGTCCTGTTACCAAGAACTTTGTTCAAGGTGAGTCTAGTAAATCAAAGAAAGTTGAGAAGCCTGTTGAGAGAGCTAATGTAGGTCACTTGTCTAACAAGCAATTGAAAGACAAGTTAGAGAAAATTCAAGTTGAGGTTAAGGGCAATAAAAAGAATAACAGAAATGGAAAAGTAGGGATTAACAAACATAACAATTACACACCTGATAAGTATGCTCCTAGAAAAACATGTGTTAATTGTGGTAGTGTTAGTCATTTATCTGCTAATTGCAAATCTTTTAAGAAGCCTACTAATGTGAAAATGCCTAAGCCTGCAATGAATGCCTTTATGCCTGCAATGCCTGTTATGCCTAGTATGTTTGCTCCATATGCACAATTTCAAAATCCATATGCTAGCATGCCACTTGTGCCTAATCCATACATGAATATGTTTAATGTGCCACAAATGCCATGGAATGTGAATAACATGTTTGTTCCTCCAAATATGCATGCTATGAATGAAAATGTGAGCAACCCTCAGAAATCAACACCAAAGACAAAGGTTGATTTAACTCAATCTGAGCCCAAGGTGAAAAATGGTGTGAAGAGAAAATTAAAGGCTAACAAAACAGGACCCAAGGAAACTTGGGTACCAAAATCAACTTGATTTGGTTTTATTGTGTGCAGGGAGACAAGAGGAATCTTTGGTACTTGGATAGTGGTTGTTCAAGACACATGACTGGTGATTCTACCCTGCTCATAGAGTTCCAGGAAAGAGCTGGCCCTTGTATTGCTTTTGGAGATGACAACAAAGGCTACACTAAGGGATATGGCTTGATTTCAAGAGAAAATGTCATCATTGATGAGGCTGCATTGGTGGATGGTCTAAAGCACAATTTGCTTAGTATCAGCCAACTTTGTGACAAAGGATTTTTAGTTACTTTTTCAAGAGAAGCCTGTGTTGTTTCTAAAGGTGGAGACAACAATGTGGTAATGACTGGATTCAGAAGAGGGAATGTGTACATTGCTGACTTTAGTAGCACAAGTCCAGACACCATCACTTGTCTTTTCCGCAAGGCAAGCAAGGATGAAAGTTGGCTATGGCACAAGAAATTGTCTCATTTGAATTTTAAGGTTATGAATGACTTGGTGAGGAAAGATCTTGCTAGAGGAATTCCACGGGTGGAATTCTCCAAGGATGGTTTGTGTGATGCCTGTCAAAAAGGGAAACAAAAGAAGGCATCATTCAAAAGCAAGACAGAGTCATCAATTGTTCAACAGCTTGAGTTTCTTCATATGGATCTATTTGGCCCTGTAACACCCCCAGATCCGGGGTCAGGAATCTGGGTTGTCACACTCCATCAATTATGTAATACATGCATTACTTACAACATTCTAATAATATAACTCCAAAAGACCCCAATCACTTACGCATACACACACAAGTTATAGCCTTGGAAATGAGCAACAATAAGTAACATTGTTATTACAAATCAAATGTACTATCCAGGATCTCATCTATCATTTACAACCTCTACCTGAAGTTAAAATAATAGACCTCACAATTCTATACAAGGTTTAATAATACAAACCTATTCGAAAACAATTCTTACTAACTCAGTCTACAGCTGTTCTGCTAAATCCGACAGTATCCATCTTGCTGAACTAACTCAAGGGTGGTCTCTCCATTCCCTTGCTCTCGTAACACGTGGTGAATCGACAATGTTTTCTTCATGCTGAAAGATTTAATAAAGCAAGAATGAGCTAATAGTGCTCAGCAAGAAATCTATCCCAGTTTAAATCTTTAAACCTTTTAGGAAGATAATCCATATGGGATCCATGTTTAAAACTACTAGGGTTTATCCCCAAAATAGTATATCATTCAAAATACCGTATGATTTATAATCATACTCAAATACTTTTCGTAAATCCTTTTAGGGATCCTTGGTATCAAGATGATAAACCAAGTCTCAAAACATCTCTTTTTTAAAATAGATATCAAAGGTTGGAATCAAGGCTTAAAGCCTATTCATTGATTCAAAACACTATACAGTTTAATATACTGTATATATTAAATACATTTTTAACATATATAATCACATATCTATTTATATATCTCATACTGTTCAAAATACTGTAGAATATCAGTAATGAACACCTTCTGTAAAAGAAGCAAGAATGAGCACTATAGCTCGACAATCAGATATAACAACTTAATCATATATGTAAGCTTATATCATAAAGAAAAACCTTTAAAACTTCATTTGTATACAGAATGATATATTTATTTCTCTTTTCGTCAAAACATACCATACAGTACGACTACTGTATGAGGAACATCATTACTCTTTACTGTCACATTATCAGTAACTCAGCGCCTAGGCTTTTGTTACAATGTGCAGTTCAACTACAATCGGAGGGAAGAAAGGGAATGTACTGGAATACACGATACACGGTGATCAGCCGTTATATCGCAACTTAACTTTTCTACTAGTAGAAGGACGACTTCCTGTTCGGTTATCACCCTGACCGCATACGGGCCATTGTGCTAAGAGATCACTACCTCGGGCCTATTTCATCACCGGGTAAGCCTTAGCACGCAAGAGATCACTACCTCGGGCCTATTTCATCACCGGGTAAGCCTTGATAATTTTTGGCACTACCCCGACACCTATTTCATTGCCGTGTAGGCCTTTCCAATTCCCATGATGAAAAACATTAATGAAACGGAAATCGGAAGTTAATTCCACATTTCCCAAGTATGAATACTTTTCAAAACTTTGTAACCGTTCAGAATACCTCACTCCAGAGTAATTGAAAGGAGTAAGTCAAAGTGTGGGTTGACATTAGTCAACGAGACTACCGATGATTACTACGTATTTTGAAATCATGACCAGGGAGTTTATTGAAATATCAGAGTTCAGCGAGTTTGAAATACTCTACTTAAATGGGGGAGCCATCCCCTAGTTATAAGTATTCTAGAGGAACAGTGGAAGTAAAACTCTGTCCTCGAATTCTTGAACTAGATTCCCAGTTTTCGATGAGTTGGAAAAATACTATTCGCATTTAATTACCTTTAACTATCTGAAGATAATAGTTGGGAATCTCTATTTTAATACTCTTTTCTGGAAATCAGAAATTTATATATTTTTGTGTAAATAATAGAACCTTTAATCCTATAATAAGGTTCTATGATTTTAAAACGTATTTGGAATATTTAATAAATACCCAAATAATAAATATTAAATTATTATACAATATAAAACCACCTAAGTGATTATTCAGAATAATATTCACTTGGTTAAATAATCTTCAAATAATAGGTATTGAATTGTCATTCAATATAAACTACTTAAGGGAATATTCAGAATGATATTCACTTAATTAAATAATAATCAATTAATAAATATTGAATTATTATTCAATATAAACACTTAAGTGAATATTCAAAAATAATATTCACTTTAATCCAATAATATTCAAATGATATTTATTATAATATTATTTAAATATCTCACCTTAAATATCCCATAATATAGATATTGGAATATTTAATAATCTTTAAAATATAATTGTCCCTGGAACCTTCCAACTTTGGACAGTAGTTTAAGACAAAATAATAATTTGACTCCAGGTCTAAGTTTTAAAACCATCGTACAAGCACTCTATACTTAGAGTCTTTAATCTTTAACCTTGGTTTATATCTAGTACTTATCTAGCATACAAACCTTATATCTTATACCGCTTTTTATAAAGCGAAAACAGTTTTACGTTATTTCACAGCATAAAGCAGCATATATAACAATACCACAACATATATCACAACAGCAATATTATATGGTATAGGGTTTGAAAACTTGCATCTATCATATGCATACATCACATCTCATCATTCTTAATACCATCACATCTATATACGATGTGAGGTTTGAAAGCATGCATAATATCGTATGCATATATTACTTTTGGAAAGCATGCATCTATCATATGCATATTATCATAATATTGTATTTTAAAATACAGCATGAGATGAGAAAACTTGCCTTGAGTCCTTGGTATTAGGGGTTCGAGTCTTGTCGTAAATCTATAAACAAAGAAATACTCGATCAGTCCCCTAACGTAATCATTCGCTCATAACACTCATTTAAAGTCAACTATATGTTAAACACATCATGTAGTCACGTTATTCCTCAACAAGGTTCGTATTTTAATCGACTCAAAATACTCCTTTTATCTTAGTCGCAATGGTTGGTCAAAGTAGTACTCTAGAGTTGACTTTTCATAGAGTTACTATTACGCGACTCGTACTCTAAAACTTTTAATAAATCCGAAAACTCGTATTTAAATACGAGACCACTTCTAAAATCATCTTGAGTATTTGTAATATTTATCATAAAAGTTTTGATCTCAAAACAGGGGTTTCACTTGGTGAAATGTATTCTCAAACTTGGATGAGCTACGGAAAGTTACTATTCGCACGCCTTTCACTAAAACGCTCATATCTCCTTAACCGTTAGTCAAAATGACACACCGTTTTCGCGTGTGCGATCTAGGGAAAGAATAGAACAAAATTCTTGAACATTTATTTTCTGCCTAAGGGGTGAAATTCCCGAGAGCAGCAGATTTTTGACAGTGAAGTGCAGAACCACTTACTCCTCGCGCAGCTTTGGTTCCGACATTTTTATAAAATCGAAAAATTATCTTTTTAACAGAAAACCTTCTCGATTCACTTACTAACTGTCCATGTTAGTATCAATTTTAATATCATGACCTAATTCCATTTTTAAGGGGCTTGATCATATTCTCAAAGTTCATGCAATGAACTACTTAGTTACCCGAAACCGCTTTTACTAAAACGGACGTTTCTCCTAAACCGTAAATCAAAACGATACGATTCTTTCGCTAAAACAAACTAGGGAACAGAGGCTACATGATCATGCTCAGAAATCTTATGTTTATGCCCTGTAAAGTAACTGTGGATTCTGTCCAAACTACCTAAGTAAAATTCGACATGGTAACGACGCTAATTCATGATTCCCGTGTTTTAAACACTCAAATCAACCACCAATCAACAACAAATCAACCAACCATCAAGCCTCAAGTTAATACCACAAGGTTTCTGCCCAAAAAAGTTCATACCAATACTCACAAGTTCATCCATCAAAATAATCATTAAACAATCACTATAACTAAGGATTCAACTTTTAATCCATACTATCACTAAACATCATCAATCTTAGCAATATAATCAAAGTATAATAAAAAGGTGTGAGAGGTTTATACCTTCCTTGATATTCAATATGGACTAACAGTAGCTTGTATGCTCTCCCTTGATCCTTAATCATCCCTAACAACCCTTAAAACTCAAGATCAAAACAAAAATTTCATGAGTCACTATTCATGCCTCAACTTTGATCCAATATTTAACCATGCTACACTTATTTGATGGCCATGAAACTTTGAACGTACCTTGGGTATACATTGAGGGAGATATGGTCCAAATTTGGAGATTTTAGGACGAGTAGATTTGGAGTTATGAAATTTGCTTTCCACCATGGTCAAGCTGGGCAGAAATTCTGAGAAAATGGAGAAAATGATACTTTCTTGCTTTTTCTTTTCTTTTTGTTTGGTCTAATTACTCTTAATCACCAGCCATATAATTGTGTGGTCAATAGCTTGTTTTGTCATCAATGACAAGTCTCTTTTTGAATGTGTGGTGGTGGTGAAAGTGGTGACAAGGTGGTGATTCATCACCTTGTCATCACTTTGTCATGCTTATGTCATCCCCTTGCATCATGCTTATGTCATCCTTTGCATCCTCAATTCTTTTATATATTGCACTTGATGATCTCATATAATACTCCTCCTTTGGTTAGGGTCTAATCCATAATTTGTTACGCTTTTGTTTCGCGATAGTTTCAAGTGGTTTTAAAAACGTTTCTCTGTACCAAAGCTAGGGGATACTTCCTTTATCTTTCCATTGTCTTGGTTTAATACATGGTTCTAGATTTCTCTCCTTGGCTTACGGTATGATCATGGATTTCTCATCCTACACACTTTCTCAAAATGATCAAATCAATTCATCCTTGATTGTTCGATGAATAGTGATTAAAAATTCGAATGGGAATCTCCTGATTCTGATTGCGTTTACATTCTTTTATTCTTCCTATACATCAATAATATAACCTCGAAACATTCATTTCATGTCTTCTATACATTGTGGTCTGAAAATATTTTTCATCAGCAAATTTACTATTTATCAAAAAAATTTATCTAAGTCCAAAATTTGGGGTTATTACAGGCCCTGTCAATGTCATGTCTATTTCAAAGAAGAAATACTGTCTTGTGATTGTTGATGATTTTTCTAGATTTACATGGACTTTCTTTTTTCACTCCAAAGATGAGGCAAGTGAAATCATTATCAATCACATCAAGATAGTAAACAATCATCCTGATTTCAAAGTAAGAAGGATTAGGAGTGACAATGTGACAGAGTTCAAGAATTCAACTATGAAGATGTTCTGTGAAGAAAATGGTATTTTGCATGAATTTTCAGCTGCAAGGACACCACAGCAAAATGGTGTAGTTGAAAGGAAAAACAGAACACTCATTGAAGCTGCAAGGACAATGCTAGATGAATCAAAGTTACCAACTTATTTTTGGGCTGAGGTATTTAACACAGCTTGCTTCACTCAAAATATTTCTTTGATTAATCAAGCCAAGGGAATGACCCCTTATCAACTACTCAAAAGAAAGAAGCCACTATTGGATTTTATTCATGTCTTTGGATGCAAGTGCTTTGGTCTGAGAAATCAAGTTGAGCATTTGGGGAAATTTGAAGCAAAGACAGATGAAGCAATATTTGTGGGATATGCAGCAGGGAAAGCTTACAGAGTCTATAATCTCAGAACCAACATTGTTATGGAATCAGTACATGTTGTTTTTGATGATCTCAAAATTCAAGGTCTCTGTGATGAAGGTTTCCATGAAAGTCTTTCTTTTGATAATGAGGAAAGAGATCAAGTGAATCATGTTAAGGCTATTGAGAAATAGCCTAAAGTTGTTGTGTCTAGCACAGATGAAAGCAGTAGTGAAGATGAAATTGCTGCATTAAGATTGAGAAGAATAGCTGCTAGCAGACCAATTGGTCATTCCGTTGACAATCATGGTGGAGGATTCGTTGACAGTCAAAATGAGCATTCCGTTGACAGTCAAAATGGGCATTCCGTTGACAGTCATAGAAATGCTTCTAGGAGTGATCACTTAGGGACAACAAACTCAGGGGGAGTTTCTCAAGGACAAACATCTAATCAAGGCAATCATGATCATGAAGCTACATCTTCTAGAGCTAATCTACCTCCCTCAAGGAAATGGACTAAAGATCATCCCTTTGAACTCATCATAGGTGATGTTTCTTCAAAAGTCCAAACTAGAAGAGCAACTCAAGAGGAATGTCTATATAGTAGCTTTCTGTCTCAAGATGAGCCAAAGAAAGTTGAGGATGCACTTCTAGATCCAGATTGGGTTTTAGCTATGCAAGAAGAGCTAAACCAATTTGAGAGAAACAAAGTTTGGAAGCTGGTGCCCAGGCCTAAAAACAGGAGTGTTATAGGCACAAAATGGGTGTTCAGAAACAAGATGGATGAAAACGGCATAGTCACAAGGAACAAAGCTAGATTGGTTTCTAAAGGCTACTCACAGGAAGAGGGAATTGATTTTGATGAAACTTTTGCTCCTGTTGCAAGACTAGAAGCAATAAGAATTTTCCTAGCCTATGCAGCCCATGCCAATTTTAAGGTCTACCAAATGGATGTGAAGAGTGCTTTTCTGAATAGGGAATTGGAAGAGGAGGTGTATGTGAGTCAACCTCCTGGTTTTGAAAATGATAATTTTCCAGAGTATGTGTACTTTCTCCTCAAAGCACTCTATGGTTTGAAACAAGCACCTAGAGCCTGGTATGACACACTTTCACAGTTCGTCCTTGAGAATCACTTCACAAGAGGTACTGTAGATAAAACTCTTTTTCATAGGATTGTGAATGGCTCTACTATACTTGTTCAAATTTATGTAGATGACATAATTTTTGGGTCTACAGATGAAAAACTTTGTCAAAAGTTTGCCAAGCTTATGCAAAGTAAATATCAAATGAGCATGATGGGAGAATTAACTTATTTCCTTGGTCTCCAAGTGAAACAAGTTAATGAAGGCATTTTCATTAGTCAAACAAAGTACATTCATGATTTGTTAAAGAAATTTAACTTAATGGATTGCTCTCCTGCCAAAACTCCCATGCATATTGCTACTAAACTTGAATTGAATACTAAGGAAAAATCTGTGGACATTTCAAGTTACAGAGGCCTGGTAGGCTCACTTTTATATTTAACAGCTAGTAGACCTGATATTATGTTTGCTACATGTCTATGTGCTAGATTTCAAGCTCATCCTAGGGAATCCCATTTAGTTTCTATTAAAAGAATTTTCAGATATCTCAAAGGAACACCAAACCTTGGCATTTGGTATCCTAGAGAATCTGGCTTTGAACTAATTGGTTATTCAGATGCAGATTATGCAGGATGTAAAATTGACAGGAAAAGCACAATTGGCACTTGTCAATTCCTAGGAAATAAGCTTGTGTCATGGTTTAGCAAGAAACAAAACTCAATTTCTGTAGCACCCCCAGATCCAGGGTCAGGAATCTAGGTTGTCACGTCTCCATCCAATCATATATTACCTGTATTAACTCAATAATCCAATCAAAACACATCATAGACCCCAATCTCTTACTCACACAAGTTATAGCCTTAGAAACGTTACACAGTAACATCAGTTATTACAAACCGAATGTACTAACCAGGACCTCACACTATTAATCACAACCTCTACATGAAGTCGCATTAATAGCTAACATAGCTGAAGCCTATCCAACTTACTTCTGTAGTATCCATCCTGAGCTGAACTATCTCAATGGTGAATCTTCTATTTCCTTTCCCTCATGATATGGAGCCAACTGACTATGTTCTCCTTGTACTGAAATATAATTTTCAAAAGTAAGAATGAGCGAAAGAATGCTCAGCAAGTTAAGTAGTTACTAATATAAAGCTTGTCCAACAATATAATAGTAGTACAAAGATCTTTTCAATATAAAGTATTCATACTTACTATGAAGTTTAAAATACCACCATATGAACGACTTTAGTTCATAGTTTGGAAAGACACTATCTGTGGCTTAGCACGGTCTTTAGAAATCAACAAGTATGTAGTTATAGATACTGCAAGATGAACAACACTAGTTCACAAGTTTTAAAAGATATCATTTGTCTTTCGTCAAAACACACTACAGTTCAAGATACTGTAGAAAGAGAATAAGATTCAACCACTGTCAACATTATCGGTAACTCAGCACCTAGGCTTTCGTTACAATGTTACAGTACAATTCCAATTGGAAGGATGGGACTATCTGGAGCACACCATGATACACGATGATCAGTCGTTGTATCGAACTCACACTTTTCTACTAGTAGATGGACGATATCTTAACACGATTATCACCCCAGCCGCATACGGGCTTTGTATCTGCTGGACTGTCCCACAGCCTCCTACGCGAGATAGTTGCTGGACTGCCCCGCAGCCTCTTACGCCATATAATTTGATGGACTGTCCCACAGCCTCTTACACGTTTCCTCCTAGTCCCGGATGAATAATCAAAGAAAACTGGAGCCGGAACTTAATCCAGGTCTCCCAAGCAATTTATACTTGTCAACACTGTTCATTATTTCTGATCACCTTACTCCCTGGTTGTTTGGGGAAGTAAGTCACAATGGAAGTTGACTTGAGTCAACCAGAGTAATCACCGAGAAGGATTCGCTTCGCAAAATTTCGACTTGGGAGTAGTCGGAGTTTTCTGAGATGCTTTGATTTGAAATTCGTTAGGATAGGGCAGTGATCCCAAAACATAAACTCTTTCGAGGAATTGGAAGAGTAAAATCATTGGTCGCTCCTTAAACTGGATTCCCAATTTTTGATGAGTTGGGAAATATTTAATCGTATTTAAGAGTCTTAATAAACTCAAAATAATATTTGGGAACCCCTATTGTTTTTAAAAGATTTTTCTGAAGGTCAGAAAATATTTTAAATAATTAATGAAGGCCTTAAATAAATTTTAAATAGGGTTTTATGATTTTTAAATCATTTTAGAATATTAAATAAATATTTGAATAATATTTATTAATTAATAAACAATTAAGGATATTTAATAAATATTGAAATAATATTTATTAAATAATAAACAATTACTTAAACTCTTTTTAAATGAATATTCAAAATAACATTCACTCAATTAAATAAATATTCAAATAATATCTCAAACATTATTTAAATATTTATTAAACTTAAAAATATCCAAATTATATTTATTGGAATATTTTAAATAAATATAAAAGGAATAATTTGTCTCTGGCAAATCTCCGGGTTTTTATGACAGCGTTCGTAAAATATCTCCGACTCCCGAATTACGTTTAAAATATGAATATACACTCTTCCCGAGAGTCCTTATACATATACACTTATATAAGGTGTCACAAAATTCCACATCGTAAAACATCGTAAGCATCAGGTATTATGATTAAAAACAGTTCGTATAATTCAATAGTAATTATATCACAACCACAACAGTTTACAAATCATGCTGAATACTTAAGCTTTGGGTTTCGAAAACTTGCGCAATACTTGAAACAAAGAATATATATATAGATATATTTTTGAATAAACAAGTATTAAATATTTGAAAATATGCCCACTCTGTTCAATAGAGTAAGGGTTAGTAAACTTGCCTGATGTCCGAGCTCTAACTGGGTGTGGGTGTTCCTCTTCTAGTCCTGGAACCTTTACCAAGACAATACATAATCTTAATTAGTCACTTGATTTACAGTTCACTTATCCTAAGTAAAACTCAACTTCACCCGACTTTCACTCTCTCGGGTTCACTTAACTAACGATCTTCTTTATCGTTTAATAATCCTTTCTAGTCTCGTTCTTTACACCAATACGTTCTCTTATTAATCCTTAACAACTTTCGAGCTTTAGCCGACTCGATATTATCCTTTTTACTTATCCAAAACGAATGGTCAAGGTAGTACCTCTAGCGTTGACTTTCCATAGAAATACTATTCCGTAACTCACACTCTAACAATTTTAGTAAATCGAAAAATTGATAATTAATTACGAAACCACTTCAAGGAACTTCTTGAGTGTTTTTAATATTTATCAAAAATATCTCGATTTGGGAAACGTGAGTTTAAATAGGTTAAACGTATTTTACAAGTCGAGTCAACTACGGACTTTTACTATTCGCACGAGTTTCACTAAAATGATCATAACTCATCAACCGTTACATCTATTGATACACCGTTTTCGCGTGCACGACCTAGAGAAGGTCTAGAATGTAATCCATCCAAAGTTGGGTTCTGGACAGGGGACCAATTGTCCCGAAATTGCAAAACAGGGCAGTAGTTTTCCAGGGTATAGTGTCATCGCGCAACTTTTGTTCCAACATTTTTATAAAATCGAAAAATTCATATTTTTACTAAATTATTTTTGCGTTGTCTTCCTTACTATAAAATCTAGTTATCACCAGAACTTAATGAATTTATCAATCCTTTAAGGGTTCCTAATTCAGTACACAATCTAAGGCTTGTAGCAGTTTTTGTTTCTTGACATCCTTACACTAAAATGATCATATCTCATGAACCATAAATTCTCTCAACATGAACTTTATATGTATACAAACTACAGACCAAGATATTGACAAGTATGGTCAGTGGTTTCTGAGGTTACAAATATTTTTGTCCCGAATTCTTGTTACAAGACAGTACTAATCTCAAGAGTCACGAACTTGCTCATACAAAACTTAACTTTCATCCCTAGCCAAGATTCTCCATTCAACAATTCTTAAATCACCAAAACCTCATCTTACACTCTCGGTCAGTTTATAAACATCAAGAATCAATCAAGAACATGCATCTAAAATCAAGTCACAACCATAAATCATCAAGATTTCATCATCCAAGCACCAAACTTCCAAGAACAAACTCATACTTAAACATAACTTAAACTCAAGCTTAAAACTCAAACTAAATCAAAAGGGTGGATGGTGTTCATACCTTCCTTGGGCTCAAGAACACTTGGGTATAGCTTAAAGAACCTTGGGCTTGCTTGAACTAAGCTAATCATCCTCAAACTCACAAAAGAAATCAAGAATAAAAGTTAGTATTTTCGGAGTGAATATTCTGCCTCAACGTTGATCCAAGATTTGAACATGTTACACTACTTGGATTACAATGAAACTTTGAACGTACCTTTATTATGGATTGGGGAAGCTCTGGTAAACATTTCGTGATTTTATCATGAGTAGATATTAAGTTATAAATTTTTCATTCATGGCTGTTCTTGTTTGGCAGAATGCAGTGTTTTGAGTGAGGGGTGTGTTTCTCTTACTTTTCTCTTGTAAAGTATGATGTAATTGATATCTATGACTTGCGTGTATATATTTGATGTATACTTCAGCTCCTTGGATGACAAAGTCCAACCAATTACTAGTTAAAGTAAGATTTTAAGGAAACCTTATCTTCCTTTTCCTTGTTTTAGGGAAGTATGTCTCCAACTAGTTTGCTTTGGTTTGGTTAGTTTCTAAGTCCTTGGTTTGCATGGATTTTGCATGGTTCTTGCACGTATTATTACTTATCTTACTTATCATCCAATGCTTGTCCCTTAATCTTTTATGCAAGTTCGATAATTTTTCCATAAACGCGTTTTGTCGCGTAGAGATTTCTATCGTCATCCTTAAACACTTAAACGTGTTGGTTCTAATTCAAATCCGCTAAAATTCCTTGTTATGGGATTTATATCATCTCAAGACTCCAAATATATCTTCATCCCACGATTTTCTAATTATTTAATAAAAGTGCAAATCTTCGTATTCTGACAACTTTTACATTCTCTCATTTAATCCCTGCAACAATACTTCATTCTCGAATTCTTAAAACTCCATCACTTATATAACGTGGCTCAAAATTTTCCATAATTCCGCAAAATCACTATTCATAATAATTTTTAAAATATTACCAAAAATCAGGGTTCTTACAATTTCTACCTCCACAGCTGAGGCTGAGTACATTGCAGCTGGAAGTTGTTGTGCACAGATTTTATGGATGAAAAATCAACTACTTGATTATGGATTAAGAGTTGAGAAAATTCCTATTTTCTGTGACAACACTAGTGCCATTGCCATTACTGAGAATCCAGTGCAGCATTCAAGGACCAAGCACATTGACATCAAGTACCATTTCATTAGAGAACATGTTATGAATGGTACTATGGAGTTACATTTTGTTCCAAGTGAACAACAACTTGCAGACATCTTTACCAAGCCACTTGATGAATCAACATTCTCAAGATTAGTAAGTGAGCTAGGTATGCTAAATTTCTCTTAATTATTTATGAGATTTTTGCAAGTTAAAAATTGCAGCCAGAAATTTGCTATGATTTTCTGTGGATTAATTTTCTCAGAAAAGTGAACTTTTGTCTAAGTCAAAATTACTATGTCAACGATTGTCTTAATCCGTTGACAGTCTTAGCATTTTTCTGGGTATTCCGTTGACAGCTCTTTTATGTCAACGGAATGCAGCTTTATCAACGGAATAGGCTGGACCTTATACGCCCAATTCTAATCCGTTGATATAGCGCTTTTAATCTAAACTGTTGATTTGCACGCCTTTTTACCACGATCTATACATAGACCCCTGTAAGTATAAATCATGGTCATATTTTAATTGTAACGGTCAAATTTTAATCCAATCCAGTAATTTACAATTATTATTGGACTTAATTTTTGAGAAATTTTGGGGGAGTATTTAAGCATTTTTGCTTTCTTTAATTCATTTTTATCTTACTCTCCAAATTTCCAAAGGCTTTCTCACTTTTTCTCTCTCAAAGAAAAACACAGTTCGAACTCAATTCAACTCAACAATGGCGCCCATAGTTAAACTTATGTCTGTTGGACGGTTCATTTATGAGAAGAACAACTCCATACCATTTGTTGACAAGGAAAGCTCGAACGAAATCTGTTGCCCACTAATAAACAATTGTAGAAGGGGGGTTGTATACAATTGTATAAGATTCTCGACTTAATAAAATATGAAAGAATAATAACAGCTTTATTAAATCTGATATAAAACTGTTACAAACTCTCTCAAGAAATTCTGATGTTCTTGAGAGCTTCTAGGTTACAAAAATACTCGTGTGTGTGACCTATTATGTTCACCACATAAATCGAAACCTAAACTGTGTTTATATACTACACAGCTTCTCTATCAATTACATGATAAGTCCTAATCAATTACAAAGATTGAAACCTATCCTAAATTGATAGCTACGTTTCTACCGACCAGGAACCGACAAAATAAATAACCTTATTTAACTAGACTCCAAATATAACGCGAAATAGAAATCCTGATCAGCTTCCAGTCCTGATAATCAATCCTGATGACAATCCTGATATTGACGCTTGAGCAAATACTGATGACGTCAGCAATCCTGATCAGTTGAGTCTAGATCCTGACGATCATTGAATCCTGATCTAACAATCTCCCCCAATCTCATACTTTGTGAAATAAAGTATAGATTGCTAGATTCAATGATGTCAAAAACATATTTACAAAATGTACAAATATTTACAGCAGCAACTTATCTGTTTAAATTCTTTGATAGAACAGATTCATCTTCAAGAAGTTGGATAACAAATTTTCTTCTTTTTCTTCAAGAATTTGAATCAGTCTTTCCTTAAGATTTCTGAGTTCTTCATCTTCCTCATTAATCTGGTAGATAGCTGCTCTGAGATTTTGGATGGAGCTTCTCTGAAGACTGTGCTCTTCAAGCAAAAGATAAGTAATTTCCTTCCCATCAGGATTGAGAGTAAGTTGAGTCATGCCAAAAGTCACTTCTTTAACAGCAGTGCCCCTTTGCATTTCCACATCTTGACCTCTTTGATTTAAGTACATGGGAGTATAATCACCATTGAAATTTCTATTTCCATCCAGTCTTCTTCTTATTGTTGACAAGATCATGTCACTCCACAGTTTGCACACTTCATTCTTCCATCTTAACAGATAATGAACATATTTCAGTTCCTTTGTAGTTTTCACCAACAAGTCTTTAATGGATAGAATCTTCACAGAACCATCTTTCATGAAATAAAGAAGCTTTTCTTTCTTTTCAGAACCATCATGACAATCTATTAATATATCAACAGATAATAAATTGTTCAGGTTTTCAGAAGTTAAAATACCTCCAATTTCAGTCAAGGCATAAGGATCAATGTAACGCCTTAGAATTTATTTTTTTTACTTGTAAATTATTACCAATATGTGAATACGATTAATTTTATATGTGCGTGTTAATAGGCTCTTTGTGTTAATTAGAGTAGCCTTAAATTTATTTTGTTAATAAGAGTTGTTTAAAATTATTTTACATTTATTTCTAAGTAATAGCAATTGAGATTTTATTCTTGATATTTTATTTAGCAATGATGATCTTGGTATGATGTGATTTATGTGTAAGCTCATATTTTAGTTATACTTAATTAGGATAAAAATATTTCTTTGATATAGTCCTATAATTATGAAATTTCTTTATGTGCCATAATTGTTACGTGCTTAAAATGTCAATTATGTGTGTGGTGAATAATTAGTTAATTATGAATGTGGTTTCTAAATTTTATTTAAGTGCTCTGAAAATTTACTTGAGTCATAAAATATTTATATTAAATTTGGAGTATGCTTGAATTATTTATTTAGCAGCATAAAATATTTCTTAGCATTATTTTATTTTATTTTAGTTTTAAAACTCATGATTTAAATTTTATAGATCATTCATTTATTTTTAATTAATTATTCTGAGAGATGCTGCACCTTTAAAATATTTATTCACGGTGAGTATTTTATTTATTTATTCTAGTAAGTTGTTAATTTGTTCTTATAATTATTTTTGAGGTAAAATGCATTTTTATTTGATTATTTTCCTGTAAAGGCAATTTATTTATTTAAATTACAAAACTTATTTGTAAAAATATTATTTCATCAAATCTAGAGTGGGGATTATGAATTTACATCACAGCCCTTGTTTTTATTAATTTGGCAATGGAGTTAGTTGGACAATTTTGTAATTTTATAATTTTTCTAAACTATTTAAGAGATAACATTACTTCTCTTTCTTTCTACACACTTCTAATCAATTCTCAAGCCCACCCATTTCTTTTTCTCCCATTCTCTCTCGGCTCTCTCCCCTCCCCATTTCTTCTCCATTTTCCCGAGACCCTCTCCTCTCTTTTTCTTCTTCTTCTTCTTAATTTCATCTCCCTCAAAGCTTGTTCCTCAACATCACTTCCATATTGTAAGCATATATATATATATGTATATTTTCCTTGAGATTGAATTCTTGTGGGTTGTTTATAATCTAAACTTGAAGTTTGTGTGTTTTAATGGCATGCAAGGTCTTTTGATGTGAGAAATAGTTCCTTCTTGATGAGACCCTCTAAATTGGGCTCACCGGAGAAGAACTAGACTCCGGCAATGACTTACAAGGAGCCGAGAGTCTTGGATTCTTACATGCAACCTTTCTTTTTGATGGATCTTGAATACTTAGTGGATATGAGTCATTGCATGTAAGTAATCTTTGTGTTTTGTAAGAGGGTTTTAGTTTTTATGGTGTTTAAAGATTGTTTATTTGGAGTTTTTGTGTTGCATATCATTTTTATGAATAGATCTAGTAGAATTGGTTTATAAAAGTTATTGCATGTAAGGTGTTATGGTGATTTTGCCATTTTTCTCTTTGGAAGCAAGAGTTTTGAATTTGATAGAGATTAATTTGTATTACTATTGCATGTTAAAGATTTGTAAAATAGAGTTAGTAATTTCTTAGAGTTTTACATTTCATGTGATTAAATTTGTGATATTGATAAGTATAGTTGGAGTGTTGGCATTGGATTAATGGTGGGAGTTAAGGTGGATGGGATTAAAGGAAAGAGGTTATGGTCAAATTTAGGGAGAAGTAAGGTGTAGAAAATTGTGTTGTGTGCATGTGTGTGCTCTCGGGTGTGTGTGTAGAGGTGAGTGTGTGTGTGTGCAGCGTGTGTGTGTGGGTGAGTGTAGGTAATGTGTGAGTAGTGTGTAATTGTGTGAGTTGTAATTACATAAGTACATAGTCGCTCAAATTTCTGCAGCAGCACTGCTCTGTTGGAGCTCTGTTTCGAGCAGCTCAAGGTCACCCTTGGGTTGCAATTCTCTGAGATTCATGAGCTCCTCAGAATATAGTGTAAGCACGCGAAAATTTGGAATCAATCCGATTTTTGAGCTATTTATTATGATTTTTTTGGTAGTGTACGCGCAGAGTATAAAACTGTTACGGTTTCTGATTTTCTAAGCTACGATTTAATTGCTTAATCTTTGAATTTCAAGTTGAAACATTTTCTGTAGCAAGTCATTAGGTTTATGAAGGTCTCATAAAAATTTCAAACATATATCATGAATTTTTGATTTACTAAAAATGTTTGTGTGTTGGTAACACAGTTTTATAAAAATTCTGTTTTGATATTTTATTGGTAAATTGAGATTTTTCAAGTCTAACCCGCTAGAGTGGAATTTAAAACTCGTATGGAGGTTAAGTATATAGAATTTAAGAGTTATATAAGTCTTTATATTAAGGGTAGAGTAACTAATTATTAAAGGTATTCTTTTCCGTGATCGTACTAACTAGAACTCTGTGGCGAATCTGAGAACAATTATGTGTTAGTTGCTTAATTGTATTTTAATTGGTATTAGATGTCGCTATGATGTAATTTGAATAATTACATATGTGTTGAACCAATATGGTTGTCTTTAATTAGAATTATCATTGTTATAGTAACTTGAATCTAGACTTGGATAGTCAACTATAAATTGGTCGTAAGTTGTTATGTATTGGTTAACTAAACATGTTGTGAGTATAAGTGGCTTTATGTGATCAAGTGTTATTTATGGTCAAAAGGAACTAGATAGAAATGTTAGAAGTCTTTATCTTGAGGCCTTTCATCAATATGTTGAGGAAAGTCATGTGACGTCATATGGTATGTGTTAAATGATTAAAGGTCGGTTATGTCTTAAAGGTTGAATGTGTTGAAAGTCTATATGGTCATTTTGACTAGAATTGTTGATGTCATTAAGCAAATATATGTTAAGTGACTACATGTCTAAGTGTTAATTAAAGTTGTGAAGACACTATGTACTTCTTGATTGTATATATATATAAGTACATGTGATTGTATGACGATGGGGTAGAAGTACTTAGAGATACGTAAACAAAGCTGAGGTACTAAGTTATAAAGACTAAGACGATATTATACCTTTATATAGGTACAAGTAGGAGGCCAGGAAAGGAGCCCGTGTACGTAAAGTCGGAGTGGTGTACAAGTTATTGAGTTAGTTATCGGCTTTTGAGGCAAGTGTCTATTCCCTCTACTTATTTTTCAAGTGGTAGTTCTCTTAAATTATGATGTGAATGTTACCCTTGAATTCTATTGCAAGTATACGTCCTACTTTTCCTTATCCCTTACTTATCATCTTGCAATTGTTCTCAATACTATGTTATTGTACCTTTTTTTACCTTGTTCTTTCATATTAAACCTACAATTGTACCTTTACCTTTGCTTTGTCCATATAAGCCTTTTCCCTTGACTTATACTTTGTTGACCTCTATTAACTTTCGATACCCGAAGCGTACTTATTTCTTTACTCACTTGCTTACCATGCCTTTCAATTATTCATTCTTTAAACCCTTGCGATAAAATCTTGAATTAGCTTATACCCTGAAATGATTATTGGAAATGTTGAAAGCCTCTTGTTCATTTAACCCCTTTTTGTTGAATTACTTATGAATGGAACGAACTTTGACCGTGGCGGCGGTCCTGGTTACTTATGTATGTATGTATTTTATGGCCAATGTGTGCCTATGGATCCTGAATGTTAGGACCTTGTGAAAACATGGTCTGGAGCTTTACGTGGCTGATCACCCGTATAGCTCGTACCGTCTTACCGGAAGTTCCAATTCAATTGCTTAATCTTATTCTTTGAACAAAAATGTATATCTTGAAACTTGTTACCAATTGAATACCATTTGATGATTATTTGATTACCAGTTGATTACCTTTGGATTACCAATTGATTACCATTTGATTACTAATGAATTTCTAGTTGATGGATTTATCAAATGAAAACTGCTTACATTGATTTCACTTGCTGGGCAATTTTTGGCTCACTCTTGTTTTTATTATTCCCTAACCTTTCAGTTAGGAATGGAGTATGCCGTTTTCGAGTAACCGCTAAGAGGACTGTGAGAAGGCCTGATTCGAGAATTTAGGCTCCATGTTGCCAGACAGATAGAATTCATGTTAGTTCTCACCAATGGTTAGATGGTGGCTTATGGTTTGTAATAAAACTGAATTAGATGTTGTAATAAACTTTGATATTTTAGATTCTTGTTTCATACCATAACCTGTGATCGATTCTTTGTTGAGGGGTCATCTGTATAATTATGTTTTATTCAGAGCGATAGTGGCACCAAATCCTGACCCCGGATTTGGGGGCGTCACAGGTTGGTATCAGAGATACAGGTTATTGGTAACTGAAACAAGAATAGGTAGAAGAGTCTAAGATAGGAAAAATAATGAGAAAACTCACATAGAGTTTTAGTTAGGATCTATGAATATAGTTTTGACCAATAGGATAGGTTCGCTCTAGGACTTAAGCTTCATAGGTAAGATAGGATTTGTAGATGTAGGTTACCTTTAGGATGAGTATTAGTAAAATTAAGATAACCCTTTTACCGTTTAAGTATCTTCTTGGTTTATTATTGTGTGGTTATAGATAATGGCTGTTTTGAGAGATTAACCTTCATCTGAGATTCCTTTTCCTAAGCCAGAGTCGTCAATATCAGTATCAGTGCATGCACCCGACCAAGTGGAGATTTCCATTACCCCTTGTGTAAATTTATTTTCTTATAGTATAGTTGCATGTCAAGGCAGAGTTTTTTCTTACGTGTAGAATGAAAGGGATTGGAGATGGATGGAATATTGAACGAATTATGGATTATGTGTGGATGATTGAGTAAGTATTTGAGATATTGTTAAAACAGGGCATAGTCCATTTTACGGATAGGTAATGCCGAATTTTCTGTAGAAATATTAACTTAAGTTACGCACTTCCAGGTTATATCGTATTCCAACATATCGAGAGAGTATACGCTGGAACCATTTGAAGATCGGGTTACGGACGAGGAAACTAATTTGAAGAGTCAATCGGAGCGTCAGAGCTACCAGTTCAGAAGACATCACCTGTAAATCTTTATGTAATTTCCGAATTTCATTTGCGACTTCGGCTACATTACGAACGCTATAGGAAATACCGCGCAGAGTTCCGAACCAAGTATAGTTAGAGTCGATTGAGAGTAGAAGCTCCAAGATAACGTCTAGAAAGACTTAGATAGATTCATTGCGATATGATAACGATTTTATCCCCGTGATAGGGACATTCATCCAGAGGAGCGGCTAAAGTGTAAATTCCTTCTTTATACAAGATTGCACAAGTTGATTTACTAGCGGGATATGCTCATACTAGAAATTTACTTCCCTAAGAACTACCTACATGAGACAAGGCGTGATTACCTCCATTCGTTCGATGTAAGGATAAGTTTATTCACAACTAGTCATTGATTTTTTTTCAATTTACCTTTTTCAAAGATTCAATTTTTCACTTCTATTATTTTATTCTTTACGAAATACCTCTATTGTTCAGGGGCTACTTGATCCAATATTATATAAACTTTTGAAACTCTTAAACCTTTCAGATATTCCTCTTAAATTTTTTTATCCTCCTTGTTGTAACTGAGATGAACAACCCTATATATATAGGGGATTCAGGTACTTTCTATCTGTGTGATAGAAGTCCGGTGGGACGCCACTGGTTGTGTGTTTGTCATGGAAGTACTAAAGGTTGGCCACCTTTTGTGCTGTGTGTTTAAAATGACAAATGCAACCTGATAAAGTTTGATGATCATCTTGATCTCTTAGTTAAATTCTTTTTACCAGAAATTCTTACTAAACATGCTTGTTATATTTCCATATTTGTTGACACCTTCGTATCTATTGGTTCATTTTGTCGGAAACTCTTACGACTATTAGAGGTATCAAAGATTAGAAGTCGCAAAGGCGAAAATGACGGTATTCTGAGTGTTAAGTTGTACTTGCATTGACTGAAAAGTTGTTTTGATCGAGTTTGGAAAATTGTTTTAAAAAGAGGACTGAACATCGAGTCAGATTGCTCATTAGACTTACAACACGATTACAAGGTTTATTATTACCGAGAATTTGGTATGGATAAGGAGAAGGTAACAAGGATATACCAATACTAATCATGATGAAGTATGAAATAAAGTGATATTGGAGAGGCATTGGTTATTGTTTATAGAGGACTGTTATTCTACTTGTCGGGCAAGTATATATATGAGCACCTGTTTATTCTATATTTCACTTTGAATATGGTAGTTAGATCATTACAAGGTTTTGAACGTCTTGAGACCACATATTGGATGTAAACTTTAGAACTGAAGCAGGATAAGTTGAGCATAGCGTAATGTGAAGCAAAGTTTATAGAGCTAGCCAGGGTTGTGTTCGAATATGTGAATATCGATGAGAAGAGAGTTAGGAGACTCCAACATGAATTAAGATCATGGATTAGGAGTAAAGTTATTGATTACAAACAGAAGAAGCTAGAAAAGGGAAGACGGAGACACGTGAAGAAGACCAATAAATAGGGAACTTTCAGAATCGTTTCAATATAAGGCCTGAGTTTCAGTCAAGTAGGAATGTTGGATTTGGAAGACCATAAACTGGAAGTGATGGGCAAGGGAACCGTCCATAAGATTTGGATCAACAAAGACCTCTGAGACCTCCGATACCAGAATGTAGAACTTGTGGAAATAAACAACTGGGATTTTGTAATAAGATCAATATAGTACATTACAAGTGTAATCAGAGAGGACATTACGCCAATGAGAGCTATAAACCGAAGGCTAGAGTTACGTGTAACAAGCGTGGAGAGGTGTGACGTTTCTTAAGAGATTGCAATCGTTAAGTCCAGTAAGCAAAATGTTAAGGATGAATGTACCACCATTTACTAAGCAACCAAGGACAAGAACCCTTAATATGACCATGAGCGATATAGTGAAAATAAGGATGTAGTTACAGATACGTTTCAAATAGATTACGGAAATGCCAAGTGTTAAGTTATTTTGGAACTACCAAGTCTTTTATCTCTATAAAATTTGCTTATAAACCGCGTTGTATGATTCAACTACTGAGTAAAGCCTTGACTATAGGAATATCTAATCAGGAGCGTATATCGATTCATCTAGCTTTTCCTCACTGTGAGATTGATATGACAGATCACCATTTTCTTAGGATTACTTGATTCCCGTCAAGTCAGAGAGATTTGATGTAAATTCTAAGAATGGATTGGTTAACAGAGTATGGGAAAATAGAATTGCGAGCCACCGATAAAGTAGAAGTTGTGTTCCTAGGTCAGAAACAAACAAAGAAATTCTAACTTGTCATGTAGGGAAGGAGATTATTGCGCCAAGGTTGTCAAGTATATCTAGCACATGTGATTAACACCAGTAAAGAGACACCTAAGGGGAATAGATTCCAGTGGTTGATAAATTTCCGGAGATATTTCTCGACGATCTTTCAGGTTAACTCCAAAAATGGAAATAGAGTTTGTTGTAGACTTAGCACCCGGATTAGAACGAATTTCAAAGGCACCATATAGAATGGCACCAGTAGAAATGTAAAGGTTAGCAATTCAATTGCAAGATCTTAGGAAAAAGAGGATTTAAGTTGATTTTGTGTGTGTAAATTTAAAATGTACTTTTGTGTGTTTTCAAAATACGATTTTAAAAGTGTGTGTGTAATCTTTCATGAAGGTGTTGAGGTGTGGGTGTTGTTTAAAGAAAGTAGTAAGTTTTCATAAAGAAAGAGTTTTCTTAAAGGTATAATTTTAGGTAGAAATCTAAAGATGGGATTTTGAGTGAGTAGGTAGGTGTACTTTCAAAATGTGTTTTTGGGTGTGTGTGTACTTTAAAATGTGATTTTGGTGTGAGTTGTTCAAAAACATGATTTTCTAAAGGTGTGAGTGTGTTATTCAAAAATAAGATTTTATGAGTATGATTTAAAATACGATTTAAAAATGTGTGTGTGCGTATTCTTTTAAACGTGTTCTTTTCATAAATGTGACTTTGTGTGTGTGTGTGTCATTCAAAAACATAATGTTGTAAAAGTGTGAGTGTGTTATTTCAAAATATGATTTCGTATGAGTAAGTGTTTCACCTGTTAGAGAGTTAAAACCGAACATCAGAGATTTAGTGGACTATTACAACCATTAGAAATTCCTGAATTTAAGAATGAACATCTCATGATGCCATTTGAGTTATGATCGACGAATTTACCAAGTTGGTACCTTTCTTTCCCATCAACGAGAAACTTTCATTAGATAAATTGGTTTATCGACTATAAGAGATAGTAGTGAGGCATATGATTCAAGTATTAATCGAATTTGACCAAGACCCGCAATTTTATTCAAAATTTTGGAGAAAGTTGTTGGCATGTTCATAAACCAAGTTGAACATGTGTACCATGTATCATCCTCAAACGTATGGTCAAAGTAAATAGACTATTCAGACAATCGAAGACAAATTTAGAGTTGTACGATGACTTTTGAAGATAATTGAGATGATCGTTTGCCATTACTGGAATTCTTTTACCGCAATAGCTATCACGCGAATATTGAAATGCCAGCTTATGAAGCCTTGTACGAAGAAAGATGTAGATCTTCAATAGGTTGAAAAGAAGTTGATAAATGCACGAGATTGGAACCAGAGTTAATGTATCAGACCAAAGAACTATTGAGCTCATCCAGAAAGGATTAATAGCTACTCGGAATCGACGACTGTAATATGATGATTAAACCAGGGAAGGTATAGATTATAGAGTAAGAGAGTCAGTCATATTAAGTGTCACCATGGAAAAGACTAACGGGATTTGGTAAGTAAGGATGGCTTAGTCCGAAATTAGTTAGACCCTTTTTAGATATTAAAGCGAGTGGGTAAGATTTCGTATGAGCTAGCCTTATGCAACATATCCATAGTGTATTTCACGTGTCTATGCTTAAGACGTAGTATTTCGAATCTAACCATGTAATAGAATACGAGTCGATAGAGATTCAAACTTATTTGTACTATGTTGAGCAAACAGTAGAAAATTTTAGATCAGAAAGAGAAAGTGCTTAGAGATAAAATAGTTGTACTAGTAAGAGTGTTGTGGAGAAACCCCAGGGTTGAAGAATCAACTTGGGAGTTAGAAACTAAAATGTTAGAAAAGTACTCTCAGCTGTTTACGTAATAGATTCTGAGGACAGAATCCTTTTAAGGGGGGAAGGTTGTAACGCCTTAGAATTTATTTTTTTTACTTGTAAATTATTACCAATATGTGAATACGATTAATTTTATATGTGTGTGTTAATAGGCTCTTTGTGTTAATTAGAGTAGCCTTAAATTTATTTTGTTAATAAGAGTTGTTTAAAATTATTTTACATTTATTTCTAAGTAATAGCAATTGAGATTTTATTCTTGATATTTTATTTAGCAATGATGATCTTGGTATGATGTGATTTATGTGTAAGCTCATATTTTAGTTATACTTAATTAGGATAAAAATATTTCTTTGATATAGTCCTATAATTATGAAATTTCTTTATGTGCCATAATTGTTACGTGCTTAAAATGTCAATTATGTGTGTGGTGAATAATTAGTTAATTATGAATGTGGTTTCTAAATTTTATTTAAGTGCTCTGAAAATTTACTTGAGTCATAAAATATTTATATTAAATTTGGAGTATGCCTGAATTATTTATTTAGCAGCATAAAATATTTCTTAGCATTATTTTATTTTATTTTAGTTTTAAAACTCATGATTTAAATTTTATAGATCATTCATTTATTTTTAATTAATTATTCTGAGAGATGCTGCACCTTTAAAATATTTATTCACGGTGAGTATTTTATTTATTTATTCTAGTAAGTTGTTAATTTGTTCTTATAATTATTTTTGAGGTAAAATGCATTTTTATTTGATTATTTTCCTGTAAAGGCAATTTATTTATTTAAATTACAAAACTTATTTGTAAAAATATTATTTCATCAAATCTAGAGTGGGGATTATGAATTTACATCACAGCCCTTGTTTTTATTAATTTGGCAATGGAGTTAGTTGGACAATTTTGTAATTTTATAATTTTTCTAAACTATTTAAGAGATAACATTACTTCTCTTTCTTTCTACACACTTCTAATCAATTCTCAAGCCCACCCATTTCTTTTTCTCCCATTCTCTCTCGGCTCTCTCCCCTCCCCATTTCTTCTCCATTTTCCCGAGACCCTCTCCTCTCTTTTTCTTCTTCTTCTTCTTAATTTCATCTCCCTCAAAGCTTGTTCCTCAACATCACTTCCATATTGTAAGCATATATATATATATGTATATTTTCCTTGAGATTGAATTCTTGTGGGTTGTTTATAATCTAAACTTGAAGTTTGTGTGTTTTAATGGCATGCAAGGTCTTTTGATGTGAGAAATAGTTCCTTCTTGATGAGACCCTCTAAATTGGGCTCACCGGAGAAGAACTAGACTCCGGCAATGACTTACAAGGAGCCGAGAGTCTTGGATTCTTACATGCAACCTTTCTTTTTGATGGATCTTGAATACTTAGTGGATATGAGTCATTGCATGTAAGTAATCTTTGTGTTTTGTAAGAGGGTTTTAGTTTTTATGGTGTTTAAAGATTGTTTATTTGGAGTTTTTGTGTTGCATATCATTTTTATGAATAGATCTAGTAGAATTGGTTTATAAAAGTTATTGCATGTAAGGTGTTATGGTGATTTTGCCATTTTTCTCTTTGGAAGCAAGAGTTTTGAATTTGATAGAGATTAATTTGTATTACTATTGCATGTTAAAGATTTGTAAAATAGAGTTAGTAATTTCTTAGAGTTTTACATTTCATGTGATTAAATTTGTGATATTGATAAGTATAGTTGGAGTGTTGGCATTGGATTAATGGTGGGAGTTAAGGTGGAAGGGATTAAAGGAAAGAGGTTATGGTCAAATTTAGGGAGAAGTAAGGTGTAGAAAATTGTGTTGTGTGCATGTGTGTGCTCTCGGGTGTGTGTGTAGAGGTGAGTGTGTGTGTGTGCAGCGTGTGTGTGTGGGTGAGTGTAGGTAATGTGTGAGTAGTGTGTAATTGTGTGAGTTGTAATTACATAAGTCCATAGTCGCTCAAATTTCTGCAGCAGCACTGCTCTGTTGGAGCTCTGTTTCGAGCAGCTCAAGGTCACCCTTGGGTTGCAATTCTCTGAGATTCATGAGCTCCTCAGAATATAGTGTAAGCACGCGAAAATTTGGAATCAATCCGATTTTTGAGCTATTTATTATGATTATTTTGGTAGTGTACGCGCAGAGTATAAAACTGTTACGGTTTCTGATTTTCTAAGCTACGATTTAATTGCTTAATCTTTGAATTTCAAGTTGAAACTTTTTCTGTAGCAAGTCATTAGGTTTATGAAGGTCTCATAAAAATTTCAAACATATATCATGAATTTTTGATTTACTAAAAATGTTTGTCTGTTGGTAACGCAGTTTTATAAAAATTCTGTTTTGATATTTTATTGGTAAATTGAGATTTTTCAAGTCTAACCCGCTAGAGTGGAATTTAAAACTCGTATGGAGGTTAAGTATATAGAATTTAAGAGTTATATAAGTCTTTATATTAAGGGTAGAGTAACTAATTATTAAAGGTATTCTTTTCCGTGATCGTACTAACTAGAACTCTGTGGCGAATCTGAGAACAATTATGTGTTAGTTGCTTAATTGTATTTTAATTGGTATTAGATGTCGCTATGATGTAATTTGAATAATTACATATGTGTTGAACCAATATGGTTGTCTTTAATTAGAATTATCATTGTTATAGTAACTTGAATCTAGACTTGGTTAGTCAACTATAAATTGGTCGTAAGTTGTTATGTATTGGTTAACTAAACATGTTGTGAGTATAAGTGGCTTTATGTGATCAAGTGTTATTTATGGTCAAAAGGAACTAGATAGAAATGTTAGAAGTCTTTATCTTGAGGCCTTTCATCAATATGTTGAGGAAAGTCATGTGACGTCATATGGTATGTGTTAAATGATTAAAGGTCGATTATGTCGTAAAGGTTGAATGTGTTGAAAGTCTATATGGTCATTTTGACTAGAATTGTTGATGTCATTAAGCAAATATATGTTAAGTGACTACATGTCTAAGTGTTAATTAAAGTTGTGAAGACACTATGTACTTCTTGATTGTATATATATATAAGTACATGTGATTGTATGACGATGGGGTAGAAGTACTTAGAGATACGTAAACAAAGCTGAGGTACTAAGTTATAAAGACTAAGACGATATTATACCTTTATATAGGTACAAGTAGGAGGCCAGGAAAGGAGCCCGTGTACGTAAAGTCGGAGTGGTGTACAAGTTATTGAGTTAGTTATCGGCTTTTGAGGCAAGTGTCTATTCCCTCTACTTATTTTTCAAGTGGTAGTTCTCTTAAATTATGATGTGAATGTTACCCTTGAATTCTATTGCAAGTATACGTCCTACTTTTCCTTATCCCTTACTTATCATCTTGCAATTGTTCTCAATACTATGTTATTGTACCTTTTTTTACCTTGTTCTTTCATATTAAACCTACAATTGTTCCTTTACCTTTGCTTTGTCCATATAAGCCTTTTCCCTTGACTTATACTTTGTTGACCTCTATTAACTTTCGATACCCGAAGCGTACTTATTTCTTTACTCACTTGCTTACCATGCCTTTCAATTATTCATTCTTTAAACCCTTGCGATAAAATCTTGAATTAGCTTATACCCTGAAATGATTATTGGAAATGTTGAAAGCCTCTTGTCATTTAACCCCTTTTTGTTGAATTACTTATGAATGGAACGAACTTTGACCGTGGCGGCGGTCCTGGTTACTTATGTATGTATGTATTTTATGGCCAATGTGTGCCTATGGATCCTGAATGTTAGGACCTTGTGAAAACATGGTCTGGAGCTTTACGTGGCTGATCACCCGTATAGCTCGTACCGTCTTACCGGAAGTTCCAATTCAATTGCTTAATCTTATTCTTTGAACAAAAATGTATATCTTGAAACTTGTTACCAATTGAATACAATTTGATGATTATTTGATTACCAGTTGATTACCTTTGGATTACCAATTGATTACCATTTGATTACTAATGAATTTCTAGTTGATGGATTTATCAAATGAAAACTGCTTACATTGATTTCACTTGCTGGGCAATTTTTGGCTCACTCTTGTTTTTATTATTCCCTAACCTTTCAGTTAGGAATGGAGTATGCCGTTTTCGAGTAACCGCTAAGAGGACTGTGAGAAGGCCTGATTCGAGAATTTAGGCTCCATGTTGCCAGACAGATAGAATTCATGTTAGTTCTCACCAATGGTTAGATGGTGGCTTATGGTTTGTAATAAAACTGAATTAGATGTTGTAATAAACTTTGATATTTTAGATTCTTGTTTCATACCATAACCTGTGATCGATCCTTTGTTGAGGGGTCATCTGTATAATTATGTTTTATTCAGAGCGATAGTGGCACCAAATCCTGACCCCGGATTTGGGGGCGTCACAATCAACATGAGGTGTATTCAGATATTCCGCATCCCTGTGTCCAATACCTCCTCTTGAATTGTTTGCCATTTGCCTCAGATTTGAGAACATTTGAAGCCAGAGTGTTTTTTATCTAACTGACTCAGAAAAATCAGCAACACTTGAGGTACTTGTGATAATTCTCCCAGACTGAAAATTGATAGGTCTATCACACCTAAGTGTGTCAATGTGTTTCCACTTCTTATCTTTTTCCTTCTTATAAGCATAGCTTCTTTCTAGTTGAGGTTCTTGTCTGCTTGGATTTCTCCACAACCTTCTGTTTGAGAGTTTAAGCCTTTGTACATAGAGATTGAAATCTCTATTTGTTGTTCTTGTGATTTGTCTTCTTCTGGCTTCTTCTTCATCTAATTCCTTGTTGTGAAAATCCACCACAGTAGAAAGTATTAACAGATCAACCTCTTGTAGAATATCAGATTCATCAGGATCTTGAACTGTGTTAGAAACAGTATCAGGATTAGAATCTTCAATTTGATTTGTATTACTGAGAGTTGATTGTCTTGATCTTCTTCTCAATTCTGGTTCTTCAACAATTCCATCATCACCAAAAGTAGACCTGTCAGGAACTACTAGAGTTTGAGTAGGTTCGGGAATTTCTTCAATCCTTAATCCTCTAGACCTTGTTTGTCTAGGCATAGTTGGAGTTGATGAGCTTCTTCTACCTCTTTGAGCACTTATTCTACCTCTGCCTCCTCTACCTCTAGCAGGAGCAGGATTCTTGAAACTCTCCATCATTTCTCTTTGAGCATTTAAGAACTCTTTATGAGAGAGATCATGATATTCTTCAGTAGCAGTAGAAAGTGCCTTTCTAGCATATAACTGTTGTACCCTCTTATCAGTATGATAAAGAGTCACAACATCACCTTTCTTTGTTTTGAACTTCTAAAATAAGTTTGATGCTTCTTCAGGATTATCAATGATTACATCTTCATCACCCTCGGGAATTGTAGAAAGAATTTGTCCTTGACCAGGTGTTAGGATTTGATCACCTATCAGGATTTGCTCTTCCGTCAGGATTTGAGATTGCACCAATGTCCTCACTATCTTTACTCCAGAATCAGAAACATGAGTTGACTGCGTTGTTTGACTTTGAGAAGTTTGAATAGTCTTCATAACAGCAGCATCAGAGGTTTCTCCTTGTAGAACTTTTTCACCACCATCACTTCCACTATCATCGTCATTTTTCCTTAATACTAGATCAGGTGTACATTTTGTAGAACTTACCTTCTCCCCCTTTTTGACATCAGCATTTGACAATAGATTCAAAATTAAGGCAACATAGGTTTGAATATCAGTTACCTTAGAATCAAGAGAATCAATTCTGCTATTAATTGACGTTTGTTCAGTAATGACTGACTTGACTTGGGATTCCACTATTCTTAGTTGAAGAGCAGTGGGCACCTTTGTGAAGTTTTGAGAAATATCAGTCCTTACTAATTCTGTAGCAGCCTTGACAGAATCAATTTCATGTTTGAGGCCTTTGGATAAAAGAGTAGTTGCCTTCAAATGATTCTTCAAATCTTGATTCTCAATCAATTTAACTGCATCATAGGCATGATCCAAAGCATAAGGATAACTACCAGATTCAGAAGATCTGTACCATAAATTTTCCCATTCATATTGTCTAAGTGCCTCAGCAGGAGAAATTTCAGAAGGAACAGAAAAATATTGTCTGAGATCTTTTCCAGTAGTAGCCTTGCCAGCCATGAATGTGCTTGATGAACCAAAGTTGGTTCCAAGACTAGATTTAATAACTCTGGCAAGCTGATCCTTCTCTTCATTATTACTATCATCACTGTCATCAACATCAGAATCATTAGTAACATCAGGATCAGGAATAGCAATACCTTTTAATTTATCCTGTGATTCTGTGATAGTATATGTCATTGGTCTGGAGCTAAGTGGATGTATCAGGATTGGCTCAGCATCAGGAGCAACACCGTCAGGATTTGATAAGCTTGCATCAGGATTTGATACTGATGGTTCTTGTGTAGCATGAGGTTCAGAAGCTGCTTTAACACTTTGAGTTAAAGGTTCTTGTGTACTTCCCTCAGTGACAGTGTCCTCGACCAATCTTTCATTTTCACCAGAAATCCCTTGAGCATTGTCAGTAAATTCCTCAGAAGCTGTAGCTTTGCCTGCATCTTTAGATGGTTCTTGTGTGGCTGGAATGTTGATGTCTTCATTCTCCCTTTGAGAAAATGGTTCTTGTGGGACCATTCCAATAGCTATGCCTTCACCCAAACTTTGATTGAGTGGTTCTTGTGGGGCAGGATCTTCAGTAGCTGCTGAATCACATTGAGATTCAGGTTCTTGTGGGCTTGATCCTTTCAGCTTCTTTTGTCTCTGAAAGACCTTTTCCTCTGCTTTCCTTTTCTTCTCCAATGGATGCAGAAACCCAAGATTGGAAGCAGCAACACCATACTTCTCCCATGAAATATCAACATGTCTTGTAGTGGGAGAGGATTTGGCTGGAGAGTCTGAAATAGAGACAACTTTTGTTGGAGTGACATCAGGAGTACCAACGTCAGGATTAGTTTGACCACCAGGATTTGACTGCTCATCAGGAATTGATAGATCCTGACCATCAGTAGCCTGTGTCTCCAAAGGAATATGATACCTGCTTTTAGATAATTTCCTTTTCTTATGTGGCTTAGATGATGGTGCCATAGCTACAACAACAGTATCAGCAACTTCCTTGATTATCTTAAACTTGGAGGAGATGGGCATATCATCCTCAGAATCAGTTTCATCTCTTAAAACCAACTTTCTTTTTACGGGAACATCCTCAACAACTTATCAGTAACAATCTTAGCATCTTTCTTCACCAGGACCCCTTGTACACCCCCTTTTATCTTCTTTTGAGTGAGTGGTGTAGAGGAAAAATCCTTTGATCCTGATTGTCGTCCAGACACATCAGATCTAGCTGATTTCTTAGATTTTACAACTAAAGTCTTTTGGGAGACAATAGAGGTGGCTGTTGATTGTTTTGACTGTTTGGGTTGGATGCTTGGGTCAGGAACAAGGTGTGATTGGCCTTGCCCCATAGCATCAGAGAGTAAACCATAACAAGTAGGCATTTTCTGATGTAAGAAAAACCTGACCTCATCAGGAATAAAAGCATTGCCTATAAAACCATTTGCATTATCAGGATTGCAAAATGTTTTTTTTCTCGATATGTATTTAAAATAAAATTTTATTTAAGAAAACAAAATTTATTTCAACAACCCTGAAAAATGTTTTTTTTAAATGATTACAAAATTAATTGACTTAGTAACCACTGGAACACTCTTACCATTTAACGAGGCACATTAGTCATGAAAAGCTGAACAGTCTCCTCGAGATTGAGTAAATGACCTGCATGCTTAACAAATAATCTCTATAAAAGATAGAGAATGTCAATCAATATTATCATTTATCATCAAAACACAAAACCCTCTCCACAAAGAAAAACAAAAGTGTTACTCAAACCTTTCGTATTCTTTCTTTCCTCCATGGCTGCAAACAACCAACCAAATGAATTACCTGTTGAGGAACTCGATGAGATCGAGTTAATTTGGCAAGAAATGGAAGATGCTCTGGATGAAATCACATAGAATGAAGAGCCACGTCTTGTTCCTGACCCTCAGGAACAGGAGGCCATTGTGAATGCAATGGCTGATGTCCTCCTTCACAACTTCCAGCAGGTAAACCCTAATTGGAATCCTGTTGATAATCTCGTCATCGTCAATGAAGAAGAAGAAGACGATGACAATGATGATGATGATGAGGATGAGTAACTCGAGCGAGAGCTTGATAGAAGAAGAAAGAGGCAACTCGATGCTTGTGCTTCGTGCAAGGTGGAGGCAACTCGATGCTTGTGCTTGACCCTCAGTTTTAAATCTGATATAAAACTGTTACAAACTCTCTCAAGAAATTTTGATGTTCTTGAGAGCTTCTAGGTTACAAAAATACTCGTGTGTGTGATCTATTATGTTCACCACATAAATCGAAACCTAAACTGTGTTTATATACTACACAGCTTCTCTATCAATTACATGATAAGTCCTAATCAATTACAAAGATTGAAACCTATCCTAAATTGATAGCTACGTTCCTGCAGACCAGGAACCGACAAAATAAATAACATTATTTAACTAGACTCCAAATATAACTCGAAATAGAAATCCTGGTCAGCTTCCAGTCCTGATAATCAATCCTTATGACAATCTTGATACTGACGCTTGAGCAAATACTGATGACGTCAGCAATCCTGATCAGTTGAGTCTAGATCTTGACGATCATTGAATCCTGATCTAACAAAATCTTTCACAAAATGATGGATTTCTTGGTGAACTGCAAGCTTAGTTATGCTATGTTTCACTCCACTCCACTTTATCATGAAATCATCAAGGAGATTTGGACCTCCTGTGAGTTCAGTGAAACTAACTGCACTATGTAATTCACACTTCAAGGTAAAGAGTATATTGTTAATTCAGATGTTTTGCAAGCATGCCTTCATATTCCTGAGAATAACTGCTTAGCTTTACCCACAAATTCTGAAATTGTTAACATGCTTAACACTATTAATTACTCTTTGTCAACTGTGAATTTGGGTAAGATTATTAGGAGAGGTTTGGTAAAGGAGTGGAGCTATTTAGCAGATGCTTTTATTAAAGTGTTTTCTGGAAAAATCAGTAATTTTGATGCTTTAACTCCATTCTAATTTTGTTTCTCGTGCTTCTCACTGATAAATATTATAAATTTAGCACCCCAATTAATGTATGAACTTGGTGCTAAGTTGGGTGATAGGAAAACTAGGAAAAATAATATTTATTATGCTAGATTTCTAATGATGTTGGCCAACCATGTTAGTCCAACACCATTGGTTATCTCTAAACCCAATTCCAAGTTTGACTGTTTTGTTCAAGAGAAGATGGTACTAACAGACATCTTGAGGCTCAATCACAATGGTGATGTCCCAATGGTGTACTTGCCAGTCACTGAGGTAACACCTTCTCAGCCTGTTAATTTAAATGTTACTTTAATTTCTGCTACTACAATTCCTGTTGTTGCAATGAAGCCTGTAGTTGTGACCCAACAGGCTCCTATCCCTGTAACTAGACCTAAATCTAAAAAGTCTAAATCTACCAAGCCAACCTCAGGTGCTTCTCAAAAGGCACCTGTTGTAAAATCCACTACACAACATAAGGGGAGTGAAGCAGGTGTGGTGAGTGGTGAGGGAAGGGGTGAACATCAAAGAAACCCCAAGGATAAGGTGGGAGAGGTGAGTGTTGCCCAGACTAGCCCCATTGTGTCTTCCCAACAAGGCACAATGAGTAACATGGATATTAGCTCAAGTCTAACTACATCCTCTCAAAAGGGTGTAGTTATTGAAACAAGCTCTCCTCCAAGAGCACACACCAAAAGGGTAAGGGACACATCTAGCCCCCAAACATCTATTTCCCACTACCAAAGAAGGGTGAAACAGAAATCCCAGGTCACACAGGGTGCACACACACTGGAAGCAACAATTCCAGTTTCTCAAATTCAGTTTGATGTAGCCCCAATTATTACTCTGGGGTTACAGTCCCACTCCCTCAATATTAATATTCAGACAACTCCACAAAATTCTCCTTCACACTCATTAGATGTGGATATGATCCATTCATCTATTCCTGATTCTCCATCTCTATTCTTGGAGAAGCCCCACTCTGAAATTGGTGGTCATCACTTTTTAAGTGATTTGTTGGGCCGCCAATCATTCTTTTCTGAAACTACAAAAGGATATGTGGAACCATCTTTAAAATCAATCACCACAGATTCTACTGTAATTTCAATTTCTCAAACTCCTTTATTGACTTCATCAACGGAATTATCTCTTCCGTTGACAAGTGTTTCTCCATCAACGGAATCCATTCCGTTGATAGTTCAAACTACCATTCCGTTGATAGCTCATTCTGCACCAATTATTGACAATCCAGTTGTTCACACAACTAGTGCAGATGACCTAGTGGTAGTTGAAACACTTTTAGGATTGAAAGGGAGTGATTCTGAGAGGCTGGCTTGCAGCCAGGAAAAAGGAGAGAATGAGAGTGAGAGGCTGGCTATTTCTTCCAGCCAGGCAAAAGGAGAGATTGAGAGTTCCACCTTAGTAGGTGAAGGTGAGGGTGTGAGCCATGGGGAGCCCATGATGCAAGAAAATAGTGGAGAGAGAGAAGGGACTACAGGAGCTCTAAGGGAGGAAACAGTCATTGCAAGTGAGTTAATGGAGGTTAGTGAGGGATAAAGAGAATTGTCTTTCCAAGAGCATTATCAACAAACTCTGGATAGCATTTCTCTGGATCCTGAAACCTTTACTCACCCTGTGCCAGCCTATCAAATCATGGCTCAATAGGGAAATGTGGAGGCAGAGAGGACATTAAATCTAATTCATACAACTGCATCCATGATGAGGGCTAAGGATGTACTTGTCAATTTGTCTCCAGGAGCTGGTGGAAGTGATCAGTTTGCTGAATCTTCAAGTGATATTGATAGTCTTGATGCTGATTTACAAGAGGTGGCTACTACTACATAGACCGAGACATCTGTGATGCCTCCTAATCCAAGATGGCTTTATCAAGATTCACTTGGATTTCATGGTTTGGATACTGCAATCACAAGGCAGTATAATGAAGCTTACTTGGCTCATGAGTCTGCACCTCAAAATGAAAAGAAATTCTACAAGGCAATTTTGGACTCTCTAGAAATCCAGAGGCTCCAAATGCTACAGACAAGAATTGAGTCCAGGGAAATCAAGGACACAATTGCAAGCTTCAAGGACTCCACTGATAGGAGGTTTGATGAAAGACTTCCTCTTCTCACTGTGACCAAAATGGACAAATTCTTCAGAAGGGATCATGAGGTGGCAACCACTTTGAAAACCCTTACTGATAGGGTGGACAAAGTGGAAGCCACATTAACTCATATGCAACAAGCACAGGAGAAGCAAACTCAGTTATTGACTCAGTTAGTGGCAGCTCAAGGTCTCCCTCTCATCACTCTTAATGATAACAAAAAGGGGGAGAAATCAAAGGAGCTTAATCTTCAAGTCACAAAAGTTATGGTCCCAGCCATTTCTTTACCACATGAGCCACTAGCTATGGGGGAGTATATCAAAAATAAATTGGATGGAATTGACATGATTCAACGTGCATCTATGAGACTACAACTTGCAGAACAGATAAAATAGCAAATGAAGGATATAGATGCACGGGCTAAGAAGATAGCTGAAAATGCAAGAAATAAATATCCATCAACGGATCAAGCTACTTCTACATCAACGGATCTCAGAATTATAGCGTCAACGGATGAGCCCATCCCATCATCAACGAATGCTATGGTCTTTGTGTCAACGGATTTGGAGCCACAGATTAAATTCTCATATGATCTAAAGCCTCTTCTACATGGAGTGATTCCTGGTCCAAGGAAAGAAAAGGGACAAACTTCATGTATTAGAGATGTGGACCCAACTACTTTTCCAAGATGCTTATCTCCAAAATCCCTAGCTAAATCAAAGGGCAAGAATATTGCTAGGACCTTCTATCCTCCTCCATTTCCAGATGAGCTCAAGGTTCTGAGTGAACTTATTATAAAATGCAAGGAAAGCAATAAGCCTGAGATTAGGAATCAAAGAGCAATAGTCTACAGGAATGGGCAAGAGATCTGTGTTTGGGCTGGTCACCCAAATTTTGCTGAAGCTAAAGCTGAGGAATCAGCTAGGGCAGACATGCAAGCTCTTGCAGTTGCCCAAGCTCTAGATGAAGAGGAAATATTGCAAGAAGAAAGAGCTAGAGCTGAAGCTAAGCAAGCAAGAGGAAAAAGAAAAAGTACAAGGCAACCTAAAACAAGAGATAAAAGAAACTTGGCTTTTGATAAGGATGATTCTCAAAGCACTGTAACAGATGCACCTGTAAAAACTGTGCCTTCAACTTTTTCTGATCCAGGTATTGGAGCAAAATTAGCATGTGATCCTAAACATCTAGTCAATTTTCATGACCAACCAATTGAGCCAAAGGAGGAGCCATTTGAGTTTGATGAAGCTAATTTTCCCAAATTTCTGGTTGAAATGGAATCAAAGAAGAAATCAAAGCAGAGGGCTACTAAGTCTAAACCAGTTTTTGTGAGAAGGCCACAGGTTTAAAAACCACCTACAAACCCAGAGGACTTTATCTACATTGCAGATATAAGGGAAGAGTCAGACTTAAACCTATATCTTGATGACTTGGTGGAAGTGAGAGGAATAGGAGCTACTCATAAACTACCAGAGAGATTAGTGTTTGTCTACAAGGGTGGAAGGGAACAGATTTGGCCTCTACACAGAATTCTAGGAGAGGATTATCAGACATTGCTAGTGGTGTTCAAGTGCTTAAAGAAAGATTTTGGGTTCACCAAAACTGCTAAGTCTGAGGTTGTCTCCAAGATTTGTCAAATAAAAGCTAGCTGGAACAAGCCTAATGCACTTCCCAGAGTTTTAAAGGTCCCTCAAACAGGAAAGAAAATTCATCTCCAACCCTTTTGGATGATGGAATTCAGAGAAAAGGACAACTGTAGGAGATTCTTCAGAATAGAGGACCAATTGGAAAAGGCATCTAATGAAACTCTAAGATTTATGCAATCCAAGTTGGGTGAACAAGATGAAGAAGAGAAGATTTTCTACAGGAGGCTCCAAGCTCAAATTGAGGAGAACAATGCTAAGAAGGGGAAGAAAACAAGGCCACATAGACAAAGATGGTAAATCTGCTCAGGCTAGAGGAGCAACTATGTGCACCTATGCTGTAAGAACTTCTACTTTGTTTTCAATAAATTTTCAAAGTATCATGAAGCTCAATACAATTTCTACTTTTGTAACTTGTAATTTGTTTAAGTGTTTTTGTTATCATCAAGGCTCTTGATTTATGGCTGTTATTCTATCAGTCATAAATTGGGGGAGATTGTTAGGAATATGTTGTTCTTGATGATAATTATAAAAACACTTAGTAGATTTTGTGTTAAGTCAACTTTGTAGCTGTCAACGGAATAGTATGCTTTGCAGCATCCGTTGACAGGTAGCTCATCAACGGAATGAGTCTCATCAACGGAATGAGTAATGTAGCAATTGCACTGTACAATACTTCACTAGTTGATAAACAATTGTTGTAGGTATTAGATAGGTTTTCTAAGTCATGTTGACTAAGTACTAGATAGGCAAAATAGGTTGGTTAATTGTAAATATAATGTGCCTTGTAATTTTTCCTAAGTGAATACATGTCAACGGATTGGAGATTACACTATCAACGGATTGAAGAATGTACCATCAACGGATTGAAGAATAAAGCTATCAACGGAATACATCTCACTATTATCAACGGATTACTATCACTTTTCTGAACAGTTGACAAAGTGATAGTGACAGTTTTCTGACAGATCAAAAGGTGATGTAGAAGTGTACTTTGCATTGGGAGCCATTAAAATGGTCACTGGTAATGAGGAAACATTCCAATTACCAATTAAGTTCTTGAGTGGGATCATAATAAGCATAAAGACAAAAGACAAGATCTCCAAGGACCATTAGACAAAAGGAATGAAAAGCAAGTTGTTGGCGGTTACCTTTAGTACTTTTTAGTGTAGCCAAAAATAGCATTGTAAACTTGGGATATATAACCAAGTGTAGCAGTTCATTTTATGTAAGGAAGTGAGATAGAATAATTTTGTATTAGCTTTCTTTGAAGAGCACTCTCACTCCACTTTTGTAACTGAGCAGCTGTGCTATGTTTGTAACACAGATTATTCCCACAATAAAAACATCTCAGTTGGATCATCAAAACATTCAACTGAAATTTTATATTTGCTTGTGTGTTTTTATTTTCTCTGTCAAGTTATTTAAAAGTTGTTTTTAAGTTTAAAAATATCTAGAACTGTATTCAACCCCCCCCCCCCCCTTCTACAATTCTGTTAGGTCATTTGGGATTAACACTTACCCTTGTTGGGTTTTATACTAAACTATTCATTAGTAGTAAATAAACATTGTCCATTTTATTGAGAATCTTGATTGCATATTTTTACATTGTCTATTTATTATATATTGTGGATAATTTAGTATCAAATGGGATAACAGAAGATTAAATTATCAGTGTCTATATATAATATAAAGGGTTCACAGTTTAAGTGGAATTAGACAAACCACTGGAATAACTGAAGTATTATTTGGGAATAGTTTATCTTGACTATTAAATAATACTTGTATACTTTGTGTATATTGAACAAGATCAAATTTAGAATTGTTCCCTTAAACTGATTAAGAAGGTGAACTAAGATTCTATGTTATTATTAATGCTTAGGTTCTTAATCCGGATATAGTAATTGACACGTGTATATTATTTACATGCTTTGATTTATATATGAAATAATTCTTTTGAATTATATCATTATATTTTGGGTGATGGAATAATATATATGGTGAATATTATTTATTGAAGGAATCCGTGTCCTGATAATATTCGGGTTAATGATGTCCCCTTGAAAGCTCAAAAGGATTTAATTATGTGAAACCCTGCAGGTGGATTTATTTCGGCATAATTAAATAAAGGTAGAGTGGATGATCAAGGATATAAGATGTTAATTAAATGAATTATCAGTAATTTATTTAATTAATGGGCATGCGCTATTTTAAACATGGGGAATTTAATAAGCAAATAATATTGGAACCGAATTAATTAATTAAGTTGCGGTATTAGGAAAGGTACTGCAAATATTAATTCTTTAGTGGATTGAATTAATATTTAATTACATTGGGCTAGGCCCAGGATGTAATTAAAAGGCCCAACCTAATTACCCATGATCCCTATTGTAGCCCTATATATATTCTTATTCTCTTCTTGCTAGGGTTGGTTAAGAAAAATATTGTAGCCACCTAGGAGCAAGAAGACAGGTTAACTTGAGAAGACGGAGGCCACACTTCGCTCAAGGGAATTTGGGAATACAATAGAAGAGCGTGGAATCAACCGTTAACAAGGTGATTTTCTTTTCGCACTCCTTAATTGTGTATCATAAAATGTAGTAGAACCCCAAGTCCGTGGTTCCCAACAATTGGTATCAGAGCCTGGTTATGGGTTCTATGTTTTATGATATGATGTCCATGTCGTAATTAAAATTGGTTATGTATGTATAGTGGTATGCTTGGATAATAATCTTTTGCAGGTTGTTTAGTATCCACTATTATGGCCTCGTTTTATTTTAATTATGTGTTTGGATCCCACGTGGTTTAATCGTGGTTATTTTTTGTTTTGGTTTCCACGTGGTTTATCGTGGTTGTAAATCACGAGGGTTGATCGTGCTAGTTTTGTTTTCTATTATGATTTTGTAATCTTGTAATCATGATTTGTATTCATGTTAGATTATGATCTGATGTAATAGAATAGGTATGTTATGTTGTATGTAACTATTTGATCGACGGAGTTGCAAGAAAACAAAGTTCTTCCGCTGATGCTACAAGATTTCGCCTATGCAACTTCGAACTGTTATAACTTTTGCATACGGTGTCGGATTTCGATGAGTAATACCTTTTCGGAAAGGGATTTCGATGTGCTACACGATTGAAAAGTGACGTTGTCAAAGTTTCATGTGCGTTTGAGCTCGTTTAGACCCTCAAACAGAGAGTTGAAGTTTTCGCAGGATTTTCGGATGAAATTTTTTTTTTTGGCCATAATAGTGGATTTATTTTTTATTTTAATTTTTCTGCTATTTAATTTTAATTATTGCATTAAATAATTATTATGTGTGTTGTTAATTATGTGTGTAATTTTAATTGCATGGTTAACATAAATAGGACGACATGGACATAAATTTTCATTTATTGCTTTAATTAAATGTTTTATGTTATTAAATTATGTGTGTATTTGGAATGCATGTTAGACATAATTATAATGACATAGGCCCCATTTAATTATGTAGAGATGCATGCTATGCTATGTTATGTGTTCTTTGTATTGTTATTTTGATAACATGTGGACCTCGAAGAAATAACATAGGGCGATGCATCTAGATAAAATTACTCATGTTAAAATACTAAGTGGGAGAGGGAATTAATTTGATATTAGATCCCATGGTCATCCATTATTGGTTGTATGTAATTTAACACTAGGACGATTATGAATTGGATATATGTCACCCATCGTGGCGTATGATTTATGACGTTTGGGTAGTGTTAAGGATATTACTAGGACAATCTTCTTAAGTTAATCACGAATAATGAAAGGTAAGCTCACCCCATCGTGACATACCAAGTTTCATAGAATTCGAGAAAAAAGTTGGACATTCCTTGATTAATGTTGATAATGGATATTTCTGTCTTAGGGGTTGTGTTTTTAAGCGAGTCCGTCTGTGACTTCACCGAAAACACCTAGGATTTATCCATTGATACATCGAACGGATGGGTCTGACTAAAGGCAACTTAAGATCTAAATAATGGTATACACTTAGCTATGAAAGATAATATATAGTCCACCCTAACGTGGCGTATTATTTAGTAGTAGGACCGAAGTAATATTTAAATTTAAATGGTATATATGTCATCCATCATGGCGTACCAGATATTTATGGAATTTAAATATTAGTGCATTAATTTTAATTAATTGTTAGAGGAAACAAATAGGTTTTAAGATATATGCAATTTTCTGATTAAGTGTTATATGCATGATTCTCAGGATAGAATGGGCTTTAATCCACTTTTCACCATACTTAAGGATAACAAACTTATCGGACCTAACTATATTGAATGGAAACGCAATTTGGACATAGTGTTGACTGCTGAAGAGTTTAAATTTTGTACTGTTGAACCCAAACCGGACCAGCCTGCTGCCGATGCTCCGGATGAGGATAAAGAGTATTTTAAGAAGTGGACTAAGGCAGATGAGATGTCGCGATGTTACATTCTGGCAGCAATGTCGGGTGTTTTGCAACATCAGCATCAGGCCATGACCACTGCTGCAGATATGCTCTATAATCTCAAGGAGCTTTTCGGAGATCAGAATAGGGCTGCTAGGCAAGTAGCAATGAAGTCTCTAATGAACACTCAGATGGCTGAAAAAACACCTGTAAGGGACCATGTTCTTCTGATGATGTCTCATATAAATGAACTAGAGGTCCTTGGTGCTGATATTGATGCGGAAACGCAGGTCGATATCATACTTATGAGTTTGCCAAAAAGCTTTGAGCCGTTTCGCTTGAATTACAACATGAACAAGAAGTTGTATAGTCTTGCAGAACTTCTGACAAAGCTTCAGGCAGCGGAATCATTATTTCAGTAGCATGTTCAGGTAAATGTGGCTGAGAAAGTTTCTTCTTCAAAGCCGAAAGGAAAGAAGAAGAAGAAGGTTCAGACACAGAAAGTTGTGAAACCATTGGGAGTTTAGAATTCAGTGAAGAAGCCTAAGGGCAAGTGCTTCAAGTGCAAGCAGTCGGGTCACTGGAAAAAGGATTGTCCTCTGTCTAAGAAGAACAATGCTGGTATGTCTCTTTCTCTTGTTACGGAAACATATATAGCGGCTATGTCTATGAGCACTTGGTGTGTAGACACAGGAGCCACTGATCATGTTTGTAATTCCATGCAGGGGTTCCAGAAAACCAGGCTGCTTAGAGATGGCGAGATATATGTGTTCATGGGAGATGCTACGAAAGTAGCAGTGGTTGCAGTTGGAGTTATTTCTTTATCTTTTGGTTATGATAGGATTTTGGTTTTGAATAATTGTCTTTATGTACCTTCATTTAGAAGGAATTTAATTTCGGTTTCTAAACTTGCTATGGATGGTTATAATGTTTGTTTGGATCGTAATGTTTCCATTATGATGAATAAACGAGTTATATGTTCTGGTACATTGCAAGAAAATTTATATATTATTAATCCTATAGAACCAATGCTGCAACCAAGTGAAATTAATAATACACTTTCTACCTCTAGTAAAAGAAAGGAACCTTCTGGATTGAACCAAACATATCTTTGGCACTTGAGATTAGGTCATATTAACTTAAGGAGGATTCAAAGATTGGTAGTAGATGGGCCTTTAGGCTCGTTGGCAGTGGAGCCATTTCCAGTCTGTGAATCTTGCTTGGAAGGAAAAATGACCAGTAGACCTTTTAAGGCAAAAGGAAATAGAGCCAAAGATGTGTTAGAATTGGTTCATACTGATTTATGTGGACCTATGAATATCCAAGCGAGAGGTGGGTATGAATATTTTGTCACTTTAATTAATGATTATTCGAGATATGGATATATTTATCTGTTGCACCGCAAGTCTGAGTGCTTTGAAAAATTCAAAGAGTACAAAGCAAGTGCGGAAAAGCGACATTCAGGAAAATGTATCAAGTCACTACGATCAGATCGTGGGGGCGAATACCTGCTTGGAGAATTTAGAGAATATTTATCAGAACATGGGATTTCATCCCAGTTGACTGCACCTGGCACACCTCAGCAGAATGGTGTAGCAGAAAGAAGGAACCTGACTCTTTTAGAGAGTGTTAGATCGATGATGAGTTATTCGAATTTACCCAAGTCGTTATGGGGGCATGCTCTAGAAACAGCGGCTTATCTTCTAAACTTGGTACCTTCTAAGTCAGTTCCAAAAACTCCAAAAGAATTGTGGACTAGTACCAAACCTAGTTTGAAACACATTCGGATTTGGGGTTGTCCAGCACATGTGCTGAACAAGAACGTGACTAAGTTAGATTCTCGTACAGAAGTGAGGTTGTTTGTGGGTTATCCCAAGGGAACAAAAGGGTATTTGTTTTATAGTCCTAAGGATCGGGATATCATTGTAAGCACCAATGCTAGATTCTTAGAGGAAGACTATATAATGAATCACAAACCCATGAGTACTGTTGTTTTAGAGGAACTAGTGGGAGGACAAGATAATTCTAATATGCCACCGGTACAAGTAGAACAACCACAAGTAAATGAACAACCTATCACTAATACCACTCCAATGCTTCGTCGTAGTGGGAGGGTTGTTAAACAACCTGAGAGGTTCATGTTTTTGGGAGAGTCTTCGGACTTAGTCTCTGGTGAACATGATGAGGATCCCAGGACATACGAAGAAGCAATGCAAGATAAGGATGCAGATCTTTGGCAAAAGGCTATGCAATCTGAGATGGAATCTATGTATTCCAATAAAGTCTGGGATCTCGTGGAACCACCCAGTGGTGTAAAACCCATTGGATGCAAGTGGATCTACAAAAGAAAAAGAGGATCTGACAAAAAGGTGAAAGCCTGGAAAGCAAGACTTGTTGCGAAAGGGTATACTCAGAAACAAGGAATTGATTATGAGGAAACCTTTTCTCCGGTAGTCATGCTTAAGTCAATCCGGATTCTTTTATCTATAGCAGCTCATCTCGATTATGAGATTTGGCAAATGGATGTCAAGACATCTTTCCTAAATGGAAGTCTTGATGAAAACATCCATATGCAGCAACCAGAGGGATTCATCAAAGAGGGCCAAGAGCATCTAGTGTGTAAGCTTAAGAAGTCCATTTATGGACTGAAACAAGCTTCCAGGGAGTGGAACATTCGTTTTGATCAGGACGTCCAGACAAATGGTTATGATCAGAGTCCAAGCGAAGCATGTGTGTATAGGAAAAGTGAAGGAAATGCAGTGGTTTTTCTAGTACTATATGTAGATGACATTTTGCTCATTGGAAACAATGTAGAGATGTTGTCATCTATTAAGGCATGGTTGTTCAAACAATTTGAAATGAAAGACTTAGGTGAAGCCGCATACATTCTTGGGATCAAAGTTATAAGAGATCGCAAGAAAAGAACGTTGGCTTTATCTCAAGAACCGTACATTGATGAGGTATTGGCTCGTTTTAACATGCAGGACTCTAAGAAGGGTAATTTACCTTTTAGACATGGAGTCTCTCTATCAAAGGAGCAGTGTCCTAAGACACCTAAGGAGATAGAGAACATGAAAGCAGTTCCTTATGCTTCAGCATGTGGAAGCTTAATGTATGTCATGTTATGCACGAGACCTGATATTTGCTTTGCCGTAGGCATGGTCAGTAGATATCAGTCCAATCCAGGTCAGGAACATTGGAGTGCAGTAAAAATGATACTTAAGTACTTGCGAAGGACTAAGAAGTATATGTTAATTTACAAGGCTTCAGACTTGTTTCCTGTGGGTTATACCGATTCAGATTTCCAGACAGATAGGGATAAGAGGAAGTCAACCTCGGGGTGTGTTTTTACTTTAGGAGGTGGAGCTGTAATATGGAGGAGTGTGAAGCAGAAATGCATCGCAGACTCAACCATGGAAGCTGAATATGTGGCAGCCTCTGAGGCAGCCAAGGAGGCTATATGGTTCCGGAATTTCCTACTGGATTTGAATGTAGTTCCTAATTTGCCACGGCAAATCACAATTTATTGTGATAATACTGGTGCTGTTGCAAATACAAAGGAACCACGAGAACATAAAGCAGCAAAACACATTGAGCGTAAGTATCACCTCATACGACAGTTCGTTAAGCGAGGAGATATTATTGTGACTGATATAGCATCAAAGGACAACCGGGCTGATCCTTTCACGAAGAGTTTACCAGCTAAGGTTTTTGAAGAACACGTGGAGGAGATAGGAGTCAGATGTCTGGTCACGGAATAGTTATTTAAACTGGTAGCGGATTATATTAATAAACACTGATATACTCAAAGAATAGCTTGAGTATAACTGGGAGATTTTTGGGTTTTATACTAAACTATTCATTAGTAGTATATAAACATTGTCCATTTTATTGAGAATCTTGATTGCATATTTTTACATTGTCTATTTATTATATATTGTGGATAATTTAGTATCAAATGGGATAACAGAAGATTAAATTATCAGTGTCTATATATAATATAAAGGGTTCACAGTTTAAGTGGAATTAGACAAACCACTGGAATAACTGAAGTATTATTTGGGAATAGTTTATCTTGACTATTAAATAATACTTGTATACTTTGTGTATATTGAACAGGATCAAATTTAGAATTGTTCCCTTAAACTGATTAAGAAGGTGAACTAAGATTCTATGTTATTATTAATGCTTAGGTTCTTAATCCGGATATAGTAATTGACACGTGTATATTATTTACATGCTTTGATTTATATATGAAATAATTCTTTTGAATTATATCATTATATTTTGGGTGATGGAATAATATATATGGTGAATATTATTTATTGAAGGAATCCGTGTCCTGATAATATTCGGGTTAATGATGTCCCCTTGAAAGCTCAAAAGGATTTAATTATGTGAAACCCTGCAGGTGGATTTATTCCGGCATAATTAAATAAAGGTAGAGTGGATGATCAAGGATATAAGATGTTAATTAAATGAATTATCAGTAATTTAGTTAATTAATGGGCATGCGCTATTTTAAACATGGGGAATTTAATAAGCAAATAATATTGGAACCGAATTAATTAATTAAGTTGCGGTATTAGGAAAGGTAGTGCAAATATTAATTCTTTAGTGGATTGAATTAATATTTAATTACATTGGGCTAGGCCCAGGATGTAATTAAAAGGCCCAACCTAATTACCCATGATCCCTATTGTAGCCCTATATATATTCTTATTCTCTTCTTGCTAGGGTTGGTTAAGAAAAATATTGTAGCCACCTAGGAGCAAGAAGAGAGGTTAACTTGAGAAGACGGAGGCCACACTTCGCTCAAGGGAATCTGGGAATACAATAGAAGAGCGTGGAATCAACCGTTAACAAGGTGATTTTCTTTTCGCACTCCTTAATTGTGTATCATAAAATGTAGTAGAACCCCAAGTTCGTGGTTCCCAACAACCCTAATGTCCGACTCTTCAGATGAATCACCACAATCATCTCAGGTACCTATCTTAACAACAATTGACATGTCTAATTCTGAGTACAAGAAAACTGTGCAAGATCTAAGTGTAGAATTGTTTAATGTACAAACAAGCATGCTAGCATCTGAAATGGAAAATGCTAAACTAGTTCTTAAGATTAAAAATCTAGAATCTAAGAATGAAGAACTAGGGCTTGTAGTTGTCACTTTAGAAGATCTGAAATAGAGGAATGAGTACTTAGAGAACAAGGTCAAATGTAATGGAGAGATAGAGACAATCCTCAGGAAGCAGATTTCAGACTTAGAGTTGAAACTGAATGCATTTAAGAACTTCGCCCTAATTGCTAAGGAAATAATTGATACTCAGACCTTAGGGAATAAAACTGCTATAGGATTTGACTACAGCAAGAGAACTAGAAAGAAGATAGAGGAATTTCATGTGACACCTTCATCTGTCAAGGAGAATATTCCACACATTCTTAAGAATGTCGACTGTCCAGTTTTTGTTAAGCCTGTTTCAGAACGTATCAATGAAGGAGACTTAATCATTAGACAAGAATTGCTTGAGGAGGATTTATTGAAGGTAGAAGAGATAAAAACTGAGTTGCCTAGGAAGTCAGTAAAAACTAAATTACCTAAAACTGAAATAGGCAATAAAGTTAGTAAGGCTAAAAAGAACAGGAATGGGAAAGCAAGTGTTATTAATCATAATATTGTTTCATCTTCTCCCATTGCATCTAGGAAGTTGTGCACTAACTGTAATTCTGTTGGACACCTTACACATGCATGTAAAAAGGTTAAAGTAGAAACTGTTGTTACTTCTGGAATGCATAACATGTCTAACATGCCTGATCTTCATGAACCCTGTGGTAAGAAAGAGTATCTAAACCTTCAGGACCCAAACAAGTTTGGGTACCAAAGTCCGCTTAATAAATTTGTGATTACAGGGTAAGGTTAACAGCTCAAAGGTCGTGTGGATTCTGGATAGTGGTTGTTCTAGACACATGACATGAGAAGAGTCCCTGCTTACAGAGGTGGTTAAGAAGACCGGCCCGATAGTAACCTTTGGAGATGACAACAAGGGATTCTGTAACGCCCCCAAATCCGGGGTCAAAGGATTTGGTCGTCACACTGCACTCTTAATCCAAACAACCTGTTCAATATAAAATCAACACAATAATAATAATATCTGTGACCCCAACTCTACCAAGAATCTTTAAAGGTTATAGTGCTAGAAACAAGAATCCAAAATTTCATTACAACAACTTTCCTTTTTACAATCATTCTCTTTACACACAATCTAAAACACTAGTATAGCTTCGATAAGAAGTATACCAGGCCACTACTCTTATACAAAATCTTATTCAATAGAAAACATCTATATACAAAACCTCTCACTAGCTCCAATGCTCTGGATCAAAACGTCTTTACGCTAATATCTTTCCCCATCTCTGATCAGCTACGCGGACAACTCTTGCCAATACACCTTCTTTCCGGCAGGCTAAAATATATATAAATAAAACAAGTATGAGCGAATGAATTGCTCAGCAAGCGCATTATTAAATATAATACGAAAGGTTTCCAAAATAAACTTTGGATTTTCAAATAACAACTTTTGTTTTTGAACAATTAAAATCTCTAAAATTTTCAAATTAAGTTTGGTAATTTACCACAATTTCTCATTCAGTTTCTCTCAACTGAATAGTTTTAAAACACAAAAGATTTATATTGGTCGCTACGATGACCGAATCAACAATATCTACAATAGTAAGTAGAACATATGAAATAAATATAACTCATACGTCTTCAAGACCATAGTTTGTATAAAAATACTAGTTTTGAAGATAACAAATCTATTCACAACATTTTCTGAAACCAACAACTCTGGAAGGTTAGAATAATCAAGGGGTAAGAATGAGCCAACACGCTCGGTCAAGGAATAAAGAACGCACTTCAAGACTTCAACATGGTACCGACTGGATATGCGGTATGAATAAAACTCATCAAGATAGATATCTCACGACTGCCAATGGAATCAAGGAAATGGATTTCGACTATTTGGAATCCAAATGAATTAAGAGTAAGTGATTTCAGCAAGATTGAAACCACCATTTATTAATCAACAACCAACAATTTTACGCAACGAATAAACCTGAATATCAGGTCATAACTCACAAGTACAAAACATATGGATGTAACTCATCTCAGAAATAAGAACTAATATTAGAATTGGATTTTTAACATTTATCAAATCAAAGGTTGTGCTGCTGGCCAGCCACGCAACAACCCCGGACTAGCTCATGCATAGTCCTCTACGGATCCAAGGCCAATCTGGGCCTAAATTACATCGACCATAAATGGCCCGACCAATAATTGGTCCATTTAAAAAAAAACATTCCAATCCTATATTATATACGTCAGGTGTCAGAACAATTGACAACCTTACTTCGACAATCAGGTGTCGGAAGAATCGACAACCTAATACAATAATTTCTGGAAAACTCACGTTCCAGGAAACAGTTTGTTATTCCCAAATGACCTAACAGAATTGTAGAAGGGGGGGGGGGGTTGAATACAATTCTTGATATTTTCTTGAAACTAAAATACTTTATAAAGTAAAACTGAACTGAATAAATAAAAACACAAGATATAAATAATTCAGTTGGATTGTTTGATGATCCAACTGAAGTGTTTTTATTGCGGAAATAATCTGTGATACAAAAGTACACAGCTGCTCAGTTACAAGGTTGTAGAGAAGAATTGCTCTCAAAATAGCTAATACAATCTATTTGTGTTTCTTCTCTAACTTCTAAAGTAACTGCTACACTTGGTTATATATCCCAAGTTTACAATTCTACGTTTGGTTAAACTAAAGAATAATAGTAGTAACCATCAGTAGCTTGCTTTTCATTCCTTTTGTCCAATGGTCCTTGGAGATCTTAGCTTTTGTCTTCATGCTCATTATAATCATTCCCAAGAGCCTTATTGGAAATTGGAATGTTTCCTTATTTCCAGTATCCACTTTGATGGTTTCCAATGCAAAGTACACTTCCATATCTCCTTTTAGATCTGTTCAGTAAACTGTCACTATCACTTTGTCAACTGTTCAAAAAGCAACATTGATTCGTTGATAGCAAGGAGATGTGTTTCGTTGATAGCTTCATTCTTCATTTCGTTGATGGTGTTTCCCTCGTTTCGTTGATGGGTAAACTCCATACCGTTGACAGAGTAATCTTCATACCGTTGACATGTCTTCACTTAGGCAGAATTACAAGGCATTACATATTTACAATTAACCAACCTATTTTGCCTATCTAGTACATAGTCAACATGACTTAGAAAACCTATCTAAAACATATAATAGAATGCCTATCATACTGTGAAGTATTGTACAATGCAATTGCTACAACACTCATTTCGTTGATGAGCTTCCTGTCAACGAAACACTGCTAAGCATGCTATTTCGTTGACAGCTACAAAATTGACTTTACACAAATTCTACTAAGTGTTTTATGCTTATCATCAAGAACAACATATTCCTAACAATCTCCCCCAATTTATGACTGATAGAATAACAGCCATAAATCAAGAGACTTGATGATAACAAAAACACTCAGATACATCATAAATTACAAAAGTAGAAAATGTATTAAGCTTCAAAACTCTATAGACAAAATATAAGACTTACAAGACTAATGCCCACAAGTGCTCCTCTAGTCTGAGCAAATGTTTCATCTGTGACTTCTTTGTGGCATAGTCTTCTTCCCTCTCTTGGAGTTGTTTTCCTCAATCTGGACCTGTAGTCTTCTGTAGAAGATTTTCTCCTCTTCATCTTGATCACCAAGCTTGGATTGCATCAGCTTTAGAGTTTGATTAGATGCCTTCTCCAGCTGATCTTCCATTCTGAAGAATCTTCTGCAGTTGTCCTTGTCCTTAAACTCCATCATCCAATAGGGTTGAAGATGGATTTTCTTTCCTGTTGAGGGAACTCTAAGTATCCTGGGAAGAGCCTCAGGCTTGTTCCAGCTAGCCTTTAACTGACAGATTTTGGAGACCACCTCAGACTTGGCTGTTTTGGTGAAACCAAAGTCCTTTTTCAAGCATCTAAACACTGAGAGTAGTGTTTGATAGTCTTCTCCTAAAATTCTGTAGAGAGGCCACACTTGTTCTCTACCACCCTTGAATGTGAACACTAGTCTTTCAGGCAACTTTTGAGAAGCTGCAATTCCCCTTACTTCCACCAGGTTGTCTAAGTCAAGATGTAGACTGGATTCTTCCCTGATGTCAGCAATGTACATGCAGTCCTCTGGGTTTGAAGGGGGTTTTTGAGATTGTGGCTTTCTCACAAAAGCAGGCTTTGCTTTGACAGGCCTCTTCTTTGTCTTCATTGGTTGGTCCTTTTCTAACAGGAACTTTGGAAAGTATGCCTCATCAAAATCAATTGGTTCCTCTTTTGGCATGATTGGTTGATCATGAAAATTGACAGGATGTGCAGGATCACAGGCCAACTTTCCCTCAAAAACTGGATTAGCAATTGTTGGAGGTGCAATAGGTAAAGAAGAGTCTGATGCAGTACCCTGAGAGTCAGCACTCTCAAAGTCTATGTTTCTCCTAGCTCTCTCTTTGGGTTGCCTTGTGCTCTTCTTTGAACTCCTTTCCTCTCTAGTGCTTTCCTCTTGCTTCCTTTCTTCTTCATCTAGAGCTTGAGCTACTGTAAGAGCTTGCATAGCTGCTCTTTCTGATTCCTCAGCCTTGGCTTCAGCAAAGTTTGGATGACCAGCCCAAACACAGATTTGTTGTCCATTCCTGTAGACAATTGCCCTTTGCTTCCTTATCTCATAATTATTACTTTCCTTGCTTTTTGTGATGAGTAAACCAAGAAGCTTGTGCTCATCTGGATAAGGTGCAGGATAGAAAGTCCTTGATATGTTTTTGCCCTTTGGTTTAGCAGGGGACTTGGGAGATAGGCTTCTTTGAATTGTAGCTTGTTCCACATCCCTAATGCATGAAGTTTGTCCTTTTTCCTTCCTTGGTCCTTGAGTGACTCCATGTAGAAGGGGCTCTTGTTGATAGAAAGAATTTGTCTGTGGCTCCCATTCCGTTGATGCTATTGCCATGGCATTCGTTGATGGCTGTTCCGTTGATGGATTTGAGTCCTTATCTTCAGTAATCTTCTTGAACTTTGCTTCTATGTTGGACCAATGTTCTTTGATTTGTTCTGCAAGTCTCATCCTCATAGAAGCTTCTTGTATAAGGTCAATACCATCCTTTTGCTGCTTGCCAAGCTCCCCCATTGCTAATGGCTCCTTTGGTAGGGAAATGGCTGGAACCATAACCTTGGTAATTTGAATGTCTAGCTCCTTAGATTTCTCCCCCTTTTTGTTATCATCAAAAGAGATGGCTGGGAGTCCTTGAGCTGCCACTAGCTGGGCCAATAGTCGTGTTTGTTTCTCCTGTTCCTTTTGCATCTGTGATAGAGTGGCTTCCACCTTGTTCACTCTAGAAGAGAGAGTCTTCAAGGAGGACTCCACTTCAGGTTCTTTAGTGAAAAACCTGTTCATCTTGGACACAGTGAGAGGAGGAAGCTTTTCATCTAGCCTCCTATCATTAGCAGCCCTAAGGTTGCTGATTGAATCCTTGATCTCTGTAGCCTCAATCCTTGTCTGCAACATTTGTAGCCTTTGAATTTCCAGAGAATCCATTATGGCTTTGTAGAATTTCTTGTCTCTTGGTCCTGCAGACTCATGAGCTAGATATGCTTCTTTGTACTGCCTTGTGATAGCAGCATCCAAATTGCTTCTACCATGCATATCTTGAGAAAGCCAGTTTGGTGTAGGAGGCACCACAGAAGTCCCAGTCTGTGCAGTAGTGTCCACCTGTAGATTATCACCATAGCTGTCCTCATCATCAGAGAAATCAAAGTCTCCACTTGCTTCAGCTCCTGGAGGTAGATTGGTCAAGGCATCCTTTGCTCTTTGCATTGATGCAGTTGTGTGAATTAGTTGTAGTGACCTCTCTGCCTCCACATTGCCCTGTTGAGCCAAAATTTGATAGGCTGACACAGGATGAGTAAAGGTCTCAGGATCCAGGGAAATACTATCCAGAGTTTGCTGATAAACCTCTTGGAAAGTAAGTTCCCTTTCTCCCTCACTGACCTCCATTAACTCATTAGCAATGGCTGCTTCCATCCTTATTTCTCCTGTAGTCCCTTCTCTCTCTCCACTCTGTTCTTGCATCATGGGCTCCCCATGGCTCACACCTCTCACACCCTCACCTTCACCTTCTAAGGTGGAACTCTCAATCTCTCCTTTTGCCTGGCTGGAAGAAATAGCCAGCCTCTCACTCACATTCTCTCCTTTTGCCTGGCTGCAAGCCAGCCTCTCAGTTTCACTCCCTCTCAATCCTAGAAGTGTCTCAACTACCACTAGATCATCTGCACTAGTTGTGGGAACAACTTGATTTTCAATTAAAGGTGCAGAGTGAACTATCAACGGAATGGTAGTTTGAACTGTCAACGGTATGGATACCGTTGATGGAGAAACACTTGTCAACGAAATAGACTGTTTCGTTGATGAAGTCAAGAAAGCACTTTGAGAATGAGAAATTACAGTAGAGTCTGTGGTGATTGATTTTAAAGAATGGTCCACAGATCCCCTTGCAACTTCAGGAAAAATTGGTTGATGGCCCAACAAATCACTTAACAAGTGATGGCCACCAGCTTCAGAGTGGGGCTTCTCCAAGATTAGAGTTGGAGAATCAGGAATAGATGTATGGATCATGTCCACATCTAAAGATTGAGTTGGTGAATTTGATGGAGATAATTCAAGATTGATGTTTAGAGAATGGGACTGTAACCCCAGATAAATGATAGGGGTTACATCAAACTGAATTTGAGAAACTGGAAGTGTTGCTTCCAGTGTGTGTGCACCCTGTGTACCCTTGGACTTTTGCTTCACTCTCCTTTGGTATTGGGAAAATGTAGACTTTGGGCTAGAAGTGTCCCTTACCCTTTTGGACTGTGCTCTAGGAGGAGAGCTTGTTTCAATAATCACATCCTTTTGGGAGGATGCAATTAGACTTGTGCTTAAATCCATGTTACTCATTGTGCCTTGTTGGGAAGACACAATGGGGCTTGGCTGGTACACACTAACCTGTCCTTCCTTATCCTTGGGGTTTCTTTGATGTTCACCCCTTCCCTCACCTCTCACAACTCCAGACTCACTTCCCTTAGGTTGTGTGGTAGTTTTTACAACAGGTGCCTTTTGAGAAGCACCTGAGGTTGGCTTGGAGGATTTCTTTGATTTTGGTTTTGTTGCTAGGGTAGGAGCCTGTTGGGTCACAGCTACAGACTCCATAGCAACATTGGAAGGTAAAACAGTAGAGGTGTTAGCTACACTAACAGGGATAGTAGTAGTTACCTCAATGATTGGCAGATACACCACTGGAACATCACCATTGTGGTTCAGCCTGAGTATGTCTGTCAATACTCTCTTTTCTTGCACAAAGCACTCGAACCTGGCATTAGGGTTAGAGATAACTAATGGTGCTGGACTAACATGGTTAGCCAACATCATCAGAAACCTAGCATAATAGATATTTTTCTTCCTATTTGCTTTGTCACCCAACTTAGCACCAATTTCATACATAAGTTGGGTGCTAAAGTTGTGATATCTATCATTTAGAAGCATGGTTAGGAGAATTAACATAGAGTTAGTTAATGCATCAAAATTACTAATCTTTCCAGAAAAGACCTTAATGAATGCATCAGCTAAATAACTGTATTCTCTAACCAAACCTCTCCTAATTATTCTACCCAGATTATCAGTAGGCAAAGAGTAGTTTATAGAATTTAACATGGTCGTTATTTCAGTGTTAGTAGGCAAAGCATCACAGTTATTATCAGGAATATGTAAACATGCTTGCAAAACATCAGAATTAACTATGTACTCATTACCTTGAAGAGTGAATTTTAGTGTGCAGTGTGTTCCACTATACTCACATGAGGTCCAAATTTCCTCGATTATCTCATTGTAGAGTGGTGTAGAGTGAAACATTGCATAACTCAACTTGCAATTCTTCATGAAATCCATCATTTTGAAGAACAGACTGTTCGGATTTTCCTTGACAACAAAAGGGATGGAGTTGTTCTTCTCATAGATGAACCCTCCAGCAGACATAAGCTTGACTATAGGTGCCATTGTTGATTAAAGGAAAGCTTCGAACTGAATTGCTTGTTAGAGAGAAGAAGAGAGAAAAAAAAAAAAAAAAAATCTTTGGAATTTTTGAGAACAGGTAAAAAGAAATAATAAAACTAAAATTTCTTAAATACTCCCCCAAAAATTCTCAGAAAATGAATCCAATAATAAATGTAAATTACTGGATTGGCTTAAAAATATAACCGTTACTCTTAAAGTATTACCATGATTTATACTTACAGGGGTGTATGCATAGATCGTGGTAAAAGACGTGTCAAATTTCAACGGTTCAGATAAAAAGCGCTAAATCAACGAATCAGGATTGGGCGGTTAAAGTCCCGTCTTATTTCGTTGATAAAGCTGCGTTTCGTTGATATAAAAGAGCTATCAACGAAACACCCAGAAAACTGCTAAGACTGTCAACGAAATGGTGCATTCCGTTGGCATAGTAATTTTGACTTAAACAAAATTTTACCTTTTCCTGAGAAAATTCATTCACAGAAAAACATAGCAAATTTCTGGCTGCATTTTAACTTGCAAATATCTCAAAAATAATTAAGAGAAATTTAGCATACCTAGCTCACTTACTAATCTTGAGAATGTTGATTCATCAAGTGGCTTGGTAAAGATGTCTGCAAGTTGTTGTTCACTTGGAACAAAATGTAACTCCACAGTACCATTCATAACATGTTCTCTAATGAAATGGTACTTGATGTCAATGTGCTTGGTCCTTGAATGCTGCACTGGATTCTCAGTAATGGCAATGGCACTAGTGTTGTCACAGAAGATAGGAATTTTCTCAACTCTTAATCCATAATCAAGTAGTTGGTTTTTCATCCATAAAATCTGTGCACAACAACTTCCAGCTGCAATATACTCAGCCTCAGCTGTGGAGGTAGAAACTGAGTTTTGTTTCTTGCTGAACCATGACACAAGCTTGTTTCCTAGGAATTGACAGGTTCCAGTTGTACTTTTCCTGTCAATTTTACATCCTGCAAAATCTGCATCTGAATAACCAATTAGTTCAAAACCAGATTCTCTAGGATACCAAATGCCAAGGTTTGGTGTTCCTTTGAGATATCTGAAAATTCTTTTAATAGCAACTAAATGGGATTCTCTAGGATCAGCCTGAAATCTAGCACATAGACATGTAGCAAACATAATATCAGGTCTACTAGCTGTTAAATATAAAAGTGAGCCTACCATGCCTCTGTAACTTGAAATGTCCACAGATTTTTCCTTAGTATTCAATTCAAGTTTGGTGGCAGTAGGCATGGGAGTTTTGGCAGGAGAGCATTCCATTAGGTTAAACTTCTTTAATAAATCATGAATGTATTTTGTTTGACTAATGAAAATGCCTTCATTAACTTGCTTTACTTGTAGACCAAGAAAGTAAGTTAATTCTCCCATCATGCTCATTTCATACTTACTTTGCATAAGCTTGGCAAACTTTTGACAAAGTTTCACATCTGTAGACCCAAAGATTATATCATCTACATAAATTTGAACAAGTAAAGTAGAGCCATTTACAACCCTGTGAAAAAGAGTTTTATCTACAGTACCTCTAGTGAAATGATTCTCAAGGAGGAACTGTGAGAGAGTGTCATACCAGGCTCTAGGTGCTTGTTTCAAACCATAGAGTGCTTTGAGAAGGAAGTACACATAGTCTGGAAAATCATCATCTTCAAAACCAGGAGGTTGACTTACATACACCTCCTCTTCCAATTCCCCATTCAGAAAAGCACTCTTCACATCCATTTGATAGACCTTGAAATTGGCATGGGCTGCATAGGCTAGGAAAATCCTTATTGCTTCTAGTCTTGCAACAGGAGCAAAGGTTTCATCAAAATCAATTCCTTCTTCCTGTGAATAGCCTTTTGCAACCAATCTAGCTTTGTTCCTTGTGACTATGCCATTTTCATCCATCTTGTTTCTGAACACCCACTTTGTACCTATAACACTCCTGTCATTAGGCCTGGGCACCAGCTTCCAAACATTGTTTCTCTCAAATTGGTTTAGCTCTTCTTGCATGGCTAATACCCAATCTGGATCTAGAAGTGCATCCTCAACTTTCTTTGGCTCATCTTGAGACAGAAAGCTACTATATAGACATTCTTCTTGAGTTGCTCTTCTAGTTTGGACTTTTGAAGAGACATCACCTATAATAAGTTCAAAGGGATGATCTTTAGTCCATTTCCTTGAGGGAGGTAGATTTGCTCTTGAAGACGTAGCTTCATGATCATGATTGCCTTGATTGGATATTTGTCCTTGAGAAACTCCCCCTGAGTTTGTTGTCCCTAATTGATCACTTCTAGAAGCATTCCTATGACTATCAACGGTATGACCGTTTTGGCTGTCAACGAAACGCTCATTCTGACTGTCAACGAATTCACCACCATGACTGTCAACGAAATGACCATTTGGTCGGCTAGCTGCTATCCTTTTTAACCTTAATGCAGCAATTTCATCTTCACTGCTGCTTTCATCTGTGCTAGATACAACAACTTTAGGCTGTTTCTCAGTAGCCTTATCATGATTCACTTGTTCTCCTTCCTCATTCTCAAAAGAGAGACTTTCATGGAAACCTTCATCACAGAGACCTTGTATTTTGAGATCATCAAAAACAACATGTACAGATTCCATAACAATGTTGATTCTGAGATTAAAGACTCTGTAAGCTTTCCCTGCTGCATATCCCACAAATATTGCTTCATCTGCCTTTGCTTCAAATTTCCCCAAATGCTCAGCTTGATTTCTCAGAACAAAGCACTTGCATCCAAAGACATGAAGAAAATCTAATAGTGGCTTCTTTCTTTTGAGTAACTGATAAGGGGTCATTCCTTTGGCCTGATTAATCAAAGAAATATTTTGAGTAAAGCAAGCTGTGTTAACTGCCTCAGCCCAAAAATATGTAGGTAACTTTGATTCATCTAGCATTGTCCTTGCAGCTTCAATAAGTGTTCTATTTTTCCTTTCAACTACACCATTTTGCTGTGGTGTTCTTGCTGCTGAAAACTCATGCAAAATACCATTTTCTTCACAGAACACCTTCATGCTTGAATTCTTGAATTCTGTCCCATTATCACTCCTAATCCTTCTTACTTTGAAATCAGGATGATTGCTTACCATCTTGATGTGATTGATAATGATTTCACTTGCCTCATCCTTAGAGTGCAAAAAGAAAGTCCATGTAAATCTAGAAAAATCATCAACAATCACAAGACAGTATTTCTTCTTTGAGATGGACATAACATTTACAGGGCCAAATAGGTCCATATGAAGCAATTCAAGCTGCTGGACAATTGATGACACTGTCTTACTTTTGAATGATGCCTTCTTCTGTTTTCCCTTTTGACAGGCATCACACAAACCATCCTTGGAGAACTCCACCTGTGGAATTCCTCTAGCAAGATCTTTCCTCACCAAATCATTCATAACTTTGAAATTCAGATGGGATAACTTCTTGTGCCATAACCAACTTTCATCCTTGCTTGCCTTGCTGAAAAGACAAGTGATGGTGTCTGAACTTGTGCTACTAAAGTCAGCAATGTACACATTCCCTCTTCTGAATCCAGTCATTACCACATTGTTGTTTCCTCCTTTAGAAACAACACAGGCTTCTTTTGAAAAAGTAACTAAAAATCCTTTGTCACAAAGTTGGCTGATACTAAGCAAGTTGTGCTTAAGACCATCCACCAATGCAACCTCATCTATGATGACATTCTCTTTTGAAATCAAGCCATATCCCTTTGTGTAGCCTTTGCTGTCATCTCCAAAAGCAATACAAGGGCCAGCTCTTTCCTGAAACTCTGTGAGCAGGGTAGAATCACCAGTCATGTGTCTTGAACAACCACTATCCAAGTACCAAAGATTCCTTTTGTCTCCCTGCACACAATAAAACCAAATCAAGTTGATTTTGGTACCCAAGTTTCCTTGGGTCCTGTCTTGTTAGCCTTTGCATTCCCTTTTGTACCATTTTTCACTTTGGGCTCAGATTGATTCAAATCAATCTTTACCCTTGGTGTTGATTTCTGAGGGTTGCTCATATTTTCATTCATAGCATGCATAGTTGGAGGAACAATCATGTTATTCATGTTCCATGGCATTTGTGGCATGTTAAACATATTCATGTAAGGATTAGACACAAATGGCATGCTAGCATATGGATTCTGAAATTGTGCATATGGAGCAAACATGTTAGACATAACAGGCATTGTAGGCATGGAACTGTTCATTGCAGGCTTGGGCATTTTCACATTGGCAGATTTCTTAACAGATTTGCAGTTAGTAGACAAATGACTAACACTTCCACAATTAACACATGTCTTTCTAGGAGCATATTTATCAGGTGTGTAATTGTTGTGTTTGTTAATTCCTACTTTGCCATTCCTGTTATTCTTTTTATTTCCCTTAGCCTCATTATGAACTTTCTCTACCTTGTCTTTCAATTGCTTGTTAGACAAGTGACCTACATTAGCTCTCTCAACAGGCTTCTCAATTTTCTTTGATTTACTAGACTCACCTTGAACAAAGTTCTTGGTGACAGGACCATACTTGTCATTAAGTCTAGTGAGTTTATTTTTTTCTTTGTCTGTCAACGAAACAGCCTGATCGGTTGATGGTTCATGTGTCAACGAAACATTGCATTCCGTTGACATATCAACCTTCAACAAATGATCATTGTTGTTTGTTGACTCTGTTTCTGATTCTAAGGTTTCACCAACATACCCTAGCTTCTCTTTGTTCCTTTTCCATGATTGCTCACAGAAGGATTCCACGCCTTGAACATTAATTATGTTGGCAGCAACATTCCTGGCATCCTTCCATTTTGCAATCACACCTTGTTCTATCTCAAGTTGTGTTTTAAGAATTTCTTCCCTTTGTAACACGTTCTCAAGTTCCTTCTTAGCATCCCTACTAACACATCTCATTTTCTCAAATTCAATGAGCTGTGCTTCTAACATTGCATTCCTATCACTTAAGAGCAGATTGGTCTCTTTTATTCTTGAATTCTCTTTAGTAAGTGATTTAAGAGTAACACGCAAATTATATAATACAGTAGACATTTCATTTACTGCATTGTCGCATTCCTCTTTAGAAAGCTCAGAAAGATTAGTAATTGTTACCTGGTTGCTTGAGGAACTTGCTTCCTGCTCATGATTGTCAGCCATAAGAGCCAAGTTGACATACTCAATATCATCATCAGAATCTTCACCATTACCAGCCCAATCATACTCCTGAGACATGAAAGCCTTTTCTTTTTGTTTGAGAAGTTCAAAGTATTTCTTTTTATAATCAACAGGCTCAAATTTCCTGTTGCCCTTCTCAATCTTGGGCTTTCTGCAGTCTCCAGCAAAGTGACCAAGCATTCCACAATTGAAACATTTTGACTTAGACTTTTCAATCCAGTTTGTTTTGCTAGGTTGAAAGTCTCTTCTTGGTGGCCTTGCTTCTGAGTTTCTTTTGAACTTGAACTTAGAGAATTTTCTAGACAGAAAAGCAATGTGTTCATCAATCTCATCTAAGTCCTCCAAGTTGGCTTGTTCTGATTCTTCTTCTTCTGTCATCTTGTCTTTACCCTTGCTAACATCACTCCTACAACTAGATCGACTAGTTGTGGCCTTTGCAGTTTCTTTATTGTCATCTTCAAGTTGGTTCACAGATGCAATCAATGCAATAGATCCACCCTTCTTTTGTACCTTTTCAATTTCCTCATCTTGCTCCATTTCCAGCTCATAAGTCTTCAAGGTTCCATAAAGCCTTTCAAGAGTGTAGTCTTTGTACTCTTGAGTGTTTCTGAGAGAAACGGTCATAGGCTTCCATTCTTTTGGAAGAGCTCTAAGAAATTTAAGGTTTGAATCCTTGGTTTGATAGATCCTCCCATACAACTTTAATCCATTCAAAAGCTTTTGAAACCTACTAAACGTGTCATTTAGGGTTTCACCAGCTTTAAAATGAAAATGCTCATATTGTTGTATAAGGAGTTGCATTTTATTTTCCCTGACTTGCTCAGTTCCTTCACAGAGAGTTCTAACAGTATCCCATACTTCCTTAGAGGTTGTACAGTTGATAACATTGTCAAACATCTCTTGCTCCAAACCATTAAACAGAATGTTCATGGTCCTTTTGTCTTTATGAACTTCTGCAATATCTTCAACAGTCCATTCTGAGACAGTTTTTGGAATCTCTACATCAGGTGCATCATCTGGCAGTCCAACTCTAGAATCAAGCTTCATGGGAACGTGTGGACCTTTCTCAATGCAGTCTACATACCTCTCATCCATAGACATGAGATGTAAATGCATCTTTACTTTCCAGTGAAAGTAATTGTCTTTATCAAGAACTGGTATCTTCACACCTGCATCCTTCTTCACCATGGTTTCTGTTTTTGGTCTTGATCTTTAAACTTCTTGTATGTTAGAAGCTCGCTCTGATACCAATTGTTATTCCCAAATGACCTAACAGAATTGTAGAAGGGGGGGGTTGAATACAATTCTTGATATTTTCTTGAAACTAAAACACTTTATAAAGTAAAACTGAACTGAATAAATAAAAACACAAGATATAAATAATTCAGTTGGATTGTTTGATGATCCAACTGAAGTGTTTTTATTGCGGAAATAATCTGTGATACAAAAGTACACAGCTGCTCAGTTACAAGGTTGTAGAGAAGAATTGCTCTCAAAATAGCTAATACAATCTATTTGTGTTTCTTCTCTAACTTCTAAAGTAACTGCTACACTTGGTTATATATCCCAAGTTTACAATTCTACGTTTGGTTAAACTAAAGAATAATAGTAGTAACCATCAGTAGCTTGCTTTTCATTCCTTTTGTCCAATGGTCCTTGGAGATCTTAGCTTTTGTCTTCATGCTCATTATAATCATTCCCAAGAGCCTTATTGGAAATTGGAATGTTTCCTTATTTCCAGTATCCACTTTGATGGTTTCCAATGCAAAGTACACTTCCATATCTCCTTTTAGATCTGTTCAGTAAACTGTCACTATCACTTTGTCAACTGTTCAAAAAGCAACATTGATTCGTTGATAGCAAGGAGATGTGTTTCGTTGATAGCTTCATTCTTCATTTCGTTGATGGTGTTTCCCTCGTTTCGTTGATGGGTAAACTCCATACCGTTGACAGAGTAATCTTCATACCGTTGACATGTCTTCACTTAGGCAGAATTACAAGGCATTACATATTTACAATTAACCAACCTATTTTGCCTATCTAGTACATAGTCAACATGACTTAGAAAACCTATCTAAAACATATAATAGAATGCCTATCATACTGTGAAGTATTGTACAATGCAATTGCTACAACACTCATTTCGTTGATGAGCTTCCTGTCAACGAAACACTGCTAAGCATGCTATTTCGTTGACAGCTACAAAATTGACTTTACACAAATTCTACTAAGTGTTTTATGCTTATCATCAAGAACAACATATTCCTAACACAGTTCAATTATGAAGAATCCATTAAGGAATAACAATATAATCTAGTATCGACGAGATCGACACAATATGGGGAGGTGCATATGAAAAGTGACAATATAATAAGCATCGACGAGTTCGATGTAACAACTGGGATATAATGAAGAATAAACAATGACATGCTCAACAAGGTTAAGTCTGATATGAAACAGACAATATGATATCAACAGAAAGTGTAACAAGTCAATATAGAGTAGGGTTCAAAGAATAAACAATAACATGCTTAACAAGATTGAATCTGATATGAAACAGACAATATGATATCAACAGAAAAGGGTAACAAGTCAATATAGAGTAGGGTTCAAAGAACAGGCTCTAGATGGCCTCAATAGTTCAAATCATCACATTATGGAAGAATTAATAAAGGTTTACCAATCTGGTAAATGACAAGAGAGTCAAGTTCAAGTTTAAGAAGAATTCAAGGTGAAGTTTATAAATGAAGAAAATAAGGGTTTATCAACTTCTGACAGAAATAGTTCAAGTCCTTCTTACATGTACTTATAATAGATAAGCCTTGTGCTTGAAGGAAGTAAACTAAATCATGCACAGCATATATGAATTCGAATCAGGGAATGGATCAGATGATCGCATTAACAAGAAAGGATAACAAGGTTTGCATAGGTGCAAGGTGAAAAACGGAATACCTGAAGGGCAAGCAACACCACTTCAGAATTTCAGAATAAGTTTTCCCTCATAGGGTTCACAAGTTCCTGCTCATCTAGGGTTGGTAATATTCCAACTTAGCATTTTTAAATCAAGTCTTTTAAAAGAAAGCCTTAGTATACGGCCCATAATTATCTCTTCAAGCTTTTCAATATAATAAGTATATCTTTCCAATCAATATGAAAATATGAGTCTAAACTCAAAAGGTATAAAAGAGTACTCGTCAATTTACGAGATTAAATAACATACTTGCAATTCAATGCAAAGAAATCAACATTTGAAAATTCAGTAATAAGCATTCAACATGCATACTAATAATTCAAGATAATATCCCTTAATTAATAAGCAAGGGTATAAACACTTGCCTCTGGTCCTTAGCTACTTCGTAATGCTGAAACAATACGATCCCTCCTTATTCTGTCTTATCGCACGATTCTCGACTTCCGTCCTTCTTTGCTTTAACGCTCTTGCGAATACCATTAGTCTGCTTCTACCATTTCGAATCCACGTGCCAGCCTCGATAGTCAAACCTGAGACGGTACTTAGTCTTCAACGTATGATTTCACATTCCATAACGATTGTAACTTAACTTCGACGCACTTACCGATCTTACCGATGTCTCTGTTGCATAAACATCCACATCTCAATTGATAGACCAATCGCAATCAACCACATAAGTAATCCACGTAACTCGCTTGACAACAATCCCCATACTATAAAAAGTCAACATCCAAGTCAACGGCCTCGTAAATCTCACTTTCTAACATAACCGACAAATTTCTATTCCAACTACCCCTCGTGATAACATTAGACACAACCAATTACTCAAACAAGTCTCCACACAATTTATTCGCATGCCTGACTCAACAACAGATAATTCACATCATTCACATAACACATTTAAACAAGTAACCGGGTACGTATCAGACGTCCGGTATAATTTACGAGATTAAAAACTCAGACACTAGCCCTAGTACGGGCATATACGGACTATAAAATACATTACACAGCTCATACAAATCATATAGCACTTATAACTATTTTTAAAACATCATACGAAGCTTATTTGAATTTAAATAAGCCACAAACAATTTTTAAATCAAAAATCGGATTTTTAAATCCAATATAAGTATTTTAAATGCCATTAAATCAATTAATAAAATTAATTGACACTCTTTAAATGCTCAAACTATTTTTAAATAAATGAACCAAGTTAGAAAATAATTAAACTTAATTTTAATTAATTAAATCTAATTAATAATTAATTATTAAGAATTAACTGATTAAAAGAATTAATCAATTAATTAAATAAATTAATTATTAATCAAAAATAATTAAAATAATTAAATTTAATCAATTTTCGAATTTAAATAAATATTTATGAATTTATAAAATTTTCGGAATAATAAAATATATTTTTAAATCAAAGATATGATTTTTAGAATTATAAAACTATTTTTGATTTATTTTATAAAAATAAATCACAGAAACACTTTTCTGAAAATAGATTAGGTTTTGTAAGATCAAACCGGGTCGGGTTAGGGTTTTGAAACCGGGTCGCCAAGAACACAAACGGGTCGGCCAAGAACACCACCGGAAACTGGGTTTCCCAGTTTCCGGCCGACGTCCGGCCATCGAAAAACTTTCCGGCGACGCCTAAAACACTTCGAAAACACTTCATTTCAAGGGGCTTTTACTCAGGAATTCCTGGGCTTCCCAAAACCTGCCAAAATCACTCACAAACATGACAGAAAACATCCCAGAAACGGAAACAGCCGGCGACGGCCCGTTTTCCGGTGAACGGAAATCGTACACGAAACTCAAAACTGAATACATGAATAAACTCTAAATCCTGCTATCTATACAATGATATAAACGTTATCAACAATCGATCAACGAAGCGAAAATCCGACCAAAACTTCAAGAACTCCGGTGAGGTTTTGAAAACTCGATTAGCTCGATTTATACAACCAAAACTGAAATAAAAATCATATTCATACTCCTTACAACACATACAAGCCAGTCATGTCATCAATTATCAAGAAAAATCACAAACGAAGATTCCCCCAAATTAAATAAATAATTCGAAATAAATAAATAAATTAAAAATCGGAAAAACTCAGAAACCATACCCACATGAATTTTGATGGTGGATTTAGGTAGAGGATGATGAGAGATTCATTTTGGTTACAAGAACATCGAAATCAGAATCCGATAACGCCTTCAAAATTGAGTTTGATTCTCAAGAACACGAAGAACACGTTTAAGAGGTTTTTAGATTTTTAACTGTAATTAAGCTTTGATTATACGAAAAACAAAGTACGATTTGCCTTTTTATATTAAACGGAAAATAATACCCCAAACGACATTTTTGGATCGATACTGATCCGATAGATCGCTTTAAATACAATTTAACAGAATATATGCTTTAAACCTTTAATAAAGCAGAATACACGTTTCACGAGACGATAAGCATCATAAAGTACGGATAACTACAAGTATCGTTTAATTCAAAATATACGAACCAAAATACCTTTATTGCGAATATTTTCGAATACTTCCTACTTTAACGAATGAAATATTGGTACGAACGATATACCAATCTCCCGAATAATTTGGGAACGATCCAAATTTTCTTTTCGATAATTAAAATAAAATAAAATAGTATGACACCCTTTTCAAAATAATTTCAAATTCCCCACACATTTCACATAGCACCACAATATCACATATTCAATTATTTAACGAATAACTTAGCACCTTTAAACAGATAAATCATTTAATAATTCTTAATATGAAATTAAAATTTCATTTCACATCATATAATAACACGTAATTTTCCCGGATCTTACAGATTCACTACGGGATATGGTAATCTGAGAATTGGGAATGTCATCATTGAAAATATCTCTCTTGTGGAAGGATTAAAGCACAATCTTCTAAGTATCAGTCAGTTTTGTGATAAAGGATACAATGTAGATTTCAGAAAAGACAAATGCTTGATCTCAAACAGGAAAGATGAGAAGCTTGCTCTACTGGGAGTAAGAAAGGGAAATTTGTTTATAGCTGACTTAAGTTCTACCAGTGATGGAGAAGTTAAATGTTTCTACAGCAAGGCTTCATCAGAACAAAGTTGGTTATGGCATAAGAAGCTCCCACACTTGAACTTCAAAACTATGACCTCTTTGGTAAAGAGAGAGTTAGTGAGAGGGTTGCCCCTTATGGAATTTCATCAGGAGGGACTATGTGAAGCATGTGAAAAGGGAAGTCTAAGAAAGCATCACACAGAAGTAGAGAACTGACAAACATTTCTGAACCTCTTCAGCTGATTCATATGGATTTATTTGGTCCAGTGAATGTTATGTCAGTATCAAATAAAAGATATGCATTAGTGATGGTTGACGACTACTCCAAGTACACATGGGTGTTATTCTTACAGTCAAAGGACGAAGCAACACAACTAATCATTAATCACATTAAAAAGATAGAAGTGGAAGCTAAGCTACCTGTGTGGACAATCAGATCAGACAATGGAACTGAATTCAAGAATGCAGTTCTAAATGATTTCTGCTCAGAGAAAGGAATATCAAGACAGTATTCAGCACCAAGAACTCCTCAACAGAACGGAGTAGTGGAAAGGAAGAACAGAACCTTGGTTGAAGCAGCAAGGACAATGATAAGTGAATCAAAACTTCTCACTTACTTTTGGGCTGAAGTAGTAAATACACAGCTTGCTATACTCAGAATCGAACCCTGATTAATAAAGATCATGAAAAGACTCCGTATGAGTTAATAGCAAACAAAAACCATCACTGATGTATTTTCATGTGTTTGGTGCAAAGTGCTTTGTATTGAAAGATGGAGAACATCTAGGCAAGTTTGATGCCAAAGCAGATAAAGGCATTTTTCTGGGCTATTCTCTGGAATCTAAAGCTTACAGGGTTTATGTGATTGAAGATAAGAAGGTGTTGGAAAGCCTTAATGTAACATTTGATGACACCAAAAGACCAAGCCTGCAAACAGGAGAGAACTCTGAATCCTTGGTATTTGAAAATCTATCAGGAGATCTCTCTGATAATGAAGAAGAACCTGTAGTTGTTCCTGGTGATAATAATAATGATAATGGTAATGATTCTGGATCTACTAGTCAAACAACAGGGTCAACAGATCACACCGGCAACAACTCAGGGGGAGCAGGAGAAGGATCAACTAGTCACACTCAACAAAATTTTGAACAAGGAGAATCATCAAGATCGTATCTGCCAAGACAAAGGGTATGGAGTAGAGATCATCCCTTTCACTTGATCATTGGTGATCCAGACATAGGAGTGAGAACTAGAAGGACATCACAAAATGAATGCCACTATTTTGGGTTTCTTTCAGAAACAGAACCTAAAAAAGTTGAAGATACCCTGGAAGATCCAGATTAGGTGATTGCAATGCAAGATGAACTCAATCAATTTGAAAGGCAGAAAGTTTGGAAGCTGGTACCCAGACCTAAAGGAAAATATGTTATAGGAACAAGGTGGGTATTCAGAAATAAATAGGATGAAGATGGCATTGTGACGAGAAACAAAGCCAGACTGGTTGCTAAAGGTTACTCTCAAGAAGAGGGTATATGTTAGATATAATTGCTGATGATCGTTTATCAGTGTTTAAGTAACAGGTACTTATCAGAGTTTACACTAGAAGCCAGTCAGAGTTTGTTAAAGTCTGACGGGGTGAGAGTTTATTTAGCTGTCGGTGCATACTTGAAGATTCTAGAAGCAATATATCTTGAAGATGGAAAGAAGCAAGATATATTGAGATAGATAAAGAAATGGGACAGAAGACAGAAGCAATCCTAAATTGATATAAATTGTATAGCTGATTTATAGGAATATCAATTTGAGATTGATTGTGAACTGTGTTCTATATAAACACAGATAGGTTAACCCTAAAAGGGATGCGAATACTGAATACATTATTCTTGTAACCTAGCAGCTCTCTGTGATATTTTACATCACTGAGAGAAGAGTTATTTAATATAATTCAGTTTATTGTTCATAAACAGTGTTCTTGATTGTTATTCTCATACATATATTGATTATATATTGTGTATTCGGCCTAACAATTGGTATCAGAGCCAAGGCTGATTAATATATACAGTTTATTGATCCAAACACAAGTATAATCATGACTGAAAACTCCCAGGCAGGTTCTAATGGAGGTTCTAATGCTCAAAAGGTTCAATCTGCTTCTGTAAGTCGATATGAGTCAATCAGGGTTCCAATTCTCAAACCAGTGGAATATCCAATATGGAAGGTTAAGATGACCATCTTTCTAGAAGCCACAGTTCCAGAATACCTTGATAGAATCTATGATGGTCCTCATATGCCAACTAAACTGACTCCTGTAGTTGTTGGTCAAGAACAAAAGACTGTTCCGAAGGAAAAGAAAGATATGACTCCTAAGGACATCTCATCAATTGCAAAGGATGCAAAAGTTAGACATCTTCTTCATAGTGCCTTAGATAATGTCATGTCTAACAGAGTTATTGGTTGCAAGACTGCCAAAGAAATCTGGGATGCTTTAGAAGTCAGGTGTCAAGGAACAAGTGCTATAAAGAAGAACAGGAAGACTATTTTAACACAGGAGTATGAACACTTTGACTCTAGATATGATGAAACTTTGATAGATACATATGACAGATTCTGTAAATTGTTGAATGATTTGTCTCTTGTTGATAAAGAATATGACCTTGAAGAGTCAAATCTCAAGTTTCTACTATCTTTACCTGAAAGATGGGATTTAAAGGCAACAACAATAAGAGATAATTATGATCTTGCAGAAACAGATCTTGATGAAATTTATGGGTTGTTTAAAACTCATGAACTTGAGATAGAACAAAGAAACAAAAGATTTGGAAAGAAGACAAAATCTGTTGCTCTCAAAGTTGAAGAAAAACTCATGAAGAAAGAAACATCAAAGAAGAAAGCAAAGGGAAAAGCTTTAGTCATAAATTCTGAAAGTGAGTCATCAAACTCTGATGGTGACTCAAACTTTGATGCTTCTTCTGAATCTTAGGATGATGAAGAACAAATGATGCAAATGGCTGCTTTGATGGTGAAGACCTTCAAGAAGATGGGTTTCAAGAACTTCAAGAAGGGAAAAAGATTCTCAAGAAAAGATTCAAACTCTGAAAGAAAGAATTTCAGAAAGTCTGAAAGAAGGGATATCAAACCTGGAAAGAAAGACAAGTCTGAAATCCAGTGCTACAAGTGTAAAGAGATGGGTCACTATGCTCCAGAGTGCAAGAAAGGAAAATCTGAAAAAGCACTCATCAGTAAAGGAAGAGACTGGGCAGATTCTTCATATTCAGATGAGGATGTAAACTATGCTCTCATGGCAACTGTCAATGATGAATCTGACTCATCTGAAAATAAGGTACCCCTAACAACTTATGCTTATGATATTGATAATATATCAGAATTGAGAATTTATCTTAAAAGCATACATGTTAGTTATAGAGATCAGACTTTAGAGAATGAAAGAATTAAATCTGAGAATCTTAAGCTTAAAGATAGAAATAAATTTCTTGAAGAAGAACTTGTTAACATGCAACAAGTTCAAAAGGAAAGAGATGATGTTGTTTATGTTGAACAGGAGTTGCTTAAGAAATTTAGGGAATTAGAATCTGATTTGGAAAAAGAAAGGAAGGTAATTAAAACCTGGACAAATTCTGGAAAAGACACACATCAAGTTTTTCAAACAGATACAGTTGGGTTAGGTTACTGTGAGGAAGATGATCTTAGGTTTAAAGATAAAGTTAAAACACAACTCAAACCTATGAAATTTGTTCCTGAATCCAGTAAGCAAAACCATGTACTTGAAAAAGAAGCTGTTAAGAGAGAATAAGTAAAAACTTGTGTTAAACAGGTGAATGTCGGTTTAATGACAGAGAAACAATTCAAGTATAAGCTCAAAGAGGTCAAGTCTGTTGAAAAACAGAAAGTGTCCAGGAAAAACAGAAATGGAAAAGTAGGCATTAACAGAAGTAATAATCATTTTCCTATTACTGATACTCCTAGAAAAACATGTCATAATTGTGGTAGTACTAACCATCTTGCAAGTTTTTGCAGGAAGAACAAAGATATTAATTCTTTACCCTCCAAGTATGGAGTTAAGAATGAATATAGTAGGGTTAGACCACAGACTTTATGCACTCACTGTGGGAGTACTTGGCATTCTATTTATACTTGCAAGAATTATCATGCTACTTATCACAATGATTATGAGTTGAAGCCCAATTTGAAATGGGTTAAAGTTGATTCTGCAAGTGTAAATTCTGATAGTGCAAACTCTGATACAGTTAGCTTAAACTCTGTAGATAAGGATTCCGCTGCAAAAGCTAACTATATTAAGAAAGCCAAAGGATCCAAGCAAGTCTGGATCCTTAAATCTAACTCTTTGTAATTGTTTGTGATTGTAGGGCATAAGGGAAAGTACCCTAGTCTTGGACAGTGGATGTTCAGGACACATGACTGGAAATAAAGCCCTGCTATCAGATTATGAGGAGAGAGCTGGCCCAAAAGTTTCCTATGGAGATGGCAACATAGGACGTACTATGGGATATGGCAATATCAATCTTGGAAGTGTCATCATCACCAATGTAGCTCTTGTCCCAGGACTCAAGCATGACTTGCTATCTGTGAGTCAAATCTGTGACAGAGGTTATCATGTAGATTTTCAACCTGAATACTGTGAGGTTAGCAGCAAATCTACAGGGAAAGTTGTTCTAGTTGGACACAGACGGAATAATATCTATGAAGCAAGTTTGGTAACAAACTCTGAAGGAAAAGCTGTGTGTCTGTCTTCAAAAATGTCTAATGAGGAGAGTTGGAAATGGCATAAGAAACTCTCTCACCTAAACTTGAACAACATCAATGAGCTAATTCGAAAAGATCTTGTAAGGGGACTTCCAAAGTCTATACTCAGCATAGATGGTCTGTGTGATTCTTGTCAAAAGGCCAAGCAAAGGAAGTCATCTTTCAAGAGTAAGTCTGAATCTTCAGTTGTGGATCCTTATCATCTTCTACATGTTGATCTATTTGGTCCAGTAAATGTAATGTCTCTAGGCAGAAAGAAATATGCTCTAGTCATAGTTGATGAGTATACCAGATACACTTGGGTGTACTTTCTAGCAAAGAAGGATGAAACTGCCTTAACTCTGAAGGATCATGTAAAGTTACTGGATAAAGGATCACAGTATAAAGTGAAAATAATAAGGAGTGATAATGGAACTGAATTCATAAATGTAACAATGGAAGAATTTTGCAAAGAAAGAGGAGTGAAGCAAGAATTTTCTGCACCAGGGACTCCACAGCAAAATGGTGTAGTTGAAAGAAAGAACAGAACTTTAGTCGAAGCTGCCAGAACAATGCTTGATGAAGCAAAATTGCCAACTTATTTCTGGGCAGAAGCTGTTCAAACTGCTTGTTTTACTCAAAATGCAACACTGATCAATAGGCATGGGAAAACACTGTAATAACCCGAATTTTTGGTAAAATTTAAAACTTTTCTTATTATGATTAAGTGCATCAGTGAATAGTGAATTTGGTGGATGAATAGTGATTTTGAGGGTTAAGAAAATTTTTCATGCCACCTACGTACGAGACGTAGTGTGGATATTCCAAAGTCATATTAGTGATCTACGGAGTAAATAAGTGAATGCAAAAACGATCGGAATTCAGAAATTCCAAATTTTATTTTGGTATAGTATTTGACCGGGCAGTGAATTATATATTATTATATTCAAGAAATGAGATATTAAAATTGTGAATTTGAGGATTTAATATTTTGGAATTTTATAATTCTATTAAAGTCGATTTAAGGATTCGATTGATGAAGTGAATAGTTACTATTCACTGCGAAGATCGCGTAGAGTTTTACTCGCTCTTTTTGGAAAATATTTCGAATCTTTTCAAGAGAAACAAGGCAACATTTACAGGATTAAATATAGACATGGAAGTAACATGTAACAAGATTAATTCGAGGGATGCAACATTTGGATCATCCATGTGAAAGGAAACGAACCCGTAAAGCTACTTTAACCAAACGCATGCATGCGCGACACGTGTCCACTGACTAAGCAATGAAGGTGATGACTCACCCCTTTCCACCTCAAAATATCAGCATCCTTATCATTAATTGATCAAAACAAAAAGAAAAGAAAAAGAGAGAAGAACTCTCTCTCCCCCCCATTCTACTCAGCAGAAACAGAGTCCAAAGAAAAATCCATAACTCCATTTCTATCCATCCATAAATCACCATATTGTAACCACAGCTTCTCCACTCCATGGGCAATATTCGTTCAAAATTTCATGGCCAACAAAGGAGTATAGCCTAGCCAAATCGCTTCCCCAAGTTGGAGAACCCCAAACTGTCCAGTTTCTGTCCAGCGGGAAGATGGGACTCAAAACCCTAGCTAGGAAGCTTCAAATTTGGTGATCTATATCTCACAAGAAAGCTTATGAAGAGTACAAGGTCTGGTAAAAAGCTTAGCACCAAATACTTGTTTTTCGATTTTATATGGATTTTACAAAGTGATAATGAATAGTAACTCCGAAATTTGTTAACTTGTTTTCTTGATTGAATCTTAAGGTTTAAGCTTTGTAAGGAGTACCTAAGGCTTGTTGAGTGATTGTGACCACTGGTTAGTGTTGGTAGAGCATCAAGGAAGGTATACCACTCATCCACCCTTTGATTTATGTTGGATATTAAGTGAAGTTTCTAGTGATGTTTAAGAATAAGCATGATAATGGAGTTTGGAGTATGTATGGTTAATTTTGATGGGTACTTGTTGTTGGTTGATGTTGGTGATATGCTCTTGAAGTATATAAACTGATTATGTTGTAAAGATGGTTGTGTTGTTGAATTGATTTGGTTTTAAGAGGTTTTGGACATAACAAAAACCGGGAAACGTTATGATTATAGCCGTCGTAATGCCCATTTGATTTAAGGCTGTTTTGAGCAAGGATTACGAACTGGTCTTGGAATATTTTTGAATAACACTGACCATGAACATGTAGGTCTTGTTTTAAGGGTTGTTTTGGCATAAAGATCATGTCTATACGAATTACGGTTTAAGAGAAAAGTGAATTTTAGTAAACGTCGTTCGGAGGAACAACCCCTCTCTGGTCAGTCCCTTTGAGGCTACATTTGGACCACTTAGAAGCCATATTAAAATGTGAAATTTTGAGGAATAATGCGAGAGACAGTTAGGAAGGCTCACGAAAAAGATTCGGATTAAAAAGATTATATTTCGATTTTATAAAAATGTTTTAGCCGAGGTTGCGCAAGTGAAAACCACTAAGAGCATGACTTAGAAACCGATGTTGCAAATGGTTAAGTATAACTTGTATTCGAGGATCGATTTCGGACTAAACCTACGACTTAAGTAATTGTCGATTAACATGGACTTAGTATGAGCCTATAACGAGCTAGTAATGCCTTGGTTGTGTTTCGCTTACGTGTTTAAGCATTGAGTACAAGTGGATTATCCAGAGGATTGATCGTGCGTTTTCTTTGACTTTGTCTAGATTGTCCGGAATCGTCGTGAACCCTATCACTTCTCGAGCATCAGGCAAGTTTTCTCATTCCATGCTGTATTTTAAAGTACCATATTCTGATGTATGCATATACTAGATGCAAGTTTTCAAAACCCCTACTTACTGTTGTTGTGATAATAAACTGTTTTCATATATGATATGTAGATGCGATATATAAATTGCATGCTTGTTTTCGAACTGCTATATAAATGGCGATATTCGAGGATATGACTTGATGTGGGGCTTATAAGCTAGATATGAGATATCAGTTTTAAGCCAGTTTTATATATAATGCCCTAGGATAAGGGTGTGTGATTTTCTCTAAGATCAGAAGTAATTATATTTCTGTATAGGTTAAGGATTATTTTCCGATAAAGATATCGGGTATCTGTTATTCGAGGGTTAATTATTTATTTAATGAATATTATTTTTGAATATTCACTTGAGGATTATTGACTTAAAGAATATCATTTATATTCATTTGAGGATTATTGACTTAAAGAATATCATTTATATTCATTTGAGGATTATTGACTTAGAGAATATTATTTATATTCATTTGAGGATTATTGACTTAAAGAATATTATTTATATTCATTTGAGGATTATTGACTTTAAGAATATTATTGTGAATATTCATCTGGGGATTATTTAATGAATATTCATTTTGAATATTCATTTGAAGATTATTTTATTAATTAATGAATATTATTTATGAATATTCATTCGAGGATTAATTATTTATTTAATGAATATTATTTATGAATATTCATTCGAGGATTAATTATTTATTTAAAGAATATTACTTTTGAATATTCATTTGAGACTTAATTATTTAATGGACATTATTTTTCGAATATTCCTTTGAGATTTATTAATTAATGAATATTATTTTGAATATTCATTGGGGGTTTACTTATTTGAGGAATATTATTTTGAATATTCATTCGAGGTTTATATTTTCTTGAATATTCATTCGGGGTTTATTAGTTAATGAATATTATTTTAAATATTCATTTAATCCTTATTTATTTAATGAATATTATCTTTGAATATTCATTTAATCATTATTTACTTAATGAATATTATTTTCGAAGATTCGTTTAATGTTTACTTATTTAATAAATTTTATTAATTGTTTTTAAATCAAAAAGAGGGTCCCAAAACAATGTTTTCCATTTAAGTCCGTCTTTTAAGAGGATTTAAATGCTCGCTCAACTATCAAAAATATGGGAAACCTGATTTAAGTAACTGCTATTCATTTTAAACTCTCAACTCAAAACTGTCGGGGGACAGATATTTTCTCAAAGCAATTTAGTTGCTGCAAGTTAAATATTGTGCTACCACCTCAACGCTCTAGGGGTAAATTCATGGAACAAGTCGATATCCATTAACAAGCATCGCTTGGGAAATATTGGAGAATCTTCCTTTCCAACCTAGATACAACTACTGAGTGGAGTCGTATCAACAAGTATTACATTTGGGGAAAGGAAGACGATCTTTACGTTTCAGAGTCATGGATTTCATCTGAACTAGGAGCATGTGTAAGAGGTCGAGTCGCGCCGATCCATCACCTTATTGCCCCAAATGGGCCGGGAGATCCAGAAAGGCGGTAGACAATGTCAGGCTGTCGTGATACTTCCATCTACATGTAGAAAACATATTTTTGTTGTACAACCTGCTACTGATCATAGTAAGGTTGGTAAGACGGGCGCGGAGAAGGCTCCAGTATTGGTTCATCATCCATTTTGGATAATTCTGCAACATGTACTGAAAGGGACCACAGATGACTCCATTGGTACAGGTTTACCGATCATGTTGGCAGAGGGATTCTGCAACATGTATTGAAAGGGACCAAGGATGACACCGTGGTACAGGTTTACCGGTCATGTTGGCAGGGGGTCGAAAAGTGTTCGAAATAAAGTGACAATAAATTCATGCAACTTCATCTTTTATTTTATAAGTTATGACTCTGTGGATACCTTACATAACATGAGTTGTTTATACTGAATCACCTTATAACTTCATCTTTTAAGTTATATGTTGGTATTCTGCTCACATAGCAGATAATTTTTGGAAAGGCTATATTGGTTTACTTTCAAACCTCATCTTTTATATTATACTAGAACTTTGTTCATAGTATGAATATCGAAAGTTGCAGAGTATTATGGAAATGATATTTGAAATACAACAGTGGTACTGTTTTTGGAATGTATTCCGATAAGGAAATGAATTCAGTATCGAGATATTTTGACAAATTATTGTCTTATACCCGCTTTATTTCTGGGTTGAATTAAAGGCAAAATTATGCCATACTTTCATTACCTTGCTGAGCTATAGCTCACTCTTGTTATTGTTTTATATATATTATATAGCAGCGAAGCAGGATGCCAATGGGACGGCACATACCCCGCAAGGCGTTTCCATAAACAGTTTCTAGCAGTGATCCCGAGAGTAGTACGAACCAATCGAATCAGGCTACAGCTTTTGGTATTCAACTTATGTATAGATATGAATGGTATGAGAGGATTGTGAGCATCAGAAGGCTAAGTTGGTAATGTAACATTACTTAGAAATTGTATCAGTGACAGATTCAAAGACATTTGGGTATTGTAATAAAAAATTATTTATTCCGCAGTTGTTGTATCGTGTCGTTTCTGAGACTCTAACCTGTGTGTGTGTGTGTGTGAGACATATATTGTGGGGTCATGAGCAGGTGAATTATGCACGGTGTGAGTAATACAGGTAAGGCAAGGAGTAAGTGGATCGTGACAACCCTAAATCCCTGACCCCGGATTTGGGGCTGTTACAAACACCATATGAGATGGTGAAGAAAAAGAAACCAAACCTGAAATATTTTCATATTTTCGGGTGCAAATGCTTTGTGTTGAAAACTCATCCTGAACAGTTGACCAAGTTCGACTTAAAAGCTGATGAAGGAATTTTTTTTGGATACCCACTGTCAACTAAAGCATTCAGAGTCTACAATCTGAGAACTAAAGTGATCATGGAATCTATACATGTGTCATTTGATGACAAGAAAATAACTGGAATAGAAGATGAAGAATATCATGATCGACTTCGCTTTGAAAATGAAGATCTAAACTCTGATCACGTAAACTCTGATGAAGCAAATCCAACAAACTCTGATGAAGCATACTCTGAACCTCTACTGGTAAACACTGGGGGAGTTTCTCTGACAGAACAACATAGAGAACCAGTTGAGGGGGAGCTTGAAGATACTTCATAAACATCTCAACATGATGATACACATTCTGAAAATGAGTCAGCTGAAGAATCAAATAGAAACTCTGGGTCAAACTCTGAAAGTTCAAATAATGAACAGTCCAATTCAGGGGGAGCCTCAGAAAATGCAGATGGTCAAGAAGAAAATCAGGAGAGCATGGATCAAGGGGGAGGGTCTAATAATGATGAAAGAAGCCACTTTCCAACAGCAAGAAGGTGGACACAAGCTCATACACCTGATCTGATAATTGGAGATCCAGATGCCAGTGTAAGAACAAGAAGTGCAACAACAAATGAATGTCTGTTTCATGCATTTCTATCCCAAACTGAGCCCAAGAAAGTGGAAGAAGCTCTTCAAGATGCTAACTGGAAAACAGCTATGCAGGAAGAGTTAAATGAATTTGAAAGAAATGAAGTATGGACTCTTGTACCAAGACCCAAAAACAGATCTATTGTTGGTACAAAATGGGTTTTCAGAAACAAAACTGACAGTGAGGGAATAATTACAAGGAATAAGGCTAGACTTGTGGCAAAAGGATATTCTCAACAGGAAGGAATTGACTATGATGAAACCTTTGCTCCAGTTGCAAGATTGGAGGCCATAAGAATTTTTCTAGCATATGATGCTTACAAAAAGTTCAAAGTCTTTCAGATGGATGTGAAAAGTGTTTTTCTCAATGGGAAACTTGAAGAAGAAGTGTTTGTTGAACAACCACCAGGGTTTGTAGATCCCAAGCATCCAGATTATGTCTACAGACTTGACAAAGCTCTGTATGGACTAAAGCAGGCACCTAGAGCATGGTATGAAACTCTGGCTCAATTTCTTTTAGAAAGTGGGTTCACTAGAGGTACAATTGATAAAACCTTGTTCTATTTCAATACTGGTAATGATTTGCTTTTAGTTCAAATCTATGTGGATGACATAATTTTTGGGTCTACTAATGACAAACTTTGCAAGAAATTTGCCAAGCTTATGCAATCCAGGTACCAAATGAGCATGATGGGAGAGCTTAGTTATTTTCTAGGCTTGCAGGTAAAGCAAACAGATGATGGGATTTTTATCAATCAAGCAAAATATACCAGAAATCTTCTCAAGAAATTTGGTATGCTTGATAGTTCATCTGCCACAACTCCCATGGCTACTGCAACAAAGCTAGACAAAGATACAGGGGCTTCAGTAGATATTACAAACTACAGAGGCATGATAGGGTCTCTTCTTTATCTCACTGCAAGTAGACCAGATATCATGTATGCAACATGTCTTTGTGCAAGATTTCAAGCAGACCCCAGAGAGCCTCATCTAGCAGCTGTGAAGAGAATTTTCAAATATCTCAAAGGAACAATAACCCTTGGTTTGTGGTATCCTAGAGAATCAGAGTTTAAATTAATTGGTTACTCTGATGCAGATTTTGCAGGCTGTAAGATAGACAGAAAAAGCACCAGTGGAAGCTGTCAATTTTTAGGTGACAGATTAGTTTCTTGGTACAGCAAGAAACAGAAATCAATTTCCACATCCACTGCAGAAGCAGAGTATATTGCTGCTGGTAGCTGTTGTGCACAGATTCTGTGGATGAAGAATCAATTGTTGGATTATGGGTTAAGGTACTCTAAAATACCTATTTTCTGTGATAATCAAAGTGCTATTGCTATGACAGGTAACCCAATACAGCATTCCATGACCAAGCACATCAGTATAAGGTATCACTTTATCAGGGAACATGTGGAGGAAGGAGATATTGAGCTTCATTTTGTGTCTATAGAACAACAGCTTGTAGATATCTTCACTAAGCCTTTGAGTGAAGCTACATTTACAAGACTGGTAAATGAACTTGGAATGATCTCTGATTTTGACTAGAGATATTGGTTAGACTTAAACTTTACTCATCTGTGAAAATTTGCTCATGTTTTTCTGCATGTGTTAACTGTCATGCAAATCATGTTGATAAACTTTGGTAACATACTCTGTTGGAAGCATACTCTGATGATAAACTCCGATGTTACACTCTGATTGTGTTATTGTCTGAAACATATTGACCGATGAAGAAAATTGTACGAAGCATGATTCTCAGTAAGTAATCATGAATCTTTCTAAGTTATATAAAATCTGATCTCAAATGTGTGCAGAAATTTTACACAGCATGATACTGTCTCTATATTTATAGCATCTCTTAGTTTATTGATCCTATACACTGAGTTTGTATTAGCTGTTTGCACTTTCTCTCATAAATCATAAACGTTAAATGATGTAAGTCTAAACTCTGATAAATAGTTACTGCTAATTCACCCCTAAGCAAAAGATGCAAAAATATGCACAAATTCCTTTGAGATCATGTTGTGCCTAGGAAGACCCATGAACTTATTGTATGAAATAAGGGCTAAAATTTTCAAATTTTTGGTGACTAGTGCCAACCACTGATTACTGGAAAAAGAATAATAAAAAAAAATTAAGGGGGTGAAAACAAATTAATACAAATAAATACAGAGTTTAGATGAAATCAGAATATGTTTTACATATGAGAGTTTGGGCAACTAGTTTTTACTGATTTATTTTGTGGATTTTATGCAGTTTGAGATGCTCTCAATATTTCTATTCAGTAAACTCTGCTATTCACACACAAATATTCACAACTGTGCATTTTGAGAAAAGAGATTATTAATGAAGGAGGAGAATTGATAAAAACTGATGAACTGTGTACTCTACGCCGAGGTAATTTATTTTTAATCTCTGATGATTAAAATAAATAAAGTTGTTTCAGACATTTCATAATTATTGAGGAACATTATTTTTTTAAAAAAAAGAGTATGATTGAAACGGTTTGATTGAGTTTTTGAAAATGGAGAGAGGTTGAGTGTCTAGGAAAATGTAATAGGCGGTAATTATTGCTCTTTTTACTGTGCATGCGCATTGGAAACTGTCAAGTACTGCTGTCAGTCATTGCATGAGTGCCACGTGTCACACTCACACGTTTCACGGAGTAAGACAGTTGTGTGTATTGATTAGAAACTGTTCAGTTTTTAATTTTTTTTGTATTAATATACAATACACAAACTCGTTTGAACTTTTCACAACTTACTCAAATTCACACCTTATTATCACATACACATTTTCACAAACACTCTCAAATATTCTCTAAGTCATTCTCTGCTTATTTTTAAATCGTGCTAATGGGTTCTACTGCTTTTGTCTCTTCTGGGCTTGAATTCGTTCCAAATAATTATGCTGCTCCATTGGTTAATGTGAACGCACCGAAGGCGTTTCATTTCATGCAGAATTTTATTGCCCAATCTCCAATTTGGCGTGCTCTTGTAGAACCAGAGAGGCTTTCTGCGGTTCAAATCAAAAGCTTCTGGGAGACTGGTATCTATGATGATGGTGGTGTTTCTGGAACGCCATCTATTATTTTCGAGTTTCAAGAAACAGAGTATGTCATTACACCTGGTACGGTACGTGATGCTCTGGGCTTTGGTGACCATACTGCGTACACCATTGTTGTTGGTGATGCTGAGTTGCTGAGGATGATGAGGGAGATAGGTTATGGTGGATCTTTGGCCAAGATAGGTCAGTTGAAGCGACCGTTCTTGAGGAAGGAGTGGAGTTTTTTCTTCGACTGTATCACAAGAACGTTCGGGAAGAAGTGCACGAACTGGGATGTAATACCCACTGACAGTCTACAAATAGGTGCAACAGTTTTTGGATGATTCTACCCAAGCAGATTCACAACCAGAATCACTAAACACTGAAGTTCCTCCATCTATATCACAACCAATTCAGACATGTGGTAGAATCAAACACATGGCTTTTAAACCTACAAAGATTGTTAAGCCAGCTACTGAGGTTGGAGTGTCAAAATCTTCTCTGCCAAAGTCTGATGGTCCCTCAAAGAAGAGAAGAGCAAAGAGACCACGTTCTGATGATGAGGAAGATACTGAAACTTTGCATCAAAGAAGAAGAAGGCTGGTAGCTGACTATCTTTTTGATGAGTTAGAAACTGAAGCTGTTCCTGAAGCTGAACAGAATGCGGCTCCTGATGTTGTTACTGAGGAGGCTGATGTTAATGTTGAAGCTACTGTGCCTACAGAGGACAGAGAAGATGCTGCACATGCTGATAATGATAACTTTGCAGATCCTTTGGACATGGATTTTGAAGCACATCCTACTATCAGTGTTTGTGACACTAAGGATGTGGCAGCTGATCAAGCCACTCTAGTAGTTGATGAGTCTATGGCAACTCATACAGAGATTCTCTTTGTCACCAATCAAAATCTTGAATTGGGTGAGGAAGTTGATCAGGGAGCAAAATATGTCTCTTCTGAGAAGATTGTTGAAGCTGCTGTTGAGAAGCTATATGAAGCTACAGCAAAGAATCTGGAAGAAGAAGAAGAAGTTGTTGAGGCAGTTAACTCTGAGAAGCATGAAGCTGTTGCAGAGCAAGTTCATGATGAAGCTGCACAGTTAAACATTCAAGTTACTGCAGAGAATACAGCTGCAGAGCCTTTAGCGGAAAATGTTGATGCAGACAGAGTTGTCTCTGACAGTGCTGATCACACTTCTGCAAATTCTGATCATGCAAACTCTGGAATCAATATTGCACTCTCAGACTCTGATGATCATGAATCAATACCTTTTCTAAGGGATCCTACTGCAGAGTCTGTCAAGGAAAATCAACGTGCCACTGAAGATCATTATAGAGAAATGTACTATTCAAATTGGTCAGGGGCAGATTGTATTTTCTCTACACAAAGAACTGCTGATTTTGTTGCTAAGTCTACTAAAGGAATCTCAAATCCTGAGTTGTTGACACATTTGAAGGCCACAATTGTTCAAGTAAAATCTTTGCACAATCGCTTTGATGAGACTCACAAAGCTGTCATAGGCCTGAGGAATGATAGTGTTGCTAAGGAATTGGCCTTGAAGACTGATAGAGCTCAATATTCTTCTATGATCAAGGATCAGGTCGAAATCAAGTAGAGACTAAGCACAGTTGAAAGAAATCAAGATGTAATGGCTACAAAGATTGATTCTATTGCTGCATCTTTAGAATTGCTAACATCTGTACTTATTCCTGATGATGTCAAAAAGGGGGAGAGAGTTCCTAAAGACAAATGCAAAAGGACTCCAACTCTGAGACGGAGGGATGATGCAACAGATGGTGGAAGCAAAGAATCAGAGAAAAGGTCAAAATCTGCTCAAGAGCAAGGGAGACTTAGGTCAAACTCTGCTAAGCTAACAAACTCTGATAGAGTAAACTCTGGTGCTCAATCTTCTTCAAGACTTAAAAGTCTAGTGATTTCAGCCAATCCAATTACTGATGAAGAGATTGCAGCTAAGCTGTTTCTGGAAGAACATGGTGGTGAAGCCACAGTTGAAGATATGGATGCTGAAATGCAGATTCTTGCTGAAGAGCATAAGAAGAAGGTTGAAGCTGGAACTTACAAGAAAAAGGCTGTCAAGGCTCCTAGGAGAAAGGAACAAGGAATCTTTATTAAAGAGAATGTGAACTCTCAACAGAGTTTACAATATTCAAGGAGGCATGTTGGAGCAAGCACTGATAAAGGTAAAGGTAAATTGATTGACGAACCTGAGTTATCAAAGAAGGCTCATTCAACCTCTGACATGGCTCAAGTTGAATCAAGACCTAATCAATCAACCACTAACGTTGCTCAAGTTGATAATTCTGCTAAAGTTGTGACAACCTCTAACACTGCTCAAGTTGTACAAACTCAGTTGATATCTTCACAACTCCAAGATATTTTTGGAAAATCAACTAGAGATGAAACTCTGAAGCCAGGAAATGTGAATTTTCTTCAAACCAGATCAGTGTTAGGAAAGGAAACTTATGATAAATCTGGTTTGGGATCACATAGAGAGAAAAGAATAAATAATAGTCCTTTAGATCATACATCACTGGCAGAACCTGGTGTTGGGGTAACTCAAGAAAGTCTTGACAAGTTAGAGTTTGTTCAGATGATCTATCACAAAGGAATTAAAAAGGAGTTTCTGTTATACTCTATGGCTGATGGAAGAGTTTATAGAGTTGGAGAAGCTGACATTCATTTGAAGCTATGGGAAGAGCTGGAGTATGTTTTGTATCTATTGAAAGTGAAAAATCAAAGTACTCATAATGCTACTCAAGTTTTGAAAGAGAGAATGATGAAGTCAAAAGTTTTGCTTGGAGCCAGAATTTCAAGTGCTTATATTCCTAAATATAGAGATGCTCATGGAAAGATGGTAGAGATGAAGAGGAATAGTGCAAGATTCAGGACTGCACTGGGAATAAAAGTCTTAGAGTTCAATCTAGAGTCTGATAAGTCTTTCTTTATAAGACTTGGAAATGCGATGAATAAAAACAGCATTTATTCTCTGAGGGCTGCTATATATCAGACTGGTGAAAAAGATCCAGAACTTAAGGAGCTGAAAGAGATTATGACTGCTGAGCTAGAAAGAGCTGAAAGAAGACTACTTACAGATTATCTCAGAACAGTGCCTGACATTGAAGAAATTAAGTAAAGGCTGACTGTAAGTTTTTAAAGTTTTCTGTTTTAAGTAAAAGTTAAACTCTGTTATGTTATAAACACTGCATTTGTTAATGTTTTGACATCATCAATTATCTTTTAACTTGTACATTTTTGTCATGCACAAGTTGGGGGAGATTGTTAGATATAATTGCTGATGATCGTTTATTAGTGTTTAAGTAACAGGTACTTATCAGAGTTTACACTAGAATCCAGTCAGAGTTTGTTAAAGTCTGACGGGGTGAGAGTTTATTTAGCTGTCAGTGCATACTTGAAGATTCTAGAAGCAATATATCTTGAAGATGGAAAGAAGCAAGATATATTGAGATAGCTAAAGAAACGGGACATAAGACAGAAGCAATCCTAAATTGATATAAATTGTATAGCTGATTTATAGGAATATCAATTTGAGATTGATTGTGTAACTGTGTTCTATATAAACACAGATAGGTTAACCCTAAAAGGGATGCGAATACTGAATACATTATTCTTGTAACCTAGCAGCTCTCTGTGATATTTTACATCACTGAGAGAAGAGTTATTTAATATAATTCAGTTTATTGTTCATAAACAGTGTTCTTGATTGTTATTCTCATACATATATTGATTATGTATTGTGTATTCGGCCTAACAGTATAGATTATGATGAAACCTATGCACCAGTAGCAAGACTTGAGGCTATCATGATGTTTCTGGCATTCGCAGCACATTCCAATTACAAGGTATATCAAATGGATGTGAAGAGTGCATTTCTGAATGGGGAGCTAGAAGAAGAAGTTTATGTGGAACAACCTCCAAGCTTTGAGGATTCAAATCTGGTGGACTTTGTATATTTTCTGTTCAAAGCTCTCTATGGACTCAAGCAAGCTCCAAGGACATGGTATGACACTCTATCTGAATTTTTACTTGAAAATAATTTTACTAGAGGTGTCGTAGATAAAACTCTCTTTTACAAGATGCACAAAAATGATTTGATATTGGTGCAAGTATATGTTGATGACATAATATTTGGTTCTACTAATGATGATCTATGCAAGAGATTTGCTAAGTTAATGCAGAGTCGATATGAAATGAGCATGATGGGTGAATTGTCATTCTTTCTTGGACTACAAGTGTATCAAAGGTAAGATGGAATATTCAATTGCCAGTCCAAGTACATCAAGGATCTTCTTAATAAGTATCAAATGGAAGACTCATCTACAGCAAAGACTCCAATGCCAACTGCCACTAAGCTTGATAAGGATGAAACTGGTAAGAAGGTTGACATCACAAGCAACAGAGGTATGATAGGCTCCTTACTATATCTCACTGCAAGTAGACCAGATATAATGTTTGCAACATTCTTGTGTGCTAGGTTTCAGTCTGATCCCAAAGAATCTCATCTAATAGTTGTTAAGCGAATATTTAGATATCTTAAGGGAACCCCAAATCTTGGAATATGGTACCCTAAAGATACAGGATTTGATCTTATTGGATATACAGACTCAGATTTTACAGGTTGTAAGATTGATCGGAAGAGTACTTCAGGAAGCTGTCAGTTTCTTGGAAGAAGGTTAGTTTCTTGGTATAGCAAGAAGCAGCACTCGGTATCCACATCAATAGCTGAAGCTGAATACATAGCTACTGGTAGCTGTTGTGCTCAAATCTTGTGGATGAGAAACCAACTCCGTGACTATGGGCTTTTGTTGACTAAGATTCCAATATTTTGCGACAATACAAGTGCCATAGCAATCTCCAACAACCCAGTTCAGCACTCGAGGACCAAGAACATCGATATCAGGTATCATTTTATCCGAGAGCATGTCATGAATAAAACTGTGGAGATACATTTTGTACCCACAGAGGAACAAATTGCAGACATCTTTACTAAACTTCTTGATGAATCCACTTTCTCTAAGATGGTTTTGGTGAACTTGGGATGTTAAATCTTTCTAATTGATTTTCATTAGAAGTCAGTAACGGCCAGAAAATCCTAGTAAATACATGAGTTTAAGAATTCCTATCTCCTTCGGACTTGTGAATTTATTTTCAGGAGCAATTCTCGTAAGTTAGAATTATCGTACTAATTTTATGTCATATTTATGGATGATATATCTTCTGGCATTTAATTAGATAATAATTCTGAAATTATTTAAGTGCTAATATTTGTTCTAAATATTTAAGCATTTATTTAATTCGAATTATTTTACTTTGTTTTGAACATTGTAAAATAATGCAGCATAATTTATTGGATTTTAATTGGTTTATATCAGTTGATGATATTTAGTCGATTTTATTCTAAGAAAATTGTGAGATTTCTGTTGGCTGTGAAGTTTGTTAAATTGTTGATCTGGAACAAATTCAAGGTTGAACAGAAAAAAAAATCAGAGATTCAGTTTTAAACAAGGAACAGGTTTAAAATGAACTAAGCAGCAAAATCTATCGAAAAAGGAATTTCGATAGTTTTCTGAGTATTTGACAAAAAGTATTGAAAGCAATTTTCGATGGTTTTTGTTAAAGAAAAGAAAAACTATCGAAGAAAAATCTCGATAGTTTTTTTTTGAAATTGGAAATGAAATCTATCGAAAGAATTCAATTCTTTAATAATCGAATTTCTCGATGGTTTTCAGAAAAGTACAAATTCTCGATAGTTTTTGGTTTTGTAATTTTAAAAACCTTCGATTTGATTTTGATAAAAGTCTGTTCAAATTCAAATTTTATCAACTTCGATAATTTTTCAAAAACTATCGAAGTGTGATTTGATTTTTATGCCCCTCAGAAAAACTATCGATATTACATTTTTAAAATCTATCGAAAGTGAAATGACAAAAATACCCCTGTAGTTCTGTGAGTATTTAACAACCCCTTAGACATTTTTTTTCTTATTATTCTCATATCTAAGAGCTTTTGAATATACTTACATATATACACACAGCCAAGAACATCAATGTGACAACCCGGGTCAAATCCCGAGCCTTTTTCAAAAATCGGGTCAAGTCCTGATTCCGAGTCCGAATAAGCCGAAGCCTACTGGCCCAAACGCATCCAACTTAGGTAACGACTAGCCCACCACAGGCCCCCAAAAGATCATGATTTGTTGGTGCTAATTAGTAGTAGTACTTTGCCTTATAAACTGAACAGAAGTCCCAAATCCACTCGATGTGGGACTGGGGTGTTACAAACTCCCCCACTTAAACTCTTGACGCCCTCGTCAAGCCTGAACGGATAGCCCATAGGTTCCAAGATCATTCCTCCCTAGCCATTGTGGGATAATTACCGGCTGGCTTCGTGTCCCCACCTCCGGATCTCTGTCCATTGTGGGATAATACCACCAGCCTTCGTGTCCCCACCTCCGGCAACTTGACGCATCAAGCTTTCGAGAGTCGGCTCTGATACCATATGTGACAACCCGGGTCAAATCCCGAGCCTTTTTCAAAAATCGGGTCAAGTCCCGATTCCGAGTCCGAATAAGCCGAAGCCTACTGGCCCAAACGCATCCAACTTGGGTAACGACTAGCCCACCACAGGCCCCCAAAAGATCATGATTTGTTGGTGCTAATTAGTAGTAGTACTTTGCCTTATAAACTGAACAGAAGTCCCAAATCCACTCGATGTGGGACTGGGGTGTTACAATCAACTTCGACAGATTTTTTTTGTTTTAACCGATTAAACTTGACAGAATCACTCTTTTTACCACAGTAAATTGTTTTTTAATCGTGAAAAATACTGTGGGTGTGTGATTAGTTTGAGTTTTGTACTCGGTTTTAGAAGAAATCAATCGAAAGTGACATTTTGAACCTCAAGAATTTTGTTAACAGTGTTCATCCTTAGGAATTGATTGTTAAACAATTGATTTCTTAAGTTTAAGTGAAAATTCGAAATTTAACAATTTAGGGTTCTTAATTTGGATTGTTTTTTGTTTGAGTTTGTGAATTTAGGAAAAGGGATATTTTAATTTAATTAATTAGAAATAATTAATTAAGAAAATTTTGGTTTTAATTTTAATTTTCTGGAAATTCTGAAAATATAATGGCCGGAGAATTTATTATTACCAAAACAAATCACGTCTCGTTTCACAACGTGCAATCCATTGCAAAACTTCAGTTTCGTGCATGGGCACAATTTTTGAACACACATTCATTGGTGGCACATGCATTAAGTACTCATGCGGTTCTTTGTGTTGATCAATTAACTGCATTGTACACTACTGCCACTAACACATCTGAAAACAACATCTTATCCTTCAGTTTTGTTTTGCCAGGGGGCAGAACAATAAGGGTGACGGAACATGATTTGAAAAGAATTCTTCATTTCCCAACGGAAAATCTTGTTCCGGATCCCACGACTGAGGAGACACATGCTTTCTTCACTCTCATAAGAAGTCAACAACCTAACTTCTTTATGGGACAGTTTCTAAAGCATTACCTAACCAAGCCATGGAATTTCTTCTTTCACACACTAATCCATGTTTTTACTGCTAAAACAACAAATCTGCATGGTATTCCTTTGTTTCTTCATAAACTAGGGTTTGTTATAGCTAACAATAGGCATATTAACATAGGGAGACTTGTGATTGAACAAATAATTTTGTGCATGGGACCTTTGGAAGAAAGAACATGCATAGATGATGTGCTTTGTTTCTATCCAAGGTTCCTACAGTTAATTCTGAATGATGTGTTAACGGATTAGGAAATAGACATCTTTGCAGAAGAGGAAACCATGGAGTGCATGAAGATGAAAAGCAATGCAATAACGGCTTTGATAAAGAAGAATCATCTTCTAGGGGTGCCTACAGTTCTGACGGACTATCTTAGAACGGTACCCCTACCACTTCTACCCCTAGGGGAACAGGTAAATCAAGGTATAATTCTTGAACCTGTAATTCCACCTCAACCTGCACCAATGGATATTGATCCAGAGCCCTCAGTGGCCATTCCTGACCAGGAGGTTGAAAACCAACAACCTCTAACCACGGTCATAGAGCCTTTGGACGAGCCAAATGAAACAATTACCGAAGCTCCTACTCCTACTATACCTATCATTCAAACAACTGTGAGTGTAGAGGGAGATAGTGACAAAGCAGCACCACATAAGGAGATACGCCCTTCAACAACAGCTCTGCCTTCCTCTAAAAGGAGAAGAATAGAAACCGAGGCAACTGTTGATACTTCATTTCTATCCTCCAAAGAGCCCTTTACTGATTTTTCTGATGCTGATTGGGCAGCTCTTACCAAAGCTATATCTGAACCCCTAGCCCAATCAAACAAGGAAGAATTGACGGAAGCAACTAGTTCTCCAACCATATAACGGTCAGGACCACTGGTTGAAGGTTATTTAATGAACCAAGAGTCTTCACAGACGTCGAGAGAAGGTTCTGACCCAAATGCAAATCTAAAGGTTCATTGCCTAGCTCCCCAGATGGAACATATCTGGATCATGCGGGTACAGGGTGTGACGTAGGTAAAGATCGGCAACTCGGTGACAATGAATCAATTTCAATTGAGGAGTTAACTGAGGAAAAGTCTTCACAGACTTTAGAGGAAATTTCAGGATCTCTGTTGTTAATAGAGCCTAATTCTAACCCCTAGAGATTCAAACTCTAGATCCTATTAAGGATAAATCATCAAAAGATGATCAGCAACTTGATTTAACCAAGGACGGGGACCTGCGAAACCCCATTGCACCATCGGTGACCTCCTTAAGGATGGCTACGGTGATTTCTATTGCAGGTACACAAAGCAAAACGGGAATGAGTGAAACAAAAACACTATCACATGGCCTGAGTGGGAAAGGTAAAATGAGTGAAACACCAACAGAAACGTTGAGTGAACACCCAGAGCCAAGCGTGAGGATTGACACCCAAACCCTATCAAATATAGATGATTTGATACCACTAACAGAGAGAGAAATACAAGTACAATCCATTCTCGAAGAGATGACAGTTCATGACAGAGAGGGAAATCCGTTATTGAAAGTCCCTCTCAGACCTTCTTTTGCCCAAGGGATCTTTTCCGGTCAAGTTGATGGCTCTTTAACTTCAATACAATCAAAGATTGACTAGGTTGCAGCAGATTCCCGAAGAACCTATAGAGCTTTAAGCAGTGCATGTAGCACAATATCGGGTACAAAGGAGGCAGTGGACTCACTGAAGAAGGAAGCTATGGAAGAACTGGTTGAATTGAGAGCAGACGTAAAGGAGCTAAGAGATGGATTTGTGAATGAAGTGCATGTTCTTCAACAAGTTCAAGAAGCTTTATCTGAAGACATTCTGGTTAACCGGGATGGTCAAGCTAGGGTCAAAGATGCTATGAATACGTTGTCAAGAGTGGAGTCTCGCCTCAACAAAAGATTGGACAGAATCGAGCAGACTACCAACTCAAGCCTGAATTACATTGACCAAAAGATTGCTTCTGTGGAAGAAATGACCACTGACATTGCTTTATTCATGGAAAATCAAGGTAATGGTCTGGAGTCGATCTGGAATATGATGAGAAATCAACAACCTGGACCTTCAACCTATTATGCTAGGGATGACTTCACGGAGGATTATTCAACTAAGGGGGAGAAAAGAAAGGAAACAACAGTTATTCCAGTGAGACAATACTGGATTGAAGATCTTGTACAAGAAGAGGAAGTTGAAGAGGGATTTGAATTCATGCATGAGCAACCAATGGAAGAGCATGAACCATATTATCCAGAGCCAATTGAACATCCAATCTTGGATGATAATATGGAAGAAGCAAATCCTCTATCAATGGAACAAGAAGCTGCCTTGGAAAGATTAAAAGCTGAGAAATCAGAAAGAGAAGCCAGACAAGCTGAAAAGGAAACTCACCAAGCAATTCAAAGAAGCGAGAAGCTGAAAAGGTTTAAGATTTACAATGAGATAAGGAAGAAAAAGATGATAGATTTGGCATAGAAACAAGGAAAGGACTGGGAGATGGCTTACAAAACATTTTGCGGAGTTGAAGACGGATTAGAAGTCAACGACAATGCTGATGTGGAAGTGATCATTCAGGACATCAGAAGTGTAAATCAAGAAGTTTAGACTTATTTCACTGCACTGAGACAATCTCTTATCTACTTGAAGGCTGGAGTAAAAGCAAGTGGTGCTTGTAACATTTTAATCAGTTTCATGGACAGAGGTACATTTGTGATCTCCTCAAAGTTTTTCGAACAGAGAACTTATACAGAATTGCAGGTGATAGTCATTAAGATCCAAAGAACTACAAAGTTAAATGAACTGCTCCGTGAGCATGTTAAGGAGATCTTAATGAAAGTCAGTCCAGAGGTAACTGAAGATCCTCATATGGTAAGATTCATGAAAAATGACTTGTTCAGAATCTGCTATCTGACGGAGGACAAACTGAAAGATTATCCAAACTATCTGATATCAGTTGAGAAGTACCTGAGATCCACTGGATTCATGTCTACTGAGAAGGATAAAACAGCAGACACTCTGAGAAGATATTTTATGGAGAATATGCCCTATTATAGGAAGAGAGTGGAAAGAGGATTGGAAGTGCATCCCAGACTACCCAACATGCCAAAGCAAAATCAGAAAGATGTTAGCATTGCATGGGTGTGGGCTGGAGTGAGTCAACAGGTTGAATACATTGGAAGACACATCATAGGAGCAATCCTTAAACCTGGAGAACCACTGCACTATCCATCAGTGATTGATTATCAAGCTGCAAATTCCAATCATGTAGCTGAAGAAGGTGAGATCGAATTGGACTGAAAATTAGAAATCTGAAAGTGTAAATATTTAATCCAGAATGCATTTAATATTATCAATATGTCTTACTTTAATTAGTTTCATATTTCCTTAGTTAGTTGAGTTATCCTCGAGGTATTTGTTTGTAGAACTCTAACAATCAAATAGGGGGAGATTGTAAAGCATAATATAACATAAGATGTAACAGAGATAACTACAACTCAACAAAGTACAAGACAGACTATAATATTAACAGAAGCACAGGAATCCAGAAGTAAAGAAGAAAAGGTAAACTCAAAAAATCAAAATATGGTATGTATTCTTGAAGTCCGTAAACAGGTCACAGAAAGAAGTTCATTAATATGTTCAAGCCTTAGTGACAAATAAAGAAACAAGACTTTCAAGACTACAGAAGTATTTGAATGATAAAGAGTTAGTACCAGAGGATTTCAGTGATTTTAACGAAACAACCAGAACGGCAAAGGACTTATCAACAGCATTGAATTGAAGACATAGAGGTATTGATCAAGTGTTAGTCATTTGTGAACCAGACCAGTTGCACTAGTTGTCAACACTAAAACGATCAAGATGTTTATCATCTCGGAAGAAATTGATTTAAGTCAAACCTGAAACATCCTGAAGTGAAAAGAATATTATAAGGTATGTTTAGGTTTAATTGGAAGTACAATATGCTTGCTGCAAAAAGAGAGAACCTTCAAGGATCAAAATGCAATTAGAAGACATTCGATAGTTTTCTTTTAAGAAAAACTATCGAAAGTGATGAAGGAGGATTAAGTAAAAAACCATCGAATTACTTTTAAAAGTAACTAGATTTCTCTTCGATAGATTTTAAGGAAAAGTAAATCTTTCATACGATAGTTTTTTAAAAGAGGGAGCAGATGAAATTTATTATCTTTGTCAGGTTGATGAGGAGAATGGACGACCAATATCTCTTCCTAGCCTTCGATGGTTTTCCTAAGCCTACAATTACGAGAGTGAAGACAGTGTCTTCTTCAGTTAAGAGATTACAGAAGATCATTTACGAAGAGAGGGTTTTTTGAGCTTGAAAAATTCACAGAGAAATTAATATTGCTTTAAATTCTATCATTGTATTGATTTTGTGTAACCTGAACTCATTGAAGCTAATCCTACGGATTAGAAATTGTAGCACCCTTCATGGTTTATATTTATAAAATGATATATTCCCCGACTCGTGTTTTGATTTGGTATATTTGATTTCGGACAAGAACACAAATAATTATCCGCGAACAAAATTGAATAATTTGTAAGTATCGTATTCAACCCCCCCCCCTTTCTACGATACTTTAGACCTAACAGTGGTATCAAATACAACATAATTAATTAAAACATGTCTTCATGCTTTCTTGTAATGACTCATTTGAATGCCTCCTTGGAATGCCTCCATGTCTTCAATTACATTACATAATATGATTGAATCTAATCTAATGAACTTACAAGTGGAACTCGAGTTACATTCGAGATTTAATCATTACAAGAATAAACGACATGCAAGTCATATTTAAAAACAAAACCATAATTTAAAACCTCTAACCTATGGGTCTTAAGGCCATAACCATACACCATGCTCATATAACAATTAAGAACATCTTAAAACACATAAACATGACATATCATATAAAACTTCTCATGATCCAATCACGAATAATAAATAAGTAAGGCATATGTCATAGAATAATGCGGTACGGATCTTTAATCAGGTGTTTTCAATGCAATGACTTGGGGCACTTTGCAAGTAAGTGCAAGAAACCAAAGAAGAAAGACAAGACTTTCTTTGAACTTGAAGCAAAGTATGAGGCTCTGTTAAAGAAGCAATCAAACAAGGCATTCATAGCTGAGGAGAAGTGTTGGGATGATACAGATAGTAATGAAGAGGATTCAGAATTCTGCAACTATGCTTTGATGGCTAAGTCAGAGAACAATGAAGGCTCTTTGGATTACTCTCAATTACCATCTTTAACCACCATTGACATGTCTGTTTCTGAATATAAACAAACTATTGAAAACCTAAGTGTTGAAATGTTTAACATTCATACTAGTATGACTGCTGCTAGTGAGGAAATTGATAAATTGACTGTTAAGAATGAATTGTTAAACAAAAGAAATGAAGAACTTGAATAGATTTTTATGCATGTAGAAAATCTCCAACAAGAGGTTGAGTACCTGAAAAACAAAGTTGAATGTGTTAATCAGATAGAGAAAAGCTCTTAGAGATGAATTGGCTGAAAATGAACTTAAGGTAAGAGCATTTAGAAATTCATCAAATCTTTTGCAAACCTATCATGATAAGCATCAAGAAAATACCAATTCGGCTATTGGTTTTGACTATGACACACTCAAGAAAAAGAAGGGTAAGGCATCTGTTGATGACACCAAAGTTGTTCATGAGAATGTGCCTCACATTGTGAAAAATGCTAAGGTCCTTATCTTTAAAGAAGCTTCATTTAGTCTTGATGAGGAATCCATGTTCATCAAGCAACTGTTAATGAAGAAGATGAGGAACAAGCTAGTGAACAACCTACACCTTCTAAGAGTGAGAGTGTCAAAGTGGAAACCTGTTGGGTTTCGAGCATGAAAATGCAGCGAAAAACAATAAAATTAAGAAACCCTCCGCAGGATCCATACGAAAAACTGATATTTAATTCGTGAATAGAATTGTTTACCTTTTGAAGTTTTACAAATGGATGATTAATGGAGGTCCTTGCTATGATCACCACGTATCCCGCCTTGCGATATACTGTTGCCCAGTAATAAGCAATTGTAGAAGGGGGGTTGAATATAATTGTATAAGATTCTCGACTTTAATAAGATATGAATCACAAATATGAAAGAATGATAACATCTTTATTAAATCTGATATAAAACTGTTACAAACTCTCTCAAGAAATTCTGAGTTCTTGAGAGCTTCTAGGTTACAAAGATACTCGTGTATTCGATTATGTTCACCTCTGTTCACTTCATAAATCGAAACCTAAACTGTGTTTATATACTACACAGCTTCTCTATCAATGATAAGTCCTAATCAATTACAAAGATTGAAACCTATCCTAAATTGATAGCTTCATTCCTACAGACCAGGAACCGACAGAATAATCTTCCTTATTTAACTAGACTCCAAATATAACTCGAAGTAGGAATCCTGATCAGCTTCCAGTCCTGATGATCAAACCTGATCCCAGTCCTGATATTCATTCTGATCCTGACGACCATGCAATCCTGATGACGTCAGCAATCCTGATCAGTTGAGTCTAGATCCTGGCGATCATTGAATCCTGATCTAACATATACGTCTCTAATCAGTCCATACGAACGCTCGATCGTCCAACGATCACCGGAGCTGGTACTAGCCAAGAAAACAGCCTCGAATCTCTCTCTTTCTCTCTCTCTCTCTCTCTCTCTCTCTCTCTTGCCTCTCCTTGATGTAGAGTAGCTAGGGTTTTCTCAAAAACGAATTATATGAGTTAACCCTAAAATAATACATCATTATGTATTTATAGGGAGAGAAGAATGGGCTGAACCCTAATCTGATCGGGCTTCCAAAACCCAGTCCGATTATTAGTTGTATTATTATTAAGTTTGAATTATAGTATAATTAAACAAGTCCCACTTAATTAATTCAATATAATAATAATAATAATAATTTATTTAAATTCATAATTTAAATAAAGCTCCGTTTAAAACGTTCTATGTGTGTGACCCTTTAGGTTATTATTACGTTGGCAATAATTTTAATATCTAATAATAAAATTATAAAAAATGAGCGGCATCTAGTAATGCATCATTGTTACCCAAGTAATAATAATAATTGGTAATTCAATTAAACCCGTTCGTGAATAATGTTTCATGTAATATAATCCTTTTAACCTTATATTATAGATTAAACTCGAGGCATGGTTTATCTCACCCTCTTCATCATTTAATCCCGGTTTACTTGATCAATGAGTAGACTATTAAACAAATCACTATTTGAGCATGGCCATGCATTTCATAGTCTCACACAATCAAGAGGCCAATAATATCACTCCTAAAATAGGAGGGTTAAATCATATGTCTATCATTCATATTTCTCATATGATTCATAATATACCCGATTTCCACCTTTATCATTATCCGTTCAAAGGTAACTTTGAGTAGAATCAAAGTATATTAATTCTCATATAGAAATCTAATAATTTGAAGTTTGAGGATCATTACACCATTTTCACTATGAGAATTACTTATGACACTTGATAACATTTACCATGAATAATTCTCACGGTGGGTCTATCCAATGCCATGTGTTTCTAATCATGCACTTATGTTTTTGACTTTAGTATCGTTATACCTATGACCAATGAGATGTGGTCATCAGTCAACAAATATACTAGTCTTTATGCATTATTATTGCCCTTAAATAACAATACTCGACTAGGGATATTTAGGATTATAAACACTATTCATATAATCTCATTTCTAAGTCACATACTTAGAGATATAGAATTCATGTTTATATTCCAAGGATATTTATTATTCTAACATTTATATCGATCACAATAAATAAAGACATAATAAATAACTAAAGAAAATTCATAAAATATAACCATTAATAATCAAAAAGTCTTTCCTAAGAACATAATAGTATTGTCTCTAGGGCACAAATACTAACAAAACCAAGAAGCCTGTTGAAGTTAAGAACACTCCTATTAAGTTTATTCCTGTGAAGTCTGAGAAAATTGAGTCTGTTAGGTCTACACCTAAGAAGAAACAAAATAGAAATGGCAAACTAGGGATTAACAAGAATAAAAGTTATGCTTATGTGCCAAATGCCCCTATAAAAGTTTGTCAAAACTGTTCTAGTACTAATCACTTGACGCATGCTTGTAAGAAACCAACTGGTAGTGTACCTAAACCATTTTATGACTGTTATGTGCCTTTAAGACATAGAGATTCACCATTCTGTGATAAACTTGACTGCATGTCATGCAATATGAATGTCATGACTAGTTGCTTTAATCTAAGAAGACAATTTATGAATGGTTGAATAAGTCACAATGTTTGTACACACACCAGAAGCCATAAGTCTTCAAGCCCTACTAGTTCTAGAAGGGCATCTCCGTCATCAAGGTCTAAGAGTCCAATCTCTGAGACCTCTAACAGCGACATGAAGACTGGCTCATAGAAATTCCACAAGCATGTTGGATTTGATAAAACTGTTTCCAAGTCAAATGGACCCAAACTTGTTTGGGTACCAAAGCAGAAGTAATGCATTTGTGTTTGCAGGGCAAAATAAAGGAAAAGAAGGTCATGTGGGTGTTGGACAGTGGATGCTCAAACCATATGATTGGTGATATGGCCATGTTATCATAGTATGAAGAGAAAGTTGGCCCTATGGTTACTTTTGGAGATGACAGCATTGGTAACACATTGGGATATGGCAAGTTGGAAACTAGAAATGTCATCATTGAAGATGTTGCACTGGTCAGTGGACTCAAACACAATCTGTTAAGTATTGGTCAGTTTACTGACAGAGGATTCAAGGTTGGATTTGACAAAGATGACTGTTTGATCACACACAAAAAGACTGGTGACCTTGCTCTAACTGGAGTAAGGAAAGGAAGCCTATTTGTAGCCAATTTGGATTCTGCAAATAAGGGAAAATTTTGTTGCTTGTATTCAAAAACATCAAATGAAGACAGTTGGTTGTGGCACACGAAACTGTCTCATTTGAAATTCAAGGCAATTAATTCTTTGGTGAAAAGAGAGTTAGTCAGAGGCATGCCTACACTTGGATTCTTACAAGAAGGAGTGTGTGAGGCCTGTCAAAAAGTAAATATGAAGAAATCAAGTCACAAGTCAAAAACTGCTACATCAATAACAAAGCCCTTACAGTTGATTCACATGGATTTGTTTGGGCTTGTTAATGTTCAATCACTTTCAAAGAAGAGGTATGCTCTAGTAATGGTTGATGATTTCTCAAGATATACTTGGGTTCAATTTTTGGCCGCCAAAGATGAGGCTCCAAAGATAATCATTGAGCACATCAAGAAAGTGGACAAAGATGCAAGAGTCAGAAATGCAACTGTTGTAACACCCCCAGATCCGGGGTCGGAGATCTAGGTTGTCACGTTCCTTTATTCCGTACAAACACTTGATACTTGAATCATAATAATATAAATCAACACCCATGGTGACCCCACCATCAATATACTCACGCCAGTTATGTCTCAGAAACGAAATTGCAAAAACAGTAGTCATATGATCCATAAATTAAAATTATTACAACCCAAAAGTAAAATACTTGCAACCTACTGCCAGTATGATTTCTATTTGAAACCAGAAAGGCAGCGCAAAAGTTTGTTCTTGTTCATTAATATACATACGTGATACTTATAAATAAACCGGAGCAACAAGAGTTACACTCTGAACCAACTCAGTACTTCTACCTGAGGTGCTGCAACTGTCATCCTATGGGCGGTCTGCGCGGCCCAAACGCGCTTCCGAGTGGTATGACGAATCCTGGCCATCTACTCTAGCTGTTGTGTTGTGATATATATAAAAGAAAACCTTTAAAACTTCATTCATATACAGAATGATATATTTATTATTCTTTTCATAAAAATATGCCATACAGTACCTCTACTGTATGAGGAACATCATTACTCATCACTGCCACATTATCAGTAACTCAGCGCCTAGGCTTTCGTTACAATGTGCAGCACAACTCCAATTGGAGGGAAGGGGCCTTTTTCCGGAGCACGCCACGATACACGATGATCAGTCGTTATATCGTACTCACACTTTTCTACTAGTAAATGGACGACATCTTAACACGATTATCACCCTAGCCGCATACGGGCTTTGTATCTGCTGGACTGTCCCACAGCCTCCTGCGCGAGATAATATTAGGTCCAAAGTATCATAGAAGGGGGGGTTAAATACGATACTCACAAATAATTTAATTTCGTTCGTGGATTAATCATTCAGTTCTATAACGAAATCAAACACACCAAACCAAACCAAGTTTCGGGGAAAAAATCTTTTTATAAATATAAACCTCGAGGGGTGCTACAATTTCTAATCCGTAGATTAGCTTCAATGAGTTTAAGGTTACACAAATTCAATACAATGATCAAGTTCTGAGCACTATTAATTTCTCTGATAATTTCTCCGGCTCAATTCTCTCTCTCAGTAATGTCTCTGTGTGTTTTGCCTTAACTGAAGAAGACACACTTCCTCTGTTAGTAATTGTAGACTTTGGTTTGAAAAACCATCGAACCAAATTAAAGGAAATAACCTTGGCCGTTGGATCTTCATCAACCTGACAACAAAGTCACATCTTCCACCTGCTTTCTAAATTGAAAACTATCGAATGAATAAAGTTAATATTCCATTCGATGGTTTTTAATAAAAACTATCGAATGAAGTATTAACTTCTATTAGTTTTCATTAACTCACATTCGATGGTTTTCTAAAAAGAAAAACCATCGAATACATTTCTTATCCTTGTCCTTTTAGAAAAGCTTCTAAGCATCAGGGTGTTTCAGTTTTAGACTGTATCAATTTCTTCTGAGACAATAAAACAACTTGATCTTTTTAGTGTCGTCAACTAGTGCAACTGGTCTGGTTCACAGATGAATAACACTTGATCAATTCTTCTTCTATGTCTTCAATTCAATGCTTCTGATAAGTCCTTTGTCGTTCTGGTTGCTTCGATTAAATCACTGGAATCCTGTGGTACTTAACCCTAAATCATTCACATACTTCTGTCATCTTGAAAGTCTTGTTTCTTTTGCTGTCACTGAGGCTTGAACATTTTCATGAACTTCTTTCCGTGACCTGTTTACGGACTTCAAGAATACAGAACGTATTTTGATTTTTTGAGTTTACCTTTTCTTCTTTGATTCTGGATTCCTGTGCTTCTGTTAATACTATTGTCTGTCTTGTCCTTTGTTGAGTTGTAGTTATCTCTTTTACATCTCATGTTATATTATGCTTTACAATCTCCCCCTATTTGATTGGATAGAGTTCGACAAGCAAATACTTCGAGGATAACTCAACTAACTAAGAAAACATGAAACTAATTAAAGTAAGACAGCGTTATAATATTAAATGCATTCTGGATCATATATATATATACATTTCCAGATTTCATAAATCAAAAAACAATAAAACTTTATACAATGAAGTTGCTCCTCTAGTTTGAGCTGATAGTTCTTTTGTTCTTTGCTTCAATCTTCAGTCCATTCCGATCTCACCTTCTTCAATCATTGGATCGGAGTTAGCAGCTTGATAATCAATCACTGATGGATAGTGCAGTGGTTCTCCAGGTTTAAGGATTGCTCCTTGGATGTGTCTTCCAATATATTCAACCTCTTGACCCACTCCAGCCCATAACCATGCAATTTTAACATCTTCCTTGTTTAGCTTTGGCATGTTTGGTAATCTGGTATGCACTTCCAATCCTCTTTCCACTCTTTTCCTATAGTAAGGAACATTCTCCATTAGAAATCTTCTAAGAGTGTCTGCTGCTTTGTCCTTCTCCGTTGATGTGAATCCAGTGGATCTAAGATACTTCTCAACTGATATTAGATAGTTGCTTGGATAGTCTCTCAGTTTGTCTGCAGCCAAATAGCCGATTCTGAACAAGTCATTCGTCATGAATCTAACCATTGGAGGATCTTCAGTAATCTCTGGACCGACTTTCATCAAGATCTCCTTAACATGCTCACGGAGCAGTTCATTTAGCCTTGTAGTTCTTTGAATCTTGATGAGTATCACCTGCAGTTCTGTTTATGTTCTCTGTTCTAAAAACTTAGTGGAAATCACAAATGTACCTTTCTCAAGAAAATTGATCAAGATGTTCCAGGCTCCATTTGCTTTAACCCCAGCTTTCAGAAAGATCACAGTATTCCTCAGTGCAGTGAAGTAAACATGATCATCAGGATTTGCACTTCTTATGTTCTGAATTATGACTTCCACCTCTGCATTGTCGTTGACTTCTAATCCGTCTTCAACTCCACAAAAGGTTTTATAAGCCATCTCCCATTCACTTCCATGCTTTCTTGCCAAATCCATCATCTTTTTCTTCCTCACTTCAGCTTGCACCTTGGATCTTTTTAGCTTTTCAATCCTTAGAACTACTTGTTGTTTCTCTTTCTCAGCTTGCCTGGCATCTATTGCAGCTCTTTGAGCTCTTATCGCTTCCAAGGCAGCTTCTTCTTCTTGTGATAGAGGATTTGCTTCTTCTTCCATATTATCCTCCCAGATTGGATATGCAACAGGCTCTGGATAATATGGCTCATGCTCCTCCTGAATTGGTTGCTCTTTCATGACCTCAAATCCCTCTTCAATGTTCTCTTCTTGTACAAGTTCTTCTATCCAGTACTGTCTTATCGGAATAGCTTCAACCGTTTCCCAAACTCCCCATCCATCCTTACCTTTCTCCCCATCTCCAACTTTCTCCCCCTTAGTTGAGGAATCCTCGACAAAAGCATCCTCAGCATAGAAGGCAGTAGAAGGATCAGGTTGCTGATTTGAAGGACCAGGTTGTCCGGTTTGTTGGTTCTTCAGCATAGTCCAGATTGACTGTACTCCGTCACCTTGATTGTCCAAGAAATCCATAATCTGCTTATTCATCTCATTCATAGAGTCTAGCGTCAGGTCAATGTTATCCAATCTTGAGTTGGTAGTCTTGTTCATATGATCCAGCCTCTTGTTCAGCTTAGACTCCACTCTTGAAAGTGTATTCATTGCATCTTTTACCCGCGCTTGACCATCCCGGATAACCAGAACGTCTTCTCTCAAAGCTTCTTGTCCATGTGACAAAGCATCTATTTCAGTCATGAATCCATCTTTAAGTTCCTTGACGTCCATCCTTAATTCGATCAGTTCTTCCATTGCTTCCTTCTTCAAGGAGTCCACTGCCTGCTTCGTACCTGTTATAGTGCCAGATGCACTGCCAATGACCCTGAATGTTCTTCTGGAATCAGCTGCAGCCAAGTCAACCTTCTCTTGAATAGTCTTTAAAGAAGCATTGCCCTGACTAGAGGAGATCCCTTGGTCAAAGGAAGGTCGCAGTGGAACCTTGAATAATGGATTTCCTTCTTTGTCACGAACTGTCATCTCCTTGAGGGTGGATTGAACATGTACCTCTCGTTCTGTCGGTAATAGGAAATCATCAATAGTTGGAAGGGTTAGGGTGTCACTCCTCACGTTTGGCTTGAGGGTTTCACTCATTTTACCTTTCCCACTCAGGCCAGGTGTAAGTGTTTTTGTTTCACTCAATCCCTTTGTGCTAGTTGTACCTGCAGAAGAAAACACTGTAGCCGTCCTTAAGGAGGTCACCGGTGGTGCAATGGGGCTTCGCAAGTCCCCGTCCTTGGATAAACCAAGTTGCTGATCATCCGTAGATGATATATCCTTTGAAGGATCTAGAGTTTGAATCTCTAGGAGGCTAGAATCAGGCTCTATTATCAGCAGAGATCCTGAAGCTTCCTCAATAGTCTGTGAAGACTTTACCTCAGTTGACTCCTCAATAGTAATTGATTCATTGTCACCGAGTTTCCGATCTGCACCTACGTTAGACCCTTTACCCGCAGAATCCATATATGTTCCATCTGGGGAGCTAGGCAATGACCTTTTAGATTTTGCATTTAGGTCAGAGCCTTCTCTCGACGTCTGTGAAGACCCTTGGTTCTTAGAACCTTCAACCAGTGAACCTGACCGTAATATGGTCGGAACACCAGTTGCTTCCGTCAATTCTTCCTTACTTGATTGAGCTATGGGTTCAGATATTGCTTTTGTTAGCATTGCCCAATCAAAATCAGAAAAATCTGTGAAGGGTTCTTTGGATGAGAGAAATGAAGTATCAACAGTTGCCTCGGTTTCTGTTCTTCTCCTTTTAGGGGAAGGCAGAGCTGTTGTTGAAGGGTGTATCTCCTTATTGAAACTCTATGAATTTTGATGATCATATAGTGGCAAAGATGTTTGTATTTATAGATGTAAAGCAGCAAGCTATATGCTCTATCCTAACTTGTTGTTGCAGGGAAAGATGGCTTACTGATATGAAATATCAGTGCATATAAAATAGCATGCCATTATCATATGTACTAACTTGGTTTTGCAGGGCAAAATAGCTTACTGATATGAATGTCAGTTTATCTAAACAGCAAGCCATTACTGCTGGACTGAGTCAGTTTGGCAAGCCAACTTCACATGTTCAATATACAAACAGCAAGCCAAGTTGTTCTGCTCAGAATCTGTCAAGATCGTGGATCATGGATCTATCTTAGGAAACTTGATTAAATATATTGTGAGGGCTCTTTTAAGACTTAATACGTACATAATATATTTAGAGCTCAAAATCTTTTATCAAATCCTTTTTAATAATCGCTTTCCAAAATTATAGGAGCTTGCCATGTTTAAAAGATTTTCTCTTACAAAAACCTCCTATACATGTTTTCTATACACACAAACGCAAGGGTTTGTTTTTCATCGATCTACTTCTTTCAATCCCACTGTCAAATGGTCACATAGATGTTACTAAAATCACTCCAACCAATTGAACGTTAGAATTGGATTCTAGATGTTGGTAAATTGATTGTTTGATTTTTGAACGTTGTTTGTGAAGCTATTTAAATCGGTTCTTGTGTCTTTTTCAACGGGGATTTTAAGCACAACAAGAACACACTCAACTCAGTTTTTACTTTGCTATATTCAAATATATTCTTGAGCTCTTGATATACCATATACGTACTATATCTTTGAGGGTTCATAGTTTTGAGTTGTATACACTTTATTGATTTGTATTGTTCTATTTGTAATCATTAGTTGTTGGACATATTGGCTAGGGAACAAGGGTTTAGTGAACGTTGCTAGAGAAGTGTACTTGGGAAGTATAGCTTAGAGAGCAAGTTCGATAACAGGTGTTCAGCAAGCCATTCGTCAGCAACCGGGTAGAAGGGTGGTATATTATTGTTCTTGTAATAGTTATTATCTTTGATCAATAATATATTCTCTTACCAAGTTGGTAAGGGACCATGACATAGACCATAGAGATTAGGGGTCGAACCTGGCTAAAATTTTATTGTGTTCTTTACCTTTCTGTCTTACTTACTGTTCTGCATTTTGTTATAAACAGCGTGCCATTTGTGTCTGCATTAGTAACAGTCAGCGTGCCATTTAAGTCTGCATAATTTGTAAACAGCAAGCCATTTTTGGTAATTACTAAAATTGGTATTAGTTAGCCATATACACCTATTCACCCCCCCTCTAGGTGTGCATTTTCATTTGGTATCAAAGCTTTGGTGTACTAACAATTCTGTAACAGGAAAGTACAGATCCTATGGCACACTATGTAGGTGGAGAATCATTAGACATGCCACCACTTCTCATTGGGACTGAAAATTATGATTTTTGGAAACGGAGAATGAAGGTGCTTCTCAACAGAGATGATGCAATTGAATGGAGAATTGTTAAGAAAGGTCCATTTAATTTTCTGGACAAAGACGGCAAGCCGAAAGACGTTGATGATCTTAACGAGGAAGAATTGATAAAAATGGGCAATAATGCAAGAGCCAGGTACACACTAATATGTGGTCTTTCAATTTCGGATTATGACAAGTTTTCTTGGTGCATCACAGCAAAGGAGGTATGGGACAAGTTAAAAATGTTGTATAAAGATACAACAAAATCGAAGGAAGTTTGTTTTAATTCCAAACATCCTACCATTTTGAAATTCGAAAAGAAAGGAAGAGATAACTTAACATGCAATGATGATGTATCAACTTCTGGTGTGAAATTGAATGAAGACATAAATCATTCAGCTTTTGTTGGGCTTGATGATGAAGTCTTTCAAGAGAAAACGGAAGAAGTTTTACTCAAAACTGATGTTTCCGATTCGAAATCAGATACAAGTGAGGTAAACTCTTTTTATTCCAGGAAAACATCTGAAAATATTATTATGGAATCACTAACCATGCAGGAACCCAAAAGTGTAACCATTGAAGAGTATATGGCTCTTAAAGCTGAAATCAGCAAGTTGTCTGAGAAGAATGCATGTATGTCTAACATAATTCAAGATTTGATGCCCAAAATGAAAGAATGGGATGCAACCTCATCAAACAAGGCCACTGAGATCAAGGAGTTAATGGCCAAAAATAGTCAATCTGATGCTATTATCAAAGTACTTCAAAAGAGGAACAAAGTCTTAACTGAAGAAATCAAGGAACTCAGATCAGATAACAAAGCAAAGGCTGTAGCTTTGGAATCCTACAAGCTGATGAAATCAAACCAAGCAGAATCCTCAAAAACAGGAGAAATGGCTTCTCAACAAGCTGAGACCATTAGTCAGCAAGCTGAAGTGATCATAACTCTTGAAAAGAAAGTGAAGGATCTCAAATCGGGAATGGGAACATTTATCCAAGGAGAAGAAGGTCTAAAATCAATGATGAAAAACACAAATGCTCCATTGGACAGAGAAGGATTGGGAATGAACTCCAATAAAAAGGGCAAAAACATCAAGTATGAAGGAAGAAATGGCATACCTTACAACTATGCCATGCCTTGGAAGACGTGCAACAAATGTGGAGGAAAAGGACATCTTGAAAGACACTGTACCTCTCAAGTCAATCAGAAAAACAAAGAATCTCCTCAGAATAAGACTTATCGACAAAAGTCAGCTTACCAACAGGGCTCTGGCAGACAACAAACAGCTTACCATCCGTCTGACAGAAAACAACAGAGAAGGAATCAAGTTCCAAAAGTGATCCAGAAGTGGATTAATAAATCTGATCTACATGTTCTTTATGATCTATCTACTGACCATGGTGAATCCTACAAATTTTGGGTACCCAAGTAGTAAGTATGCTATTTGTTCGCATACATTTATTTAAATATGATTATATTATTATTATGGTACTAACAAGATTCCTCTAGTATATAGATGGGACATATATACGTATATATAGTTTTGTGCAGGAATTGAAAAAGGAGAATACTATTTCGGTTGTTTGATTGGTGATAAAGGTGTAAACCACATTCATGATTTTTTGTAATGTGCACTCTTCAATCAGCAAGCTATCTTACATTTCAGTAGAACAGTTGGTATGGCAGAAAACCAGAATACATGTATTCAGAATGCTGGTTTGATTTATCAAACGTTATCATTATAACTAGCCTACTATTTGTTAAATGTTTACTACATGTTTTATGCTTACATGCTTATTTTGTTAATCCCTTTTCTGATGATGTCATAGGGGGAGAAGAACATGAATACATGTGATAAAAAGGGTTATAATGTTACATTTTTTGCATTTATAAACTAGTGTTTTATGCAGGGATGAGTCACGTTTGTATCTTATTGCATATGATGAATTATGCTAACCTGATTCTATGTTGAGATATTATATTAATCAGGGGGATCATTGATTTATGGGAACAGCATAGTCTCTCCGATGTATTCAAGTATGTCATCATCAAAAAGGGGGAGATTGTTGGCGTGATGTTTTGATGATGAATACAAATGTTGCTTATGAATATTTCATGCTTTATTATCTAATCTTGTTTTGCAGGAAGTATTGATTACTGATTAAGGGGGAGAAAGTATTGATTCTCTATTTCATTTACTTTATTTGGTTTGATAATGCTAAATGTTCATGTGACACCAAACCAAGATATTGTTTGTCTCCTTGTTTACATTGCTAATATTTTTGCAGGAGAAGCATAAATTTAGGGGGAGTTTTTAGCTCCTGAATATTGGTGTGTAATCATCAAAAAGGGGGAGATTGAAACCCTATTAGTTTTGATGATGACACATAACAGCAAGCTGATTGCTTGTCATTGAATATATTAGCTTGTTATTTTGTTAACTTGTTTTGCTTGATGCTTTAATTGAGGGGGAGCTTTTAGCTCAATCACATATGGATATATTATCATCAAAAAGGGGGAGATTGAAACTCTATGAATTTTGATGATCATATAGTGGCAAAGATGTTTGTATTTATAGATGTAAAGCAGCAAGCTATATGCTCTATCCTAACTTATTGTTGCAGGGAAAGATGGCTTACTGATATGAAATATCAGTGCATATAAAATAGCATGCCATTATCATATGTACTAACTTGGTTTTGCAAGGCAAAATAGCTTACTGATATGAATGTCAGTTTATCTAAACAGCAAGCCATTAGTGCTGGACTGAGTCAGTTTGGCAAGCCAACTTCACATGTTCAATATACAAACAGCAAGCCAAGTTGTTCTGCTCAGAATCTGTCAAGATCGTGGATCATGGATCTATCTTAGGAAACTTGATTAAATATATTGTGAGGGCTCTTTTAAGACTTAATACGTACCTAATATATTTAGAGCTCAAAATCTTTTATCAAATCCTTTTTAATAATCGCTTTCCAAAATTATAGGAGCTTGCCATGTTTAAAAGATTTTCTCTTACAAAACCTCCTATACATGTTTTCTATACACACAAACGCAAGGGTTTGTTTTTCATCGATCTACTTCTTTCAATCCCACTGTCAAACGGTCACAAAGACGTTACTAAAATCACTCCAACCAATTGAACGTTAGAATTGGATTCTAGACGTTGGTAAATTGATTGTTTGATTTTTGAACGTTGTTTGTGAAGCTATTTAAATTGGTTCTTGTGTCTTTTTCAACGGGGATTTTAAGCACAACAAGAACACACTCAACTCAGTTTTTACTTTGCTATATTCAAATATATTCTTGAGCTCTTGATATACCATATACGTACTATATCTTTGAGGGTTCATAGTTTTGAGTTGTATACACTTTATTGATTTGTATTGTTCTATTTGTAATCATTAGTTGTTGGACATATTGGCTAGGGAACAAGGGTTTAGTGAACGTTGCTAGAGAAGTGTACTTGGGAAGTATAGCTTAGAGAGCAAGTTCGATAACAGGTGTTCAGCAAGCCATTCGTCAGCAACCGGGTAGAAGGGTGGTATATTATTGTTCTTGTAATAGTTATTATCTTTGATCAATAATATATTCTCTTACCAAGTTGGTAAGGGACCAGGACGTAGACCATAGAGATTAGGGGTCGAACCTGGCTAAAAGTTTATTGTGTTCTTTACCTTTCTGTCTTACTTACTGTTCTGCATTTTGTTATAAACAGCGTGCCATTTGTGTCTGCATTAGTAACAGTCAGTGTGCCATTTAAGTCTGCATAATTTGTAAACAGCAAGCCATTTTTGGTAATTACTAAAATTGGTATTAGTTAGCCATATACACCTATTCACCCCCCTCTAGGTGTGCATTTTCACTTATGTGGTGCTGCTTTGGCACTATCTCCCTCTACACTCAAGGATGTTTGTTTACTAGGTATAGGAGGGGAAGGAGGTGCGTTTATTGTTTCATTTAGCTCTTCCAAAGGCTCTTCGACCGTGGTTAGAGGTTGTGGGTTTGCAACCTCCTGGTCAGGAATGGCCACTGAGGGCTCTGGATCAACATCCATTGGTTCAGGTGCCATTTCAGGTTGAGGTAGAGGAATATTACCTTCAATTACATGTTCCCCTGGGGGCAGAAGTGGTAGGGGCACCGTTCCTAGATAATCTGTGAGAACAGTGGGTACCCCTGGAAGATAGTTGTTCTTCCTTATGAGAGCGGTTATTGCATTGCTCTTCATTCTCATGCACTCCTGGTTGGCTTCACCTTCAAATATCTCCCGTTCATCATCTGTTAAGATATCATTGAGAATTAGCTGTAGGAACCTAGGATAGAAACAAAGCACATCATCATTTATGCATGTTCTTTCATCCAGTGGTCCCATGCACAGAATGACTTGATCAATCAGTAGCCTTCCTATGTTAATATTCCTATTGTTGGCAATGGCAAACCCTATCTTTTGAAGGAATAAGGGAATACCATGCAGATTCGTTAGCTTGGCAGTAAAAACATGGATTAGGGTATGAAAGAAAAAGTTCCATGGCTTTGTCAAGTAATGCTTAAGGAACTCTCCCACAAAGAAGTTAGGTTGTTGACTTCTTATGAGAGTGAAGAAAGCATGTATCTCCTCAGTCGTGGGATCCGGAACAAGGTTTTCTGTAGGAAAATGTAGGATTCTATTAAAATCATGTTCCGTCACCCTTATTGTTCTGCCCCCTGGCACAACAAAACTGAAGGACCTTTCGTTATTCTCAGTTGTATTCGTGGCGGTTGTGTACAACGCAGTCAATTGATCGATACAAAGGACTACGGGAGTACTCAAAGAATATGACACTAATGAACGTGTATTCAAAAACTCTGCCCATGCACGAAACTGTAAGTTCGTAATGGCTTGCAGGTTTTGAAACGAGACATGATTAGTTTTGGTTATAATAAATTCTCCGGCCATTTTATTTCAAATATCCAGAAAATTAAATTTAAACCAAAAACTAATTCCACTTAAATTTAATTAATTATAACTAATTAACCAAATTTTAACAAAATTACCCTTTTTTATCACTTAATCAATTTCGAACAAATAAAAACTCCCAAATTAAGAACCCTAATTTTCTAAATCAAGAAAAGTAATTTTAATTGAAACTGGCTTCAACAGAAACTTATCTCAATCAAAAGGTACTCTTCAAGAACACTTTTACTCAGTTAAGGTTCGAAGAGAAATTTGTTTTCGATAGTTTTATTTAACCACAACCATAAACGAATACACAGTTGTCACAAAGTACAGAGATTTCACTATTTAAAAATGAGATCACTGTAAAAACTGAAGTTACTGTGTATAATTCTTGGTTAAAACGGAAAAGTATCGAGTTCTTGGATGTTCTTCTTTGACAATATATGTAAGTATCTGTATGGTTTTCTTAGATCTGTAAAATGAGAACAAAGAAATGTCTAAGTGCTACTTAAATACTTACTGATCTTCAAGGGTACTTTTGTCCTTTCTCATTCGATAGATTTGAAAATGTACTATCGATAGGTTTTTCAGAGGGGCAAAACGGTCTAAAGTACTTCGATGGTTTTTAGAAAAACTATCGAAGAAGTTTTCTTTTGAATTTTAACCGTCCTTAATTGAAAAACTATCGAAGGTGTGTTCCTTTTCAAAACCAAAATCTATCGAGTATGATTTGTTAGAAAAACTATCGAGAATTTGAATATGGAATTAATTAAATTCTTTTCGATACTTTTTCTACTGATTTTTAAAATCCATCGAGAATTTAAATATTGAAATAATTAAATTCCTTCGATATATTTTAAAAAGATTCTCAAAAACTATCGAGAATTGTTTTCGATAGATTTTCTTTTCCTTTTTAAAAACCATCGAAAATTAATTTCGATAGAATTTTCTTTGTACTTGAAAAACTATCGAATTTCCTAAAATTCGATATTTTTGCTTATTTTCAAATTCTAAAACCTGTTCATGTTCTAAAATTCAAAACTTTTTATTTTCTGTCAAGTTTTACTTTGAATAAATCTTTTAAAATTTACCAAAATCAATTGTTAACAGAAAATTCATAATTTTCTCAGAATAAAATCAACTGAATATCAACAAATGATATTAATCAATTAAAATCCAATAATTATGCTGCATTAATCTACAATATCAAAAACAAAGTAAATTAATTCAAATTAAATAGATGCTTTAATATTTAGAACAAATATTAGCACCTAAATAATTTTTAGAATTAATAACTAATTAAATGCCAGAAGATATATCATCCATAATTATGACATAAAATTAGTACAATAATCCTAACTACGAGAATTGCTCCAGAAAATAAATTCACGAGTCCTAAGGTTATAGAAATTCTTAAACTCATGTATTTACTAGGACTATCTGCAGTTACTGACTTCTAATCAAAATCAATTAGAAAGATTTAACATCCCAAGTTCACCAACCAGCTTTGAAAAAGTGGATTCATCAAGTGGTTTAGTAAAGATGTCTGCAATTTGTTCCTCTGTTGGTACAAAATGTAACTCCACAGTTCCATTCATGACATGCTCTCGGATAAAATGATACCTGATTAACAATCTTCTTCTTCCCATTCCTGTTCTTTTTAGCATTACTAACTAAGTCACCTACTTCTGTTTTAGGTAAATCAGGTTTAGGTAATTCAGTTTTTACTGATTTCCTAGGTAACTTAGTCTTTATCTCTTTAACCTTCAACAAATCCTCCTCAAGCAATTCTTGTCTTATGAAAAGGTCATCCTCGTGAAAGAGTGGTGGAAAAGGCTTAACAAAAACTGGACAATCAACATTCTTAAGAACATGTGGAGTATTCTTTTTGACAACTTAAGGTGTCACAGGGAATTCGACTATCTTCTTACCAGCTTTCTTGTCATAGTCAAATCTTATAGCAGTTTTATTCCCTATGACCTGAGTATCAATGATCTCCTTAGCAATTAGGGCGGAATTCTTAAAAGCATTCAGCTTAAAATCTAAATCTGAAATCTGCTTCCTGAGGATAGTCTCTATCTCATCATTACACTTGACCTTGTTCTCTAAGTACGCGTTCTTTTGCTTAAGATCTTCTAATGTGACAGCTACAAGCTCTAGTTCTTCATTTTTAGATTCTAGATTTTTAATCTTAAGAACTAGTTTAGCATTTTCCATTTCAGATGCTAGCATGCTTGTGTGTACATTAAACAATTCTACACTTAGATCTTGTTGTTGCCCAGTAATAATCTATTGTAGAAGGGGGGTTGAATACAATAGTATAAGATAATCGACTTCTTAATGTATATATCACAAATATGAAAGAAAGATAACAGCTTTATTAAATCTGATATAAAACTGTTACAAACTCTCTCAAGAAATTATGATGTTCTTGAGAGCTGCTAGCTTACAAAAACTCTCTCAAGAAATTCTATGTTCTTAAGAGCTTCTATCTTGATTCGCTTCTCTACATAAATCGAAACCAAGACTGTGTTTATATACTACACAGCTTCTCTATCAATGATAAGTCCTAATCAATTACAAAGATTGAAACCTATCTATAATTGATAGCTACATACTACAAACCAGGAACCGACAGAATAAACTTCCATGTTTAACTAGACTCCAAATATAACTCGAAGTAGGAATCCTGATCAGCTTCCAGTCCTGATGATCAATCCTGATCCCAGTCCTGATATGCATTCTGATCCTGACGACCATGTAATCCTGATGACGTCAGCAATCCTGATCAGTTGAGTCTAGCTCCTGACGATCATTGAATTCTGATCTAACAATCTCCCCCAATCTCATACTTTGTGAAATAAAGTATAGATTCCTAAGATTCAATGATGTCAAAAACATATATACAAAATGTACAGAATCTGCAGCAACAACTTATCTGTTTAAATTCTTTGATAGAACAAATTCATCTTCAAGAAGTTGGATAACAAATTTTCTTCTTTTTCTTCAAGAATTTGAATCAATCTTTCCTTAAGATTTCTGAGTTCTTCATCTTCCTCATTAATCTGGTAGATAGCTGCTCTGAGATTCAATATGGAGTTTCTCTGAAGACTATGCTCTTCAAGCAAAAGATAAGCAATTTCCTTCCCATCAGGATTGAGAGTAAGATGATTCATGCCAAAAGTTACTTCTTTAACAGTAGTACCCCTTTGCATTTCCACATCCTGACCTCTTTGATTTAAGTACATGGGAGTATAATTACCATTGAAATTACTGTTTCCATCCAGTCTTCTTCTTATTGTTGACAAAATCATGTCACTCCATTCTTTGCATATTTGATTCTTCGATCTCAAAAGATAATGAACATATTTCAGTTCCTGTGTAGTTTTCATCAGCAGATCTTGAATAGATAAAATCTTCACACTACCATCTTTCATGAAGTACAGAAGCTTTTCTTTCTTGTCAAAACCATCATGACAATCTATAACTATATCAACAGTTAGTAAATTGTTCAGGTTTTCAGAAGTTAAAGTACCTCCAATTTCAGTTAAGGAGTAAGGATCAACATATGACATATTCAGATATTCAACATCCCTGTGTCCAATACCTCCTCTTGAATTACTTGTCAATTGCTTCAGATTTGAAAACATCTTTAACCAGAGTGCTTTTGATCTAACCATCCCAGATAAATCAACAACACTTGAAGCGCTTGTAATAATTCCTCCAGACTGAAAATTGATAAGTGTATCACAACTTAATGTGCTAATATGTTTCCACTTCTTATCCTTTTCAAAGGCATAGCTTCTTTCCAGTGAAAATTCTTGTCTGCTTGGGTTCCTCCACACTCTTCTGTTTGAGAGTTTAAGCCTTTGTACATAGAGATTGAAATCTCTATTTGTTGATCTTGTAATTTCTCTTCTTCTGGCTTCTTCTTCTTCTTCATCTACTTCCTTGTTGTGAGAATCAACAACAGTAGATAAAATTATCAAGTCAATCTCTTGCAGAATTTCAGAATCATCAGGATCTTGAATATTATCAGGAACAACATCAGGATTAGATTCTTCAATTTGATTTGTATTGCAGAGAGTTGATTTTCTTGATTTTCTTCTCAATTCAGGTTCTTCTTCAATATTTCCATCATCACCAAAAGTAGATCTGTCAGGAACTACTAGAGTTTGAATAGGTTCAGGAATTTCTTCAATTCTTAACCCTCGAGACCTTGTCTGTCTAGGTATTGTTTGAGTTGAAGAACCTCTTCTACTTCTTCTAGCTCCTCTCCTACCTCTGCCTCCTCTACCTCTAGCAGGAGCAGGGTTATTAAAGCTTTCCATCATTTCTCTCTGTTGTATTAAGAATTCTTCATGTGAGAGATCAGGATATTCTTCACTTGCTGTAGAGAGTGCTTTTCTTGCATATAATTGTTGAACTCTTTTATCAGTGTGATATAGAGTAACAATTCTGCCATCTTTTGTAGAAAACTTCTGGAATAAATTTGATGCATCTTCAGGATTATCAATAATCACATCTTCATCACCTTCAGGAATTGTAGCAAGAATATGTCCATGACCAGGTGTCAGGATTTGTTCTTCCGTCAGGATCTGAGATTGCACCAACGTTCTTACTGTCTTAACTCCAGAATCAGAAACATGAGTTGACTGCGTTGTTTGACTTTGTGAAGTTTGAATTGTAGACTTCATAACAGCAGCATCAGAGGTTTCTCCTTGTATCACTTTGTCACTACCATCATCTCCAGTATCATCATCATTATTCCTTAATACTAGATCAGGTGTGCATTTTGTCTGACTAACCTTCTCCCCCTTTTTGACATCAGGATTTGACAATAAATTCAAAATTAAGGAAAGAGAGGCTTGAATGTCAGTTACCTTGGTATCCAGAGAATCAATCCGTCTGTTGATAGAGGTTTGTTCAGAAATAACAGATTTCACTTGGGATTCTACTACCCTTAGCTGAAAAGCAGTAGGCACCTTTGTAAAATTTTGAGAAATATCATTCCTCACCAACTCAATTGAGTTCTTGATAGAATCAATCTCACTTTTAAGACTTTTGGATAACAAAGTTGTAGCCTTCAGATGATTCTTCAAGTCTTGATTCTCTATAGATTTCACTGCATCATAGGCATGTTCCAAAGCAGAAGAATAACTTACAGATTCAGCAGATCTGTGCCATGAGTTGTTCCATTCATTCTGTCTAAGTGCCTCAGCAGGATTAAAGGAAGGAATAGAAAAATCTTGTCTCTGATCTTTCCCAGTGGAAGCTTTGCCAGCCATATATGTACTTGATGAACCAAAATTAGTTCCAAGACTAATTTTGAGTGCTGTAGCAAGCTGTTCCTTCTCTTTTTGATTCTCATCATCATCACTATCATCAGAGTCATCATCATCAGTACTATGAGTATCATCAGGATCAGGAATAGCTATACCTTTCATTTTAACCTGTGAATCTATGATAGGATGATCCATTGGTCTTGAACGAAGTGACTGTATCAGGATAGGTTCAACATCAGGAGCACCACTAGCGTCAGGATGAACACCGTCAGGATTTGATAAGCTTGCATCAGTATTTGCTACCAATGGTTCTTGTGGAGCTTGAGGTTCAGAAGCTTCTTCAACACTTTGAGTCAAAGGTTCTTGTGTGCTTCCCTCATTGACACTGTCCTCGACCAATCTTTGAACTTCATCTGCACCAGAAATCCCTTGAGCATTGTCAGGAAATTTCTCAGAAACTGTAGCTTGGCCTGCATCTTCACTTTGAGAAGATGGTTCTTGTGTAGCTGGAATGTCGATGTCTTCATTCTCCCTTTGAGAAAATGGTTCTTGTGGGACCATTCCACTAGCTAAGCCTTCACTCAAACTTTGATTGAGTGGTTCTTGTGTGGCTGGATCATCAGAAAGAGTTGCTGAACCACTTTGAGGTTCAGGTTCTTGTGGGCTTGATCCTTTCAGTTTCTTCTGTCTCTGATAGACTAACTCTTCTGCCTTCCTTAGCTTTTCCATTGGATGTTTTATCCCAAGATTGGAAGCAGCAGCACTATACTTCTCCCATGAAATATCAACATGTTTTTTTTGTCGGAGAGTCCTGTGCTGGAGAGTCTGAAATATTAACCACTTGACTTGGTGCAGCATCAGGAATACTAACATCAGGATTTGCTTGAGCAGTTGAAACTGATTGCTCATTCAGAATAGAAGTGTCCTGTACATCAGTATCCTGCTTCTTTTCTAAAGGAATATGATACCTGCTTTTTGATAACTTCCTTTTCTTCTGTGGTGTAAACAATGGAACCACAGCTGCAGTAGCAGTATCAGCAACTTCCTTATTCACATTCATCACAGAGGATATAGATAAATCATCCTCTGAGTCAGTCTCATCCCTGAGCACTAACTTTCTTTTAACAGAAACAGCCTCACCTCTCTTTGCAGCTTTCTTCACCAGGACCCCTTGTACACCCCCTTGTAACTTCTTTTTAGTGATAGGTGTAGAGGAAAAATCCTTTGAACCTGATTGCCTTCCTGACACATCAGTTCTAGCTGACTTCTTTGCTTTTACAACTAAAGTCTTTTGAGAGACATTAGAGGTGGCAGTTGACTGTTTAGACTGTTTAGGATGAATGCTTGGGTTAGGAACAAGGTGTGATTGGCCTTGCCCCATAGCATTAGAAATTAAACCATAACGAGTAGGCATTTTCCTATGTAAGAAAAACCTAACCTCATCAGGAATAAAAGCATTTCCTATGAAACAATTTGCCTTATCAGGATTGAGAAAAAAATATTTAAAATGAAGTAAAATAAAATTTTATTTAAGAAAACAAAATTTATTTTTATAATCCTGATAAGTGCTGTTTTTATTTTAATATGATTACAAAAACAATTAGCATAATACCCATGTAACCATTCTTACCAATTACCGAGAAGAAGTTCATGCTAATTTGCAGGGCACGTGTTCCTGAGAAGAAAAGTAGACTAGGAAAAGAATATGTAATTTCCATTTTCATTTGTAATGAATCTTCAAGAATTAATGAAATTTGTCTATTTTCTCAACTGTTTTTCTTTCTGTACTGACCTGCAAAATTTGTTAGTAACACTGATATTGACATATAAAATGACGAATAGTAAACTCTAATAGAAATATAATTGAAATTGAGATTTAAGACTGAAAACTTAATCAAAGACTAAGTAAAAATCTTATTTTCCAGAGTTTACCAGAAGTGTTAATGACAAAATAGCATAGAACCTCTGGTTTTCATACCAGCTTCAAAATCTGAGCATCAGGATTTGACCAGTTGACTTCTGGTCAGGATTGCATCCTATCAGGATTTGATCAAAGAAAACATACCTTTATGAATAACCATCAGGATTTGACAGTTATCAGGATTTCCTCTATGTAGCTTTCCTCAGAAATTCTCAAAGTTCATCATTCCAAGTTCATTCACCAATTTATTGAAAGTAGCTTCAGGTAGTGGCTTGGTGAATATATCAGCTAGTTGTTGATCAGTAGGAACAAAGTGAAGTTCAATTGTTCCTTCCAGAACTTGTTCTCTTATGAAGTGATATCGAATACTGATGTGTTTAGTAAGAGAATGTTGAACTGGATTTCCTGTCATTGCAATAGCACTTTGGTTATCACAATAAATGGGGATTTTTGAGTATGACAGGCCATAATCTAACAACTGATTTCTCATCCACATTATCTGAGCACAACAACTTCCTGCAGCAATGTACTCAGCTTCTGCAGTTGAAGTGGAAATGGATTTTTGTTTTTTACTGAACCATGAAACTAGTCTTCCACCCAAAAACTGACAGCTTCCTGAAGTACTTTTCCTGTCTATTTTGCATCCTGCAAAATCAGCATCTGAATAGCCACACAACCCAAAATCTGATTCCCTTGCATACCAAAGGCCAAGTGAAGAAGTGCCTTTGAGATATCTGAAAATTCTTTTGACTGCAATCAGATGGGGTTCTCTAGGGTTTGCTTGAAATCTTGCACACAGACAGGTTGCAAACATGATATCTGGTCTACTTGCAGTGAGATACAATAAAGAGCCAATCATTCCTCTGTAGTGAGTTACATCTGTTAGGCCGAATACACAATATAGAATCAAGTATATATGAGAATAACAATTAAGAACACAGGTTTGTAAATCAACAAACTGAATTATATTAAATAATTCTCTCTTAGTGATGTTAATGAATCACAAAGAGCTTCTAGGTTACAAGAATAATAATTCAATAATCGCATCCCTTCTAGGGATAACCTATCTGTGTTTATATAGTACACAGTTACACAATCCTTATCTAATTGATATTCCTACAAATTAGCTATACAAGTTATATCAATTAAGGATTGCTTCTTATCTTCTATTCCGTCTCCTTAGCTGTATCAATATATTCTGCTTCTTTCCATCTTCAGAATATATTGCTTCTAGAATCTTCAATTCAGCACCGACAGCTAATTTAACTATCACCCTGTCAGACTTTAAATAAACTCTGACCGGCTTCCTTTAAACTCTTCACCCTGTCAGACTTTAAATAAACTCTGACCGGCTTCCGATAAACTCTGGTCAGTACCTGTTGCTTAAACACTGATAAACAAACGTCAGCAATTATATCTAACAATCTCCCCCAACTTGTTCATAATAAAATGTACAAGTTAAACATATAATTGATGATGTCAAAAACATGTAACAAATGCAGTGTTTAACATATAACAGAGTTTAATTTAAACAGAGTTTAAATTTGACTTAGAATAGAAAATATATTAAAAACTTACAATCAGACTTTACTTGATTTCTTGAATATCAGGCACTGTCCTGATATAGTCTGATAGCAATTTCTTTTCAGCTCTTTCTAGCTCTTCCACCATGATCTTCTTCACTTCTTTCAACTCTGGATCAAATTCTCCAGTCTGATAAATTGCAGCTCTCAGAGAATAGATGGAATTCTTCCTCATCTCATTCCCTAGCTTAATATAATAAGCTTTATCAGATTCTAAATTGAATTCAAGAACTTTTGTACCCAGTGCTGTTCTGAACTTAGCACTGTTTCTTTTCATCTCAACAATCTTCCCATGTGCATTTCTGTATTTGGGAATGTATGCACTTGATACTCCTCCTCCAAGCATCATCTTCGATCTTAGCATCTTTTCTCTGATAACCGAAGCAGCATTGTGAGTATTTCTATTTTTGACTTTTAACAAGTACAGAACATACTCCAATTCTTGATAAGATTTGAGATTTATATCAGACTCTGCAACCTTATAAACTCTTCCATCATTCATAAAGTACAACAAAAATTCCTTCTTCAACACCTTATAAAAGATCATTTGAACAGAGTCTAGCATATCAAGATTTTCTTGAGTAATAATACCAGATTCTGCCAGTGAAATGTTGTCTTGAGATCTGTTATTTGTTCTTCTCTCTCTATGTGAACCCAGTCCAGATTTATCATAGGCTTCTTTTCCCAATACTGTTCTGGTTTCAGAGAAATTCACAGCTTCAAGCTTTAAATCTTCAAGAATTTTTGGTTTGCAGAATCCTGGAAGTTGTGTAGATTTCTGTACAACTTGAGCAACGTCAGAGGTTGTCATAACTTTAGTAGTATCATCAACTTGAGCAGCGTCAGAGGTTGATTTTGCTAATCTTGTTTCAACTTGAGCAATGTCAGAGGTTGAATAAATCTTCTTTTTCAGGTTAGGCTCTTCAATCATTATGCCTTTACCCTTATCAGAATTTCCAATCACAGGTCTCCTTGTATATTGTATACTCTGTTGTGTATTCTCTTTGATAGAAATACCAACTTCTTTCTTTCTAGGAGCCTTGATTTCCTGTTTCTTGTAGATTCCAGCTTCAAGATTTTTCTTGTGTTCCTCAGCAAGCATTTGCTCTTCAGCCTGGATATCTTCAATAGTAACATGCTTTCCATGCTCTTTTATGAATATTTTAGCAGCAATCTCTTCATCAGTAGATGGATTAGTTGAAACAACTAAACTCTTGAGTTTCGAAGTAGATTGGCCACCAGAGTTTATCTTGTCAGAGTTTACTTGTCTATCAGAGTTTACTCTTGTCCTGCTTTGCCTTTGAGCAAAAATCTTTCTTTTATTTTCTTTGCTTCCCCCATCAGTAGAATCATCCCTCCGTCTCAGAGCTTGAGTGTCTTTGCATTTGTCTTTAGATACACTCTCCCCCTTTTTGACATCATCAGAAAGAAGTACTGATGTCAGCAATTCAATGGCAGTAGAAATGGAATTCAGTTGAGTAGACATTGCATTCTGATTTTCCTCAACTTTCCCAAGCCTCTTCTTGATATCCTCAGAATCCTTGGCTTGCTGCTTGAGCATAGCATAATAAAAAGTTCTGTCAGACTTGAAAGTAAGATCCTTCATACTGGCTTCATTCCTTAGATTTGTAAGCATTTGTTGATTCTCATCAAATCTATTATTAAGAGATTTGACTTGAACAACAGTTGCCTGTAAGCTTGTAAGTACATCAGTATTTGAGATCTTCTTGACAGAATCAGATAGAAAATCTGCAGCCCTTTGTGCTGGGAAGACACAATCTGCATCAGCCCATTTGTTGTAGTACATATTCTGAAAATGCTCATTTGTCTGTCTATTGGCTTCCCTTGCTTCATCACTATTGACATCATCAGCCAATAAAACTTGAATACTAGGGTGTGAATGAGAACCCTCAGCATCATTTCCAGCTTCTTCATTATTGTCTGCTTCATTTTCAGTAAGAATATTTTCAGCAGTAAACTGTGCAGCTTCATCAATTTTCTCCTCTACTACAGCTTCAGGAATATCAGAGTTAACCTGAGCAAAAACCTCTGCTTCCCTTTGAACAATCTCAACAACAGATTGTTGCAAAGCTTCAAGAATCAAATTCTCAGAGTTTAGCTCATCAGCAGTGACTTTTATCATCTGATTAACCTCCTCACCCTTGTCAAGATCACAAGAAATAATTTCAGTGTGAGTGGCCAGAGAATCGTCTATCTGATCAGTTACTTGATCAGCTTCCACACCCTCTGTATAATGATCAGAATGTATAGAGGTGTGTGCTTCAATATCAAAAACGCTGCTATCAGAATGAGTAGCAGCTTCCTCAACTACATCATTAGCCATTGATGTAGGAGCTTCTAAATCCAAATCCATCAGATTAGCATCAGTATTTATCCTGTCTAGATTGACAGCTTCAGTATTTGCAGCATCCTCCTGAACAAACACTTTAGGAGCTTCAGTGTTTACAAACACTCTGTCCTCATTAGCATTTAGAATTTCCTCCTCAACAACAATTGCAGGAGTATCTTGAGGAACAGTTTCAGTCACAATCTCCTCATTCTCTGATGCAGGAGCTGCAGTTTCCTCAGAAACTCTGTCCATATTGACATTTATAGCACCAAAAAGATGTGCAGCCACTAGTCTTCTTTTTCTCTGATGAAGAGTTTCTTCATCAGTTTCAGTCTCTGAGGCTTCAACAACAGACTTTGCCCTATTGGCTCTTCTTTTCTTTAGCCTTGTCTTCTGAGGCATCTCTTCAAGTCTTGATACCCCAGCTTCAGTAGATGGTTTCCTTGCAGGTTTAGTACCAATATGTTTGGTCCTACCTCCCCTTACAAGTTTAACAGAAATTGATGGAGGTAACTCTGTGTTTAAAGGTTCTGGTTGAGATTCAGCTTGTGTTTGTGGATTTACTTGAGCATCCACAAACTGTTGCACAGAAGCAGGTAGCAAAAGATCTCCAACAATTCCTTTCTTAACATCTTTGTTAATGAGATCAGAGAATATTCTCTTGTGTAATTTAAAACAAGAAATATCTTCATTAACAACATCTACCCCTTCAACACAGTAAGAGAATAAAGTCTGACAAAATCTAGAAAAGTATACTACTCCTCTATTCTCTGTCATTTTCTCTCCTAAATTATTCAAGACAAGTCGGGCAAAATCAAAATGATTATCATAGAATAGAGAATACCCGATTTGCAGACTGCCCGTTGGAATAGCATCCCAGTTTGTGCATTTCTTTCCGAACGTTCGCGTGATGCAATCAAAGAAGAAGCTCCACTCCTTCCTTAAGAACGGTCGCTTCAGTTGTCCAATTTTATTCAAGGGACCAGAATACCCAATCTCTCTCATCATCCTTAGCAAATCAGAGTCACCCATTCCAATGGTATAAGAAGGATACTCAGGAAACCCCATTGCATCTCGAATAGTACCAGCAGTAATAACATACTCTGTTTCTTCAAACTCAAAGATTATGGATGGGCTCCCAGTTTCACCACCATCATCATAAACCCCTGTCTCCCAGAACGCCTTGATTTGTAAACCAGAAAGTTTGGCTGGTTCAACTAAAGCACGCCCAATCGCTGACTGAGCAAGAAACTTTTGAATCATATGAAATGCTTCTGGTGCGTTTGCAGTGTTTAGTGGTGCGGTATAGTTGTTTGGAACGAACTCTAACCCAGACGAAACGAAAGCTGTGGTTGCCATTAGAAGATTTTGAAGAAAGAACAAGTAATTGATGCGAAAGCTTAACAGAGTTTATGTGTAGAAAGGTGTTTGTGACTATGTGTGTGTGATAATAGATGTGTATGAGTAAGATGTGAAAAGTTTAACTGAAGATGTGTGTATTGTATTTAAAAGAAAATTAAAGATTAAAAACTGAAGAGTTTTTAATCATCAATACACAACTGTCTTACTCCTGTAATCATGTGAATGGGACACATGTCAAACGTGTAGTTACTGACAGCAAATAATTGGCAGTTTCCAATACGCATGCGCAGTAAAAACAGCAATAATTACCGCCTGTTACACTTTTCTATGCAATTAACCTCTCTCCTCTGCTTAAAACATTCTTGAACAACTTTCCAATCTACACGTGCAGACGAGGAGACACCTGGTATCACATAAGACACTCATAATTTCCGCTTATTGTCAAAAAAAAATCAATAATAATAAAATTATCGATTTTAATATTTCAGAAACATAATATCGAAGTACGAAGGAGCTCAACAGTCAGAAGAATAATGACTATCTTGGAACTCCGCACTTTACTGTCCCCATAGCTTCGAGCCAAGCAAAACCTTTCAGTTGCCCTGTTGGATGCTATAAAAGCTGGAGCATTGTAACAACAGGCAATTCATACATTAAAAAAAATACCATACATCAAATGGCAGGAACCTTTGAATTCATGGATGTAGAATCATTCTTGAATATGAACTGGCGTCAACAAGCAAACTATATTATTGATGAGTTTCTTGTTTTGTCATTTCTGAATGATGAAGGTCTCATTGCTGATGATGAAATAGCTGAAGGACCTATCTCCAATCCTTATGTGTACATCATTCGTCCTGGTCCATATGATGTGCCCATCCTTGCAGATGATCAAGTTGTGGAGATTTGTATGATGCTCTTTTATCAGAGCTACTTGACGGGTTCGAAAAAGAAATTCTTCTTGGAATCCTGCAAGCTGCAAACCAGAAAGAGAATTCGAGAGGATGATGATGATGATTCAACATCAGGGGGTTGTCAAGCCTTGGAAATCCCAGATGGTATAATGACCAGATAACCGAACAAGTAGCTAGACAAGAGTATGAAATTGTCTGAATGTAAACAAAGTTTGAATCAATTAATGAAAAAGATCCATTGTTTTGCTTTACATATCAGTATTAATGTTATGATGAATATATAATCATAAATGAATTATCAGAACTACAGTCATCAGTATCTCATAGTAATTGTAAAGTGAAAGAAATGATATCACTTTAAACAGTAAACTAACATACTCATCAGCGCTACTAATCACCATCAGGACTTATCAAACACACTCTTTCTTTTCTCTGTTTAATGCAAAATAGATCTGTTACCAATCATACTTTTTCGAAAAACAAATGTCTAATCTCAAAATTATAAAATGTCTGAAACAAAGAAATTATTTTAACCATCAGAGATTAAAACAAAGTTACCTCGGCATATGTCACACAATACATCAGTGTTTATCATTTGTCCTTCTTTGTCAATAAACTCTTTTCTCAAACTGTACAGGTGTGAAAATATGTGTGTGCAATAGCAGAGTTTACCGAAATCAATATTTAGATCATCTCAAAGTGCATAAAATCCACAAACTAAATTAGTAAAAACTGGTTGCCTAAACTCTCATGTATAACATAGAATCTGATTTTTTATATCTAAACTCTGTAGTACTGATATCCTTTCATTTGGATATGTCTTTTATTTTTCACCCCCTTTATATATATATATATATTTTTATTATTATTATTATTTTTATTTTTTTTATTTTCCCAGTAATCAGTGGTTGGCACTAGTCACCAAAAATCAAAGATTTTAGCCCTTATTTCATACAATAAGTTCCTGGATCTTCCTAGGCACAACATGATCTCAAAGGAATTTGTGCTCTTTTTGGCATCTTTTGATTTGAGGGTGAATTATTTGCAATTAATAATCAGAGTTTAGACTTTTCATCAGTTAATACTATTAATTTATGAGAGAAAATGCAAACAGCTAATACAGACTCAGTGTATAGGATCAATAAACTAAGAGATGGTATAAATACAGAGACAGTATCATGCTGTGTTAACTTACTGCACATGTTTGAGATCAGAATCTATACAACTCTTAAGGATTCATAATTACTTACTGAGAATTATGCTTCATACAAATTTCTTCATTGGTCCATATGTTTCAGACAAAATTACAATCAGAGTATAGCATTAAACTGTAACAATCAGAGTATGACCAACATTTTATGACTAACAGAGTTTAGCATCAGAGTTTAACCGACAGAGTTTATGACTTTGGTACTCATAACAGTTAATACATGCAAGGAATCATGAGCATTAAAAATCAAACATGTATAGATTTTGAGTCTAACCCGTATCTCTAGTCAGAACCAGAGATCATCCCAAGTTCATTTACCAATCTTGTAAAAGTAGCTTCACTCAAAGGTTTGGTGAAGATATCTGCAAGTTGTTGGTCTGTAGACACAAAATGAAGCTCAATGTTCCCTTCTTCCACATGTTCTCTGATAAAATGATACCTTATGCTGATGTGCTTGGTCATGGAGTGATGTACTGGATTTCCTGTCATAGCAATAGCACTTTGGTTATCACAGAAAATAGGTATTTTAGAGTACCTTAACCCATAATCCAGCAATTGATTCTTCATCCATAAAATCTGTGCACAACAGCTACCAGCTGCTATATACTCTGCTTCAGCTGTGGATGTGGAAATCGACTTCTGTTTCTTGCTGTACCAAGAAACTAATCTGTCACCTAAAAATTGACAGCTTCCACTTGTACTTTTTCTGTCTATCTTACAGCCTGCAAAATCTGCATCAGAGTAACCAATTAGCTTAAACTCTGATTCTCTAGGATACCACAAACCCAAGGTTATGGTTCCTTTGAGATATTTGAAAATCCTTTTTACAGCTGTTAGATGAGGCTCCCTGGGATCTGCTTGAAATCTTGCGCAAAGACATGTTGCATACATGATATCAGGTCTACTTGCAGTAAGATACAGTAAAGACCCTATCATTCCTCTGTAGTTTGTCATATCTTCTGAGGCTCCTGTGTCTTTGTCTAGCTTTGTTGTTGTAGCCATGGGAGTTGTGGCAGATGAACTATCAAGCATACCAAATTTCTTTAGAAGATTTCTGGTATACTTTGCTTGATTGATAAAAATCCCATCATCTGTTTGCTTGACCTGTAAGCCTAGAAAATAACTAAGCTCTCCCATCATGCTCATTTGATACCTGGATTGCATAAGCTTTGCAAACTTCTTACAGAGTTTGTCATTAGTAGATCCAAAAATAATATCATCTACATAAATTTGAACTAACAGCAAATCATCACCAGAATTGAAATAAAACAATGTTTTATCAATTGTACCTCTTGTGAACCCACTTTCTAAAAGAAATTGAGCAAGAGTTTCATACCATGCTCTTGGTGCTTGCTTTAGTCCATATAATGCCTTGTCAAGCCTGTAGACATAATCTGGATGCTTGGGATCTACAAATCCTGGTGGTTGTTCAACAAATACTTCTTCTTCAAGCTTCCCATTGAGAAAAGCACTTTTTACATCCATCTGAAAGACTTTAAACTTCTTGTGTGCAGCATAGGCCAGAAAGATTCTTATGGCCTCCAATCTTGCAACTGGAGCAAAGGTTTCATCATAGTCAATTCCTTCCTGTTGTGAATATCCTTTAGCCACAAGTCTAGCCTTGTTTCTTGTAATCACACCTTCACTGTCAGTCTTGTTTCTGAAAACCCACTTTGTACCTACAATTGACCTATTCTTTGGTCTAGGTACTAGTGTCCAGACTTCATTTCTTTCAAATTCATTTAACTCTTCTTGCATTGCTGTAATCCAATTAGCATCTTGAAGAGCTTCCTCCACTTTCTTTGGTTCTGTTTGAGACAAGAAAGCATGATACAGACACTCATTATTTGTTGCACTTCTAGTTCTCACACTAGCATCAGGATCTCCAATTATGAGATCAGGTGTGTGTGCCTGTGTCCACCTTCTTGCTGTTGGTAAGTGGTTTCTTGCATCATTATTGGATCCTCCCCCTTGATCCATGCTCTCCTGATTCATATGTTGACTTTCTGCAGCATCTGAGGCTCCCCCTGAATTGGATGGCTCAGAGTTTGAACTGTCAGAGTTTGAATCAGTTTCCTCAACTGACTCACTTGTTGTGTCTTGTTGAGCTTCTTCACGCTCCCCCTCAACTGGTTCTCTATTTTGTTCAATTTGAGAATTTCCAGTTTCTCCAGTATTTACCAGTAGAGGTTCAGAGTATGCTTCGTCAGAGTTTGTCAAACCTGCTTCATCAGAGTTTATATCATCAGAGAATAGATCTTCATTTTCAAAACGTAGTTGATCATATCCATCCTTGTCTTCAAGTCCAATTATTTTCTTGTCATCAAATGACACATGTATGGATTCCATGATCACCTTAGTTCTTAGATTATAAACTCTGAATGCTTTTGTTGACAATGGATAGCCAACAAAGATTCCTTCATCAGCTTTTAACTCGAACTTTGTCAACTGTTCAGGATGAGTCTTCAACACAAAGCATTTGCATCCAAATATGTGAAAATATTTCAAATTTGGCTTCTTATTTTTCACCATCTCATATGGTGTTTTCCCATGCTTGTTGATCAGTGTAGCATTTTGAGTAAAACAAGCAGTTTGAACAGCTTCTGCCCAGAAGTATGTTGGTAATTTTGCTTCATCAAGCATAGTTCTGGCTGCTTCAATTAAAGTTATGTTCTTCCTTTCAACTACACCATTTTGCTGTGGAGTTCCAGGTGCAGAAAACTCTTGTTTCACTCCTCTTTCCTTGCAGAAAGCTTCCATGATTGAGTTTCTGAATTCAGTTCCATTATCACTCCTTATAATTTTGACTTTGTGCTGTGATCCTTTGTCCAGTAGATTTACATGATCCATCAGAGTTTGAGCAGTTTCATCCTTCTTTGACAAGAAATACACCCATGTATATCTAGTATATTCATCAACAATTACTAGAGCATATTTCTTTCTGCCCATGGACATCACATTCACTGGTCCAAAGAGATCAACATGTAGAAGATGATAAGGTTCCACTACTGAAGATTCAGATTTGCTCTTGAAAGATGACTTCCTTTGCTTGGCTTTTTGACAAGAATCACATAAGCCATCTAGACTGAGTATAGATTTTGGAAGTCCCCTTACAAGATCCTTTCTTATTAGCTCATTTATGTTGTTCAAATTGAGATGAGAGAGCTTCTTGTGCCAATTCCAACTCTCTTCATTTGACATTCTTGCAGTCAGACACACTGTTTTTCCATCAGAGTTTGTTACCAAACTTGCTTCATAAATGTTGTTGCGCCTATGTCCAACTAGAACAACTTTTCCAGTAGATTTACTGATGACTTCACAGTATTCACTATGGAAATCTACATGGTTTCCTCTGTCACAGATTTGACTCACAGATAACAGATTATGCTTGAGTCCTGAGACTAGAGCTACATTTGTAATGATGACACTTCCAAGATTAATATTGCCATATCCCAGAGTGTGTCCTATGTTGCCATCTCCATAGGAAACTTTTGGGCCAGCCTTCTCCTTAAAGTCTGATAGCAGGGCTTTATTTCCAGTCATATGTCCTGAGCATCCACTGTCCAAGATAAGTGTGCTCTCTATTATACCCTGCAATCACAAACAAATACTAAGTGTTAGTTTTAAGGACCCAGACTTGCTTGGATCCTCTGTCTTTCTTAACAGTGTTAGCTTTTGCAGCGGAATTACTATCAACAGAGTTTAAGCTAACATTGTCAGACTTTACACTTGCAGAGTTTGCTCTAACCCACTTCAGATTGGGTTTTAGCTCATAATAGTTATGATAAATAGCATGATAACTCTTGCAAGTATAAATGGAATGCCAAGTGCTCCCACAGTGTGTGCATAAAGTTTGTGGTTTAACTCTTACATAATCATTCTTTACTCCTGATGTAGAAGATAAAGAATTAATATGTTTGTTCTTAGTGCAAAATCTAGCAAGATGATTAGAACTTCCACAATTGTAACATGTTTTCCTTGAAGCACCAGTAGGCAAATGATTATTTCTATTATTTATGCCTATCTTTCCATTCCTATTCTTCTTGGACCCTTTTGGTTTCATGGCAGATTTTACTTCTTTCAGCTTATGATTGAACTGTTTCCCTGTCATCAATCCAACATTAACCTGTTTTTCACAAGTTTTTACTGGTTTTCTAACAGCTTCTATTTCCATAAGGTTTTCTGTTATAATATTTTCCTGTTTTTCACAGGCTTCATCTGATTTCATATCAGCTTTCCTTATTACAACAGATTTTAACTTATTGGCTTCTAGAACAAATTTCACAGGTTTAAGTTGTGGTTTTACCTTAACCTTGTCTTTAAACCTAAGTTCATCATTTTCACAATAACCTAAACCTACAGAATCAGTCTGAAACACTTGATGAGTGTCTCTTCCAGAATCTGTCCAAGTCTTGATTATTTTTCTTTCCTTCTCTAAATCAGATTCTAGTTGCCTATACCTTTTAAGCAACTCCTGTTCAACATAAACAGCATCATCTCTTTCTTTTTGAATCTGCTTCATACTTTCAAGTTCTCCTTCAAGAAACTTGTTTCTATCTTTAAGACTAAGATTCTCAGATTTAATTCTCTCATTTTCTAAAGTCTGATCCCTATAGCTAACATGAACACTTTTCAGATATACCCTTAACTCAGATATATTATCAGTATCATAAGCATAAGTAGTTAGGGGTACCTTATTTTCTGATGATTCAGTCTCATCTCTGACAGTTGCCATAAGAGCATAGTTTTCTCCATCATCAGAGTCTGAAGTATCTGCCCAGTCTTTGCCTTTAGAGATGAGTGCTTTCTCAGATTTGCCTTTCTTGCACTCTGGGGCATAATGACCCATCTCCTTACACTTGTAGCACTGGATTTCAGATTTATCCTTCTTGCCAGATTTGGTCTCCCTTCCATCAGACTTTCTGAAACTTCTCCTTTCAGAGTTTGAATCTTTCCTTGAGAATCTCTTTCCCTTCTTGAAGTTCTTGAATCCCATCTTCTTGAAGGTCTTCACCATCAATGCAGCCATTTGCATCATCTGTTCTTCATCATCATCAGAGTCAGAAGCTTCATCAGAGTTTGAGTCATCATCAGAGTTTGATGACTCACTTTCAGATTTAATAACTAAAGCCTTTCCCTTGGCTTTCTTCCTTGATGATTCCTTCTTAATGGGCTTCTCCTCAACTTTGAGAGCAATAGATTTTGTCTTCTTGCTGGATCTCCTGTTTCTTTGTTCTATCTCAAGTTCATGAGTCTTTAACAATCCATAGATCTCATCAAGATCTGTATCAGCAAGATCATAATTATCTCTGATTGTTGTTGCCTTTAAATCCCACTTTTCAGGTAGAGATAACAGAAACTTGAGATTAGACTCTTCAAGTTCATATTCTTTATCAACCAGAGACAGATCATTCAACAGTTTGCAAAATCTGTCATAAGTCTCAGTCAAGGTTTCATTAGTTCTTGAATCAAAGTGCTCATACTCCTGTGTGAGTATTGTCTTTCTGTTCTTCTTGATAGCACCTATTCCCTGGCATCTGACTTCTAAAGCATCCCATATCTCTTTGGCAGTTTTGCAGCCAATTACTCTGTTAGACATAACATTATCTAAAGCACTGTGGAGAAGATGTCTAACCTTTGCATCTTTTGCAATTGATGAGATGTCCTCAGGAGTCATATCTTTCTTTTCCTTTGGAACAGTCTTTTGTTCTTGTCCATCAACAACAGGGGACAATTTAGTTGGCATATGAGGACCATCATAGATTCTGTCAAGGTATTCTGGATCTGTAGCCTCCAGAAACATGGTCATCTTAACCTTCCAAATCGGATACTCTACTGGCCTGAGAATTGGAACCCTGATTGTTTCATATCGACTGACAGAATTGGGCTTAACCTGTTCAGCCTTAGGAGCAGTTTGATTTTCTTCAGACATGATTAATACTGTGTTTGAATCGTAAAACTGTATATATTAAACACCCTTGGCTCTGATACCAATTGTTAGGCCGAATACACAATATAGAATCAAGTATATATGAGAATAACAATTAAGAACACAGGTTTGTAAATCAACAAACTGAATTATATTAAATAATTCTCTCTTAGTGATGTTAATGAATCACAAAGAGCTTCTAGGTTACAAGAATAATAATTCAATAATCGCATCCCTTCTAGGGATAACCTATTTGTGTTTATATAGTACACAGTTACACAATCCTTATCTAATTGATATTCCTACAAATTAGCTATACAAGTTATATCAATTAAGGATTGCTTCTTATCTTCTATTCCGTCTCCTTAGCTGTATCAATATATTCTGCTTCTTTCCATCTTCAGAATATATTGCTTCTAGAATCTTCAATTCAGCACCGACAGCTAATTCAACTATCACCCTGTCAGACTTTAAATAAACTCTGACCGGCTTCCTTTAAACTCTTCACCCTGTCAGACTTTAAATAAACTCTGACCGGCTTCCGATAAACTCTGGTCAGTACCTGTTGCTTAAACACTGATAAACAAACGTCAGCAATTATATCTAACAACATCTACCTCAGCACCTTGATCAGGATCAAGTTTGATAGCTGTAGCTATGGGAGTTGTAGCAGCAGAACTATCTTGCATGTTAAACCTTGTCAATAAATTCCTTGTATATTTAGACTGATTGATAAAAATCCCTTCATCAGTCTGTTTAACTTGAAGACCAAGAAAGTAACTCATTTCTCCCATCATGCTCATTTGATATCTTGACTGCATAAGCTTGGAAAACTTTTCACAAAGCTTATTGTTTGTTGACCCAAAAATGATATCATCAACATAAATCTGAACTAACAACAAGTCCTTACCATGATTCAAATAAAATAGAGTTTTATCAATAGCACCTCTTTTGAATCCACTTTCCAGTAAGAATAGAGCTAAAGTTTCATACCATGCTCTTGGAGCTTGCTTTAGTCCATAAAGTGCCTTATCCAATCTATAGACATGATCTGGATAGTTAGGATTAATGAAACCAGGAGGTTGCTCAACATAGACTTCTTCCTCCAGTTCTCCATTTAAGAAAGCACTTTTAACATCCATCTGGAAAACCTTGAATTTCTTATGTGCTGCATAAGCAAGAAATATCCTGATGGCTTCTAATCTTGCAACAGGAGCAAAAGTTTCATCATAATCAATTCCCTCTTGTTGAGAATACCCCTTTGCAACTAGTCTTGCTTTGTTTCTGATTATCACTCCATCAGAATCAGTCTTGTTCTTGAAAATCCACTGTGTACCAACAATTGATCTGTTCTTTGGTCTTGGTACCAGTTTCCAGACTTCATTTCTTTCAAATTCATTCAGTTCCTCTTGCATTGCAGTGACCCAATCAGCATCTTTAAGTGCATCTTCAACTTTCTTTGGCTCCTCCTTGGATAGAAAGTTATTGTATAGACATTCATTCTGAGTTGCACTTCTTGTTTGAACACCTGCATCAGGATCTCCAATGATCAAATCAGGAGTATGACTTGCAGTCCATTTCCTTGCTGGTGTTAAATTGTTTCTTGAAGTAGATGCTCTCCCTGGATTGGTGTTATCTTGATTTGAAGAACTTGCTTGTCTTGAAGCTCCCCCTGAATAATTGTTATTTCCTCCTGATAAGTTATCAGGATCATCACTTGAATCAGTATCTGAAGAATTCTGTCCTGATGATTGTGTTGACTCTGAACTTGTAGTAGAATGATGTTGCTCCCCCTCAACATTAGCACTGCTAGAAGTATTACTATTGATTGCATCATCAGTATTTGCACCATCAGCATCTGGTGTGTCATCAGGATTTGGTGACCCATCAGGATCTGATGTATGGACAGGATCTGATTCTCTTTCTTCAGGTTCCTTGGTAGCTTCATTTTCAAAAATCAATCTATCATGAGAGTCTTCATTGATTCCAGCTATCTTCTTGTCATCAAAAGATACATGAATTGACTCCATGACAGTCCTTGTCCTCAAATTAAAAACTCTGAAGGCTCTTGATGCAGGATAGCCTATGAAAATTCCTTCATCAGCCTTTGTTTCAAATTTCCCTAGCTGTTCAGGATGAGTTCTGAGAACAAAACATTTACAGCCAAACACATGCAGATGCTTCAGAATTGGTTTCTTTTCCTTGAGTGACTGATAAGAAGTAACACCATGTCTGTTTATTAATGTGAGATTTTGAGTGTAGCATGTTGTGTTGACTGCTTCTGCCCAGAAATATGTAGGTAATTTTGCTTCTTCCAACATAGTTCTGCCAGCTTCAATAAGAGTTCTATTTTTCCTTTCAACTACTCCATTTTGCTGAGGTGTGCCAGGAGCAGAGAATTGTTGAATGATTCCTTTGTATTTGCAGAACTCTTCCATCTTTGAATTCTTAAATTCAGTACCATTATCACTTCTCAGTATCTTGACTTTGTACTTTGTGGTTGTCTCAATCATTCTTACATGATCCAACAGAACTTCAGGAGTCTCATCTTTTCTGTGCACAAAATACACCCAGGTGAACCTAGAATATTCATCAACAATTACAAGAGTGTATCTTTTCTTACTGATGGTCATGATGTTGACTGGACCAAATAGATCAAGATGTAGCATGTGATATGGTTCTTCAATAGAGGATTCTGATTTACTCTGGAATGATGTCCTCCGTTGTTTTGCTTTCTGACATGCATCACAGAGTCCATCAGGAGTATATAACACTTTTGGTAATCCTCTCACTAAATCTTTCTTAACCAACTCATTGATATTGCTGAAGTTGAGATGAGAAAGCTTCTTGTGCCAATTCCAACTTTCATCTACTGATGCTTTACTAATCAGACAGGTAGGGGAGTCATCAGTATTTGATTGAATATTGGCTTCATATATGTTACCATGCCTGTAGCCAGTCAGAGCTATCTTTCCTGTTTCTTTGCTGACTACTTCACAATGTGTGGAATAGAAGTTGACATGATAACCTCTGTTAGTTATTTGACTAATACTCAACAAGTTGTGTTTCAGTCCCTTCACTAGAGCTACTTTTTCAATGATGGCATTTCCAATGATTATATTGCCATATCCCAAGGTTTGTCCAATGTTGCCATCTCCATAAGACACAGTTGGGCCAGCTTTTTCCTCATATTCTGATAACAGGGCTTTGTTTCCAGTCATGTGCACAGAACATCCACTATCCATGACTAACACATTTTTCTTTTTACCCTGCAATCAGAATAGAAACACTCTAGTTAGAACATTTAGGAACCCATACTTGTTGGGTTCCTTTTCCATGCAATTTATTAAATTTCACAGCAGAAGACTTTCTGACTTTAGCAGTCCTGACAGGATTTACTCCATCAGGATTTGCTTTGTCAGTATTAGTATTAACAAAAGCATGTTCCAACTTGACATTCTTAATGCTACCAGAGTTTGCACTATTTTTATCAACTTTAGGCAATGGATCATAAAAGTTATAGTACAACTCATGATAATCTTTACAAGTATAAATAGAATGCCATATGCTACCACAATGAAAACAAGACTTCTGTGGTTTATAAAATACTGATCTATTCCTAACATCAGACTTAGAAATATCAGCAATCTTCTTCTTACACTTCTTACAATCAATAGCAAGATGATTAGAGTTACCACAGTTAAAACAACACTTTCTAGGTGCATTTGGGATATATTTGTAACCATTTTCTTTGTTGATCCCAACTTTACCATTCCTGTTTCTCTTAACAGTAGCTTCCTTTTCCTTATATGTCACCTCACAGATTTTATCCTTAAGCTGTTTCTGAGACAATAGACCTACATTCTTAATGACTTTATTCAAGACAGGTTTAGACTTTATAATTTTAATTCCTTGAGTAGAAGTAGATCCCTTTTCAAAAGTAGAATTGGAATCCTTACCAAAAACAAAATTAACAAGAGTAATCTTAGATTTGGTTGCATCTATAACATGTCTATAGGTCTTTGGACTGACTGTCTCATCAATGACAATTTTCTCTTTCAATTTCTTATCCTCATCTGACTTATATCCTAGACACTCTTTCCAATTCTTAGAGGTATTGATCTCATGAAATTTCCTACCAGAGTCTGTCCAGGTTCTGATTTTCTCATTAGCATTTTCAAGTTCCTTTTCAAGAGCAGTACATTTGGATTTCATCTCTAAATACATGTGATTCACATTATCACATTCTTTTTGTACTTCTTGCATACGAGAAAATTCAGCTTCTAATATATCATTCCTTTTTCAAAGTTCCGACATCTCAGATAAGATCCTAGTATTTTCAGCAGTTTGACTTCTAAAGCTAATATGTAATGACTTTAGAAAACGTCTTAACTCAGAAGCATTATCAGTATCAAAATCAAAGATAATATTTAGTACCTTATCATCAGGAGCAGCAGTTACATCAACATTGGCCATTAGAGCATAGTTGACCACCTCAGTATCAGATTCTGAGGAAGAGTCCATCCAATCCTTGCTTGATGTGATAAGTGCCTTTGTCTTCTTGCACTCAGAAGCAAAGTGACCCATACCATTGCACTTGTAGCATCTAACCTTTGACTTGTCAAATTTGCTATTCTTGCTGTCCTTTTTGATATACTTATCTTTGTTTGGATTGAAAGCCTTTTTCTGAAAGTTGCCTTGTCTTCTATTCTTCCTGAACTTCATCCTTCTGAAGTTTCTGACAATCATAGCAACCATCTCTTCCATGTCTGAGTCAGAAGAATCATCATCAGTATTGGCATCAGCATTGCCATCAGTATCTGATGAAGAGTCATCAGGATCTGACTCAACTATTCTTGTTTTACTTCTAGAGACCTCCATAGCTTTTCCTTTTTATTTAGCCTCTGCTTTCAAAGCAATTGATTTTGCCTTGCTGCTTTTCTTGTTCTTTCTCTGTTGAACTTCAAGATCATGAGTTCTTAGCATCCCATAGACTTCATCAAGAGACACAGTGTTAAGATCATACTGATGTCTAATGATCGATGTCTGAGTGTCCCATTCTTCAGGTAAAGCTCTTAGAAACTTGGTGTTTGAATCTTCAGTTTCATATTCCTTGTCAACTAAAGATAAACTGTTCAATAGTGTCAGAAATCTATCATATAGATCAGTTAGGCTCTCATCGGGTCTTGCATCAAATTGTTCATATTCTTGAATCAAAAGAGCCCTTCTGTTTTTCTTGACAGATGCAGATCCCTGGCACTGAGTTTCCAAAGTATCTCAGATTTCTTTTGAAGACTTGCATGCAATCACTCTGTTTGACATGACAGCATCAAGACTACTGTGTAAGATATTCTTTATCTTTGGTTCCCTGAGTACATGAGCTTTTTCTTCTGGAGTCCATTCACTTTTAGCCTTGACCACATAATGTTCAGGTATTGTATCTGTTCGTTCTACAATTCGTGTAGGAATATATGGTCCATCACGAATCCTGTCCAAATAGTCAGGATCCATAGCCTCCAGGTACATCAGCATCTTTACCCTCCATGTTGGATATTCTGATTTCTTCAAGATGGGAATCTTCATGCTTTCAAACTTGGTTGTCGACATCTTTAGATCGTATCTGATTCAGAATTAAATCAGTTTGCTCTGATACCAATTGTTGCCCAGTAATAATCTATTGTAGAAGGGGGGTTGAATACAATAGTATAAGATAATCGACTTCTTAATGTATATATCACAAATATGAAAGAAAGATAACAGCTTTATTAAATCTGATATAAAACTGTTACAAACTCTCTCAAGAAATTCTGATGTTCTTGAGAGCTGCTAGCTTACAAAAACTCTCTCAAGAAATTCTATGTTCTTAAGAGCTTCTATCTTGATTCGGTTCTCTACATAAATCGAAACCAAGACTGTGTTTATATACTACACAGCTTCTCTATCAATGATAAGTCCTAATCAATTACAAAGATTGAAACCTATCTATAATTGATAGCTAAATACTACAAACCAGGAACCGACAGAATAAACTTCCATGTTTAACTAGACTCCAAATATAACTCGAAGTAGGAATCCTGATCAGCTTCCAGTCCTGATGATCAATCCTGATCCCAGTCCTGATATGCATTCTGATCCTGACGACCATGTAATCCTGATGACGTCAGCAATCCTGATCAGTTGAGTCTAGCTCCTGACGATCATTGAATTCTGATCTAACACTTGCACAGTTTTCTTGTACTCAGAGTTAGACATATCAATTGTAGTTAAGATAGGTACCTGAGATGATTGTGGTGATCCCTCTGAAGAGCCAGCCATTAGGGCAACATTTACATACTCTTCCTCTTCATCTGAATCAGTATCATCCCAGTGCTTTCCCTCTGCTATATAAGCTTTCCCTTTCTGCTTTCCAGAGAATGCCTCCAATTGATGTTTAAGCTTGGCATTCTCTTTCTTCAACTCATCATAAGAATCCTTCTTTCCATAGACATCTTTCATGTCTCTCGCTTGACGAGGCTTCCGGCATTCAGTGGCGAAATGCCCTAACTCATTGCAATTGTAGCATCTTGATTTGCTTCTATCAATCATGCCAGTCTTGTAGCCTCCCTTAAAGCCTATACTAGGTGCATAATTGCTCTTCTAGAATCTGTTGGTTGAGCCCTTGAACTTGTACTTAGGGTTTCTCTTGAAACGAATATGACTAAACTTTGCAGCTAAGTACGCCATGGTTTTGTCTTCCATTTGCTCAAGCTCTTCTAGGGTGTAGTAATCACTTTCATCAACACCCAGATTCACAGAATCCATTTCAGCTTCTATTATTACCTCATTTCCAGCTCTAGGGGTTTGAACCTGAATCTCAGAAGTTATTGGTTCATCCACTACAAGTGATGCTGATCTCACAAGTGCATTGTGCCTGATGTCCACTGTCCCTTATCCGTAGATTATCACTCTTTGTTCCTGTTCCATCTCATAGGTCTTCAACTTGCCATAGATCATCTCTAATGACATCTTTGTGAAGTCAATTCTTTCCCTTATGGATGATGACTTGTGTTCTACATGATGGGGCAGCGTCATCATTAACTTCATGTTGGTTTCTCTCAGTGGATAGGTCTTTCCTTTCATTGCCAATTCATTTAGGAGCTTGGTATATTTCTCAAAGACCTGAGTTATACTTTCTCCTGGAAGAGACCTAAAAGCTTCGTACTGAGAAGTCAGGATGTCCAATCTGTTTTCCTGCACGTCTTCAGTTCCTTCCATTATCAAGTTAATGGTATCCCGCATATATTTCCCGCTTGTACAGTTCATCAACTGATAGCTCATTTCTTTGTCTACGGAGTCTGCCAATATCAACATCAAACTTGTGTCCAATCGAATCAGTTCTTTGTCAGAATCTGTATACTCAGTAATATCCTTAGGTTGGGTGCCTTGAGGAATCATGCTACCATCAGGAGCTGTAGATTCACTAATTGGTTTCATTGGTACAAACGGTCCGTTCTCTAATATGCCAATATACAACGGACTAGATGCCTTGATAAATAACAACATCTTCATCTTCCACAAACCGAATTCATGTCTAGTAAACGGGGGAACTTTAATACCAGCGGTTATCTTTGGAGCACTCATGGTTTCTGAAAATTTCAAATTGTTTAAAATTCAAGAAATTCCAATTAAATGAAAAATTTTGAAAGTTAAAAAAATTGCTTCGAATTTTCACGCTACGTTTGATTTTGGTCTCATTCACCGGATCTGATTTGTACGTCAATCAAGTAGCTCTGATACCAATTGTTAGGTCCAAAGTATCGTAGAAGGGGGGTTGAATACGATACTCATAAATAATTTAATTTCGTTCGTGGATTAATCATTCAGTTCTATAACGAAATCAAACACACCAAACCAAACCAAGTTTCGGGGAATATATCTTTTTATAAATATAAACCTCGAGGGGTGCTACAATTTCTAATCCGTAGATTAGCTTCAATGAGTTTAAGGTTACACAAATTCAATACAATGATCAAGTTCTGAGCACTATTAATTTCTCTGATAATTTCTCCAGCTCAATTCTCTCTCTCAGTAATGTCTCTGTGTGTTTTGCCTTAACTGAAGAAGACACACTTCCTCTGTTAGTAATTGTAGACTTTGGTTTGAAAAACCATCGAACCAAATTAAAGGAAATAACCTTGGCCGTTGGATCTTCATCAACCTGACAACAAAGTCACATCTTCCACCTGCTTTCTAAATTGAAAACTATCGAATGAATAAAGTTAATATTCCATTCGATGGTTTTTAATAAAAACTATCGAATGAAGTATTAACTTCTATTAGTTTTCATTAACTCACATTCGATGGTTTTCTAAAAAGAAAAACCATCGAATACATTTCTTATCCTTGTCCTTTTAGAAAAGCTTCTGAGCATCAGGGTGTTTCAGTTTTAGACTGTATCAATTTCTTCTGAGACAATAAAACAACTAGTGCAACTGGTCTGGTTCACAGATGAATAACACTTGATCAATTCTTCTTCTATGTCTTCAATTCAATGCTTCTGATAAGTCCTTTGTCGTTCTGGTTGCTTCGATTAAATCACTGGAATCCCGTGGTACTTAACCCTAAATCATTCACATACTTTTGTCGTCTTGAAAGTCTTGTTTCTTTTGCTGTCACTGAGGCTTGAACATTTTCATGAACTTCTTTCTGTGACCTGTTTACGGACTTCAAGAATACATAACGTATTTTGATTTTTTGAGTTTGCCTTTTCTTCTTTGATTCTGGATTCCTGTGCTTCTGTTAATACTATTGTCTATCTTGTCCTTTGTTGAGTTGTAGTTATCTCTTTTACATCTTATGTTACATTATGCTTTAAAGATAAGTGTTGGACTGCCCAGCAGCCTCTTACGCTATAATCAGAGGTACTGTCCAACAGCCTCCTTCATGTTTCCTCCTGGTCCCGGATAAAAATCAATGAAATGGGAATCGGAGTTGAATCCTATTTCCCCCAAGTACAATACTTGTCAAAACTTTGCAACAGTTCAGATTCCTTACTCCAGAGTATTTGAAGGGAGTAAGTCACAGTGTGGGTTGACATCAGTCAACGAAACTACGAATGATTACCACGTATTTTGAAATCATGACCTGGGAGTTCATCGACATTTTCAGAGTTTAGCAAGTTTGAAATTCTTTTATTGAATAGGGGAGTCATCCCCAGGTATAGGTACTCTAGAGGAATAGAGGAAGTAAAACTATTTCCTCGACTACTTGAACTGGATTCCCAATTTTTGATGAGTTAGAAAATATTTAATCAACATATTTAAAATATAGCTGTCCCTGGACCCTCCAGTTTCTGACAGTATAATCAAGTCAAAATAGTAATTTAACTCCCGGTCTAATATTTTAAAATCATCGTACGAGTGCTCTATCCTTAGAGCCTTTAAAACCTCGGTTTATATCTAGTATTTACATAGCATATAAACCTTATATCTTATAAAGCTTTTTATCAAAAGAGTAAAGAGTTATAAATCTTTTCACAGCATTAAAGCAGGATATATATCACATACACGACAGTAAATCACAACAGCATCACTTATATGATGTAGGGTTTGAAAACTTGCCTTGGTGTCTCGGTGAAGTGGTAGTGGGGGCTTGGGAGTGTGCTCGTCGATCTATAATAAGATACACAATACACAATCAGTCCCCTAGAACCAATTAATGTGCCATAACTTAAGCACTAAAGTTCTATTAATGAAAATCAAATGTCTCTCTCTTGGTCACTTATAACCTCATGACATTCCGTAAACTCTCAAGTCAAAAGTTTGGGTGGAAATCTATTCTCAAAACCCAAGTACTTCACCATTGCTAACTCATTGTTTTTAACCATCCCCTTAAGGGTATTTCACTCGCGCAACTTTTGTTCCCGCATTTTTATAAAATCGAAAACTTATCTTTTTGACACGAAACCTCCTAGGTTCCTTTCCTGACTACCCATGCTAGTATCCATTTTAATATCTCGACCCAATTCCATTTTAAAGGGTTTGATCACTATCTCAAAGTTCATGCAGTGAACTACTTAGTTATCTGAACCCGTTTTCACTAAAACGCATCTCTACATCACACTATCACTAATCATTCTCAATATAATCACTAATAACAAAGTATAATCACAAGTGGGAGAGGGTTTATACCTTCCTTGGTACTTAATATAGACTAGATATGGTTAGTATGCCCTTCCTTGCTCCTTGATTATCCTTTACAAGCTTAAAACTTCAAGATCAAAACAAGAACTCAAACATTACTATTCATTTCTACTATTCATCATCAACTTTAGCTCACTCAATATTTGAGCATGAAAACAACCATGGATGAAGCTACGATAAAGGATTTACCTTAGTCTATGGATGAGGGTGATTTAGAGCCCAAGAACATGAATTATGGTTGAGTAGAACTTGTAGAAAATTTTCTTAAGCTTGATGAAATGGAAATGGTCGAATGTTCTTCTTTCCTTTGATGCATCTCTTTTGATTTTCTTTTCTTTTCTTTTCTTTTTGTTTAATTAACACATAATACTTGCCATTTAATTGTGTGGTCTTTATTTGATTTTGTCATCCATGGACACATGTCAAGCATTGGTGGTTTTGTGGTGACAAGGTGGTGATTCATCACCTTGTCATCACTTTGTCACACATATGCCATCCTCCTGCATCATGCTTATGTCATAATTTGTATCATCAATCCTTTTATATGTTACACTTGATGATCTTATATGATACTTCTCCCTTGGTTAGGGTTTAATCCATAATTCGTTACGTTTTTGTTTCACGATAGGTTCAAGTGATTTTAAAAACGTTTCTCTGTACCAATGTTAGGAGATACTTCCTTGATCTTTCTATTTCCTTGGCTTAATATATGATCATATATTTCTCACCTTGGCTTAAGATATGATCATGGATTTCTCATTCTACATACTTCCTTAAAACGTTCAAATCAATATATCCTTGATTGTCCGATGAATAGTGATTTAAAATTCGAATGGGAATCTCCTGATTCTGATTGCGTTTACATTCACTTATTCTCCTTATACATCAATAATATAACTTCGAAACATTCATTCCATGTCATCCACATATTGTGGTAAGAAAATTATTTTCTTCAGCAAATTTACTATTCATCAGGGCAAATTTACTATTCATCAGGGTTTCAAATATTACAAAATTTTGGGATATTACAACTGTAGTTGCACTTATGAGTGACAATGGAACAGAGTTCAGAAATGCTAGACTTGAGGCATTCTGCAAAAAGAATGACATTTCTCATCAATTCTCAACTCCAAGGACTCCCCAACAAAATGGAGTTGTTGAGAGAAGGAATAGAACTCTGACTGAAGCTGCTAGAACAATGCTCCTGGATGCAAAGATTCCTACATGTTTTTGGGCAGAGGTTGTTGGCACTGCATGCTACATTCAAAACAGAACAATCATCAACAAAGACACTAGAAAGACTGCTTACAATGTGATGTTTGGAAAGAAGCCTACTCTCAAGCATGTTCATGCTTTTGGAAGTAAATTCTTTGTGTGGGAGGTTAATTCATATTATGTTTGAAAATTTGATGCAAATGCAATTTTCTTAGACACTATGTCTGCATACAAGGTTTATGTCATTTGCCAAAAGAAAGTTATGGAAAGCACAAATGTGACTTTTGATGACAACAAATTTCTTGGTCTAGAAGAAGCAACTGAACAAGACAAAGATCTTCTACAATTTGAGAACATGGATACCTTTGAAGAAGCTGGAATTGAAGTTGGGATTAGAACTCAGCAAACTCAAGTGAATGTGATTGATGATGGAGAAATTGTGCCAATCTATAGTGCATAGCCTATTATTCAAGAATCACCTGTGAATGAGAGCAACTTCACAGGGGGAGCATTTCAAGATGAATCAAATGTGAATGATGAGGTTGTCTCAACATTAAGAATTGAGACTGGGCCAACTACAAAATGGAATAGAGATAACACTGCTGAACAAATAATTGGTGATCCAAATGCAGGTGTGAGAACTAGAAGAGCAACTCAGAATTAATGTTTGTATGGTTGCTTTCTGTCCAAAGTTGAGCCAAAGAAGATAGATGAAGCACTATTAGATCCTGATTGGATTATTGCTATGCAAGAGGAGCTAAATCAATTTGAAAGAAACAAAGTCTGGGAATTGGTTCCTGCACCAAAAGACAGGTCAGTCATTTGTGTTAAATGGGTTTTCAGGAACAAAATGGATGAAGAAGGTGTGGCTGCAAAAGGCTACTCTCAAGAAGAAGGTATTGATTATGATGAAACTTTTACACCTGTTGCAAGATTGGAAACATTGATTAGTTTTTAACCTCCAGCATTTGGGAATTCAGCCAATGGTTAATCTTCAACCAATGATCAGTAGACATATTTGCATAATAATTACTTCATTTCATTTGTAATAACATAGTTTCCAATTTAGCAAAAAAATATAATATCATAGTTTTCAAACCTATACAAACTAGGAATGGACATTTCACCCGCCTCGCACGACCCCTATATGATCCCCTCCCCGTTTAGGTCGGGAATTCGGGAAATTTTTCGGGTCCGGGACGGGGAACAAGGAAACATGTAGAAAAAAATCGAGGATCGGGTTGGGAATTAATATATAAACAAATGTAATATATATTTATTTTTATATTTTAAATTCTTTAAACCATTTTTTCTATTCAAAATTTTTATAGCAAAATATAATTTACTTACAATAATTCCAATTTCATCTTTATCTTTTGTTTTAAATAATTATTAATTTAAACAATTGATTAGAATATAATATTAGATTTAAAATATATATTACACGTAATGATTTATCAATTAAATTTATTAGAAAACATATTATAAAATATATAAAATTTTATTTAAAAAAATTAAAAATCCATGTTCCCCATTCGGGACGGGAATCAGGGAACAAAATAATCCACGTTCAGAAATCGGGGCGGGTTCAAGAATTAGGGAGGTTCGGGGATTGTGGGCGGGGATAGCACTCCCCGGCCCCGAAATGACCCGATATCCATCCCTAATACAAACAACCGATAATCTTCCGTGCAAAAATAATTAAGTTATCAAAAGAATTGTTTTCGGGAGAAAAAGAGAAAGAACTCTGATCATAAATTGCTCAAATCGAAGATCTTGTTTTCGAAAAATAAGATAATAATAATTTGGATATATATATATATATATATATATATATATATATATATATATATATGCAAAAAAAATTATGAGGAAAGCAAATATAAAAAAACAAAAAAAATTCAGTAAATAGACTAATCTTCAAGGTCTAACCCTTCCCATGACTACCATACATAGTCGCGTTCTAACGAGAACTCATACTAAGTGTGAGACATGAAATCTAGTCCTAACATGAAATCTAATCATAGCCATCCATTTAAATACTTAATCCTCATCTTACACCATTCATTTGTTTTCACGTCTTAATCTTGCACTACCATCTACTTCTTACTTCAATCATCACCTCCGACCGTCACCAATCATCACTTCCTACCATCATCGGCCACCACCTATAATCACCAAAGTCATACTGAAAATCACCAAAATTAACCAAAAATCATCACAATTAAACAAAAATCGCTGCAATAAAAACACTTTACTGTCATCACCTCAAGCCACCACTTCGACCACCACATACAAATCACCCTTCGTGATTTTAAAATCACCGGACCTAAAATAAAATATCACCAAAGCCAAACGAAAACCATTGCAATTAAACCATCGCACAGTTACCACCTTCAATCATCACCAAGAAATCACCAAAAATATACCAGAATTACCGGATTAAAACAAAAATCACAACTTCCTACCTGTTATTACACTCCACCACTGCCACCTCCACAATACATCACCAGCATAATCTCTATCACCACACCTAATCCCGATTCCCGACCATAATTTCATCATTTTACAAATCTGTAGTCGAATAAAATTTAACTTGAAATGAACAATGTGATTGTCATGTAAGGCTGCTAGGAGCAAGGGGGAGGTAGAATGAGTTGCATGTCAAGGAGAAGAATGGGGGTGACGGTGGGTGAAGATTGAAGGCGACCAAAGATTCAGGAGAGAGGTGGAGAGAGGTAAACGGTCAAGATAATGTGATTGATGGTATTAAGGAGATGATATGTGGATAAAAAGGTCTGCTCTGGTGATGGTGAATTCTGGCGACTGCGCTAGTTAACTTTCGATATGAGCAACCTGAGAGGTCGTCACATACATATAAATTTGTTTTGATTTGTTTTATTTAGGTAAATAAGTGGTTGTGACTAAAAGTAGTTAAATAAAACGTTAGATCTCATATTTCATAATATTTCTTACAGTATACAATACCTTTTAGCAGTTAAAGTTAACTCTATTAGTACAAGACCTTTCAAAATGTGCCCAAAATCAAATTTGTGAAATGGAAAATATCGGACTATTATGGGGTCAAAGCTTGCTTACCAGGTGCATCAATCACCAGATTTGAAAAGCAGAAATAGAACAAAGCATATGCATATTTCAGTAAAAGGGTTGCGACAACTGGTGGTTTAACGCTTGGCATGGCTATGCCTATAGAACTACAAACTAATTTTTTACATGTCTTGGGAAGGCAACAATCCCAAATTCAGTTTGGGGCCAAGAAATACAAGCTTTAACAATTTCTCACTAAAAGGAATAACAATACAAAAATGAAGTGAAAATACAATTACACACATCTCATAATCACAATAAAGAATGTAACACCTAATCTAAATAACTGAAATTACCTCAGGTTCCCACACTTCATGGTGTTGTCCGTCAATCAAACAGCAGAAAGAGCAGCCCATTTCCCTATCTCATAAGGATCAGCATAATGATACAGTTTGATTCTATTTGATAGTGACAACCCTGTAGCTACTGGTCGAACTGTGAATTCTGAATGATCCTGTTCGGTTGGGTCATCGACAAATGCAGCCACATCTCCCAGAAGTTTGAAACATACTCGGTTCGAACTTATCTGTCTTGGAAAATCGAAGTACATGGCTGTTCCAGCCTTCACTTCTGGTAATCGATACTCATGAATAGTGACCATGTTGTGAGAGTCCTGCAGACAATGAGTGTTTCATTTCATTTTGAAGTTTACTAGCTCTAGAACAATAGAGTAAAAAACCAAAATTTACTACTCAGGTCTGAACATGAATCCATATCAGAATAGATTTCAATCTTTAGAAAGAGAAAGCCAGTATTTATTTGGCCTACCACAGGCCTAACAAAAAGGTGATGAAATCCTTTTCAGCATTGTTCTAACGATGTTACAATGTGCACCAAGATGCCCAAGTTCCTTCCACTGAATCTAGAACACTACCTAAAAGCTATTGTGTAGATTTTACACTCAAAATTCAATTTGTACAAAATAAAAGTAACGCCATGCGAAGCACAAAATAGTTACCGAGATATCCTTTTTCTTTTCATTGTTCCCAGGTATATATTTTGTAAACTATATTGAGTTTGCTTTTAATTGAGGTAATAACAATTCACTAAAAAGATTATTTTAAACTAAATTGTTATCATGCCTCATCAGATTAAAATTTCAATCACTATGATGCAAACTCGTTTATGCCCAAATTTGCAACCCACAACCAGAACAATTGCATTAAACACATTGTAGCCTTTTGTATAACTTGAACAGCTTGGAAAAGAAATATAGTAGAAGATGACAACAATTGAGTGACACAATATCTAAGTTATATTAAGTTAGATATTCTAGGGAGGCACCGAGCTAGACATTACCCTTTATAAACACGCGAGTGGACTTGCATAATGGGCAAAACACACTCAGAGAAATTAAATGTCACACACTTGTCATATATAAAATATATAGATACTACTCGGTAAAACTTTTATGTTAAAAACTAAAATTTAAGTAACTACTCCGTATATTCTAGTAATTACAAACTTTACTATGCTTTATTTCTACATTGACTCTTTCATCGGCAACTGTAACAGAATTGTCTTTAAAACAACACATGGAATGCTGGTACAAGACCCACATAAGAAAACCCTCGACACCACCTTGAAAGCTTATGCAATTGTTAGACTGATGAATTATAATTGTAATTGACCCACATATATTATGATGTGACACCCATACAGGAATAGGATAGATAGTGAAAGCGTAATCAGTTCTATTTTCCTTGAACCATTTTCCTAAACATATATAACTAGGAAATAATTAGCAGAATTTCTGCAGCTTCCCTAGCCATCTTAACCTTTATCCCGTCTGCAAAACTGTATTCACAATAGGTTCCCAAGAAAATTTGCAAAATTCATTCTTTACTATTATTTTCTCAATGCGAAAAGATATAATATAAGAGCAACTATTTTGAATTAAGAAAGGCAGCCAATCGTCAACATTGGATAAAACCACTTAAGGTTGACCTCAAGTGCGACATCTTGTAATATTCTAAACCAATGATACAGATGGAAACATTACAGGTCTGTATAAAATTTGCAGCACCAGCAAAGAAATTGATTGTAATGTTTTTAAGTTGTAAGAAAATAGTTGCATTGACAAAACTTAATCTAAAGGCACAAAAACTTAGGACTACACCATGTGGCAGTCACTAAGAGAACCCTAAAACTATAAATATCACTACAGATCATATTTTTATGTAACGGTATTTCTCAAAATTTAGGAGGACAAAGGCGACCCGGTCCAATCTCCAACCCCTATTTTCTAGCTTTAATTGCACAACATCCCCCGTGCCCCCCCCCCCCCCAAATTATTTCGAAGAAAGTTTCTGCACCTGTTCCTGTTTCTTTTATTGCAAAATCTGTCAGATTCGAACCCGAAAAACTAGCAAAAATAGTAAGTCTGCATCCTCGAATTCTATACCTGGTTATTTATTCAACAAGGTAGTCAACCAGGGAATTAACTTGTTGATAGTGATGCAGCTAGTAAGATTAAAGTGTGAAACCATATAAACAGAAACCAACAATTTATCGGAAGAAAGAGAAGAAAAGGAAAACGGAGAATATCGAAAAGGGAAACAATTGAAAATACAAACTACCCAATATTCAAAACACTATATAAAGTAGTAAAGCAGTAAGGATATGATAATACCTGCAGAGCAGAAACTTGAATATATAATATAGCTGGAGATATTAGTCTGTCCTCTAAGAAACTTGAAGGCTCCCATAAATTTATATTAGAACAAGGGGAATGTGTTACACGAGGCTTAATTGCACTGAATCCATCAATACGGAATCCTGCTAGCATTGGTGAAGCAGGAGGTAGATACTGTTCTAAGGAAAGATCACTATCCATCAACCTCTCAGCTTCAACTGGAACCTGGAAACAATATCATTTTTATAATGTATACAATAATTAATTGGAGAGCGGCAAAATAAACTTTAAAAAGGATCCATTTTATAATCAAGTCTAAGTCAGCTAAAGCCAAACTAGACTCGGCGATTTTGTACACGAATGGACAACACGGCACAGAAATTTGGTGTTTTGGTTTGGACATTTAGGTACACGAAACGAAAAGGTTAGCGAACCAGAAAGTACACGATACATAAAGTGTCGTGTTTGGATTTCCACTTTGGATACATGACATGTAGGTACACTAAACAAAATATATACATAATTTAATAATTATATTTTCATATGAAATAACTATATATCTTATGTAAAAAAAAATGTGTGTGTTTTTAAAAAATTGTATGTAAATACATATACAAATAAAAATTTTATGCATATCTATAAAATCATGCATAAAATATAATTACACTAATGCATTTTTTAATTAAATTATATTAAATTTCTTTTTTAGCGTACACAAAAGTCAAAACAAAGTACACAAATATGAAAGTACATGAACATGACACGAATTGAATTTGGGCTTTTAGGTACACGACATGATAGCTAGACCCAAGCATTTAATCACTAATACCACCTCAAATGTTTCGGCACCTAGTACATCTTGGGTCAAACTAATCCTATACTTGCTGACTACTGTAAAATTTACACAAATTGTAATCAGGTATTTTCTATTTAATACTGATCTTTACATCTTATGTATGCTTTACATAATTTAAAAATAATATCTAACAGTGAACATACAAACAAGCCAACAACGGAAAGAAAGAAAAAGGAGCAAGATAACAATTTGCAGCCCAAGAAGCAAGATGTATATATCAGCAGCCTACTGAATTGCATAATAAATATGAATGAAGATGAGCACCGGTTATACCTTGAATCTTGTCACCGGTGGACCTTTCGCCAACCAGCTTCTTACATCGGAACCCAGAGAAGATGTCACCCCTATATCATTTTTCAGGGGTTGACCAACAACAAAAATTCTCTTGGCATGAAGACATGGATTACTGTCAACTGGTCCGCCCAGAGATGCACGCCTATCGAGTTGGGCAAAAGGATTTTCATCTAAAGATAAGAGATTTATATTTTGGTCAAAACTAACAGAACTGGAACCAGATCTCTGAAGACTTAACGCCATCCAAATGATGCGGCACCGAACAGGTTTTCGGAAGGTGAATTTTATATTTCTAGGCATTTGATTATCCTTGCTATAGTCTTCCGGTCCATAGATTTCAGAGGAAGATTCCGTCATAGATCGGACATCCCATTTTCCAACACATGATCTCTCTTCCTTGTTTATTTTATCGCCGGTCCAAATTTGAACCTGCAAAAACAGTAGAAAGGGATGCAATAATCCGTAAAAATGAAGATCTTGCAAATGCAATTAGTAGAGATAAACATTTAATATGATGACATGTCAGAAGCACAACGAGCAAGATTTTTAGGATCGGTTAGGCTTATGCAGCTCATAGTAGCTATGGATTTCAGTTAATCACTCGAATTAAAGGCCCTAAACAAAAGGACCAACTACACAAATGTCTATATGCCATCATCAAGAAGCTGGGTTAGGTGCACTTACAATAGGTGTATCCGCCATTGAATAGCCACAAGGACTAACTATAAGGGTGACCCCCGAAACATTCGAAAGATTAGAAAGAGCAATGACGAATTCGACAGAGGAGGTACTCTGGGGAGCTTTCCAGTATATATGTTGGGGTCCAGAATCTAACGGTGCAAGCAAAGACAACAGTGGCGCTGATCCAGGTGCTGTATCAACCTGTAATAGCAGTTGTAAGTAAAAAGACAAAACATATTGCTCAGTAATACTAGCATAAGAAAAGTGAAAATTAATACTAATAGCTTTGTTACCCAGACCCTTCAGTTTTTCCATCACACCCATGTCCGACATGGGTGTGGTTAAGGAATCTGAGTCGAATATTTCATGAAATACTGGACAATTTACCCCCCCCCCTGTAGCAGAGTCCACATGTAATTTAAAGCCTCTAGACAACTTGTTTTTTAATTATCCATTTGATTCTAATTCATAGGTATTCATATATAATAATATTTATCTAAGTTAATAGAAATAGACAATGTTATTTAGAATGTTCAAAAAATTAAGGGTACATGAAATTTTATCTACTACACTTGCATGCCAAGTCCCTGCACCAGTGTCCAATTTTGAACATATTCAATTTTAAGAAAATAGAATTAGACCTTGGGTCCATACCCATGCAGGACACTTGTCCCCGAGTCCGGGTAACATAGTCTATGATGCGGAACGAAAAATTAGAATATTAGTTTGAATTTATTTTATATTATTAGTTCGAAACAGATTTAACCTGCATTAGTCTAATAGTAGGAGCACTGTAGCATACGTAGCCCATACCGTCTGATATATTTGGACATACGTTGGTGTTTAATTTTGCAATGACATACATTTAAAATGTGCCCAAGCACAGTCAAGACTTTACAATTATCAAACTCTAATAAATATTTAATTTTGATCAAAAAATTGTTCCATCTTATGCTGCCACTGTGCTCTGAATGGTGAAAATATAACATGACACATACAGTAGTTCTATTAATTTAAAATAAAAACAGTTGTAGAAAACTCTAGAACTAATAAGGTATGCATTTCGTACATGTTGGAGTATCAAAAGCATATTATATATTCTCAAGTATTAAAAATCAAATTTTATAGCACCGGCTTTGTGTTCCTTCGCACAGAAATGATTTTCATGTTTGCTCTGTAGGTTAGGAAAGCACCAATATATATGCTCACAACATATAGCTCGAGATAAAAATATTATTTGCCTGGATATACTCGGTGAAGTTTGCTAATCAAATAGAGAAGTCAATGAAATTATGGCAACATGCTGTGCACGAATTTCCTCTGGATATTGGTAAACTATTATCTTGTGATGCATATCAGGGAGACCCACTACATATATTTTAATTATTTTTGGTTTCAAACCATTACAATTATGAAGTTCAATAAAATTTCTTAAATTAAAAAAACATATACAACAGCACGTAACTTGCACAGATTATGAGCATGTACGAAATATAAGCCGGTACATCAATAATGTCTATATGTAGTTTTACTTTGATTCATTACCAAGTACACAAAAATCAGCATACTTTTAACTTGTTTTCTGAATAATTTTGCCTAATGGTGTTTCTTCTGAATCGGGTCTAAATAATTTTACTTGTACATTATTATTATAGCCAGGTGGAGATCCCTTCAAAGTTTTGTTTTTTGTTACATTGTGATCCAAAATTGCTTTTCTTTTCAAGTTATTCGGAACGAATGCTTAGCAGTGCATTGATAAGTGAAATGCACGGTAAGCTTTTAATATTTTAAACGACTTAAAAGAAAGAAAAGACTTTTCATAGGGAATATTATCTTCTTAAGCATAGTTTTTTTTTGTTCAAGCAAATCATTTAAATTTCAACATCTGTTTTAAAGAGGTAATTTGTTATAAATTAAAACTAACATTAGTAACTGAATCCTAATTGAAATATTATTTACCAACAACAAAAATAGCATAGTAAATATATCTTCTAACAATCAAAAATTATATGCAAAATCTTTGATTTGATAAGAGTTGGAATTTATTAAATGCAAAATGAATAACTACTTCTAGAAAAATAAGATCAAAATATGTCTTTTAATAATAAATCAATTATATAGACATATTAATAAATTATCTTCAGATTCATAAGAGTCAGAATCTGATTAAACGTATAGCTATTAATTATCATAATAATGTAGCAGATAGAATTAATCTACCGTAATTTTGAACCCGTGCTTGGAAATTGCAAGCTTGCATCTCACTGAAAAAACAACGGAGAACATTTGCATATATATGTAATGGTGAATCAGGTAAAAAATCAATACATACCACGTTTAGAAAGCTGGCAAAGGGGAACTCAGCAAGGGATTCCTCTCCAGCAAGTAACTGATTTAGAGACTTGGTGATGTCTTCATTATTAGAAGACTGACTTTTCTCCAAAGAATTAGAACCTATGACGTGGTTTAGAGCTTTCTGGGTAGCTTCATCTGCACGAGCACTTCTTCGGTTGCTGACCAAGACCCTGGTGTAGTCCAGGATCAATGCATCAAGCACAATATCATGGCAGCATAATTTACAAATAGCACCCTCCAGTGTTACTGACCGATTTGTAGAGAGATCGGCTGCAGAGGCTACCTGACCAGATACACTTGAAACTCCCTTGGAGTTATATGCTTCAAGAAGCAGTGCTCCTTTCCCAGCACAACAAACTTTGCAAACCTTTCTTTCACATTCAGAGCATATAAATAGATCTTGTGAAGTAGTAGAAGTTGGAAATTCAGAGGCTGCACGAGCAGGTGGCCCGGCCTCAGCATGAACTTTACACATCCCACCAGAACAGCTCTCCCCAATCCCAGAAATATTCCAGAAATCTATAGAATTATCATCACTAATTTCAAGACCAATAGCAGCTGTTGTTTTGTCTTCAAGCGTACTGTGCCCGAGTAAAGCAAGCACATTTGCAACTTTGCACAACCTTCCAATGTAAGAATCGTCAAGTAATACATTGGGGTTTATAGAAGCAGGATCAGTGCCAATCGATAATAAAGCTCTATCCCTTTCAGCAGCAGATAGATTCAACCGAAGGCGTTCAATTTCAAGCTTCATAGCTTCTCTAAATCTCAATTTCTTTTCCTACACCATTAACCAGTTGGGAATTAATAACTTTTGAAAAGTCTACATACATATTTCTAGAATTTTCATTTTGCTTATCCAAAATAGAATGCAGCAACTAGTTCTCTGGTACCCAAATTTACAGATGTAAATACCAGCCATGCACATAATTATTTCAAAAACGTGGTGTTCAATTGTTTACTTATACAAAGTTCGGCACCTAAGATGTGTCCAAACTATACCCTGATTTCAAGTCAAATATTACAAATAATGCCAATGAGAACATTGTCCCTCAAAAAGTTAAAAAAATTAGTATATCTACACACTTAACCAACAGTTTACACCAGAAAAAGTTACCTCATTTTTTTTTATCCTCATAAATCATAACTGTACAAGTATGACAGAAAGTTCAAACTTTAAACATAGCAATAAGATGGATGCACGAAATAAAACATATTTATTACAATACCAAAAACACATCTTACCACGGGATTATGTTTCAATCAATAAGCATAGACTGTTCTTTAAGCTTAATTCATAATTAATTTTTCTCCTTAAATAGTACTCAAATTTATTAATAGTTGTGACATGAACAGAGTAAACTTGATGTACTCTAGAGTTATTTTTGTGTCTCGACTCATCCTTATATATTCAGTATTAAATTTTCTCTGATCATATACATAATTAGGATCATCAGCTTTCTCTCCCTAAGTACGTGCATCCAGTATCATCCACACACACACACCAAGAGACCAATGCTCAATTCCGACATTGTCCTTTTTCTCTTCTTAAATAATTACTTCCCAGGTCACTAACCCAGTTCCCTATTCGCAATTCCCTCCCTCATTTAAAAAAAAAAGACCTATATATAAGGGATAAATAACAAATGACATATTCTCAAATTCACATAGCGACAGCCAGATCTATGGCCCTTACAACAGCTCTTATATCCTGAATATAGAATAGTAATATCTATAGATCTGGAATGCTAATATAATATTTGAACAGCTAAATGCAATTGTACCCTAATTATAAAACTTATATATCTACAGACATGCATAAAATCTGGACTACTGATTGCTTTCGACATCAGCGTCCCTACGCTATTTCGGAAATGTGTTACCTAGATCACAAGTCTAGGCCATTAATTTATGTCTTTTAAAGTCCTGTGAATCAGAATTCCGAAAGAGCTTACTACAAAATAGAAAAACAATAACAGAAGCTATTTAATATCAATAGACTCAACTTATACGTAATGACTGCTAATGCAAAGATTATGCAATGTAAATGAAACTGGGCTCTGGAGCATAATTTGTTAGTTTACCGTTAAAATGCATGCTGCGCTAATTGTAAAATCACAAAAAATTACTTTGCAATTCAAGTCCTAAAAGTTCTCCAACATAAATTACTATTCATCGAGTATGTTGGTGACACATATAGTGCAAAAAATAGAACTCCATCCATGATGTGCACTTTTTCACTATCTTCGCTCTTCAAGAAATCTTAAGAACAATTAGTGAAAGGATCATTCCGGAACCAATGCCATGTCAGACGTAAGCACAAGAGCATATCTTAAACTCAGGAGCAAAAAAAGTAGTAAAAGTGAGTTCTTTGTCCAACAGTATACAAAACTTCTATCATACGTAGACTTTACAATAGAGAAAATAAATCTTTAAATGATTGATTTATACTCGACCTTACTTACAGCTAGACCAACAAATCATTTTCAGGAAAGCAACCAGGATTTTCCATTTCAGAAGTTCTATCCTCATAAGCTACTGTCTCATTAAATAATCTTGTAACAACTGAAGCAATGACCAGGCAAGAACTGCAAGCAATTTAAACAAAATATAGAAGAAATACTTTCTACATTTTATTGGAAGCGTGTAGATTAAAACTGGATGAAACTGCAAGAATTGTTTCTTAACAAACTTGCCGTTGACCAACTAGAATCAATAAAAAACAAGAAACCAAACAACCCTCTCCCCCCCACCCCCACCCCCACCCCAAAAGAAAAACAAAAGGACAACAGAATAAAGATGAGCTACGAGAAATTGACATCGTTATAAATAGCAAATACACACTACCAACAAAAACAAAATCCATAAACTAATTTAACATACCAACTGTTGTCCTGCCAGGAGCCTGTAACTGTGCAAGTACTGATGAGCACCGTCATCACGAATGCTACCCTCTTGTATATGAATGCTTTTAGAATCACTTTGAACTGGCTGTTGAACAAAATCGTCTAAGAAGTCAAGTAAGTCGCCTCTTTCATGCACATCATCTCTTATTACAGGTGGAGAAATGGATTCCAAAAATCCATCTCCACCGGATAAAAGGTCAACTGATAAGTTACCAGAATTATAAGGGTGTATAGGGGGTGAAGTTTTCTCATTGCATAAATCAGTACTAAAAGGATTGGTCTCAGTACTATACAAGAAAGGATTAGCATCCCCTGAATTCTTCTGGGTGCCTTCACATAAACTTGCACCAGGGCCTTTATGATTGAATATGCCCCTCCATGGAAGAGAAACTCCAAGTATCTCAACCTGTACTAATATGAAACTATCAGGTTATAAACTTATACACTAATCTTCTTGTGGGTGTTAAATTTGAACAATAGGAATAGTAGTGATCAGAGAGTAATTGATTAGATATTTATATATTATACAGTTATATTAAGTAAGTAGATTATTGGGAATATTCTAGATTATGCCAGTGGAATAATAAAAGGTAGCTATTTTTACCAAATTTTAAGATTTCTAAATAAACTCTTGTAATACTCATTATTAATCAGAAAATGAATATTTTGAATTGATCATAATTGGATAAACTTGAGGATTAATTTGTGACTCCACCAAATTTCTGCAGAGATACGTTTTATCCAAATTTTGACCCTTTTCTTAGCCCCAACCTACATCAATATTGCCGAGGACATAGGACATTAGATAGGAGTGTGTGGCGACATAAGATTGGAGTGGCAGACTATCCCAGATTTTCCTGTTGGGAGGAGAGATTCTTCGGTAGTGATTCAAGGAGCTTGGTGTAATAGATTGTTTTAGACTTCATTTACTCAGCGCAATTTATTTTTATGCCTGTTTGTTTCTTTATCTTTTTATGCCATGATATTGTGGGAATGCCAATTTTGTCTTGCCTCTTCATATAATACTCTGTTTATACCTAATGTCTCTCATCATTCTTTATAAAATGCTCTTGTTACTGCTTTTACTGCATGATCTTCTTGCTTTTGCCTCTCTACTCGTCTAGAGTGGAACTAAGGTCTGCCTACAATCTTACCCTCCTTAGACCCTGCTCAATTAGCTTAGGTGGAAGAGATAAACTCAGGAAGAAGGCAAGGGTTTTAGTTTTTACTGATTTACAAGTTTATCAGTACCCCTCAGTCGTATAGATTTCTGCCCTGGCTTCGACTCAACTAGAAAAACATGTTAAAATTATTTCTCCATTTGTTCCTGATATTAAACCATTTACTTACAAAATACACCCACACACCTATTTCAGTTAAAAGGTGTTCCTGGTCAAACACAATTTTTATTTTCTATCCTCTTTGTGTGTGGAAAACTGGCCGAGGTCGAATATTCCTTTATAATACTGGAAGCCAAAATAACCTACATATATACCTATATACACACACACACACACACACACAGAGAGAGAGAATTATGACTTGTGAGCTATAATAATATATCGGGATAAATATCAAAATCATCATTCGCTTCGTCCAAATATATCAAGTGAGTCATCCAAATATATCTAAGCAATATGGAAAACAGAAGAACTTGTACCTCACCAAGAGTGATTGGCCTCCCAGATACAGCAGGATAGAACGTAAGTGCAACAACTCGAGTAAGAAAATCTAATTCCCCTTCCAGCTCTTCAAAATCATATAACAGAGAAAGGACTGGTGCATCCTGGCCATTTAAACGTGCACCAGCCCCGGTGACAGCCATATCCTCAGCTCTAATAGGTCCTAGTAAGGGAATTACAATGTTTGTGCCATTTATACATTGAGGTATAGAAGCTCCCTGCAGAGGAAAACCAACAGTTACAAGAATTTAAAACATAACGGGAATGCAAATAACCAAATTTCGCTTCTTTAAGTTTTATTGCATGCACAGAGAGATAACGACCTTTAAAATTAAAAAAGAATGGCTTTTGAAGGAACAAGTAGAGGAAGATTGATCATTTTATTCATAAATTGTCAGATTGGTGAGAATTTACCCTTAAGTCATATTTTAATGAAATAGTGCAAATTTACCTTCCTCCCAACCAAACAGACTCTTAGCTTTAAATACTATATAACACCTCTTACCCATTGTGGGAAAACATAACAACTGCTGCACTTCGGATATTATAGTCACATCTGAGAAATTACCATTTACTAAAACTGCACGTAAGAAAGAAGGGCAGGATGAAAATCTCAGGAAGCTGTTACACATTTTTAAAGTAACCATAACAATGGCACATTAATGATGGTTTACAACAACCTTCCACCTAATTAAGTTAATGTTCATGGAAGAATTCTAACCTCCTCCAACCTATTTATAGGCCAATGGACCACAATTTTTTGGAACTTCTAGGAGGAAGCTACAGAAGATGAAGCATAGCAAACAACTTTTATTCCAGAAAAGAAAAAATTAAAATGTTCCTTTCCCGTAATCTAATAAACATGGTGAGCAGAAAAAAAACAAAACAAAAGATCATCCCAAACCCCTCTTAAAAGAACGGAAAATACTCTCACCACCACCAAACAAAGAAACAATGACACCTAAATCCGTTCCCCAAAAGAACTGCTATGACCCAACTAATAGGACTCGGCCCCCCTTAGATTTAACTTATGCAAGACAACAATACAAGGGCAAGAAAGGAAAATAACCAGTTGGTACGTTGGAGAAAAGTAGTGAGTAAAGAAAAATGGCGGAATATAAGAAATCAAGAGAGGAGATGAAAGGGTTATCTGAATATCGCGTCAAAAATCCCACCTGGGGGTAAAATAGGAGTCCCCGTGCTACTCAGAGGCTTTGTCTTATTTTTTATTTTATTTTTTTGCTAATTCTATCTTCCTATCTTTTATTTTCTACATTGCTGTAGTTGCTTATCCATCTATATTACCCATTTTATCCAGAAATCAACATCTTCTGAGTTGTGTTCTTATCTTGAGTAAATCTGTGCTACTAATTCAGTGTATAACAGACACTCCTAATAATGCCAATTTTCATGCAACTCGTGCAGTGCAGAACAGAAATGAACAAGGAATTATAGAAGAGTGGTAATCAGAAAACAATACTCCCTCGGTCCCACTTATTTTGTCCTCAAACAGAAATCCACCTTTTATTCAATCATATTAAATAAACCCATAGTCACCAAAGAATTGTGTCATTTTTCATAAAACCTAACATAATAGATACATAATTTACCATATTAACTAAATGTGGACAATAGTTTTGGGACAAACAAAATATGTGGACAAAAATAGTGGGACAGGTCTTAAATTTAATAAACAATTTTCTGTTACATATGAGAGGAATACATGACAGTTTATAGATAATAAAGCGTAATGTTAAAGTGGGAGAATAAGAAAATTCTACTAGAAGAAGAAGAAGAAGAAGAAGAACATTAACATTAACAATAATAATAATAATTATTATTATTATTATAATATATTTGCCAAAATACATATAATAACTAAATCAATGATAACAATAAATGTATAACATTCTGTCTTTAATTTTATTTGCATTCACTATCAGAGATCTACAACATACAGCAACAGCCAGCAAACTAGATGACATAAAGAGAAGAACGGTAACCACAAATCTTATAAAAACAGTCCACAACTTCAATTTTCCTGGCACTCATACTTCACTAATGTATAACATTCTGTCTTTAATTTTATTTGCATTCACTATCAGAGATCTACAACATACAGAAACAGCCAGCAAACTAGATGACATAAAGAGAGAACTGTAACCACAAATCTTATAAAAACAGTCCGCAACTTTAATTTTCCTGGCACTCATACTTCACTAATTCCTCTTGCTTCAGAATTTCCTTAAATCCCAAGTCCTAACCGTTCTTCTACCAGTACTCACATCTCAAAAACCCAAGATCTCAATGTTAGTGTTCAGAAATCATTTCCCTTCAGCTAATTGTCTATGTTTCAGTTTTTCATTATTATAAAATAAGCTAGTATTATATCTGGCCGCCCTAAATTCACTTTTAAATATAACTATATTTTTCTTGCATGTCCAGACAAGAATCCCAATTTTTTATAATCCAAGTCATTAGTTTATAATCCCTTGCCTCAAATCAAACACAAGGAACTCCACACTTCACATCAAATTCCAACCGGAAATAGAACATTTACCGACTTTCATCTTTGCAGCACCTAGTATCTAACATATAAAAGAAAATGTCCCAACTTTCGAGCTTGTGAAAGCAAGCCCTGTTTATAACAAGATTATACAGTATTTAAGAGCAGCAATAGAGCATACAAATCTCAAGAACATCAACATGCAAAACAATAAAAAGTCACAACATTAATCAGACCTCTGCAACAAGTTTGAGTCCATCTAAAGAGGATCCCGTCCTCACATCAACTGTAGATGGAGAAGTTGAATCGTCCGCACCATGTGAAATTGTTAACAGAAGCTGACAAACATGACAGGGCTCTCCAAGGTAGATATATATTTCCATCACATCTGCTGCCTGTGGGCAAACCTGAAGGATAACCCATGCCTTAGGTAAACAATTTTAATATATATTAAGCAATCAGGGCCTATTCAAGTTAAAAGCATTATCACAATTCTTCAAGGAAAAGCCATTGTAGCAATACAAGTTTTGTTCTACTTCAAAGGCCAACTTAAATGTACCCAGATAAGATCTTTTCTCTTGAAACTCAGAAGGCCGACTCCATCATCAGGATTTGGTACCATGCTAGCAACATCCTTAAGTAAGGAACCAAATGGCCGAGAGGGAACCTGTCACGGTCAACATATAGCATCAGAGCATGCTACAATATAGAAACAGCTATAATTGTGCAAGAGAAATGAACAGAAAGTTATATCTAAAATCATTAGATCTCCCATCACGTGACTGCATGGTTTATTTCCGACTCGGAACCTTAAGAATTAGTTTACAAGTCATATTTACCTGTACTTCATGTTTAATGATCATAATTTAAGCAATTACAGTAAAATTTACTGTCATTATTTTAATTTTCTGACCATGTGCAGTGTCACAGGCTCACAGCGATATACACAAAAATTAAATAAATAATGGAAGAAGATAAGCAACTAAAAGGTGTTATGTGGGAACCCGTGAAAACCACAAGGGATGAGCTGCCACTTTACTATTCAATTGATAAGGGTGGGTAGACAAGAAAAACAATATTCCAAAATCTAGCTATCATATTCTACCTATTTCTGCGCTAGACGTGTGATAGCAAGCTTTAAGAGCACTGAGTGCTGAAAACAAACAAAGCCTGAATTACACCCGACTTCTCTCTATTTCTTCGCCACGACAGAAAGCATAAAATAGTTAAAACGCATCCACCAGAAGTTCAACAAGTATACCAAAAGTCTTTAATGTCAACACATCCCGAAACCTAGATTTGGTGTATTGAAATCTTATGTTCCGCCTACCCCCATTAAATTCTTGGCTCAAATCCGCATCTATAGTGAAACTACAGATTAATACAAAGAGGTTCCCGGACAGACAAAGTGTTGGGTCTGAACAAGCCCCTAAATTGGTATTAAATAATTTTACAACAAAACTGCATGATTGAGGATAACAAAGAGCAATTACACAATTAAAACAGGTAAAGTACATAAAAAGTGCTCCAGAAAAGAAATCTAATTCTAGTCTAATTGATACAAATAAACTGCTAGAAAACTTACATGTAAAGGTTTGATGGGTATGGACGGAAGATGCTTAAAAAGTCTCTGTCCCAGAAAGATTTCTAACTGCTTTTGGCGAGAGCTATCTACAACAGCATTTTTATATCTTCTCTGCAGAGTAATTTTCATATTCTGTGCTGCAGAAAATTTGCTAAATTTGCCTGCTTCTTCACTAAATATGCTAAGAATTTGGCTGTGCATAGCTTTAGAACCAGTATACAAAGTTGCATGAATATCACCAGCAAGCAAAAAGAGGTCAGCTAGTTGACGAATTGGTGATAAAATTGTCGATCTCTTGAACTCTTCAAAAGTCATGTCAAATCTCTTCCATGGTTTATCTGGACAGGGATGATTCCAAGTTGTGGTCCTGGTGTTATGATCTATATAATATGCTTTACTCGTAACTGCATCAGATCTTTTCTCCCAGCCTGGTGGAAGTGGTGCGATATATCCACCTTGATTATTAGCCGAATGGTAACCAAAAGCCAAATCAGTATCAAGTGAAATTCCTAGACGTCTGCATTGCTCTACAAAAACTTGAAGGGAGCCAAAATAACTCGCAGCATTTGTCCGATCCAGAGAATCTGCACAATTGAAGCGTATAACTCCATTTTGATGTGATCGCAAGCAGAACGCACCGGCTAGGTCATCATTAAATATTATTTCACCTCTGCAATCCTTAATCCGCTGACGGGAGGGCAGGTAATCCCCCTCAAAAATTCCTATAGAACCAGAAGGCGCTTTTAGAAGGTACCAAAGTCCTTCAATTGTTTGTTGTTCACCTTTCAGCTTGATACTGGCATGCCAGTCATAATTTATTAAATGAACTCGAGCGGAAGGAAGTTTTTTAGTTAAGCGGATATGATTTAGGGATTCTGCAAAATGCTGAACTAAAATGGATTCGGATTTTCCTTCGCCATTTCTAAGCAAGTTGACACACACAATTGGAACCATCCCGCTCTTTTTCTGATTCCCACCAACAAAATCTATATTCCGCGTATCATATCTTTTACTTAACCTCTGATAGTACTGTGCACTTCCTTTGTAAGGATCACGCTCTGAAACATATATTTCTGCTTCTGCAGCTGTTATCTTTAGCTCTGCGCCCCACCACATAGGAATGGTACCACGCCGCCAAATGTATGTGTTAAAAGGTACACTCTGACCGGACTTCTTGGGAATCCATACAAGTTGTTCACACTCAACTTCATTTCCTGTCCAGCACAAAATTGTGAGCTTAGAGTAACTACATTAAATCAACGGAAAAAATTAAAGGACGGAACAAAAGATCAAATATATGACACCCAGGTACAAGTACAGAAAACTTGATATAAGAAAAAAGAGAAGTGACAACAGTGTCAGAGAAAAAAAAGACGTAAAAGGGTATCAAGGTTATTAGCCCAACAATTTAGACTAAACACATCTCTTGGAAATAATTACGCCAACTATGGAACCCCAAATATATATCAAAGTTAAAGCCTAACAGAAATTAATGACAATATTGACAAGAATTCTGCAGACTAGCTATGAAGCAGGCTGAATCTCTAGTGGATTATATTGAAGATAGAAACATAATTGTAACCATCATAAAATCCATTATCAGAACTCGCTACCCTTAGATCCTCAACACAAGCGAATACAATTCATCTCAACCAATATGGATGACTTGTATGGATAATAATTTAAGTGTGAAACTGGCCCTAATAGTGATAATTACGACTTTAAACAAGATAAAAATACTTAGCCTGCTAAGTTTGGCTATATTTAACAAATCAGCGTGTATATATATAAAGATATATTCAAGTACAGTACCTATAATTTTCTATACTGGGATGATTTAAAGGCTCAAAATCCCATTTCCTGTAGGTATATGTACCACAAGACGCAAGGGAAGCCATACAAATATAACCTCTACAATATGGAAAACAATAGTACCAGAAATTTGATGAGTTAAATTAACAGGAAGCAACCAACGAAACCCTAAATTAATCAAGTGTCGCTGTACTTCAATGAGAAGAAAATAAATGAGAAAAGGGTTGGGTAGAAAACAAGCCGTATTATAATTGGACACTTCCAAACGAAACATTGTTAAGTTTGACCTGCTTACATTCACAGCCTAACTTTATTGTCTCCATTTATATGGAAAACTGGTTCATAGAACACAATATTTAGGACAAATATCAATGCCTACAAGAAAATTTCTAACTACAACACCAATTAGGGAAGAGGCATAAAAATTTCTCCATTTCTGAATAAGAGAAACATATTTTATTTCATGGTAAAGATATTTCAGATCATCAAAGAAGCTTATCATAGAGTAAAAATGTAATTTTCTGGAGGTCATTTGGTGGTGCTACCTGTACTATGACATGAGTTTATGCCCCTAGCCAGATAACGAGTACCAGGATGCAGCCTACTACGACGGGCAGTGAGAGCAACAATTCCTTCTTGCTGACCTAAGCTTCCGAAACTCCGACATTCTGCAAATCCCTAGAAATTCAGATCAAATATTTGAGGATGTCCTTGCATCTTAATAATACAAGAGTATTCCTTATGTAATTATTGCAGGTAAAACCAAACATGTCCAGTGTATCCCACTCCTAGAGTAGGATATGGGAAAGCTAATATGCATGCGGACCTTACATCTACCCCTATGGGTAGAGAGGCTGTTTCTGTAACGACCCTTGGCTTTAATAGTTCAATAACAATATTATTGCACAAATGGGAAACCACATACAATATATGTCAAGCTATTAAAATATTAGGCACTAATAAAACAAATAACAAGCATGCAAGAGACTGTACACTAAAAGTAACTAAATATAAACTCTGTAACTCCCATCACCCCCATCCCCATACTACTGCTGCATAGATAGAGGAGGTCTATAGTTTAATTCTCACATCCTTCTGCCTCCATACTTTAAAAAAAATAAACTACCAATAAAAAAAGATAGTTTAATTACAAGTTCTGGATACAATTTGATGTCATTGCTTGAGGCAAACCAAGTGCAGAAAATCATACAAGATGTTCTGGATAGCATCATATAGATACCCTTTCAAAAAAAAATAGTATCCCTTTCTATTTACATTATACTGAGAAAATCTGTTTTAGGGTAGTTTGCCCTGAATGGTTAATGAAATACCTCAGCAAGGCTAGCACTAATCAACTATATCCCCGACAATCTGTTCAGCTGCAATATGACCTAGACTCTTTTCGACGGTGACTTACCAGGTCAGATGCCTGAATGACTGCAGGGCATGGCATCTATATCAAAAGATGTTATGTCCTTGATAAAGAAACCTCCAAACTGGTGTGGGGGGGGGGGGGGGGGGGGGGGGGGGGGGAGCATTCACTCGGCAAATTAAATATTGCTTCATGTCACTAACATTCATTTATCTTAATAAAACTGCGCAAAATAGTGTAGTTTAAGGAAAGCACAGATGCATGCATATCACTGTTTTATGTCTAACCTAAATTGAAATAATATAATAAATTTCAATATTACCCACATGTATGAACAAGCTAAATTTACCTGCCATTTATATACATCGCCAGTATCTAACATTTACACATATTCCATGTAAAATAAGTGCCATGGATGTTTTGGTCTATCGATTATGGTTTTAGTGATTGTTAGGTTTGTGTAAGGTGTTTCAGCTAAACTTTGTTAGGACGTTGATAAGACGAGAGGTTAAAAGGATTACTAGGGGGATTGCAATTGTTTTGCACTTTTGCCACAACTTAACAAATCTGGATGGAGAACATTGTTAAAATATTTTAGCAAGTACAGGTTTGGAGGGCAGTCCTCGTCCAAGGACTTCTAATGCTTCCCAATTTCTGGTTCAAGATAATTTCCCTCGTCTACATTTTATGATCTCTCTCTTTCAATAGACTTTTCATTCAAATAAATATTAAAAGATTTTTAAAAACACCATATGTTTGCAAGGAAATAACATCACTTTAAGGAGTACAATATGTTGGTAATAAATAATGTGACACAAAAGCAACATATTTTTAAAAGATTACATAGATAACACACACCAACAACTTACTAACTCCAATACTAAACTTAAAGCTACAAAGCTCTCCAGCGGACATGGATGACATTTCAAAGGAACTGCCCCACTCTTGACCTAGAAGTCTGCGCTGTCAGTTGCAGATAGATGGATGTCTGCTTCCATAATATGAGACGTTTCCAAATGGTAAAAAAAAATGCCTTGAGAAGATAATAGGCCCACTCTAGCCTAGAAGCTTGCCCACTCAGTTGCTTTAATAAAGAAAGTATGATTGATGGAGCTATCATTTAGATCCAACTGGTGTAATTCGTATGCTTTGGATATTTAAATTATGAAGAGATGTAACTTTAATGCAGTATTATTACAGTAGAAAATTTATTTAGTTTAAGTTGGGTAACACAACAATTTCTAAATAAGTATAAAATCAAGGAATCAAATGGCGTTCAATGCATAGCTTTGGTCTTCAGACAACAAATTAATCAACGGCTGATGCCTTCCTGATATCTACAGTGACTAGGCTTTGGGGACTACTTAACTGCTTCCTATCTCTCCTTACAATCTTGTGGTTTTACGTTCCTCAATAGATTTTTTCATGGAAACATTTACTAGTATTACAGATAGAAGGTAACTAATTTGTTGTCATCTAAAAAAGGAAAACATGGAACAAATTAAAGTTGCATAAGACATGAATCCACCATTTAAAGGTCAATCAGAAACAATGACCATACGATCCATATTTTTCCATTGCCAGAGATGAGCCCCCTCTAGATCTTAACAAAATGTCCAACCAAAATCCTAAGAGTTGTCTTATTTAAACTACAGCCATGAAGCTAGTTTACTCAATTAAATTAGAGTTTCTTGATCACAGGGCACAAAAACACGACACATGCATGTTCTATACTTTGTTATTATAGATGCCGTCTAGTCAAATTATCATTCAGTTACAAGACACACATCAAAGCCGCAGCTTACCGCCACTTAACGAATTCATCAACTCGCACACGCAATATGATCGTGGACATCATTAACTGATAATTATAATGTTTCACACATGTTAATCTGCAAATCAAATACTAAATAAACTACTTCTGTTGTAACAATGAAAACAAAAATTAAGAATCAAAATCAAGCTGGGAGATTTGTTGGTATAAATTTATATGTACAGACCTGCAACAGAATAACGCAGTGTTGTGGCAGCCCAATATTTCTAAATGAAATTGAGAACCACCCATTCCATACAAATTCATCATCTGGATTTTGCAAAGGCATTCGGCTCGGGAAAGGCCGAGTAATATCCCTGCTCTCGCAAAAGTAGTGCTTCCCATTAATGTCAAGCTCAGTCAGTTCTTGAACATTTTTTAGCTCTCCTTTACCCTGTGGTTGAGGAATTTGTAGTGGAATCTTAATCCACTGACTCTCAGTCACTGTATATACACAACCTCCACCCGGCAAATTTGGAATACTGGCATTCAACTTTGTCGCAATTAGCAACAATCCGTAACTCCCTAAGGCTGCATAACCTAATATAGCTTTGGCATAAGCTACACTCCTACACAGATATTTCGAACCATTCGTTACGTAATCTATTGCCTGTTTTTGGGTGTTAAAAATATCATAACCAGGTTTTCCATGATATATAAGAGCTCCAGTTGTTGGATCAACATAGATGACTTGAGTATCGGCTCTAGAAGACAAGCTGGTGATAATATAGACTTCACTACTTTCCAATGTAACAACGACGACTGATGTATCTCTTGACAAACTAGCTGCAGTAAGTAATGGAAAATCATTAAGACAAGCCACGGTAATCACGCAAAAGTACTTGTATACTATAAACAAGTCAGGCAAAGGTATACCGCCCCAGAAAGAATACAGCATCATCAGGACGGAAAAAAAAAAAACTTACAAGTTACAACTATCAATTTCAGTTAAGATTTACAAATTTCAAATAAAGAAATTGTATAATTCAAGCACATCAACTTGTTATCAAACAGCGTCATAGAAATTCCTAACAAATTTTCATAACACATACCAGGTGATGCCATCTCCACAAAATAAAGCAACTACTTCGTCTGACCCCGAGGCGGCTTATAGCTCCTACAATACACACACACACACACACAGAGAGAGAGAGATTAATGTCCAAAGAAGTCGCTAAATAACAACTCAATTGGAGAGAGAGAGAGAGAGAGAGAGAGAGAGAGAGAGAGAGAGAGAGAGAGAGAGAGAGAGAGAGAGAGAGAGAGAGAGAGAGAGAGAGAGAGGTGGCTAAATAACAACTCAATTGTAGAGATTCATGATCAAATATATGAATGGATCAATTTTATAAAAACTACGTGACCTGAAAAATAACAGATTATATATATACAAGTTTATGACATCATTTCTGCATTTACAAATCGATAGTGAAAAGAAATAGCAAGTAATTACCGAATATAGTGAAATCATGTGCATGTACCTGAGTATGAAATTCGCGAAAATCGACAACAGAAATATGAATTAGACGCTTTGAGCAATCATCTCAATTTATCGCTATTGTGGCGTCAAGATCTATTGTTTTGCTGTTTCATCAAGACAGAGATAAACAAAGCCGGGGATCTTGAAAATTTGTGGAGTGGAGGTCAAAATTGTAATTAACTAGGATAATATACATATTTACCTTTCTCGCTGGAAAATTAATTATGTTTTTCTGCAACTATTCTATCCATGTTTTGCACCAAATAAAATTAAATTCTTTAAATTCTTTGTTTATTATAATACCTGAGTGTTAAATTGTACATACAACGATATTAACCAATCAAAATTCAAAAATTATTTTATTTTTAATTAGAATTTAAATCAATTAAAACTTTCCTCATATAATTCTATTAACCAAAGGTGATTAAGCAATCAGATCCTAAATTTATGTCAATCCTAAATTTTAGACCAAATCCAAAAAAAATTCCTTATATAATTTTATAACCAATGGTGATTAGACTATCCATAAAACGCGATTAACCAATCAAAATTTAAAAATTAATTTATTTTTTAATTAGAACTTAAATCCATTGAAATTTTCTCATATAATTTTATTAATCAAGGGTAATTAGACTATCCACACGATTAACCAATCAACATTCAATAATTATTTTGGTTTTAATTAGAACTAGCATATAACCCGTGCAAGGACGGGCCATGGAGATTAAAAAATGACAAACTAAAAAAATTAATGAGAACAGAAAATATTAAATAAAGAATAAAAATCAATATGATAAATTATAAAATGAGAAACTTAAATATTAATTGGAACATTAAAAAAATAAAGAATACAAATGGGGCTGAGTAAGATAAATGGGGCATCATTAATATTATTATTTTTTCCCACGAATATTATTTTATTATTCATTAAAATAATCTATACTATCAATACTATTATTATATAATAGACGAAACATTAAAAGTTTGGTTGGTCGGTATGGTACGTTGTGATTTTACTTAATTGTCCTTTCTTAAATTCGTGTTTTTACTTAATTAACCTTACTTATTTATAGAAATATATTATTAAATAATAATAATACATATTTATAACCAATTACATTTTTCACCTAAAATACATTATTTTTTTTATTTTTTCTAACAAATTCCCATATTTTTTCAAATATATTACGGGCAATTACCTTTTTTAACTAAAACATGTTAGTTTTTCTATTTTTCTTTACTAAAACCCCTCATTTTCCAAAAATATCACGGACAAACCTTTAATTATTTATTTTTAAACCTAATATTATAATTATTTTAAAAAAAAATTACCTATTTTAACATGTCTACTTATTTTTCTTAACAAATGCAATTACTAAAAATATTAAAATACAAATAATCAAATACATATTTATAACCGATTACCTTTTCAGTTAAAACACATTATAGATTTTTTTTAACAAAGTCCCTCATTTTCTAAATATATCACGGAAAATTGTCTTTTTCAATTTACTTTTCTATTTTTTTCACTAAAATCCATTCTTTTTCTAAAAATATCACGGACAAACCCTTCAATTATTTATTTTAAAACTTATTTAAATAATTTAAATTATTAAATTTTAAAACCTCATTTCCCAAAAATATCACGGGCATTTACCTTTTTAAACTAAATATATGTTACATTTTTTATTTTTTTCATACTAAAACCTCCCATTTTCAAAAAATATAACGAGTAAACCCTTACTTAATTATTTTAAAATCTGTTTTAATGTTTTTAATTAATTAAAAGTGTTTAGCTATTTTAACATGCCTACTTATTTTTTTTAACAAATAAAATTAAAAAATAATAATAATATAACAATTAACATTTATTTATATATTTTTTCTAACAAAGTCCCTCATTTTCTAAATATATCACGGGAAATTGTCTTTTACAATTTACTTTTTCTATTTTTCTCACTAAAATTCATTCTTTTTCCAAAAATATCACACGAAACCCTATACTTATTTATTTTAAAACGTATTTAAATACTTTTAATTATTAAATTTTAAAACCTCATTTAACAAAAATATCATGGGCATTAACCTTTTTAAACTAAATATATGTTACATTTTTTATTTTTTCTTATTAAAACCCCTCATTTCCAAAAATATAACGGGCAAACACATACTTATTTATTTTAAAATCTGTTTTAATGTTTTTAATTAATTAAAAGTGTTTAGCTATTTTAACATGTCTACTTATTTTTTGCACAATTAAAATTAATAAAATAATAATAAAATAAAACTTAACAATCCGTGCATCGCACGGGTTTTAGGCTAGTATTATTAAAGATGAAACATTAAAAGTTTTGGTCGGTCGGTCGGTCGGTATTTGGGTCGGGCCTATCTATAATATGGGTCGGGCCTATCTATAATCAATTTATTTATAACCAATTATTTTTTTCAGTTAAAACACATTACCTATTTTATATATTTTTCTAACCAAAACAACTTATCTTATAAAAATAAAATAGGTAACATATATATATATATAATGATAATATTATTACATATTTATAACTGATTACCTTTTTCAGCAAAAACACATTATCTGTTCTACATTTTCTAACTAAAACAACTCATCTTCTAAACATAACACATGGAAAATAAATATGTAATGGTAATATTGTTATATAATATTATTAATAAATAACCACTTACCCTTTTCAGCTAAACACATAACCTTTTTTATTTTTTTCTAACTTAAAAAACTAATTTTCTAAAAGTAACACGAGCAACATATATATAAAAAGGTAATATAATTTTATATTTTTTCAGCTAAAACACATTACCTATTTTACATATTTTTCTAACCAAAACAACTAATCTTCTAAAAACAAAATAGGTAATATATATATATATATATATATATATATAATGGTAATATTATTACATATTTATAACTGATTACCTTTTTCAGCAAAAACACATTATTTGTTCTACATTTTCTAACTAAAACAACTTATCTTCTAAACATAACGCATGGAAAATAAATATGTAATGGTAATATTGTTATATATACATATTTTTAAATAACCACTTACCCTTTTCATCTAAACACATAACCTTTTTTATTTTTTTCTAACTTAAACAACTAATTTTTTAAAAGTAACACGAGCAACGTATATATAAAAAGATAATATAATTTTATATTTTCTAATTTAAACAACTAATTTTCTAAAAGTAACATGGGCAACATATATATAAATGTAATATAATTTTATATAATTATTAATAAGTAACTAAATGACTTTTTAAGGACATTATCTGTTATGTATTTTTTAAGTAAAATAACTCATATTCAAATTAAAAATAACACGGGCAAAATATAGATATAATGATAATATTATTATATTAAACTTATAAAATCCGGGTTTAATATAATTTTTTATAACATACAATTTAAATAATATAAGTAATAAAAAATAAAAGTAATAGCATATGTTAGAAGAAACTCGGTACACTACAGAGCACATTTTTTGTTATTTGCATTTTAGTCACATTTAGATTTTTAAGAGCAAATAAATACAGACCGTTAGATCTATTATTTAAAAACATTTTATATTTTAATATCTAAAATACTACTAAAGATTACGTCAACAATTTATTAAATTAAATTATTTATATTATTAAATATATAAATCCAATTTATTATATACACATATAAATATATATTAAAATTTCATAAAATAATATATAATTACAAAAATCTAAATAAAAAATAATAAAATATTAAAGAAAACCGTGCATCGCACGGGATATAAGCTAGTATTAATAATAAAGGTAAATATAAAAGCTAACATGTTTTAATTAAAAAAATAATTGTCTGTGATATTCTTAGAATTGATTTAATTATATTAAATATTAATTGTATTTGTTAAAAAATACGTTGGCATGTTAAAATATATTGACTTTTTTAAATAATTAAAAGCATTAAAATATGTTTTAAAATAAATAAATAAGGGTTGCACCTGATATTTTTGGAAAAGAGAGATTTTAGCAATGTTCTAAAAAGCGCAAAACGGTCAGAAGCGGTGAGAGCACCTTCTGGCGCTTAAGAGGCTAAGCGAACGCTTAAGCGGAATTTTAAGCGGGTCACTAATCGGATTAATAATATATATTTTTAAATTTTTAAATATAATATTATTACATGTAAAATTAAAATTATGTAATAATTAAGTAATAAGAATTTAAAGATAAAACATTTTTAATCAAAAAAGGTATTTTAAAATTTTATGATAATTATAGTCATATTATAATAAACATTATTATTTTAAAATTAAAAAAATAACAGGTCAACATCATTTTGACCGCTTAAATCCGCTTAATGACCGCTTAATCTGCTTACTAGACCGCCTAAACTTCATTAACCGTTTTCCAACCCGATTATGCACTAATCGCTGCATTTTTATCCCGATTCCGCATAAGCGGCCGCATAAACCGCTTTTTAGAACACTGGATTTTAGTGAAAATAAATATAAGACGTAATATGCTTTAATTTAAAGGTAACTACCCATGATATTTTTGGAAAATGGGTAGATTTTCTTAGAAAAAAGTGTTTGAATTATAAAAGACAAATAATAAGGACAAATAGAAAAGCTAACATGTTTTAATTAAAAAAAAGTAATTACCCGTAATATTTTTAGAACTATTTTAATTATATTAATTGTATTTTTTTTTAAATACGTTGGCATTTTAAAATAGGTAAGCTGTTTAAGTAATTAAAAATATTAAAATATATTTTAAAATAAATAAGTAAGGGTTGCACCTGATAGTTTTTAGAAAAGAGAGATTTTAGTGAGAACAAATATAAACAGATAATATGTTTAATTTAAAGTTAATTTCCCGTGATATTTTTGGAAAATGAGTAGATTTTGTTAAAAAAGTGTTTTAATTATAAAAGGCAATCAGTTAGTTACTATTTTATATTATTTTATTATGACTAAATTGCACTTTGGGTACTTGAATATTAATATTATTTTATTATGATTAATAGTTTCTAGTTTTACTATAACCCTGCTCTGATACCAACTTGTAACGCCCCAAATCCGGGATCAAAGGATTTGGTCGTCACGCTGCATTCTCAATTCAAACAACCTGTTCAATATAAAATCAACACAATAATAACATCTGTGACCCCAACTCTACTAAGAATCTTTAAAGGTTATAGTGCTAGAAACAAGAATCCAAAATTCCATTACATAAAATTTTCTTCTTTACAACCATTCCCATTACATATAATCTAAAACACTAGTATAACTTCGATAAGAAGTATACCAGGCAACTAATCTTACACAAAATAATATTCAATAGAAATCAACTTTATACAAAACCTATCACTAGATCCAAATACTCTGGATCAAAACGTCTTTACGCTAATATCCTTTCCCTTCTCTGACCAGCTACGCGGACAATTCTCGCCAATGCACCTTCATACTGAAAGGCTAAAATATATAAAGAAAACAAGTATGAGCGAAAGAATTGCTCAGCAGTGCATTATCAAGTATAATATGAAAAGTTTCCAAAATAAGCTTTGTTGGGTGTAGTTGTTTTTGTATTAATTTTCTGAATTTAAAAATGTATTTTTAAAATAAAAATATGATTTTTTATAAATATTTAAACTATTTTCGAATTATTTTAAAAATCAAATTCCAAAACAGTTTTCTGAAAATGAATTTAGGGTTTCGAAGATTGAAACCGGGTCAAAATTTCGGATAAACGGGTCGGGAAGAATAAAACCAGGTCACCAAGAACAACCCGCCGGAATCTGGGTTTTCCAGAATCCGGTTGGCGTCCGGTGGACGGAATCCTTCATTCCCGATCAAAACGACACCAAACCATAGGGCTTTTGCTCGGTTTTTCATGACAAACCCAACCAACACAAACACACATCTGTATCATGCCGGAATCGATCACAAAATCCGATCAAAGAAACCGGCGGCAACAACTCCGGCTGGAAACACGATCTACTTATTTTGTACATGAAACTCAACGTTCTTGGTGTTAAAATGAAGCTTACAACACACACAATCAAAACCCTCTATCCAAAATCATGTCAGATCATCAACAAGAACGGACTATTCAAAAGAAAAAATAGGTCAAAAACCCTAGAATCGATTTCATCAAATTCGAACACAAACATGAAATTAAAGCATGAATTCCTACTAATTAGAACCCTAGGAACATGTTGGAAGCAATCAATTGAACGGAGAATCAACAGAATGAAAATCCCCAAATTTAATCAAGAACCCTAATTTAATTCGAATATTAAAATATTCATATAAAATCAAAAAATTACAAGATGATGATATGGTTGGAAGATTCTGAAACTAGAGCTCAAGATCTTTGATTTGAGTACTTGAACTTGTGATTTGGATTTCAATAACACAATCAAAAGTCGATTTCGATTTTCGAGAACACGAAGAACACGGCTTGGGAATTTTATATTTTTCTGTATTTTTAATACGGATTGTATGAAGGATAATGTGTGATTCTCCTTTTTATACTTAGTGTAAAATAATACCCTAAACGACATTTTTGGATCGATATTGATCCACTAGTTCGCTTTAAAACCCTAATTTAGAAAAATACACGTTTTACGAGGTGATAGCTATCCACAAAGACTGATAGTTATCCAAATCAATACATATCATTTATATAACTAATGCTCAAGAATACTGGGGCTATAACAGATGTAATATTGATACGGACGATATATCAATTACCCTAGAAAAATTAGGGTTAGGGTTTGGAATAATTTTTGTTCCTTTGAATAAACAAATACTATTGATAGTATCGGATAATAAAGGATATAATAATACGAAGAAATCCTCCGATAATGATTCGTACACGAATGACGAAGGAATAATAATGATGTACAAAATTTGAACGGGGCCCTTTGAATTTTCAAAATGGGGCTCAAAATTGAAGATATTTCAAATGGCAAGATATTTGAACGGGGCTTCCAACACACCAATTTACACATAATCACTTAACAACCTTTATCATTAAAACTCAAAATACTTCATAATAATTATTCTACACATATAATACAAATTATATAATTAATAAAGTTCACGGATCTTACATCTTTCCCCCCTTAATAGGATTCTGTCCTCAGAATCAGATCAATGAAACAACTGGGGATACTTTCTAACATGTCACTCTCTAACTCCCAGGTAGACTCCTCCACCTTAGGATTCTTCCACAAAACTCTTACTACTTCGACTGTGTAGTAACCCGAATTTTCAGGGTTTCTAAATATTATTATTTAAATATTTTATTGTTTTTCTCAAAGAGGAGGAATGGTATTATGTGTATTTTATTTTAAAAAAAAATTGTGAAAGCTGATTATTTTATCGATATTGTCGAATTGAGTATGTTTTAGAATTTTGGGGATCGAATCAGTATTTTAGTTGCGCCAAAATTTTATCCGATATTCTATTCGGATTCAAAGTTTTATTTTGTTTAAATTATAAAAGTATTCCAAAAGTTAGTATTTTTACATTCTTGGGAGATTTAGAATATTTGGAAATTTTTGGTATCAAGGCGGTATTTTATTAGTACCAAAATTTTACCCGGTATCTTATCTGTGCCCCATTGGTATTTGGGTGAGTTAAAAAGTATTCAAAAATTAAATATTTTTGCAATTCTGTAAAATCCGGGCTTTATAAAAAAATTTTGCAAGATTATTTCAATTTTTAGAGTAAATAATTTTTTGTGTATTTATCCGCTAATTGAGTGGAAGTTATAATTTCGTGCTAAAAATGTTTTAGTGGTTGGGAATTATATTTTTATAGTACCAAGTAATTTTTTAGAATTATTTTCGTTCGTTAAAGATCGTTCATTACCGGGCAATTCAGCGTTAGGTGTAGTTGTTTTTGTATTAATTAAGACACCTAACCTTATCTTTAAAACACTCTTATATTAAAACACTCTTATATTAAGCTTCGAAAATTAGTGGGTATAAATCAAAACTCAGTTTGATTAATTAGTATGTTTTCTGTTATATATATATACTAGGTTAAAACACGTGCGATACACGGATTGTTAATTGTTATTTTATTATATTATTATTATATTTTTAATATTTTATTAATTTTATTTGTTAAAAAATAAGTAGTCATGTTAAAATAGCTAAATACTTTTAATTAATTAAAAAAATTAAAACATATTTTAAAATAAATAAGTAAGGGTTTGCCCGTTATATTTTTGGAAAATGGGGGGTTTTAGTAAAAATAAAATAAAAAATGTAACACTTATTTAGTTTAAAAAGATAAATGTCTGTGATATTTTTGGAAAGTGAGGTTTTAAAATTTACTAATTAAAATTATTTAAATTCGTTTTAAAATAAATAAGTAAAAGATTTCCTATGATATTTTTGGGAAAAAATAAATTTTAGTGAGAAAAATAGAAAAAGTAAATTGAGAAAGACAATTTCCCGTTATATATTTAGAAAAGAAGAGACTTTGTTAGAAAAAATCTATAATGTGTTTTAGAGTAATTGGTTATAAATATGTACTAACTTAAAACCTGTGCGATGCACGGATTGTTAATTGTTATTTTATTATTATTTTTTTATATTTTATTAATTGTAATTGTGCAAAAAATAAGTAGACATGTTAAAATAGTTAAATATTTTTAATTAATTAAAAACATTAAAACATATTTTAAAATAAATAAGTATGCGTTTGTCCGTTCTATATTTGGAAAATGAGGGGTTTAGTAAGAAAAAATAAAAAATGTAACATATATTTAGTCTAAAAAGGCAAATGCCCGTGATATTTTTGGAAAATGAGGTTTTGAAATTTAATAATTAAAAGTATTTTAATACATTTTAAAATAAATAAGTAAATGGTTCCTGTGATATTTTTGGAAAAAAAATGGATTTTAGTGAGAAAAATAGAAAAAGTAAATTGTAAAAGGCAATTTCACGTGATTTATTTAGAAAAGGTTGGACTTTGTTAGGAAAAATATATAATGTGTTTTACCTGAAAAGATAATTGGTTATAAATAGGTATTTGATTATTTATAGTTTAATATTTTTAGTAATTGCATTTGTTAAGAAAAATAAGTAGACATGTTAAAATAGGTAAACTTTTAAAAAAATAATTATAATATTAAAATAGGTTTAAAAATAAATAACTAAAGATTTGTCCGTGATATTTTTGGAAAAGAAGGGGTTTTAGTAAAGAAAAATAGAAAAACAAAAATGTTTTATATTTGAAAAAGTAGGGGAATTTGTTAGAAAAAATAGAAAAAATAATGTATTTTAGGTGAAAAAGGTAATTGGTTATAAATAGGTAATATTATTATTTAATAATATATTTCTATAAATAAGTAAGGTTAATTAAGTAAAAACACGAAGTACAGTTAATTAAGGGTAATTAAGTAAAATCACAACGTACCATACCGACCAACCAAACTTTTAATGTTTCGTCTATTATATAATAGTATTGATTTGATTATTTATATTTTAATATTTTTAGTGATTGCATTTGTTAAGAAAAATAAGTAGACATGTTAAAATAGGTAAACTTTTAAAAAATAATTATAATATTATAGGTTTAAAAATAAATAACTAAAGGTTTGTCCATGATATTTTTGGAAAATGAGGGGTTTTAGTAAGGAAAAATAGAAAAACTAACATGTTTTAGTTAAAAAAGGTAATTGCCATGCTTGAAAAGGTAGTGGGATTTGTTAGAAAAAATAATGTATTTTAGGAAAAAAAGGTAATTGGTTATAAATAGGTAATATTATTATTTAATAATATATTTCTATAAATAAGGTTAATTAAGTAAAAACACGAAATATAGTTAAGGGCAATTAAGTAAAATCACAACGTACCATACCGACCAACCAAACTTTTAATGTTTCGTCTATTATATAATAGTATTGATATATATATATATATATATATATATATATGAATTGAATTCGTTTCTCTTGTTAATTGTGGTGTTGATAGTTTCGTTTTGGTAAATTTTTATGGCAGTAATCAAAAAACGTGTAATGTTTTCGTTTTCTTTTATTATGTGAAATTTAGATTTCTGAGTATGTGATAATTAATCATTTGATTTGTGGTTATTAAGTTATGATATTAATAATTCGTTTGTGTGATTGTTTTATTATTATGCGACTAGTGATAGTTGGATTTTTGGTGGTATTTAGTATAAATCGTTTTCTTGTTAAGGGAAGTAATGGTAATTCGTTTTATTATTATTATATGCTAATTACCATTTCATTTTGTTTTAATTAAATTGCGTTAATTATGAAGTAGTATTTTTGGGGTGATTAGTTATTATTTCGTTTTATTATTAATTCTTGATAATTACAATTCGAATTTTGTAGTAATTAGTAGTATATGAGTCGATCGTTATTTGGAAATCCGTTTTAGTAATTATTTGTTTTATAGTCCTTTGCTGGATTAATGATCGATGATATTAATATCATGTTTTGTTTAGTAAATGGATTTTAAATCCATGTTTGTCGGAGGTTAGGATATAAACTTGTTTCTTTTTTCTGTTGCTAATTAGTACCTATCGGTTTGTGTAAGTATTTAGAGGGATTGTTTTGACAGAAAGTCTTTTTAGTTGGTATATATATATATATATTTCAATGTTTAAATTATTTTTGGGTAATTATCTAATATGTTATTGATTGTGCAGGACTTGTTTTAATAAAGGAGAATATGATGCAGATTTTCTTATAAATTGCTAATGATTTTTAGTTATGTTCAATAGTATTTAATCCTTAGTAGCTGAATTATTTTAGTAATTCGTTTAGTATATTGAGTTAGATTACGAATTGTAATTTCGTAATGTGTTAATGTTTCGAATAATCGTTGGTTGTAAGTTGTTAATTTGATGTATTTAAAAACTTGTTTGTATTTAAAGTTTAGTGTTGAGTTGTAAATTAGTAGGGTCAATGATTTTGATATTTTGGTTTAATTCCCAGCTTGGGGAATTATGGTGGATGTTTGAGGTATTTGTGTTATTAGTTGATATTAAATATACAGGTTATTGTTGTGTTGTGCTATGTGATCCGTCCTGTGACTGGGGGCGCAACATAGTACATGCAAAATTTCTAGCTAGTCCTGTTTACGAACGGGTCATGCCGAAATTTCGAAAAATCTATTGATTTATTTTATTATTTATTTTAAAATTTTTAGAGTTAAAGAGTAATTGAATTTGATTATTCTTAATCAATTTTAAATAATAATGTAATTGATTTAATTGACCAATTAACTGAGTAGTTAATTGGTGAATTTTACTAATTAATTATTATTTAATCTTGATTAATTATAAATCAAATTTAATTAATATTTTAAAATTGTTTTATTATTTACCTGATTTGATTAATTGTTTGATTTATTGAATTGGTTGGTTTTGATTAATTCTATTTAATCTGGTGATAAACAGATTTAAAGTATGAATGGTTGTTCTTTGATCCAAAGATATTTTATATTCAAATCTTTATAAAAAGAAAGACCAAATGTTTTCCAAAAAGAGTTTCAACTTTATTACGTGTCATGTGACTTGTGTAAATTGTTGTGGAGTCGTGAATGTATTATGATGATCTTTGGATTTGGTATGTGGTTAACCGAGTTTATAAATGCTAGGAATAGGTTCATACTTAGAGTCGATCTATTAATTGGTTTTAATGATTCTCAGGAGTTAAATGTTTATTTTCTGATAATGAGTTTGGTATTGTATAGTGTTAGAAAATGGAAAATTTGAGGCATATTTTATATATGTTCTTGATGGAATTTCCAGAAACTAACAATTGGAGGTTGTTCCTTGTAATGAGGACTTAAACTTTCATGTTTGGATCTAAGACATTTTCTTAGTGTAATCCATAAATAAATTGAGTTGAAATAGGTTGCTTGAAATGGGTTATGTGGGTTGGTTATATTGAAATAACTTGTATGCCACATAGCATAGGTAATGAGAGGTTGGTGGGTTTATATAGAAACATGTGCAAGAGTAGTGTACAACTACTAAGGCATGTGGGTGTGCATGGTGTTAGTATGTGCCTCGCGCACACACACACGCGCGCCGCCGCCGCCCGCCTCGCCTCGCCCCGCCACGACTCGACTCGGGTCGAAGGGCGATTTGGGCGAATGTCTCGGCGTCTTGCGTACGCGAGGCGACCTGGGCGAGGAATTTTATTACCTGTTTATTTAATATTAGTTATTGATTTAATTTAACAGTATTAGTATTTATTTATAATAACTAATTGAACTGGGTCAGGATTTATATTAAATCCTGATGGACCAGTTCTTGGATCAAATCCTGATGGCCTGGTCAGTACTTGGAGTGAAATCCTGATGGCCTGGTCAGTATTTGGATCCTGATGATGGTCCAGTCCTGACGAAATCCTGATGGTCGATCAAGTACTGATGCCACTCCTGACGGACAGCAAGTCCTGATGGCTTGGAGTACTGATGATGATCAAATCCTGATGGACCAGGAAATCCTGACTAAGCTGTTAAATCCTGATGACTACTGTTATGGTAATTAAATCAGAATATTTAGTATTAAATGTCATATCTTCAGTTACAATATTTGGTATGTTTACGTTTTATTTTGTATTTTATATATAGATACAAAACATAACGTTTGACCAGGCAGTGACATATACGTAACTCTGAAAACCCTAGCAACTATTATCTTCTCTGGTTTTTCTCTCAACACATACAGAATACATAGTTCTTGGGCGAAGTGAGGTGCAGGTCGTTGTTGATCATTGCCATATCTGTGAGTGGATTGATCTGTGCTGTTTTATCCTGGGAGTGATATTGCTGCAACCCAACACAGCGTAAGTGGGCCAATAATCTCTTCAAGAACAGTCAAGACTTATCGAAGGCTTGGCGACTCAGCTGTTTTATTTATCTATCAGTATTTGCTAAAGCTCCTGAGAGATAAGTGTTCTTTCTTGTCTTGTTATTTTCAGTCTCTGATTATACTTTTGTTTCAACCTTTGTGTTTGTTTCGTTATTTGGTATTTTTTGCTGTTCTTGTTAATACAATATATATATAACTGCCCTATTGTTGCTGTGTAGTTAGTAATTATACCCAACAATCTTGAAGAGATTAAATTTTCCTGTGTTATATATTGTTAATTAACAAGATGGTTAACGGAACTGTAACTCCTGATGGTGCTAATACTTCTGGTTCTGGTGTTACTGTACCCACCATTGATTGGACCACATACCGTTTCCCACAGCCTATTGATTTGTCAGGAATGCCTGATAAATTCGGTGGGGGTGTTGGTTTTTCTCGTTGGCAGAAAAAGATGAAACTGTGGCTTACGGTAAAGGGTCTATGGCCGGTGGTGCAGTATGAGAAACCGGTTATTGATCAGGAAAAGGCTGAAACTCTTAAGGCTTATGCCATGTGGGAGGAAAAAGATGGGGTGGCTAGGGCTGCTATACTGGCAGCTTTAGCGAACACTCTATTTGATGTGTATTCATCTGACTCCTTCACTGCTAAGCTTTTATGGGAGAAGCTGGACCAGACACACAATACTGACTCGCAAGGGTTGGAAAAATATTCTGTGGCTAGGTTTCTTGATTTTAAACTGGTGGATACAAAATCCATGACCGAGCAGGCACATGAGTTTGAGATGTTGGTGCATGCTTTGAAGGAGTCCGGAATGGACCTTCCTGAAAAGTTTCAGGTTATGGCTGTGATTGAAAATCTCCCTAAGTCTTGGGAAGAGTTTGCTCTCTCCCTGAAAAGACAGAAAGGAGAGATCACTTGGACAAACCTGATGTTGGACATCTCTGTGCAGGAACAACACAAGTCCAAACAGGGACATGTGATGCCTGCTGAACATGGGGGTTCAAAGGTGAATGTAGTGACTGTTGGACAGAAAAGAAAGGCTGTCACTAAGAAGGATAACACTAAACCTAAAAATGACAAGAACAAGGCTAAGAAACCAAAGACAAACAAACCATGTTGGTCTTGTGGACAGGTTGGTCATTGGAGCAAGGACTATCCTACAAAGAAAGCAAAGAAAGCTGTTGTGGTAGCACAAGCTAATACTGTGCTTGCAACCACTGATGGGCCTAAGGTTAACATGGTTGTTGGTGAGGTTGTTGCCTCTGGAACCAATGACGGGTATGTTACCTACGACCCTGTACTTCTTTCCACTTATCTGTCACATGAATGGTTGATTGATACTGGAGCTAATGTACATATTTGTACTGATATTAGTTTATTTGTATCTTATCAACAGAGTCATGGAGTGACAGTGACGATGGGGAATGCTAGTGCTGCTCAAGTTCTTGGAATAGGAAACGTGGACCTGAAGTTTGCTTCTGGGCGTGTTCTATCCCTCACTAGAGTGCACCATGTTCCTGATATTCGTAGAAATATAATAAGTGGAAGTTGTTTAGTTAAGAATGGTTTTGAACTTTCTTTGAAATGTAATAAAGTAGTTATTACACATACTGGTACATTCTTTGGCAAAGGTTATCTGTCTGATGGTTTATTTTTGATAAATGTTGAGCCTGTTTTGGGCAGTTTTATTAATGATAGTGTTGCACCTTCTGTTAATTGTGTTGAATCATCCGATTTATGGCATGCTAGACTTGGTCATTTAAATTTTGGTGCTCTAAAGAATATGATGAGCTTAGAGTTGATTCCAAAATATGCTATTGAAAAGAAATCTAAATGTCAAGTATGTGTGACTGCTAAACAAACTAGGAAACCCTTTCATAATATTGTTAGGGATTCAGGAGTATTAGATTTAGTACACACTGACATATGTGAATTTGGTGGCATGTTGACTAAGGATAATAAACGATATTTCATTACCTTTATAGATGATTGTAGTAGATATTGTTATGTTTATTTACTTAGACATAAGGATGAAGCACTAGAAAAATTCATTATGTTCAAAACTGAAGCTGAAACACAAACTGGTAAAGTACTTAAACGTTTGAGATCTGATAGAGGTGGTGAGTATACTAGTACCTCGTTTAATGAATTTTGCGCAAGCAATGGTATAGTTCATGAGGTAACTCCACCATACACACTTGAGTCTAATGGGGTGGCTGAACGAAAGAACAGAACTTTTAAAGATATGATTAACAACATGCTTATTAATTCTGGGTTGCCTAAGTACATGTGGGGAGAAGCTTTGAATACGGCTTGCCATATTCTGAATAGAGTTCCTCTGAAACATATGGACAAGACACCTTATGAATTATGGAAAAGTAGAAAGACAAGTTTAAAGTATCTTCGTGTGTGGGGGTGCCTTGCGAAGGTGCTTGTCCCTGAACACAAGAGAAAGAAACTAGGTCCGAAAACTGTTGATTGCATCTTTCTAGGCTATATTGAAACCACTACAGCTATGAGATTTTTAGTATTAAAATCTGACATAGATGGTATAGTGGCTAACACTATAGTTGAGTTTCGTGATGCAACATTCTTTGAGGATGTGTTCCCTATGAAGACTGGCATACCTCAAGGTATTTCTAATGATGATCCTACGCAACATTCTTTGAGGATGTGTTCCCTATGAAGATTGGCATACCTCAAGGTATTTCTAATGATGATCCTACTCACACATCGAGTTCTATTCCTGATCATGTGGAAAAGATGACAAATGTGGGGGCAGATCCTGACAGTAGTTCTACTCCTGATGAAGTAGATGAACCTAGAAGGAGTAAGCGTGCAAAGGTAGTCAAGGATTTTGGAAGTGATTTTGTCACTTACAATGTCGAGGATGAACCTTTAACTTTCAGACAGGCCATGGATTCTTCGGAGTCAAGGCACTGGAAAGGTGCTGTAAAGAGTGAGATCGACTCTATTGTTTCTAACGGAACATGGGAGTTGGTTGACCTACCTCCTGGGTGTACTACTATAGGATGTAAATGGATCTTCAAAAGGAAGATGAATCCTGATGGCTCAATAGATAAGTATAAGGCTAGGCTGGTAGCTAAGGGCTTTAGGCAAAAGGAAGGCATTGATTACTTTGACACATACTCTCCTGTTGCAAGGATGACAACAATCTGAATGCTTATAGCATTGGCTTCTGTACATGGTCTTATCATCCATCAAATGGATGTAAAGACAGCTTTTCTTCATGGTGATCTTGAAGAAGAGATTTATATGGATCAGCCTGAGGGATTTGTTGCTTCTGGTAACGAGAGGAAAGTATGTAAGTTAATCAAGTCTATATATGGCTTAAAACAAGCTCCTAGAGACTGGCATAAAAAGTTTGATGACACTGTTTTAGAATCAGAATTTGTAGTTAATGAAAGTGACAAGTGTGTCTACTATATGGTAAAAGGAAATGAATGTATTATCGTGTGCCTATATGTGGATGATATATTATTGTTTGGAACCAATATTGAGGTTATTAACGAGACAAAAAGTTTCTTGAAAAGGCACTTTGAAATGAAGGATATGGGTGAGGCTAGGGTGATTCTTGGAGTCAAGTTGACACAGTCAACTGATGGAATAACATTGTCACAATCTCATTATATAGAGAAATCTATACTTGAGAAGTATGGTTATTCAAATTGTAGAATCGCTAGTACACCGTACGATCCTAAAGTTGCCCTAGTCAAGAATAGTTCGGGAATTCCTGTGTCTCAGTTAAGGTATTCTCAGATTATTGGGAGTTTGCAATATCTTGCTAATGTGACTAGACCAGATATTTCTTATTCTGTGTCTAAGTTAGCTAGATATACAAGCTGTCCGAACAAGACTCATTGGGAGGCACTGGATAGAGTTCTTAGATATCTTAAGGGAACTATTTCCCTTGGTTTGCATTATCGAAGATTCCCTGGAGTACTCGAGGGATACAGTGATGCAAGTTGGATAGCTAAGAAATCTGGTACCAATGGAGTGACTGGATATTTGTTTACCCTAGCAGGTGGAGCAATATCCTGGAAGTCTACTAGACAGACTTTGATAACTCGGTCTACTTTTGAGGCTGAGTTGTGTGCACTAGATGCCACGGGGACGGAGGCTGAATGGTTGCATGGACTTATGTCAGTGTTACCTGTAGTAAGCAGACCGCTTCCAGCCATTACTGTTCATTGTGATAGCCGTACAACTATCGACAAGATCAGTAGTGAAAAGTATAATGCTAAAACAAAGAGACACATCCAAGTTAGACTTAAGTCTATAAGGGGTCTTGTGTCTGAAAGGATTATTGCTGTAGAGTTCATTGGAACTCAGGATAATATAGTTGATCCTTTGACTAAAGGACTTGAGCATGCAGTAGTCCTTAAGTCTAGGTTGGGGATGGGACTGATAGCCCATCATGATTCATCAGCAGCGGGAACCCAATACACCTGAGAGGAGATCCCTTGAAGTGTATTCAATGTGGTAATAACAAGCTGTGAGGGTGAGTTGGTAGTACCTTTACTATATACCTTGATACACACGTATCTGAGTCTATCCCCTGTAAACCTAAAAGGTACTGTTACTGCCAGTATAGCAAGAGTTAGTTTGAACTCTGAATGGGGTCAAGTCATTTGACGAGATGATCGCAGTACATCTCTGGAGATGCCCAGCTAAGCGAATGTAATTGTGTGGTCACAATTAGAGGAAAGGGTTATTCCTTGAAGCATTCGACGAACAGGATCGAGACAGGACCATTAACGTCTCAAAGCCGTAGATCAGCACCATAGCCTTTGATATGTCGTCGTCTATGGAGTGTGGTTACACCAAACGGATAAAGATTCAAGGTGAAACATTCCATCTAGATCCGGTAGCCATCGAAGTAGAGGACTTAGGAGGGTTAAAACCCGGAAGGGTACCGACTCTGAAAAACATGTCATGATAAGGACCGATATGTAAGCATTTCTGTATGGATTTGTGGGGGATTGTTAGAAAACGGAAAGTTTGAGGCATATTTTATATATGTTCTTGATGGAATTTCCAGAAACTAACAATTGGAGGTTGTTCCTTGTAATGAGGACTTAAACTTTCATGTTTGGATCTAAGACATTTTCTTAGTGTAATCCATAAATAAATTGAGTTGAAATAGGTTGCTTGAAATGGGTTATGTGGGTTGGTTATATTGAAATAACTTGTATCCCACATAGCATAGGTAATGAGAGGTTGGTGGGTTTATATAGAAACATGTGCAAGAGTAGTGTACAACTACTAAGGCATGTGGGTGTGCATGGTGTTAGTATGTGCCTCGCGCACACACACACACGCGCGCCGCCGCCGCCCGCCTCGCCTCGCCCCGCCACGACTCGACTCGGGTCGAAGGGCGATTTGGGCGAATGTCTCGGCGTCTTGTGTACGCGAGGCGACCTGGGCGAGGAATTTTATTACCTGTTTATTTAATATTAGTTATTGATTTAATTTAACAGTATCAGTATTTATTTATAACAGCTAATCGAACTGGGTCAGGATTTATATTAAATCCTGATGGACCAGTTCTTGGATCAAATCCTGATGGCCTGGTCAGTACTTGGAGTGAAATCCTGATGGCCTGGTCAGTATTTGGATCCTGATGATGGTCCAGTCCTGACGAAATCCTGATGGTCGATCAAGTACTGATGCCACTCCTGACGGACAGCAAGTCCTGATGGCTTGGAGTACTGATGATGATCAAATCCTGATGGACCAGGAAATCCTGACTAAGCTGTTAAATCCTGATGACTACTGTTATGGTAATTAAATCAGAATATTTAGTATTAAATGCCATATCTTCAGTTACAATATTTGTTCTGTTTACGTTTTATTTTGTATTTTATATATAGATACAAAACATAACGTTTGACTAGGCAGTGACATATACGTAACTCTGAAAACCCTAGCAACTATTATCTTCTCTGTTTTTTCTCTCAACACATACAGAATACATAGTTCTTGGGCGAAGTGAGGTGCAGGTCGTTGTTGATCATTGCCATATCTGTGAGTGGATTGATCTGTGCTGTTTTATCCTGGGAGTGATATTGCTGCAACCCAACACAGCGTAAGTGGGCCAATAATCTCTTCAAGAACAGACAAGACTTATCGAAGGCTTGGCGACTCAGCTGTTTTATTTATCTATCAGTATTTGCTAAAGCTCCTGAGAGATAAGTGTTCTTTCTTGTCTTGTTATTTTCAGTCTCTGATTATACTTTTGTTTCGACCTTTGTGTTTGTTTCGTTATTTGGTATTTTTTGCTGTTCTTGTTAATACAATATATATATAACTGCCCTATTGTTGTTGTGTAGTTAGTAATTATACCCAACATATAGTGGCATATGAACTGATAAGTGCTATGTGTTTAGATGATATATTGAGTTGAGTATGTTATTTTATAATTGTGAGTTCAGATTAATTAAGTTAAGTTATGTAAATCTGTTAGTTTGTAAATTGATTCTTGGCTGTTGATATTAGTATAATACAAGTGGATTGTTATATATATAGAGGAAGTGCTGCCGAATTTCCGGCAGGACTATTAAGTAAATATTATTTGATAATGGTATATGATATGATATGCTAGTCTAAATGCATACGTGAATGAAATGTGTTTATGTGTTAAATGTGTAGCTATTAAATATGTATAATTATAAGAGTTATCGGTTCAAGTATGGGCTGTGTGTTATCTGAAGTATATGAAATTATGTGAATTAGGTAATTGACGTGCTATGTGATAAATGTGAATGTGATTGCTTATTGCTGGATAAAGTAACTACAAGTCTATGCAGAACTATTTCTTATATGTTTACTGCAAGTCTATTCAGAACTATTTCTTATATGTTTACTGCAAGTCGAGGCAGATTATTTGAGTATTAAATAAGTTGTGGATTTAATTGTGGATGGTTAAGTTAGAAAGTTTTGGTGTTTTAAATCAGGGCAATGTCCATTTTACGAATAGGTCATGCCCAATTTTCTGTAGAAAATACATGCGCTTAAGTTTATAAACATTTATATTATGTAGAAGTTATAGTACGAAGGCTAAAGTATATGTTATATTTAACTAGTGAATAGTTGGGCGGGCACGATCTCGGTAGTGCAGACTCGTAGCAACCGCATATGCGCCGGAACCAAGAGTTACCAAAATAGAAATTGTGATGACATAAGATAGAAGAAGAGGAGAATCATAGTACTTCGGCTTTACGTAATAGCTAAGGACCAAAGGCAAGTTTACTAACTCGTATTCTTTTGTTCAGAATATTGTAGCAAGATTTATGTTCCCATTTTCACTTAATTATTGCTTCATAACAAGATTCTTTTATTATCCTGAGATTGAGACAACCCATTGTTCTTGATTTGACGAATTCTATTTCATTTCATAACTTATACCTTGCAGTACCTTACATTTGTCAGATTTACCTTTATTCCTTGTGATTGGAAATCTAATTCTTATGCATTTGTTTTAGCCTAATTCAGTTGATAAAGTTAATCAGACAGTTGAAAGTAATAGTTTGAATGAATGAGGTAGTCGATTGTTCCGACACCTAACTCCGAGTATTAAGTTGGAATTGGAAGTTTTTAATTAAAAATGAAATGTTTTAAGGACTGCCGACGCCAGTCAGAGTATCAGTATTATGTAGGCCAAAGTGGCCTTGGATCCAGTTCAGTATTTGGACATACCGTGGGTATGGTCCGGAGTTTTAGTGTGACTGATCATCCACTATAACTCATTGCGTCACAATAAAAATCCAATTCTAACTTACAGTTGATATTGATTATTATTGTTCATTTTGCCAGTTAAATTGATTTTCTCATATATTGCCATTTTCTTGGCCAACTGAGTTCATTTTTATACGTATTGTTATTATTGTATCATTATTTGATCTTGTGCAGTACTATATACTTGCTGAGATTCTTTTGCTCACTCTTGCATGTTTTACCTTTTAACCCTTCAGTGAAAAGGTAGATTTCCAGTATTTAATTGCATAACTATGGAGCGGAAAGAGTCAAGATGACGTTGGGAAGACGAATTGATGCAGAGCATTTGGATCTAGTGTAAGGGTATTGTATATAGTTGATTTCTAGTAAATATTATATTGTATAAATTTAGTTTTGCCTGGTATACTTCACATCGAAGTTATATCAGTGTTATAGATTTTATGTAAAGAGTATTGTTGTAAACATGAAGTTAAAGTTTAGTAAAGTTTGGATTCTTGTTTCTAGCACTATAGCCTAAAAGATTCTTGGTAGAGTTGGGGTCGTAGATGTTATATTTGTACTGGTTTAATATTTAGCAGGTTGTTTTAAATTGAGATTTTAGCGTGACGACCAAATTCCCTGACCCCGGATTTGGGGGCGTCACAGACTGTTTTATTACTTAACACTTTCTCATACCGACTTAATATCTTAATCGGTTACTCAACATAGAACAAATTTAACTAACTCTTTGTGGGTTCATATTTTATGAAATACATTATGAATACACTACATATGGAGTGGTAAGCAAATTCGTACGCAACTTTCCCAACTACATAATAACTGTTGTTGTAAAGGAATTTAACCAATGGTAAGTGATCCTTCCAATTACCTTCAAAATCTAATACACAACTATAGTCTGTCTTTTAGTCATTTGGATGGTCTCCTCATTCTGACCGTCTGCCTGAATTCTTAAATTAAGTCGCGGATCTCTGTCAGATACAATTGAACCCGTCATTCCATGTCGTACTACTATCTCGTTCAAATAGAGATGAACCAACTCATCCACTGAATATCTCTCGTCAATCGGTCATTAATAACCCAAATAGCATCATGATTAGTTCCAGGCCTTGGCAACTCTACTACAAAGTCTATCTTAATACGTTTCCACTTCCATTCAGGAATCTCTTAGTTGTAATAGTCTACTATATCTCTCTCGTTCTATCTTCATTTTCTGACATATCAAGCACTTAGATAATCACCAACATTAATATTCTTTTAAATCTCTTATATATATCCTTGCATTTCCTTCTTATCCCTTATACTTTCTCGTTCCCTCTTGTGATTAAATCCATTTCTTTTTCCATAATTCTTTCCTTAAGGTGGCCCTTTCTCTTTGATCAATTCTGGTTGAATCCTAATCTCAGTAATTTCTTCTAGTTAATCTCTTGTTATTATAACCTTAAAGCTCCATCATTTCCAATTCTTGTACCGAAGATATTTACATCTTTAATCTCGCTTTACTACTTACAATATCAGTCATCCATATTCCTTGGTCAATTCTATCTACCTCCTATATAGCTAACAACTGCTTTCAACAATCACATACTTTCTGTACCAATGTAAGATAAATATCTGGTTTAAAACAACTCCTCATTTCCTTGTCCATCATCTTTAAATTCTTTTTAAAGCCTCTTCATCCTCTTTTCCTTGTTATAAATAAAGTGAGAAATACACATTAACAACTCGGTGACGTAGCTCCATACCTTTAAAATTGTTCTACTTAGTTCCAAGAACTTAATTAATCTCCATCTGATTTCCCAAATAATTCAGAAGATACATTCGCAGTAACACTCAGGACACCTTTCCCAGGGTGCCATCTTATTCCCCAAATAACTTGATCAAATCGACATCATCTTGGTTCTTATTCTATACATCCACATTGACTGGTAAGATCTACTTTAACTACAGTGAGCAAAAGACTTGCAACCATATCATGAAATTCTGAAATACTCAAAGATCAACTCATTCTCCATTATCAGCCTAATCATCGAATTTAGAAGTTCTTCTCATTGAGACAAAAATCTATTATGTCCATTTTCCACAACCTGGGATAATCATCAGCACAATTGCACATTTTTCCCAATTTCCAATCAACTCTTTGAATTGCCTAACTAACACAACTGGTTACTGAGGCTTCATGGCGCGTCGTTGTTTCTTCAAATATTATTCCATCTTCAAATATTGTCGTTTCTGTCAAATAAAATTTGATCCATTCTTCCACATCGTAACGTTAATCGATAGAGAGAGAACAACTGGCTTCGCTATATGTTACTAGTATTCTAATCGCATCATAATCCGTTTTCGCTCATGGTAATTCGATCGCAAATTCTTCGTTCATTAAGGTAAGGTAAATTCCTTCCTACCTGGTGGCATACCTTCAAGATTATTAGAGATAACAAGATTCATGATATTTTAAAGTGAAAAGGTTTCGTATCATAGCAAATGTCCCACAATTGGGGTTACCAAATCTGCATATTCCAAAGCAAACATGATTGGAAATAAAAGAATCACTGAGAGATCAATTTGATCACATGAACTCAATGTTGTGTGTCTTAATTAAGACAGTACTAAAGGTAATTAACCTTCTTGTATTGCACAACACACAAGTGACGGCGTCCCATCAGACTTCTATCACATAGACAGATAGTCCTTGTGTCCCCTATAAATAGGGTTGTTTCCTCAGTTGGAGTAGAGAAATACGAAAGAAATTTAAAGTCAAAGTAACAATCAAGACCTTTCGATAAGAAATCTCAGATACACACCTTGGATTGGAACTGAGTAAATTCCCAAAGGTGTTACTTCAGAAAAAAGGAATAACCAGAAAAGGAAGTATCGAACAAAAAGTGTTCCATTACAATTAGAGGGATTCACCCCTGGAGAATGAAAGAATTAAAATTTAAATAACAAATTTTCAACAGGCCTCAAAATTTGAAATAGATATCACAACAACCTCTGATGCAATTGAAAACATGATTGATCAAAAGTATCAAATACAAAGTCAAAAGGTGGAATATATTCACCAACACAAGTTTCGCTTAAAGGAATGTCGAATATTTCATTAGGATGGAAAGATATCACCAAGGTCTTCACATATGCCTCTTCCGTCGACTCCTTCGATAGCTCGTTATTTGATTTCAAGCCCTTCTTTTCCACGTCGCAAAGTTATCAATATCGTACGTCGTCGTCAACTCGTAATAGTCCTTGAAGATTCCGTCATAGACATCTACAACCCTAAGAAGTTCTATCCATCTCAGCACAATCATCTTCATCGAATATCCCTATCTTAACTCACTCATTGGCACTATATCCGATAGTCCAACACGAACTCTAAATGAGCTCTGACGTTCCTTATATAACTATACACACTCCTACACACTCTCGTTTCTAGTTTTACTATAACCCTGCTCTGATACCAACTTGTAACGCCCCAAATCCGGGGTCAAAGGATTTGGTCGTCACACTGCATTCTCAATTCAAACAACCTGTTCAATATAAAATCAACACAATAATAACATCTGTGACCCCAACTCTACTAAGAATCTTTAAAGGTTATAGTACTAGAAACAAGAATCCAAAATTCCATTACATAAAATTTTCTTCTTTACAACCATTCCATTTACATATAATCTAAAACACTAGTATAACTTCGATAAGAAGTATACCAGGCAACTAATCTTACACAAAATAATATTCAATAGAAATCAACTTTATACAAAACCTATCACTAGCTCCAAATACTCTGGATCAAAACGTCTTTACGCTAATATCCTTTCCCTTCTCTGACCAGCTACGCGGACAATTCTCGCCAATGCACCTTCGTACTGAAAGGCTAAAATATATAAAGAAAACAAGTATGAGCGAAAGAATTGCTCAGCAGTGCATTATCAAGTATAATATGAAAAGTTTCCAAAATAAGCTTTGGATTTTCAAATAAACAAGCTTTGTTTTAAACATTTGTAATCTCTAAAATTCTCAAATCAAGTTTGGTAATTTACCACAATTTCTCATTCAGCTTCTCGCAACTGAATAGTTTAAAACACAAAAAGATTTATATTGGCCGTCACAGTTACCTGAACAACAATAACTACAATAGTATGTAGAAAATATGAAATAAATATAACTCATACGTCTTCAAGACCATAGCTTGTACAAAAATACTAGTTTTGAAGGTAACAGATCTATTCACAACATCTTCTGAAACCAACACTCTGGAAGGGTAGAATAATCAAGGAGTAAGAATGAGCCAATGCGCTCGGCCATGGAATAAAGAACGCACTTCAAGACTTCAATATGGTACCGACTGGATATGCGGTATGAATAAAACTCATCAAGATAGATATCTCACGATTGCCAATGGAATCAAGGAAGAGGATTTCGACTATTTGGAATCCAATATATTAAGAGTAAGTGATTTCAGCAAGATTGAAACCACTTCTTATTAATCAACGAACTAACAACTTTAAGCGAACAAATAAACCTGAGTATTCAGGTCATAACTCACAAGTACATAACATATGGATGTAATCCATCTCAGATATAAGAAGTGATATTAGAATCAGATTTTTCACATTTATCAAATCAAAGGTTGAGCTGCTGATCAGTCACGCATCAACCCCGGACTTGCTTATAGCAAAGTCCTCTACTGGATCCTTGGCCAATCTGGGCCTTACGTTATTCCGACCATAAATATGGTCCGACCATTATTGGTCCCATTTTAAAAACATTCCAATTCTATATTATATACCTCAGGTGTCAGTACAATTGACAACCTTACTTCGACAATCAGGACTCGGAAGAATCGACAACCTTAATACAACAATTGCTGGAAAACTCATGTTCCAGGAAACAATTCAACTATGAAGAATCCATCAAGGAATAACAGTATAATCTAGTATCGACGAGATCGACACAATAATGGGAGGTGCACATGAAAAGTGACAATATAATAAACATCGATGAGATCGATGCAACAATTGGGATGATAATGAAGAATCAACAATAACATGCTTAACAAGGTTAAGTCTGATATAAAACAGGCATTATGATATCAACAGAACTTGCAACAACTCAATATAGAGTAGGGTTCAAAGAACTGGCTCTAGATGGCCTCAACAGTATAAATTATCACATTATGGAAGAATTAGTTAAGATTCACCAATTTGGTAAGTGACAAGAAAGTCAAGTTCGAGTTTAAGAAAATTTCAAGGTGAAGTTTATAAATAGGGAAAACAAGGGTTTACTGACTTTTGACAGAAATAGTTTAAGTCCTTCCAAAAATATACTCATAATAGATAAGCCTTGTATTTGAAAGAAATAAACTCAATCATGCATAGCATATATGAGTTCGAATCAGGGACTGGATCAGATAATCACTTTTAACAAGAAAGGATAACAATGCTTGCATAGGTGCAAGATGGAAAATAGAACACTTGTATAACAAGTACCACAACTTCATAATTTTAATTTAACATTTTACCCTCATAGGGTTCACAAGTTCCCACTCATCTAGGGTTGGCAATATTCCAACCTAATATTTTTAAATCAAGATTTTTGAAAGAAAGCCTTAGTATACGGCCCATAACTATCTTTTAAATCGTTTCAATACAATAACTATATTTTTCCAATCAACATGAAAATATGAATCTAAACTCAAAAGGTATAAAAGAATACTCGTCAATTCACGAGATTAAATAACATACTTGCAATTCAATGCAAGAGAATCAACATTTGAAATTTAAGTGAAGAGTATGCAACTTGCATTTAATAATAACTCAATATAATATCACTCAATAATATGTGAAAGGAATAGAAACTTGCCTCTGGTCCTTAGCTATTTCGTAAGGCTGAGATAATACGATTCTCTCCTTTTTCTGTCTTGTAGCACGATTCTCTATTTCCGTCCTTCTTCGATTTAACGCTCTTATGAATACCATTAATTTGATCCTACCGTTTTGAATCCACGCATCTGCCTCGATAGTCAAACATGTGACGGTACTTTAGTCTTCAGAGTATGATTCTCACATTCCATAAACAATTGTAATTTAATTCCGACGCACTTACTAATCTTACCGATATCTCTGTTGGAAGAAAATACTTGCAAATGTCCTCTACGGGTGTTGACGTTCCCTTGGTGTTAAATCACCTCGCAAATAACCCAATCAGTCGTAAACAATACCTCATCCCTCTCCGACATCTTTCATTTAACATACTTCGATAATCTAACTCATCTCGTCCAATAGCCTCTGTTGCATAGATAACCATATTTCAATTGATAGAATAATCACGATTAATTAAATAAACAACTCACGTATCACGTTCGTCGAAAATCTCTATACTATAAAAGTCAACATCTAAGTCAACGGTCTCGTAAATCTCATTTTCTAACCATACTAACCAATTTCTGTTCTAACTACCCCTCGTGATAATATTAATCATTAACTGATTAATTATTAAGAATTAACTGATTAAAAGAATTAATCAATTAATTAAACAAATTAATTATTAATTAAAAATAATTAAAATAATTAAATTTAATCAGTTTTCTAATTTAAATAATTAAATATAATTTTTCAGAATTTAAAAATGTATTTTTAAAATAAAAATATGATTTTTTTATAAATATTTAAACTATTTTCGAATTATTTTAAAAATTAAATTCAAAAACAGTTTTCTGAAAATGAATTTAGGGCTTCGAAGATTGAAACCAGGTCAAAATTTCGGGTAAACGGGTCGGGAAGAACAAAATCGGGTCACCAAGAACAACCCGTCGGAATCTGGGTTTTCCAGAATCCGATCGGCGTCCGGTGGCCGGAATCCTTCATTCCCGATTAAAACGACATCAAACCATAGGGATTTTGCTCGGTTTTTCATGACAAACCCAACCAACACAAACACACATCTGTATCATGCCGGAATCGATCACAAAATCCGGTCAAAGAAACCGGCGACAACAACTCCGGCCGGAAACACGATCTACTTATCTTGTACATGAAACTCAACGTTCTTGGTGTTAAAATGAAGCTTACAACACACACAATCAAAAACCTCTATCCAAAATCATGTCAGATCATCAACAAGAATGGACTATTTAAAAAAAAAATAGGTCAAAAACCCTAGAATCGATTTCATCAAATTCGAACACAAACATGAAATTAAAGCATGAATTCCTACTAATTATAACCCTGGGAACATGTTGGAAGCAATCAATTGAACGGAGAATCAACAGAATGAAAATCCCCAAATTTAATCAAGAACCCTAATTTAATTTGAATATTGAAAAATTCATATAAAATCGAAAAATCACCAGATGATGATATGGTTGGAAGATTCTGAAACTAGAGCTCAAGATCTTTGATTTGAGTACTTGAACTTGTGATTTGGATTTCAATAACATAATCAAAAGTCGATTTCGATTTTCGAGAACACGAAGAACACGGCTCTGCAATTTTATATTTTTCTGTATTTTTAATACGGATTGTATGAAGGATAATGTACGATTCTCCTTTTTATACTTAGTGGAAAATAATACCCTAAACGACATTTTTGGATCGATATTGATCCACTGGTTCGCTTTAAAACCCTAATTTAGAAAAATACACGTTTTACGAGGTGATAGCTATCCACAAAGACTGATAGTTATCCAAATCAATACATGTCATTTATATAACTAATGCTCAAGAATACTGGGGCTATAACAAATGTATTATTGATACGGACGATATATCATTTACCCTAGAAAAATTAGGGTTAGGATTCGGAATATTTTTTCTTCCTTTGAATAAAACAAATACTATTGATAGTATCAGATAATAAAGGATATAATAATACGAAGAAATCCTCCGATAATGATTCGGACACGAATGACGAAGGAATAATAATGATGTACAAAATTTCAACGGGGCCCTTTGAATTTTCAAAACGGGGCTCAAAATTGAAGATATTTCAAATGGAAAGATATTTGAACAGGGCTTCCGACACACCAATTTACACATAATCACTTAAGAACCTTTATCATTAAAACTCAAAATACTTCATAATAATTATTCTACACATATAATACAAATTTAATAAAGTTCACGGATCTTACAGGTATTAGTGTCCAGATACATTTGAACGACTATAACTTGTATATATAAACCCAAGAACCCATCAGATCTGTTTTGAAGCAGAAATTCTTGAAATTAAAACCCTCGTACATGGCTAATATGTGTTTATGTGGAAGATGGGCAGTGGAAAGGACAGTGAGAAGAGATTTTTGTCAGCGGTGGCTAACCCTACTAGCCAAATGTTGATTATAGGGAACATGATGGCTGCATGGGCAGCAGGAAAGATGGGGTGGAAAGAGAGTTCTACATGCATGTTTACGTTAGCAATTACACACTATTTGCTGATTTTTGTCACTCTTTATCAGCGTTTGTCAGGTGGCAATCAACTTCCGGCTAGACTCCGGCCCGTATATTTCTTGTTTGTAGATGCACCGAGTATGGGAAGCTTAGCTTGGAGCTCCATTTCGGGCAGCTTTGACACTCCATGCAAAATGCTCTTTTTCCTGTCTTTGTTCCTCTTTGCATCATTGGTTAGCTTGCTAAATTTAAGTGTACTCGACTAACAACAAAATTCTCATTAATTCTTTATGGCCATTCATTTTTTATTTAACTTTTTTGGAGTAAAACAATTATATTAACATAAATCAGTTAATTTCTTCCGGAGAGCCATGATTTCGAAACACTTAAAATTAAGAGTATGTACTGTTTTAAGAGGATTTCGAAACACTTAAAATTAAGTCCTTCTTTCGAAATAGGTTTGTCCACGAAGTCTGATTTGGCTTTAAAAGGAAGTTTATAGGCATCTCTATTCAACAAACCAGTAGGAGAATCATCAGCTGAGAAAAGAGAGAAAAGGAACATCGATTGGATATAAGTAACTTCAGTGCATGCTTCTGCCACCAATCCTAACTCTGGGAACTTTTGGTTCATCATTGATAGTAGTCTTTCTTTTCGTCCCAGAAACTGGCCTATAAAATTTACGCTTATAGTTTTATTATCTTCCACGCTTCCAGCAGAACCATCATCCTGTACATTTTTTTTAGGCTCATTAGGCAAATTCTTCTATATTGTGTTTGCTGCAATTCGGAGTTCAACATCTTTGGGAAGCCTTGGGGCAACAGTTTGCCAGCGATGAAGTACTTCAGTTGCATTCTGCTCTAAAGTCTTTGGAACTTGGAAGACGGTGACAATTTTTGGAACATTAACTAGCTTTAGTTTCCATGAAAGAATGACACTGAAACTAGAACGAAGATTAATAGAACGAAGATTAATCATATCAAGTAACACAAAAGGGACTTGTGCTACATACGACAGACCTTCATAATCATGTCCTCCACCTCGAATTCTTATTTGAATGCCATGTTTCTTGCAACAATAAATAACAGTTTGGATTTGCGATTCGTCCACAAGCTTGACAATAACAATAGGTTTCAGAGTACTTGGTGTGTCAAACCTGAGGTTGTTAATAGAGAAATTTAGGACAGATGTGTAAGTAGAGTTTTGTGAGGTGTAAATAACCTTTGAAATGGAAGTTGAACTCGAACGAATAAGACATTTAACTAAATCTTGAGTAAAAGTATAAAGAATAAAACAATTGAACAAAAGAGACTGAAACAACTGAACAAACTTGAACCTTCATGCCTAATTTTTTGAGATTACTTGTGTTTTTCTTTATGTAGAATTTGTGTTTTTGTGCAGAAGATGGTGTACTAGGGTAGCTATTGCCAAGATGTACAGTGCAGGCGGTGATGCAGGTGGAGCTGGAACGGTGATGCTCCTTCCAATGGCGCAACTGGTGGTGTTGGTCCTAAGATTGAGACAAACAGGCGACAAAAATGTCCAATTGGAGGAAAAATGAGTATAGATCACATATAGTAAAATTATTTTGTTGCCCACCCATTAAAATATCTTTGCTAAAGACGTTAGTCTCGCACTAACGGAGGTGGGGCGGAGCCCCCACGTTATAAAAAAATAATAATTTAGCCATGCAATTGGCTAAAATAATAATTTAGCCATCAAAGTGCAAAAATATTAATCTTCAAGTACCCAAAGTGCAATTAAGTCTTTTATTATTTATTAAATAGAAAACCGAAAATCGAAAACCAAAATAAGGACAAATAGATAAGCTAACATGTTTTAATTAAAAAAAGTAATTGCCCGTGATATTTTTAAAAGTGTTTTAATTATATTATTGTATTTGTTAAAAAAAATATGGTGGCATGTTAAAATAGGTAATTTTTTAAGTAATTAAAAATATTAAAATAGATTTTAAAATAAATAAGTAAGGGTTGCACCTGATATTTTTGGAAAAGAGAGATTTTAGTGAGAACAAATATAAAAGGTAATATGTTTTAATTTAAAGGTAATTGTCTTTTATATTTTTGGAAAATGAGTAGATTTTGTAAGAAAAAAGTGTTTTACTTATAAAAGGCAATCAATTAGTTACTATTTTTATATTATTTTATTAGTTACATTATTAAATAGCATAAATGACATAAAATCGAAAACCGAAAACCAAAACTTTCAATGTTTCGGCTTTAATAATATAGTATAGATTTGAATTCATCAAAATTTTCCTCATATTATTTTATTAAAAAAGGTGGTTAGATTATTCATTCAATGCGATTAACCAATCAAAATTTATTTTTTTTTTTTAATTAGAATTTAAATTTATTAACTATTATATTTATATATTTCAAGAATATGGTTATCAATTAAAATTATTTTATATTTAATTAGAATTAATAACTAATAATGGTTAGACTACCCATACAACGCGATTAACCAATCAAAATTCAAAAATTAATTTATTTTTTAATTAGAATTTAAAACCATTGAAAATTTTCTTATGTAATTTTATTAATCAAAGTTAACCAATCAACATTCAATAATTATTTTGGTTTTAATTAGACTTTGAATTCATTAAAATTTTCCTCATATTATTTTATTAAAAAAGGTGGTTGGGCGATCCATTCAATGCGATAAACCAATCAAAATTTAGATATTATTTTATTTTTAATAAGAATTTAAATTTATTAACTATTATAACTATATATTTCAAGAATTTGGTTATCAATTAAAATTATTCTATATTTAATTAGATTTAAAATTTTCTTCAACTTGGGGATTGAGCTTTCAAACCTGCTTTATGATATTTATATACTTCGAGATTTTGATCACAAATTGCAATGTATGTTTAATATAAAATTGTCTATCTTATAGATAAACTTCTAATACCAACCAGTGACCCGACACTAAGGAAACATTACGAGTATATGTATAATCTTTACGACTTTAATTAATAATTTATATTTTTGATTATTTAATTGTTAAAGGTCGTAATTTAAGGGTTTTCCACAAAAATGTGAGAGTAGTTATCCATTATTAATATTATTTATATCCATTTATTTTCTATTTTTATATTTCAAGAATTTGGTTAGCAATTAATTTTTTTATTTTAATTATAATTTAAATCATTTATTATATTTATATACTTCGAGATTTTGATTATCATTTGTACTATGCGTTCAATATAAAATTGTCTATTCCATAGATAAACTTCTAATACCACTCCATGATCTAATACACTTAATGAGTAAACATTACAAGTATATTGTTTTATTATTTAATTGTTAAAGATCGTAATTTAAGGTCTTTACATAGAAATATGAGGGTAATAATCCATATTAATATTATTTATTATAATTAAACAAGTTCGATGTTAATTGATTATATTTAAAAATTAAAGAAAATTTTAATTAATATATTCATAGACAAACCTTTAGTTATTTATTTTTAAAACTATTTTAATATTATAATTATTTTTTAAAAGTTTACCTATTTTAACAAGTCTACTTATTTTTCTTAACAAATGCAATTACTAAAAATATTAAAATATAAATAATCAAATACATATTTATAACCAATTAAATTTTCAGCTAAAACACATTATATATTTTTTCTAACAAAGTCCCTCTTTTTCTAAATATATCACGAGAAATTGCCTTTTACAATTGCCTTTTTCTATTTTTCTCACTAAAATCCATTTTTTTTCCAATAATATCATAGAAAACCATTTACTTATTTATTTTAAAACGTATTTAAATACTTTTAATTATTAAATTTTAAAATCTCATTTTTCAAAAATATCACGGGCATTTACCTTTTTAAACTAAATATATGTTACATTTTTTATTTTTTCTTACTAAAACCTCTCATTTTCCAAAAATATAATGGGCAAACCCATACTTATTTATTTTAAAATTTGTTTTAATGTTTTTAATTAATTAAAAGTGTTTAGCTATTTTAACATGCCTACTTATTTTTTGCACAATTAAAATTAATAAAATATTAAAAAAATAATAATAAAATAACAATTAATAATCCATGCATCGCACAGGTTTTAAGCTAGTCAATACTATTATATAATAGATGAAACATTAAAAGTTTGGTTGGTCGGTATGGTACGTTTTGATTTTACTTAATTGCCCATAACTGTATTTCGTGTTTTTACTTAATTAACCTTATTTATAAAAATAAATTATTAAATAATAATATTATCTATTTATAACCAATTACCTTTTTTTCCTAAAATACATTATTTTTTCTAACAAATTCCCCTACTTTTTCAAACATGGCAATTACTTTTTTTTAACTAAAACATGTTAGTTTTTCTATTTTTTCTTACTAAAACCCCTCATTTTCCAAAAATATCACGGACAAACCTTTAGTTATTTATTTTTAAACCTATAATATTATAATTATTTTTTAAAAGTTTACCTATTTTAACATGTCTACTTATTTTTCTTAACAAATGCAATCACTAAGAATATTAAAATATAAATAATCAAATACCTATTTATAACCAATTACTTTTTCAGCTAAAACACATTATAGATTTTTTCTAACAAAGTCCCTCATTTTCTAAATATATCACGGGAAATTGCATTTTTCAATTTACTTTTTCTATTTTTCTCACTAAAATTCATTCTTTTTCTACAAATATCACGGACAAACCCTTTACTTATTTATTTTAAAACGTATTTAAATAATTTAAATTCTTAAATTTTAAAATCTCATTTTCTAAAAATATCACGGACATTTACCTTTTTAAACTAAATATATGTTACATTTTTTATTTTTTTCATACTAAAACCCTCTTTTTCCAAAAATATAACGAGCAAACCCTTACTTATTTATTTTAAAATCTTCTTTAATACTTTTAATTAATTAAAAGTGTTTAGCTATTTTTACATGCTTACTTATTTCTTTAACAAATACAATTAAAAAAATAATAAAAAAATAACAATTAACAATTCGTGCATCGCACGGGTTTTAAGCTAGTCTATACTATACTATTATAAGCAAACCAGCCTCTATTTGGTTGGTAGTTTGGTTTTGGTAGTTTGGTACTCTAAATAATAATCGTTAGATGTAAATATAGATAAATGAGAACCGTTGGTTGTAATGTTAAAAGAATATTTTTTTCTTGATATCTAAAAATAATATTCTTTTCTTGATATCTAAAATGCTCTCACGGGTTCAAGGTTCGAATCCCGTCAACAACATATTATTATTAAATATTTATATCATCTATTTTTCTAAGCTACATTCAAAGGTTCAAGATATTATTTTGTCAACAACATATTAAGAATTTTTAAGATCAAAATACAAATAAATGCTAATAAAATAAGATAAAAAATACTAAAAAATCATATAAAAAAATACTATTATAAGCAAACTACCATCTATTTGGTTGGTTGGTAGTTTGGTTCTCTAAATAATAACCGTTAGATATAAATATAGATAAATGAAAACCGTTGGATGCAATCTATACTATACTATTATAAGCAAACCAGCCTCTATTTGGTTGGTTGGTAGTTTGGTTTTTGTAGTTTGGTAACCGTTAGATGTAAATATAGATAAATGAGAACTGTTGGATGTAATATTAAAAGAATATTCTTTTTTTGATATCTAAAATGCTCCCACGGATTCAAGGTTCGAATCCCGTCAACAACATATTATTATTAAATATTTATATTATCTATTTTTCTAAGCTACATTCAAAAGTTCAAGATATTATTTCGTCAACAACATATTAAGAATTTTTAAGATCAAAATACAAATAAATGCTAATAAAATAAGATAAAAAATACTAAAAAATCATATAAAAAATATTATTATAAGCAAACTATCATCTATTTGGTTGGTTGGTAGTTTGGTTCTCTAAATAATAACCGTTTAATATAAATATAGATAAATGAGAACCGTTGGATGTAATATTAAAAGAATATTATTTTCTTGGTATCTAAAATACTCCTACGGGTTCAAGATTCGAATCCCGTCAACAACATATTATTATTATTAAATATTTATATCATCTATTTTTCCAAGCTTCATTCAAAAGTTCAAGATATTATTCCGTCGACAACATATTAAAATTTTTTAAGATCAAAATACAAATAAATGCTAATAAAATAAGATAAAAAACAATAATAAATCATATATAAAAATAATAAATTAATAAATTAAAAATAATAAAATTCATTCGTGCATCGCACGGGTTATAGGCTTGTATTATATAATAGATGAAACATTAAAAGTTTGGTTGGTCGGTATGGTACGTTGTGATTTTACTTAATTGCCCTTAATTAACTGTACTTTGTGTTTTTACTTATTTATAGAAATATATTATTAAATAATAATATTACCTATTTATAACCAATTACCTTTTTCACCTAAAATCAGTGTTGTAAAAAGCGGGAATCGGAGTTAATCGGTGAAGGCACCATCCAGGGATTAATAGGGTAATCGGAATAAATTTAATAATATTTTTTATATACAATTACATTCATATATATAATTGTTTCGTTATTTCAACTAAATATATGTTATTATCATATATTTATGCAAATATGTTAAAAATGTTATATAATTGTAATAAATAAAATTTTGAAGGTTTAACTTTTCAATTAGAGATCAATTTAAGAGGAAAAATAAAGAGAATTTATGATTTAGGCATCTAAAATTATAATTATATGTACAAAAATAATATTTTTTCTATTGTTTAATCAAGTTTCTACCTTTTAAATTTTTAATTTTGTTTAATTTTAACTATTTTTTACTATTTTTAAATAATTAGCCCGATTTTGACCGATTAATCCGTTTTTTGACCGATTCATCCGAGTTTTGACTGTTTTTCTGAAAAAACGATTAATTGACCGATTTTCGCTTAATCAGTTCGGTGGCCCGCCGTCTAGTGATTAATCGACGATTAATCCCGATTAATCGCCGATTTTTAGAACACTGCCTAAAATACATTATTTTTTCTAACAAATTCCCCTACTTTTTCAAATATATCACGTGCAATTACCTTTTTTTATCTAAAACATGTTAGTTTTTCTATTTTTCCTTACTAAACCTCTCCTTTTCCAAAAATATCACGGACAACCTTTAGTTATTTATTTTCAAACCTATTTTAATATTATAATTATTTTTTAAAAGTTTACCTATTTTAACATGTCTACTTATTTTTCTTAACAAATGCAATTACTAAAAATATTAAAATATAAATGATCAAATACATATTTATAACCAATTAACTTTTCAGCTAAAACACATTATACATTTTTTCTAACAAAGTCTCTCCTTTTCTAAATATATCACGGGAAATTGACTTTTACAATTTACTTTTTCTATTTTTCTCACTAAAATTCATTTTTTTTTCAAAAATATCACAGGAAACCCTTTAATTATTTATTTTCAAACGTATTTAAATACTTTTAATTATTAAATTTTAAAATCTCATTTTTCAAAAATATCACGGGCATTTACCTTTTTAAACTAAATATATGTTACATTTTTTATTTTTTCTTACTAAAACCCCTCATTTTACAAAAATATAATGGGCAAACCCATACTTATTTATTTTTAAAATTTGTTTTAATGTTTTTAATTAGTTAAAAGTATTTAGTTATTTTAACATGGCTACTTGTTTTTTGCATAATTACAATTAATAAAATAACAATTAACAATCCGTGCATCGCACGGGTTTTAAGCTAGTTTTAGATAAAAACAAAGTTGACAAAATATTTTGTGACATCTGAATAAAGTAATATTCATCAACTATTCTAAGAAGAATAACATTCAGTAAATTATTTTAAACATGTTGTTTTTAGTTTCTTGAAAAATGTGTTGTTTTTAGTATTTCATAATTTGTTCAGCATCATCTCTTATAAAGACTCCTCTAATAATATTTTTGGAAAATAGATATTTTAGTGAAAACAAATATAAATGGCAATATGTTAATTTAAAAGTACTTATTTCCCGTGATATTTTTGGAAAAAGAGTAAATTTTGTTACAAAAAAGTGTTTTAATGATAAAAGGAAATCAGCTAGTTACTATTTTTATATTATTTTATTATTTATTATAAAAGGTAATATGTTTTAATATCAAGATAATTTTCCGTGATATTTTTGGAAAAAGAGTAGATTTTGTTAAAAAAAGTGTTTTAATGATAAAAGATAATAAGCTAGTTAGTATTTTTATATCATTTATTATTAATGGTAATATGTTTTAAATTAAAGGTAATTGCCCGTGATATTTTTGAAAAAAAAGAGTAGATTTTGTTTAAAAAAAAGTGTTTTAAAGATAAAAGACAATCAACTAATTACTATTTTTATATTATTTTATTAGTTATTATAAAAGGTAATATGTTTTAATTTAAATGTAATTATCCGTGATATTTTTGGAAAAAGAGTAGATTTTGTTACAAAAGTGTTTTAATGATAAAAGACAATCAACTAGTTACTATTTTTATATTATTTTATTATTTATTAAATAGAATAAATGACCGAAAACTAAAAACCGAAAATCAAAATTCTCAATATTTCGGCTTTAATAATACTAGCCTATAACTCGTGCAAGGCACGGGCTATCAAAGAAGTTTAAAAAATGACAAACTAAAGAAATTAATGGGAACGTAAAATATTAAATAAAGAATAAAAATCAATATGATAAATTTTAAAATGAGAAACTTAAATATTAATTGGGACATTAAAAAAAATAAAGAATACAAATGGGACTGAGGAAGATAAATGGGGCATCATTAATATTATTATTCTTTTTCCACGAATATTATTTTATTAATCATTAAAATAATATTAATAATAAGGACAAATAGAAAAGCTAACATGTTTTAATAAAGAAAAATAACTTCCCGTGATATTTTTAGAAGTGTTTTAATTATATTAATTGTATTTGTTAAAAAAAATATGTTGACATGTTAAAATATGTAAGCTTTTTAAATAATTAAAAGCATTAAAATAGGTTTTAAAATAAATAAATAAGGGTTACACCTGATATTTTTGGAAAATAGATATTTTAGTGAGAACAAATATAAAAGGTAATATGTTTCAATTTAAAGGTAATTGTCCGTGATATTTTTGTAAAATGAGTAGATTTTGTTAGAAAAAAGTATTTTAATTATAAAAGGCAAATAATAAGGACAAATAGAAAATTTAACATGTTTTAATTAAAAAAAATAAATGCACGTGATATTTTTAGAAGTGGTTTAATTATATTAATTGTATTTGTTAAAAAAAATACATTGGCATGTTAAAATATGTAAGATTTTTAAGTAATTAAAAATATTAAAATAGATTTTAAAATAAATAGGTAAGGGTTGCACCTGATATTTTTGGAAAAGATAGATTTTAGTGAGAACAAATTTAAAAGATAATATGTTTTAATTTAAAGGTAATTGTCCATAATATTTTTGGAAAATGAGTAGATTTTGTTAGAAAAATGTGTTTTAATTATAAAAGGCAAATAATAAGGACAAATAAAAAAAGGCAACATGTTTTAATTTAAAAAGTAACTACCCGTGATATTTTTAGAAGTGTTTTAATTATATTAATTTTATTTGTTAAAAAAATATGTCTGCATGTTAAAATAGATAAGCTTTTTAAGTAATTAAAAATATTAAAATAGATTTTAAAATAAATAAGTTAGGGTTGCACCTGATATTTTTGGAAAAGAGAGATGATATTTTTGGAAAATAGAGATTTTAGTGAAAACAAATATAAAAGGTAATATGTTTTAATTTAAAGGTAATTGCCCGCGATATTTTTGGAAAAGAAATAGATTTTGTTACCAAAAGTGTTTTAATTATAACAGACAATCAGCTAATTACTTATTTTATATTATTTTATTATTTATTAAATAGAATAAATGACCGAAAACCGAAAACCAAACCTTTCAATGTTTCGGCTTTAATAATATAGTATAGATAGATAGATGTTGTTAGTTATTGAAGTAAATCACAACCACCTAAATTTGTATATTTTAACATGATTATAAGTTGTATTTGATTGAGATCAGGAAAATTTATTGACTAATATTAATATGAGATTGAGATATTTAATGACTAGATATTAATACGAAATTGAATTATTGTGATTAATAGAAAATTCAATTACAAATTTGTTATAAGCATAATATTAAAATCGATTTATTTACTCGGAAAATTATCTGAAAACAAATTTGAACCGATTTGAAAATTATCCACACCAACTATTTTATTATGTAAAAAATTAATATAGAGCCAACAATAAGTGAATAATAAATTATCCAATTAAAATATAATTTTTAATCATGTATGAGAAAAATAATCATATCAATGATGTCAAAATCCGAATATTTGATAAAAAAAACAATGAAATTGAACAGACCATAAATAAATATAAAATTATCTGAATATAATATCATGATATAGAAATAATTATGATATAGAACCAACCTTTACAAATATTATATATTAAAAATTAAAAATAATTTTAAAACAACCTATAATTAAATCCGATTTTAATCCAAATTTAAAGTAGTTCCAATCCTATTTAAATTTGAATATAACAAAACTGTTCTGAATTAGAACTTTATATATCATAACTGAAGTTGATCTAAAAGTAAGAATTTTCTTGATCAGAAATTGATGGAATCAGATTATATTGTTCATGTATGTATCCCAAAATTTATTCATCATTGGAAATTATACTTCTTGACCTAAAACGTCCAAATTCGTAAAAACAAATGAAAATCAATGAACTAAACTTGAATTGGTACCCAAATAATTTAGTCTGATGGTTATTTGAAGACCAATTAGAAGCGCTTCGGAAATTATACAAATCATATATTGGCATATATTTAATACAATCCAATTTTGATATATAAATGAACATGTGTGAAATTTAAATTATTTTTTTAAAAATATGATTATGAATACTGGATCCAAATTAAAAAGAAATATGAAATCAACTTTATTTGATTTATAAATATTACAAATCATATTTAAATCAATAAATTAAACAATTTATAAATAAAATAAGTTATTCGTATAAAAATGTGACACTTATCATTTTATGAAAATGAGTGTGTAGTTATTTTTTACATGGTTATGTGGGTAGTTATACATTTTGATAAACCACCTAACATTATCTTTACGTGGTTATTTTATACGTGGTTAACCGTACCTCAAAATTCATTATATAAACTACGTTGAGAAATTCACATTACTTGAATTCATATCTTACATTTCTAAAATCTGATTTGTCTTTATATACTATTGTCTGATCATGAGTTCAAGATCTGCAAAGAGGAGACAGTACTCAAGCATTAAAAACTTGTTGGTGAATGACCTGAATAACATCAATCTTACTTCTGCAGACCTAAATGAAGATGTTCGTTCGGCAAATGAAGATTTTGTACTATTCTTCAAGAGTATGGAAGACAGGCAAAACGAATTGTTTGCTCGAACACTTGGCCTTGAGGAAAAATACATGTACATATTTATATATTTCCAATGTATTTTAGTCAATTCTGATTTTCTTATTTTTAAAAGCTGTGATAAATTAATGTATTACGCTTCCTTGAGATGTAGGAACATTATTGAAGTGCTGAAAGGAACTCACCATGGAACAGTTGGTAAATCATCACAGCAAAATGTTAAAGTTGACGATGCTTACTTGGGAAGAGAGAAAAAATTTATGGAAGATACGTCAACTTCTCTGCTTTGCCACGTCAAGCTGTTCAGGGATCACTTGGAAGAAATGATAACAGGATTCAAGACATTTGAAGCAAATTGGATCGAAAAGATAAATGACTAGTTGATCAAATCTGGTGAACTGGAGCAAAATATATCGACTATGAGTGCTAGACTCAGTGATTTAATTTGTGCTATATAGTCTACATAACATCCTGAACCTATGGGTCTTTGTTTAAAATCATTAAGTCCATAATAGATTTGTTAGTAATATCTCTAGTACTTGCTATTTTTAAGTTATGAATTATATCCTTTGCTATGTTACTCTTGTACGTTTACTATTTGCATTCATAGCTGAATCACAAATATCCATAACCAAATGTCTTTACAATTGATCTAAGTGAACATTCTAATGCAAATGTACATTGTCTGATTTCTATGTAAATTCTAAATTAAGGTAGCTAAGACAATAAAACAAAACATAGATCCTTAGTTTTTTTATATAAAACGAAAAACGAACATAAAAATAATAGATACATTGCTAGATATGATCTGTATGAGGTAGATTCTGAAATAAGGATCATTAAATAAAACCAAAATTAAGACAAACCAATGCATATGGAATAGGTAGGAACATGATATAAGATGATATAAGATGTTCAAGCTCAAGCTTTAAAACAGAGATTTACAAAACAGAGCCAAAAAGTTTGAGGATTAATGATAATTCAATCTCTAACATTACCAAGCAGAATTTTGAAAAGTATAAGTTGTAGTCTGCAATGCTCACAATCCGAGGCCCAAATGTGTTGCATTGTCAGAGATTTTCCATAAAAATCACCCTCATTACGATAGTTCTGTTCAACAGTCTTATCACACAGTGAATACCAAAGTTCTTCTTCGAAAGGTGGACCATCTATTGGATAAATTGGATCCGGATCTCTTGCATTTGGACAAAATTTATAAACCGGCAAAACATAGTCTCTCTCAAATAAATAAAAATACATATCTTGAAGCAAAGCAATTTGTTCTAACAACCTACCTCTCCAATGTGTAGTATTGAGCAAACCACTCATTTCTTGAGCAGTCTGATTTTTCTCAAATGGACGATATATTGCTTTAAAAAAGGCGTATGCAAATTTAGATGGGAAATGAGTACCTGATAGAATAGATAAAACCGAGAGATGGTGCTGCACATTAACCCTAAAGAAAAGGCTACGAACAGAATTGTAGAACATCGCTTGATCAACTTTAAATCTAACAACAAAGGCAATGAAACCATGAAATTGATCACGTGTTACTTAGAAGTCATGGTTATGGAACTGGTACAGTGCATCCCAGTTAAGCCTTTCGAGCATATGTTTAACTCTCACCATATTTCCCTTAGTTAGCCATGGCATCAAAAGTCGAGAAAACATGTAAAAGTGTCCTAAATTAAATATAAGGAAATTAAAGATCAAGAAAAGAGCATCATCTTGGAGATCAACTATGATACCATTATCCATGGTTCGGTTTAGTATCGTTGGAATATGGTGGGAGGAAATGAAAGGGCTTTAATAGCAAGAGAGAATATAAAAAAGTTAAGATATGTGTATATGATAAAATCTGGAAAATGGGAAAAGCCGTAGACAATTGATTTCTTAATGTAATAAAACTCTTACATGTACCAATGCATGGAGTTGGCTGAGACACTGTTCAGCTTCAGTCTTATCCTTTTTTTGGTTTAAGTATCTTATTAAGATATCTTGCTTGTAAAACTAAAATGTAATCATCACATTTCATGATAGTGGAGTAATGTTTGTTAGCATAATTATGTTATACGTAAAATAAAAATTTGTGAAACACTTTAATAAAATAAAAGATACCTCTTTCGAAGTATTACCAAAATGCATTATATACGAACTCCAAGCATATCGGGAAAAAAATATAACATAAATTTTGATATAACAACTACAATGAAAATAAATAAACTCCAAACATGTTTAATTGTCAATCCTTAACATATAAAAACTTATTAAACCAAATATTAAACGACATGAAAATTTCTTATATCATACTGAAATTTAAATCTTTTAAATAAAATTGATATTCTTCTATGCTTCCATCATCCAAACTCTTGTCCAAAAAGATATATCAATGTCCAAATATGTTCAACCAAGATATATCAATGTCCAAATATGTTCAACTCATTAGCTTGGTGAGCCAACCTGAAAATGCAAAATCAGAAAATAATTATATGTATTTACTTATTAATTAATTGAAAAAACTGAGAATTTTTTAATTTAAACGGTCTGCTGATTTCTTAGTAACTATACTTTTGCCTCAAGACTCGAACAACTTCATAGTCAATATTGATATAAACTTGAGACACTTTGGAGGTCGATACTTGAAGGGAGCCTACAAACCATAAACATAATTATGTACAAATTCTTAATGGACTATGTAACTAAAGATCTATGTTGCAAACGAATGTGTTAAAATAAGAGCATCACCATGAAATATACAGGGCTTCATAGTTGTCAAAATCAGAATGGGAGGAATAACAAAGTTCCCTTCAAGTAATAGGGCAAACATCTCTGCTTGATCATCCCATGCTACAATCTTAATCACATTGTTGTACTTGACATGATATATATCAATGTATGTGAATAAAACTCGAAAAATCAGACCTAATCATAATTCAAATTACAATTATCTAACCTTCCGTCATACAATTCAAAGCGTAGAAAAGTTTTTTGACCTTTATGGGTGTTCAAGTGTCTTACTGCTTCAATGTTCTGAGCAACCCGAACAATATCTGTGAATGTAATAAAATTTAAAATGGTACAATGAAAACCACATTTTGATAAGTTCAAATTGACACCATTAACTGATCATTGATAATTTAGAAATACCTATAGCATACAGAGGCATGAAATTTGAAGTAGAAGAGAACATTGCAATGTCATAGCTTTCATCAAAAGTTCTAATTTCAAACTGATGCCTTGGTATTGTAACAATAGTTGGAGGAAGAATCTGCACCCTTGTGAAATTTGTAAAAACAATAAACTTATCAGAAGATACGTGCCTCATGCGCCCCAATGGTTCCCGCACTATAAAATTCTCTATATCATAAGCATTTCCTTCGAGTATGACATTGCCAATAGCATTCCAAACAACAGGATATATGTAGGCAAGCACATGAACATCCTAACAAAACATATATTTTAAAAATTCCAAATTAGAATCCAAACAAGGTACAAAAATTGTAAACTAATAACATTTGCTGATAAACAGAATAACAAAGTATAATGTTACCTCATAATCTAGCAAGATTAGATTAAAACCGATGAAATGTTGATTGTTTGCAAATGCAGGCCACATGCGAGTAATACGTACTCGGACCTTCCAATCTGTCCTAGTGTTATCAACGATTGTCAGGTTATGCTCCATGCCTGTACATATTGACAAACAACGCTTATATGAAAAAATGTAGACTAAAATGTGAAATTACAAAAACCTTCGCTAATATATACTTAAGTAAAATGTAGCTAATGAACTGATTACAGGAGGAAAAGATTAAAAATGTAAACACCTAAAACTCTAAAGCAAATTGAAAAACTCAGTCGCAATGACAAAGTTCTTGAGCTATTATCCAATATTTATAGTGTCTTACAGATAACCTTAAATTGCTTACAATTAGAACATGATTTACGTGATAAAAATCGCGGGCATGATTCTTTCTGTTAGTTTTTAGGTTTTTTATGATATGCACGTAATTAGTTGCAGATGATGTATTACGGTTGATTTGAAAACCATTTCTATGTAAATGTACATTATAAAATTATCTTCTGTAATGAATTATCTTTTTACCAAAAAATCTTATATCATGACTTATATTGAAATATATGATATTCTGCATAGAATGATATCAATCTACAATTGATTACTGATTGATATAAATACAAAAATGATCTTGTACTTTCCTGTGACTATAAGCAATAATAGTATACGATTTAATCATATCTACTCTGTTGAAATAGTTCATTTTTGTCATTTGTTGGTATGTTTATATTTTCTAATATGTTGTTGTGATATGTTTATTATTATTTTTTAATAATAAAGTTTTCTCAACAATGTACTTTTTTATGATGATATGTTGATTTCAAATTATCTGTTTAAACTTTTCTATAATTCTCGTATAAATATAAAAAGAAACAAACTTTAGTCAAAATTTTAATAATTACTAATGACTCCACAACAATATATTGTTTACTAAGAAACAAACTTTAGTCAAAATATTTTTTGTGATGATATGTTGTATCAAAACTATATGTTTTAAATTTTCTGTAATTCTCGTATAAATATACAGAGAAACAACCTTTCGTCACAATTTTAATAACTAATAATCATTCCACAACAATATATCGTTTAATAAGAAAAAAATTCCATAATTGTTGGTCCTTGTGTATTGCAGAAGGGGGGGGGGATGAATGCAATACTGATAAAATTCAATCTCAGTTTCAACAACTAAAACTAAGATTTAATGTTATCAATAATATGTATGCATTCAAAAACAGTAAAATAGAGAAGACAAGATTCACAAAATAAATGTTTTATTTATTTTGCAAAGTGTTGCTACAACCTCAAGAGAGAATTCTTGAGCTTCGATTTTCTTCAAGGCACTTACTAGTCTTCGTTACATGTCTAGAATGAATTAACAGTAGGTATAAGACTAATCCTATCACTATCAGTCACGGGTTTGTGAAGCTGCTGTCATTGTCAAGTGGCAGCTTCTTACAGATTGTCTTACCCATGTGACTTTCCTAAATTGGTAATATGTCAGATATACATCATAACAAAAGCAACCTAGATTCATTCTATTTCCAGCTTAAGCAATTCAGCAAATAAGGACTTGACCTTGCTCTTGAATTGATTCGCTTTTGTTTTGCAGTGCTTGAAGCTTCTGTCGTAGTCTTGCAGACTTGGTGCAGCTTAGGGATATTGTAACACGCCTGTTTCTTGAACATTGAAACTGTCACGGGATTTGACTGAGAAAGATACTTAGAGCAAGGGTCTTTCTCGAGACAGTTACTTTTGCCACAAAGCTTGCTGTCACAGGAATGTGCTTTTGGTGACAGTACGAGTTCCCCGCATAGTGTGCTGTCGAGGTTCCCAAGCTTGCTGTCGAGGGCTAAAGTTGCTGTCGCGTAGTCTTCTGCCAATGTTGCTGTCAGAGTGAATATGCTGTCTTGACTTGCAACATTCTGTCTTCTTGTAATCTTACTGTCAATGCTTATGACAGTAACCTTTATTCATGCTGTCATCTAATATGCGTTCTTTGAGGCTTGAACACAGAAAGTGAACTTCTTCCAAATTACACAATTAAAATAACATTGCATACTGATTACAAGAACATACTTTGGCTGTGACAGTATGTTCTACTTAATTAAAAAATTAAGTATATACAAAGTTAAGTTGTTCCTATGCTATCACCCATAAATCCCAACAATCTCCCCCAATTTGTTTTTATGGACAATAACAACAAATTTACAATATATGTTGACAACTTAACTAACAAGATCAGAACGGATTTAGAATGTTTACTTAGCTTGAGATTTCCTCTTCTGTCTCGTTACTTCCTCTCTTCTGAGAGCTTCCACCAAGCTACTTCTTAGACCTTCTACAAGAGAGATTTCAGCAGGTGTGACTGCAGCATCTTCTATTTCTTCAATGATCTTCTTGATAGTAGGAGAAATAAGAGAACTAGCATCCCTGAGATTCAACCATTGCTCTTGATCAAATGGATAGCTTCTGAAGTGGAGTTCTTCATGTAAAAGCTTGAATCTACTTCCTCGATAAGCATTGAGAGACATCCTCCTTTGCTTGTCCAGCTTCGAATCTTCTCCTTTTCTCCTTTCCAATAGTTCCTCTATCTTGTCAGAACAGATCTGCTCCAGGGGATGAATTGATCCAGCAACCATATACTGTAAATCCTTCAGAATAGTTGTTTTTAGCTTGTGCAAGCTGCAAACATAGATTTCTTCTTTTAGATGCTTGATTCTTAAGGGATTTTCCAGCATACATGTTTGATAATTTGGAGCTTCACTTTCTGCCTTGTTGGCAGTCTTGCATCTTTCCAGGAGTTCAGCTTCCTTCTTATCAAGTTCTGACTGATATTGAGCGTATTGAGAAGAGTCAGGTCTTTTGCTTGGCTTGGGTTGCCCTTCCTCTTTGGGTTAGGTTTTCCTTTCTTCTGTGGGTGAATCATCAAACTCATAGTACCAGTGATATGGTATAGGAGAAGCTGGTAAATCAGTTGAAATATCAGCATCATCAAAATCTGCAAAGTTGTAGCCAAATTTCTGATAGAATTCAACATCCCTATCAGCTTGATATTTCAGAATATGTTCCATAACAGACTCTGAAACATTTTCATAGCTCTCCAGCAACTCTACCATTCTTTCCAGGTAGAAGAAGTCAATTTTTCTTTTATCTAAGGTTGATGTCCTACCACTGGTTGATGTGGAGACCAGATTGAAATCCTTATCGACCTTGGTAGATCTTGATTCTTCCCACCACAGAATGTACCCAGTGACCTCTTGATTTGCATCCATCTTTACCTCAACACTCTTGATTTCTCTAGATTGCATCTGTTGTATCTTAAGACTGTTGGGAGGTATTGATTGAATTGGCTTCTTAAGATTCCTACCAAATCCAGTGGTCTTTTCCTTTCCTGAGTACTTGTGCTTTCCTGCAGGTTTCTGTCTAGTAAACCATGCCTTAGCTTTAGCTTTCAGTCTCTTGGGCTTGACAGCAGCTTTGGCTTCATCCTTGACAGAACCTTCCTTGACAGTACCTTTGTCGACAGTATCTTCCATGACAGCATCTTCTTTGACAGTTTCCTTGTCGACAGTACCTTTGGTGACAACATCTTTTTCTGCATTTATGCAGTCAATAGCACATCTAAGAATGCTTGCCTCCAAAGCTTCCAGTATTCTTGGCTCCTCTTCATCTGTTGCACCAGCATCTTTCTTTTCTTGACTAGGAGTTTCTTCATTGCCTTCATTCTGAGATTGAATACCAGTATTCCCAGAATTACTTCCACCAGCATTTCCAGCATTTTCAGAAGCTTCACCACCTCCAACCTCATCATCATCATCATCATGAGGAGGAAGGTCATAGAGACAGCTTCCACCTTGATCATTTCTTTTGGCATTGGCTCTAGAGATTAGTTCCTTCACTCTAGCTCCCAGTGCCTTGTCTCTCAACACCAGCATTTTGTAGATCTCTTGAACAACATAAACTCTTCCTGGATTGGCATTTGAACTGAGTATTCCATCTAACACTTTCAGAATTGACTTGGTTTCCATTCTGGATGTGCCAACCAAATTCATGAAGTTGTTCCTTCTTGTGCCATCCTTAGTTACAGATCTATAGAAAACACATGGTGGATTTGTGTAGACTTCAGGTAGCTTTTGTATGAGCAGGTTCTGGATTTGCATATCCAATATTTCATTGAATGGTGTTTGAGTTGCCCTGATCTTTCCCTTCAAAGCACACAACACCTTTGCTGGTAGACTCTGCAATAACTGCATTGTGATGAAATAAGATATGCCAGAAGTGAAATAGATACTTACAGCCCATCTTTTCTCATCATTCACCATTACACTGACACTAGTGATTTGATCCTTTAACAGTTTTGTGGTGTTGGTTGGACGGTTGCTTGGAGCATTCATTGCTTGTTCCACCAAACTGCTAAATTCATTGTCCTGGTTGAGTAATGTGCTCTCCCTGTAATCCACCATCAAAACATTGGCTTCTTCTTGATCAAATTCAGTGCCATTGGACCAAGTATTTCCTTTATGGATGGATTCAGGCAGTTTCCCTTTACCTTTCCCGGACTTATTCTGTTCCTCCATTTCTCTCCATCTTCTTTGTAGAGCAGATTCTTGAGATGCTGGAGTTGGCTCTCTGATTGTCACAGGAGGTAGAATTGGATGTCTAGATGCAGGTCTTCTTTGCATTGCATCTTGAGTTGCTTTAGACATCAGTACTCTTTCTCCATCCAAGTCAACTTCAACAAGCTCTTCAGCTTTATCCTTTGGTTGTCCACTGCTTGGTTTGACTTGCTCCCCCTTAGACATTGCTTTCCTTAAGCACATTGATATAAGACATCACTTTATCAGAGAGCATGTTGAACTGGATTGTCTGATATGGCTATGGCACTAGTGTTGTCACAGTAGATAGGAATTTCACTTAACACTAGACCATAATCCAGAAGTTGATTCTTCATCCATAAAATTTGTGCACAGCAACTGCCTGCAGCAATATAGTCAGCTTCTGCAGTCGAGGTAGAAATTGAATGCTGCTTCTTGCTAAACCATGTGACCAATCTTCCACCAAGAAATTGACAGCTACCAGTAGTACTCTTTCTGTCAATCTTGCATCCAGCACAGTCTGAGTCTGAGTAGCCAATTAGATCAAATCCAGTGTTCTTGGGATACCAAAGACCTAGGTTAGGAGTGCCTTTTAGGTATCTAAAGATTCTCTTGATGACTACTAAGTGAGACTCCTTTGGATCACTCTGAAACCTTGCACAGAGACATGTAGCAAACATGATGTCAGGTCTGCTAGCAGTTAGGTATAGAAGAGATCCTACCATGCCTCTATAGGTGCTTGAGTCAACTTTCTTCCCTTTAGGATCAAGATCCAGACTGGTTGAGGTGGACATTGGTGTCTTTGCAGGTGATGAATCTTCCAAGTTGAACTTTCTGAGAAGTTCCTTGATGTATTTAGCTTGACAAATGAAGATTCCATCAGATTGTTGAAGAATTTGTAATCCCAGAAAGAATGACAATTCTCCCATCATACTCATCTCATTTTTGTTACTCATGAGAGAGGAAAACTTCTCACACAGTCTCTCATTTGTTGAACCAAATATGATATCATCCACATAGATTTGTACTAGAATGATGTCCTTGCCATGGTGTTTGTAGAAAAGTGTCTTGTCCACAACTCCTCTAGTAAACTGATTGTCCAAGAGAAAAGTGGAGAGTGTGTCATACCAAGCCCTGGGTGCTTGCTTTAGTCCATACAAAGCTTTGAAGAGTTTGTATACAAAATCATACCCTTCAGCATCCTCAAACCCTGGTGGCTGTTCAACATACACTTCTTCTTCCAATTCTCCATTTAGGAAGGCACTTTTGACATCCATCTGAAATACTTTGAAGTTGCAGTGTGCAGCATAGGCTAGAAAGATTCTTATAGCTTCAAGTCTTGCAACAGGTGCAAATGTCTCATCATAATCTATTCCCTCCTGTTGACAGTAACCCTTAGCTACTAGCCTTGCTTTGTTTCTTGTCACTGATCCATTTTCATCAAGCTTGTTTCTGAAAACCCAATTGGTCTCAATGACTGACTTTCCCTTAGGTCTTGGAACTAGCTTCCATACATTGTTCCTTTCAAACTGATTTAGCTCTTCTTGCATGGCTATCACCCAGTCAGAATCCAACAATGCTTCATCAATTGTCTTAGGTTCCATTTGAGACAGGAAGCATGAAAACATACTGTCAACAGAGACTTTGTTCCTGGTCCTCACTCCAGAATTAGGGTCACCAATGATGAGGTCACTTGAGTGATCCTTGTTCCACTTGGTGATTCTGGGCAAGCTACTTGACTGTACAGGAACATTTTCTTCAGTTTGTTGAGTTGAATGATCACCAATCCCATTGTCTTCACCATGTTCTTCATTGTCTCCAGAGTCACCATTGTCATGTATGTTAGAGGATATGGTCTGTGACTGAGCTGGAGTTTGGTTGACAGTAGTGGCATTGACAGTAACTTTATCAACTTCAACAACTTGAGTGAAGCTAGGTTCTTCATCCACAATTTCCTCAGCTTCCAAGTATCCTTGATTCTCAAATCTGAATGTCTGCATCTTTCCTTCTTCATGCAGTCCTGGAAACTTGGTTTCATCAAATGTGACATTAACACTTTCTTCAATAATCCTGTGTTCCATAACATAAACTCTGTAGGCAGTCCTTTCTGTGCTGTAACCCATGAATAGTCCTTCAAAAGCCTTGGTGTCAAATTTTCCTTTCTTCTCATGATTATCCTTCATCATAAAGCATTTGCTCCCAAACACATGAAAATATTTAACAGTAGGTTTCTTTCCAGTTAACAGACAGTAAGGTGTACTTGCATGAGTTTTGTTGATCATGGTTCTGTTCTGAGTATAACAGGCTGTGTTGATAGCTTCAGCCCAGAAATATGTTGGCAGTTTGGCATCATGCAACATAGTTCTAGCTGCTTCAATGAGAGTCCTGTTCTTTCTTTCTACAACTCCATTCTGCTATGGAGTTCTTGCAGCAGAGAATTGTTGTACAATTCCTTCATCTTTACAGAAATTTCCAAGAGTGGCATTTCTGAATTTTGTACCATTGTCACTCCTCAAGATTTGAACTTTTGAGTTTGGAGTTCTATCAAGAACTCTGACTTGATCAATAATCACTTGAGCAGCTTCATCTTTGGATTCTAGAAACTTCACCCAAGTGTACCTTGAGTAATCATCCACCATTACTAAGGCATATCTCTTCTTGGCCATTGATGATACATTGACTGGTCCAAAGAGATCCATGTGAATCAACTTGAGTGCTTCAATGTTGGTGTTCATTTGCTTGGACTTGTGCACAGCTCTTCTCAGTTTGCCCATTTGACAATCTTCACACAGTCTTTCTTGACAGAATTCCTGTTGGGGCAAACCTCTCACTAACTCCTTCTTCATTAGAATATTCATTGTCTTGAAGTTGAGATGTGAGAGCTTCCTGTGCCAAAGCATACTGTCACCAACAGTAGCTTTACTGTAGAAACAGTAAACCTTATCCTTCTTTGTTGAATTTAAGTCAGCAACAAACAAGCTTCCTTTTCTAACCCCTTTTAGAGAGAGGCTACTGTTCTTCTTGTGATAGATGTTGCACAGCATCATATCAAAATCAACCTTGAATCCCCTGTCACTGAATTGGTTAACACTGAGTAGATTGTGCTTCAATCCATCCACAAGAGCAATATCTTCAATGACAACATTTCCAATTTCTAGACAGCCATATCCCACTGTGTAACCCTTGCTGTTGTCTCCAAAGGTTATGATTGGGCCAGCTTTCTCAACATAATGTGATAGCAGGGCTTTATCACCTGTCATGTGTCTTGAGCAGCCACTGTCAATGATCCACATGACTTGATCTTTCTTCTTGCCCTGCAAAACAGAATGTGTCTAAGATGCATATGGTACCCAATCCTTGTTGGGTCCTGCAGTTTCAGTGTCTCCTGAGTTTCTTTCAGTCATAAAGTCACAAGCATTATCAGTAATCTCCTGTTTGACTTCTCTTTTCACCCACTTAGGTTTAGAATTGGACTTGGTCCTTTTCTTAGTGGATGGAGCCTTCTTGCTGTTGCCAGCAGGCTCAGAAGTCTCAACAGTGTTTGAGTATGAACATTTTTCAGTAGTGAGAATAGGTAAGTTAAAGCATGTACTCATGGCAGTAATTTTGCATGGCATACATTCAATGTTATTACAGACACTCATAGTTCTATGCATAAGGGGGGTTCTGTGTAAGTTACCATTGAGTTCAGTTGCATTGACCTTTTTCTCAATTGGTTTCTTACAAACACGTGTTAAGTGATGAGTAGATCCACAGTTATTGCACAGTTTCCTAGAAGCACCTCCAACATTAGTGTATCCATTTCCTTTGTTGACTCCTACCTTTCCATTCCTATTCTTAGACTTGGGAGTTACTGGATTGACAGTATGTTCAGAAGTTGCTGTCAAACTTTCCTTGACAGTATCTTTTATTCCTACTATCTTGACAGAAGGTTTTAAAGTTACTGTCTTGGAACCATTCTTGACAGTATCTTTGGAAGATTCTGTCTTGCCAACTGTGACAGCATCTTTTGAACTTACTGTCTGATTGCTTGGTAAGTTTACTGTCTTGGGGATTGTGACAGTATCCTTTCCATCCTTGAATGTGCTGTCAACACCTTCATCCTCATCAAGAATTTCTTGTTTGATGAGCATGGCTTTTTCATCAAACTCAATTTCTGCAGCTTTGAAAATGGGAGTTTTAACTTTCTTGAGAATGGTGGGTTTGACAGCAGCATTTCCAGAACAATCTTGAATCACAGTTTCCTTTCCAGGTCTTCTACCATATGAAAAACCTATACCAACTGACTGATTTTCTGTATGCTTATCATTGTAATCCTGAACTATCTTTGATGAGTTTTTATAAGCCTTGATTTTAAATTCATTTTCAGCAATCTCATTTCTCAGGAATTCCTCAACCTCTTTAGCACATTTCAATTCATTTTTAATTTTAGCATTCTCCTGAGCTAAAGAGTCCAGTGAACTGGTTTTGAGAACAAGAGATTCATTTTCAGACTTTAGTGTTTCATTTAGCTTACTCAGCCTAGTGATCTCCTCATTGGCAGCAGATAAGCTAGTATAGACATTAAACATTTCAGCACTTAAGTCTTTAATGGTTTTCTTATACTCATCAATGGACATATCAAGTAAGACAAGTGAAGGTACCTGACTTGAGGATGTTGATGTTACTTCATCAGTGCTAGCCATGAGAGCTAGGTTGACATATTCTTCTTCATCTTCATCTTCATCATCAGACTCATCCCAACACTTTCCTTCAGCCACATAGGCTCTACCTTGATTCTTCTTGGAGTATCCACCAGTTCCTTTCTCAAATCTCTGAACCTGTTTGGGTCTTTTGCACTCAGTAGCAAAATGACCAGGTTCACCACAGTTGTAACACTTGAATTTAGATCTATCCACAAATCCAGTCTTGTATCCTCCTTTGAATGAGCTTCCCACAGCAGCCTTTGATGAGCTTCCCTTGGTGAACTTGGATGCTTGGCCTTGGGGCCTGAATGACCTATCCTTCTTGAACCTAAAGTTCTTGAACTTTTTGGCCATGTAAGCCATAGTAGGATTGTCCATGCTTTCCAGTTCCTCCATAGTGTAGAAGTCTTCATCTTCCACATCCTTGAGCTGTAGTACTACTTTCTCATCATCTTCAACAACCTCTTCTATCTTCAAGGATTGTACAGGGGTTGGTTGAGTGATTTGTAGTGCTTCACTAGGTTGTGTGATCCTTGGCACTTGTGCTACTAGGGCACTTGACATATTAGCCATCTTGTTCCTTGTTCCACTTTGTATGGCTCTCTTTTGAAAGAGTTCAAGTTCATACGATTTCAGAATGCCATAAAGTGTCTCAAAGGTTATATTGTTGAGATCTCTTCCTTCTCGTATGGCTGTTGTCTTGTGTTCAAGATGATCAGGCAGTGTAAGCAAGAACTTGACATTCAATTCTTTTCTGTCATAGTACTTGCCATGTATCTTGTAACAGCCCCAAATCCGGGGTCAGGGATTTAGGGTTGTCACAATCCATGTACTCCTTGCCTTACCTGTATTACTCACACCATTCATAATTCACCTTCTCATGACCCCACAACATATGTCTCACACACACACACACACATGTTAGAGTATCAGAAACGACACAATACAACAACTGCGGAATAAATAACTTTTATTACAATACCCAAATGTCTTTTGAATCTGTTACTGATACAATTTCTAAGTATTGTTACATTACCAACTTAGCCTTCTGATGCTCACAATCCCCTAATACCATTCATGTCTATACACAAGTTGAATGCCAAAAGCCGTAGCCTGATTCGATTGGTCCGTACTACTCCCGGGATCGCTGCTAGAAACTGTTTAATGGAAACGCCTTGCGAGGTATGTGCCGTCCCATTGGCATCCTGCTTCGCTTCTATATAATATATATAAAATAATAGCAAGAGTGAGCGATAGCTCAGCAAGGTAATGAAAGTATGGCATAATTCTGCCCTTTTATTCAACCCAGAAATAAAGCGGGTATGCGACAATAATTTGTCAAAATATCTTGATACTGAAATCATTTCCTTATCGGAATGTATTCCAAAAATACCATTGTTGTATTTCAAATATCATCTCCATAATATTCTGCAAACTTTCGATATTCATACTATGAACAAAGTTCTAGTATAAATAAAAGATGAATTAGCAAGATAACTCAGTATATCCTTTCCGTAAAATATCTGCTATAGAAAATATAAGCAGACTATCAACATATACTTGAAAGATTAAGTTATAAGAAAAATTCAATATCATCTTTCATATCAAACATTTACCTCATATCATAATTTGGAAATAAATACAATGTAAATTTATTTCCAATTCATTTTCTAAACTCATCTGATCACGTATATCCTGTAGATAAAATCATATACTTTTCGTAAATTCATACTCTTTCTTATAAACTCATATACTGGAATATACTGGATTACTCTTGAGTAACCTTTCTGAAAACTTTCATGAAACTGAATAGCTGGAATAAACTATCTTTCTTTGAAAACTTTCATGAAACTGAATAGCTGGAACAAACTTTCTTTTTCTGAAATCTTGCATGAAACATGCTCTTTCATGGATGCTGAACTGTAAATGGAGATTCTGGGCGCCAAGGATACCCCTATGATGATCAGTCGCAAGCTGTATCCCCCTGATCTTTTTCTACGTAGAAGGGAAGAATAGACAGTATCTGACTGACCTACCTCCCCGCCAATCGGTTGTAGGTAGGAAGTACAGACCCGTTTCACCAGTCCGTCGGCCTGTGACTCTCCTATGAGGAAGAACAGACCCGTTTCACCAGTCCGTCGGCCTGTTGCTCTCCTCTTTCCTACGGTCGGGCAATTTCTGATAAACTAAGCGAAGAACAGACCCGTTCACCAGTCCGTCGGCCATATTGTAATTCCCTTAGGGGACCGGCGCTACTCAGTCCCTTACATTTTCTCCAAGTTCGAGTAAATCCATAACACTGAAACATAAAGTTCCTTTCCCTTTTTCCCCAAGTATACAACTCCACAAAGTAGTCGTATCTGGTTGGAAAGGAAATTCACTCATATTTCCCAGGCTGATGTCTGTTAGTGGATATCACTGATTCCACTGATCTTACTCCTCGAGTCTTGAGGAAGTAATCAAAATCATTTTGATGGTAGCATACGAAGCTGTTAAATTAATAGTTTCAAAAATATTTAGGACCGGGCAGTCCTTTTGAAACAAACATAAAAACTTGAGAAAGATCCCCTGAGTCTTTGTAGTTTGAGCGAACATTTAAGTCTTTCAGAATATAGACTTAAAAGGAAAATAGATTTGGGAATCTTCTCTAATTATATTTATAATTGTCTGAATAAAACTTTATTAGTTATCTAGGGTTAAAGAATAGTTTTCACAAAATACTTTCTTAAGAAGTAGGGCTTTAAATAATTAATGAAAACTATATTTAATAAAGAATATTCATTTAGAAGTAATTCCCAAATACTTCCTTAAGAAAATAATGGATAATAGTATAATAATATAACCCTAGATAACAACTGATACCATCCCCGGTCCGTAGAATAAACACAGAGTATATACCCCCCCTACTGAGGGATTTTCGTAACATATCAGCTCCAAAAATATTGCTAGAACCATAGCTTATAAGTCCAACTTAAATCATCATATGTATCAAATTGAACTCAGGAAAACGTACATATATCTCATACTCCAAATCCAATTACATTTGGAAATCATACCATATGCAGTTGTTCAACAACATACAGGCATCGTATATATATCATAAAACTGTTTATAGCATTTCATGCCTTTTACTCTAAGCATGCTTTCAAAACATGTATTATATCATCAAAACAATAGTTTACAAAGAGGGTTTGAAAACTTGCATGCATCTATCATATGCATATATTACGTCTCAACATTTTTAATACCATTACATCTATATACGATGTAAGGTTTGAAAACATGCATAATATCATATCGTATGCATCATTAGTATACTTAATGGAAAACATAGCATGAAATAAGAAAACTTGCATCTAGTATATGCATACTTCAAAATATGGTTTTAGAAACTTGCCTGATGCTCGAGAGGTGATAGGGCTCGTGACAATGTCGAACAATCTAGACAAAGTCAAACGAAAACACACGGTTAATCCCCTGGATAATCCACTTGTACTCAATGCTTAAACACGTAAGCGAAACACAACCAAGGAATTACTAGCTCGTTATAGGCTCATACTAAGTCCATGTTATTCGTCAAATACTTATATCACAAGTTTGGTTTGAAATCCATTCTCAAATCCAAGTTATACTTAACCATTTGGAACCTTGGTTTCTAAGTCTCGTTTTCAGTGGTTTTCACTTGCGCGACCTCGACTAAATTTTTTTATAAAATCGAAACATAATCTTTTTAATCCGAATCGTTTTCGTGAGCCTTCATAACTGTCTCTAGTATTATTCCTCAAAGTTTCACATTTTAATATGGCTTCTAAGTGGTCCAAATATAGCCTCAAAGTGGCTGACCAGAGAAGGGTTGTTTCTCCGAACGACGTTTACTAAAACTCACTTTTCTCTTAAACCGTAAATCGTAACGACATGATTCTTGCGCTCACGTAAACTAGAAACAAAGCTCTACACACTCATGTTCATCACTGAACCAAAAGAGGCAGTTAAGAGTTCGGATTATAGGCAGTTTATAGAGTTACCGAAAATCGGGCATTACGACGGCTTAAAATCGAATAATCCAATTTTGTCACAACATAACCAAGCCACACCGGGCATACCATACATCCACAACCTCAACAAACAACCATCATACACCTCTAAGATCAGTGGTGAGGCTCAAATCCAACACCCATCATTTTACATATTTAAACAAAGCCAAACAATCACTAAATCACTTAATCATGATCTTAACTCACATGAACATCAAAACCACTTCAAAATTCATAAAAACAAAAAGGGGCAGAGGTTTTTATACCTTCCTTGATGCTTCATATACACTAACAATGGTTTATAATCCTTCCTTGAGCTTTGAACAAACCTTATCAAGCTTAATCCTTAAGAAACAAAATCAAGAATCATGAAAAGTTACTATTCATCATCACTTTGTAAAATCCATATAAAATCGACAAACAAGAGTTTGGTTCTCAACGTTTTACCACACCTTGTACTCTTCAAGGGCTTTCGTTTGAGTCCTATCTCATCACCAGGGGATTCTTGAAGCTCGACTTATTGGCTTTCTAAGGTGAGTGGTCGAAACTGGAAAAAGCTGGACAGTTTCGGTTCTCCGACTTGGGGAAAGACTTTGACTAGGCTACACTCCTTTGTTGGCCATGAAGGGAATATACCCTTTATCAGAATTCTTTCCTGGAGAGAGGTCAAGATAGATCATAGATTGGGGAAATATCCCACATAATTTGCAAATGGGGATGGTACTACCAAGGTCTCTACGGATGCCTTTTATGTCGGCTCCTCTGATGGATATTCGTTCAATTCTAAAGCTTTTCCTTTCCACGCACCCTAAGTTGTTCGATACTTACGTCATTGCCGACTTATAATAGTCGCTAAGAATTCAACCATCAACATTTGCAATCGCAGGGAATTCTATTCGACTAGGCGCAAACATCCCAAGTAAGCGTTCTGTTCTATAAGAAGACTTCGATACCGTTGTTGCCCGTAGCAATGACAATTCCACATGTCGACTGGGCGGTACTTCGGAAGATCGTTAGAAACTACAAGATTAAATCTGGTCTCTATTTCAATCATCCTTATATCCAATATTCCTTCTCCCATATCAATCCCGTGCGCTACATAAGCTTAACACTTTTGGCACAATAGCCTTCTCATTTAAGTCAATCCCGGAACTTCTCAGTCCGTCTTGGTCCTTAAATATATTTCGCCTTTACCGTCCAATCTCAACTTCATCATTTTATCTCTACAATCAATTATAGCAATCCGGGTCTGTCCACCAACCCATATAACGGCTATCTTACCCAATCCACAGGGTTCGCTCTAATTTCCACTCTCTTTGGTGACATCCTCTGGTAATTAGAAAGACAAGGTTTGCCAAAATTTGCTGAATTCCTTTCCAAAATCAGGGAAATTTGATCAATCTATTTACCTACTAGTAATGCTCGGATCTGATTTCCGACCTTTCTGTTCTATCCTCATAATTCCTTCCTGGTTTCCTGAGGGTGGTAAATCTCGTTCTCGATTCCGTCTTAGCGTGCTTGTCTTACAATAACATTTGCATGGTACATATACCCAAAATTTTCCTTGGGATAATAAAATCCCTCAATGATGTAATAGACACTCTTTCCAGTGGAATCGCTGGTCGTGGGGGATTGAAACCTCATATCCAAAGCAATTCCTTTCACTATACTAGGCAACTAAGTCCCCTTAATCGTTCGTGAAAATCTAAACACCTTGGTTCTTACGTATGCCGCCTCCTTATGGGCAACTATAACCAGCTACGAGTAACAGGTTTCGTTCAAGTCGAATCAATCCACTGATACTGGCTATACTGCCTCTACCTCTTCTGCTTTGGAGTCTCTACTCCATTTTCTTTGTCATACCTCTTGATGAATCATGAACGATCCTTAAACTCTCGTCTCATCACTTATTTATCCCTTGAAGGTTCGTCCGGTCTTATTATTAGACCTCAAGTAACACACCACATCTTTATCAATCAGCACGTTTTCTACAAGATTCTTCCCATGACCCACTATGGGGTCTTCCTCTAGATCCTCCTATGGATCTTCCTTTATCGGGTCTCCGTCCATTTCAAGGAACGCATCATCAAATGCCTACTCGAAGGCCTCGGGATCTGGTATCTCAGAATCCCATCTATCTATAACTCATACGAATCGAGGTGACTAACCATGAAGTCCTAAGTACGGTTTCCCAAAAGAAGTCCCCTCTCGGGCTTCATCTTAAACAGTCAGGGTCATGTCCTCTAACCCGACTACGAACTCAATTTGAGCTCTAGATGCTCTTATCATTATTAAGGGTATTGTAAGACTCGATCTCCTATCGTTTCTGAGGACTGTAACCTAACGCTCTGATACCATCTCTGTAACAGCCCCAAATCCGGGGTCAGGGATTTAGGGTTGTCACAATCCATGTACTCCTTGCCTTACCTGTATTACTCACACCATTCATAATTCACCTGCTCATGACCCCACAACATATGTCTCACACACACACACACAGGTTAGAGTCTTAGAAACGACACAATACAACAACTGCGGAATAAATAACTTTTATTACAATACCCAAATGTCTTTTGAATCTGTTACTGATACAATTTCTAAGTATTGTTACATTACCAACTTAGCCTTCTGATGCTCACAATCCCCTAATACCATTCATGTCTATACACAAGTTGAATGCCAAAAGCCGTAGCCTGATTCGATTGGTCCGTACTACTCCCGGGATCGCTGCTAGAAACTATTTAATGGAAACGCCTTGCGAGGTATGTGCCGTCCCATTGGCATCCTGCTTCGCTGCTATATAATATATATAAAATAATAGCAAGAGTGAGCGATAGCTCAGCAAGGTAATGAAAGTATGGCATAATTCTGCCCTTTTATTCAACCCAGAAATAAAGCGGGTATACGACAATAATTTGTCAAAATATCTTGATACTGAAATCATTTCCTTATCGGAATGTATTCCAAAAATACCATTGTTGTATTTCAAATATCATCTCCAAAATATTCTGCAAACTTTCGATATTCATACTATGAACAAAGTTCTAGTATAAATAAAAGATGAAGTAGCAAGATAACTCAGTATATCCTTTCCGTAAAATATCTGCTATAGAAAATATAAGCAGACTATCAACATATACTTGAAAGATGAAGTTATAAGAAAAATTCAATATCATCTTTCATATCAAACATTTACCTCATATCATAATTTGGAAATAAATACAATGTAAATTTATTTCCAATTCATTTTCTAAACTCATCTGATCACGTATATCATGTAGATAAAATCATATACTTTTCGTAAATTCATACTCTTTCTTATAAACTCATATACTGGAATATACTGGATTACTCTTGAGTAACCTTTCTGAAAACTTTCATGAAACTGAATAGCTGGAATAAACTATCTTTCTTTGAAAACTTTCATGAAACTGAATAGCTGGAATAAACTATCTTTCTTTGAAAACTTTCATGAAACTGAATAGCTGGAACAAACTTTCTTTTTCTGAAATCATGCATGAAACATGCTCTTTCATGGATGCTGAACTGTAAATGGAGATTCTGGGCGCCAAGGATACCCCTATGATGATCAGTCGCAAGCTGTATCCCCCTGATCTTTTTCTACGTAGAAGGGAAGAATAGACAGTATCTGACTGACCTACCTCCCCGCCAATCGGTTGTAGGTAGGAAGTACAGACCCGTTTCACCAGTCCGTCGGCCTGTGACTCTCCTATGAGGAAGAACAGACCCGTTTCACCAGTCCGTCGGCCTGTTGCTCTCCTCTTTCCTACGGTCGGGCAATTTCTGATAAACTAAGCGAAGAACAGACCCGTTCACCAGTCCGTCAGCCATATTGTAATTCCCTTAGGGGACCGGCGCTACTCAGTCCCTTACATTTTCTCCAAGTTCGAGTAAATCCATAACACTGAAACATAAAGTTCCTTTCCCTTTTTCCCCAAGTATACAACTCCACAAAGTAGTCGTATCTGGTTGGAAAGGAAATTCACTCATATTTCCCAGGCTGATGCCTGTTAGTGGATATCACTGATTCCACTGATCTTACTCCTCGAGTCTTGAGGAACTAATCAAAATCATTTTGATGGTAGCATACGAAGCTGTTAAATTAATAGTTTCAAAAATATTTAGGACCGGGCAGTCCACTTGAAACAAACATAAAAACTTGAGAAAGATCCCCTGAGTCTTTGTAGTTTGAGCGAACATTTAAGTCTTTCAGAATATAGACTTAAAAGGAAAATAGATTTAGGAATCTTCTCTAATTATATTTATAATTGTCTGAATAAAACTTTATTAGTTATCTAGGGTTAAAGAATAGTTTTCACAAAATACTTTCTTAAGAAGTAGGGCTTTAAATAATTAATGAAAACTATATTTAATAAAGAATATTCATTTAGAAGTAATTCTCAAATACTTCCTTAAGAAAATAATGGATAATAGTATAATAATATAACCCTAGATAACAACTGATACCATCCCCGGTCCGTAGAATAAACACAGAGTATATACCCCCCCTACTGAGGGATTTTCGTAACATATCAGCTCCAAAAATATTGCTAGAACCATAGCTTATAAGTCCAACTTAAATCATCATATGTATCAAATTGAACTCAGGAAAACGTACATATATCTCATACTCCAAATCCAATTACATTTGGAAATCATACCATATGCAGTTGTTCAACAACATACAGGCATCGTATATATATCATAAAACTGTTTATAGCATTTCATGCCTTTTACTCTAAGCATGCTTTCAAAACATGTATTATATCATCAAAACAATAGTTTACAAAGAGGGTTTGAAAACTTGCATGCATCTATCATATGCATATATTACGTCTCAACATTTTTAATACCATTACATCTATATACGATGTAAGGTTTGAAAACATGCATAATATCATATCGTATGCATCATTAGTATACTTAATGGAAAACATAGCATGAAATAAGAAAACTTGCATCTAGTATATGCATACTTCAAAATATGGTTTTAGAAACTTGCCTGATGCTCGAGAGGTGATAGGGCTCGTGACAATGTCGAACAATCTAGACAAAGTCAAACGAAAACACACGGTTAATCCCCTGGATAATCCACTTGTACTCAATGCTTAAACACGTAAGCGAAACACAACCAAGGAATTACTAGCTCGTTATAGGCTCATACTAAGTCCATGTTATTCGTCAAATACTTATATCACAAGTTTGGTTTGAAATTCATTCTCAAATCCAAGTTATACTTAACCATTTGGAACCTTGGTTTCTAAGTCTCGTTTTCAGTGGTTTTCACTTGCGCGACCTCGACTAAATTTTTTTATAAAATCGAAAAATAATCTTTTTAATCCGAATCTTTTTCGTGAGCCTTCCTAACTGTCTCTAGTATTATTCCTCAAAGTTTCACATTTTAATATGGCTTCTAAGTGGTCCAAATATAGCCTCAAAGGGGCTGACCAGACTCCGAACGACGTTTACTAAAACTCACTTTTCTCTTAAACCGTAAATCGTAACGACATGATTCTTGCGCTCACGTAAACTAGAAACAAAGCTCTACACACTCATGTTCATCACTGAACCAAAAGAGGCAGTTAAGATTTCGGATTATAGGCAGTTTATAGAGTTACCGAAAATCGGGCATTACGACGGCTTAAAATCGAATAATCCAATTTTGTCACAACATAACCAAGCCACACCGGGCATACCATACATCCACAACCTCAACAAACAACCATCATACACCTCTAAGATCAGTGGTGAGGCTCAAATCCAACACCCATCATTTTACATATTTAAACAAAGCCAAACAATCACTAAATCACTTAATCATGATCTTAACTCACATGAACATCAAAACCACTTCAAAATTCATAAAAACAAAAAGGGGCAGAGGTTTTTATACCTTCCTTGATGCTTCATATACACTAACAATGGTTTATAATCCTTCCTTGAGCTTTGAACAAACCTTATCAAGCTTAATCCTTAAGAAACAAAATCAAGAATCATGAAAAGTTACTATTCATCATCACTTTGTAAAATCCATATAAACTCGAAAAACAAGGGTTTGGTTCTCAACTTTTTACCACACCTTCTACTCTTCAAGGGATTTCTTTTGACTCCTATCTCATCACCAGGGGATGCTTGAAGCTCGACTTATTGGCTTTCTAAGGTGAGTGGTCGAAACTGGAAAAAGCAGGACAGTTTCGGTTCTCCGACTTGGGGAAAGAATTTGACTAGGCTACACTCCTTTTTTGGCCATGAAATGTTTAACGAACGTTGCCCATGGAGTGGAGAAGCTATGGTTAAAATTTGGTGATTTATGGATGGATAGAAGTGGAGATATGAATTTTTCTTTCCTTGATGCTCCTGCTGGGCAGAAAAATGGGGGGAGAGTTCTTCTCTCTTTCTTTTTCTTTTCTTTTGTCTTGGTTAATAATAATGATAATGCTGATATTTGTGTGAAGAGTGGTGAGTCATAGCCCTAGGTGGCTTCATCTCTCGACATGTGTCGAACATGCATTGGTTCTGTTAAAGTAACTTTACTGGTTTGCTTTACTGATTCGTTTCTTTTCACATGGATGATCCAAATGTTGCATTCCTTGAATTATTCTCGTTACATGTTACTTCCATATCTATATTTAATCCTGTAAATGTTGCCTTGTTCTTCTTGAAACGATTCGAAAATATCTATAGTAATAAAATCGAATCCTTAAATCGACTTGAATAAAATAATCGACTTGAATAAAATAATAAAATTGTCGACTTGAATAAAATAATAAAATAATATTAAAATCGACTTGTCCATATCTATAGTAACTATTCACTTCATCAATCGAATCCTTAAATCGACTTGAATAAAATAATAAAATTCCAAAATATTAAATCCTCAAATCCTCAATTTTAATATCTCATTTCTTGAATATAATAATATATAATTCGCTGCCCGGTCGAATATTACACCAAAATAAAATTTGGAATTTCTGAATTCCGATCGTCTTTGCATTCACTTATTTACTCCGTAGATCACTAATATGACTTCGGAATATCCACACTACGTCTCGTACATAGGTGGCATGAAAAATTTTCTTAACCCTCAAAATCACTATTCATCCACCAATATCACTATTCACTGCTGCACTTAATCATAATAAGAAAAGTTTTAAATTTTTCCAAAAATTCGGGTTATTACATATCTGCAGTTCAGTTAAGAGCTTACTGAACCTTTCAAACATGGAGGTTAAGTCTTCACCAGGCTTGGCCATAAATGCCTCATATTGAGATATAAGTATTTGCCTTTGGTTGCCCTTAACTTCTTCACTTCCTTCACAGAGTAAGGCTAACCTGATCCACATCTCCTTGGCTGATGTGCAGCTTATCACACTTCCACACATGGCTTTATCCAACGTAAGAGAATCGAGCAAGATGAGTTGCAAGTGATCATCTAGCACCATTTTCTCCTTCTCAGTTTCCAAAAATTCCGAGGGATCTTTGGGAACCCAATGTGCAGGAATGATCTCACCATTAACTGTTGTGGCTTCAATTTCCTTCCTTGGAATGAAAGGACCATTCTCGAGTATACCTGGGTATAGTGGATTCGCAGCTTTGATAAACAACAAGATTTTTCTTTTCCAAATGCTGTAGTTCTCTTTATCAAAAGCTGGGATCTTGATACTGTTTGATTTCTGCATTGTCGTCGGGATCTCAGATATGTATGTTAATCTGAAGGCTCTGATACCAATTGTTGGTCCTTGTGTATTGCAGAAGGGGGGGGGGGGGATGAATGCAATACTGATAAAATTCAATCTCAGTTTCAACAACTAAAACTAAGATTTAATGTTATCAATAATATGTATGCATTCACAAACAGTAAAATAGAGAAGACATGATTCACAAAATAAATGTTTTATTTATTTTGCAAAGTGTTGCTACAACCTCAAGAGAGAATTCTTGAGCTTCGATTTTCTTCAAGGCACTTACTAGTCTTCGTTACATGTCTAGAATGAATTAACAGTAGGTATAAGACTAATCCTATCACTATCAATCACGGGTTTGTGAAGCTGCTGTCATTGTCAAGTGGCAGCTTCTTACAGATTGTCTTACCCATGTGACTTTCCTAAATTTCTAATATGTCAGATATACATCATAACAAAAGCAACCTAGATTCATTCTATTTCCAGCTTAAGCAATTCAGCAAATAAGGACTTGACCTTGCTCTTGAATTGATTCGCTTTTGTTTTGCAGTGCTTGAAGCTTCTGTCGTAGTCTTGCAGACTTGGTGCAGCTTAGGGATACTGCAACACGCCTGTTTCTTGAACATTGAAACTGTCACGGGATTTGACTGAGAAAGATACTTAGAGCAAGGGTCTTTCTCGAGACAGTTACTTTTGCCACAAAGCTTGCTGTCACAGGAATGTGCTTTTGGTGACAGTACGAGTTCCCCGTATAGTGTGCTGTCGAGGTTCCCAAGCTTGCTGTCGAGGGCTAAAGTTGCTGTCGCGTAGTCTTCCGCCAATGTTGCTGTCAGAGTGAATATGCTGTCTTGACTTGCAACATTCTGTCTTCTTGTAATCTTACTGTCAATGCTTATGACAGTAACCTTTATTCATGCTGTCATCTAATATGCGTTCTTTGAGGCTTGAACACAGAAAGTGAACTTCTTCCAAATTACACAATTAAAATAACATTGCATACTGATTACAAGAACATACTTTGGCTGTGACAGTATGTTCTACTTAATTAAAAAATTAAGTATATACAAAGTTAAGTTGTTCCTATGCTATCACCCATAAATCCCAACAATCTCCCCCAATTTGTTTTTATGGACAATAACAACAAATTTACAATATATGCTGACAACTTAACTAACAAGATCAGAACGGATTTAGAATGTTTACTTAGCTTGAGATTTCCTCTTCTGTCTCGTTACTTCCTCTCTTCTGAGAGCTTCCACCAAGCTGCTTCTTAGACCTTCTACAAGAGAGATTTCAGCAGGTGTGACTGCATCATCTTCTATTTCTTCAATGATCTTCTTGATAGTAGGAGAAATAAGAGAACTAGCATCCCTGAGATTCAACCATTGCTCTTGATCAAATGGATAGCTTCTGAAGTGGAGTTCTTCATGTATAAGCTTGAATCTACTTCCTCGATAAGCATTGAGAGACATCCTCCTTTGCTTGTCCAGCTTCAAATCTTCTCCTTTTCTCCTTTCCAATAGTTCCTCTATCTTGTCAGAACAGATCTGCTCCAGGGGATGAATTGATCCAGCAACCATATACTGTAAATCCTTCAGAATAGTTGTTTTTAGCTTGTGCAAGCTGCAAACATAGATTTCTTCTTTTAGATGCTTGATTCTTAAGGGATTTTCCAGCATACATGTTTGATAATTTGGAGCTTCACTTTCTGCCTTGTTGGCAGTCTTGCATCTTTCCAGGAGTTCAGCTTCCTTCTTATCAAGTTCTGACTGATATTGAGCGTATTGAGAAGAGTCAGGTCTTTTGCTTGGCTTGGGTTGCCCTTCCTCTGTGGGTTGGGTTTTCCTTTCTTCTGTGGGTGAATCATCAAACTCATAGTACCAGTGATATGGTATAGGAGAAGCTGGTAAATCAGTTGAAATATCAGCATCATCAAAATCTGCAAAGTTGTAGCCAAATTTCTGATAGAATTCAACATCCCTATCAGCTTGATATTTCAGAATATGTTCCATAACAGACTCTGAAACATTTTCATAGCTCTCCAGCAACTCTACCATTCTTTCCAGGTAGAAGAAGTCAATTCTTCTTTTATCTAAGGTTGATGTCCTACCACTGGTTGATGTGGAGACCAGATTGAAATCCTTATCTACCTTGGTAGATCTTGATTCTTCCCACCACAGAATGTACCCAGTGACCTCTTGATTTGCATCCATCTTTACCTCAACACTCTTGATTTCTCTAGATTGCATCTGTTGTATCTTAAGACTGTTGGGAGGTATTGATTGAATTGGCTTCTTAAGATTCCTGCCAAATCCAGTGGTCTTTTCCTTTCCTGAGTACTTGTGCTTTCCTGCAGGTTTCTGTCTAGTAAACCATGCCTTAGCTTTAGCTTTCAGTCTCTTGGGCTTGACAGCAGCTTTGGCTTCATCCTTGACAGAACCTTCCTTGACAGTACCTTTGTCGACAGTATCTTCCATGACAGCATCTTCTTTGACAGTACCTTTGTTGGATGTTGTTGACAGCCATTGCAAAACAAAGTTTGATGGGAAATTGAAAACTTTTGAATCCATGTGTTCATTATGCATCAGGCGGAACCATGACAGTGCGTGGTATAAGGTGCTTAGTTCGTACTTGAGATCCAAAGAGTATTACGCAGTAAATGCCATTATTCTTAAAGCAAAAAATAATTATATGTATCCCATTACAAATTCCAATTTTCTGGTTTAAAATTATAAAGGTCATGACCATTGTTCCTAATTTTATCTTAAACTACAATTTATTACAATTTTATCAAGGTGTTTAATTTGGGATAAAGTTAACTACAATTTATTTAAACAAATTTCAAACAAAATCCTTGGAAATAATTCAAAATGAATGTATTACATAATTGAAATAAGCGAACAAATGCAAACAAACCACACTACAGAATGGCTTAAAAAACAAATAAAACAAAAACGCTTGAAATAATACTAAGTCCATTTATTGCCAAAAAAGAAAAACTCGAATATCATCCTAAAGCTTCCATTTCTATATGGATTTCCCAGATGTTTGCATTGTTCACTCAACAGGAGCCTGAAAATTTTCATCTATCATCCTAAATAAAAATAAAACAAACAAAATTAATATCATGTATAAAAGAATCTATAAATATCAACATTAATCCATCGTCCAGTAATTAAAAAAAGAAAATAAAATTACCTCTGCCTGAAAAAGAAAACCTCAGGATGGTCAAGGTTAACATAAATCCTTGAATAGTAGAGATTGGATATCTGATATTTACCTGCAAAATTAATATAATCGATTATTCTATCAGGTGGCAAAAATATCAAATGGATAACATTTTAAGTGCCTTGATAAAAATGGATTCACAAATCATTACCCCTGAAGATTGAAACCGTAGTACTTGACAATATCAAAAGCTTTGGTTCCTAGGATGGGTGATACAATGGCTCTGTATTTTCATTAAGAGATCCATAAAAAGAAACTCGGTGTGACACCCTTCTTTGAACAGAAAAACAAAAATTATTACTAAGATTAATAATCGTGATTAGACTTATACATGAAATGCTACTTAAATTATATCAAACACCGAACATAATACAACACTACATGAGAAAGATAATGATACCTTCCGTCAGTAATTGAGAATTTGACAACCTGTCTAGGACCATATCTTGTTTCAAAGGTCTTAATAGGCTGAAAGTCTTCCATTACTCCAATAATGTCTACATGATGCAAATCCGTTTAAATTTGGATGAAACATAATTACACAACCAACGACTTTAATTTTAAATTTTACCTTTCGAATATAGTGGTGTATCTGATCCGTCAAAATCTGCGCAGTATTGATGCAAATCTTGAACTTCCACCGGTTCGAACCTGTGCATAGAAATGACAAAGTCTTCTAGAAAAACATTGACTACAGTTGTATGTAGAAAGGATATCATCTTCTGCATTTGTTTTATAGGCCTAAAATGACCAAATGACGGGATCACACAGAGATTGGTGATAGTGCATAAACTCCCTTCATGTAGAACATTAGGAAATATTTGCCAGAGCTCAGGACTAACGATAGCATGCATTTGAGTGTTCTGTTGATATAATGCAAATCGACATTACTCTGAAAATTGATATATTTCTGATCTGGAAGGTGCAATGGCAAACGATCAACACTTGGCCACCGGTTATGAATGTCAAAACCAAAAATTCTCCAGGAAGCTTCAGATGCACACACGTATCTCCCAGCCAAAAAGTTTTTAATTTTATCCAAACTTTTCACCTTGCCTTTAGAATTAGCGCTGCCAGAATTTGCTGATTTTTTCGTAACCAACATTGTGGCTGTATCGCGACCCTTCAAACAGTACCCGAAGAGGTACTTTAATGATCTTGAACTGTTACAAATCTCTAAATTGATATGGCATTGAAATCGAAGTAGAAGATCACGATTATACGGGACAACATACTGATTATCAAGGATTACACCGTTTTTCTTTACAACTTTGTTGGTTCTACGTCTCCGATAAACTGGAAATCCACTGTCGTCAAAGAAGGTATGTCCATTATACCTATAAAAAACACAATACATATTTATCATTAATTTGTATGGTGTTTAAAAATTACATTATATTTGATTTGCAAGAAGTTATGTTCTGAATATGGTACCTCTTCGGAAAATGTCTATGCCATTTCCCTTTAACCATGCATGGAGAGTAAGTGTGATCTTTTCCACATGGACCGTGTACCATATAATTCAAAACTGCATTATATCCTTCTGGATCTCTGTCATTGTCTGGTATTTCAGCTGAGACCAACTCATCAATCTTTTCAATTGTATTTGGTCTATCATTTGGATGTAACCATATTAACATATGTACATGTGGCAGACCACGCTTCTGAAACTCAATCATGTGCATCACTATTTAATCAAATAAAAAAATAGAATCAATAATTGTGTACTGTTATCTTTCAATAAATCAAACTTCAATTGATGTTAAATACCTCATATACATCTCCCAAAATAATTTTTTTCTTGATCAAGTCAATCAGTTGGTCAAGTTTTAGCTTGAAAACTCTTGACACTATATCGGGAGCATCAGCAACATCAACATTGGCCAACAACTGGATCATGCTTTTAATTTCAGGCCACTTTGTATTACACGTCATGGTGAGAAATAATGACGGATGTCCAATTGCACGACATATAGCCAAATAGTCTTTGAAGTACTATGACATGTAGCGCTGGGATCCAGTAAATGAAGCAGGAAGAATCACCGCTTTACTAACATGAGATGGGTCATTATCACCTTTACGCACAGCATCACGTACAGAATGGTAAAGTTCTACTCGAATGGTAGACTGGTGGGTTGACACCCAATCCAAACGGTACTGTTCAATAGAAGTAAAAGCATCAATGATAAATTGTTGCCACAAACGGCCAACCAGGTGTAGAGTCAAAGCTGAAATATCAAAATATAAATTTAACAACATGACATCCAAGAAAAAAAATTATATATATATATAAATCCGATGTGGAGAAGTACAATGAGAAATATATTTAGTTTGAAAATTATACCTTCAGACGTGCGTATCATGACCTTGTAACAATAGTATTCCCTCATAGACACAGTTTGACGTTGCTTGGCATCTGGATCAAAATCATCAACATTTGTTGCAAATTCCTCGTGGTTTTTGATATTATTCAAAGGTATGTTTAAGTGAAATCCTTCATTGCCAGCAGGAAAAAGGAGAGGATATTGAAACTGCATGAAATGTGGATCAGTTTCATAAATCCTCTGCAAACCTTCTTGCTTAGAATTGACAACCGTGTCTCGGAAACCACTGGTATCAGAGTCATCACTAACAATGAACACTGCAACCTCATTAGATGGACTGATGTGATTAGGTCTGCCACTGGCAGAATTCGAAGATATTAATACCAATTTGAACTCATCAAGATCACGATTTTCAAAACGATCTTGTGTCATCCGGAAGGCACGAACTAATTTATTATTCTGATCCAACATTGCCAAAAGTTCTTTTACAATGTCAGGATCCACATTATCAGTATTTCCTCCCAAAACATGAATTCTATTATCAACCTCATTTTTCGTGTCATATATGTATAATTGACAAAATTTTGGTGCTTCTCCGTCAATGGGGACCAAACTTCCCAATAAATGATAATTAGTCCCTTGCATTTTGAAACAATACGGACCTCTGCCTTTGTTGATTCTGTTACCAACCTTTCCACCAGAAGAAGTAAAAGAAAACATGCAATTGTACACCCTTATATTTTGCTTAAATTGTTTAGATTTTTCACCTCCGGATAACAACGAAGCAAGTGGTTCTGGAGGTTGAGGCTCTTTCTCAAGTTGAACTTTTCCATTCCGACAACATAAGGAGAATGTTGGGTTCTGTTTCTTCGTTGATTTGTTATTACGCTCCTAATTCCACATATGTGCACCACATTCTGTGCACACTTTGTTAGGACCACCAAGATCCATATATTTTGACCAAAGTAGTGGTTGTCCGATATTTGCTTCCATACCAACATCAACAAAATCATGATAGTCAACTATAATATGAATGCAACACATTAATAAGGGTTAACTATATATCACCAATCAATTTGGTAGAATATTAAATGCTTACCATCAACATCTGAGTCACTCTCAGAATGAGAGTCTTCACCAGCATCCTCAAAATCAGACATCAAATTCTTTTTTCCAGAAGATGAGTCACCATTTTGGAATAATGTGCTATTAGTATCATTATGAATAGTAGAAGAAGATGTATTCTGATTGTTTTCAGAAGTCTGCATAAATCTGCCGTGTTGGAAATTAGTTTCTTGGGATGAGCTTGGTCTGTTGCCTTCGACAACAGAATGAGGCAATTGAAAACTAATTGAAGATTTCGTAGTACTTTGTTGAATTTTAACACGATCAGAATGCACTGTAAAAATAAATAAATTAAAAATTCTATCACATTGCACAATTTTACTCTGTGAGATTTATAGTTCTACTTAAGTCAAATTATCTTCCAAATTACCTGACAATGATCCATTGCCAACATTGTTACTATCAATAATAGCACTTCTTAGCGGAGTTGTGAAATTAACTTCATAAGAGTACAAACATACCAATGAGGTTATATGCAACATGAAAGTATTGTAAGAAAAATAAAAACAAAACAAATGAATACCTGATGGACTTATAAAATGTGGTGACGTGCGTACACTAATGTCCTAAGAACCTTTGTTGTGGAAGACACCATTCATTACATAATTACCTGTAAAACAAATGAATTTCAATTATAAACGATTACAACACAATTAAATAATATACATCTACTTACCACTTATTAAGTGGTCTACGAGGTTTTTGTCACATATATTTGTCAGCGGAGATGTTGAATTGATTGTACTTCGGTTAAATGTATTAGGATTTAATGATCCCAAAGTTGTTCTATGATCCACTACAAAAAGGTAACATTCATAAAGATTATAAAATTTTTTCGATTAAACTCAAGTACCTAATGGTGAAAATAATAACAGCTTTACTACCAATTTCGGTGGTTGTAGGCTTATGGGTCTTATCAATGTTGGGACCGCGAACTCTGTTCTTGGAATCTTAATAAGAAACGAAAAAGAAAATCACATTAGCTCAGTAATACAAAACATATTTTACGACCAAAAACAATCCTATCTGATGATCTCATAGCATTGGATGGCATTAAAATGGAATCTGATTGAAATCCAGATACATTCGATAAAATTTTTGATTCTGTTTTAAACATATTCAAGGATGTATGTTATAAACATGGATTAAAATGTATGGTAAATCATATGCCATAATCCGTAATGTATGGTAAATCATATGTACCAATGTACCTTTAATTTTATCAACATTCGGACCTCGTACTCTGCGTTTAACTAATAAAAAAAGAAACAAACATAATGTTTATTATAACATCAATCATAAGATGGATTGTGTCATAGATGATTACCTGTTGTTGAAGAAGCGGATCCACTGCTATTACTCATTAAATTTTTTGTAATTGGATATCCATAATCAACTATATTAAATGACAAATCAAAATTGAAATTAACCACTAACATTACTCAAATTCTCTAAGCAAGACAATCTTAATGTGCAGTTCAAATGAAAGATATAATGTATCCATTTACCTGTGGCTATTTTGGAAAAAGGAGACTCTAAACTAATATCTTCATGTGTCACGACAGATTTGTTTGGATCTACATTTTCACCATCATTCAAAGGAGCACGATTGTTTGTTCCTCCATTAATCGACGAGTTCCTCATACCTAAGATTGTCTGAATACTCTGTCCACGAACCCTTCGTTTTGAAGCGAACAATGGTATGTCATCAACATCAAATTAGTACACGTTAAAAAAAAGTAACAAAGACTGAACCCAACAATTGTAAACCTGATTGGGCATTTTACGGAATGGTTTGAGTGAAGAAGAATCCATTACTGATTGAGACCGTATCAATTGCAGGAAGATAATAAATCATACACAATAAAATAATCGCCATCAACACAGACCACGTAAAGACATTGTGAAACCATAATAGAGGTAAAGATTACAATCTTGAATTAAGGCAAGATTTGAAAATACTTTCTCCCATTGCCATAAAAGTAAAAAAAAACTGAAAGGATCATTATCCTGAGAGAAAAGTTCAAATTTGAAAACTGCTTAAATTAAGGAAGATGATATCAACAGAGATATGTTAGTTTGTTATAATAGTATAAATGAGTCATTAAATGGGTAATTTGTTTACCAAATGGGTAAAATAAATGGATAATCCATGGGTAAAAAAAAAACAACTAAAACCAAGTATATTTAGGAGGAGTTGGTCAAATTTTTTTACCCATTGGGTAAATTGCTAAACGGGTGAGATCATGCATTAAGAATATATAGATTTTTGTTTCTATTTTAATTTTTGTGTGTGGTGCCTTTAGGGGGCCACAAAATTAGAATATATATATATATATAAAGAGTGAACACCATCAAACACTTTATTTTTCATAAAAATTGATTTTTTAACATTAGAATCAGAAAATTGAACAATTAAGCCTAACATATCGAATTTAACGTAGAATCTCATTTAAATTTAAAAATTAAACATTACATATAATCTAGTACAGAATCTTGTATATATATTTATCATAATGAAATTACATGTAATCATGTTTTATTTGATTCTAATTTTTTGTTAGATTCTATTTTTATTCGTAATAAACCTTTTTTGGTTAGAAAATTAAAATCAACATGCAATTTATGTAAGATTCTATGGTGTTCTTTATTGTTCTTTATATAAGAGTGTTATTCATGGAGCAATGACCTATATATATATATATATATATATATATATATATATATATATATATAACATTCCTTATAGAACAACAATTTCAATATATTTCATTGATTCTCAACAAATATCCATAGGCAGCTTAAGAAAACCAAAACAAGAAAAAAAAAGGCAGATAACAGATCCATCAAATGGTAAGAAATAATGGTAAGTTGTTACTCCAATTGTTTTCGATTCTGTAAAGGTCTATAGTCCGTAATGAATACTTGTATTACAACTGCTATAATATAGATTCCCTATAGTATTCAAACTTTTCCTGTAACAACCCGACTTTTCGGACTATTATTCTAAATACAAAACTTAAATAAAACATAATTCTTTATTCAATAAAACCAAAATTAACGAAAGTCAAAACAACGGTCAAACTCAATAATTCATAAACATAAAATCGGAGACGGAGCTCCACAATTTCAATAATACATATCTTGAAATTTAACAAAATTGATTCTAATAGCACAACAATTTTTAACCAATAATTTACATCAAAACACATAGCATGAAATTCACAAGTTCACATCCATATTCTCAATAAGCTTCCACAACGTACCAACCTGAAATATTAGAAAAGGGTGAGTTATAAAGCTCAGTAAGTAACAGATTGACTTATCGATATTCTCGAAAATCAATGGGCATTTTAATAAAACAGATTTCTCAAAACAATGATAATTTTAAAAGCCTTTGCGAAAATAGATCCAACCCAAAGTTTATATTTAAAAATACAGAATTTAAAACAGAAGCATAATTTAAAACAGATACAGAAACAGAAACAGAACGAAAATCAAAAGTACCACAGTCTTGCTCTACGACCACACTTTTCCAGTAGCCGGGATCTTATTCTTATTCTCATACGCCACACTTTGCCAGTGACCGACATCTAAAGTTCAATAATTACGCCCCCTTACTAGGTATCTAAAGTTGCACACTTGTGCGCCTACTAAGGGTATCTAAGGCTAGTTCTGTTACTATAGCGTAAATTATGAACGAGTTTGAAACGTAGAGACTGGGATTCAAAAGATTCTCGTATCTTATATCTTATACAGTTAGAAACAATATTCTTAGATCTTATACGAAATTTAAAGTTGAGTCAAAATATCTTTTTCGAAAATAAAAGTAAGTCAAAAAGTACTTACCTCAAAAGCGATCAAATACCGAAATCAATGCGAGCAAATCCTATAATTTTATTAAACCAGTCAAATTCAAATAATGTTCACACCATCTTAATAGAACCCATGCGACACTTACATATAACTTACTCAATGAAATTTCAAAAATCAGACACCAAAACATCTTGCAAAATAGACCATTATTAACAAAATTAGTTATGACCAGTTCTAGAAATTGATAAATTACTCTATGAAAATTACTTTATATGAAAAAGTACAAAACACGAAAGACGTAGGCGATTCCGAGACCTTTCCAGAATGATAAGGATCGTTAAAAATGGACAAGTAACGAACTCAGAACATAGACATTTGCGGAATGCAGAACAGAATCAGCCCCTGATCAGGTTAGTATTTCGACGTTTAAGACATCGTAATCACATAAATAGTCAGAGTAATGAAACAGAAAGTGCAGAGGTCGAAACGAGCTTTCCAGAATGGTATCGCTCGAATTTTTTGGATAAAGACTCAATTTACTATGAATTTTCAAAGTTAGACTTCTCAGTTTCGAAAACACACTGGCAGGTCAAGAAAACACAGAAAAACTCACGTTTTCAGACCGAATTTCGAACAACACAAAGAATCAAAGTCGTAGATAATTCAAATACCTTTTCAGAGAGTCTAATATCATAAAATTCCGACAAATAACGAGTCAGATACGATTTTTACAAAAATTCAGACTTTATATATAGTATACATACAAAATCGGAGTAGTCATACGAACACGATGGACAAAATAAAGAACTCATGGATATATATCATATTATATACCAAAACATTATCACATATACAAATAATCAAGAAAATATGATTTACACATAATATCATACACAAGAATATACAGAGAATAGAAGAATCGTTACCTCTTTTCCTAAACTTGTTATGAATCTTCCTCTTTTCGTGTTCTTCTTCTTCTCTCTCGGCGCCTCTCTCTCTCTCTCTCTCTCTCTCTCTAGCGGCCTCACGGATGTTTCTCTCTCTCTCGGCGTCTCTCTCTCTCTTTGCGTCTCTCTCTAGCGGCGTCTCTTTTATTCGCGGATGCTAGAGTTTTCTAATGATTTATAACCGATGTCTCTATCTTTTTTGTATCTAGCTATTAATTGGTCCATTATAATTAACTTGGGCCAGCTTAAACATTAAATTAAAGCCCAATAAAATTAAATTAGCAAAACTCATTAATATATTTATATTCTAAAGTCAAATTATATAATTATCTTAAATTTCAATCCACTTCTAATGTCATTTCTTGGTGGTGAAGTAATGTGTATTGATTTTTCAAAAACCTTATGATTTCTAGAACGAGCGATGTTATTGATAGATTTTAGACACTTTGGCCCGGAAGAAGTTTGTATTTTTTGAATAATTTTTGTGATGAGGTTTAGTTTCATTTTTGATATTTATTGTCCACATTTAAAGTGGCAGCTTTGGTATTGCTATCTATGAGTGGTGGTATGTCTGGAATTGAGATCCGTTTATCTTTTTAAAAGTTTAGCTAGATATGTTGTTTCGGTGCCGGGGTTTTCAGTTCAACAACATACAACTTGTGTTCAAAGGAATTTAAAAAGAGTTTCGATTATGTAATATGGTATTTGTTAACGGAGGAATTTGGTATTAACAAAGTTTGAGGTTTATTGCCGGAATCAAGATCTATGACGATGGTTCTTTGCCGGAAAGTCGCCAGAGTGTGGTGGTTGTGATGAATTGGGGGCTGAGATTGTAAGGGTTTCTTGGTGGTGGCTCGCTGAGCTCTTCGCTTCCAACCCCTTCCAATGTGCCTACGTACCCCGTATTTATAGGGGATCAAGCCCAACGTAGTTCTTGGGGAGCAAGTAACCTATATGGGCTGGTTTCTGATTTCCGAGGCCCACTAGGATACCTGATCCATCTTCTGGAATTGGTCTTCGACTCGCTTTAGGAATGTCCAACGATGAGGCCTAGTCACAAAGGCCCAAGGCTCAACTACAGTCTAGGGACTTCACGGATACGGCATCGACCCAACTTAGGAGCCGACACTAACCGCTACCAGCTGTCTCCCTGACCAAAGTAGTTGCAGGTATAGCCATGACTTACCCCAAATGCCAGACGCATCCTTGTCCCCCGAATGAGAAGCACCCACCAGATTACAGGACAAGTGATCCCAAGCGTTTGGGTGCAAAGTGCAGGATTACTCCAAAGTTCCCCAATGAGGACGCGCCCATTGAGTACAGGAACAGAGCTCCCAAAGCACACACCAAGATTCACCCCACATCCCCAATGAGGACGCGCCCATTGAATACAGGAGGAGGTCTTCAATCACCAGGCATACCCCTGGAGGCCTTCAACACAGAAATCATCACCAGGCAAACCCCTGGAGGCCTTCAACAACGGACATCCCTCCCTTAGGGCTCATCCTAAGGGAGAAGTCTTCAATATCTTGCCAGTATCAAGCCAATAGAGCCATCCTTCACCATCAAGTAGCTATTTCAAACCAAGAGGACGCGCCCTCAAGGGGTGGATGGCCTAAAGGGGCGCGCCCTTACCCCTATGAGGGCAAGCCCTAAGTCTTCCATATGTTAATCCCATGTTAGTCTAGTCGTTATTCTCTGTCAAGTCATTCATTCATGTCAAGTTGTCAGTCCACACCAAGAGGACGCGTCCTCAAGGGTTGGACGACCAGAGGGCGCGCCCGCACCCCTATGAGGACAAGCCCCGAGCCTCCGTTGTACTAGTTCAATCCCTAATTGCATCTTGGATATCCTCAATTGATTATTACTTGACCCGAATCTACCCTAAAAATCCAATAACGAATTTTGGCTATAACAACTACCCCCCAATTCCATGTGAAATCGGAGATGAAGTATGGAATTTCTAATCTTCAAAGTGCCAAAAATCTTTGTAACCTTGTCTCCTTCAGGGCGCGCCTTCATGTTCTTTCCACATCCGACCTCTAAGCCTATATGAGCGAACCCGGCATAGGAAACAAGAGGCATTATGCACAAGTATAAACCTCTCTTATACACCACAGCTTATGACGAAGTATAATCTCCTAACAATGATTTGGAGATCAACCCAAGTCTTCCACTTCTCCCATAACACAAAAATTTAAGTCTTTCATCCCAAAATTGCTCTCCTTTGGGCGTGCGCTAGACTGTAGGCGCGTCCTCCTTCAAGAATTCCATTAGTAGACTAACACAATAATATGCACATTAGAGATTCACCTTAGACCATCAACATTGTAGGGTGCGCCTTGAGAGGGAGGCGCGTCTATAGCCCAAGTAAGATCACTGGCCTTCAAGTAATAAAAAACCCTTGGAGGCAGGGATGACGTGTCATGACGATGAAGGTAATCTTTCCACCAGCAACACAATTTCTAACACAAAGACAATTTTTTCAGCAATCACCGTGTAACTCTACTCATATTGCTTGTTTATCTTCACTTTCCCAAAATAAACTGGATTCTGTTTGTAAAATTCGTAATCTGACTTCTAGGCCTGTTTCTGAACTTCTCCAATTGGAATCTTGATTTTGGACTACTTTTGGATTGTAGAAAATCCTGTTATCTTCGTAGGGGCTATAAGACCGTATGATTCTGATGTCTAGAACTCCAATTATGGCCTAAACAACAATGTATGCGCGTGTAGATCAATAAATCCGAATTTCCTTGTATTTTACGTCCAAATAACTCTAATTCCTTCCAAGTTTAGAAATTCTCTATTTCCCTTCCTACCAATCTTGTTATACTTGTATATTCTTCATATTGTCCCATGTCAAGGCATACTTGGAAAAAACACATCAAACGGTGCTGATGGGATCTCATTCTTCGGAGGGCGCGCCCTAAACGGGCTAATATGTTTTCTTCTTTAATTTAACCAATAGAAAAGCAATTTGACAGGACATCTGTCTTTCAAGGAACAGTTGTAGAAAACACTTTTCAACCTTGTATGTATGAGGGTACGCCCTGATGATAAGGCGCATCCACAAGCTTCAACTTTTTCTTTAAGGCTTTGGGAGTATGTCTTCCATGCCACTGAGTGCACTTCTTCCATTTCAGGGAGAATCTATGCTTCTGTCTTCTTGACCCCTTGAAGATAATGAGGACGTGTCCTCTAAAAACGTGCCTCCTGATGATGAACAAGATATCACTTCTCTTCCCAAGTATCAGGGAAATTAATCTTCTGGGACCGATGTTGTTCCTGAAAAGCCTTTGGACGATGTTGCTAAAACAAGTGATACTACGGATGAAAACATCTCCACTTCTCTTGCTGATGACACTCAGGACGCGTTCTGAGGCTTGATATGACCTTTATTCCTTTTGCTAAGTCTTCTGAACATTATTGAGGTGCAGGTCCTCACTTCTAAGCCTTGTAAGTTGTATTTGATTTGTCTGTGCTTTCGGTAACTCCATGGGATATGTTTCCCGGAATTATATTCTCTTGTTGCATTATCTTGCTTGTCATACTTGCATGTCAACTAGGAAGAGTTTCGTATTTTATCATCTAACTGAGGGCGCGTCGTCCTATAGGACGCGTCACCCTAGAGGGCACGCCCTATATAAACAAACCATCTCGAAAGTTTTCAAAATTTCATCACCTCAACTAGAACTAGGGAAAGTGTATATGAACTACCCCCCTAGACTAGGAGGTAATTAATTTACCTTGTAGGCTATTATTCAGTCATTTCCTGTCTTCAATCAACTATTAGTAGAATGGTGAACCAAAGCATCACTTTGTTGAAACTACTCCATCAAGCGCTTACATGACTATTCGGGGGCCTCACCCTCAAAAGTTTCATTAAAACTTTAGGGGGCACTCTTCGGTCACAAAATACTTCGAATCTTGACCCACGAAAGGGGCATCTCAATATGAGGCATCTCTGGAAGAGGCATCTTATGAAGGGCATCTCACTAAGAGGCATCTCCCAAGGAGGCATCCGTTGGAGGGGAATATTAATCACTACTATCTTTTATATAATTTATCGTGTAGAAGGCCTTCACCAGACTAGCCTAGGGCCGCACCTCAGCGCCTTTATCCGGCGAAGGGGCACACAAAAGGCGTCAATTGTATCTTCAAACATCGTTTCATGAAGAAGCATCCCCGTAAGGATACTCTGTTATTCATAGGAAGGGTCGGGAGATGCATTAGTACTACCCCCCCAGTGTCGTGAGAGCGCGCCCTCTTGCGTAGGGCGGCCTATATGGACGAGGGCAATGTCGAAGTCCCTTCTAATCTTCTAATCCATTTGAAAATAGAATTTTTCTGTGGAGGGGCTCACTCATGACCTTGGGGCCGCATCCTGCTGATCAGGGGGCGCATCCTAAGATCCATGGGGCCTCTACTCAAATATTCTTCTTCTTGCTGCAACCTGTGGGATTGTACAATCATGCTTAAAGTCGAAGCCTTGGCATATGAGGTTGATACACTTGTGGCGCGCCTTAAAGGGCATGTCTTCTATTATTGAGGATGTGACGACGCGTTCTCTGAAGATAAAAGTCTTGTCTTTTCGGAGGGGCTCACTCATGTCCATGGGGCCTCGACCTGTAGGTAAGGGGCACTCACTGTGGACCAGGGGGCCGCTCTCCTATGTCATCCATTGAATTATCACGTGAAGGGGCTCACTCATATCCATGGGGCCTCGACCTGTAATTAGGGGGCTCTCACTATGGAATACGGGGCCTCTGCTTCCAATAGCTTCCTTTCCTCTAAAATTCAAGTAATGAATTCTTCACACGGAGGGGCTCGCTCATGTCCACGGGGCCTCAACCTATAATTCTTTCAAGAATCAGGGGGCGCACTATGTGAATCATGGGGTCGCTCTCCGATATTATCAATTGAGTTGTCACATGAGGGGGCTCACTCATGACCATGGGGCCTCAACCTGTAACCAGGGGGCACTCTCTTTGGATCACGGGGCCTTGCCTCCCTATTACCTTCCTCTAAAAATCGCTGGAGTTCATGTTGAGCAGTAACTCTTTTTCCTGAGGGCACGCCACGGAGGAAGGACGTGTCCTGAAAGACCAGGAAGCCGTACAAGTCAATCAGCTCTCCATGTACTCGTTGGAATTTGTCTGAACATAGGAGTAGTTTCGGAGTGCGCGCCATGAAGGAAGGACACACTTGAGAGACGACAAAGGGGATCAAGTATTGGAGCTTGTCTGGTCATTTCTTCATTAGAATTGTTTGTAGACATTTCTCCATTGGACGCGTCCTCGGGGAGAAACGATCCTTGGGACCTTAGACATGCTGAGAAGGCATCTTTGAAGTAGAGGACGCGTCCTTTCAGGTTGGGACGTATAGCTTGATCTTGAGATATTCTTCCAAGTAGGAATTTTCCACCTGTCAAAAAACTCAATAATCGAAAATTTCACAAAGTACCTGGAGGACGCGTCCTAGAGGCATGGACGTGAGCAACTGCCGAATCATCATAGAAGTTGTTGGAACCATCTGATCCTCGAGCATCACCCTTAGGGCACGCCCTAAGAGTTATTGGGGATTTTCCTTCATCTTCTTCCTGCAACAACTCAAGGAACAAAGAGCAAAACCAAAACTAGTTAGGTGTTACCTTGAGGGAGCGTCCAGAAGATGATGACGTGCTCCCGATAGTTGCGCCTTCTTTTTAGGATCTTGCTCGGAATCACCCCCCAGTATACATGAAAACTGTCACCTTCAAGTATACATGGAAATATCCTTCACCATCTTTGGATCTTCCTCCTTGCCGCCAGCATGAAGTAGTACCCATGGCCATCCTCCAAATCTTGGCAGACCTTCTTCTAAGAACTTTCATCATGATGAGATATCTCTTCCTCCTAAGATTATGATCTTGATCAGCGCCCCTCCTTCTAGCGCCAATTTGTTAACGGAGGAATTTGGTATTAACAAAGTTTGAGGTTTATCGCCGGAATCAAGATCTATGACGGTGGTTCTTTGCCGGAAAGTCGCCAGAGTGTGGTGGTTGTGATGAATTGGGGGCTGAGATTGTAAGGGTTTCTTGGTGGTGGCTCGCTGAGCTCTTCGCTTCCAACCCCTTCCAATGTGCCTACGTACCCCGTATTTATAGGGGATCAAGCCCAACGTAGTTCTTGGGGAGCAAGTAACCTATATGGGTTGGTTTCTGATTTCCGAGGCCCACTAGGATACCTGATCCATCTTCTGGAATTGGTCTTCGACTCGCTTTAGGAATGTCCAACGATGAGGCCTAGTCACAAAGGCCCAAGGCTCAACTACAGTCTAGGGACTTCACGGATACGGCATCGACCCAACTTAGGAGCCGACACTAACCGCTACCAGCTGTCTCCCTGACCAAAGTAGTTGCAGGTATAGCCATGACTTACCCCAAATGCCAGACGCATCCTTGTCCCCCGAATGAGAAGCACCCACCAGATTGCAGGACAAGTGATCCCAAGCGTTTGGGTGCAAAGTGCAGGATTACTCCAAAGTTCCCCAATGAGGACGCGCCCATTGAGTACAGGAACAGAGCTCCCAAAGCACACACCAAGATTCACCCCACATCCCCAATGAGGACGCGCCCATTGAATACAGGAGGAGGTCTTCAATCACCAGGCATACCCCTGGAGGCCTTCAACACAGAAATCATCACCAGGCAAACCCCTGGAGGCCTTCAACAACGGACATCCCTCCCTTAGGGCTCATCCTAAGGGAGAAGTCTTCAATATCTTGCCAGTATCAAGCCAATAGAGCCATCCTTCACCATCAAGTAGCTATTTCAAACCAAGAGGACGCGCCCTCAAGGGGTGGATGGCCTAAAGGGGCGCGCCCTTACCCCTATGAGGGCAAGCCCTAAGTCTTCCATATGTTAATCCCATGTTAGTCTAGTCGTTATTCTCTGTCAAGTCATTCATTCATGTCAAGTTGTCAGTCCACACCAAGAGGACGCGTCCTCAAGGGTTGGACGACCAGAGGGCGCGCCCGCACCCCTATGAGGACAAGCCCCGAGCCTCCGTTGTACTAGTTCAATCCCTAATTGCATCTTGGATATCCTCAATTGATTATTACTTGACCCGAATCTACCCTAAAAATTCAATAACGAATTTTGGCTATAACAGTATTTGCATTGTGATTGCGAACCCATATAATGTTTATTGAGTGTTAACTTTTTACGTACGCTGGCGTGGTTGTGTTGTTTGCTGTGTAAGACTTTGTTTTGTGTTCTGTGTCCATGCTCTATTACCACGTGTATTGGTTTTTCTGCTTAGGTGGTTAGGGAATATGTCACATCATCCTTGAAGATTAGTCATGGTTTGGGTAGATGCTTACTTTGAACATGTATTATTGGTATGGATTTTTTTCTAAAAGGTTGTACTTGCCTTATGAAAAATGAAAAAAATGAGAACAGCTTCTAGAACCTAAAACACATAGCAAAATCCTATCTTTTAAGAATTTTTCTAGTCACTTTTAGGTTTGATATTTATTTTAAACATGTATTATTGATACCGTCTTTTTCTAAAAATTATACTTTCCTTATAAAAATGAGAACAAGATTGTGTTATGTCTTTTGTTATAATAGATTCTATTCTAAAAATCTCATAAAAAATTATATAAAAATTTAATTAGGTGTCCTTCTATAAATAGATAATATTAATTGAAAGTATAAAACAAATTGTTATTTATATATTTTTCAAAATACCAAATTCAAAAAAGTAAGATTAAAACATATTTCTCAAAATCGACTATTATCTAGAATAACATTTTGAAAAATTATTCAAATAAGTTTTAGGATTACATGAGATTCTCTTAAGTGTTTTATTAGAAATATATCAATTATTTAAAATAATATTCTTGTGTCATTTCTAATACGAGACAAGTTTATATTAAGTGTTTCACACAATTTCAATATAAAATATTCTGTATTTTTTTATAATATTTGCTCAAGTATTGTTGTTGTATTATAAAATTATTATATTAGGTACCATTAATTTTGGAAAATATATTTTTCAAAGTTTTATATTACGTCGATATATTGTCCAAAAAAAATACAAAAGTTTGTGTTTTTTATTCAAAATTTTGTATATATGTTTTACATGGATTCTCTCAAGTATTTCATTAAAAATATAGATATTATTTAAAATAGCTGACTTGCGCAAACAATTTTTTTTTGCGCAAACAAATTTTTTTTACAACTTATATGAGATTCTCTTAAGTGTTTTATAAAAAAAATTAATCATTTAAAATAGTATTCATTCATCATCCTTACGACCAACCGAGATTTTCTTAAGTTTTTCACATAAATTTAATAAATTTATATTTATCATATTTTTTTTATATTCGCTCAAGTGTTTGATATGTAATAAAATTATACTATATTTCATTAAATTTAAGAAAAATATGTTCATAATTAGTTATAAAGTTTTATTCTCTACAAAATTTAATTATGTCAACTGTTAGGTCCTGATAAGTTTGTATAAGGGGGTTGAATACAAATTATACAATTTTATCGAATTTGTCCGTTTTAGAATAAAACAATTTAAGAACAAATTAAGGCGGAATTAAATGAAACAAAATTCAAGTTAAATATAACTTATATTAAACTTGAAAGGTGTTACAAATTTGGTATTGATTAGAAGATTGAATCTCAAACTAATTAAAACAAAATCTAGAATAAATTCGACATGAATTTATCTATTTTTGTAATAAAAAGATATAACAATAAATGATAATTTGAGATACGTTCTAGGGATAAAAATCCGCTAGATAGTTAAAGCAGTACAAGTGAATGAATTCTAGTGGTTTAGATTTAACACTATGATTTCTAGAAATGATTCATAGAAGAATTCTTGGGTTGTTCTTGACAGAAAGTTCTTGATAGATATTATGTTGATACTTAAGTTTATGTCTTAATCTCTTTTCTTTAAACTAATCCACTTGATCAATAATCTGCACGTGCATTGTTTTTCTTTCCACTTGGAATGACTATCGAAATAGTCATGAATGACTACTAAAAATAGCCTGGAATGACTATGGAAAGTACTGGAATGACTATCAGAATTTACATGAATTAAATTAGAATAAACAGAAATGTACTGGGATGACTATCCCTTGATAGTCATTCCAGTTCATTTTTAATTCAAAATGACTTGGAATGACTATCAGGATGACTATCCATGATAGTCATTCTAGTTCATTTTATTTAAGTAATTCTAATTTAATTCTAATTCTATTTTAAATTAATTCTAATAATTAATTTATTTCATAAATGAATTCATAAAAATTAATTACTTAATTTATTTGTTAAATTAATTCTGAAGAATTAATTTAATAACTAAATTAATAACTAATTTAAAAGAGAACTTAAATTCTTACAAGATAGCATAACCAATCCTTGAACCATTATAACTTGATGAAGTATATTCACTATCTGAAGTTGACACTTGATGTACTGTCTGGTTCATAAATGACTAACTCCAATGTCTGTTCTTCACCTTGACTTTAAGCTGTGGTCCATTAGTTGCTTTTAACTTTTGTTTAACCTTTATAACCTATACATTTGCTGTCACACATCTGAAATCTCTGTCACTTTAATAAATCCACTTCCTTGAATACTTCACTGAGGCTTGATCAAATAATTGAACTTCTTTCAATGTAGTATTTCTTCAAGTCTGTAGGATGACTTTAATCTGTATTCTTTTGACTGATATGATCTTCTGAGATTCTTGTGAGGCTGTGACAATTGAATTATTACTTACTAATTACAAACTTGTTTAAGTTGAGTTGTATCCTCGATGTTAACAAATAGGTCTAAACATATGTCTTTCAATCTCCCCCTATTTGTTTGTTAGAGAATAACAAGCAAATACCTAGAGGATAACTCAACTAAATAAATAAGTAAAAATAAGACTTTAAAAGCTAAGTAAATAATAAGACAAAGTTCTGGATTTCATTAAACATTTTCCAGATTCAAACATTAAAGATAAATACAAGGTATATGTTCCTCTAGACTGAACATGTGTATACATTGATCCTATCTTGATTTACCTAAGCTCTATACATATAACATTTACAAAACAAAGCTAGTGATCACAATTTTTGATCACTCATTTCACCTTCCTCCATAGCATCTAGCAAGTCTTTGTCTAGGACTCGATCACTTTCAGTTGTGAGATTTGTTGGTCTGTGTAACACCCCCAGATCCTGGGTCAGGAATCTAGGTTGTCACGCCATCATCCAATCATATAATACCTGCATTACCTAAATGATCCAACAAAACAACACCAAAGACCCCAATATCTTACACACAAGTTATAGCCTTAGAAACGTTACACAGTAACATTAGTTATTACAAATCAAATGTACTAACCAGGATCTCACACTATTAATCACAACTTCTACATGAAGTTACATTAATAGTTAACATAGCTGAAACCTATTCAACCTACTTCTGTAGTATCCATCTTGAATCGAACTATCTCAAGGGTGAATCTTCCACTTCCTTTCTCTCAGGATACAGAGCAAACCGACTACATTCTCCTTGTAGTGAAATATAATTTTTAACAAAGCAAGAATGAGCGAAAGAATGCTCAGCAAGTTAAGTAGTTACCAATATAAAGTTTGTCCAACAATATAATAGTAGTACAAAGATCTTTCCAATATAAAGTATTCATACTTAATATGAAGTTTAAAATACCACCATATGAACGACTTTAGTTCATAGTTTTGAAAGACATTATCCGTGGCTTAGCACGGTCTTTAGAAATCACAAGCACACAGTTCTAGATACTGCAAGATGAACAACACTAGTTCACAAATTTTAAAATATCGTTTGTCTTTCGTCAAACATTTCTTATAGTTCAAGATACTGTAACAGAGAATAAACCTTTCAACCACTGGCAACATTATCGGTAACTCAGCACCTAGGTTTTCGTTACAATGTTGCAGTACAATTCCAATTGGAAGAAGGGGACATTCTGGAACACCACGATACATGGTGATCAGCCGTTGTACCGAAACATAACTTCTCTACTAGTAGAATGACGATTTCCGATTTGGTTATCACCCTGACCGCATTCGGGCCTATTGTGCTATAAGGTCACTACCTCGACACCTGTTTCATTGCCGGATAAGCCTTTGCACACAAGGTCACTACCTCAGCACCTGTTTCATTACCAGATAAGCCTTGCACACAAGGTCACTACCTCGGCACCTGTTTCATTGACGGATAAGCCTTGATAATTATGGTCATTACTCCGGCACCTGTTTCATTGCCGTGTAAGCCTTTCACACTACCCGACACCTGTTTCATTGCCGGGTAAGGAAACCGTTCCAGTCCCATGATGAATCCTATCCTTTTATCTGGAACCGATTTTAATCGTCGTTCCCCGAGCGTTATTAGCTCGTTGATAGGTTTAAGCTCACTACCATACTTACTTCCGGAAGTGTTGAGGAAGTAATAATAATATGTGAGTTGACTCTTTCCAACTGATGAAAGATGTATTATGATTTAAAATCACGACCTGGGAGTTAAGCGGAATTTTCTGGAATTAACGAGATTGAAATTCTTTTAATTGGGACAGAGTAGAATTCCCAAGATATGAACATTATCGGAAAATGGAGAGGTAAAATCAATTGCTCGACTTCTTAAACTGGATTCCCAATTTTTGAAAAGTGGAGAAATATTTATTCGTATTTAAATATTTTAATAAACTCGGAAATAAAATTTGGGAACCCCTACCATAATCAGATAATTTTTCCGAAGGTCAGAAAATATTTTAAATGATTAAATAAGTCCTTAAATAATTGTTAAATAAGATTTTATGATTTTTAAATCATTTTGGAACATTTAATAAATATTAAAATAATATTTATTAAATAAATAAGCAACTTGGAATTTTTAATAAATATTTAAATAATATTTTTTAAATAATAAACAATTAAATAAATCCTTTTTAAATGAATATTCAAAATAATATTCGTTTAATTAAATAAATATCCAATAATATTTAAAATATCCAAATTATATTTATTGAAATATTTTAAATCAGTATTTGAAAATAATCTGTCTCCGACAATCTCCGGGTTTTTATGACAGTGTTTATAAAATATCATTGACTCCCGGTCCGATTTGAAATACGAAAATATACTCTACACCTAGAGCCTTGTATACACCGACTTATATCTATATCACTATATAGCATATAAACCAAACATTCAACATTTGAAAACTTGTACGGTAATCAAAATGGTTCATGCATTTATAGCAGTTATATCACAACAATAACAGTTTACAAAAATAGCCGAATACTTAAGCTTCGGGTTTGAAAACTTGCACGATACTTGGAACAAAGAATATATATAGATATATTTTTGAATAAACAAGTATTAAATATTTGAAAATATTTCCACTCTGAACAATAGAGTAAGGATTAGTAAACTTGCCTGATGTCCACCAAGCTGTAACTGGATGTGGGTGTTTCTCTTCTAGTCGTGGAACCTTTACCAAGACAATACATAATCTTAATTAGTCACTTGATTTACAGTTCACTTATTCTAAGTAAACTCTACTTTACCCGACTTTCACTCTCTCGGGTCCACTTAACTTACGATCTTCTTTATTGTTTATTACTAATCCTTTCTAGTCTCGTTCTTTACACCAATATATTCTCTTGATAATCCTTAACAACTTTCGAGTTTTAGTCGACTCGATATTATCCATTTTACTTAGCCAAAACGAATGGCAAGGTAGTACCTCTAGAGTTGACTTTCCATAGAATCACTATTCCGCAACTCACACTCTAACACTTTTAATAAATCGAAAAATTGATAATTAATTACGAAACCACTTCAAGGAGCTTCTTGAGTGTTTTTAATATTTATCAAAAATATTTCAATTTGGGAAACATGAGTTTAAATAGGTGAAGTGCATTTTAAAAGTCGAGTCAACTACAGACTTTTACTATTCGCATTTGTTCCACTAAAATGCTCATAACTCATCAACCGTTAACTCTATTGACATACCGTTTTTGCGTGCACGATCTAGAAAAGGTCTAGAATGTAATCCATGAAAAGTTTGGTTCTGGACAGGGGACCAATTTTCCCGAATTAACAGAACAGGGCAGTAGAAATGTAGTGTATAGCGTCATCGCGCAACTTTGGTTCAAACTTTTTTGTAAAATCGAAAATTTAACCTTTTTGCATAATTCTTTTTGGGTTGTCATATCTACTGTTCGTAATACTTATCCTCAAGTTTTCATAATTTTTTCTAACAGTTAAGAGGTCCGAATTCAGTTAACAATTTGGTGTGTTGTAGCAGTTTTGTGTTTAGAACCACTTTCACTAAAACAAGTATAACTTTCAAACCACAAATCTCCTCAACATGAGTTTTATATGCATACACCCTACAAAACAAGATCTTGACATATATGACCAGTGGTGTTTGAAAATACAAATCGTTTTGGTCCGAAAACGTGTTACAAGGCAGCTCTAGTTCTAATGGTCACTATAATGTTCATTCATGCCATAACTTTCAAGTTTAACCTTGTTAAGTTCATTTAACAATCACTAAACCACCAAGACTCTCATCCTTACTAAATCTCAGTTCTTAAACTTCATAAAAATACCACCAACATCAATCCAAAAAAATCAACCATCAAGATTTAAGTATTTATACTCTAAACTCCTTAGACAACATGTTCTTGAACATATCTTGAAACTTAACTCAAAACTCAATATAAATAAAAGGATGGATGAGTTTTATACCTTTCTTGAATCTTTATAAACATTAACAAGAGCTTTTAAGCCTTAAGGGATCCTTGTTCTATGATTATTATCCTCAAACTCACGAAAGAAATCAAGAACACAATTTAGTATTTTCGGAGTTACTATTCCTGTCTCAACTTTGATCCAAGATTTGACCATGTTATACTACTTGGATTGCCATGAAATTTTGAACGTACCTTGGGTATGGATTTAAGAGGCTATGGTCCAATTTTGACGATTTTAGCATGAGTAGAAATCGAGGTCTGATGTTTTCCTCCTCCCTTGGTCATGCTGGGCAGAATGCTGAAGAATGAGATGGGGAGAGTTTTTCTCTTGCTTTCTTGCTTTTTAAAAGTGTTGGCTGAATTGTGTGTGATACAATAATGTATCAAGATGTCTTTCCATAACCCTAGTAGCTAGCTTGGTACTACTAGTCATGTTTTATCCCTAATTTAGGGAAAGTTATTTCCAAGCACTATTCAAGGTTGGTTACTTTCTTGAACTTGTAGTTAGTTTCTAACTAGATGCTTTGCATGAACTTTTTGCATGGCTTGCATGTATTAATACTTAGCTTACTTATCATCCAATGCTTGTCAGTTAATCTTTTATGCAAGTTCGATAATTTTTCTATAAACGCATTTTGTTGCGTAGAGATTTCTAATGTCGTCCTGAAATACTTAAACTTGTTGGTTCCATTTTAAATCCACTACAATTCCTTGTCATGGGGTTTATATCATCTCAAGACTCCAAATATATCTTCATCCCATGATTTTCTAATTCTTTAATAAAAGTGCAAATCTTTGTATTCTGACGACTTTTACATTCTCTCATTTAATCCATGCAATAATACTTCATCGTCGAATTCCTAAAATTCCATCACTTATATAACGTGGGCTCAAAATTTTCCATAAATCCTCAAAGTCACTATTCATAAGGTTTTAAAATATTTCAAAAACCAGGGTTCTTACAGTCTCCTCTCCTTAAAAGGATTTCGTCCCGGAATCTAAAGAAATAGCTGAGGTATCTTTCGAGATCACAATCTCTAGTTCCCAGGTTGACCCTCCAACCCTCTAGTTCTCTCACAGCACTCTTACTAGTGCTACATTTTGTTCTTTCAACGCGTTCTCTTTCTGGTCCATGATCTCTACCAGTTGTTCAATGTAAGGCAATTACGACCGCATTACTATACGTTCATATTCTATCGCATTCCCAACATCCGTGTTGAATCTTCATATCAAAGACACGTAAAATACATTATGGACACGTTCGAATTACTGTCATCTTCTTTGTTCGTTGAACTCGCGCGGTTCCCGATATCCTTCTCTTTGTGATAAGATCCGTAGGTCGGCATCCCTATGTCCGTATGGTAACTACCTTTTGATGAGAGTTCTATCGGCGATAAGTAGTCGCTTCAACTGCTCCATGGATTTCGACACACAGACGCGTAATATAACTTTAATTGTCTAGGCATTCGCTTCCTCGATTCGCTGGCCTACGGGCCGTATTTAGTGCTCGTGCTTGATCTCATCATCAACATTATTGAAAACTCTTCCAGCATCTGGGATTCAATCTTGGGTCTCTATATGACATAATCGTTATGGGAACTCCACGTGCATCACTATATCGTTCGTACACGCCTTAATAACTTTATGATTGGAGATCTCTCGTTGATAAGTCGACTTGGTTAGTTTATCGATTATAACCCCAAATAATCGTTTGGTAATCCTACCACGAACTTCACTGTCATAACTCATATTCCCATTTAGGAATCTCTACGATTGTAGTAGCCTACTAGGTTTCTGCGGTTCTACTTCCATTTTTCGCGTGTCAAACATTTACTTAATAACTACCAATATAACTCTTCACACTCGGTCCCCAATAATAATTCCTTAATTTCTATTCATTATTGTACCCTTGGGAGAATACGATTTCTATAATATGGGCTCCTTTCAGGATCTCATCTTTAAATTCTGAAATGTTTGGGATCCGCACTCTGTGAGCATATTCTCACATTGCTCTCTCATCTCTCATATTCCTTTATGCTTCCTTGTCCTTAAATCATTTTCCCCTTCCAATATTCGTCCCTTAATGTAATTTATCATTTCAGTCAATTCTGGATGAATCCTAATTCCAATTAATTCCTCTAGTTCTTTTCTTGAAAATAATCACTTGAAGCTCTATCTTATATTAGTTGTTCGAAAAACTTAGTATCTTTAATCTCTCATTACTACTTATCATGTCAGCCACCATATTGGCCTTTCCTGCGTGATAATGAATCTCACAATTATGATTCTAGATCAGTTCCAACCATGTTCTCTGCCTCATATTTAGCTTCCTCCGTTTGAGGATATACCTAAGGCTCTTGTGGTCTGAAAAAAAAATTCCACTTTTCTCCATAAATTAAGTCTCTAAATTTTTCCTTACGAACTCCTATCGCGGCTAACTCCAAGTCATGTGTAGGATATCCTACCTCATACTTCCTAAGTTCCTTTAACGCACCACTATACTTCATAAAGTCAATATGTATTGCTAAAAACAGGACTTACTACTTATGCTTCAATCCCTTAAACTCTATTCATTAAGTCCATGAGGGCTCCTAGCATAATTGTTAATCCAATTACATCACCAAAGCTCGTAATGTCTATATCGGGTGTGAAATGCCATCCTTGGCGCATCATCGAGGGTTGATCTTAAGTTGGTGATACTCTATCCTCAAATAGGTTCAGTCTCATGCTACCATCCTCCTTTTAAGAAACAAGACTGGTGTACTTCTAGGCGAAACAATGGGTCTCATTCCCTGCAATCGAGCAGCTAATTCTTTTCATTCAACAGGTGTAGATGGATACGGGTCTTAAATACCGATGCAATCCCCCTAACACTAAGTCAATGGTAAGTCTCATACCTCGATCATGTGGTAGTTCCTGGAGATCATAAAAATACGTCCACAAATTTATTTAATACTGGGATATCCTTTTTACTTGGTATCTCTCTATTTGAATCGGTTCATATGTGCAAAACAAGGTTCGTATCCTTGCCGCGACATTCTCTTTGCTTGTACGACCACAGTAAAATCGTAGTCCGCTTCCATCCTTAAAGGGTAACTCTCTTTTACTGGTAACCCAAATTTTCATTCTTACCCCTTCAATCAATTTGCTCCTCGTCTTTGATCAATCAATTCATTTCCTAGATTTACATTGAATTCTCTCACTTGAAAGGAAATCAAATCTACATCTAGCTTATGCCCTCAACTTTCATTTCACGGTTTACCAAAATAACTTCACAATTTACTTCCTCTATTTTTATAAGGTTTCACAGAATTCTCATATATGTGACTTCCATTTCTATCATCGTCGCTCCATGAACTGTTGTAACATTATCAGTCCTTTTGAATATTCCTCCGTTCTAATCCTCAACAACGGAACAAAATTTTCGAAGCTTCCGGTTCATAATTTATCGTATTTATCGGCTTTCATTTTAAAGATTCAATACTGTTTCTCCTCCCAATGCCGAGGAAAATACTTACATGGTACTAGAAATTTTTCGAGCAACAGAAAGTTCATAGAACGAACTTCAGAAGAATTCATGTGAGTGGGCGACCTTTTTAGGTCTTGATCAAATTACACTTTTCGGAAATTTCCACATCGTACTATATGGTGAGTGATGATGTATTGTGAATTTACTGAAAAAATTAAATTGAATTCGAACTAGTGAAACAATGACTAGTTCTTCTAAAAAAAACATTAGCAACTAGCCAAACAAAATTTTACAACTCAATTCATTTTAGTCATAACTAGCTAGGACAATTAGCTAGATTTTCATCATGCCGTTAAAATTTCCACTAGTCAGAACAATTGCTAGTTGTTCAAAATGACATAATCCACTAGTCTGTTTCAAGCTGCTAGTGTAAAATCCCAACAACGTAGCCACTGAAGGAAACTTTGGGCTACTCGGATAACAAGTTGAAATGAGTAAATAAATGCTCTTGGTATCGGAACAATCGATAACCTCTCATCAAATATTTGTCATGAGTGCAACGGTCCACCCAAAAGGGGTCTCCGTACATATACTTTATCAAATTATTTAATAGAATTGAATTCAGAATACCAATATCAAATTGATATCATTTCGATGATTTCAACGTCTGATGTACAAATCTCATCTTGAATAGAAGAAATGAATTAACTAGGATTGTCCGAATAATAGATCATCCACGCTTTAATGAATAGTTGAATATTTATGAACTCGAGTGAGGAGTCCAAGTATGAAAGAAGGAATCGAATATCGAATAATCATTGAAGAATATTCGTCAAACAATTAAAGATAAAGTAATTGAATATTCCTTGAATAAAAGTGGCGAAAAAAGCTGAAGGCGGTTAGCATCAACTACATCTCGGTTGCCTCTCGAGTACGAACGATGTACCTCGAGACATGAATAAAAGACGTGTTCTCCAATCCTTGAGTCAACACGAAGGTTAATAACGAATAAAAGTGAAAGAACACATAGCAATACGAGTATTAATTTTATTTTAAAATATGACACAACGGAACCTTTATGAATCAAAACAAAGTCAAAGGTTCGAAACTTGCATTCATAGGAATTAAATATAGATCCGAAAGGCTAGACTAATAATGATTTCCTCTTCTGGTCATCCAGGAGCACGAACAAGGTACTCTGATAAGCAATGGTAACTTGAATGCGCATATTCAAATTTAAGGTAATAAGAGGAGAAGAAAAAATGAAATGAAATAACCCTAACAAGTCAATGATCATTTGTAAGTTCTAGGGATATAACATTGAACGATAGTTCGAGATACGTTCTAGGGATAAAAATCCGCTAGATAGTTAAAGCAGTACAAGTAAATGATTTCTAGTGGTTTGGATTTAACACTTTGATTCTAGAAATAATTCACTGATCAGAAATGTCCACGACAGTGTCTTTGTGTTCTTGACAGAAAGTTTAGTTTAGATGTTGTGTTTTTTGATCAACTGTATCTTCTGTCTTGATCTTCTCTTTTATAATGCTAATCCACTTGACATACTAATCTGCACGTTTCTTTTGTCATTGGAATGACTATCAAAATAGTCATGAAAGACTATTAAAATGCCTGGAATGACTATCCTTAAACCTGGAATGACTATCAGAATTTAAGAGAATTAATTTAGAATAATCTGAAATGAACTAGGATGACTATCAGGATGACTATCCCTTGATAGTCATTCCAGTTCATTTTTAATTCAAAATGACTTGGAATGACTATCGAGATGACTATCCATGATAGTCATTCTAGTTCATTTTATTTAAGTAATTCTAATTTAATTCTAATTCTATTTTAAATTAATTCTAATAATTAATTTATTTCATAAATTAATTCTGATGAATTAATTTATTCAAAAAATTAATTACTTAATTTATTTGTTAAATTAATTCTGAAGAATTAATTTAATAAATAAATTAATAACTAATTCAAAAGAGAATTTAAATTCTTACAAGATAGCATAACCAATCCTTGAACCACTGGAACTTGATGAAGAATATTCACTGTATGAAGTTGACACTTGATGTACTGTCTGGTTTATAAATGACTCACTCCAATGTATGTTCTTCACCTTGACTTTAAGTTGTGGTCCATTAGTTGCTTTTAATTTTTGTTCAACCTTTGTAACATGTACATTTGCTGTCACACATCTGAAATCTCTGTCACTTTAATAAATCCAATTTCTTGAATACTTCACTGAGGCTTGATCAAAGAATTGAACTTCTTTCAATGTAGTATTTCTTCAAGTCTGTAGGATGACTTTAATCTGTATTCTTTTGACTGATATGATCTTCTGAGATTCTTGTGAGGCTGTGACAATTGAATTATTACTTACTTATTACAAACTTGTTTAAGTTGAGTTGTATCCTCGATGTTAACAAATAGGCCTAAACATATGCCTTTCAATCTCCCCCTATTTTCTTGTTATTCTCCCCTATTTGTTTGTTAGAGAATAACAAGCAAATACCTAGAGGATAACTCAACTAAATAAATAAGTAAAAAGAAGACTTTAAAAGCTAAGTAAATAATAAGACAAAGTTCAGGATTTCAATAAACATTTTCCAGATTCAAACATTAAAGATAAATACAAGATATATGTTAATCCCTGTTATTCCCAAATGACCTAACAGAATTGTAGAAGGGGGGGGGGGGGGGTTGAATACAATTCTTGATATTTTCTTAAACTTAAAACAATGATAAAATAAAACTGAACTGAATAAACAAAAACACAAGATATAAATAATTCAGTTGGATTGTTTGATGATCCAACTGAAGTGTTTTTATTGCGGAAATAATCTGTGATACAAAAGTACACAGCTGCTCAGTTACAGAGTTGTAGAGAAGAATGCTCTCAAAGATAGCTAATACAAACTATTTGTTTTTCTTCTCTTACTTCTTTCTAACTGCTACACTTGGTTATATATTCCCAAGTTTACAATACTATTTTTGGCTACTCTAAAGTACACTAAAGATAACCGCCAATAGTTTGCTTTTCATCCCTTTGTCCAGTGGTCCTTGGAGATCCTTGCTTTTGTCTTCATGCTTATTATGATCACTCCCAAGAGCCCAATTGGAAACTGGGATGTTTCCTTATTCCCCATGTCCATTTTAATGGTTTCCAATGCAAAGTACACTTCCACATCACCTTTAGATCTGTTCAGTAAACTGTCACTATCACTTTGTCAACTATTCAGAAAAGCAATAATGATTCGTTGATAGCAGGGAGATGTGTTTCGTTGATAGCTTTATTCTCCATTTCGTTGATGAGTAAACTTCATTTCGTTGATGAGTAAACTTCATTCCGTTGATGGTGTATCCTTGTTCCATTGATAGAGTAATCTTCATACCGTTGACATGTCTTCACTTAGGCAAAATTACAAGGCATGATATACTTACAATTAACCAACCTATTTTGCCTATCTAGTACTTAGTCAACATGACTTAGGAAACCTATCTAATACATACATCAAATGCATATCAAACTGTGAAGTATTGTACAGTGCAATTGCTACAATACTCATTCCGTTGATGAGCTTCCTGTCAACGAAACACTGCAAAGCATGCCATTTCGTTGACAGTTACAAAATAACTTAATACAAAATCTACTAAGTGTTTTTACAATTATCATCAAGAATCAACATATTCCTAACAATCTCCCCCAATTTATGACTGATAGAATAACAGCCATAAATCAAGAGCCTTGATGATAACAAAAACACTCAGACATATTACCCATGATTAAAAGTAAAAATTGCATTGAGCTTCATAAAGTTTTAGACATAAACAAGACTTACAAGACTAATGCCCAAATGTGCTCCTCTAGACTGAGCAAATGATTCATCTTGGTCTTCTTTGAGGCATAGTCTTCTTCCCTCTCCTAGAGTTGTTCTCCTCAATCTGGACCTGTAGCCTTCTGTAAAAGATCTTCTCTTCTTCATCTTGATCACCAAGCTTGGATTGCATGAACCTTAGAGTTTGATTAGATGCCTTATCCAGCTGGTCTTCCATCCCGAAGAACCTTCTGCAGTTGTCCTTGTCCTTAAATTCCATCATCCAGTAAGGTTGAAGATGGATCTTCTTTCCTGTTGAGGGCACTCTTAGCATCCTGGGAAGAGCCTCAGGCTTGTTCCAGCTAGCCTTTATTTGACATATCTTGGAGACCACCTCAGACTTGGCTGTTTTGGTGAAGCCAAAGTCTTTCTTCAAGCATCTAAACACTGTGAGTAGTGTTTGGTAGTCTTCTCCTAAAATTCTGTAGAGAGGCCATATTTGTTCTCTACCACCCTTGTATGTGAAAACCAATCTTTCAGGTAACTTTTGAGAAGCTGCAATGCCCCTTACTTCCACCAGGTTGTCTAAATCAAGATGTAAGCTGGATTCTTCCCTGATGTCAGCAATGTACATGCAGTCCTCTGGATTTGTAGGGGGTTTCTGAGATTGTGGCTTCCTCACAAATACTGGCTTTGCCTTGACAGCCCTTTTCTTTGTCTTCATTGGTTGATCCTTTTCAAATAGGAACTTTGGAAAATAGGCTTCATCAAATTCAATAGGCTCCTCCTTTGGCATGATTGGTTGATCATGAAAGTTGACAGGGTGTGCAGGGTCACAGGCCAACTTTCCTCCAATAGGTAGGTCAATAGGAATTTGATGTGCACTTGTTGTGGAAGGGGCTTGAGCAGTGTCCAGAGAGTCCTCTTTTTCAAAGTTCAGATTCCTCTTAGCTCTAGCCTTTGGTTGCCTTACACTTTTCCTTGCTGGTTCAGCTTCATTAGCTCCATCCTTGGCTTTTTCTTCCTGAAAGGTCTCTTCATCTTCAAGTGCTTGAGCAACTGCCAATGCTTGCATTGCTGCCCTTTCAGATTCTTCAGCCTTGGCCTTTGCAAAATTTGGGTGACCAACCCAAATGCAGATTTCCTTGCTGTCCCTGTAGATGATGGCCCTTTGATTCCTTATGCTTGGATGATTGCTTTCCTTGCTCTCAATGATCAGCTTCCCTAGGACTTTGAACTCATCTGGCTTTGGAGCAGGATAAAATATCCTTTCAATGTTCTTGCCTTTGGGTTTGGCAGGTGATATTGGAGACATCCCTCTTGCATCCACATTCTTAAAGCATGAAGATTGACCCTTCTCATTTCTTGAATCTTGAAAGATTCCATGCTGAAGGGGCTCTATAGCATAAGAGCTCTTGAACTGTGGCTCCATTTGTACAATCACCATTGCATTTGTTGATGGCTGATCTGTCTTTGAAGATTCAGTAATGTTCTTGAACCTTGCTTCTATGTTGGACCAGTGATCTTTGATTTGTTCTGCAAGTTTCATCCTCATAGAAGCTTCCTGGATCAGGTCAATACTATCCTTCTTCTTCTTCCCAAACTCCCCCATTGCTAGTGGCTCCTGTGGCAGTGAAATGGCTGGGACCAACACCTTTGTGATTTGAATGTTTAGCTCCTTAGATTTCTCCCCCTTTTTGTTAGCATCAAGAGAGATGACTGGGAGTCCTTGAGCTGCCACTAGCTGAGTGAGTAGCTGAGTTTGCTTCTCCTGTTCCTTCTGCATTTGAGAAAGTGTAGCTTCCACCTTGTCCACTCTTGTAGAGAGACTTTTCAAGGATGTAGCCACCTCAGGTTCCTTAGAGAAAAACCTGGTCATCTTGGACACAGTGAGAAGAGGGAGCTTTTCATCGATCATCCTGTAGTTAGCATCCCTGAGATTGCTAATGGAGTCCTTGATTTCTGTAGCCTCAATCCTTGTCTGCATCATTTGTAGCCTTTGAATTTCCAGAGAATCCATGATGGCCTTGTAGAATTTCTTGTCCCTTGCATTTGCAGACTCATGAGCTAGATAGGCCTCATTGTACTGCCTTGAGATAGCAGCATCTAGAGTGACTCTTCCATGCATACCCTGAGAAAGCCAGCCTGGTGTAGGAGGCACCACAGAAGTCCCAGTCTGTGAAGTGGTGGCCACCTGTAGATTATCACCATAGCTGTCCTCATCATCAGAAAACTCAAAGTCTCCACTTGCTGCAGCTCCTGGAGGTAGATTGGTCAAGGCATCCTTTGCTCTTTGCATTGATGCAGTAGTATGAATTAAGTTGAGTGACCTTTCTGCCTCCACATTGCCCTGTTGAGCCATAACTTGATAGGCTGGCACAGGATGAGTAAAGGTCTCAGGATCCAGGGAAATACTATCCAGAGTTTGTTGATAAAGCTCTTGGAAAGTAAGTTCCCTTTCTCCCTCACTGACCTCCATTAACTCATTAGCAATGGCTGCTTCCACCCTTATTGCTCCTGTAGTCCATTCTCTCTCTCCACTCTTTTCTTGCATCATGGGCTCCCCATGGCTCACACCTCTCACACCCTCACCTTCACCTACTAAGGTGGTATTCTCAAACTCTCCTTTTGCCTGGCTGGAAGAAATAGCCAGCCTCTCACTCTCATTCTCTCCTTTTGCCTGGCTGCAAGCCAGCCTCTCAATTTCACTCCCTCTCAAACCTAAAAGTGTCTCAACTACCACCAGGTCATCTACACTAGTTGTGGAAACAACTAGATTTTCAATAAGGGGTGTAGATTGACCTATCAACGGAATGGTAGTTTGAACTGTCAACGGTATGGATACCGTTGATGGAGAAACACTTGTCAATGAAAGAAGCTGTTTCGTTGATGAAGTCAATAAAGCACTTTGAGAAAGTGAAATTACAGTAGAATCTGTGGTGATTGATTTTAGAGATTGGTCCACAGATTCTCTTGCAACTTCAGAAAAAATTGGTTGATGGCCCAACAAATCACTTAACAAGTGATGGCCACCAGCTTCAGAGTGGGGCTTCTCCAAGATTAGAGTTGGAGAATCAGGAAAAGATGTATGGATCATGTCCACATCTAAAGATTGAGTTGGTGAATTGGATGGAGATAAATCAAGATTAATGTTTAGAGAGTGGGACTGTAACCCCAGAGAAATAATAGGGGTTACATCAAACTGAATTTGAGAAACTGGAAGTGTTGCTTCCAGTGTGTGTGCACCCTGTGAACCCTTGGTCTTTTGCTTCACTCTCCTTTGGTATTGGGAAAATGTAGACTGTGGGCTTGAAGTGTCCCTCACCCTTTTGGACTGTGCTCTAGGTGGAGAGCTTGTTTCAATAATCACATCCTTTTGGGAGGATGCAATTAGACTTGTGTTTAAATCCATTTTACTCATTGTGCCTTGTTGGGAAGACACAATGGGGCTAGGCTGGGAAACACTTACCTCACCTTCCTTATTCTTGGGGTTTCTTTGATTTTCACCCCTCCCCTCACCTCTCACAACTCCAGACTCACTCCCCTTAGGTTGTGTGGTAGTTTTTACAACAGGTGCCTTTTGAGAAGCACCTGAGGTTGGCTTGGAGGATTTCTTTGATTTTGATTTAGTTGCTGGGGCAGGAGCCTGTTGGGTCACAGCTAAAGACTCCATAGCAACAAGGTTGGAGGAGACAATAGAAGTAACAGCTATACTAATAGGGATAGTAGTAGTTACCTCAATGATTGGCAGATACACCACTGGGACATCACCATTGTAGTTCAGCCTCAGTATGTCTGTCAATACTCTCTTTTCTTGTACAAAGCACTCAAACCTGGCATTAGGGTTAGAGATAACTAATGGTGCTGGACTAACATGATTAGCCAGCATCATCAGAAACCTTGCATAATAGATATTTTTCTTCCTATTTGCCCTATCACCCAACTTAGCACCAATTTCATAAATAAGTTGGGTGCTAAAGTTGTAATATCTATCATTTAGAAGCATGGTTAGGAGAATTAACATAGAATTAGTTAATGCATCAAAATTACTTATCTTTCCAAAAAAGACCTTAATGAATGCATCAGCTAAATAACTGTATTCCCTAACCAAACCTCTCCTAATTATTCTACCCAGATTATCAGTAGGCAAAGAGTAGTTTATAGAATTTAGCATGGTAGTTATTTCAGTGTTAGTAGGCAAAGCATCACAGTTATTATCAGGAATATGTAAACATGCTTGCAAAACATCAGAATTAACTATGTACTCATTACCTTGAAGAGTGAATTGCAGTGTGCCGTTTGTTCCACTATACTCACATGAGGTCCAAATCTCCTCGATTACTTCATTGTAGAGTGGTGTAGAGTGAAACATCGCATAGCTCAACTTACAGTTCCTCATGAAATCCATCATTTTGAAAAAGATGCTGTTCGGACTCTCCTTAACGACAAATGGAATGGAATTGTTCTTCTCATAGATGAACCCACCAGCAGACATAAGCTTGACTATGGGTGCCATTGTTGAGTGAGGAAAAGCTTCGAGCTGTATTGCTTGTTAGAGAGAAGAAGCTAGAAAAACTTTTGGAATTTTTGAGAACAGGTAGAAATGAAATAAAGAAATTAAAATTTCTTAAATACTTCCCCAAAAGTTCTCAAAAATTAAGTCCAATAATTAATCTAAATTACCTGATTGGCTTAAAAAGTAACCGTTAGAATTAAATATTACCACGATTTATGCTTACAGGGGTGTATGTATAGATCGTGATAAAGAACGTGAAATTTCAACGGTTCAGATTAAAAAGCGCTACATCAACGAATCACAATTGGGCGGTTAAAGTCCAGTCTTATTTCGTTGATAAAGCTGCGTTTCGTTGATATAAAAGAGCTATCAACGAAACACCCAGAAAAATGCTAAGACTGTCAACGAAATGGTGCGTTTCGTTGACATAGTAATTTTGACTTAGACAAAATTTCACCTTTTCCTGAGAAAATCAATTCACAGAAAAATTATAGCAAGTTCCTGGCTGCATTATGACTTGCAAATATCTCAAAAATAATTAAGAGAAATTTAGCATACCTAGCTCACTTACTAATCTTGAGAATGTTGATTCATCAAGTGGCTTGGTAAAGATGTCTGCAAGTTGTTGTTCACTTGGAACAAAATGTAACTCCACAGTACCATTCATAACATGTTCTCTAATGAAATGGTACTTGATGTCAATGTGCTTGGTTCTTGAATGCTGCACTGGATTCTCAGTAATGGCAATGGCACTAGTGTTGTCACAGAAAATAGGAATTTTCTCAACTCTTAATCCATAATCAAGTAATTGATTTTTCATCCATAAAATCTGTGCACAACAACTTCCAGCTGCAATATACTCAGCCTCAGCTGTGGAGGTGGAAACTGAGTTTTGTTTCTTGCTGAACCATGACACAAGCTTGTTTCCTAAGAATTGACAGGTGCCTGTTGTGCTTTTCCTGTCAATTTTACATCCTGCATAATCTGCATCTGAATAACCAATTAGTTCAAAACCAGATTCTCTAGGATACCAAATGCCAAGGTTTGGTGTTCCCTTGAGATATCTGAAAATCCTTTTAATAGCAACTAAATGGGATTCTCTAGGATCAGCCTGAAATCTAGCACATAGACATGTAGCAAACATAATATCAGGTCTACTAGCTGTTAAATACAAAAGTGAGCCTACCATGCCTCTGTAACTTGAAATGTCCACAGATTTTTCCTTAGTATTCAATTCAAGTTTGGTGGCAGTGGGCATGGGAGTTTTGGCAGGAGAGCATTCCATTAAGTTAAATTTCTTTAATAAATCATGAATATATTTTGTTTGACTAATGAAAATGCCTTCATTAACTTGCTTCACTTGAAGACCAAGAAAGTAAGTTAATTCTCCCATCATGCTCATTTCATATTTACTTTGCATAAGCTTGGCAAACTTTTGACAAAGTTTCACATCTGTAGACCCAAAGATTATGTCATCTACATAAATTTGAACAAGTATAGTAGAGCCATTCACAATCCTGTGAAAAAGAGTTTTATCTACAGTACCTCTAGTGAAATGATTCTCAAGAAGAAACTGTGAGAGTGTGTCATACCAGGCTCTAGGCGCTTGTTTCAAACCATAGAGTGCTTTGAGGAGGAAGTATACATATTCTGGAAAATCATCATCTTCAAAACCAGGAGGTTGACTTACATAGACCTCCTCTTCCAATTCCCCATTCAGAAAAGCACTTTTCACATCCATTTGATAGACTTTGAAATTGGCATGGGCTGCATAGGCTAGGAAAATCCTTATTGCTTCTAGTCTTGCAACAGGAGCAAATGTTTCATCAAAATCAATTCCTTCTTCCTGTGAGTAGCCTTTTGCAACTAGTCTTGCTTTGTTCCTTGTTACTATGCCATTTTCATCCATCTTGTTTCTGAACACCCATTTTGTGCCTATTACACTCCTGTCCTTAGGCTTGGGCACCAGCTTCCAAACATTGTTCCTTTCAAATTGGTTTAGCTCTTCTTGCATAGCCAAAACCCAATCTGGATCTAGAAGTGCATCCTCAACTTTCTTTGGCTCATCTTGAGACAGAAAGCTGCTATATAGACATTCTTCTTGAGTTGCTCTTCTAGTTTGGACTTTTGAAGAAACATCACCTATAATAAGTTCAAAGGGATGATCTTTAGTCCATTTTCTTGAGGGAGGTAGATTTGCTCTTGACGAGGTAGCTTCATGATCATGATTGCCTTGATTGGATATTTGTCCTTGAGAAACTCCCCCTGAGTTTGTTGTCCCTAAATGATCACTTCTTGAGACATTTCTGTGACCTTCAACGGTATGACTGTTTTGGCTGTCAACGAAACGCTCATTTTGACTGTCAACGAAACCACCATCTTGACTGTCAACGAAATGACCATTTGGTCTACTAGCAGCTATTCTTTTCAATCTTAATGCAGCAATTTCATCTTCACTGCTGCTCTCATCTGTGCTAGATACAACAACTTTAGGCTGTTTCTCAGTAGTCTTAACATGATTCATTCGATCTCCTTCCTCATTCTCAAAAGAGAGACTTTCATGGAAACCTTCATCACAGAGACCTTGAATTTTGAGATCATCAAAAACAACATGTACAGATTCCATAACAATGTTGGTTCTGAGATTATAGACTCTGTAAGCTTTCCCTGCTGCATATCCCACAAATATTGCTTCATCTGCCTTTGCTTCAAATTTCCCCAAATGCTCAGCTTGATTTCTCAGAACAAAGCACTTGCATCCAAAGACATGAAGAAAATCCAATAGTGGCTTCTTTCTTTTGAGTAGTTGATAAGGGGTCATTCCCTTGGCCTGATTAATCAAAGAAATATTCTGAGTAAAGCAAGCTGTTTTAACTGCCTCAGCCCAAAAATAAGTTGGTAACTTTGATTCATCTAGCATTGTCCTGGCAGCTTCAATAAGTGTTCTGTTTTTCCTTTCAACTACACCATTTTGCTGTGGTGTCCTTGCTGCTGAAAACTCATGCATAATACCATTTTCTTCACAGAACATCTTCATGCTTGAATTCTTGAATTCTGTCCCATTGTCACTCCTGATACTTCTTACTTTCAAGTCAGGATGATTGTTTACCATCTTGATGTGATTGATAATGATTTCACTTGCCTCATCTTTAGAATGTAGAAAGAAGGTCCAAGTAAATCTAGAAAAATCATCAACAATCACAAGACAATATTTCTTCTTTGAAATAGACATGACATTTACAGGGCCAAACAGATCCATATGAAGTAACTCAAGCTGATGGACAATTGATGACTCTGTCTTGCTTTTGAATGATGCCTTCTTTTGTTTCCCTTTTTGACAGGCATCACACAAACCATCCTTGGAAAACTCCACCTGTGGAATTCCTCTAGCAAGATCCTTCCTTACCAAATCATTCATAACCTTGAAATTCAGATGAGATAATTTCTTGTGCCATAGCCAACTTTCATCCTTGCTTGCTTTGCTGAAAAGACAAGTGATGGTGTCTGGACTTGTGCTACTAAAGTCAGCAATGTACACATTCCCTCTTCTGAATCCAGTCATTACCACATTGTTGTTTCCTCCTTTAGAAACAACACAGGCTTCTTTAGAAAAAGTAACTAAAAATCCTTTGTCACAAAGTTGACTGATACTAAGCAAATTGTGCTTAAGACCATCCACCAATGCAACCTCATCTATGATGACATTCTCTTTTGAAATCAAGCCATATCCCTTTGTGTAGCCTTTGCTGTCATCTCCAAAAGCAATACAAGGGCCAGCTCTTTCCTGAAACTCTGTGAGCAGGGTAGAATCACCAGGCATGTGTCTTGAACAACCACTATCCAAGTACCAAAGATTCTTTTTGTCTCCCTGCACACAATAGAACCAAATCAAGTCGATTTTGGTACCCAAGTTTCCTTGGGTCCTGTTTTGTTAGCCTTTGCTTTTCTTTTTACATCATTTTTCACCTTGGGCTCAGATTGATTTAAATCAACTTTTACTCTTGGTGTTGATTTCTGATTGTTGCTCACATTTTCATTTACAACATGCATATTTGAAGGAACACACATATTATTCATATTCCATGGCATTTGTGGCATACTAAACATATTCATGTATGGATTAGGCACAAATGATATGTTAGCATATGGATTCTGAAATTGTGCACATGGAGCAAACATGTTAGGCATAACAGGCATTGCAGGCATAAGATTATTCATTGCAGGCTTGGGAATTTTCACATTAGCAGTTTTCTTAACAGATTTGCAGTTAGTAGATAGATGACTAACACTTCCACAATTGACACAAGTCTTTCTAGGAGCATATTTATCAGGTGTGTAATTGTTGTGTTTGTTAATTCCTACTTTGCCATTCCTGTTACTCCTTTTATTTCCCTTAGCCTCAATTTGAACATTCTCTATTTTATCTTTCAATTGCTTGTTGGACAAGTGACCTACATTAGCTCTCTCAACAGGCTTCTCAACTTTCTTTGATTTACTAGACTCACCTTGAACAAAGTTCTTGGTGACAGGACCATACTTATTATTAAGTCTAGTGAGTTCATCTTTTCTTCTCTTTGTCAACGAAACACCCTGATCGGTTGATGGTTCATGTGTCAACGGAACATCGCATTCCGTTGACATATCAACCTTCAACAAATGATCATTGTTGTTTGTTGACTCTGTTTCTGAATCTAAGGCTTCACAAGCATACCCTAGTTTCTCTTTGTTCTTTTTCCATGATTGTTCACAGAAAGATTCCATACCTTGAACATTAATGATGTTGGTAGCAACATTCCTGGCATCTTTCCATTTAGCAATCACACTCTGTTCTATTTCTAGTTGTGTCTTAAGAATTTCTTCCCTTTGTAACACGTTCTCAAGTTCCTTCTTAGCATCCCTACTAACACATCTCATTTTCTCAAATTCAATGAGCTGTGCTTCTAACATTGCATTCCTATCACTTAAGAGCAAATTAGTCTCTTTAATTCTTGAATTCTCTTTGGTAAGTGATTTAAGAGTAACACGCAAATTATATAATACAGTAGACATTTCATTTACTGCACTATCGCATTCCTCTTTAGAAAGCTCAGAAAGATTAGTAATTGTTACCTGGTTGCTTGAGGAACTTGCTTCCTGCTCATGATTGTTAGCCATAAGAGCCAAGTTGACATATTCAACATCATCATCAGAATCTTCACCATTACCAGCCCAATCATACTCCTGAGACATGAAAGCCTTTTTCTTTTGCTTGAGAAGTTCAAAGTATTTCTTTTTATAATCAACAGGCTCAAATTTCCTGTTGCTCTTCTCAATCTTGGGCTTTCTGCAGTCTCCAGCAAAGTGACCAAGCATTCCACAATTGAAACATTTAGATTTAGACTTTTCAATCCAGTTTGTTTTGCTAGGTTGAAAGTCTCTTCTTGGTGGCCTTGCTTCTGAGTTTCTTTTGAACTTGAACTTAGAGAATTTTCTTGACAGAAAAGCAATGTGTTCATCAATCTCATCTAAGTCATCCAAGTTGGCTGGTTCTGATTCTTCTTCTTCTGTCATCTTGTCTTTACCCTTGCTAACATCACTCCTACAACTAGATCGACTAGTTGTGGCCTTTGCAGCTTCTTCAGTGTCATCTTCCAGTTGGTTCACAGATGCAATCAATGCAATGGATCCACCCTTCTTCTGTACCTTTTCAATTTCCTCATCTTGCTCCATTTCCAGCTCATAAGTCTTCAATGTTCCATACAACCTTTCAAGAGTGTAATCTTTGTACTCTTGAGTGTTTCTTAGAGAAACAGTCATAGGCTTCCATTCTTTTGGAAGAGCTCTTAGAAATTTAAGGTTTGAGTCCTTAGTTTGGTAGATTCTCCCATACAACTTTAATCCATTCAGAAGCTTTTGAAACCTACTAAACGTGTCATTTAGGGTTTCACCAGCTTTAAAGTGAAAGTGCTCATATTGTTGTATAAGGAGTTGCATTTTGTTCTCCCTTACTTGCTCAGTTCCTTCACATAGTGTTCTGACAGTGTCCCATACTTCTTTGGAGGTTGTACAGTTTATGACATTATCAAACATCTCTTGCTCCAAACCATTAAACAGAATGTTCATGGTTCTCTTATCTTTATGGATTTCTGCAAGATCTTCAATAGTCCATTCTGAGACAAGTTTTGGAATTTCTACGTCAGGAGCATCATCTGGCACTCCAATTCTAGATGCAAACTTCATGGGAACGTGTGGACCTTTCTCAATGCATTCTACATATCTCTCATCCATAGACATGAGATGTAAATGCATCTTTACTTTCCAGTGAAAGTAATTGTCCTTATCAAGAACTGGTATCTTCACACCTGCATCCTTCTTCACCATGGTTTCTGTTTTGGTCTTGATCTTTAAACTTCTTGTATGTTAGAAGCTCGCTCTGATACCAATTGTTATTCCCAAATGACCTAACAGAATTGTAGAAGGGGGGGGGGGGGGGGGGTTGAATACAATTCTTGATATTTTCTTAAACTTAAAACAATGATAAAATAAAACTGAACTGAATAAACAAAAACACAAGATATAAATAATTCAGTTGGATTGTTTGATGATCCAACTGAAGTGTTTTTATTGCGGAAATAATCTGTGATACAAAAGTACACAGCTGCTCAGTTACAGAGTTGTAGAGAAGAATGCTCTCAAAGATAGCTAATACAAACTATTTGTTTTTCTTCTCTTACTTCTTTCTAACTGCTACACTTGGTTATATATTCCCAAGTTTACAATACTATTTTTGGCTACTCTAAAGTACACTAAAGATAACCGCCAATAGTTTGCTTTTCATCCCTTTGTCCAGTGGTCCTTGGAGATCCTTGCTTTTGTCTTCATGCTTATTATGATCACTCCCAAGAGCCCAATTGGAAACTGGGATGTTTCCTTATTCCCCATGTCCATTTTAATGGTTTCCAATGCAAAGTACACTTCCACATCACCTTTAGATCTGTTCAGTAAACTGTCACTATCACTTTGTCAACTATTCAGAAAAGCAATAATGATTCGTTGATAGCAGGGAGATGTGTTTCGTTGATAGCTTTATTCTCCATTTCGTTGATGAGTAAACTTCATTTCGTTGATGAGTAAACTTCATTCCGTTGATGGTGTATCCTTGTTCCGTTGATAGAGTAATCTTCATACCGTTGACATGTCTTCACTTAGGCAAAATTACAAGGCATGATATACTTACAATTAACCAACCTATTTTGCCTATCTAGTACTTAGTCAACATGACTTAGGAAACCTATCTAATACATACATCAAATGCATATCAAACTGTGAAGTATTGTACAGTGCAATTGCTACAATACTCATTCCGTTGATGAGCTTCCTGTCAACGAAACACTGCAAAGCATGCCATTTCGTTGACAGTTACAAAATAACTTAATACAAAATCTACTAAGTATTTTTACAATTATCATCAACAATCAACATATTCCTAACAATCCCAAATGACCTAACAGAATTGTAGAAGGGGGGGGGGGGGTTTGTTAGGCCGAATACACAATATAATCAAGTATATATGAGAATAACAATCAAGAACACAAGTTTGTAAATCAACAAACTGTAGTTATATTAACAGCTTCTCTCTTTATGATGTTAATGAATCACAAAGAGCTTCTAGGTTACAAGAATAATGTTTTTAATTATCGCATCCCTTCTAGGGATAACCTATCTGTGTTTATATAGTACATAGTTACAATTAATCTCTAATTGATACTCCTACAAATTAGCTATACAATTGTAATCAATTAGAATTGCTTCAGTCCTCTGTCCAGTCTCCTTAGCTGTATCAATATATTCTGCTTCTTTCCATCTTCAGAATATATTGCTTCTAGAATCTTCATGATATGCACCGACAGCTAAATCGACTTTCACCCTGTCAGACTTTAACAAACTCTGACCGGCTTCCATGTAAACTCTGATAAGTACTTCAGACTAAACTCTGAACAGTACCTGTTACTTAAACACTGATTAAACAAACATTAGCAATTATATCTAACAATCTCCCCCAACTTGTGCATAATAAAAATGTACAAGTTAATCAGATAATTGATGATGTCAAAACATATAACAAATGCAGTGTTTAATCATAACAGAGTTTAATTTTAACTTAGAACAGAAAACTTTAAAAACTTACAGTCAGACTTTATTTGATTTCTTGAATATCAGGAATAGTTCTGAGATAATCCATAATAAGTCTTCTTTCAGCCCTTTCCAGCTCTTCAACCATAACTTTCTTCAACTCTCTCAACTCTGGATCAGATTCTCCAGTCTGATAAATTGCAGCTCTCAAAGAATAGATGGAATTTTTCCTCATCTCATTCCCTAGCCTAATAAAATATGGTTTATCAGAGTCTAGATTGAATTCTAAGACTTTAACTCCCAGATCAGTCCTTAGTCTTGCACTGTTTCTTTTCATTTCTACAATCTTTCCATGAGCATCTTTGTACTTAGGGATGTAAGCACTTGTAATTTTAGCACCACTGAGAACCTTTGCTCTCATCATCCTTACTCTCAAAACTTCAGCAGCATTTTGAGTCCTTTGATTTCTGACTTTGAGTAGATATAAGACATATTCTAACTCTTCAGCCATTTTCAAGTGTATATCATTTTCACCTATTCTGTATACTCTGCCATCAGCCATGAAGTATAACAGAAAGTCCTTCCTAAGTCCCTTATGATGAATTAACTGAACAGACTCTAGCTTGTCAAGGCTCTCTTGAGTAACCCCAACACCAGGTTCTGCCAGTGATGTTTGATCCATTGGACTGTTATTTATCCTCTTCTCTCTGTGTGAACCTAAACCAGACTTGTCATAAGATTGTTTTCCATGTACTGTCCTGGTTTTAGAAAAATCCACAGGTTCTAATGTCAGAGTTTCAGAAAGTACAGGTCTTAAGAACCTTTTGAGTTGAGTTTGTACAACTTGAGCCTTGTCAGAGGTTGTCACAATTTTAGTAGCAATATCAACATGAGCAACGTCAGAGGTTGATTTGTTTATCCTTGATTCAACTTGAGCAATGTCAGAGGTTGAATAAATCTTCTTTGGTAACTGTTCTTCTTCTACCAGTTTACCTTTTCCTTTGTCATTTCTTGAAATAGTAGGTCTCCTTGAGTATTGCAAACTTTGATCAGAGTTTACATTATCTTTAATAGATATTCCTATCTCTTTTCTCCTTGGAGCTTTACCTTTCTTTGTATAAGTACCAGCTTCCATTTTCTTCTGGTGCTCTTCATTTAACACTCTTAATTCAGCATCATAATCCTCAACTGTTACCTCACCACCATGCTCTTCTAAAAACATTTTAGTAGCAATTTCCTCATCTGTGGTAGGCTTATCAGAGATTATCAAACTTTTGAGTTTTGAACCACTGGCAGAGTTTGCATTTCCCTTACCAGAGTTTGATCTTCTATCAGAGTTTGATCTTGGTGGTCTTCTATCAGAATTGAATCTTAAACTCTTTCCATCTCCCTTGTTTCCACCATCACTACCATCATCCCTCCGTCTCAGAGTTTGAGTAGTGTCTTTGCATTTGTCACTTGGTACACTCTCCCCCTTTTTGACATCATCAGAAAGTAGTACTGATGTCAACAACTCAATTGCAGTAGAAATTGAAGTCAGTTGGGCAGACATAGCAGTCTGGTTGTCCTCAACTTTCCCAAGCCTCTTCTGAATTTCATCAGAGTCCTTAGCTTGCTTCTTGAACATAGAATTGTAGTAAGCTCTATCATTCTTCAGAGTAAGATCTCTCAGACTAACTTCATTCCTCAAAGCAGTGACTTCCTTATGAGACTCATCAAATCTGTTGTGGAGAGATTTAATTTGAATCACATCGGCCTTTAGACTTGTAAGAATATCAGGATTTGAAATTGTCTTCACAGAATCACCAAGAAAATCAGCAGCCCTCTGTGCTGAAAAGATACAATCTGCAGCTGCCCATCTTTTGTAGTACATTTCCTGAAAGTGCTCAGCAGTGGCTCAGCATCAGCATTTACTCTGTCCTCAGTAGGCACATGAGTGTCAAAAATCTCCTCTTGAAGAACAACTTCAGGAGCTACATTCTCCATAGAAACTCTGTCCATATTGACAGCTTCATTCTCCTGTAACTCAACTTCAAGAGTTTCAGCAACTGTTGAAGAAATATTCTCTGCACCAAAGAGATGTGCTGCTACTAATCTCCTTTTTCTCTGATGAAGAGTTTCATCATCAGTTTCACTCTCCTCATTAGCAGCATCAAACTTTGCCCTGTTGGCCCTTCTTTTCTTTAACCTTTTCTTCTGAGGCATATCATCAGTATTTGATACCCCAGCTTCAGCAGTTGAGGGATTCACTCTATCAGACTTAACAGCTCTTACCTTTGACTTCTTTGACCTCTGTGATTGAGACACAGAAGGTCCAGCTTCAGCATTTGCTATTTGTTGTTGTTGTGAATCTACTTGAAATTGTCGCACAAACTCAGGTAGCAACAAGACACCAACATCCCCTTTCTTGTTATCCTTATTAGTTAGATCAGAGAATATGCGTTTATGTAATTTAAAACAGGGAATCACATCATTCTCAGCTATCTCTACTTCAGAAACACATTCAGAGAATATCAATTGACAAAATCTTGCAAAATAGACTACACCTCTGTTTTCAGTCATTTTCTCACCTATATTAGTTAGAACTAGTCTAGCAACATCAAAATTACCTCCATAAAGAAGAGAATACCCGATTTGCAGACTATCAGTGGGAATCGCATCCCAATTCGTGCACTTCTTCCCGAACGCCCTTGTTATGCAGTCGAAAAAGAAACTCCATTCCTTTCTCAAGAGCGGTCGGTTCAACTGACCAAGCTTTGTCAGTGGTCCAGAGTAGCCTATTTCCCTCATCATTCGAACTAACTCAGAATCTCCAACAGAGATTGTGAAAGCATTAAAGTCCTCAAGGCCCAGAGCATCACGAACAGTTGTTGGAGTAACTACAAACTCTTCTCCTTGAAATTCAAAAATTATGGACGGAGACCCAGACTCTCCTCCATTATCATAAGTACATGTCTGCCAAAGAGTCCTTATTTGAGATGCAGACAGCTTCAACGGTGCGGTGAGAGCAGTACTAACATCAGAGTTTGACAAGAAATCCTGAATCAAATGAAACGCCTCCGGTGCGTTCTCATTTGCTAAAGGAGCAACATAGTTGTTCGGGACAAATTCTAACCCAGAAGCAGTAAACATTGTTGTTGCCATTAGAAATGTTTTGAAGAAAGCAAGAAATGAGACAGAGAAAAGTGTAGAATGTATGCAGTGAAAGTGTTTGAGACAGTGTTTATGAGTAAAAACTTATGAAAAGATGAAGTGTGTAAAAGAATGAACCGTTTATGTGTAGTAAGTTTAAATAATAACAGTGAAAATTAAAACCCAATCATTTTAATCATTACTACACACAGCAGGCGTCTTTGAAAAATGTGTGAGTGGGACAGATGTCAAACATGTATACGCTGACAGCTGTATGTAACAACTTCCAATACACACACGCAGTAAAAATAGCCATAATTACCGCTTTTCACACTGTTCAAAAACACTCAACCTCTCTCTCCTCTGTTTAATACAAATGTGAACCGTTTGTAATCATACTCTTTCGAATATCTAAACAAATGTCTAATCTCAAAATTATAAAATGTCTGAAACAAAGAAATCATTTTAACCATCAGAGATTAAAACAAAATTACCTCGGCGTATTTCACACAATACATCAGTGTTTACCATTTGTCCTTCTTTGTCAATAAACTCTTTTCTCAAACTGTACAGGTGTGAATAATTGTGTGTGCAATAGCAGAGTTTACCGAAATCAATATTTAGATCATCTCAAAGTGCATAAAATCCACAAACTTAAGCAGTAAAAGCTGGTTGCCTAAACTCTCATTTAAAACATAAAATCTGATTTTTATATCTAAACTCTGTATTTTGATATCCTTTCATTTGGATATATCTTTTATTTTTCACCCCCTTTATATATATATATTTATTTATTTATTTATTTATTTATTTATTTTTTATTTTTTATTTTTTTATTTTTCCAGTAATCAGTGGTTGGCACTAGTCACCAAAAATCAAAGATTTTAGCCCTTATTTCATACAATAAGTTCCTGGATCTTCCTAGGCACAACATGATCTCAAAGGAATTTGTGCTCTTTTTGGCATCTTTTGATTTGAGGGTGAAATATTTGCACTTAATAATCAGAGTTTAGATTTTTCATCAGTTAATATAATTAATTTATGAGAGAAAATGCAAACAGCTAATACAGACTCAGTGTATAGGATTAATAAACTAAGAGATGCTAGAAATATAGAGACAGTATCATGCTGTGTTAACTTACTGCACATATTTGAGATCAGAATCTATACAACTCTTAAGGATTCATAATTACTTACTGATAATTATGTTCCATACAAATTTCTTCATTGGTCCATATGTTTCAGACAAAATTACAATCAGAGTATAGCATTAGACTGTAACTATCAGAGTATGACCAACACTTTTATGACTAACAGAGTTTAGCATCAGAGTTTACTTTCAGAGTTTATGGCACTGGTACTCATAACAGTTAATACATGCAAGGAATCATGAGCATAAAAATCAAACATGTATAGTTTTTGAGTCTAACCCGTATCTCTAGTCAAAACCAGAGATCATTCCAAGTTCATTTACCAATCTTGTAAAAGTAGCTTCACTCAAAGGTTTGGTGAAGATATCTGCAAGTTGTTGGTCTGTAGACACAAAATGAAGCTCAATATCTCCTTCTTCCACATGTTCCCTGATAAAATGATACCTTATGCTGATGTGCTTGGTCATGGAGTGCTGTACTGGGTTACCTGTCATAGCAATAGCACTTTGGTTATCACAGTAAATAGGTATTTTAGAGTACCTTAACCCATAATCCAGCAACTGATTCTTCATCCACAGAATCTGTGCACAACAGCTACCAGCAGCTATATACTCTGCTTCTGCAGTGGATGTGGAAATTGACTTCTGTTTCTTGCTATACCAAGAAACCAATCTGTCACCTAAGAATTGACAGCTTCCACTTGTACTTTTTCTGTCTATCTTACAGCCTGCAAAATCTGCATCAGAGTAACCAATTAGCTTAAACTCTGATTCTCTAGGATACCACAAACCCAAGGTTATGGTTCCTTTGAGATATTTGAAAATCCTTTTTACAGCTGTTAGATGAGGCTCTCTGGGATCTGCTTGAAATCCTGCACAAAGACATGTGGCATACATGATATCAGGTCTACTTACTGTGAGATACAGAAGAGACCCTATCATGCCTCTATAGGTTGTCATATCCACTGTAGCACCTGTGTCTTTGTCTAGCTTTGTTGCAGTAGCCATGGGAGTTGAAGCAGATGAACTATCAAGCATACCAAATTTCTTTAGAAGATTTCTGGTATACTTTGCTTGATTGATAAAAATTCCATCATCTGTTTGCTTGACCTGTAAGCCTAGAAAGTAACTAAGCTCTCCCATCATGCTCATTTGGTACCTGGACTGCATAAGCTTTGCAAACTTCTTACAAAGTTTGTCATTAGTAGATCCAAAAATAATATCATCTACATAAATTTGAACTAAAAGCAAATCATCACCAGAATTAAAATAAAACAAAGTTTTATCAATTGTACCTCTTGTGAACCCACTTTCTAAAAGAAATTGAGCAAGAGTTTCATACCATGCTCTTGGTGCTTGCTTTAGTCCATATAGTGCCTTGTCAAGCCTGTAGACATAATCTGGATGCTTGGAATCTACAAATCCTGGTGGTTGTTCAACAAACACTTCTTCTTCAAGCTTCCCATTGAGAAAAGCACTTTTCACATCCATCTGAAAGACTTTAAATCTCTTGTGTGCAGCATAGGCCAGAAAAATTCTTATGGCCTCCAATCTTGCAACTGGAGCAAAGGTTTCATCATAGTCAATTCCTTCCTGTTGTGAATAACCTTTAGCCACAAGTCTAGCCTTGTTTCTTGTAATCACACCTTCACTGTCAGTCTTGTTTCTGAAAACCCACTTTGTACCTACAATTGATCTATTCTTTGGTCTAGGTACAAGTGTCCAGACTTCATTTCTTTCAAATTCATTTAACTCTTCTTGCATTGCTGTAATCCAATTAGCATCTTGAAGAGCTTCTTCCACTTTCTTTGGTTCTGTTTGAGACAAGAAAGCATGATACAGACACTCATTATTTGTTGCACTTCTAGTTTTCACACTAGCATCAGGATCTCCAATTATGAGATCAGGTGTGTGTGCCTGTGTCCACTTTCTTGCTGTTGGTAAGTGGTTTCTTGCATCATGATTGGATCCTCCCCCTTGATCCATGCTCTCCTGATTCATATGTTGACTTTCTGCAGCATTTGAGGCTCCCCCTGAATTGGATGACTCAGAGTTTAAACTGTCAGAGTTTGAATCAGTTTCCTCAACTGACTCACTTGTTGTGTCTTGTTGAGCTTCTTCACGCTCCCCCTCAACTGGTTCTCTTTTTTGTTCAATTTGAGAATTTCCAGTTTCTCCAGTATTTACCAGTAGAGGTTCAGAGTATGCTTCGTCATAGTTTGTCAGAACCGCTTCATCAGAGTTTGTCGGTACTGCTTCATCAGAGTTTACATCATCAGAGAATAAACCTTCATTTTCAAAACGCAGTTGATCATATTCATCTAAGTCATCAAGTCCAGTTATTTTCTTGTCATCAAATGACACGTGTATGGATTCCATGATCACTTTAGTTCTCAGATTGTAAACTCTGAATGCTTTTGTTGACACTGGATAGCCAACAAAGATTCCTTCATCAGCTTTTAACTCGAACTTAGTCAACTGTTCAGGATGAGTCTTCAACACAAAGCATTTGCATCCAAATATATGAAAATATTTCAAATTTGGCTTCTTATTTTTCACCATCTCATATGGTGTTTTCCCATGCTTGTTAATCAGTGTAGCATTTTGAGTAAAACAAGCAGTTTGAACAACTTCTGCCCAGAAATAAGTTGGCAATTTTGCTTCGTCAAGCATAGTTTTGGCTGCTTCAATTAAAGTTCTGTTCTTTCTTTCAACTACACCATTTTGCTGTGGAGTTCCAGGTGCAGAAAATTCTTGTTTCACTCCTCTTTCCTTGCAGAAAGCTTCCACGATTGAGTTTCTGAATTTAGTTCCATTATCACTCCTTATAATTTTGACTTTGTGCTGTGATCCTTTGTCCAGTAGATTTACATGATCCATCAGAGTTTGAGCAGTTTCATCCTTCTTTGATAAGAAATACACCCATGTATATCTAGTATATTCATCAACAATTACTAGAGCATATTTCTTTCTGCCCATAGACATCACATTCACTGGTCCAAAGAGATCAACATGTAGAAGATGATAAGGTTCCACTATTGAAGATTCAGATTTGCTCTTGAAAGATGACTTCCTTTGCTTAGCCTTTTGACAAGAATCACATAGGCCATCTAGACTGAGTATTGATTTTGGAAGTCCCCTTACAAGATCCTTTCTTATTAGCTCATTGATGTTGTTCAAATTGAGATGAGAGAGCTTCTTATGCCAATTCCAACTCTCTTCATTTGACATTCTTGCAGCCAGACACACTGTCTTTCCATCAGAGTTTGTTACCAAACTCGCTTCATAAATGTTGTTGCGCCTGTGTCCAACTAGAACAACTTTTCCAGTAGATTTACTGATTACTTCACAGTGTTCAGCATGAAAATCTACATGGAAACCTTTGGGCCAGCCTTCTCCTCAAAATCTGATAGCAGGGCTTTATTTCCAGTCATGTGTCCTGAGCATCCACTGTCCAAGATAAGGGTGCTCTCTTTTATGCCCTGCAATCACAAACAAACACTAAGTGTTAGTTTTAAGGATCCAGACTTGCTTGGATCCTTTGTCTTTCTTAACAGTGTTAGCTTTTGCAGCGGAATCACTATCAACAGAGTTTAAACTAACATTGTCAGACTTTAAACTTGCAGAGTTTGCCCTAACCCACTTCAAGTTGGGTTTTGGCTCATAATAGTTGTGATAAATAGCATGATAACTCTTGCAAGTATAAATGGAATGCCAAGTGCTCCCACAGTGTGTGCATAAAGTCTGTGGCCTAACCCTTACATAATCATTCTTTACTCCTGAAGTAGAAGATAAAGAATTAATATCTTTGTTCTTATTGCAAAATCTAGCAAGATGGTTAGAACTACCACAGTTATAACATGTTTTCCTTGGAGCAGCATCAGTAGGCAAATGATTATTTCTTTTATTTATGCCTATCTTTCCATTCCTATTCTTCTTGGACCCTTTTGGTTTCATGGCAGACTTTACCTCTTTGAGCTTATGATTGAACTGTTTTCCTGTCATTAAACCAACATTAACCTGTTTTTCACAGACTTTTACTGGCTTTCTAACAGCTTCTAATTCTATTAGATTTTCTGTTATAATATTTTCCTGTTTTTCACAGGTTTCATCTGATTCCAAATCAGCTTCTCTTACTACAACAGATTTTAACTTAGTGGACTCTGGAACAAATTTCACAGGTTTAAGTTGTGGTTTAACCTTAACCTTGTCTTTAAACCTAAGTTCATCATTTTCATAATAGCCTAAACCTACAGAATCTGTCTGAAACACTTGATGAGTGTCTCTTCCAGAGTTTGTCCAAGTCTTGATTATTTTTCTTTCTTTTTCTAGATCAGATTCTAGTTGCCTATATCTTTTGAGCAACTCCTGTTCAACATAAACAACATCATCTCTTTCTTTTTGAATCTGCTTCATCTTTTCAAGTTCTCCTTCAAGAAACTTGTTTCTATCTTTAAGGCTAAGATTCTCAGATTTAATTCTCTCATTCTCTAAAGTCTGATCCCTATAACTAACATGTACGCTTTTCAGATATACTCTTAATTCAGATATATTATCAGTATCATAAGCATAAGTAGTTAGGGGTACCTTATTTTCAGATGACTCAGTCTCATCTTTGACAGTTGCCATAAGAGCATAATTTACTCCATCATCAGAGTCTGAAGTATCTGCCCAGTCTTTGCCTTTAGAGATGAGTGCTTTCTCAGATTTTCCTTTCTTGCACTCTGGGGCATATTGACCCATCTCCTTACACTTGTAGCACTGGATTTCAGATATATCCTTCTTGCCAGACTTGGTCTCCCTTCCATCAGACTTTCTAAAACTTTTCCTTTCAGAGTTTGAATCTTTCCTTGTGAATCTCTTTCCTTTCTTGAAGTTCTTGAATCCCATCTTCTTGAAGGTCTTCACCATCAATGCAGCCATTTGCATCATCTGTTCTTCATCATCCTCAGAGTCAGAAGCTTCATCATCAGTGTTTGAGCCATCATCAGTGTTTGATGACTCACTGTCAGATTTAATGACTAAAGCCTTTCCCTTGGCTTTCTTCCTTGATGATTCCTTCTTGATAGGCTTCTCCTCAACTTTGAGAGCAACAGATTTTGTCGTCTTGCTGGATCTCCTGTTTCTTTGTTCTATTTCCAATTCATGAGTTTTCAGTAACCCATAAATCTCATCAAGTTCAGTTTCAGCAAGTTCGTAATTATCTCTTATAGTTGTTGTCTTCAAATCCCATCTTTCAGGTAAAGATAAGAGAAATTTGAGATTTGATTCTTCAAGATCATATTCTTTATCAACTAGAGATAAATCATTCAGCAGTTTACAGAATCTGTCATATGTCTCAGTCAAGGTTTCATTGGCTCTTGAATCAAAGTGCTCATACTCCTGAGTGAGTATTGTTTTCTTATTCTTCTTTATAGCAGTGGTTCCTTGACACCTGACTTCCAAAGCATCCCAGATTTCTTTTGCAGTTTTGCAACCAATTACTCTGTTAGACATAACATTATCTAAAGCACTGTGGAGAAGATGTCTAACCTTTGCATCTTTTGCAATTGATGAGATGTCCTCAGGAGTCATATCTTTCTTTTCCTTTGGAACAGTCTTTTGTTCTTGACCATCAACAACAGGAGACAATTTAGTCGGCATATGAGGACCATCATAGATTCTGTCAAGATATTCTGGATCTGTAGCCTCCAGAAACATGGTCATCTTCACCTTCCAAATTGGATACTCCACTGGCCTGAGAATTGGAACCCTGATTGTTTCATATCGACTCACAGAATTAGGTTTAACATGTTCAACCTTGGGAGGAGCTTGATTTTCTTCAGACATGATTATTACTGTGTTTGAATCGTAAAACTGTATATATTAAACAGCCTAGGCTCTGATACCAATTGTTAGGCCGAATACACAATATAATCAAGTATGTATGAGAATAACAATCAAGAACACAAGTTTGTAAATCAACAAACTGTAGTTATATTAACAGCTTCTCTCTTTATGATGTTAATGAATCACAAAGAGCTTCTAGGTTACAAGAATAATGTTTTTAATTATCGCATCCCTTCTAGGGATAACCTATCTGTGTTTATATAGTACACAGTTACAATCAATCTCTAATTGATACTCCTACAAATTAGCTATACAATTGTAATCAATTAGAATTGCTTCAGTCCTCTGTCCAGTCTCCTTAGCTGTATCAATATATTCTGCTTCTTTCCATCTTCAGAATATATTGCTTCTAGAATCTTCATGATATGCACCGACAACTAAATCGACTTTCACCCTGTCAGACTTTAACAAACTCTGACCGGCTTCCATGTAAACTCTGATAAGTACTTCAGACTAAACTCTGAACAGTACCTGTTACTTAAACACTGATTAAACAAACATTAGCAATTATATCTAACAGGGTTGAATACAATTCTAGATATTTTTAAACATAAAACAACTTTTAAATAACCTTGACAGAGAAAATAAAAACACAAGCAAATATAAAATTTCAGTTGGATGTTTTGAGGATCCAACTGAGATGTTTTTATTGTAGGAATAATCTGTGTTACAAACGTAGCACATCTACTCAGTTACAAATGTAGAGTGAGAGTGCTCTTCAAAGAAAGCTAATACAAAATTATTCTATCTCACTTCTCATACATAAAATGAACTGCTACACTTGGTTATATATCCCAAGTTTACAATGCTATTTTTGGCTACAGTAAAAAGTACTAAAGGTAACCGCCAACAGCTTGATTTTCATTCCTTTTGTCCAATGGTCCTTGGAGATCTTGTCTTTTGTCTTTATGCTTATTATGATCCCACTCAAGAACTTAATTGGTAATTGGAATGTTTCCTCATTCCCAGTGACCATTTTAATGGCTCCCAATGCAAAGTACACTTCTACATCACCTTTTGATCCGTCAGAAAACTGTCACTATCACTTTGTCAACTGTTCAGAAAAGTGATAGTAATCCGTTGATAGTAGTGAGATGTATTCCATTGATAGCTTTATTCTTCAATCCGTTGATGGTACATTCTTCAATCCGTTGACAGTGTAATCTCCAATCCGTTGACATGTCTTCACTTAGGCAAAATTACAAGGCACGATATATTTACAATTAACCAACCTATTTTGCCTATCTAATACTTAGTCAACATGACTTAGAAAACCAATCTAATACCTACAACAATTGTTTATCAACTAGTGAAGTATTGTACAGTGCAATTGCTACATTACTCATTCCGTTGATGAGACTCATTCCGTTGATGAGTTACCTGTCAACGGATGCTGCAAAGCATACCATTCCGTTGACAGCTACAAAATTGACTTAACACAAAATCTACTAAGTGTTTTTATAATTATCATCAAGAACAACATATTCCTAACCATCTCCCCCAATCTATGACTGATAGAATAACAGCCATAAATCAAGAGCCTTGATGATAACAAAAACACTTAAACAAATTACAAATTACAAAAGTAGAAATTGTATTGAGCTTCATGATACTTTAAAAATTTATTGAAAGCAAAGTAGAAGTTCTTACAACACAGGTGCACAGAGTTGCTCCTCTAGCCTGAGCAGATTTACCATCTTTGTCTCTGTGGCCTTGTTTTCTTCCCCTTCTTAGCATTGTTCTCCTCAATTTGAGCTGGGAGCCTCCTGTAGAAAATCTTCTCTTCTTCATCTTGTTCACCCAACTTGGATTGCATAAATCTCATAGTTTCATTAGATGCCTTTTCCAATTGGTCATCTATTATGAAGAATCTCCTACAGTTGTCCTTGTCTCTGAATTCCATCATCCAAAAGGGTTGGAGATGAATTTTCTTTTCTGTTTGAGGGACCTTTAAAACTCTGAGAAGTGTATTAGACTTGTTCCAGCTAGCTTTTATCTGACATATCTTGGAGACAACCTCAGACTTAGCAGTTTTGGTGAACCCAAAATCTTTCTTTAAGCACTTGAACACCACTAGCAAAGTCTGATACTCCTCTCCTAGAATTCTGTCTAGAGGTCAAATCTGTTCCCTTCCACCCTTGTAGACAAACACTAATCTCTCTGGTAGTTTATGAGTAGCTCCTATCCCTCTCACTTCCACCAAGTCATCAAGATATAGTTTTAAGTCTGACTCCTCCCTTATATCTGCAATGTAGATAAAGTCCTCTGGGTTTGTAGGTGGTTTTTCAACCTGTGGCCTTCTCACAAAAACTGGTTTAGCCTTAGTAGCCCTCTGCTTTAATTTCTTTTGTGATTCCATTTCAACCAGAAATTTGGGAAAATTAGCTTCATCAAACTCAAATGGCTCCTCCTTTGGCTCAATTGGTTGGTCATGAAAATTGACTAGATGTTTAGGGTCATAAGCTAATTTTACTCCAATACCTGGATCAGAAAAAGTTGAAGGCACAAGTGTTACAGGTGTATCTATTACAGTTCTTTGAGAATCATCCTTATCAAAAGCCAAGTTTCTTTTAGCTCTTGTTTTAGGTTGCCTTGTACTTTTTCTTTTTCCTCTTGCTTGCTCAGCTTCAGTTCTAGCTCTTTCTTCTTGCAATCTTTCTTCTTCATCTAGAGCTTGGGCAACTGCAAGGGCTTGCATGTCTGCCCTAGCTAATTCCTCAGCTTTAGCTTCAGCAAAATTTGGGTGACCAGCCCAAACACAGATCTCTTGCCCATTCCTGTAGACTATTGCTCTTTGATTCCTAATATCAGGCTTATTGCTTTCCTTGCATTTTATAATAAGTTCACTCAGAACCTTGAGCTCATCTGGAAATGGAGGAAGATAGAAGGTCCTAGCAATATTCTTGCCCTTTGATTTAGTTGAGGATTTTGGAGATAAGCATCTTGGAAAAGTAGTTGAGTCCACATCTCTAATACATGAAGTTTGTCCCTTTTCTTTCCTTGGACCAGGAATCACTCCATGTAGAAGAGGCTTTAGATCATATGAGAATTTAATCTGTGGCTCCAAATCCGTTGACACTAAGACCATATCATTCGTTGATGATGGCTCATCCGTTGACACTATAATTCTGAGATCCGTTGATGTAGAAGTAGCTTGATCCGTTGATGGATGTTTATTTCTTGCATTTTCAGCTATCTTCTTAGCCCGTGCATCTATATCCTTCATTTGCTCTTTTATCTGTTCTACAAGATGCAGTCTCAGAGATGCACGTTGAATCAGGTCAATTCCATCCAATTTATCTTTTGTAAACTCCCCTATAGCTAGTGGCTCCTGTGGTAAAGAAATGGCTGGGACCTAACTTTTGTGAGTTGAATATTAAGCTCCTTTGATTTCTCCCCCTTTTTGTTATCATCAAGAGTGATGAGAGGGAGACCTTGAGCTGCCACTAGCTGAGTCAATAATTGAGTTTGCATCTCCTATGCTTGCTGCATATGAGTTAATGTGGCTTCCACTTTGTCTACCCTATCAGTAAGGGTTTTCAAAGTGGTTGCCACCTCATGATCCCTTCTGAAGAATCTGTCCATTTTGGTCACAGTGAGAAGAGGAAGTCTTTCATCAAACCTCCTATCAGTGGAGTCCCTGAAGCTTGCAATTGTGTCCTTGATTTCCCTGGCCTCAATCCTTGTCTGTAGCATTTGGAGCCTCTGGATCTCTAGAGAGTCCAAAATTGCCTTGTAGAATTTCTTTTCATTTTGAGGTGCAGACTCATGAGCCAAGTAAGCTTCATTATACTGCCTTGTGATTGCAGTATCCAAACCATGATATCCAAGTGAATCTTGATAAAGCCATCTGGGCTTAGGAGGCATCACAAATGTCCCAGTCTGTGTAGTAGTAGCCACCCCTTGTAGATCAGCATCAAGACTATCATCATCACTTGCATATTCAGCAAACTGATCACTTCCACCAGCTCCTGGAGACAAATTGGCAAGTGCATCCTTGGCACTCATCATGGATGCAGTTGTATGAATTAGATTTAATGTCCTTTCTGCCTCCACATTGCCCTGTTGAGCCATGAATTGATATGCTGGCACAGGGTGAGTAAAGGTTTCAGGATCCAGAGAAATGCTATCCAGAGTTTGTTGATAATGGTCTTGGAAAGACAATTCTCTTTCTCCCTCACTAACCTCCATTAACTCACTTGCAATGGCTGGTTCCTCCCTTATAGCTCCTGTAGTCCCTTCTCTCTCTCCACTATTTTCTTGCATCATGGGCTCCCCATGGCTCACACCTCTCACACCCTCACCTTCACCTACTAAGGTGGAACTCTCAATCTCTCCTTTTTCCTGGCTGGAAGAAATAACCAGCCTCTCACTCTCATTCTCTCCTTTTTCCTGGCTGCAAGCCAGCCTCTCAGAATCACTCCCTTTCAATCCTAGAAGTGTTTCAACTACCACTAGGTCATCTGCACTAGTTGTGTGAACAACTGGATTTTCAATAATTGGTGCAAAATGAGCTATCAACGGAATGGTAGTTTGAACTATCAACGGAATGGATTCCGTTGATGGAGAAACACTTGTCAACGGAAGAAATAATTCCGTTGATGAAGTCAATAAAGGAGTTTGAGAAATTGAAATTACAGTAGAATCTGTGGTGATTGATTTTAAAGATGGTTCCACAGATCCTCTTGTAGTTTCAGAAAAGAATGATTGGTGGCCCAACAAATCACTTAAAAAGCGATGACCACCAATTTCAGAGTGGGGCTTCTCCAAGAATAGAGATGGAGAATCAGGAATAGATGAATGGATCATATCCACATCTAATGAGTGTGAAGGAGAATTTTGTGGAGTTGTCTCAATATTAATATTGAGGGAGTGGGACTGTAACCCCAGAGTAATAATTGGGGCTACATCAAACTGAAGCCCCACCACTCACTACACCTGTAACCCCTTCCCTCACCACTCACTACACCTGCTTCACTCCCCTTAGGCTGTGTAGTGGATTTTACAACAGGTGCCTTTTGAGAAGCACCTGAGGTTGGCTTGGTAGATTTAGACTTTTTAGATTTAGGTCTAGTTGCAGGGGCAGGAGCCTGTTGGGTCACAGCTACAGGCTCCATTGCAACAACAGCAGCAGAAATTGAAGTAACATTTAAATTAACAAGTTGAGAAAGTGTTACCTCAATGACTGGCAAGTACACTATTGGGACACCACCATTATGATTGAGTCTAAAGATGTCTGTTAGTACCCTCTTCTCTTGAGCAAAACAGTCAAACTTGGAATTGGGGTTAGAGATAACCAATGGTGTTGGACTAACATGGTTGGCCAACATCATTAGAAATCTAGCATAATAAATATTATTTTTCGTAGTTTTCTTATCACCCAACTTAGCACCAAGTTCATACATTAATTGGGTGCTAAAGTTATAATATTTATCAGTGAGAAGCATGGCAAACAAAATTAGAATGGAGTTACTTAAAGCATCAAAATTACTGATTTTTCTAGAAAATACTTTGATAAAAGCATCTGCTAAATAGCTCCACTCCTTTACCAAGCCTCTCCTAATTATCTTACCCAAATTCACAGTTGATAAAGAGTAATTAATAGTGTTAAGCATGTTAACAATTTCAGAATGTGTAGGTAAGGCTAAGCAGTTATTCTCAGGAATATGATGGCATGCTTGGAAAACATCTGAATTAACAATATACTCTTTACCTTGAAGTGTGAATTGCATAGTGCAGTTAGTTTCACTGAACTCACAGGAGGTCCAAATATCCTCGATGATTTCATGATAAAGTGGAGTGGAGTGAAACGTAGCATAACTAAGCTTGCAGTTCACCAAGAAATCCATCATCTTGTGAAAGATTTCGTTCGAGCTTTCTTTGACAACAAATGGTATGGAGTTGTTCTTCTCATAAATGAATCCTCCAACAGACATAAGTTTAACTATGGGCGCCATTGTTGAGTTGAATTGAGTTCGAACTGTGTTTTACTTTGAGAGAGAAGAAGTGAGAAAGCCTTTGGAAATTCGGAGAGTAAGATAAAAATGAATTAAAGAAAGCAAAAATGCTTAAATACTCCCCCAAAATTTTCCAAAAAATAAGTCCAATAATAATTGTAAATTACTGGATTGGCTTAAAAATTGACCGTTACAATTAAAATATGACCATGATTTATACTTACAGGGGTGTATGCATAGATCGTGGTAAAAAGGCGTGCAAATCAACGGTTTAGATTAAAAGCGCTATATCAATGGATTAGAAATGGGCGTATGAGATCCAGCCTTTTCCGTTGATAAAGCTGCATTCCGTTGACATAAAAGTGCTGTCAACGGAATACCCAGAAAAATGCTAAGACTGTCAACGGATTAAGACAATCGTTGACATAGTAATTTTGACTTAGACAAAATTTCACTTTTCTGAGAAAATTAATTCACAGAAAATCATAGCAAATTTCTGGCTGCAATTTTTAACTTGAAAAAATCTCATAAATAATTAAGAGAAATTTAGCATACCTAGCTCACTTACTAATCTTGAGAATGTTGATTCATCAAGTGGCTTGGTAAAGATGTCTGCAAGTTGTTGTTCACTTGGAACAAAATGTAACTCCACAGTACCATTCATAACATGTTCTCTAGTGAAATGGTACTTGATGTCAATGTGCTTGGTCCTTGAATGTTGCACTGGATTCTCAGTAATGGCAATGGCACTAATGTTGTCACAGAAAATAGGAATTTTCTCAACTCTTAATCCATAATCAAGTAGTTGATTTTTCATCCATAAAATCTGTGCACAACAACTTCCAGCTGCAATGTACTCAGCCTCAGCTGTGGAGGTAGAAACTGAGTTTTGTTTCTTGCTAAACCATGATACAAGCTTATTTTCTAGGAATTGACAGGTGCTAGTTGCGCTTTTCCTGTCAATTCTACATCCTGCATAATCTGAATCTGAATAACCAATTGGTTGAAAGCCAGATTCTCTAGGATACCAAATGCCAAGGTTTGGTGTTCCTTTGAGATATCTGAAAATTCTTTTAATAGCAACTAAATGGGATTCCCTAGGATCAGCTTGAAATCTAGCACATAGACATGTAGCAAACATAATATCAGGTCTACTAGCTGTTAAATATAAAAGTGAGCCTACCATGCCTCTGTAACTTGAAATGTCCACAGATTTTTCCTTAGTATTCAATTCAAGTTTAGTAGCAGTAGGCATGGGAGTTTTGGCAGTAGAGCAATCCATTAAGTTAAATTTCTTTAACAAATCATGAATGTACTTTGTTTGACTAATGAAAATGCCTTCATTAACTTGTTTCACTTGGAGACCAAGGAAATAAGTTAATTCTCCCATCATGCTCATTTCATATTTACTTTGCATAAGCTTGGCAAACTTTTGACAATGTTTTTCATCTGTAGACCCAAAAATTATGTCATCTACATAAATTTGAACAAGTATAGTAGAGCCACTCACAATTCTATGAAAAAGAGTTTTATCTACAGTACCTCTAGTGAAGTGATTCTCAAGGAGGAACTGTGAAAGTGTGTCATACCAGGCTCTAGGTGCTTGTTTCAAACCATAGAGTGCTTTGAGGAGAAAGTACACATACTCTGGAAGATCATCATCTTCAAAACCAGGAGGTTGACTCACATACACCTCCTCTTCCAATTCCCCATTCAGAAAAGCACTCTTCACATCCATTTGATAGACCTTAAAATTGGCATGGGCTGCATAGGCTAGGAAAATTCTTATTGCTTCTAGTCTTGCAACATGAGCAAAGGTTTCATCAAAATCAATTCCCTCTTCCTGTGAATAGCCTTTAGCAACCAATCTAGCTTTGTTCCTTGTGACTATGCCATTTTCATCCATCTTGTTTCTGAACACCCATTTTGTGCCTATAACACTCCTGTTTTTAGGCCTGGGCACCAGCTTCCAAACTTTGTTTCTCTCAAATTGGTTTAACTCTTCTTGCATAGCTAAAACCCAATCTGGATCTAAAAGAGCTTCCTCAACTTTCTTTGGCTCATCTTGAGACAGAAAGCTACTATATAGACATTCCTCTTGAGTTGCTCTTCTAGTTTGGACTTTTGAAGAAACACCACCTATGATGAGTTCAAAGGGATGATCTTTAGTCCATTTCCTTGAGGGAGGTAGATTAGCTCTAGAAGATGTAGCTTCATGATCATGATTGCCTTGATTAGATGTTTGTCCTTGAGAAACTCCCCCTGAGTTTGTTGTCCCTAAGTGATCACTCCTAGAAGCATTTCTATGACTGTCAACGGAATGCCCATTTTGACTGTCAACGGAATGCTCATTTTGACTGTCAACGAATCCACCATCATGACTGTCAATGAAATGACCATTTGGTCTGCTAGCAGCTAATCTTTTCAACCTTAATGCAGCAATTTCATCTTCACTGCTGCTTTCATCTGTGCTAGACACAACAACTTTAGGTTGTTTCTCAATAGCCTTAACATGATTCACTTGATCTCCTTCCTCATTCTCAAAAGAAAGACTTTCATGGAAACCTTCATCACAGAGACCTTGAATTTTGAGAACATCAAAAACAACATGTACTGATTCCATAACAATGTTGGTTCTGAGATTATAGACTCTGTAAGCTTTCCCTGCTGCATATCCCACAAATATTGCTTCATCTGCCTTTGCTTCAAATTTACCCAAATGCTCAGCTTGATTTCTCAGAACAAAGCACTTGCATCCAAAGACATGAAGACAATCCAATAGTGGCTTCTTTCTTTTGAGTAGTTGATAAGGGGTCATTCCCTTGGCTTGATTAATCAAAGAAATATTTTGAGTGAAGCAAGCTGTGTTAACTGCCTCAGCCCAAAAATAAGTTGGTAACTTTGATTCATCTAGCATTGTCCTTGCAGCTTCAATCAGTGTTCTGTTTTTCCTTTCAACTACACCATTTTGCTGTGGTGTCCTTGCAGCTGAAAATTCATGCAAAATACCATGTTCTTCACAGAACATCTTCATAGTTGAATTCTTGAACTTTGTCCCATTGTCACTCCTAATCCTTCTTACTTTGAAATCAAGATGATTGTTTAATATCTTGATGTGATTGATAATGATTTCACTTGCCTCATCTTTGGAGTGCAAAAAGAAAGTCCATGTAAATCTAGAAAAATCATCAACAATCACAAGACAGTATTTCTTCTTTGAAATAGACATGACATTGACAGGGCCAAATAGATCCATATGAAGCAACTCAAGCTGATGGACAATTGATGACTCTGTCTTGCTTTTGAATGATGCCTTCTTTTGTTTCCCTTTTTGACAGGCATCACACAAACCATCCTTGGAGAATTCCACCTGTGGAATTCCTCTTGCAAGATCTCTCCTCACCAAGTCATTCATAACCTTGAAATTCAAATGAGATAATTTCTTGTGCCATATCCAACTTTCATCCTTGCTTGCCTTGCTGAAAAGACAAGTGATGGTGTCTGGACTTGTGCTACTAAAGTCAGCAATGTACACATTCCCTCTTCTGAATCCAGTCATTACCACATTGTTGTCTCCACCTTTAGAAACAACACATGCTTCTCTTGAAAAAGTAACTAAAAATCCTTTGTCACAAAGTTGGCTGATACTGAGCAAATTGTGCTTTAAACCATCCACCAATGCAACCTCATCAATGATGACATTTTCTCTTGAAATCAAGCCATATCCCTTAGGTAGAATCACCATTCATGTGTCTTGAACAACCACTATCCAAGTACCAAAGATTTCTTTTCTCTCCTTGCACACAATAAAACCAAATCAAGTTGATTTTGGTACCCAAGTTTCCTTGGGTCCTGTTTTGTTAGCCTTTAATTTTCTCTTCACATCATTTTTCACCTTGAGCTCAGATTGAGTTAAATCAACCTTTACCTTTGGTGTTGATTTCTGAGGGTTGCTCACATTTTCATTCATAGCATGCATATTTGGAGGAACAAACATGGTATTCACATTCCATGGCATTTGTGGCACATTAAACATATTCATGTATGGATTAGGCACAAATGACATGTTAGCATATGGATTTTGAAATTGTGCATATGGAGCAAACATATTAGGCATAACCGGCATTGTAGGCATAGAGGCATTCATTGCAGGCTTAGGCATTTTCACATTAGTGGGCTTCTTAACAGATTTGCAATTAGCAGATAAATGACTGACACTACCACAATTAACACATGTTTTTCTAGGGGCATACTTATCAGGTGTGTAATTGTTATGTTTGTTAATCCCTACTTTGCCATTTATGTTATTCTTTTTATTGCCCTTAACCTCAACTTGAATTTTCTCTAACTTGTCTTTCAATTGCTTGTTAGACAAGTGACCTACATTAGCTCTCTCAACAGGCTTCTCAACTTTCTTTGATTTACTAGACTCACCTTGAACAAAGTTCTTGGTGACAGGACCATACTTGTTATTAAGTCTAGTGAGTTTTTCTTTCTTTTCTTCTGTCAACGGAACAACATGATCCGTTGATGGTTCATCTATCAACGGAAGCTTGCAATCCGTTGACGCATCAACCTTCAACGAATGATCATTGTTGTTTGTTGACTATGTTTCTGATTCTAAGGTTTCAACAGCATACCCTGACTTCTCTTTGTTCTTTTTCCATGATTGCTCACAGAAAGATTCCATACCTTGAACATTAATGATGTTGCTAGCAACATTCCTGGAATCTTTCCATTTTACAATCAATCACTGTTCTATTTCTAGTTGTGTTTTAAGAATCTCTTCCCTTTTTAACACATTCTCAAGTTCCAGCTTAGCATCCCTACTAACACACATCATTTTCTCAAACTCAATGAGCTCTGCTTCCAACATGGCATTTTTATCACTTAAGAATAAATTAGTCTCTTTAATTCTTGAGTTCTCTTTGGTAAGTGATTTAAGAGTAACACGCAAATTATACAATACAGTAGACATCTCATTAATTGTACTATTGCATTCCTCTTTAGAAAGCTCAGAAGGAATAGTAGTTGTTACCTGGTATGTAATAGACCAAGGTATTTTAATAATATTACATTGCTTGAGTATCGTGTGCGGCGATAATATAGTACAGTTGGGATATATAGATGTATATATATACGTGTACTCTAGTTGATGAGTCAACGCTATCTGTGTAAGTCAGTATGGATTTACGTGCTTGTATGATTTGAATGCGTAACTGTGTGAATTGAAATGTTTAAGTGAGTTATTTGTATCTTAGAGTCATTTTAAAAGCACTGTTGGACTTTTATCAAATCATCAGAGTGTCTATAAATCATAAAAACCTTCTCTATAATGTCTATGTTATATTTGGAGACTTTTTAAAAATATAAGTTTCTTTTAATTGGGCACCAATGATTTATTATGATTTGTTTTAAATCATGATTTTCCTTAAAGATGTATTAAACTGTAAAATCTCTAGTTAAATATCTATAAGTCACAAAAATATGATCTTCATATGTATGTGTTCCTAATTTTATATTCTTGGTTATAAAAATGAGAGTTTATTTATTTTTGGGATTTAAGGATTTTTAAATGATTTTATATAGCAACTTTCGAATTAAAGTGTACTTCTTGTAAAATTCATATCTCAATATATATAAGCCCTAAAAATATTTTTAAAATATGTGTGTGAACCTCATTAGGTGTATTTTGTTTTAAAATTTTAAAATTTCAGAATTTATACAAAACCCATTTATTTTGATTTAAATGGCTATTAAAATAGTGTTTAAGTGGAAAGTGGGGTGTGAAAGGACAAGACTACCCTTGCAAGTGATAAAAGCCTTTTTTCTCTCTTTCTTCCTCATTCCACCAGCTCTCTCTTTTTTTTTCTCTCAACCCCGTGAGCTCCCTCCCCCTTTACTTTTCATTTCTTTGATTCTTTTAAGCAAATTTTATGAAATTTCTTGGGTGTTAAAGGTTGTTTAAGTGTTAAGTGTTGATGGGTTGAGCTTTTCCTTGAGTTTTGTTGGTTGCATGCAAGTATATATTCGGGTGTAAGTATATGTGTGTCATAGAGAACTCAAACCTTGCATGCAATACGATTTAATAGCTTAATGAAGGTTGTTAATGGATGGGTTGCAAGAAATTCGAAGTTTGAAGGTGATTTGTGTCGGGGTGCCGATCCTATGGCTACCATCGAACCAAAAAACCCCATCGGAAATGATTCCAAAGATGATCCGGTGAGCTTGATGATGATGATGTTGATGTTATTATGCTTGATTGATAAAGTAGTAAGTGTATGTATGATTTAATTAAGTTGCATGTGATTTTTATTCAAGGATCTAAAGTTGTATAGCTTGTAAATGGTGTTCATAAAGTGGGTTATGCTTGAATGGATGTCCTTAGTTGATTTTGTTAAAGAAAGAAACTTGCATGTGGTTTTCTTGTTGATCTTGTAAATTTCCAGATTTTATTAAGTTCAAATTTTAAGTTGTTAAGTGATGTTTCTTTTTGTAGTGAATTTGTTGACAATTATAGTGATCTGCTGCCTTGTATAAATTGTATAAAATCGAGTTTTAATCAGATGATGTTCGTTTATAAGTCATTAGAAAGGTATTACAATTGTCTACAAGTTTCGTTTTATATGTTTTCTGAAATTCCAATCCGAAGTTTGAGATTTCTGCCCTTTAAAAATTCGACCAGAAGTGTTTAGTCATTGTGAGCCCTGTTTTCAAAAATTCATAGTAAATCGATCGTACATTCAAATTTTCTGAGCCATATCATTCTGGAAATCTCTTTTCGAAACCTACAATTCTTATTTACATTTCATTTCCAGATTCTGTGATTTAGTACACTAAACTTAGAAATACTAGTGTGCATATGTTCTGACTCTGTTCTAGCAGTTCATTTTTTTTTATTGTTTCAGAATTCATTACTTATCCATTTTTAACGAACCTTACCATTGTGGAAAGGTCTCGGAATTTCCTTCGAGTTTTGTGTTTGGTACTTTTCAATTTGAGATTGTCTTGTTAGAGTAAATTGAACTTCTTGCAGAACTGGTCATTGGTAATATCAAGTGTATCGGTCGTGTGGTATTGTGTATGGTTCTATTAGGCTTAGGGTTAGTAAGGTAAGGTATACTTGTTGTCTGATAAGTGGAATACTTGAGTTGGTTTATAAATATTTAAGTTTAATTATGTTTGTTTGGTGGTTAGTCGGATGTATCCTCGACTGGTTAGACTATAAATAGAGGAAGTGCTGCTGAAATTTCTATAACTACAAACCTTTCTAAAAACCTTATCGGCGCCTTTCTCAATTTAAGTCTTTGGTTATCAATCAGAGTACTATAGCACATTAAATGTGTTGTGTGCTAATTGCTTATGTGTAAAGGTGTAATTATATATGTATATACATAGGTATAGGATTTACGGCAAGGCAAAAGAGACTAACGCGAAGTATTACCTTTCGATTATAAGTCCGAGCAGAAGCAGACCAGGAAAGGAAATAGCGGTTGAGTCAGTAAGGAACACCAACAGTCGGAAGTGAAGCAGCCTGTTAAGGCAAGTGATCACTTTAACCCCCTTATTGGTTGATAATTATAAGTATAATGCACTGCTATCATACCATGTCATTGCCATGTCATAATACCTTTGTTAAACCCTTGGAAACAAATTCGAATTCTCAAGTTTCATATTGCTATTGCTCAAATCATTTGAAATATACCCTGAGATCATGTGAACCCTAATAACCCTGAGATTTCCATATTGCTATCATATTGTGTTCACACCCTACTGTAATACCTTTGATATACTCTTGAATCGGTTTTAAATGATAAATTTGTTATACCTTGCTTGATAAATTCCATAAGGATAATATCTTCGATCAATGTCTTGAATTCCTTTGAATAACCTTTTAAATATCCCCTCACACTGATTGTGAAAACTATACTTGGTTATAAACCAGATGGACAATTCCTTACTTGATGATATAGATTCTGTCATCTTCCTGATCGATCATTTTAATATGATATAATACTTTTTGATCACTATCTCGACCCAGTTGAACAGTTATACCTTAATACTTGGAAGAAATTGTATAGTTTAATTCCATCATGTTTTATAAGATAAAACCCCTTATGTTAGGCTGATCTTTTGTCAGTAAGTATTAGGAAGGCCATGCGGTTTGATACTGAAAGTGATTGAAAAATGTTTAAAATGGAATTTTGAAACTATGGGATAAAAACAAAAATGTTTTAGACCGTGACGCCGGTCTGTTAATTTTATGGCTTTACTGAGCCATGGCCAATGTCAATAAGGGCTAACTAGGGATCCCAAAATAAAGGAGGAATCACACGTAAGGGTGTGATATCCGGAGCTATTCGCGGGCTGATCACCCGGCTAGCTCGTAGCGATCGATTGAAATCCCAAAACTTTAATTGTAAATTTAAAAGTGCTGATTAATATCAAAAACTCTGATTATTGTATTTCGAAACTATATTCGTTTAACTTATGTATATTAAGGTTGCCTCTTCAGAATTGAAATTCAGACTCCATTATTATTCCTGTTGGAAACCTCGTTTTAGATTCATGTGAAATCTGACAACTGTGTCACTGTCACACTTATAGCCGTTTTATAGCTTGTTATTTTATATTCGCACTTGCTGAGCATTTGGCTCATTACCTTGCTTTCTAACCTTTTTCAGCTTGTCTAGAAGATGGTGCGAACCTACCGTACTGCCCGTAAGAGAACCAGTGGGACTGGTAGAGCATTACGAGATCAGTTGGTGAGACAGGTAGGGTGTTAGCAGCAGATTAGATCACTCTAGTTGTCAGGATGTAAACATTTGGAAGTGTAATAACGGGTTGTAATAACGGTAGATATTGTTTTCATACTTGAACCTGTTGGCATCCTTGGTTGTGGGGTTGTGGTATTATATTTTGTGGATGTATCACCCGTCTTTATTATATAATTGTAATTATTATGTTAGTTTAGATTTGGGGGTGTTACAAGTTGGTATCAGAGCCACAGGTTCGATTCACTGAAGCAATATAGGTTTAAGTTAACGAGATTAGAATTAATACTTGGGATGAGTGTAATAAAAAGGACTAGACCTTAAGGGTGAGTCGTTAGAACTTTTCGTAACCTTAAACCTTGTGATCAAGATAGGTAGGTTGTAAGGTGTAATTGTGGGAATACTAATGTATAGTATATATATATATATGTATTTTTACAGCAGCAAGCTCGGCGAGTTCCCTCTCCTGTACCTTCTAACGATTCAGATTCTGATAGCCATATTCTTGTGCACTCGGGTTCCATGGCTGGTCGAGAGATTGGTAGTTCGAGTGGTTATGCTAGATCTCGTAGGTCTTCATCTCCTGATTCCCCACCCGGCTTAGGGATTTCGGGTATTCAGTCTCGTTCTCGATCTGCCTGTGCTATCCCTACTATGGCCTCTGGTTCTAGTGTTTCGGGTTCTCTAGAGATGGTCCCAGTTTCGGTTTATGAGGCTATGTGCAAGGAATGTGATAATGTGCATGATTACAACAACCAGCTGAGGTCCATGATGGACACGTATACGGATAGGATGCGCGAGCAGCCTCAGGATCCAGTCATTGTCACTAGGCTCCAAACCCTGATCCAGATTGTGAGGAACCAGATGGATGAGATGCCTCCCCCTACGAACGTGAAGTTTGGTAAGGCACGAATGGTGTGCCAGATGGTGACTGACGAGCTTCAGAGCATAGTGGACCAGCTCCAAATGTAGACGGTCGTGTTATTAGTTATATCGATGTTAGAATAGCGGATAGCCTAGCTATCATTTTCCTCGCATCTACCATTGATGTCGGATTTATGCTACTGTTGTTGTTGTATTCTGCTAAACCTTATCGTGCAAACTTTTGGGTTGTTGAATTCTATTAGACTTTATCATGAGTTCAGTAATTGTGGGATAGTTTCCCCAGATTCCATAATCTGTTGTTCAATATTCACACTTCCATAATTTCATAACGTATATTTTGTTCCTAGTATACATTTATATCCTGCATCTGACTATCTAAACAAATGTTTCGATTTTTGATGCTTGCCAAACATATATTGTCAATTTTGTAAACCTGTATTGATTTTTTTTGATTACCATCAGATCATGCCGCCCAGAAAGAGAACAACCACAAGAGCTCCAGCTCATTCCGCCACCACCTCAAATCGAGATAACCCTCATAATCCTGAAAATCCTCAGGTAGACTTAACCCAGCTTGTACAGCTTCTACAACAACAGACTGCTACTCTTGCCCAACAACAACAAATTATCCAAACGCAACAGCAGCAATTGCAACAGCAACCACCTAATCAGCCTGTAGTAAACTTCAAGGCATTTCAAGCGGTTAAACCTCCCAAATTTCAAGGATCGACAGATCCGACTGAAGCTCAGAAATGGTTAAAGGAAATTGAGAAAGCGTTCGTGTTAATTCAGGTTAGTGAGAAACAGAAAACGAACTTCGCCAGCTATATGTTGAAAGGTGAAGCCAATTATTGGTGGGAAGCAACTAAGGCATTAGAAGAAGAGGAATTAGTAACTTGGGATAGATTTAAGCAGTTGTTTTTGGAGCAATACTTTCCAAGGTATATGAAGGCTCAGATGGAGTTAAAGTTTTTCGAATTGATACAGAATAATATGAGTGTGGCTGAATATGAGAGGAAGTTTACAGAGTTGGCAAGATTTGTGCCAGAGTATGTGGATTCGGAAGAAAAGAAGGCAAGGAGATTCCAACAAGGATTGAAACCATGGATTAGAGGACGAATCGCTATGTTAGAACTCAATACATATGCAGAGGTGATGCAAAAGGCGATTATTGTAGAAGGTGAAAGTGATCAGAGTCAGAAGGAAAGATTTGATAAGAAAAGGAAATTTGGACAAAGGGATGAAGGATCAAGCCAGGATGTGGTGGCAAATAAGTTTGTGAAAAAGTCAGGGTTCCAGATACCCAGTGGAGTAGGAAGATTTCAGAAGAATAACAATAATAGAAACCAAGAAAACATGATGCAAATTCAAAGGGCAACAACAAAAGACTCAGCAGATGGTGGTCCCTGAATGTAAGATTTGTTTGAAGAAACACACGGGAGAATGCAGGAAAGCGGGTATAGTGTGTTATAAGTGTAATGCGAGAGGACACTACTCCAAAGAATGCCCAAATGCTAGTCAAGTTCAGAGAACCAATGTGACATGTTTCAAGTGTGGAAAGGTGGGACACATTTCTAAGGACTGTAAGGTCCCGGTGAAGAACAACAATTTGATGAGGATGGCGACAGCCCCAACACCATATTTTGTCCAACCAGCTCCGTCAATGGTTAGTTATGATTCCGTGCCTCAAGCTCCAGGACAACGACTCTTAGGCTACCAAGACCCCATTCCTTCAGACCAGGTCAGAACCTTGAATATGAGCATGACAGACGCTGTGCAGAGTTCAGAAGTAGTAGCAGGTACGCTTCTTGTTAATTCTATTTCAGCAAAAGTATTGATTGATACCGGTGCGACTAGGTCATTTATATCTAAAGAGTTTGCCGGAAAATTGGGTTGTGCGACTTTAAGGTTAGAAGGTATGTTGAATATAGTATTAGCCAATCAGGAGAAAGTACAAGTGAATCAAGTTTGTCCGAAATGTGAGGTTAGTATAGAAGGTTATCCTTTCCCTGTAAATTTGATACCCTTCCAGTTAAGGGAATTTGATGTTATACTGGGAATGGATTGGTTGATAGAGCATAATGCACAAATCGATTGTAGGAATAAAAAAGTAATTCTACATACGTCAAAAGGAAAGAAAGTGGTATTTAAAGGACAGAAGCAGAAAAATTTGTTTCTTACTATGATGCAAGCTAGAAGATTAATGAGACATGGGTGTAAAGCTTATCTTACGTATGTGATAGATAAGAGTAAGGAAGGACCTAAGCTAGAAGATATTCCTGTAGTTAACAAATTTCCAGACGTTTTTTCCGATGAGTTACCAGGTTTACCTCCAGACCGACAGATCGAATTTTCGATAGAATTAGCTCCAGGTTCAGAACCAGTGTCGAAAGCGCCGTATCGCATGGCTCCAGCTGAAATGAAAGAACTAGCATCGCAGTTGCAAGATTTGTTGGATAAAGGAGTTATAAGGCCAAGTTCATCACCCTGGGGAGCTCCAGTTTTGTTTGTAAGGAAAAAGGACGGAAGCATGAGGTTGTGTATAGATTATCGTGAGTTGAATAAGTTAACTATCAAGAACAAGTATCCGTTGCCAAGGATTGATGATTTGTTTGACAAGTTAAAAGGAGCAACAAGTTTCTCAAAGATTGATCTACGCTCAGGATATCATCAACTGAAGATTAAGCCGGAAGATGTGCCTAAGACAACGTTCAGAAATAGGTACGGGCATTATGAGTTTTTAGTAATGGCTTTTGGATTAACAAATGCGCCCGCAGCTTTTATGGATTTGATGAACCGGGTGTTCAAGAAATATTTAGATAAGTTCGTGATAGTGTTCATCGATGATATATTGATTTATTCAAAGACGGAAGCGGAACATGCGGAACATTTAAGGTTGGCGTTAGAGATTTTGAGGAAAGAGAAGTTATATGCGAAGTTTTCTAAGTGCGAGTTTTGGTTAAAAGAAGTATAGTTTCTTGGACATAGAATTAGTCGTGAAGGTGTAAAAGTGGATCCAGCCAAGATCGAAGCTGTGATGAAATGGGAAAGACCAAGGACACCGACTGAAGTCAGAAGCTTCTTAGGATTGGCAGGATATTATCGTAGATTTGTAAAGGACTTTTCAAAGATTTCAGTGCCATTAACCAAGTTGACCAGGAAGAATGAGAAGTTTGAGTGGAATAATAAATGTGAGGATAGTTTCCAAGAACTTAAGCAAAGATTGGTAACAGCTCAAGTGTTAGTGTTGCCTGATGATAAAGGAGATTTTGTGATATTCAGCGACGCGTCACTTAAGGGATTAGGATGCGTTTTGATGCAGCATGGCAAAGTAATCGCGTATGCCTCCCGACAACTCAAGCCACATGAACAGAGATATCCTACGCATGATTTAGAACTAGCGGCTATTGTGTTTGCATTGAAGCTATGGAGACATTATCTTTATGGGGAGAAATGTGAAATCTACACCGATCACAAAAGCTTGAAGTATATTTTCACACAGAAAGAGTTGAACATGCGGCAGAGAAGGTGGTTAGAATTGATAAAAGAATATGATTGTACGATTTACTATCACCCAGGAAAAGCAAATGTGGTTGCAGATGCGTTAAGTCAAAAAGAAAGATTGAATATGCTAACGATGGCTAGGGAATTGTCGGAAGAGTTTGAGAAACTGGAGATAGAGATTTGTCAGTCAAGTGCTGAAAATGAGATGAATTTTAAGATGACGTTTCTACCAGAATTGCTAGGGAAGATTAAGAAAAGTCAGGATGAAATAATGGATCAAAAGATGAATGAACTGACAGGAGAAGAGATTTGTACTCAGAAGGATGATCAAGGCATTTTGAGATTTGGCTCAAAAATTTGGATTCCAGATATACCAGAGTTGAAAGCTAAGATATTGCATGAAGCACACAATTCTAGACATTCTATTCACCCTGGTAGTACCAAGATGTATCATGACTTGAAAAGAAATTTTTGGTGGCCAGATATGAAAAGAGAGATTGCAGATTGGGTTAATAAATGCTATACATGTCAAAGAGTGAAAGCAGAACATCAGCGACCTGGCGGATTGTTACAGCCATTGGAGATCCCAGAATGGAAATGGGAACACATTGCTATGGATTTTGTTGTAGGCTTACCCAGGACTAAGTCAAACCACGACGCCATTTGGGTTATTATTGATCGACTGACAAAGTCAGCACATTTACTGCCTATCAACGAAAGATATTCTCTAGACAAGATGGTTCATATGTATCTACATGAGATTGTGAGTAAACATGGAGTACCAGTGTCGACTGTGTCGGATAGAGATCCTCGTTTTAACTCAAGGTTTTGGAGACAATTTCAAGAGTGTTTAGGAACTCAATTGCGAATGAGTACGGCGTGTCATCCTCAGACAGATGGACAAAGTGAGCGGACAATACAAACCATAGAGGATATGTTACGAGCATATGCTTTGGATTTCAAAGGAAATTGGGATGAACACTTGCCCTTAATAGAATTTTCTTATAATAATAATTATCACGCGAGTATTGGAATGCCGCCGTTCGAAGCTCTATATGGTCGAAAATGTAGATCTCCAATCTGTTGGGAAGAAGTCGGAGAACGAAAAGTAGTTGGTCCAGAATTGATTCAGCAAACTGAAGAAGTGGTGAGGATAGTTCGTAAGAAATTAGAAGTGGCCCAGGATCGACAACGGAAATATGCGGATCTTGCTAGAAGACCGATAGAATTCGAAGAAGGAGAGAATGTGTTACTTAAGATATCCCCGTGGAAAGGATTATCTAGGTTTGGTAAGAAAGGAAAACTCAGTCCGAGGTATATAGGACCTTTTGAAATATTGAGACGTATAGGAAAGGTTGCCTATGAATTGGCGTTACCTCCAAGTTTGCAGCACGTGCATAATGTTTTTCATGTGTCATTGCTAAAGAGATTCATACCAGATTCAAATTGTGTCATAGAATATGAGCCAGTGGAAATCCAGCCAGATCTATCTTTTGAAGAATATCCTGTTAGGATAACTGATATGAAGGAGAAAGTACTTAGAAATAAAACAGTAGCTATTGTAAAAGTATTATGGAGAAATCCCAAGGTTGAAGAGTTCACCTGGGAACTAGAAGATGAGATGAGAGATAGGTATCCTCAGTTGTTTGTATTAACTTGATTCTGGGGACAGAATCCTTTTAAGGAGGGTAGATTGTAATAGACCAAGGTATTTTAATAATATTACATTGCTTGAGTATCGTGTGCGGCGATAATATAGTACAGTTGGGATATATAGATGTATATATATACGTGTACTCTAGTTGACGAGTCAACGCTATCTGTGTAAGTCAGTATGGATTTACGTGCTTGTATGATTTGAATGCGTAACTGTGTGAATTGAAATGTTTAAGTGAGTTATTTGTATCTTAGAGTCATTTTAAAAGCACTGTTGGACTTTTATCAAATCATCAGAGTGTCTATAAATCATAAAAACCTTCTCTATAATGTCTATGTTATATTTGGAGACTTTTTAAAAATATAAGTTTATTTTAATTGGGCACCAATGATTTATTATGATTTTTTTTAAATCATGATTTTCCTTAAAGATGTATTAAACTGTAAAATCTCTAGTTAAATATCTATAAGTCACAAAAATCTGATCTTCATATGTATGTGTTCCTAATTTTATATTCTTGGTTATAAAAATGAGAGTTTATTTATTTTCGGGATTTAAGGATTTTTAAATGATTTTATATAGCAACTTTCGAATTAAAGTGTACTTCTTGTAAAATTCATATTTCAATATATATAAGCCCTAAAAATATTTTAAAAATATGTGTGTGAACCTCATTAGGTGTATTTTGTTTTAAAATTTTAAAATTTCAGAATTTATACAAAACCCATTTATTTTGATTTAAATGGCTATTAAAATAGTGTTTAAGTGGAAAGTGGGGTGTGAAAGGACAAGACTACCCTTGCAAGTGATAAAAGCCTTTTTTCTCTCTTTCTTCCTCATTCCACCAGCTCTCTCTTTTTTTTTTCTCAACCCCGTGAGCTCCCTCCCCCTTTACTTTTCATTTCTTTGATTCTTTTAAGCAAATTTTATGAAATTTCTTGGGTGTTAAAGGTTGTTTAAGTGTTAAGTGTTGATGGGTTGAGCTTTTCCTTGAGTTTTGTTGGTTGCATGCAAGTATATATTCGGGTGTAAGTATATGTGTGTCATAGAGAACTCAAACCTTGCGTGCAATAAGATTTAATAGCTTAATGAAGGTTGTTAATGGATGGGTTGCAAGAAATTCGAAGTTTGAAGGTGATTTGTGTCGGGGTGCCGATCCTATGGCTACCATCGAACCAAAACCCCATCGGAAATGATTCCAAAGATGATCCGGTGGGCTTGATGATGATGATGTTGATGTTATTATGCTTGATTGATAAAGTAGTAAGTGTATGTATGATTTAATTAAGTTGCATGTGATTTTTATTCAAGGATCTAAAGTTGTATAGCTTGTAAATGGTGTTCATAAAGTGGGTTATGCTTGAATGGATGTCCTTAGTTGATTTTGTTAAAGAAAGAAACTTGCATGTGGTTTTCTTGTTGATCTTGTAAATTTCCAGATTTTATTAAGTTCAAATTTTAAGTTGTTAAGTGATGTTTCTTTTTGTAGTGAATTTGTTGACAATTATAGTGATCTGCTGCCTTGTATAAATTGTATAAAATCGAGTTTTAATCAGATGATGTTCGTTTATAAGTCATTAGAAAGGTATTACAATTGTCTACAAGTTTCCTTTTATATGTTTTCTGAAATTCCAATCCGAAGTTTGAGATTTTTGCCCTTTAAAAATTCGACCAGAAGTGTTTAGTCATTGTGAGCCCTGTTTTCAAAAATTCATAGTAAATCGATCGTACATTCAAATTTTCTGAGCCATATCATTCTGGAAATCTCTTTTCGAAACCTACAATTCTTATTTACATTTCATTTCCGGATTCTGTGATTTTAGTACACTAAACTTAGAAATACTAGTGTGCATATGTTCTGACTCTGTTCTAGCAGTTCATTTTTTTTTTATTGTTTCAGAATTCATTACTTATCCATTTTTAACGAAAATTTCCTTCGAATTTTGTGTTCGGTACTTTTCAATTTGAGATTGTCTTGTTAGAGTAAATTGAACTTCTTGCAGAACTGCTCATTGGTAATATCAAGTGTATCGGTCGTGTGGTATTGTGTATGGTTCTATTAGGCTTAGGGTTAGTAAGGTAAGGTATACTTGTTGTCTGATAAGTGGAATAATTGAGTTGGTTTATAAATATTTAAGTTTAATTATGTTTGTTTGGTGGTTAGTCGGATGTATCCTCGACTGGTTAGACTATAAATAGAGGAAGTGCTGCCGAAATTTCTATAACTACAAACCTTTCTAAAAACCTTATCGGCGCCTTTCTCAATTTAAGTCTTTGGTTATCAATCAGAGTACTATAACACATTAAATGTGTTGTGTGCTAATTGCTTATGTGTAAAGGTGTAATTATATATGTATATACATAGGTATAGGATTTACGGCAAGGCAAGAGAGACTAACGCGAAGTATTACCTTTCGATTATAGGTCCGAGCAGAAGCAGACCAGGAAAGGAAATAGCAGTTGAGTCAGTAAGGAACACCAAGAGTCGGAAGTGAAGCAGCCTGTTAAGGCAAGTGATCACTTTAACCCCCTTATTGGTTGATAATTATAAGTATAATGCACTGCTATCATACCATGTCATTGCCATGCCATAATACCTTTGTTAAACCCTTGGAAACAAATTCGAATTCTCAAGTTTCATATTGTTATTGCTCAAATCATTTGAAATATACCCTGAGATCATGTGAACCCTGATAACCCTGAGATTTCCATATTGCTATCATATTGTGTTCACACCCTACTGTAATACCTTTGATATACTCTTGAATCGGTTTCAAATGATAAATTTGTTATACTTTGCTTGATAAATTCCATAAGGATAATATCTTCGATCAATGTCTTGAATTCCTTTGAATAACCTTTTAAATATCCCCTCACACTGATTGTGAAAACTATACTTGGTTATAAACCAGATGGACAATTCCTTACTTGCTGATATAGATTATGTCATCTTCCTGATCGATCATTTTAATATGATATAATACTTTGTGATCACTATCTCGACCCAGTTGAACAGTTATACCTTAATACTTGGAAGAAATTGTATAGTTTAATTCCATCATGTTTTATAAGATAAAACCCCTTATGCTAGGCTGATCTTTTGTCAGTAAGTATAAGGAAGGCCGTGCGGTTTGATACTGAAAGTGATTGAAAAATGTTTAAAATGGATTTTTGAAACTATGGGATAAAAACAAAAATGTTTTAGACCGTGACGCCGGTCTGTTAATTTTATGGCTTTACTGAGCAATGGCCAATGTCAATAAGGGCTAACTAGGGATCCCAAAATAAAGGAGGAATCACACGTAAGGGTGTGATATCCGGAGCTATTCGCGGGCTGATCACCCGGCTAGCTCGTAGCGATCGATTGAAATCCCAAAACTTTAATTGTAAATTTAAAAGTGCTGATTAATATCAAAAACTCTGATTATTGTATTTCAAAACTATATTCGTTTAACTTATGTATATTAAGGCTGCCTCTTCAGAATTGAAATTCAGACTCCATTATTATTCCTGTTGGAAACCTCGTTTTAGATTCATGTGAAATCTGACAACTGTGTCACTATCACACTTTGAGCCGTTTTATAGCTTGTTATTTTACATTCGCACTTGCTGAGCATTTGGCTCATTACCTTGCTTTCTAACCTTTTTCAGCTAGTCTAGAAGATGGTGCGAACCTACCGTACTGCCCGTAAGAGAACCGGTGGGACTGGTAGAGCATTACGAGATCAGTTGGTGAGACATATAGGGTGTTAGCAGCAGATTAGATCACTCTAGTTGTCAGGATGTAAACATTTGGAAGTGTAATAACGGGTTGTAATAACGGTAGATATTGTTTTCATACTTGAACCTGTTGGCATCCTAGGTTGTGGGGTTGTGGTATTATATTTTGTGGATGTATCACCCGTCTTTATTATATAATTGTAATTATTATGTTAGTTTAGATTTGGGGGTGTTACATGGTAGCTAGAGGAACTTGCTTCCTGCTCATGATTGTTAGCCATTAGAGCCAAGTTGACATACTCAACATCATCATCTGAATCTTCACCATTACCAGCCCAATCATACTCTTGAGACATGAAAGCCTTTTCTTTTTGCTTGAGAAGTTCAAAGTATTTCTTTTTATAATCAACAGGCTCAATTTTCCTGTTGCCCTTCTCAGCTCTGGGCTTTCTGCAATCTCTAGCAAAGTGACCAATCATTCCACAGTTGAAACATTTAGACTTAGACTTTTCAACCCAATTAGTTTTGCTAGGTTCAAAGTCTCTCCTTGGTGGCCTTGCTTCTGAGTTTCTCTTGAATTTAAACTTAGAAAATTTTCTTGAAAGAAAAGCAATGTGCTCATCAATCTCATCTAAGTCATCCAAGTTGGCTGGTTCTTCTTCTTCTTCTGTCATCTTGCCTTTACCCTTGCTAACATCACTCTTACAACTAGCTCAACTAGTTGTGGCTCTTGCAGCTTCTTCATTGTCATCTTTCAGTTGGTTCACAGATGCAATCAATGCAATCAATGCAATAGACCCACCTTTCTTTTGCACCTTCTCAATTTCTTCATCTTGCTCCATTTCCAGCTCATATGTCTTTAAAGTTCCATAAAGACTTTCAAAAGTATAGTCTTTGTACTCTTGAGTGTTTCTCAGAGAAACAGTCATAGGCTTTCACTCTTTTGGAAGAGCTCTAAGAAATTTGAGGTTTGAATCCTTGGTTTGGTAGACCCTCCCATACAACTTTAATCCATTCAAAAGCTTTTTAAACCTACTAAATGTGTCATTTAGGGTTTCACCAGCTTTAAAGTGAAACTGCTCATATTGTTGTATGAGGAGTTGCATTTTGTTCTCCCTTACTTGCTCAGTTCCTTCACAGAGTGTTCTAACAGTGTCCCATACTTCTTTAGCAGTTGTACAGTTGATAACATTGTCAAACATCTCTTGCTCCAAGCCATTGAACAAAATGTTCATGGTTCTTTTATCTTTATGGACTTCTGCAATATCTTCAACAGTCCATTCTGAGACAGGCTTTGGAATTTCCACATCTTCAGCATCATCTGGCAATCCAACTCTAGATGCAAACTTCATGGGAACGTGTGGACCTTTCTCAATGCAGTCTACATATCTCTCATCCATAGACATGAGATGTAGATGCATTTTTACTTTCCAGTGAAAGTAATTGTCCTTATCTAGAACTGGTATCTTTACACCTGCATCCTTCATCACCATGGTTTCTGTTTTGGCCTTGATCTTTAAACTCCTTGTATGTTAGGAGCTTGCTCTGATACCAATTGTTAATCCCAAATGACCTAACAGAATTGTAGAAGTGGGGGGGGGGGGTTGAATACAATTCTAGATATTTTTAAACATAAAACAACTTTTAAATAACCTTGACAGAGAAAATAAAAACACAAGCAAATATAAAATTTCAGTTGGATGTTTTGAGGATCCAATTGAGATGTTTTTATTGTGGGAATAATCTGTGTTACAAACGTAGCACAGCTGCTCAATTACAAATGTAGAGTAAGAGTGCTCTTCAAAGAAAGCTAATACAAAATTATTCTATCTCACTTCTCATACATAAAATGAACTGCTAAACTTGGTTATATATCCCAAGTTTACAATGCTATTTTTGGCTACACTAAAAAGTACTAAAGGTAACCGCCAACAACTTGCTTTTCATTCCTTTTGTCCAATGGTCCTTGGAGATCTTGTCTTTTGTCTTCATGCTTATTATGATCCCACTCAAGAACTTAATTGGTAATTGGAATGTTTCATCATTCCTAGTGACCATTTTAATGGCTCCCAATGCAAAGTACACTTCTACATCACCTTTTGATCCGTCAGAAAACTGTCACTATCACTTTGTCAACTGTTCAGAAAAGTGATAGTAATCCGTTGATAGTAGTGAGATGTATTCCGTTGATAGCTTTATTCTTCAATCCGTTGATGGTACATTCTTCAATCCGTTGACAGTGTAATCTCCAATCCGTTGACATGTCTTCACTTAGGCAAAATTACAAGGCACAATATATTTACAATTAACCAACCTATTTTGCCTATCTAATACTTAGTCAACATGACTTAGAAAACCTATCTAATACCTACAACAATTGTTTATCAACTAGTGAAGTATTGTACAGTGCAATTGCTACATTACTCATTCCGTTGATGAGACTCATTCCGTTGATGAGACTCATTCCGTTGATGAGTTACCTGTCAACGGATGCTGCAAAGCATACCATTCCGTTGACAGCTACAAAATTGACTTAACACAAAATCTACTAAGTGTTTTTATAATTATCATCAAGAACAACATATTCCTAAAAATAGATGTTCCTCTAGACTGAACATGTGTATACATTGATCCTATCTTGATTTACCTAAGCTCTATACATATAACATTTACGAAACAGAGCTAATGATCACAATTCTTGATCACTCATCTCTCCTTCCTTCATAGCATCAAACAAGTCTTTATCTAGGACACGATCACTTTCAGTTGTGAGATTTGTTGGTCTGACTGGCAAAGTTGTGACTTTCTTCAATCTATTCTTCAACTGATGATACCTTTTAATGTTGGCAATACAATAGTCTTGAATGATGTCAGCAACTTCAGTCTTTTCTTCTAAAGCAAATCTAGTAGTCCTTGGCATGTTCTCCAGCTTGATTAGATGCATTACAGGAAAGACCTTCAAAGAAACAGGATCCATTCCACAGGTTTGTAGTGTTCTTCCCTTGTAAAATTCGACTTCAAATGGAACACTAACAACCTGAGGACTGACCCTTATAGCAAACTCTTTGAGTTGCATATGCAGCAGTACATTCAGATAAGAATCTCCTTTCACTATGCTCATGAGAACCCAAAGCTCTGACAATGATCTACTTGCAAAGCAATCCAGACAAACAGTGATAGTTCCTATGCTTTGGCAAGATACATAGATGATCATTTCATTTCTGACTCTGTCAAATCCAGTAGTAATCCTTAAGATCTCTTCTTGTAATGCCTTCATGTAAATTGAATTATCTGGATTGACAGTTGTTAGTCCTTGTGTATTGCAGAAGGGGGGGGGGGGATGAATGCAATACTGATAAAATTCAATCTAAATTTCAACAACTAAAATCAAGATTAAACGTTATCAGCAATATATGCAATCACGAACAGTATTTAGTAAGAACAAGATTCACAAAATAAATGTTTTATTTATTTTGCAAAGTGTTGCTACAACCTCAAGAAAGAATTCTCGAGCTTCGGGTTTTCTTCAAAGACACTTGCTTGTCTTCGTTACTATTCTAGAATGAGTTGATAGAAGGTATAGGACTAACCCTATCACTATCAGTCACGGGTTTGTGAAGCTGCTGTCACTGTCAAGTGGCAGCTTCTTACAGATTGTCTTACCCATGTGACTTTCCTAAATTGCTAACATGTCAGATATACATTACAAAGAAAGCAACCTAGATTCATTCTATTTCCAGCTAAACCAATTCAGCAGATAAAGACTTGACCTTGCTCTTGAATTGATTCGCTTTTGATTTGTAGTGCCTTGAAGCTTCTGTCGTAGTCTTGCAGACTTGGTGCAGCTTAGGGATGCTGCATCACGCCTGTTTCTTGAACATTTAAACTGTCACGGGATTTGACTGAGAAAGATACCTAGCATAAGGATCTTTATTGAGACAGTTACTTTTGCCGCAAAGCTTGCTGTCACAGGAATGATCTTTTGGTGACAGTATGAGTTCCCCGCATAGAGTGCTGTCGAGGATCCCAAACTTGCTGTCGAGGGCAATAGTTGCTGTCGCGTAGTCTTCCGCCAATGTTGCTGTCAGAGTGAATATGCTGTCGTGACTTGCAACATTCTGTCTTCTTGTAATCTTACTGTCACAGCTTTAGGACAGTAACCTTTATTCATGTTGTCATCCAAAAAGCATTCTTTGAGGCTTGAACACATAAGTGAACTTCTTTCAAACAATACAACTAGAATAACATTACATACTGATTACAAGAACATACTTTGGCTATGACAGTATGTTCTACTTAATTTAAAAAATTATGTACAATCAAAGTTAAGATGTTTCTATGCTATCACCCATAAATCCCAACAATCTCCCCCAATTTGTTTTTATGGCAAATAACAGCAAATTTACAATGTGTGCTGACAACTTAACTAACAAGATCAGAATTTAAGAATTTTCACTTAGCTTGAGATCTCCTCTTCTGTCTTGCTGCATCCTCTCTTTTGAGAGCTTCTGCCAAGCAGCTTCTTAGACTTTCTACAAGAGAAATTTCAGCAGCAGACACTGCATCATCCTCTACTTCATCAATGATCTTCTTTATGGAAGGGGATATGAGAGAGCTGACATCCCTGAGATTCAGCCATTGCTCTATATCATATGGATAGGTTCTGAAATGAAGTTCTTCATTAATGAGCTTGAATCTTCTTCCAGGATAAGAATTGAGAGACTTCCTTCTTTGCTTGTCCAGCTTTGAGTCTTCTCCTTTTCTCCCTTCCAATAACTTCTCTATCTCATCAGAACAAATCTGTTCCAAGGGATGAATTGAACCAGCTACCATATACTGTAAATCCTTCAGAGTGGATGTTTTAAGCTTATGCAAGCTGCAAACATAGATTTCTTCTTTTAGGAACTTGACTCTTAGGGGATTTTCCAGCATATATGATTGATAATTTGGAGCTTCACTTTCTGCCTTGTTAGAGGCCTTGTGAATTTCTAGTAATTCAGCTTCCTTCTTATCAAGTTCTGTCTGAGCTTGAGAATATGCAGAAGATTCAGGTCCTTTGCTTGGCTTGGGTTGCCCTTCCTGAGTTGGTTGGGCTTGCCCTTCTTCTGTGGGTGAGTCATCAAACTCATAGTACCAGTGGTATGGTATAGGAGAGGCTGGGAGATCAGTAAGAATATCAGCATCATCAAAATCTGCAAAGTTATAGCCAAATTTCTGATAAAATTCAGCATCCCTATCTGCCTGATATTTTAGAACATGTTCCATGACAGCCTCTGAAACATTATCATAGCTCTCCAGCAACTCTACCATTCTTTCCAGGTAGAAGAAATCAATTCTTCTTTTATCTATGGTTGATGTGCTGTTCTTGGTTGATGTGGCTACCAGATTGAAGTCCTTGTCAATCTTGGCAGACCTTGATTCTTCCCACCACAGAATGTACTCAGTGGCCTCTTGATTTGCATCCAGCTTAACCTCAACACTCTTAATTTCTTTTGATTTCATTTGTTGAATCTTAAGACTGTTGGGAGGAATTGATTGAATTGGCTTTTTGAGATTCCTGCCAAATCCAGTGGCCTTTTCCTTTCCTGAGTACTTGTGCTTCCCTGTTGGTTTCTGTCTAGTAAACCATGCCTTTGCTTTAGCTTTCAGTCTCTTGGGCTTGACAGCAGCTTTGGTTTCATCCTTGACAGAACCTTCCTTGACAGTATCCTTGTCGACAGCATCTTCCAAGACAGCATCTTCTATGACAGTATCTTTGTCGACAGTACCTTTGGTGACAGCATCTTTTTCAGCATTTATGCAATCAATAGCACATCTAAGAATGCTTGCCTCCAAAGCTTCCAGTATTCTTGACTCCTCTTCATCTGTTGCACCAGCATCTTTCTTTTCCTGGCTAGGAGTTTCTTCATTGCCTTCATTCTGAGATTGAATACCAGTATTCCCAGAATTACTTCCACCAGCATTTCCAGCATTTCCAGAAGCTTCACCACCTCCATCCTTACCATCTTCATCATCATCATCATCATGGGGAGGAATGTTATAGAAGCAACTTCCACCTTGATCATTTCTTTTGGCATTGGCTCTAGTGATTAGCTCCTTCATTCTAGCTCCCAGTGCCTTGTCTCTCAACACCAGCATTTTGTAGATTTCTTGAACAACATGAACTCTTCCTGGATTGGCATTTGAACTGAGTATTTCATCTAGTACCTTCAGAATTGACTTGGTTTCCATTTTGGATGGGCTACCAATATTCATGAAGCTGTTCCTTCTTGTGCCATCCTTAGTTTCAGATCTGTAGAAAACACTTGGTGGATTTGAGTAGACTTCAGGTAGTTTCTGTATGATCAGGTTCTGGATTTGCATATCCAATATTTCATTGAATGGTGTTTGAGTTGCCCTGATCTTTCCCTTCAAAGCACACAACACCTTTGCTGGCAGACTCTGCAATAGCTGCATTGTGATGAAATAAGATATGCCAGAAGTTAGATAAATACTTACAGCCCATCTTTTCTCATCATTCACCATTACACTGACACTGATAATTTGCTCCTTTAACAGTTTTGTGGTGTTGGTTGGACGGTTGCTAGGAGCATTCATTGCTTCTTCCACCAAACTGCTAAACTCACTGTCATGGTTGTGTAATGTGCTCTCCCTGTAATCCACCATCAAGACATTGGCTTCCTCTTGATCATACTCAGTACCATTGGACCAAGTAGTTCCTTTATGGATGGATTCAGGCAGTTTCCCTTTACCTTTCCCAAGTTTGTTTTGTTCCTCCATTTCTCTCCATTTCTTGTGTAGAGCAGTTTCTTGAGTTTCTTGAATAGGCTCTCTAATCACCACAGGAGGCAAGATTGGATGTCTAGATGCAGGTCTTCTGTGCAATGCATCTTGAGTTTCCTTTGACATTAACACCCTTTCTCCATCCATTTCCACTTCAACAGCTTTATCCTGTGGTTTTGCACTGCTTGGTTTGACTTGCTCCCCCTTAGACATTGCTTTCCTTTTAGCTCCCCCTCTGGTCTTCACAGCTACAGGCTCCCCCTGAGTTCCACCTGATTCTTGAATAGGCAAAGATTCTGATCTTGCTACCTTCTCCCCCTTAGTTGAGTTGGCAGCTACCAGGTCAGTTAGGAACTGAATAGAGAGTTGAGTAGCAGCAAAACCATCAACCACCAGTTGAGAGAGAGAGTCCAGTTTGGAGTCCAAAGTAATACAGTGTCCTTCAAGAGCTGCAATCCTGTCACCAAAAGTAGCAGAGGGGCCACCAGACCTTAACCTTCTTGGAGGGGAAGGAAAAGACAGGGGCTTGGAGGCTATGGGGGTTCTCACACTCTCAGGGTGTTTTTGAGTGATCTCATCACCCCTCACAGTTTGACTCTCAAGGCCTAGGGCCTGAATAATGTGGGCTCCCTCAATATCTCTCTGGACATGCTCAAGTCCCTCTCCTTTTGCCAGCTCATTTGGCTGCCTCTCATTTTTATGCTCACCTCTCTTTTCTTTTATCTCTCTTTTCTTTTGCACACCCTCACTCAACCTAGATGCATGGGTATGAGCAGTACTAACATGCATGGAAGGAGAAGATTTAGAATGTACCTTGAGGAGTTTAGCAAGAGGTAGGTCATCATCAGAGGCATCCTCAACCAGTACAGCATCAAAATTAGGCTGGGAGGGCTTGACAGCATACTGAGTAGGAATGTTACTGTCAGTTGTAGTCTGGACAGCAGGTTCTGGCATGACAGCATCTTTGGGAGGTGGAGTGACAGTATGTTCTGTAGTGACAGTATCTTTCTCTCCACCTTTGATAGTAGCTGTGCCCAGGACAGTAGCATCCCCAGTGTCTTTGACAGCAATAGAGGCTGTGATAGCATCTTCCTGAAGGTAAGATGCTCCTTGGAGGTCAGACAAAGTGTTGGCTGTTTCATTTTCTGACAAAATACCACTTTGCCCTAGCTCAGTGTTTGGAGGAGTGGTGTCCATCTCACTTTGAGAAATGGGTTCTTGTGGACCACTAGATGGGGGCTCATCCATGATTGGAGATGGATGATCAAAACCTGAAGGGTTGGGACTGTCCCCTTCTCTAGGTTGTGGAGAAGAAACAAAAGAATGTGTAGGGAAGGAAGAAGGTGAAAGTGTAGTAGAGAGTGGGGGCTGATTCACAGATGAAACATGTGAACCATCAATAGGAGTAGAGAAATCCTCACTGTGCCCTAACTCACTGTGTGTTTCTTCAAGTGGGGGTATCTCAGGTTGGGAACCATGAGTTTGTGCAGACTCTGTACAGGGTGCCTTGGGAGACAGGCCAATTTCAATAGAAGCACCTTGTTGAGAAGGCACATCTAGGGAGGAGTTTATGTCCCTGGTTTCCTCTACAGTCTTTTGGGAGACTGCAGGGTGGCTGACAGTGGTTTTGGTCCTCCTAGCTCTCTTCTTCTTAGGCTCAGGGGGAACCACTGTGGGTTCTTCGTGACTACCTTCCTTATTTGCTGCACTAGGTGCAGTGTCTCCCTCTTGACTAACAGAGCTACCACCAACATCAGCTTCTAAGGATCTTTTTCTGGATTCTTGCAAGGCTTCTCTTTGGGCTTTGGGAAGTCTAGAGGGCCTAGGCTGAGTGTATGGTGTTGAATGCGGGTTAGCTGAATTTGGGTCTAATCCAGCTTCATCCTCAAGAGAAAACGAATCATAACCAGTAGGTAATGGATAATCAAGGTTGGACACTTGATCAACCATGTGCTGAGTGAAGCAAAGTGGAATATGTGCATTTAGATCCTGTGAAGATAACAGTGTGTGTGTGTGTTCTTTTTCAAGACAGAGCAAACCTCTAGACGAGGGGCATCATTATTAAAGTCACAGAAAGTATTGATACACATCATAAGAAAGCGAGGGTAGTGTGATACCTTCTTACCTATGGCAGCTTTGAGTTGTGCCATGAGGAGAGCTCCTACATTCACCTTGTATCCATGGACAAGAGAATGTGTCAGTTTCTTGATGTAGGAGGGTATCCCATTCCAGCCTGTGGACTTGGTAGAGAACACCTTGACCATTGCATCAAATACCATGCTCCACTCCTTCCTTAGGTACTTCCTGTCCATTTCACCAGACGGGTACCACTTGGTTGTTCCCTCTTCGAGAATAGGGCCTGCATACCCAATCTTCAAGAAGAGCTTCTTCAGAGTGTCATCATTAGCAAGTGGAGAAAAGTGTTGTCCTTCTTCCAGTGTAATTCCAAGAGCAGTATTGATGACCTCAGCTGTGAGAATGTATTGTTGCCCATTTATCTTGAATTCAATAGCTGGGTTTTCACCCTCAGTTTGAGCAACAGCAGTTCGCCAAAATTCCTCAAGTTTGTCTAGGTCGAGAATTGGAGTTGAGGTAATGGCTGAACGAAGATAGGACTTGTTCAAGAAAAACACCAGTCCTTTGAAATCGTCACCAGCATCATTTGGGGAAAAGATGCCAGCAAAGTTTGTTTGAGAGAGAGTCTGTTTGGGGGCCATGGAGATTTCAAGAAAAGAAGAAAGTGAGAAAGTAGCTTTTTGCTTGAAGAAAAGTATTTTGCCTTGAGTTTTGTGAGAGTGATATGTCTGAGTAACTGGAGAATAAATATGGGTATCTCAAACGCTTGCTCAAAAAGAGGAGTTAAAGGACGTGTCTTAACCCACTCTCTTAACACGTGAGTTACTGCCCGTTATTCACTGTCAATCGTGGGGTGAATATCCAATTACAACGGTCCACTATTGTTGACAGTAACCTGTGCGCTAGAAACAATATGTCAGTAAGAAGTGGTGGTGACAGTAGGTTTTGCGCGACAGCAACTATTGCGCAAAAACTTGCTGTCACCGTTAAGCATATGAATGACAGTATCCTTTACAAGTCTTGACAGAAAGTCTTTTCCTGCTGTCAAGAAGGTTGCTGTCAAGAAACACATGACAGTATCCTTCTTAACGACAGTAACTTCGATTAGTAAATGGTTCTGTCATGAACTTATTAGAATGCTTGATTCATACACTTAACTTAATATTGACAAATTATGGATTTAGCAATGTAATCTTTTGAACACAGATATTAAGCAATTAACACAGACAAATCATAAACTCAATAACCACATAAACAGGAACTTTTATTATTATTAATAAAATCATTAAAATTGAGCATTGAGTACATCATTCTATGATTTTATCAACTAGTTCTAAGACTTCTTCCTTAATCTCTTCTTCAGAGCGGCCTTCTTTTTCAAGAAGTGCCTGAAGCTCCTTCTCTTCTTCCACAGCCTTGGCTTCTTCTTCCTTAGCCTTGGCCTCCTTCTCCTCGTCTATCTCATCCATGGCGTCCAACAATATTTCAAAGAGCTCGTCGATCTCTTCATTGTCGGGTTCACTATCACACTTCTTTAGACCAACTTCAATTCCTACTTTGTTTTCCATTATTTACTTTAAAACTGAGAGCAGACTGATGAAACCTAAGGTTAATTTATAGGCAAAACCGTCTAAGGATTAAAGTCTAATGGTCAACAGTTAGAGTACCCATACAACTACCACAAAAGTAATTAATGGTCGTGTCCTCCTTTAATCCTACAGATTAATGCAAAAGAGTGTGAAAGTCCAATGGAACAGATTTTTAACTCTCAAACTTAACAGATAACCACATTAAAGTCATACACGGTTTAAAAGTATGAGACTGGCACAAAAATACTGACATGAGAAGTCAAATCAACACATGCTGTCACATAACAGACATAAACCAAGTAGACAGTAACTTCTCTTGACAGCAGGTTTGAAGTTGCTGTCATGAGCTTCAATAAGAATTGAAAATTTAGAAACCTTAGTAAATTAACATACCAGATTCAGCATTCCCAATTCACTTACCAACCTGTTGAAGGTTGCTTCATCCAATGGCTTAGTGAAGATGTCAGCAAGTTGCTTGTCAGTTGGGACATAAATCAGCTTCACAGTTCCTTGTTCAACATGCTCTCTGATAAAGTGATGTCTTATATCAATGTGCTTTGTCCTAGAGTGTTGAACCGGATTGTCTGAGATGGCTATGGCACTAGTGTTGTCACAGTAAATAGGAATTTCTCTTAACACTAGACCATAATCTAGAAGTTGACTTTTCATCCATAGAATTTGTGCACAGCAACTGCCTGCAGCAATGTACTCAGCTTCTGCAGTTGAGGTAGAAACTGAATGCTGCTTCTTGCTAAACCATGAGACCAATCTTCCACCAAGAAATTGACAGCTACCAGTAGTACTCTTTCTGTCAATCTTGCATCCAGCATAGTCTGAGTCTGAGTAACCAATTAGATCAAATCCAGTATTCTTAGGATACCAAAGGCCTAGGTTAGGAGTGCCTTTTAAGTATCTAAAGATCCTCTTGATGGCTACCAAGTGTGACTCCTTTGGATCACTTTGAAACCTTGCACAGAGACATGTAGCAAACATGATGTCAGGTCTGCTAGCAGTTAGGTATAGGAGAGATCCTACCATGCCTCTATAGGTGCTTGAGTCAACTTTCTTTCCTTTAGGGTCAAGATCCAGACTGGTTGCTGTGGACATTGGTGTTCTTGCAGGAGATGAATCTTCCAAGTTGAACTTTTTGAGAAGTTCCTTGATATACTTAGCTTGACTTATGAAGATTCCATCAGTTTGTTGAAGAATTTGTAACCCTAGAAAGAATGACAATTCTCCCATCATGCTCATCTCATATTTGTTACTCATGAGATGGGAAAACTTCTCACACAGCTTCTCATTTGTAGAACCAAAAATGATATCATCCACATAGATTTGTACCAGAATGATGTCCTTGCCATGATGCTTGTAGAAAAGTGTCTTGTCCACAACTCCTCTGGTAAACTGGTTTTCCAGAAGAAAGGTGGAAAGTGTGTCATACCATGCCCTGGGTGCTTGCTTTAGTCCATACAAAGCTTTGAAGAGTTTGTACACAAAGTTATGCATGTCAGCATCCTCAAACCCTGGTGGCTGTTCCACATACACTTCTTCTTCCAGCTCTCCATTTAGAAAGGCACTTTTGACATCCATCTGAAATACTTTGAAGTTGCAGTGTGCAGCATAAGCTAGAAAGATTCTTATAGCTTCAAGTCTGGCAACAGGAGCAAATGTCTCATCATAATCTATTCCCTCCTGTTGACAGTAACCTTTAGCCACTAGCCTTGCTTTGTTCCTTGTCACCAATCCATTTTCATCAAGTTTGTTTCTGAAAACCCATTTGGTCTCAATAACTGACTTTCCCTTAGGTCTTGGAACCAATTTCCATACATTGTTTCTTTCAAACTGATTTAGCTCTTCTTGCATGGCTATCACCCAGTCAGAATCCAACAATGCTTCATCAATTGTCTTGGGTTCCATTTGTGACAGGAAGCATGAAAACATGCTGTCAGCAGAGACTTTGTTCCTTGTCCTCACTCCAGAATTAGGATCACCAATTATAAGGTCATTTGTGTGATCCTTGGTCCACCTGGTGATTCTGGGCAAGCTACTTGATTGAACAGGAACATTTGCTTCAGCTTGTTGAGTTGAATGCTCATCAATACCATTGTCTCCACCATGTTCTTCATTGTCTCCAGTGTCAACACTGTTCTGAATGTTAGATGTTATGGTGTGTGATTGAGCTGGAGTTTGATTGACAGTAGTGGTGTTGACAGCATCTTTGTTAACTTCAACAATTTGGGTGAAGCTAGGTTCTTCATCTACAATCTCCTCAGCTTCCAGGTATCCTTGATTCTCAAATCTGAATGTCTGCATCTTTCCTTCTTCATGCAGTCCTGGAAACTTGGTTTCATCAAATGTGACATTAACACTTTCTTCAATAATCCTGTGTTCCATAACATAAACTCTGTAGGCAGTCCTTTCTGTGCTGTAACCCATGAATAATCCTTCAAAAGCCTTGGTGTCAAATTTTCCTTTCTTCTCATGGTTGTCTTTCATCATAAAGCATTTGCTCCCAAACACATGAAAATATTTGACAGTAGGTTTCTTTCCAGTTAACAGACAGTAAGGAGTACTTGCATGAGTTTTGTTGATCATGGTTCTGTTCTGAGTATAACAGGCTGTGTTGATAGCTTCAGCCCAGAAATATGTTGGCAACTTAGCATCATGCAACATAGTTCTAGCTGCTTCAATGAGAGTCCTGTTCTTTCTTTCTACAACTCCATTCTGCTGTGGAGTTCTTGCAGCAGAGAATTGTTGTACAATTCCTTCATCTTTACAGAAATTTCCAAGTGTGGCATTTCTGAATTCTGTACCATTGTCACTCCTCAAGATTTGAACTTTTGAGTTTGGGGTTCTATCAAGAACTCTGACTTGATCAATAATCACTTGAGCAGCTTCATCTTTGGATTCAAGAAATTTCACCCAAGTGTACCTTGAGTAATCATCCACCATTACTAAGGCATACCTCTTTCTGGCCATTGATGGTACATTGACTGGTCCAAAGAGGTCCATGTGAATTAACTTGAGTGCTTCTGTGTTGGTGTTTACTTGCTTGGACTTGTGCACAGCTCTTCTCAGTTTGCCCATTTGACAATCTTCACACAGTCCTTCTTGACAGAATTCCTGTTGGGGCAAACCTCTCACTAACTCCTTCTTCATCAGAATATTCATTGTCTTGAAGTTGAGGTGTGAGAGCTTCCTGTGCCAAAGCATACTGTCACCAACAGTAGCTTTACTGTAAAAACAGTAAACTTTATCCTTCTTTGTCGAGCTTAGATCAGCAACAAACAAGCTTCCTTTTCTGACCCCTTTTAGAGAGAGGCTTCCATCCTTCTTGTGATAGATGTTGCAAACCATCATGTCAAAGTCAACCTTAAATCCTCTGTCACTGAATTGGCTGACACTGAGTAGGTTGTGCTTCAATCCATCCACAAGAGCAATATCTTCAATGACAACATTTCCAATTTCCAGACAGCCATATCCCACTGTGTAACCCTTGCTGTTGTCTCCAAAGGTTATGATTGGGCCAGCTTTCTCTACATAATGTGATAGCAGGGCTTTATCACCTGTCATGTGTCTTGAGCAACCACTGTCAATTATCCACATGACCTGATTTTTCTTCTTACCCTGCAAAACAGAATGTTTCTAAGTTGCATATGGTACCCAATCTTTGTTGGGTCCTGCAGTTTCAGTGTTTCCTGAGTTTCTTTCAGTCACAACATCACAAGCATTATCAAAGACTTCCTGTTTGACTTCTCTTTTCACCCACTTAGGTTTAGAATTGGACTTGGTCCTTTTCTTAGTGGATGAGGCCTTTTTGATGTTGCCAGCAGGCTCAGAAGTCTCAACAGTGTTTAGGTATGAGCATTTTTCAGTAGAGAGAACAGGTAAGTTAAAGCATGTACTCATGGCAGTGATTTTGCATGGCATACAATCAATGTTATTACAGACACTCATAGTTCTATGCATAAGGGGGGTTCTGTGTAAGTTACCATTGAGTTCAGTTGCATTGATCTTATCCTCAATTGGTTTCTTACAAACATGTGTTAAGTGATGTGTAGATCCACAGTTATTGCATAGTTTCCTAGAAGCACCTCCAACATTAGTGTATCCATTTCCTTTATTGACACCTACCTTACCATTCCTGTTTCTAGACTTGGGAGTTACTGGATTGACAGTATGTTCAGAAGTTGCTGTCGAACTATCCTTGACAGTATCTTTTATTCCTACTGTCTTGACAGAAGGTTTGAGAGTTACTGTCTTGGAATCATTCTTGACAGTATCTTTGAAAGATTCTGTCTTGCCAATCGTGACAGCATCCTTTGAACTTACTATCTGATTGCTTGGTAAGTTTACTGTCTTGGGGATTGTGACAGTATCCTTTCCTTCCTTGAATGTGCTGTCAACACCTTCATCCTCATCAAGAATTTCTTGTTTGATGAGCATGGCTTCTTCATCAAACTCAATTTCAGCAGCTTTGAAAATAGGAGTTTTAACTTTCTTGAGAATGGTGGGTTTGACAGCAGCAACTCCAAGGCAATCTTGAATCACAGTTTCCTTTCCAGGTCTTCTACCATAAGAAAAACCTATACCAACAGACTGATTTTCTGTATGCTTATCATTGTAATCCTGAACTATCTTTGATGAGTTTCTATAGGCCTTAATCTTAAATTCATTTTCAGCAATCTCATTCCTCAGGAATTCCTCAACCTCCTTAGCACATTTTAATTCATTTTTAAGTTTAGCATTCTCTTGAGCTAAAGAGCCTAGTGAACTGGTTTTGAGAAAAAGAGAATCATTTTCAGACTGAAGTGTTTCATTTAGCTTACTTAGTCTAGAGATTTCCTCATTAGCAGCAGATAAGCTAGTATAGACATTGAACATTTCAGCACTTAAGTCTTTAATGGTTTTCTTATACTCATCAGTAGACATATCAAGTAAGACAAGCGAAGGTACCTGACTTGAAGATGTTGATGCTACCTCATCAGTACTAGCCATGAGAGCTAGGTTAACATATTCTTCCTCTTCTTCATCATCAGAATCATCCCAACACTTTCCTTCAGCCACATAGGCTCTACCTTGATTTTTCTTAGAGTATCCACCAGTTCCTTTCTCATATCTTTGAACCTGTTTGGGTCTTTTGCATTCAGTAGCAAAATGACCAGGTTCACCACAGTTGTAACATTTGAACTTTGATCTATCCACAAATCCAGTTTTGTATCCTCCTTTGGTTGAACTTCCCACAGCAGCCTTTGATGAGCTTCCTTTGCTGAACTTGGATGCTTGGCCTTGAGGCTTGTATGACCTATCCTTCTTGAACCTAAAGTTCTTGAACTTCTTGGCCATGTAAGCCATAGTAGGGTTGTCCATGCTTTCCAGTTCCTCCATTGTGTAGAAGTCTTCATCTTCCACATCTTTAAGCTGTAGTACCACTTTCTCATCATCTTCAACCACCTCTTCTATCTTCAAGGTCTGTGTTGGGGTTGATTGTGTGATCTGTAGTACTTCACTTGGCTGTGTGATCCTTGGCACATGTGCTACTAGGGCACTTGACATATTAGCCATCTTGTTCCTTGTTCCACTTTGTATGGCTCTCTTTTGAAAGAGTTCGAGTTCATAAGATTTCAGAATACCATAAAGTGTCTCAAAGGTTATAGTGTTGAGATCTCTTCCTTCTCGTATGGCTGTTGTCTTGTGTTCAAGGTGATCAGGCAGTGTGAGCAGGAACTTGACATTTAATTCTTTTCTGTCATAGTACTTGCCATGTATCTGTAATTCAGTTAAGAGCTTACTGAACCTTTCAAACATGGAGGTTAAGTCTTCACCAGGCTTGGCCATGAATGCCTCATATTGAGATATTAGAATTTGCCTTTGGTTGCCCTTAACCTCTTCACTTCCTTCACAGAGTAAGGCTAACCTGATCCACATCTCCTTGGCTGATGTGCAGCTTATTACACTTCCACACATGGCTTTATCCAGCGTGAGAGAATCGAGCAAGATAAGTTGCAAATGATCATCTAGCACCATTTTCTCCTTTTCAGGTTCCAAGATTTCTGAGGGATCTTTGGGAACCCAATGTGCAGGAATAATCTCACCATTTACTGTTGTGGCTTCAATTTCCTTTCTTGGAATGAAAGGACCATTCTCGAGTATACCTGGGTATAGTGGATTTGCAGCTTTGATAAACAACAAGATTTTTCTTTTCCAAATGCTGTAGTTCTCTTTATCAAAAGCTGGGATCTTGATACTGTTTGATTTCTGCATTTTCTCCGGGATCTCAGATATGTATGTTAATCTGAAAGCTCTGATACCAGTTGTTAGTCCTTGTGTATTACAGAAGGGGGGGGATGAATGCAATACTGATAAAATTCAATCTAAATTTCAACAACTAAAATCAAGATTAAACGTTATCAGCAATATATGCAATCACGAACAGTATTTAGTAAGAACAAGATTCACAAAATAAATGTTTTATTTATTTTGCAAAGTGTTGCTACAACCTCAAGAAAGAATTCTCGAGCTTCGGGTTTTCTTCAAAGACACTTGCTTGTCTTCGTTACTATTCTAGAATGAGTTGATAGAAGGTATAGGACTAACCCTATCACTATCAGTCACGGGTTTGTGAAGCTGCTGTCACTGTCAAGTGGCAGCTTCTTACAGATTGTCTTACCCATGTGACTTTCCTAAATTGCTAACATGTCAGATATACATTACAAAGAAAGCAACCTAGATTCATTCTATTTCCAGCTAAACCAATTCAGCAGATAAAGACTTGACCTTGCTCTTGAATTGATTCGCTTTTGATTTGTAGTGCCTTGAAGCTTCTGTCGTAGTCTTGCAGACTTGGTGCAGCTTAGGGATGCTGCATCACGCCTGTTTCTTGAACATTTAAACTGTCACGGGATTTGACTGAGAAAGATACCTAGCATAAGGATCTTTATTGAGATAGTTACTTTTGCCGCAAAGCTTGCTGTCACAGGAATGATCTTTTGGTGACAGTATGAGTTCCCCGCATAGAGTGCTGTCGAGGATCCCAAACTTGCTGTCGAGGGCAATAGTTGCTGTCGCGTAGTCTTCCGCCAATGTTGCTGTCAGAGTGAATATGCTGTCGTGACTTGCAACATTCTGTCTTCTTGTAATCTTACTGTCACAGCTTTAGGACAGTAACCTTTATTCATGTTGTCATCCAAAAAGCATTCTTTGAGGCTTGAACACATAAGTGAACTTCTTTCAAACAATACAACTAGAATAACATTACATACTGATTACAAGAACATACTTTGGCTATGACAGCATGTTCTACTTAATTTAAAAAATTAAGTACAATCAAAGTTAAGATGTTTCTATGCTATCACCCATAAATCCCAACAACAGTCATGAATCTCTGAAGAAGACTGATGAACTCCTTATCATTGTTTGATCCTTTCTGAGGGAGTGCAAACATTTATTTAGCTTTAGCCCATTTATCACCCTTTTTCAGTCTGATGTCCAGCTTCTGGTCTTTGACTTGCAAGCTATGAAGACGTTGTTTCTTTTCATGCTCAACTTTTTGAATTTGAAGCTTTTCAGATATAATCTGAGAGACCTTTGCATTCTCATCCTTCTTCCTTCTTATCTCTTCTTGTTGCTTCTTCAGTTCTTCCTCAAAAGCAGGATCAAGGTTGAATAGATCATCTTGATCATCCCATTCTTCAAAGTCAACTTCCTTCTCAATCTCCTCCTCACCAAAGATGTCTTCAGCATCAAATTGCAGATCTTCATCATCAAATTGCAGATCTTCATCATTAAGTGCATCTTGGAAGTAGAAATCATCTTGAAGTAGCTTTCCATTTCCCTTGTCCTTCTGAGTACCAGAACCAGAAGCTCCTCCTTGTGCATCTTTTCCCTTCTTCTCCTTATTCTCCCCCTTAGTTGAGGAATCCTCTACAGATTTGACTTTGTCAGCCTTAGGATCCTCCTTCTTACTCCTTCATTCTCCTCTATTTCCTCCTTCATCCTTGCCATCATCATCCTCATCATCATCATCATCATCATCATCACCCTCAACGAATTTCTTCTATTCAGCATTGGGTTGATGTGAGTTCTTGATCATATAGTAGAGATGCTTCATGCCTTCATTCAGATGCTCCATCCCTCCTTCAATCTTTGCAAACTTTTGATCATTAAACCACTGATTTTCATCAACAGTCTGCTGAATGTAGTCCACTTGAGTTGAAATGGTAGCAATCTGCTTGACACTCTCTGTTATCTCAGCATTTGAATTTGTAAGTTCAGAGATTTCTGAAGCCAATAACACCTGGGAGTCTTGAATAGCATTCATCTTGGGGAGTAGAGTAACGTTCAATCCTTCAATCTCATCCTTGATTGTACCCAGCTGATTTGTTACAGAGGTGGAAGAAGAAGACCGTTCAACCACTTGTGCTTTTAGAATATCTTTCTCAGCCTGGGTTTCTTGAAGTTGTTTCTGTAGACCAGCTATTTGAGCCAATAATGAAGCAGTGTATGTGTTAGTGTGTGCACTCACTTCAATTTCTCTCAGTGGTGTTTCACTCATCTCACGTGCTTGTGTATCGCTCTGTGTTTGACTCTCAGTTCTCACCACTAGCCGTCTTTCCAAGTTCTGAGTTGATGTACCTGCAGGAAAAATCACCATAGCCCCTTCTAGAGAGGTCAATGGTGGTGCAATGGGAGTTCACAATTCCCAATCCCTAGTGAAGTCCAAAAAGTCTTTTTGATTTTGGAACTGAATTGCTTCAGTGTCGGACTCACTAGGTTGCCTTCCACTTTCTCCAGTATAAACTGCGAGTGGAAAATCCCTTAAGGGAGCCAGAGATGTTCCCTCTGGGAGGGGAGAAAATGATTCTATTTGATTTGGCAAAGAATCAAATTTTCCCTCAGATGTCTGTGAAGGCACTTCTACCGTTACAATGGTAGGCACTGTTTCATATCCTACGTGTTCTCCTAGCAAAGTGTCCTGCGTGTCATCTATTGGTATGTTTTCTCCCATTATGAGTAACGGGAGTGTGCTTGACTCAGTACAAGTTGCCATGGCCCAATGGCGAATTTCAATAGATTCATCCTGTTGAGAGGATGTCTCCAGAGACTGTGTAATGGCCATTTCCAAATCCATATCCTGTTGGGAGGATACAGACGGGCTTACAGATATCTCACTATATGTTTTTCTTTTCTTTGGAGGTGGAGATAGAGCTGTGGGATCACTCATATTTTCTTCATCACTATCATTTCTGTTTCTGACATTGACATTTGGTTCAGGCTGATTTGTAAAAGGAGTTGACTCCGTGTTTGGCTCTATGACCGGGGATAGAGTTTGTGGTTCTACAAACTCTTGGTCAGCCCTATCAACCACTTGGGTTTCAGCAGCAGTTCCAGAAGAACCAGGGATAGAAGTTGTTACCTGTGATGGAGTGACTTCTTCAGTTCTAGCTGTTGTAACAATCCTTTGCACAGGAATTGGTGGTTCAAATGATGGAAGATTGATGAAGTTTGTCATGTATGTGGATATGAGAACTGGAACATTGCCATACTTGAAGGTTGTTTGCAATCTTTGAAAGAACTTTCTGTCAGTGGTCGGAGAAATGAAAAAGCGACCATTCCTGAACAATTCTTGATGCTCATTAGAAAGTAAGGAATTACTGACAAGTGATAGAAAACGAGGATAATAACATTTAATCTTTCTACCAATGTCAAATTCTTTTCAGGGGACCTTGATAGTGAATATTGATGGAAAAATTGAGTTAATTCATCATTAGTGGGCATTCTGTCAAAATGGTCCTGAGGAAACTGCAAGACATTACAAAATGTTTCCTCAGTAATTGTGTACTGTGTGTTCTGAATAGAGAATGATATAGTAGAAAAATCTTCAGACACAACAGCAGTAGAGCAAAGTAAATATAAAGGATCAATTTTCAAATCAACATTTGAACAAATAGCATAATTAACACAGAAATGTTGATTTAGAAAAGAAATCCAAGGCCTAAAATGTTCAAGTGAACACTTCAGGGGATCAAAATAGCCATGGTAATTAGTAAGAACGATCTCAAAATTCTGGGCCATTTTAACACAAAATAATTCAGTTAATTTTAGATTAATTCCAATTTGGGGATTAAAATTCAAAAAATAAGAACTATATCAGAAATTAATTAAATCGAATTATGTTGATCCAAATAAAAATAATGCACAAAAAAAAAAATGACAGCACTTCTTTATTTTAGAGAATAAAGAAGCAAACTAGAGATTGGGAAAACTTTGTAAAAACAAGAGTTTTAAGATAATGAAAACAAAACTGCTAAGTAAGATTAGCTATTTATAGGCAAATTCCAATATACCTGGAATGACTACCGGGATGACTACCGGGTAGTCATACCGATAGTCATTCCAGTACAAACTGGGAATGACTAAGAAATAGAACATTTTTTAACATAAAAAATAAATACAAAATAGAAAACTATTAGAATGACTACCGGGATGACTATGAGATAGTCATGCCGATAGTCATTCCAGTACAAAACACTTAATACTGAAAATGAAACACAGAAAATCTAATCTTAATTAATTAAAATCTAATTAACTGGGAATGACTATGCAAGATAGTCATTCCGATAGTCATTCTAGTACAAACTAACAAAAAATTATTCAAAAATACTAAAACATGTTAGCAAAAACAAAGAAAAATAACAGAATTATTTAGAAAATTGCAAAACTGTCCAGAAAATTACAAATAATAATAAAAAATAAATAAAAAATTACAACCTAATATTCACAGATTCTAACAGAATTACATAAAGAAACATAATATTTACAGAAAATGCATTAAATCTACAAAAAGTGCATAATTAAACAGAAAATTATAAAAACAACAACAAAATAATATATAAACCTTTTGAAAAATTCAAACAAAAATATATACAATCTGAAACTAACTTAAATGATTCTAAATAATAAAATTTTCAATAAAAATAAATTTCTTCACTTAAAAAATATGAGAAAAATATTTTTAAAGAAAATAGATCATTCAAGAATATTTAAGTTAACAAGCTTACAAATCAGACAAGAATTGAAAATATTTAGCATTTAATAACAGCAAGAGAAAATGATTTTAATTAAGAACAAACATAACAGAGATACAGTTAATTACTAAGACTGTTTAACATACCCAATTTACCAACTAACCTGGTAAATGTGGATTCATCAAGAGATTTAGTGAAAATATCCGTTGTTTGTTCTTCTGTGGGTACAAAATGTAATTCCACGGTTCCATTCATGACATGCTCTCTAATAAAATGATACATTATGTCAATGTGCTTCGTTCTCGAGTGCTGAACAGGGTTGTTGGATATTGCTATGACACTTGTATTGTCACATAAAATTGGAATTTTGTCTAATACAAAGCCATAGGCCTTCAATTGATTCCTTATCCATAAGATCTGAGCACAGCAGCTTCCAGCAGGAATATATTCAGCTTCTACTGTTGAATTTGAAACTGTTTGCTGTTTCTTGCTATACCAGGAAATCAATCTACCTCCTAGGAATTGACAACTCCCAGAGGTACTCTTTCTATCCACAACACTACCTGCATAATCAGAATCTGTATATCCAACAAGATTAAAACCAGAATCTTTAGGGTACCAGATACCTAAATTGGGTGTACCCTTAAGATATCTCAAGATTCTTTTAACAACAACGAGATGTAAATCTCTAGGATCCGCTTGGAACCTTGCACACAAGCATGTAGCATACATAATATCTGGTCTACTTGCAGTAAGATAGAGTAAGGAGCCAATCATACCTCTATAGCTTGTAACATCTACCTTGATAGAATTATCACAAGCTCCAAGTTTGACAGCTGTTGAAGATGGAGTCCTTGCTGATGCTGAATCCTCCATGTGATATTTCTTGAGGAGTTCTTTGAGATACTTGGATTGACAAATAAATATACCATTTGACCTTTGACTTACTTGTAATCCAAGAAAGAACTTCAGCTCACCCATCATACTCATTTCAAACTTACTCTGCATTAGCTTAGCAAATCTCTTATAGAGATCATCATTAGTAGACCCAAATATGATGCCATCCACATAGACTTGGACTAATATCATATCATTTTTGTGTTTCTTAGAATAAAGAGTTTTGTCTATGATACCTCTTACAAAACCATTTTCTAAAAGAAAACTAGAGAGAGTGTCATACCATTTTCTTGGGGCTTATTTGAGACCATAGATAGCCTTGAAGAGAAAGTACAAAAAGTCCAGAAATTCCTGATATTCAAAGCCAGGGGGTTGTTCCACATATACTTCTTCATCCATCTCACCATTCATAAATGCACTCTTAACATCCATTTGATAAACTTTAAAATTGGAATAAGCTGCAAATGCTAAGAACATCCTGATAGCCTCAAGCCTAGCCACTGGTGCATAGGTTTCATCATAATCAATGCCTTCAGCTTGTGAATACCCTTGAGCAACCAGTCTTGCTTTTTTTCTGGTAACAATCCCATCCTCATCTAACTTGTTCCTGTATACCCATCTTGTACCAACTACTTTCCTGTTCTTTGGTCTGGGTACCAGCTTCCAAACTTGATGTTGTTCAAATTGATTGAGTTCATCTTTCATAGCAATCACCCAATCTGGATCACTCAGTGCTTCCTCGGTCTTCTTTGGGTCCATCTCAGATAGAAACCCTGAATAATGACATTCATTCTGAGTAGCACTTCTAGTTCTAACTCCAACACCTGGATCACCAATGATCAGCTCAAAAGGATGAGCTCTATTCCACACAATCTGGCTTGGAAGATTTGATCTTGATGATTCGCCTTGAAATTCATTTTGAAATTCATTCTGGTGTTGTGAATGACTACTTGACCCTTCATTTCCTCCCCCTGAGTTGTTGCTTGATTGCCTTGATGATTCTTCTCCAGTGTTGGTGGTATCTCCATTGTTACCAATGTTTCCACCACCACCACCATGATCATTATAATCATTGTTATTTTCATTACCAGCAACAATCTCAGGTGGAGCTTCATCATCTGATTCTGAGTCTAGAAAGTTATCAAACTTCAGTTCTTCAGATGAATCTTCTGTTTGGATACTAGGGAGCTTAGTGTCATCAAATGTAAAATTGACACTTCCTTCACTTGGTGACTGTCAATCAAGTACACCCTGTAAGATCTTCTGGAGTAACCAAAAAAAATAGCTTCATATGCCTTGGCCTCAAACTTGCCATGTTTAACATCTCCATCCTTAAGCACAAAGCATTTGGCACCAAATACATGCAAGTATTTGAGAGTTGGTTTCTTGTTGTTCATGATCTCATACGGAGTCTTCATTAAGTCCTTGTTGATTACAGTTCGATTCTGAGTATAACAAGCAGTATTTATAGCTTCAGCCCAGAAGTACATTGGAAGTCTTGATTCACTTAACATAGTCCTTGCAGCTTCAATCAATGTACAAATCTTCCTTTCTACCACTCCATTTTGTTGAGGAGTTCTAGGGGCTGAATACTGTCTTGTTATTCCTTTATCTGCACAAAAGTCATTTAAGACTACATTCTTAAATTCAGTTCCATTATCTGACCTTATAGCTCTAACATGGAATCTAGAATCCAACTCAATAAACTTCACATGATCAATCACCATCTGTGGGGTCTCATCCTTGGAATGTAGGAATAAAACCCAAGTATATTTGGAATAGTCATCAACAATCACAAGTGCATATTGTTTCTTTGACATAGACATCACATTAACTGGACCAAACAAATCCATGTGCAGTAACTGATGTGGTTCAGTTATTGATGATGTGTCAGTGCCCTTGTGAGATGCATTCTTTGACTTTCCTTTCTGACAAGCCTCACACAGTCCTTCCTGTGTAAATTCCATTTGAGGCAGACCTCTCACCAATTCCCTCTTGACTATGGAGTTCATTGTTTTGAAGTTCATGTGAGACATCTTCTTGTGCCATAGCCAACTTTTATCTGATGAAGCTTTAGCATAAAAATAATTAACTTCATCTTTGGATCCAGAGTACAGATCAGCTATGAACAAGTTCCTTTTCCTTACTCCTTGAAGAGCAGGCTTTCCATTCTTCTTGTGAAGGATCTGGAACTTGTCTTTATCAAATGAAACAGCATATCCTCTGTCACAGAATTGACTGATGCTGAGAAGATTATGCTTCAGACCTTCCACAATGGAGACATCTTCAATGATAACATTTCCTGATTCCAAACAGGCATATCCTTCAGTTAAACCTTTGATGTTATCTCCAAAGGTAACCACTGGGCCAACTTTCTTAACCACATTTGATAGCAGGGCTCTATCTCCGGTCATATGCCTTGAACATCCACTGTCCAGAATCCACACAACACGGTTTACCTGTACCAAATCTGACATGAATGATGAAGTGTTGCCTTCATTAGCCATTAAAGCTAGATTTCCAACTTTACCAGCTTCTTCATCACTATCCGTATCATCCCAACTCTTTCCCTCGGCAAGATATGTTTTCCCAATCTTGTTCTTCTTGCTAGAATCATATGAGTTCTTTCTCACTTGCTTTGGCTTTCTGCATTCTGTAGCAAAGTGACCCAACTCATTACAATTGTAGCATCTGATTGTACTTCTGTCCACGGTTCCAGTTTTATATGAAGGGTTTCGAGCACATAAACGCAACGAAAAACGTGAAAATAAACCAAAATTTGAAACCCTTCCGCAGGATCCATGCGAAAAACAAAATATTTAATTCGGAGATTAGTGTTTTACCTTAAAACGCTTTCACAATTCATCAATGGAAGATTAATGGAGATCCAAAGCTTGTTCAATCACCATGTATCCCGCTCTCGCGATCTACACTCTACGTTATCCACACGAACGCTTTTCTTGAAGGATTGATGTGTACTAGCACCTGGAAACTACTTCTTTCTCTCTCTCTTTTCTTGCTCTCATAAGCGGCTAGGGTTTTTTAATATAAAAACGTTTTTCCACATTAAAATCAGTCCTCTTTGAGAGTTTATATAGAGATGAAAATAAGTTTTCTAATTATAATCCAATTATAATAAAATAGTAATATGAAATTCCAATTTATTATTTAATTAAGTCGCATTTAATTAATTAATAACTAATTTCAGAATTAGTTTAAGTAATTCCATTTTATATTTAAATAATTAATCAAGTCATACTTAATTAATATTATAAATAGAATAAATTACTTATTTAAATTTAAATTCATAATTTAAATTATTTCTCCTTCAAGCGTTCTTTGTGTGTGACCCTGTAGGTTATTCTTACGTTGGTAACAATTTTTTTTTTTTGCCAAAAAAGAAAATAACTTTCATTACTTCAAAACGTTCATCAATACAATAATGAACTAAAGATGAGCATAACTCATCGTCCAGATACGATCAGCTATAAAACTACAATAACTCGCTACAAAGTGAGCTAAGTGGTTCGCAGACCGTTTAAAAAAATAAAAAACAGTACAACACCAAGAACGACAAAAGGAATATCCATAATATCGAGGCATATGAACAAAAGAGCCCATAAACTTCAGAAATTACCGCATCTACATTGATCTGAATCCTGACTTCCGTTAAATTGATCTCGCGCCCTTTTTTGAGCAGATATCCATAGATCCAAGATAAGCTTTATAGACATAATAACTCCCTCTGAAATGGAATCTCAATTAATCCACCCGCAAGCCTCTACAAAATGAGCCTTCATCGAACCAAAATGCCATACTGATAGACGAACAAAGCAAGACACATGCCAAAAGGCAAGACACATGCTAAAAAGCAAGACATTCAAACTGAAAATAAAACAACAACTAAAAAGACATATCGGCGAAGATCTAAGAACCAAACTGAAAAATCCGAATGGATTCTTCAAAGATTTCAGAAATCAAGCTCGATTTATTTGGAAAACTGAAAAAAGGAAGAAAACTTAATCGACTCTCATCGGAGATAAACTCCGACAGATCTGTGAAGAAGAGGAGGGCAGAAGAAAAAAGAAGAAGAGGGAAGGGGCCGTTGGTAACAATTTTAATAACTAATTAAAATTGTAAACAAAGAGCGACATCTAGTAATACATCATTGCCACCCAATTAATAATAATTAAATCGGTGATTCGATTAAGCCTTTCGTGAATAATGTTCCATGTAATATAATCCCTTTAACCTTAATATTATAGATTAAATTCGAGGCATGTAATGTGTCATCCTCTTCATAATTTAATCTTAGTTTTCTTGATCGATGAGTAGACTAATAAATAAAATCAACATTTGAGCACGGCCGTGCATTTCTTAGTCTCACTCAAACAAGAGGCCAATAATATCGCTCCTAAAATTAGGAGGGTTAAATCTCATCTAGATCATTCATATTTCTCATACGATTTATAATATACCCAATGTCCACTTTTATCATCACCCGGTCAAAGGTAACTTTTAATGTAATCAAAGTATATTAATTATCGTATAAAAATATAATGATTTCAGGTCTAAGGATCATTACACCATTATCACAGTGAGAATTAATTATGAGACTATTAACATGTGTAATCTCACGACGGGTCAATCCAGTGTCATGTACTCTTACATGCACCTATGTTTTGACTTTAGTATCACCATACCTATGACCAATGAGATGTGGTCAGCAGTCAACAAACATACTAGTCTCTGTGCATTATTATTGTCCTTAAATAATAACACTCGACTAGAGATATTTAGGAATAAAGATACTATTCATATAATCTCATTTTTAAGTCACATACTTAAAGATATCGAATACGTATCATAATTCCAAGGACATTTATTATGCTAACATTTATAACGCAGTAAATAAAGACATAATAAAATAATAATAATAATCACTAAAACATAATTTATAATAATAAAATGTTTTATTTAAAACATTAAAGTATTGTCTCTAGAGCACTAATACTAACAATCTCCCACTTGCACTAGATCCAATATCACATGTATCCAATACATTTGGAACTAGTGTGACTTACATGCTTCTGCTGCGACAAAGCCTTAGTCAGTGGTTCTGCAATATTATCAATAGTATGCACTTTACATATAGGTATATCTCCTTGATCATTAATCTCATTAATAAGGTGATATCGCCTTAGTAAATTCCCAAAACATCCTCTTTGGCTACTTCGCTAGTATCAATATACTAAGCCTCGATTGTAGAATCATTTACGATTCTTGTTGTGAACTATTCTAGCTTACAACACATCTATTTAGACAAAACAAAAATCCAGACTAAGACACAAAACCGTCCTGTCTGTCTAGTAACTAACATCCGTGTAACATTTTACATCCAACTTCCCATCTCCTCCATATACCAAGAATGAGTCTTTAGTCCTCTTCAGGCACTTAAGAATATTCTTGATTCCAATCAAGTGACCATCACTTGGATTAGACTGGTACTTGCTCGTCATGCTTAAATCATATGAGACATCATGACGAGTATATATCATCACATACATTACGAAACCAATTTTCGAAGCATATAGAACTATACTAATGTGGTCCATATCATCCAATGATTTTAGACCATTTATTTTGAGATCACTATCTCATAGACATGGGAACATTTCCCTTTTAGCCTCTTTGCATCCCTAATTAGTGCAATACATTGTCAATGTATGTACTCTGACTTAAGCCAAAAAATCTTTGTGATCTATCTCTATAGATCCTGAGCCCTAAGATATAGGACACATCTCCTAAGTCTTTCAACAAGAAACTATTTCTCTACTAAGTCTTAACAGTCTGTTGAGAAAGAATATCATTCCTTATTTGTAATATATCATCTACATATGATACTAGGAATGCCACATGGCTCCCACTAACCTTCTTGTAAACACACGGTTCATCTTCATTTTGAATAGAGCCAAACTATTTGACTGTTTCATCAAAATGTATATTCCATCTCCTCGAGACTTACTTTAATCCATAAATGGATCGACTTATCTTATAAACCATTCTAGAAAAACTTGGATCTACAAAACCTTCAGGTTGTGTCATGTACACAACCTCTTCAACGCTCCCATTTAAGAAAGTAGTCTTGACATCCATTTGCCAGATTTCATAGTCATGGTAAGCAAGCAAAATCCTGATGGACTTGGCCATTGCCACTGGTGAGAAAGTTTCATCATAGTCAATACCATGAATTTACTTGAAACCTTTTGCCACCAGTCGTGCCTTATAGGTCTGTACATTACTATCCATGTCAGTTTTCTTCTTGAAAACGCACTTGCACCTTATAGGTTTTACCCCTTTAGGTGGATCAACCAAAGTCTATACTTGGTTTTTCATACATGGAATCCATCTTAGATTTTATGGCCTCCTGCCAACTTTTAGATCTTGGAATTTTCATAGCGTCTTGGTAGGTAAGAGGCTCATTATCATTATTCACAAGCATTACATCACCATCCTTGTTAGGTCCAAAGTATCGTAGAAGGGGGGGGGGGGTTGAATACGATACTCACAAATAAATTTAATTTCGTTCGCGGATTAATCTTTCAGTTCTATAACGAAATCAAACACACCAAACCAAATCAAGTTTCGGGGAATATATCTTTTTATAAATATAAACCTCGAGGGGTGCTACAATTTCTAATCCGTAGATTAGCGTCAATGAGTTTAAGGTAACACAAATACACAACAATAATCAAGTTCTGAGCACTATTAATTTCTCTGATAATTTTCTCCGACTCTTCTCTCTCTCAGTTATGTGTCTGTGTTGAATGCCCTTAACTGAAGAAGACACCTTCTTCACTCTGTATTAACTGTAGGCTTTGTTTAGAAAAACCATCGAATTAGAATTGTAGAAACAATCCTGGCCGTTGGATCTTCTTCAACCTGTCAGACAAGTAATTCTTTTCACCTGCTCCATGAATTAAAAACCATCGAATGGATTTAAAAACCATCGAATTAATTAAGTTAATTCACCATTCGATAGTTTTTTAATTAAAACTATCGAATACCAAATTAACTCATTTTGGTTTTCAATTAATCACTTTACCTACCATTCGATAGTTTTCTAATAAGAAAAACTATCGAATTCCTTTTCTTGTCTTTTGTTCATTAATGATTCCACTGAGCTCCTGGGTGTTTAAGAAATAAACTGTATCAATTTCTTCGGAGACGATAAAACAACTTGATCTTTTCAGTGCCGTCACCTAGTGCAACTGGTCTGGTTCACAGATGAATAACACTTGATCAATTCTTATTTTATGTCTTCAATACATTGATGCTGATACGTCCCTTGTCGTTCTGGTTGCTTCATCACTGGAATCCCGTGGTACTGAACCCTAAATCATTCACATACTTCTGTCGTCTTCAAAGTCTGGTTTCTATTGCTGTCACTGAGGCTTGAACATTTTCATGAACTTCTTTCCGTGACCTGTTTACGGACTTCAAGAATACATAACGTATTTTGATTTTTTGAGTTTACCTTTTCTTCTCTGATTCTGGATTCCTGTGCTTCTATTAATACTATTGTCTGTCTTGTCCTTTGTTGAGTTGTAGTTATCTCTTTTACATCTTATGTTACATTATGCTTTACAATCTCCCCCTATTTGATTGGATAGAGTTCGACAAACAAATACTTCGAGGATAACTCAACTAACTAAGGAAACATTAAACTACTTAAAGTAAGACAACTAAATAATATCAATGCATTCTGGATCAGATATATATACATTTCCAGATTTCATAAATCAAAAAACAATTAAACTTTATACAATGAAGTTGCTCCTCTAGTCTGAGCTGATAGTTCTCTTGTTCTTTGCTTCATCATTCAGTCCATTCCAATCTCACCTTCTTCAATCATTGGATCGGAGTTAGTAGCTTGATAATCAATCACTGATAGATAGTGCAGTGGTTCTCCAGGTTTAAGGATTGCTCCTTGGATGTGTCTTCCAATATATTCAACCTCTTGACCCACTCCAGCCCATAACCATGCAATGTTAACATCTTTCTTGTTCAGCTTTGGCATGTTTGGCAGTCTGGTATGCACTTCTAATCCTCTTTCCACTCTTTTCCTATAGTAAGGAACATTCTCCATTAGAAATCTTCTAAGAGTGTCTGCTGCTTTGTCCTTCTCCGTTGATGAGAATCCAGTGGATCTAAGATACTTCTCAACTGAGATTAGATAGTTGCTTGGGTAGTCCCTCAGTTTGTCCTCAGCCAAATAGCAGATTCTGAACAAGTCATTCGTCATGAATCTAACCATTGGAGGATCTTCAGTAATCTCTGGACTGACTTTCATCACGATCTCCTTAACATGCTCACGGAGCAGTTCATTTAGCCTTGTGGTTCTTTGGATCTTGATGAGTATAGCCTGCAATTCTGTATATGTCCTCTGTTCTAAAAACTTAGTAGAAATCACAAATGTACCTTTCTCCAGAAAACTGATTAATAAGGTCCAGGCACCATTTGCTTTAACCCCAGCATTCAGACAGATTATAGAGCTTCTCAGTGCTTTAAAGTAAGTCTGATCTTCAAGATTAGCACTTCTGATGTCCTGAATAATAACTTCCACCTCAGCGTTGTCGTTGACTTGTAATCCGTCTTCAACTCCACAAAAGGTTTTATAAGCCATTTCCCATTCAGTACCATCTTTCTTTGCCAGATCTATCATCTTCTTCTTCCTCACTTCATTATACACCTTCATTCTCTTTAGCTTTTCACTTCTCAGAATTGCTTGATGTTTCTCCTTCTCAGCTTGCCTGGCATCTATTGCATCTCTCTGAGCTCTTATTGCTTCCAAGGCAGCTTCTTCTTCAGGTGATAGAGAATTTGCTTCTTCCATATCATCATCCAAGATAGGATGTTCTATTGGCTCCGGATAATATGGCTCATGCTCCTCTTGAATAGGTTGCTCATGCATGACCTCAAATTCCTCTTCACTTTTCTTATCTTCCTCTACAAGCTCCTCAATCCAGTACTGTCTGATTGGAATATGTTAGGCCGAATACACAATATAATCAAATATGTATGAGAATAACGACAATTAAGAACACTGTTTATGAATCAATAAACTGTATTTATATTAACAGCTTCTCTCTTTATGATGTTAATGAATCACAAAGAGCTTCTAGGTTATAAGAATAATATATTAATAATCGCGTCCCTTCTAGGGATAACCTATCTGTGTTTATATAGTACACAGCTACATACAATCCTTATCTAATTGATATTCCTACAAGTTAGCTATACAAAACTTATCAATTAAGGATTGCTTCTTATCTTCCATTCTGTTTCCTTAGCTGTATCAATATATTCTGCTTCTTTCCATCTTCAGAATATATTGCTTCTAGAATCTTCAATTCAGCACCGACAGCTAACTCAACTATCACCTTGTCAGAGTTTAAATAAACTCTGACCGGCTTCCTTTAAACTCTTCACCCTGTCAGAGTTTAATTAAACTCTGACCGGCTTCCTTTAAACTCTTGTCAGTACCTGTTGCTTAAACACTGATAAACAAACATTAGCAATTATATCTAACAATCTCCCCCAACTTGTTCATAATAAAATGTACAAGTTAAACATATAATTGATGATGTCAAAACCATTTAACAAATGTAGTGTTTAACATATAACAGAGTTTAATTTAAAACAGAGTTTAAATTTGACTTAGAATAGAAAATATTAAAAACTTACAGTCAGACTTTACTTGACTTCTTCAATATCAGGTACAGTCCTGAGATAATCAATCAGCAGTCTTCTCTCAGCATTCTCAAGTTCAGCTATCATAATCTCTTTCAGCTCCTTATACTCTGGATCTCCTTCACCAGTTTGATATATAGCAGCCCTTAGAGAATAGATACTGTTCTTCTTCATATCATTCCCTAGCCGAATGTACTGAGCTTTATTTGACTCTAAGTTGAATTCTAAGACTTTTAATCCCAGTGCAGTTTTAAATCTAGCACTGTTTCTCTTCATCTCCACCAACTTTCCAGCATGATCTCTATACTTTGGAATATAAGTATTTGAGACTTCTCCTCCTCCAAGCATCACTTTTGATCTCAGCATCTTTTCTCTTAAGATTTGAGCAACATTATGGGTGTGTCTGTTCTTAACTTTCAACAGATAAAGTACATATTCAAGTTCTTCCCATGATTTGAGATTTACATCAGATTCTCCAACTCTATAAACACTTCCATCACTCATGAAGTATAACAGAAACTGCTTCTTCAAGACTCTGTGAAAAATCAACTGAACAGATTCTAACTTATCAAGATTTTCTTGTGTATCCCTAATACCAGATCCTGCCAGTGAAATATTGTCTTGAGATCTGTTATTTATTCTCTTTTCCCTATGTGAACCTAAACCAGACTTATCATAAGATTCTTTTCCAAGTACAGTCCTGGTTTGAGAAAAATCCACAGGTTGAAGTGTCAGAGTTTCAGAGAGTACAGGTCTTAAGAAACCTTTGAGTTGAGGAGGTAGCTGAATTTGCACAGCTTGAGCCTTGTCAGAGGCTGGCTTAACTTCAATAGTATCATCAACTTGAGCAGCGTCAGAGATTGATTTTGCTAATCTTGTTTCAACTTGAGCAATGTCAGAGGTTGAAAAAATCTTCTTAGGTAACTGTTCTTCTTCTACCAGTTTACCTTTTCCTTTGTCAGCATTTTTAATCACAGGCCTCCTTGAGTACTGTAAACTCTGATCAGAGTTTACATTCTCTTTTATAACAATTCCTTTTTATTTCTTTCTAGGAGCCTTGATTTCCTTCTTTTTGTAGATTCCAGCTTTAAGATTTTTCTTGTGTTCTTCAGCAAGCATCTGTTCTTCAGCTTGGATATCTTCAATTGTAACATCTTTTCCATGCTCTTTAATAAAGATCCTAGCAGCAATCTCTTCATCAGTAGATGGGTTAGTTGGAACAACTAAACTTTTGTTGAGGTTTGAAGTAGATTGACCACCAGAGTTTATTACACTTCTGTGCTTTTGAGCAGAAATCCTTCTTTCATTTCCTCTGCTTCCCCCATCAGTAGAATCATCCTTCCGTCTCAGAGGTTGAGTATCTTTGCATTTGTCTTTAGGTATACTCTCCCCCTTTTTGACATCATCAGAAAGTAGTACTGATGTCAGCAATTCAAGCGCAGTAGAAATGGAAGTCAGTTGAGCAGACATAGCATTCTGATTGTCCTCAACTGTCCCAAGCCTCTTCTTGATTTCTTCAGAATCCCTGGCCTGCTGCTTGAACATGGCATAGTAAGAAGTTCTGTCAGCCTTTAAAGTAAGATCCCTCAGACTTACTTCATTCCTCAGTTTTGTAAGCATTTGTTGATTCTCATCAAATCTATTATTGAGAGATTTGACTTGAATAACAGTTGCCTGTAAGCTCGTAAGGACATCAGGATTTGTAATCTTCTTGACAGAATCAGATAAAAAATCTGCAGCCCGTTGTGCTGGAAAGACACAATCTGCATTAGCCCATGCATTGTAGTACATATTCTGAAAATGCTCAGAAGCAGCCCTTTGAACTTCCCTCTCTTCAGTAGAATTTGCGTGAAGATCAGAAATTTCCACTTGAATATCAGAGTTTGAATGAGAAGGACTAGCTTCAGCATTGTCATCCTCTCTGTGAATATCTTCAAGCACATTTTCAGCAGTGATTTCATCAAGTAACGGGGCAGTGGCATCAGGTACTTGATCTGCTACAGTTTGAGGAACATCAGAGTTTGCTGGAGCAGTAACCTCTGCTGCTCTCTGAACAATCTCAACAACTGATTGTTGCAAAGCTTCAAGGAAAACAATATCCTCATGATCATTATCTGTCGCATCAGCTTGTACAGCAACAGCTTCTGGAACTGGATCAACTCCAATCTGATCAACTTCCTCACCTTTCTCAAAATCAATAGAAATGATTTCTGTGTGAGAAGCAATAGGTTCTACTAACTCAGTAGATGCTTGATCAGCTTCCAATACAGTATCGTCATGATCAAGAATCCTGCTGTCAGAGTATGCAGCAGCTTCCTCCACTACATCATCAGCTTTTGATGTAGGAGCTTCTGTTTCAAAATCCATCAGAAGAGTTTCAGGATTTGCAGCATCCTCAGCAGTTAGAACAGTCTCCTCAACAACAACTGCAGGAGTACTTGAATCATTCGTGAACATGAACTGGCAGCAACAAGCAAACTATATCATCGATGAGTTTCTTGTTCTGTCTTTTCTGAATGATGAAGGTCTTATAGCAGATGATGAAATAGCGGAAGGACCGATCTCTAATCCTTATGTGCACATCATCCGTCCCGGTCCATATGATGTGCCCATCCTGGCAGACGATGATACTATGGAGATTTGTATGATGCTCTTCCAGCAGAGCTTCCTGATGGGTACGGAGGAGTCAATCTTCTTGGAGTCCTGCAAGCTGCAAAGCAGAAAGAGAATCCAGGAAGATGATGATGATGATGATGATTCATCCTCAGGATGTTGTCAAGCAATCCTAGATGGTATAATGATCAGATGAACAACTGGGTAGCTCTCATCAGAAGTAGTAGAGCACAATAGCTTCTGGCTCTAGCTCTTCTGCTTCAGATGTAGCATTCAAGTACTTGTCCTGGTTAAATAGATCTTCTCTTTGTAACCATAGTGATTAGTATGTACCAGAAAGATGAGCTAAACATGAGCATGAAATTGTCTGAATGTAAATTTGAATCAATTAATGAAAACAAATTTGTTTCTTTACATATCAGTATTATCACAATAAACTAACATACTCAGCCGCACTACAAATCACTATCAGGACTTATCAAACACACTCTTTCTTTTCTCCGTTCAATCATACTTTTTCCGAAAAACAAATGACTAATCTCAAGAGTATAAAATGTCTGAAACAAAGAAATTATTTTAACCATCAGAGATTAAAACAAAGTAACCTCGGCGTATTTCACACAATACATCAGTGTTTACCATTTATCCTTCTTTGTCAATAAACTCTTTTCTCAATCTGTACAGTTGTGAAAAATGTGTGTGTAGTAGCAGAGTTTACCGAAATCAGTATTTAGATCATCTCAAAGTGCATAAAATCCACAAACTAAAGTAGTAAAAACTGGTTGCCTAAACTCTCACATAGACACTGATTTTTCTATCTAAACTCTGTATTACTGATATCCTTTCATTTGGATATGTCTTTTATTTGTCACCCCCTGTATTATTTATTTTTATTTTTTTATTTTTTTTTTATTTATTATTTTTCCAGTAATCAGTGGTTGGCACTAGTCACCAAAAATCAAAGATTTTAGCCCTTATTTCATACAATAAGTTCCTGGATCGTCCTAGGCACAACATGATCTCAAAGGAATTTGTGCTCTGTTTGGCATCTTTTGATTTGAGGGTGAATTATTTGTAGTAAGTAATCAGAGTTTAGACTTTTCATCAGTAATTATAATTAACTTATGAGAGAAAATGCAAACAGCTAGTACAGACTCAGTGTATAGGATCAATAAACTAAGAGATAGTTTAAATATAGAGACAGTATCATGCTGTGTTAGCTTACTGCACATATTTGAGATCAGAATCTATCAACTCTTAAGGAGTCACAATTACTTACTGAGAATTATGCTTCATACAAATTTCTTCATTGGTCCATATGTTCCAGACAAAGTTATAATCAGAGTATGACATTAAACTGTAACTATCAGAGTATGACCAACAGAGTTTAGCATCAGAGTGTGACCGACAGAGTATGAATAACTTTTTATGACTCACAGAGTTTATCATCAGAGTTTAACATGCTGGTTCACATAACAGTTAACACATGTAAAAAATCATGAACAGTAAAAATGAGTCTAACCCGTATCTCTAGTCAGAACCAGAGACCATTCCGAGTTCATTTACCAATCTTGTAAAAGTAGCTTCACTCAAAGGTTTGGTGAAGATATCTGCAAGTTGTTGATCTTATGCTGATGTGCTTGGTCATGGAATGCTGTACTGGATTACCTGTCATAGCAATAGCACTTTGGTTATCACAGAAAATAGGTATTTTAGAGTACCTTAACCCATAATCCAGCAGTTGATTCTTCATCCATAAAATCTGTGCACAACAGCTACCAGCTGCTATATACTCTGCTTCTGCAGTGGATGTAGAAATTGATTTCTGTTTCTTACTGTACCAAGAAACCAATCTGTCACCTAAAAATTGACAGCTTCCACTTGTACTTTTTCTGTCTATCTTACAGCCTGCAAAATCTGCATCAGAGTAACCAATTAACTTAAACTCTGATTCTCTAGGATACCACAAACCCAGGGTTATGGTTCCTTTGAGATATTTGAAGATCCTTTTTACAGCTGTTAGATGAGGCTCTCTGGGGTCTGCTTGAAATCTTGCACAAAGACATGTTGCATACATGATATCAGGTCTACTTGCAGTAAGATACAGTAGAGACCCTATCATTCCTCTGTAGTTAGTCATATCTACTGAGGCTCCTGTGTCTTTGTCAAGCTTCGTTGCTGTAGCCATGGGAGTTGTAGCAGATGAACTATCAAGCATACCAAATTTCTTTAGAAGATTTCTGGTATACTTTGCTTGATTGATAAAAATCCCATCATCTGTTTGTTTGACCTGTAAGCCTAGAAAGTAACTAAGCTCTCCCATCATGCTCATTTGGTACCTGGATTGCATAAGCTTTGCAAACTTCTTACAAAGTTTATCATTAGTAGATCCAAAAATAATATCATCTACATAAATTTGAACTAAAAGCAAATCATCACCAGAATTGAAATAAAACAAGGTTTTATCAATTGTTCCTCTTGTGAACCCACTTTCTAAAAGAAATTGAGCAAGAGTTTCATACCATGCTCTTGGTGCTTGCTTTAGTCCATATAATGCCTTGTCAAGCCTGTAGACATAATCTGGATGCTTGGAATCTACAAATCCTGGTGGTTGTTCAACAAACACTTCTTCTTCAAGCTTCCCATTGAGAAAAGCACTCTTTACATCCATCTGAAAGACTTTAAACTTCTTGTGTGCAGCATAGGCCAGAAAAATCCTTATGGCCTCCAATCTTGCAACTGGAGCAAAGGTTTCATCATAGTCAATTCCTTCCTGTTGTGAATAACCTTTTGCCACAAGTCTAGCCTTGTTTCTTGTAATCACACCTTCACTGTCAGTCTTGTTTCTGAAAACCCACTTTGTACCTACAATTGATCTATTCTTTGGTCTAGGTACAAGTGTCCAGACTTCATTTCTTTCAAATTCATTTAACTCTTCTTGCATTGCTGTTATCCAGTGTGCATCTTGAAGAGCTTCCTCCACTTTCTTTGGTTCTGTTTGAGACAAGAAAGCATGATACAGACACTCGTTATTTGTTGCACTTCTAGTTCTTACACTAGCATCAGGATCTCCAATTATGAGATCAGGTGTGTGTGCCTGTGTCCACTTTCTTGCTGTTGGTAAGTGGTTTCTTGCAGCATTATTGAATCCTCCCCCTTGATCCATGCTCTCCTGATTCATATGTTGACTTTCTGCAGCATCTGAGGCTCCCCCTGAGTTGGATGGCTCAGTGTTTGAACTGTCAGAGTTTGAATCAGTTTCTTCAATTGACTCACTTGCTGTGTCATGTTGAGCTTCTTCACGCTCCCCCTCAACTGGTTCTTTATTTTGTTCAATTTGAGAATTTCCAGTTTCTCCAGTATTTACCAGTAGAGGTTCAGAGTATGCTTCGTCAGAGTTTGTCAACCCTGCTTCATCAGAGTTTATATCATCAGAGAATATATCTTCATTTTCAAAACGCAGTTGATCATATCCATCCTTGTCTTCAAGTCCAATTATTTTCTTGTCATCAAACGACACATGTATAGATTCCATGATCACCTTAGTTCTTAGATTATAAACTCTGAATGCTTTTGTTGACAATGGATAGCCAACAAAGATTCCTTCATCAGCTTTTAATTCGAACTTTGTCAACTGTTCAGGATGAGTCTTCAACACAAAGCATTTGCATCCAAATATGTGAAAATATTTCAAATTTGGCTTCTTGTTTTTCACCATTTCATATGGTGTTTTCCCATGCTTGTTGATCAAAGTTGAATTTTGAGTAAAACAAGCAGTTTGAACAGCTTCTGCCCAGAAATAGGTTGGTAACTTTGCTTCATCAAGCATTGTTCTGGCAGCTTCGATTAAAGTTCTGTTCTTTCTTTCAACTACACCATTTTGCTGTGGAGTTCCAGGTGCAGAAAATTCTTGTTTCACTCCTCTTTCCTTGCAGAAAGCTTCCATGATTGAGTTTCTGAATTCAGTTCCATTATCACTCCTTATAATTTTGACTTTGTGCTGTGATCCTTTGTCCAGTAGATTTACATGATCCATCAGTATTTGAGCAGTTTCATCCTTCTTTGACAAGAAATATACCCATGTATATCTAGTATATTCATCAACAATTACTAGAGCATATTTCTTTCTGCCCATAGACATCACATTTACTGGTCCAAAGAGATCAACATGTAGAAGATGATAAGGTTCCACTACTGAAGATTCAGATTTGCTCTTGAAAGATGACTTCCTTTGCTTGGCCTTTTGACAAGAATCACATAGACCATCTAGATTGAGTATTGATTTTGGAAGTCCTCTCACAAGATCCTTTCTAATAAGCTCATTTATATTGTTCAAGTTTAGATGAGAGAGCTTCTTGTGCCAATTCCAACTCTCTTCATTTGACATTCTGGCTGTCAGACACACTGTCCTTCCATCAGAGTTTGTTACCAAACTTGCTTCATAAATGTTGTTGCGCCTTTGTCCAACTAGAACAACTTTTCCAGTAGATTTACTGATAATTTCACAGTATTCACTATGAAAATCTACATGGTTTCCTCTGTCACAGATTTGACTCACAGATAGCAGATTATGCTTGAGTCCTGAGACTAGAGCTACATTTGTGATGATGACACTTCCAAGATTGATATTGCCATATCCCAGAGTGTGTCCTATGTTGCCATCTCCATAGGAAACTTTTGGGCCAGCCTTCTCCTTAAAGTCTGATAGCAGGGCTTTGTTTCCAGTCATATGTCCTGAGCATCCACTGTCTAAGATAAGTGTGCTCTCTATTATACCCTGCAATCACAAACAAACACTAAGTGTCAGTTTTAAGGATCCAGACTTGCTTGGATCCTTTGTCCTTCTTAACAGTGTTAGCTTTTGCAGCGGAATCAGCATTATCAGAGTTTAAACTAACATTGTCAGATTTTACACTAGCAGAGTTTGCTCTAACCCATTTTAAATTGGGTTTTAGCTCATAATAGTTATGATAAATTGCATGATAACTCTTACATGTGTAAATAGAATGCCAAGTGCTCCCACAATGTTTACATAAAGTCTGTGGTTTTACTCTAACATAATCATTCTTTACTTCTGAAGTAGAAGGTAAAGAATTAATATGTTTGTTCTTAGTGCAAAATCTAGCAAGATGATTAGAACTACCACAATTATAACATGTTTTTCTTGAGGCACTAGCATTAGGCATATGATTATTTCTTTTATTTACGCCTACTTTTCCATTCCTATTTCTCTTGGACCCTTTAGGTTTCATGGCAGACTTAACCTCTTTGAGCTTATGTTTAAACTGTTTTCCTGTCATTAAACCAACATTAACCTGCTTCTCACAGATTTTAATTGATTCTTTAACAGCTTCTAGCTCAACAAGCTTCTCTGTTTTAGATTCAATATCTACTTGTTCAACACAAGCTTCAACTGGCTCCTTAACAGCTTCTTTCACAACTACAGATTTTAGCTTGGTGGATTCTGGAACAAATATCACAGGTTTAAGTTGTGGTTTAACCTTAACTTTGTCTTTAAACCTAAGTTCATCGTTTTCACAATAGCCTAAACCTACAGAATCTGTTTGAAACACTTGATGAGTGTCTCTTCCAGAGTTTGTCCAAGTCATAATTACTTTTCTTTCTTTTTCAAGTTCAGATTCTAGCTGTTTATTTAACTTAAGCACTTCTTGTTCAATATAAACAGCATCATCTCTTTCTTTTTGAATCTGCTTCATATTCTCAAGTTCTCTTTCAAGAAACTTGTTTCTTTCTTTAAGACTAAGATTCTCAGCTTTAATTCTCTCATTCTCTAAAGTCTGATCCCTATAGCTAACATGTACGCTTTTCAGATATACTCTTAACTCAGATATATTATCAGTATCATAAGCATAAGTAGTTAGGGGTACCTTATTTTCAGATGATTCAGTCTCATCTCTGACAGTAGCCATAAGAGCATAGTTTTCTCCATCATCAGAGTCTGAAGTATCTGCCCAGTCTTTGCCTTTAGAGATGAGTGCTTTCTCAGATTTGCCTTTCTTGCACTCTGGAGCATAATGACCCATCTCCTTACACTTGTAGCACTGGATTTGAGACTTATCCTTCTTGCCAGACTTGGTCTCCTTTCCATCAGACTTTCTGAAACTTCTCCTTTCAGAGATTGAATCTTTCCTTGAGAATCTCTTTCCTTTCTTGAAGTTCTTGAATCCCATCTTTTTAAAGGTCTTCACCATCAATGCAGCCATTTGCATCAACTCCTCTTCATCATCCTCAGAGTCAGAAGCTTCATCAGAGTTTGAGTCATCATCAGATTTTGATGACTCACTTTCAGATTTAATTACTAAAGCCTTTCCCTTGGCTTTCTTCCTTGATGATTCCTTCTTGATGAGCTTCTCCTCGACTTTGAGAGCAACAGATTTTGTCTTCTTGCTGGATCTCCTGTTTCTTTGTTCTATCTCTAGTTCATGAGTCTTTAACAATCCATAGATCTCATCAAGATCTATATCAGCAAGATCATAATTATCTCTGATTGTTGTTGCCTTTAAATCCCACTTTTCAGGTAGAGATAACAGAAACTTGAGATTTGACTCTTCAAGTTCATATTCTTTATCAACCAAAGACAGATCATTCAACAGTTTGCAAAATCTGTCATAAGTCTCAGTCAAGGTTTCATTAGATCTTGAATCAAAGTGCTCATACTCCTGTGTGAGTATTGTTTTTCTGTTCTTTTTAATAGCACCCGTTCCCTGGCATCTGACTTCCAAAGCATCCCATATTTCTTTGGCAGTTTTGCAGCCAATTACTCTGTTAGACATTACATTATCTAAAGCACTGTGGAGAAGATGTCTAACCTTTGCATCTTTTGCAATTGATGAGATGTCCTCAGGAGTCATATCTTTCTTTTCCTTTGGAACAGTCTTTTGTGCTTGACCATCAACAACAGGGGACAATTTAGTTGGCATATGAGGACCATCATTAATTCTGTCAAGGTATTCTGGATCTGTAGCCTCCAGAAACATGGTCATCTTCACCTTCCAAATCGGATACTCTACTGGCCTGAGAATTGGAACCCTGATTGTTTCATATCGACTCACAGAATTGGGCTTAACCTGTTCAGCCTTAGAAGCAGTTTGATTTTCTTCAGACATGATTAATACTGTGTTTGAATCGTAAAACTGTATATATTAAACAGCCTTGGCTTTGATACCAATTGTTAGGCCGAATACACAATATAATCAAGTATGTATGAGAATAACGACAATTAAGAACACTGTTTATGAATCAATAAACTGTATTTATATTAACAGCTTCTCTCTTTATGATGTTAATGAATCACAAAGAGCTTCTAGGTTACAAGAATAATATATTAATAATCGCGTCCCTTCTAGGGATAACCTATCTGTGTTTATATAGTACACAGCTACATACAATCCTTATCTAATTGATATTCCTACAAGTTAGCTATACAAAACTTATCAATTAAGGATTGCTTCTTATCTTCCATTCTGTTTCCTTAGCTGTATCAATATATTCTGCTTCTTTCCATCTTCAGAATATATTGCTTCTAGAATCTTCAATTCAGCACCGACAGCTAACTCAACTATCACCTTGTCAGAGTTTAAATAAACTCTGACCGGCTTCCTTTAAACTCTTCACCCTGTCAGAGTTTAATTAAACTCTGACCGGCTTCCTTTAAACTCTTGTCAGTACCTGTTGCTTAAACACTGATAAACAAACATTAGCAATTATATCTAACAGAATAGACTCAACAGTCTCCCAAACTCCCCATTTATCCTTCACCCCCTCTCCAACTTTCTCCCCCTTAGTTGAGGAATCCTCGATAAAAAGCATCCTCAGCATAAAAGAAATTAGAAGGATCAGGTTGCTGATATGAAGAACCAGGTTGTCCAGATTGTTGGTTCTTTAGCATACTCCATATAGACTGTACTCCGTCACCTTGATTCTTTAAGAAATCCATAAGCTGCTTATTAAACTCATTTATAGAAGCTAGCGACATGTCAATGTTCTCCAATCTTGAGTTGGTAGTCTTTTCCATGTGATCCAGCCTCTTGTTTAGCTTAGACTCCACTCGTGAAAGGGAATCCATTGCATCTTTTACCCGTGCTTGACCATCCCGGATAACCAGAACGTCTTCTTTCAAAGCTTCATGTCCTTGAGACAGTGCAGTTACTTCATTCATGAATCCATCTTTAAGTTCCCTGACGTCCATCCTCAGCTCGACTAGTTCTTCCATAGCTTCCTTCTTTAAGGAGTCCACTGCCTGCTTCGTACCTGTTATAGTGCCAGATGCACTGCCAATGACCCTGAATGTTCTTCTGGAATCAGCTGCAGCCAAGTCAACTTTCTCTTGAATAGACTTTAAAGAAACATTGTCTTGACTGGAGGAGATTCCTTGGTCAAAGGAAGGTCGCAGTGGAACCTTGAAAAGTGGATTTCCTTCTTTGTCTCGAACTGTCATCTCCTTGAGGGAAGATTGAACTTGTAGCTCTCTTTCTGTTGGTAACAGCAGATCATCAATATTAGGTAGGGTTAGGGTGTCACTCCTCACATTTGGCTCTGGGTGTACACTCAACGTTTCTGTCGGTGTTTGAATCATTTTTCCTTTCCCACTCAGGCCAGGTGTAAGTGTTTTTGTTTCACTCAAATCCTTTGTGCTGATTGTACCTGCAGAAGAGATCACCGTAGCCATCCTTAAGGAGGTCACCGGTGGTGCAATGGGGCTTCGCAAGTCCCCATCCTTGGATAAACCAAGTTGCTGATCATCCTTAGATGATATATCCTTTGAAGGATCTAGAGTTTGAATCTCTAGGGGGTTAGAAACAGGCTCTTTTAACAGCAGAGATCCCGAATCTTCCCCGTGAGTCTGTAAAGACTTCACCTCAGTTGACTCCTCAATAGTAATTGATTCATTGTCAACGAGTTGCCGATCTGCACCTACGTCAGACCCTTTACCCGCAGGATCCAGATATGTTCCATCTGGGGAGGTAGACAATGACCTTTTAGATTGTGCATTTAGGTCAAAGCCTTCTCTCGACGTCTGTGAAGACCCTTGGTTCTGAGAACCTTCAACCAGTGAACCTGACCGTAATATGGTCGGAACACCAGTTGCTTCCGTCAATTCTTCCTTACTTGATTGAGCTATTGGTTCAGATATTGCTTTCGTTAGCGTAGCCCAATCAGCATCAGAAAAATCAGTAAAGGGCTCTTTGAATGAGAGAAATGAAGTATCAGCAGTTGCCTCAGTTTCTGTTCTTCTCCTTTTAGAGGAAGGCAGAGCTGCTGTTGAAGGGTGTATCTCCTTATGTGGTGCTGCTTTGGCACTATCTCCCTCTACACTCATGGATGGTTCTTTAATGGGTATAGTAGGGGAAGGAGGTTCGTTTATGTTTTCATTTGGCTCTTCCAAAGGCTCTTCGACCGTGGTTAGAGGTTGTGGGTTTGCAACCTCCTGGTCAGGAATGGCCACTGAGGGCTCTGGATCAACATCCATTGGTACAGGTGCCATTACAGGTTCAGGTTGTGGAATATTACCTTGATTTACCTGCTCCCCTGGGGGTAGAAGTGGTAGGGGCACCGTTCTTAGATATTCAGTGAGAACAGTGGGTACCCCTGGAAGATAGTTGTCCTTCCTAATAAGAGCGGTTATGGCATTGCTCTTCATTCTCATGCACTCCTGGTTGGCTTCACCTTCAAAGATCTCCCGTTCATCATCTGTTAAGATATCATTGAGAATTAGCTGTAGGAACCTAGGATAGAAACAGAGCACATCTTCATTTATGCCTGTTCTTTCATCCAGTGGTCCCATGCACATAACTACTTGATCAATCACTATCCGTCCTATGTTAATATGCCTGTTGTTCGCAATGGCAAACCCTATCTTTTGAAGGAATAAGGGAATGCCATGCAGATTTGTTAGCTTGGCAGTAAAAACATGTATCAGGGTATGAAAGAAAAAGTTCCATGGCTTTGGCAGGTAATGCTTTAAGAACTCTCCCACCAAGAAGTTAGGTTGTTGACTTCTGATAAGAGTGAAGAAAGCATGTATTTCCTCAGTTGTGGGATCCGGAACTAGGTTTTCTGTTGGAAAATGAAGAATTCTATTGAAATCACGTTCCGTCACCCTTATTGTTCTGCCCCCTGGCACAACAAAACTGAAGGACCGTATGTTATTCTCAGTTGTATCCGTGGCGGTTGTGTACAACGCAGTCAATTGATCAATGCAAAGGACCACGGGAGTACTTACAGCGTATGCCACTAACGAACGTGTATTCAAAAACTCTGCCCATGCACGAATTTGAGGATTCGTTATGGATTGCAGATTTTGAAACGAGACATGATTAGTCTTGGTAACAATAAATTCTCCAGCCATTTTAAAATTTCCAGAAAATTCAAATAAACCAAAACTAATTTTTCCCTTTTTTTTTAAATTTAATTAATTAATTTAATTAATTAATCAAACTCTAACAAAAATACCCCTTTTTCTTGATAACACAACTTCGAGAACTGTCAAGATATAGAACCCTAATTGTTACAGCCAACTAACAAACAAAATCACAAGAACTCAATTGTATAAACAATTAAATTCCAAGAAGTGTTATGTTAAAGATTTCTTTGAAGTGCACAATTTGGGTTCGATGGTTTCGCCTTCACTTTGTTTCGAAACTCAAAAACAATCAAGGATTCACTGTTAGAAGAGAATCAACAGTGAAAAACAGTAATCTTTTTAAGTTTTACTCGGTTAAAACTGAAGAAACTATCGAGATGTGTTCTTGAAACTATATCAAAAATGTATGTATATATAATCGGCCACTTGCAAGTTCTCAGATCTAAAAAAAATGAGAAAGAAAGAGACAAGGCACGATTTTATACCTTTTAAAACTTATAGGGGTAATCTTGTCAATCCTGGTTCGATAGTTTTTAATTGAACTATCGATAGTTTTCTGCAAGGGGTAAACCTGTCAACTGGAATTCGATGGTTTTTGAAAAACTATCGAATTTTTTGAATTTCAGAATTTTAAAAGGTTTATCAGAAAACTATCGAAGTGTTTTTCTTTGAAAAACTATCGAGCAAATGCTTTTGAAAAACTATCGAGAACTTTAATATTAAGTAATTAAGTTCACTTCGATATTTTTCTTAATTTTTCAAAATCTATCGAGGATTTAAATATTGAATAAAGTAAATCCACTTCGATACATTTTAAATTAAACTCAAAAACTATCGAGAATTGTTTTCGATAGTTTTTCTTTTCCTTTTCAAAAACTATCGAAAATTAATTTCGATAGATTTATCTATGTACTTGAAAAACCATCGAATTTCCTAAATTCGATATTTTTGCTTCTGTCTTCATTTTAAAACCTGTTCTTGTTTTAAAAATCAGAATTTTTATTTCCTGCTTAGTTTTAATTCTAATAAATATTTTCAAATTTACCAAAATCAATTCTTAACAGAAAATTCACAATTTTCTTAGAATAAAATCAATTAAATATCATTGAGTGATATTAACCAATTGAAATCTAATCAATTATGCTGCATTAATCTACAATGTTTAAAAACAAAGCAAATTAATTCAAATTAAATAAATGCTTGAATATTTAGAACAAATATTAGCACTTAAATAATTTTTAGAATTAATAACTAATTAAATGCCAGAAGATATATCATCCATAATTATGACATAAAATTAGTATAATAATCCTAACTACGAGAATTGCTCCAGAAAATAAATTCACGAGTCCTAAGGATATAGCAATTCTTAAACTCATGTATTCACCAGGACTCTCTGCAGTTACTGACTTCTAATCAAAATCAATTAGAAAGATTTAACATCCCAAGTTCACCAACCAGCTTATTGAAAGTGGATTCATCAAGCGGTTTAGTAAAGATGTCTGCAATTTGATCCTCTGTGGGTACAAAGTGTAACTCCACAGTTCCATTCATGACATGCTCTCGGATAAAATGATACCTGATGTCGATGTGCTTTGTCCTCGAGTGTTGCACTGGGTTGTTTGAGATTGCTATGGCACTTGTGTTGTCGCAAAATATAGGAATCTTTGTCAACAGAAGTCCATAGTCACGGAGTTGGTTTCTCATCCACAATATCTGAGCACAACAGCTACCAGCAGCAATGTATTCAGCCTCAGCTATTGATGTGGACACTGAATGCTGCTTCTTGCTATGCCAGGAAACCAATCTTCTTCCAAGAAACTGACAGCTTCCTGAAGTACTCTTCCGATCAATCTTACAACCTGCAAAATCAGAGTTTGTGTATCCAATAAGATCAAATCCTGTATCTTTAGGGTACCAAATTCCAAGATTTGGGGTCCCCTTAAGATATCTAAATATTCGCTTAACAGCTATTAGATGAGATTCTTTAGGATCAGACTGAAATCTAGCACACAAGCATGTTGCAAACATTATATCTGGTCTACTTGCAGTGAGATAAAGTAATGAGCCTATCATACCTCTGTAGCCTGTGATGTCAACCTTCTTACCAGTTTCATCCTTATCAAGCTTAGTGGCAGTTGGCATAGGAGTCTTTGCTGTAGATGAGTCTTCCATTTGATACTTCTTAAGAAGATTCTTGATGTACTTGGACTGACAAATGAATATACCATCTTGTTTCTGGTATACTTGCAATCCAAGAAAGAATGACAATTCACCCATCATGCTCATTTCATAACGACTCTGCATTAACTTAGCAAATCTCTTGCATAGATCATCATTAGTAGAACCAAATATTATGTCATCAACATATACTTGCACCAATATCAAATCATTTTTATGCTTTTTGACAAAGAGAGTTTTGTCTACAACACCTCTTGTAAAATCATTTTCAAGTAAGAATTCAGAGAGAGTGTCATACCATGTCCTTGGAGCTTGTTTGAGTCCATAAAGAGCTTTGAATAGAAAGTACACAAAGTCTGCCAATTTTGAATCCTCAAAACCGGAAGGTTGTTCCACATACACTTCTTCTTCTAACTCCCCGTTCAGAAAAGCACTCTTCACATCCATTTGATATACCTTGTAATTGGAATGTGCAGCAAATGCCAGAAACATTCTGATGGCCTCAAGTCTTGCTACTGGTGCATAGGTTTCATCATAATCTATACCCTCTTCTTGAGAGTAACCTTTAGCAACCAGTCTGGCTTTGTTTCTCGTTACAATGCCATCTTCGTCCAACTTATTTCTGAATACCCATCGTGTTCCAATAACAGATTTTCCCTTAGGCCTGGGTACTTGCTTCCAAACTTTCTGCCTTTCAAACTGATTGAGTTCTTCTTGCATAGCAATTACCCAATCTGGATCATCTAGAGCATCTTCAACTTTCTTAGGTTCTGTTTCTGAAAGAAACCCAGAATAGTGACATTCATTTTGTGATTTTCTCCTAGTTCTCACTCCTGTGTCCGGATCACCAATGATCAAGTGAAAGGGATGATCTCTATTCCATACCCTTTGTCTTGGCAGATGCGATCTTGATGATTCTCCTTGTTCTAGATGTTGTGGAGTGTGACTAGTTGATCCTTCTCCTGCTCCCCCTGAGTTGTTGACGGTTTGATCTGTTGATTCTGAATACTGACTAGTGGATCCTGTATTTTGAGGATTTCCACTTTGGTCACCACTTGGTCCAGAATCATTATCATTATGATTATTATTAATGACTGTAACAACTTCAGGTACTTCTTCATTGTCAGAGAGATCTCCTGATAAATTTTCAAATACCAAGGATTCAGAGTTCTCTCCAGTTTGCAGGCCTGGTCTTTTAGTGTCGTCAAATGTTACATTAAAGCTTTCCAACACCTTCTTATCTTCAATCACATATACCCTGAAAGCCTTAGATTCCAGAGAATAACCCAGAAAAATGCCTTCATCTGCTTTGGCATCAAACTTGCCAAGATGTTCTCCATCTTTAAGTACAAAGCACTTTGCACCAAACACATGAAAGTACTTCAGTGTTGGCTTCTTGTTGGCCATTAACTCATACGGAGTCTTTTCATGATCTTTGTTGATCAGGGTTCGATTCTGAGTGTAGCAAGCTGTATTCACTACTTCAGCCCAAAAGTAAGTGGGAAGTTTTGATTCACTCAACATGGTCCTTGCTGCTTCAACCAAGGTCCTGTTCTTCCTTTCCACTACTCCATTCTGTTGAGGAGTTCTTGGTGCTGAAAATTGTCTTGATATTCCTTTCTCTGAGCAGAAATCATTTAGAACTGCATTCTTGAATTCAGTTCCATTGTGTGATCTGATTGTCCGCACAGGTAGCATAGCTTCCACTTCTATCTTCTTGATGTGATCAATGATTAGTTGTGTTGCTTCATCCTTTGTTTGTATGAACAACACCCACGTGTACTTGGAGTAGTCGTCCACCATCACCAATGCATATCTGTTTCTTGAAAGTGACATAACATTAACTGGACCAAATAAATCCATATGAATCAGCTGTAATGGTTCAGTAATGCTTGTCATTCCTTTGCTTCCATGTGATGCTTTCTTCGACTTCCCCTTTTCACATGCTTCACATAGTCCCTCCTGATTGAATTCCATCAGGGGCAACCCTCTCACTAATTCTCTCTTTACCAAAGAGTTCATAGTTTTGAAGTTCAGATGTGAGAGCTTCTTGTGCCATAGCCAACTTTGTTCTGAAGATGCCTTTGCATAGAAACATGTAACTTCTCCTTCACTGGTAGAACTTAAGTCAGCTATAAACAAATTTCCTTTTCTCACTCCCAGTAGAGTAAGCTTCTCATCCTTCCTGTTGGTGATCAAGCACTTGTCCTTTCTGAAATCTACATTGTAGCCTTTATCACAGAATTGACTGATACTTAGTAGATTGTGCTTTAATCCTTCAACAAGAGAGATGTTTTCAATGATGACATTTCCAGCTTTCAATTTACCATATCCCGTAGTGAATCCTTTGCTGTCATCTCCAAAGGTTACAATCGGGCCGGTCTTCTTAACCACCTCTGTAAGCAGGGACTCTTCACCTGTCATGTGTCTAGAACAGCCACTATCCAGAATCCACACAACCTTTGAGCTTTTAACCTTACCCTGCAATCACAGATTGATTAAGCGGACTTTGGTACCCAAAATTGTTTGGGTCCTGAAGGTTTAGATGATTTAACAGGAGTAACATTCAATTTAGTCTTACCCTGTTTGATATTCATAGTATCTGTGGATTTAACATTACTAGAGCTATTGCTACTATCAGACATCAACTTAAAATAAGCATGCATGATGTTGTACTTACATAGCAAACACTCTTTCTTTCCACAGGGCTCATGATTATCAGGCATGTCAGACATGTTATGCATTTCAGAAGCATTAGCAGTTTCTACTTTAACCTTTTTACATGCATGTGTAAGGTGTCCAGCAGAATTACAAATAGAACATAACTTCCTCGATGCAATGGGAGAAGATGGAACCAATTCCTGATTAACAATCTTTTTCCTCCCATTCCTGTTCTTTTTAACATTACTAGCTAAGGAACCTACTTCAGTTTTAGGTAAATCAGGTTTAGGTAATACATTCTTTACTGATTTCCTAGGTAACTTAGTCTTTACCTCTTTTTCCTTCACTAAATCCTCCTCAAGCAATTCTTGTGCTATGACAAGATCATCCTCATAAAAGAGAGGTGGAAACGGCTTAACAAAAACTGGACAATCAACATTCTTAAGAACATGTGGAGTATTCCTTTTGACAACTGAAGGTGTCACAGGGAATTCCAAAATCTTCTTACCAGCTTTCTTGTTATAGTCAAATCCTATAGCAGTTTTATTCTCTACGGCCTGAGTATCAATGATTTCCTTAGCCACTAGAGCGGAATTCTTAAAAGCATTCAGCTTCAAATCTAGATCTGAAATCTGCTTCCTGAGGATAGTCTCTATCTCATCATTACACTTGACCTTGTTCTCTAAGTACGCATTCTTTTGCTTAAGATCCTCTAATGTGACAGCTACAAACTCTAGTTCTTCATTTTTAGATTCTAGCCTTTTAATCTTAAGAACTAGTTTAGCATTTTCCATTTCAGATGCTAGCATGCTTGTGTGTACATTAAACAATTCTACACTAAGATCTTGCACAGTTTTCTTGTACTCAGAATTAGACATATCAATTGTAGTTAAGATAGGTACCTGAGATGATTGAGGTGATTCCTCTGAAGAGTCAGCCATTAGAGCAACATTTACATATTCCTCCTCTTCATCCGAATCAGTATCATCCCAGTGCTTTCCCTCTGCTATGTAAGCCTTCCCTTTCTGCTTTCCAGAGAATGCCTCCAATTGCTGTTTAAGCTTGGCATTCTCCTTCTTCAACTCATCATAAGAATCCTTCTTTCCATAGACATCTTTCATGTCTCTTGCTTGACGAGGCTTCCGGCATTCAGTGGCGAAATGCCCTAACTCATTGCAGTTATAGCATCTTGATTTGCTCCTATCAATCATGCCAGTCTTGTAGCCTCCCTTAAAGCCTGTACTAGGTGTATAATTGCTCTTCTGGAATCTGTTGGTTGAGCCCTTGAACTTGTACTTAGGGTTTCTCTTGAAACGAATATGACTAAACTTTGCAGCTAAGTACGCCATGGTTTTGTCTTCCATTTGCTCAAGCTCTTCTAGGGTGTAGTAATCACTTTCATCAACACCCAGATTCACAGAATCCATTTCTGCTTCTATTATCACCTCCTTTCCAGCTCTAGGGGTTTGAACCTGAATCTCAGAAGTTATTGGTTCATCCACTACAAGTGCTGCTGATCTCACAAGTGCATTGTGCTTGCTGTCCACTGTCCCTGATCCGTAGATTATCACCCTTTGTTCCTGTTCCATCTCATAGGTCTTCAACTTGCCATAGATCATCTCTAATGACATCTTTGTGAAGTCAATTCTTTCCCTAATGGATGATGACTTGTGTTCTACATGATGGGGCAGCGTCATCATGAACTTCCTGTTCGATTCTCTCAGTGGATAGGTCTTTCCTTTCATTGCCAATTCATTGAGGAGCTTAGTATACTTCTCAAAGACCTGAGTTATACTTTCTCCTGGCAGTGACCTAAACGCTTCGTATTGAGAAGTCAGAATGTCCAATCTGTTTTCCTGCACGTCTTTAGTTCCTTCCATTATTAGGTTAATGGTATCCCACATATGTTTCCCGCTTGTACAGTTCATCAACTGATAGCTCATTTCCTTGTCCGCGGAGTCCGTCAATATCAACATTAAACCGGTGTCCAATCGAATCAGTTCTTTGTCAGAATCTGTAAATTCACTTATCTCCTTAGGTTGGGTGCCTGAAGGAATCCTGCTACCGTCAGGAGCTGTAGATTCACTAACTGGTTTCATTGGTACAAACGGTCCGTTCTCTAATATGCCAATATACAACGGATTAGATGCCTTGATAAATAACAGCATCTTCATCTTCCACAAACCGAAATCATCTCTAGTAAACGGGGGAACTTTAATACCAGCGGTTGTCTTTGGAGCACTGATGGTTTCTGAAAATTTCAAATTGTTTAAAATTCAAGAAATTCCAATTAAATGAAAAATTTTGAAAGTTAAAAAATTTGCTTCGAATTTTCACGCTACGTTTGATTTTGGTCTCATTCACCGGATCTGATTTGTATATCAATCAAGTAGCTCTGATACCAATTGTTAGGTCCAAAGTATCGTAGAAGGGGGGTTGAATACGATACTCACAAATAAATTTAATTTCGTTCGCGGATTAATCTTTCAGTTCTATAACGAAATCAAACACACCAAACCAAATCAAGTTTCGGGGAATATATCTTTTTATAAATATAAACCTCGAGGGGTGCTACAATTTCTAATCCGTAGATTAGCGTCAATGAGTTTAAGGTAACACAAATACACAACAATAATCAAGTTCTGAGCACTATTAATTTCTCTGATAATTTTCTCCGGCTCTTCTCTCTCTCAGTTATGTGTCTGTGTTGAATGCCCTTAACTGAAGAAGACACCTTCTTCACTCTGTATTAACTGTAGGCTTTGTTTAGAAAAACCATCGAATTAGAATTGTAGAAACAATCCTGGCCGTTGGATCTTCTTCAACCTGTCAGACAAGTAATTCTTTTCACCTGCTCCATGAATTAAAAACCATCGAATGGATTTAAAAACCATCGAATTAATTAAGTTAATTCACCATTCGATAGTTTTTTAATTAAAACTATCGAATACCAAATTAACTCATTTTGGTTTTCAATTAATCACTTTACCTACCATTCGATAGTTTTCTAATAAGAAAAACTATCGAATTCCTTTTCTTGTCTTTTGTTCATTAATGATTCCACTGAGCTCCTGGGTGTTTAAGAAATAAACTGTATCAATTTCTTCGGAGACGATAAAACAACTTGATCTTTTCAGTGCCGTCACCTAGTGCAACTGGTCTGGTTCACAGATGAATAACACTTGATCAATTCTTATTTTATGTCTTCAATACATTGATGCTGATACGTCCCTTGTCGTTCTGGTTGCTTCATCACTGGAATCCCGTGGTACTGAACCCTAAATCATTCACATACTTCTGTCGTCTTCAAAGTCTGGTTTCTATTGCTGTCACTGAGGCTTGAACATTTTCATGAACTTCTTTCCGTGACCTGTTTACGGACTTCAAGAATACATAACGTATTTTGATTTTTTGAGTTTACCTTTTCTTCTCTGATTCTGGATTCCTGTGCTTCTATTAATACTATTGTCTGTCTTGTCCTTTGTTGAGTTGTAGTTATCTCTTTTACATCTTATGTTACATTATGCTTTACAATCCTGAGTCAAGAGAAATTCATAATATCTCTCGGACTCATGGTGAATCCTACCAGACCTACGAACAACCTGTGTTTCTTGAGTAGTATTGTCATTAACATTTTCTTGTACATTCTGCTCTTGTTCCAACTTCGGTTCAATGTTATCTCGTGGTTCTCGATCCTCATCGAGATCTATTTTCCTCCCACTATTTCTTTTAGAAAGAAGCAGTCCGAGCAACAAACACTTTGTTCTCTGGAGGATTAAAGAAGTAAAACCCCTTTTGTTTTAATTTGGTATCCCACAAAATTACATTTATCTGATTTTGGTCCTAGCTTGTCAGAGGTTAAACGTTTCACAAACGCTTTGCATCCCCTGATTTTCATAAAGGACATGCTATAACTTTTCTCAGTCCACATCTTATATGGTGTCTCCTGAACCATTTTAGTAGGAACACAGTTTAGTGTATATGCACTTGTCTCTGGGGTATAACCCCAGAAACTTATTGGAAGATCCACTTGACTCATCATCCATCGCACTATGTCCAACATATGTGATTTCAGCTCTTAAAAACTCCTTTCATTGAACCTTTTTTACTTCAGCTTAATATTCTTTGAACTTTTCAAACAATTCAGATTTGTTCATCAAAAGATATCTATATCCGTATCTACCGACATCATCCGTGAGCGTTATGAAGTAGTAAAATCTACCTCCTGCCATCGTACGTATATGACCACATACATCACCATGTATAAGTCCTAATCGTTCGATGGCCCTTTCACCATTTTCAGTAAAAGGGGCTTTTGTCCTTTTGCCAAATAAACCAAGATTCACATTCTTCGTATGATTCATAATCAAACTTATCCAATCATCCATCATTATGTAGATTGGAAATGTGTTTCTTATAATATGGCCTTAATTACAGTGCCAAAGGTAATGTTTAATTTGAGTCATTTTAGAACATATAAATTGTTAACTAATTGTGCAACATAATTAACCTTTTCATTGAAATGTAATAAACAACAATTGTTATATATCCAATTAAAATGAAAAACCTTTCTTGTCCATACAAGAAACCAATATAATGTCTCTACTCTTAGAGGCACATAGTTACAATTATCAAGTTCTAAACTTAGCCTTATAGGCAAAATTAAGTAACGAGTTACTTCAACTAGAGCAACAACTTTTGCTCCAATTCTAACCCGAAACCTGAAGCTTGACCCTCACCGGTCTTCTTCTTAGATCTTCCAAATAAGCATGACAATTTAACTTCCAGTCTTTCGGTTTTCCACAGAAGCGACAATCGTCTTCTTTAATTAGCAACACCTCCTTTAGGCGACAAAACCTCTTTGGGATTGGACTTTAATATGGCTATAGAATTAGATCAAATCTTCTTCTTTCCATTCCATGTTCCTTTCCCATTCACATTCCTACATTCACCATCATTATGGGAGTAGTCCATGCATTTATCATGTTGCTTACAGCAGTTCTCAACGTGCTTCACAACTTAGTGGGTGCTATGTCTATCTCATTTATTTCGTTGTTCACTAACTAATTGAGAATAGTTATTGTTCAAAGATTTTTATGATCAAATCATTCTGAGTCTCTAGACCAATCTTGAAACCCAAAAAATAATAATCAAGGTACTCATTATACCCTATCATCTTTAGAACATCTGGTCCAACCGAATCTCATTTTCCCTACTTGTAGGTGTATGGTGCCTTGCTATTGTCAAATCCCTTTTGACGAGACTTTTCCTCAAACATCTTATAAGGTGCTCAAATATCTCATAAGCATCCATATGCTCATATTGTTTCTTAAGCTCAGCACTCATAGTTGCAAGCATGAGACATGAAACATCATCAGCCGAATCATGAATTTTCTTCCAATAAGCATTATGTTCGACACATGTTACATTCTCAGCTAAAAGGTAAGGAAAGAATTTGACTAACATCGTGGTGCCTGAGGACGATCCTCAAGCTCCTATATCAATAGAGGAAATTTGTTCCTGTCAGCTTGTCCTTCTCAAGGACTAATCGTATAAAGAAGTTGTTTGTGTTATTTGTCATTTGATAGCTATAATATTAAAGTGCATAAAATTAATCTAGGTTGCAAATTTATTAATTTTTATGTTTAAGTGATTATGGTATATCATTATATACCTCCCACTATTTTTATCAAATAAATAGCCCTAACTATTAATTTGGAAAGTATTTCTCTTAAATATTTCTAGTGAGCCAAGATCAATATTTCTTCATGCTTAAGGTCGGCTTTGGCTTTACTCCCAAAACATGATTTATTTAGGTAGACAACTCTTGTCAATTATATCAAATATAACTCTTGGAAAGTTTGGTAGAACAACATTTGTTCACATTTATCTAATAAATCATACCAAGCTCCATGCCTCTAAGTTCACAATCCTATTGTGGTAACTTAGTTAAGTCTAACCCAATGGTCTAACACTTAATTATCACATTTACTTCATCGCGTCTTACCACGATAGATTGGAGTGCTTCGCTTTGGCGAACCCACTCTTTCTCGATCAAGGTCTTGACGAGTGTTGCCCATTGGAAGGCATCTAATTGACTTAATATTTTAACTTTAGGGATTTGTTATTATTAAAAAGACCATGATCCCATCATCAAGAGATTCCCAATTTTTCCTTGAACTAAGTACTACAAATAAAAATTCATCAATGGTTTGATTTCCAATCCGTCGGAGGATTCACAGTGGTCTCACTTAAAACCCGCCTTTCTTACAAGCGCTGCTTGTATTTTTGTCAAAATCGCCCCATATCAAAATTTGAAATTCATACTTATTTCCGTGTTTCATAAACACAGGAATCTCATGTTCGTTTTTGTTCAATTTTAAAATCTTGAATCGTTACAGATATTATCTTGTTTAAGCAGACATGGCATGGGTGTTGTATCTAATACATACATGATTAATCTAATTAAAACATGCATCATTATCTACGCATACATATCATCACATGCAATCATAATATATGTAAAGTGCGTAAATAAACGTGTTTGGTTATGGCCCAGCCTAAGTGATCTTTCCAAGCTAATGGAAAGATCAAGGTCAATCTATGGTGGTATCAAAATACAATACAATGTTACAAGTCTTGAAGCTTTAACTTGCCTCCTTGTAATGCTTCCTTGGTTCTCCATCTTGGATGTCTTCATATGTATTACATAAATAAAACAACCTATCCTACTGAACTTACAGGTAGAACTCGAGTTACATTCGAGATTTAAACATTACAAGGAATAACGACATGCAAGTCGTATTTAGAAACCAAACCATTAAAACAAAACCACTATCTTATAGGTCTTTAGGCCATAACCAATCACCATGCTCATATAACAATTAAGAACATCTCATATTGCATTAACATATTATATGTAACACCCCCCAGATCCGGGGTCAGGAATCTGGGTTGTCACGCTCCATCAATTATATAATACCTGCATTACTTACAACATTCTAATAATATAACTCCAAAAGACCCCAATCACTTACGCACACACACACAAGTTATAGCCTTGGAAATGAGCAACAATAAGTAACATTTGTTATTACAAATCAAATGTACTATCCAGGATCTCATCTATCATTTACAACCTCTACCTGAAGTTAAAATAATATACCTCACAATTCTATACAAGGTTTAATAATACAAACCTATTCGAAAACAATTCTTACTAACTCAGTCTACAGCTGTTCTGCTAAATCCGACAGTATCCATCTTGCTGAACTAACTCAAGGGTGGTCTCTCCATTCCCTTGCTCTCGTAACACGAGGTGAATCGGCAATGTTTTCTTCATGCTGAAAGATTTAATAAAGCAAGAATGAGCTAATAGTGCTCAGCAAGAAATCTATCCCAGTTTAAATCTTTAAACCTTTTAGGATGATAATCCATATGGGATCAAAGCTTTTAACACTACTTGGGTCTATCCCCAAAATAGTACACCGTTCAAAATACCGTATGACTTATAATCATACTCAAATATTCTTCGTAAATCATTTGGAAATCCTTGGTATCAGTATGATAAACCAAGACTCAAAACATATCTTTTTAAAATAGATATCAAAGGTTGGAATCAAGGCTTAAAGCCTATTCATTGATTCAAAACACTATACAGTTTAATATACTGTATATCTTAAATACCTTTTCAACATATATACTCACATATCTATTTAGATGTCTCATACTGTTCAAAATACTGTAAAATATCAATAATGAACACCTTTTATAAAAGAAGCAAGAATGAGCACTATAGCTCAACAATCAGATATAGCAGCTTAATCGTATATGTAAGCTTATATCATAAAGGAAAACCTTTAAACTTCATTCGTATACAGAATGATATTTTATTATTCTTTTCGTCAAAACCTACCATACAGTACGACTACTGTATGAGGAACATCATTACTCATTATTGTCACATTATCAGTAACTCAGCGCCTAGGCTTTTGTTACAATGTGCAGCTCAACTCCAATTGGAGGGAAGGGAATGTACTGGAACACCCGATACACGGTGATCAGCCGTTGTATCGTAACTTTTCTTTTCTACTAGTAGAAGGACGACTTCCTGTTCGGTTATCACCCTGACCGCATACGGGCCACTGTGCTAAGAGATCACTACCTCGGTGTCTATCTCGTCACGGGTAAGCCTTAGCACGCAAGAGATCACTACCTCGGGCTTATTTCGTCACCGGGTAAGCCTTGATAATTTTGGCACTACCCCGGCACCTATTTCATTGCCGTGTAGGCCTTTCCAATTCCCATGATGAAAAATATTAACGAAACGGAAATCGGAATTTAATTCCATTTTTCCCAAGTACAAATACTTGTCAAAACTTTGTAACCGTTCAGAATACCTTACTCCAAAGTAATTGAAAGGAGTAAGTCAAAGTGTGGGTTGACATTAGTCAACGAAACTACCGATGATTACTACATATTTTGAAATCATGACCAGGGAGTTTATTGAAATTTCAGAGTTCAGCGAGTTTGAAATACTCTACTTGAATGGGGGAACCATCCCCTTAGTTATAAGTATTCTAGAGGAACAGTGGAGGTAAAACTCTGTCCTCGAATTCTTGAACTAGATTCCCAGTTTTCGATGAGTTGGAAAATACTAACCGCATTTAATTACCTTTAACTTTCTTAAGATAATAACTGGGAATCTCTATTTTAATACCTTTTCTGAAAATCAGAAATTTATATTTTTGTGTAAATAATAGAACCTTTAATCATATAATAAGGTTCTATGATTTTAAATCATATTTGGAATATTTAATAAATACCCAAATAATAAATATTAATTTATTATTCAATATAAAACCACCTAAGTGAATATTCAGAATAATATTCACTTAGTTAAATAATCTTCAAATAATAAGTATTGAATTATTATTCAATATAAACTACTTAAGTGAATATTCAAAATAATATTCACTTTAATTAAATAATATTCAAATAATATTTATTATAATATTATTTAAATATCTCACCTTAAATATCCCATAATATAGATATTGGAATATTTAATAAATCTTTAAAATATAACCGTCCCTGGAACCTTCCAGCTTTTGACAGTAATTTAAAACAAAATAATAATTTGACTCCCGATCTAAGTTTTAAAACCATCGTACAAGTACTCTATACTTAGAGTCTTCAACCTTTAACCTTGGTTTATATCTAGTACTTATCTAGCATATAAACCTTATACCTTATACAGCTTTTTACAAAGCGAAAACAGTTTTACGTTATTTCACCGCATTAAGCCGTATATATAGCAATACCACAACATATATCACAATAGCATCATTATGTGGTATAGGATTTGAAAACTTGCATGCATCTATCATATGCATACATCACATCTCATCATTTTTAATACCATCACATCTATATACGATGTGAGGTTTGAAAGCATGCATAATATCGTATGCATATATTACATTTGAAAGCATGCATCTATCATATGCATATTATCATAATATTGTACTGCATGGGATGAGAAAACTTGTCTCGGGTCCTTGGTTGTTACGGTTTCGAGAACTTGCCGGGAAATCTATAAACAAAGAAATACCCGATCAGTCCCCTGGCTTAATCATTTAAAGTGCATTTAACTTAAGCACTAACGTTCTATTAACGAACATCGATTGTCTCACTCTTGGTCATCTATAACCTCATGACGTTCCGTAACTCTTAAATCACAAGTTTGGGTGAAAATCTATTCACAAATCCCAAGTACTTTTCCTTTACCATTTCCTTGTTTTAAACCATCCCCTTAAGGGTATTTCACTCGCGCAACCTTTGTTCTCGCATTTTTATAAAATCACAAACTTATCGTTTTGACACGAAACCTTCTAGGTTCCTTTCTAGACTATACATACTAGTATCCATTTTAATATCTCAATCCAATTCCAATTTTAAAGGGCTTGATCCCTATCTCAAAGTTCATACAATGAACTATCTAGTTACGCGAAACCGCTTTCACTAAAACGGACGTTTCTCCTAAACCGTAAATCGAAACGACACGATTCTTTCGCTAAAACAATCTAGGAAACAGAGCCTACATGCTCATGGTCAGAAACTTCAAGTTTATGCCCTGTTTTGCAACCATGGTTTCTGTCTAAACTACCTAAGTAAAATCCGACATGGTAACGGCGCTTACGCGTACTTCCCGTGTTTTTTAAACAATCAATCCAACTACAATTCAACCATCAACCAACCACCAATCAAACTCAAGATAATACTACCATTTTTCTGTCCAAACAAGGTCATACTCTTATTCATAAGTTTATCCACAAATCAACCATTAAACATGCTTAAAATCATGCATACATGCTTTATTCTAACATAGTTCTCATTCAATCACTTCTAACTACTAGATCAAGCATAATCTTAAAAAGAAAGAAGTTTTATACGTTCCTTGGAGCTTAAAAAAAGACTATATATGGATGATATATCCTTCCTTGCTCCTTAACTAAGCTAATCAAACCTAAAAACACCAAAACAAATCAAGATCTTATGAGTTTACTATTCACATCACTATTCATCATCAACTTTGAATCCATTTTTGACCAAGCTATGATCCATGGATGAGACTAAGATTAGAGATCTACCTTGGATATAGGATGAGGGTGATTTAGAGCCCAAGATCAAGATTTATGGTTGAGTGGAAGTTGGAATTTTGTTTTAAGGAATGGAGAAAGAAGAAAAGCCGAATGGTTCATGCTTCTTGATGCTTCTCTTTTTGATTTGTTTTGATTTGATTTTCTTTTCCTTTTGTTTGTCTAAATAATCCTTAATACTTTGTACTTTAACTTGTGTGGCTAATAACAAGTTTGGTCATCAATGACAAGGCTTATTTTGAACTTGTGGTGGTGGTGAAAGTGGTGACAAGGTGGTGATTCATCACCTTGTCATCACTTTGTCATGCTTATGTCATTCCCTTGCATCATGCTTATGTCATCCTTTGCATCCTCAATCGTTTTATATATTGCACTTGATGATCTCATATAATACTCCTCCTTTGGTTAGGGTTTAATCCATAATTTAATACGCTTTTGTTTCGCGATAGTTTCAAGTGGTTTTAAAGACGTTTCTCTGTACCAATGCTAGGGTACTTCCTTTATCCTTCCATTACATTTGTCTAATATATAATCTTAGGTTTCTCACCTTGGTTTAAGATATGATCATGTATTTCTCATTCCACCTACTTTCTTAAAACGATCAAATCAATACATCCTTAACTGTCCAGTGAATAGTGATTTAAAACTCGGATGGGAATCTTCTGATTCTGATCGCGTTTACATTCTTTTATTCTTCCTATACATCAATAATATCACTTTGAAACATTCATTCCATGTCGTCTACATAGTGTGGTCTGAAAATATTTTTCATCAGCAAATTTACTATTCATCACATTTACTATTCATCAATTTTTTTTTAACTAAGTCCAAAATTTGGGGTTATTACATTATACCATATCATATTTCTCATGATCCAATCACAGAAATCAAATAAAGTGTAAATCAGAAAATCAAAATCAAAATTCTGAAAACATTAAATCGCTGTTTACAGACATTAAACGACGTCAAATTCCTTACAGACGAACGAGTGTCTTTTTCAGTTTTGTTCAGACGCCCGTTTCCCTTTCCGAAAAGGTATTTCCGGCGAAAATCTGACACAGTATGCAAATTTCACCAAATCTGCGCAGCGTATTCAGAAATCGTATCGAATACGATTCTCATAATTCGATCTAACATGTATCATATACATACATCAATATACACAATCATCTCATGATTATCTAATCCTCATGAATATCATATATTCAAAAACATATACATACATATATATAAATCAACACAAAAGCATGGTAGATCGCAAACATGTATATATATCAAAAACTGTTAAACACACAACCGAATTAAAACGTTTCGAAAGTAGCTCTGATACCATTAAAGGGTTTCGAGCACATAAACGCAACGGAAAACGTGAAAATAAACCAAAATTTGAAACCCCTCCGCAGGATCCATGCGAAAAACAAAAGATTTAATTCGGAGATTAATGTTTTACCTTAAAACGCTTTCACAATTCATCAATGGAAGATTAATGGAGATCCAAAGATTGTTCAATCACCATGTATCCCGCTCTCGCGATCTACACTCTACGTTATCCACACGAACGCTTTTCTTGAAGGATTGATGTGTACCAGCACCCGAAAACTGCTTCTTTCTCTCTCTCTTTTCTTGCTCTTATAAGCGGCTAGGGTTTTTAATATAAAAACGTTTTTCCACATTTAAATCAGCCCTCTTTGAGAGTTTATATAGACATGAAAATAAGTTTTCTAATTATAATCCAATTATAATAAAATACTAATCTGAAATTCCAATTTATTATTTAATTAAGGCGCACTTAATTAATTAATAACTAATTTCAGAATTAGTTTAAGTAATTCCATTTTCTATTTAAATAATTAATCAAGTCATACTTAATTAATATTATAAATAGAATAAATTACTTATTTAAATTTAAATTCATAATTTAAATTATTTCTCCTTCAAGCGTTCTTTGTATGTGACCATTTAGGTTATTATTACGTTGGTAACAATTTTAATAACTAATTAAAATTGTAAACAATGAGCGGCATCTAGTAATACATCATTGCCACCCAAGTAATAATAATTAAATCGGTGATTCGATTAAGCCTTTCGTGAATAATGTTCCATGTAATATAATCCCTTTAACCTTAATATTATAGATTAAACTCGAGGCATGTAATGTGTCATCCTCTTCATAATTTAATCTTAGTTTTCTTGATCGATGAGTAGACTAATAAATAAAATCAACATTTGAGCACGGCCGTGCATTTCTTAGTCTCACTCAAACAAGAGGCCAATAATATCGCTCCTAAAATTAGGAGGGTTAAATTCCATCTAGATCATTCATATTTCTCATACGATTCCTAATATACCCAATGTCCACTTTTATCATCATCCGGTCAAAGGTAACTTTTAATGTAATCAAAGTATATTAATTCTTGTATAAAAATATAATGATTTCAGGTCTAAGGATCATTACACCATTATCACAGTGAGAATTACTTATGACACTATTAACATGTGTAATCTCACGGCGGGTCAATCCAGTGTCATGTACTCTTACATGCACCTATGTTTTGACTTTAGTATCACCATACCTATGACCAATGAGACGTGGTCAGCAGTCAACAAACATACTAGTCTCTGTGCATTATTATTGTCCTTAAATAATAACACTCGACTAGGGATATTTAGGAATAAAGATACTATTCATATAATCTCATTTTTAAGTCACATACTTAAAGATATCGAATACGTATCATAATTCCAAGGACATTTATTATGCCAACATTTATAACACAGTAAATAAAGACATAATAAAATAATAATAATAATCAATAAAACATAATTTATAATAATAAAATGTTTTCTTTAAAACATAAAAGTATTGTCTCTAGAGCACTAATTCTAAAATTATAGCCACCCCTTGTGTTATTTGAGGAAGAAGAACCACCTCTCTGAAACCTGGGCTTGAACTTAAGATTAGGGTTCCTTCTGAATCTGAAGTTCCCAAACTTCTTCACTATCATTGCCATCGACTCATCCTCCAGCTGTTCAAGTTCTTCCATAGAATAGAAGTCACCATCAGATTGACTTGTGGATGTTAAGCCATATTCAGCCACAGTAACATCTATGTCAGAACTGGAAGGTTGAACAATCTTCACTTCCGGTTATTGTGGGACTTCCGCCACCAATGCAGTAGAAGTACTGACTATCTTCCCTGTTCCATATATCTCCTTCTGCTGAATCTGCTCCAGCTCATAGGTCTTCAGAACACCATAGAGTCTTTCCAAAGAAATCTCTCCAAGATCTCTTGCTTCTCTAATTGCAGATATTCCGTGCTCCTGATGAGATGGAACTGTCAGGAGAAACTTCTTGTTAATCTCCTTGATAGTATAGTGCTTTCCATGGAGATTCAGATCATTTATCAAATTTGTTGTATCTCTCAAAAACATCAGAGATACCTTCACTAGGGTTTGATCTAAAGTGTTCATATGAAGAGGTAAGAATTTCCATTTTATTCTCTCTTACTTCCTCTGTCCCTTCATTAATTATCTCAATCGTATCCCAAATGTGTTTGGCAGTAACACAGTTTAGAACATGATTATGCATGATATGATCAAAACAATCAACCAGAATCAACTGTAGACAGGCATCCAGGGAAGCATCCTCTTTCTCATCAGCTGTGTAGTCCTTGGGATCCTTGGGGTACATCCTAGCAGCTTGAGTAATAACATTGTTCACAATCTGCTCTTCCTCAACAATCATAGGAAGTTTTGGACCATTTTTCAGCACTCCAAGATATTTAACATTAGCCACTTGAAGAAATAGGAGCATCTTCTTCTTCCACATTGGATAATGCTCCTTGCTGAACATGAGGATTTTCACTGTACCAACTTTCTATGTAGTAGACATTTTTGAGATTTTTGATGAAGAATAAAATTTTCAGAGTTAAGAAAAAATCACAAAAAAATGGATCTTTAATTTGTGTATCAATCAAAAGGCTCTAATACCAATTGTTAGGTCCCGATAAGTTTGTAGAATGGGGGGGGGGGGGGGTTGAATACAAACTATACCGATTTATCGAATTTGTTCGTTTTAGGATAAAACAATTTAAGAACAAATTATGGCGTAATTAAATGAAAGAAAATTCAAGTTAAATATAACTTATATTAAACTTGAAAGGTGTTACAAATATGGTACTGATTACAAGATTGAATCTCAAATTAATTAAAACAAATCTAGAATAAATTCGACATGAATTTATCTATTTTGTAATAAAAAGATATAACAATGAAAGATAGTTCGAGATACGTTCTAGGGATAAAAATCCGATAGATAGTTAAAGCAGTACAAGTAAATGATTTCTAGTGGTTTGGATTTAACACTTTGATTCTAGAAATAATTCATTGATCAGAAATGTCCACGGTAGTGTCTTTGTGTTCTTGACAGAAAGTTTAGTTTAAATGTTATGTCTTTTGATCAACTGTATCTTTTGTCTTGATCTTCTCTTTTATAATGCTAATCCACTTGACATACTAATCTGCACGTTTCTTTTGTCATTGGAATGACTATCAAAATAGTCATGAAAGACTATTAAAATGCCTGGAATGAATATCCTTAAACCTGGAATGACTATCGGAATTTAAGAGAATTAATTTAGAATAATCTGACTTGGAATGACTACCGGGATGACTTGGAATGACTACCGGGATGACTATCCATGATAGTCATTCCAGTTCATTTTATTTAAGTAATTCTAATTTAATTCTAATTCTATTTTAAATTAATTCTAATAATTAATTTATTTCATAAATTAATTCTGATGAATTAATTCATTCAATAAATTAATTACTTAATTTATTTGTTAAATTAATTTTGAAGAATTAATTTAATAAATAATTTAATAACTAATTTAAAAGAGAATTTAAATTCTTACAAGATAGCATAACCAATCCTTGAACCACTAGAACTTGATGAAGAATATTCATTGTCTGAAGTTGACTAAATGACTCACTCCAATGTCTGTTCTTCACCTTGACTTTAAGCTGTGGTCCATTAGCTGCTTTTAACTTTTGTTCAACCTTTGTAACCTGTACATTTGCTATCACACATCTAAAATCTCTGTCACTTTAATAAATCCACTTTCTTGAATACTTCACAGAGGCTTGATCAAATAATTGAACTTCTTTCAATCTAGTATTTCTTCAATTCTGTAGGATGACTTTAATCTGTATTCTTTTGACTGATATGATCTTCTGAGATTCCTGTGAGGCTGTGACAATTGAATTATTACTTACTTATTACAAACTTGTTTAAGTTGAGTTGTATCCTCGATGTTAACAAATAGACCTAAACATATGCCTTTCAGGGTAGGAGTATAAGGGAGACTTTGTGATATAGTATAAATACCTTGTCGCGAACTCTCTTTTGGAATTGTAATCAATTTGTCAGACAAATATCAAAATTTTGAAAATAAAATCAATTTAATTCAAAATTCTATCAATGTGCGGGGACTTGTCGATATAGTTATTCTGTGTCGCGAAGTCTTCTAAGTAGATTTTTAGGGTTGACCTATTTGGAATGATGATAACAAAATGCTCAAAACAAGAATTTGATCTTGACACTGAAGCTGATTGTCAGAAAGCTAGTTCACAGAAGCTGATAAATCAGGTTGCTAACTAGAAGACATTTTATCTATCCAAGGTCTAAAAGCCACATCAAATGATTGGAGGATATTATGTCATCAAGTTAGGAAGCAATTCAGAAGCAAGCTAATGGACATCTAGTCAAGCACCAAGTGTTTCAGTGGTAAGTCTGCCTAATCAACTCAGTAATGGTGAATCAATAAAGATGACAAGGTGTTTTATCTAAAGATGAAGCTAAGAGCATCCTTTCTACGGATCATGCTATGGAATCTTATTTCATCTACGGATACAAGCTGAAAACATCATATGCCATCAACAGATAGAAGCCGAGGACATCTTATCTCATCAATGGATAGAAGCTAGGAACATCTTATCTCATCTACGGATAAAAGCTGGGGACATCACATCTACGGATAAAAGCTGAAGGAAGTTGATCATCAGAAACAGCTAAGGAGGTCATGGTCTATCTATGGATGCAGTCAAGAATGTCATGTCTCATCTATGGATACAGTTATGGAATATTACTTCTACGGATATTCTGAGATTACCTTTCTACGGATAATTGACGTAAAATGGCAGTCTACGGATATGGAATTAATACGCCTACTGATGTTCATCTCATTCAACATGGAAAACAAATCTATGTAACAGAATCTTTTGCATGTTTCCTTATTTAACAGGTTGAATGGAGGACGGTCTCAGAAATCATCATTACACACCTGTGACTAAAAGATGGTGGATAATGACGCAATAGATGTATGGAATAGGGAGTCAAAATTGTAAATATTCGAAGGCTCAAATTCCTACAAGTGAAATGTGAAGTCATCTATTGTCTTTTATGTCTCGATGGATAAATAAGAGTTAAGGCAGCTACCTAGAAGTTTAACTTCTAACTGGACACAAAGGAAAGGCTTGAAAAGCATGAAGACCTATTTGAATACTACATGTTCACTTATCTCAGCTGATAGTGACTTGACAGTCGGGTAACCAAGGAGAGGTCTCTTTCATGTAGATGTCACATGGGCTTGGAAGCTAGGTCAATTGCATGGACTTAGTAATTTTTGAAGGGAGCAGCACACTCAATCAGAAAGCACCATTTGGGATTATACAAGTTTATCTTTGATGCCATCCAAGGCATTTCCCGAATAGGATAGTTTCTGAGACGAGCATGTGATCAAGCAGAACCAAAATGTAATATTTTATATGTTGTAGGTTTTGTTTGTAACACACAGTCGATGTATATAAGACTGTGTGGAGTAGCATAGAAAAGTATGTGGAGAGAGCACAAAGCTGAAAGTAAAAACACTTAGGCTCTCTTCCATCATCTGTGTAAGCAGCTGGAGTTTGTTGAAAAACAAAACCAGAGAATTCTTCAATATACACCTCAGGTGGGCTTTTTCCAAGAAACCCAACTGAAAAGTTTAAAAATTCTGCTTGTCTCCTACATTACTTTTGAACTCGAAGAATTCCTTTTATGTTCATGGCTTGTCTCAATTCTTAGTTAATTTACCAACACATATATTCATACTGTAAAAGTTTGAAAAAGTTTGTAAAATTAACTAGATTGTATTCAACCCCCCCCCCCCCTTCTACAATCTAGGTTGCATTGTTCTGGGAATAACAATTGGTATCAGAGCAATCTTCTAACATACAAGAAGTTTAAAGATCAAAAGCAACTGCAACCATGGAGAGAGATGACAATGAAGAAGCTGGGAATGAGTTGTCGAACAAAGACTCAAAGTTGGAGTTTGCAAACTCTCTACCCAGAAAATGGAAGCATATCTCTGTATCTATCAACAATACCCCTGAATCCAAAGATCTAAATCTTAGCAGCTTGATAAATACTCTTGAATGCTCAAATCTTGAGGCTATTTAGGATGCAAAGATTATCAGTAAAGAAGGGGAGACAGAAACAAGAGATGTGGTCATCTCCATCCAAGATTTGAAAGAAGAGGAGAGAACAGAAGCATCAAGCTCAACATTCAAACTAAAGATCTGTGAATGTATCAGAACCACAACAGACAAGGGCAAGGAAGGAACGGCACTGGAAGATGAAGTCCTTTTTGAGCAAAGGGTTTCAACTGAAGAGGGTTGTTCAACATCAATAGAGGGATCTATCAACCTTGTACCCACAGCCTATGACATTCAAGAAGCAAGTTCAACCAGAAATCAGGTATTTTATGTGAAGCCAACCAAGCATGTTAAAGAAGTATGTTGCAGCACTGCAATGAATTTATTTGATGAATTACATGTTATGCGTATTTCCTTTAACAATCTCATTGAAGAAAATGTCAGACTCAAAGCAACCAATGTTATGCTTAGTGAGATAAATGCTATGTTGGAAACTCAAGTCTCTGAGTTTAAGGAAACACGTGTTGAATGCATGAATGCTAAACATGAAATTGAGGCTGTCTCGAAAAGAGAAGTGGTTTTGAAAGAGTAGCTGAGAAAGGAACAACTGGTTATTGCAAGATGGAATCATTCCAGTTACATTGTGTCCAACATTATCAAATCTCAAGGAATGGACACATTTTGTAAAGAGACCTGGAAGTGCAATAACAAGAAGCTAGAGGATGTGGAGACTGCTCCAAAGATGGTAAAACCATTTAGGAGTAATCAGACTCTAGAGAAACTGAGCAATAAGGTTGGACCTGGTTTAAGAAACCATGTTCAATCACTAAGAAGCAAAACCATCAAGGAAGAAGAGTCAGATGCAGATGAAGAGGAAAGCTTGAATGAAACAACAATGATTGACTGTAGTAGCAGCTACCCATCAGAAGAAAGTACTTCCAGAAAGCCCTGCATTCGATGTGGTAGAGTTAATCACTTGTATACTTCTTGCAGATTTGTTCATACAAGATCTACTCAACAGCCTATGACTGATATGCCTGTCATGCATCACATTTTTGCTCTCAATGCTCGAGATTCAACAAGATATGCTAACATGCCATTTGTTCCTCATCCATATTGGTATGAATTCAATATGCCTCAAATGTCGTGGAGCATGCCGGACTTGAATGATTTGTATGCTCAAACATTTCCTTGCCGAGCATCAAATTTTGATATTCTTGAGCAACATGTGAATGCTAATCTCTCAATGTCAGAACCAAGGGATGAGAATGGATCGAATCCTTTGAAGCTCAAAGCTCTGAAAGAGAAGATGACAGTCATAAAAGCTAAAAAGCCAAAACTCAAGGAAACTTGGGTACCTAAGCCTGCTTGATTTGGTTTTGAAAGTGTGCAGGAGGAAGATACAGGAGCTTTAGTTTCCTACTAGAGTTTCTGTCCTACTCACTAATTGCTCAGAGGAAAGTAGCCCCTCTACTGATAAGTGGAGATGATATTTCTAGTCATGATTAAGTAATGAAGCATGACTTTGGCAAACAATATCATCAGTTAGGGTTGAAGCACTAGTTGATGGATATAAGCATACCTTGCTCTGTATCTATCAAGCATGTGACAAAGGAAACTTTGTATTTGTAGCCTGCATTGTCCATCAATAGAAAGACAATGAAGTGGTAATCACTGGACAGTTGATAGAAAACTGTATGTAGCTGATTTATTTACTGCCTTGGAGGATTGCTTGTCTTGACCTCTTTGTGACAAGGCAAAATCAGGATAATTGTAGTCAGTGTATAAGAAGTTGTCTGAGTCTTGATTAGAGGAACCCCAAGTTTTGCCAAGGATGGGTTAAAGGATGTATGTCATTAAGGGAAGCAATAGAAGACCTCTTTCAAGGACGGAACATATCATACGTTTGATAAACTCCTTCAGCCACTGCACATGAAATCTCGCCAAAGAATTTAGCTCAAGAATTCAGTGTGAAGAGATCTTATGAAACAAATGATAAAATCTACAAAGACTTTGCTTGGAAAATCAAGATAACTATTTGAGCTCTGGAAAGTTGTGGTTGGTGCTACTTATTGCAGCCATAATGTTTTCTTGATCATTCAAGCACCTGAAGGAGGAATCATCAGATTATGTGAATAAATGCAGCCAGCATTTTTCTCTTTTCACATTCCTTAGCCAAGGAAGTAATAGAAGCTTAGATAAAGGACATAAGGGAATCTGTGTGGGAAATTGCTTAAAGAACATCAAGTCCATGATCGAATACTTAACTTTTCACATTTGTTAAGTTTAACTGACATCTAGATAAATATTCTCAAGTAATTCATGAGTGGAAGAAAAGATCTTTGCTAAGAGGAAGTAGAGGTGAAGCTGAGAGTGGTGGTTTCTTCTACGTGCATTTCTGACTATCTTCCATAAGAGATGACATTCAGGTGTAGAGGAAAGTAAGCAGCCATCCATGGTATCTCATGTTCTTCTCTAAAGGGTTTTCTGCTTGGAACATCTACTCAGGGGGAGCATTTCTCAGAAAGTGTTAATCTACTTTTGCAACTTCAAGAAGACATCATGTCAAAGATCGAATCCTTTATCTACTCAGAAACCCAGGTTGGGTATGCAACTCATGAAGAGTGCATGTAGCTGGAAAAGCCCACAAGGCTTTAAGTCAATGAATCAACACTGTTGTGGAGTCTAAACAGGTTGTTTCTGATGATGCCAGATAAATCAAGCTTATTGATGAGAGATTTTCTGGAATTCTCAGATTTAGGTTTGAAATGGAAGGTGGTTCTTGGTATGAAGAAGATGATGATTATGTGGATGGATCAGTATCTCCATGAGTATTCTCCTAGACTATGAATGATTCAAGTCCAAATGAGTCATCCATAGAAAGGATAAATGGAGCATCTGATTGGAAGCCAATTGGAGCATCCTTAGGAAGCCAGAATGGAGCATCCGTAGGAATCCAAAATGGAGCATCCGTAGGAAGCCAAAATGGAGCATCCGTAGGAAGCCAAAGTGAAGCATCCGTAGGTGGATCACAACTTTGAGTTATCACCTCAATGAACTTAGGGGGAGTTTCTCTGAGTTAAAGATCAACCTCACGTAATCATACTGATGAGAATATTCTTAACATCTTCAAGACCTGCACCTACCATAAGAAGCTTATTCCAAAAATCCAGAAGAAAGTCCTCTTGAAGATAATTATTGGGTTGAAGGAATAAGGTGTTCACTTGGATTAAGGCAAGATCTTCCAGCTTCTACAAATCTGCATGTCTACTTACTGGACATCCAATCTTTCTCCTTGAGTCAAAGTCATGGTTAAAGAAATGAGTGGAACATCTGCCTTGCAAATCTCTAAATCTACTATGCTAAGATCAGGTTCTTCAAAGATGTTCTCTAAAGGGATTCTGTGTTGGACAGTGCAATGGAAATACCTTTTGATCCAAGTGTGACTCGTGAAGAAGACATCAGTACCAAGCTGCTTATCAACCATCCTCTTCAGAATGGTAAGTAAGTGAGGTACGAACAAATTTCAATATTTTTCTTGATGTCTTATGTGTAGCCAGTGTTTAAATGACCTTCTTGAAAACTAAGTTTTCCAGAAGGAGTGAAAATTTTGTCTAAGTCAAAATTTACTTTATCGATGGATATCCTTATCCGTAGATAGTCATTCATAACACTGGATTTGTTTCTTTTCTTTGTCTATGCATACTGACTATCCGTAGACAAAATTTCTACATCTATGGATACTACTTTTGCTCCTCTACGGATAGTGCAAAAAGAAAGTGTCTATATTTGTAGAAATTTAAAATCTAAATCTCAGCCTTTGCAAGTCTTATCCTTAGCTGAGATACGTGTAGTTTACGTAATATCTAGCATCACTGATCAGTAGCTTTGCTGTTATGCTGAAAGGCTCATGCAAAGAAGTTCTGAGGAGATAAGTGAGTATTCTCCTAAGAATTCTCATACCAATTATTGACATTACTGAATTGAATACCTTGGTAGGACATTTGTGTTTTGAAAAGATAATTGGTGATCTCCTTCATGACTAAGTAACAGAATGCTAGAAATTATGTTAACCACCTGTTTATGTACTAGTACCTTAACTTTTCTTGGAATCTTTGTGGTATCTCAAAAGACTATCAATCATTCAGTATTTGATAATCCAAGAGATACTTGTTATGCTCTAATTGGTTGTCTAGATGTTGATACTTGTAGGATAAACTCCTAATCAAGAAGACATAGCACAATTCATGCCAATTTCAAGGAAATAAGTTCAGGTCTTGGCTCAGAAGAAATGCTTAGCTTAAGGACAAATCAAAAATGCAGCTGAAGCATTTAAGCATTTCTCAAAAGAGTCCATTACATAAACCTCATGCATCATGCTATTGGAAGAAGTGATGTGCATGCTGTAGTGGAACTACACTGTGTTTCAAGGGAACAACATTTAACCAGATATCTTTCCAATGTTCTTAATGCAACAACTCACTTGAGTTGATAAATGAGTTTGGTAGGTAATGATTTCTTACTCTCTTACATATCTGTGTTAAATGCATGCAGCCAGTGATTTCAATCTATGGAATTATTTGTTTATTTTATGTGTTCTATTTGTTTGTTTTATTTTGGTTATCATGACAAGTCAATACAATTGAATGATCTTATGCACTAAGTGAAGTCATCTAGAAATGATCTTCTGAGTAATATTCAATGAGATAGCAAGCTACTTTTCTCACTGATATTAAATAGTTGATCATCTCTAGACATTAACAAGCTAAGTGCATTGCTGTTCTTTGAATTTTCCATGGATAAATATTCAGGGATATCATTTGTCAAATATCATACATTTAATGAATGATGTCAGCTGAATAAGTGTCTCAAAAATTCAAATAATCTGCATGTGACATTATTCAAAAGTATTGATATTAATACTTAATTCTTAATGTCTAGAGATTTTAGTTTAATATTATTTAGCTGAACATATATATATGACCGGCTATTTAGTTTTATTCTCATCTTTATTCATAATATCTGTGTCATGATAATTTTCTTTTTGTAATCTGAGCTGAGACAAAATTTTCACTCTAGGAACTCGAGTAGTCTCTTCATCTACACTAGAGTGATTTAATGCATGTCTCTTCAGCTTTCCTAACCTCTGTTTAACCCTAGTTAAACACAAGGGTTATCTTGTAGCTCCCTGTCTATTTAAAGCCAAAGGTTAAGCTCTCATTTCTTCATCTTAATCTCCAAACACTTCTCCAAAAATGGCTTCAACAATTCTTGATATTAATCCTGAGGAGTTCAACGCTTTGTCCACCGTGGACAAAATCTTCCTGTTGCAAGAGAAGATTGACCTCCTCATCAGGGATGAGAAGGATGAGATGAAAAAGATGAGAGCTGCTCTCGATGCTCTCATGGCTCGCAACCGCTGGGGAGGTCCTGATGGAGGCCCTGAAGGAGCCTCCGGGGAGGCAGCAGCAGCAGCTTAACTGCTGACTGTCTGTCTCTCCGGGGAGAGGGCAACGGACAAGGGGGGAGCTGGGATGTTTTCCAGTTCTTTTTGTTTTCAAGTTTTTATGTAATTTTATTTTATTTTTTAATAAATTTTGGGGTTTTCCCCCAATTTATTATATTGTTGTGTGTGATGTGCATGTTTAATTTCTTTCTTTTTGCATTTGAATCCATTTAACTTGTTTATCCTCTAAAAATTAGCTTGCATGTTAACTGGACTCATTTCCTATAATAAAAAGACAAACATCTCACATACACAAACAATAAAAATTACATATTTTTATTTTCGATAAATTAATCAAAGGTTGTATTATAAAATCTATCTGTTTAAGGATCAACTTTGATTAAGTTATCAAGAAGCCCTAATTGTTCAACTAACAGAATAGTGAGCTCTTTGAGCAACACAAAAACTGTTTCATTTTTGCATGAATTCACTGAAGAAACACGAGAAAAAAACTTGAAGGAATTTGAAAGAAATTGACAATCTATCAAGTTAAGGTTTTTGCAGCTTCTGATGGTCTCTATGAGGATGTTGTAACAATTAACGGGAAAGCTGGCAATCTTGGACTTTAGGAGAATAAACCTTCAATGGAGAAGGCTCTTAACAGTTCATCATTGATAAAGGGAAGGTATTCATCTTATCTTTATCAAACTCTCACTTGCTAAAATCTAAATCATTTTTCTTTGCCTTTTCAAAAACTGAGATGAGAACTGATTGGAATGACCCCCAAGTTCTCTACCCTATCAGTTACACCCTAATTGTGATAAACAACCCCTAACCCCCTCTACAGTTTCTCAACAAACTGTAGTTGCAAAATTCTAGCAAATCTTAACCAATGGGGAGTGATGAAGGAGTTAAGTGAGGGTGAGGGCAGTGGTGAATATCAAGAAACCACTAGAAGAAAAGTGAGGGTGAGATTACCAGCCAAACTGCCTTATGTCTTCTCAAAAAGGCATAATGGTCAAAAAGGATTAGCTCTTTTCTGGTTGTAGTCTCCCAAAAGACTATGATCATTGAAAAATGCTCTGATCCAGGAGCACTAATGAGGGATTGGGACACTGTGTGCATAATGTGGATTATTATCATTTCTGTTTCCTGAAGTAGAAAGAAAATATATGCACGGGCACAGGGGGAGCACACACTATTATTAAATTCAATTTGATGCATCTTCTTCAATTGTGAGGATGCAGTCCCCAGTCCATTTCATCTCATTAAGTGATAATTGCAGCATTCAACTCATCTGTACTTGATTCTCCATTTTCTAAACTCTTGGAGAAGCTACATTCACCTAGTGATCATTCTCTTTCAGAGAGTTCGTTGGATCACTAGTCTCTTTTTGAGGATTTTGATGTAAACATTGTGCACTTAAATGTCACATTCAATCTTCACAGAAATTACATCAATATTTACTTCACAAGCCCATTCTTCAATATCCTCTACGGATATCCTTCATCCGTAGAAAGGTGTCTTTCAATCTACGGATAAGCCTAACCAGCGATTATCCGTAGACCAACAATATTGATTTCCATGAATCTTTCTTGAAAAATCATTCGGCTCATTCTGACTGAGTATCAAGGAATTCAATATAGTTGAGACATCTATAGGTTTGTGGGAAGGGAGTTAGTGGAGTGGCTGGCTTGAGACCAGGCAAAAGGAGAGGGAGATAATGAGAGGCATGCTAATTCTTCCAGCATGGAAAAAGGAGAGATTTTTTTTGAGTACCCCTTTAGTAAGAGAAGGTGAGTTGTGTGAAGTGAGCAAGGATGAGATCCTGATGCAAGAATAGAGAGATTCCTGAGAGAAATCTTTCGATCCTTGAAGTGTTGGATTCATGTACCCAGATATCTTATTCAGTAACTAAGATTATGCCTCTTCTATCCTAATTGCTGATAGCAAAAAGGGGGAGAAGTTAGAGAGAAGATAGGTTGTTCGTGGGGGAAGTTAGAAGGAGATCTCAGACTTCAGAATTTCTCTACTCTCGATTGCAATCTATTGGAACCCCTTAGAAGGAGGTATAGACTAAGTTACAGGAAAGTAAATGGAATCTGACATCTTCAAGTTGTTATTTTTGTTTTTGCAGCATCATCAAATTCTGTCCAGTATTAATCTCTATCTAAGGATCACTAAGAACATTGAAGGGTTTTGTTATCATCAACTTAAGGATTTATGCCAGTTCTAATAGTCATAAATAGGGGGAGATTGTTAGGGTTGACCTATTTGGAATGATGATAACAAAATGCTCAAGACAAGAATTTGATCTGGACACTGAAGCTGATTGTCAGAAAGCTAGTTCACAGAAGCTGATAAATCAGGAAGCTAACTAGAAGACATTTTATCTATCCAAGGTCTAAAAGCCACATCAAATGATTGGAGGATATTCTATCATCAAGTTAGGAAGCAATTCAGAAGCAAGCCAATGGACATCTAGTCAAGCACCAAGTGGTTCAGTGGTAAGTCTGCCTAATCAACTCAGTAATGGTGAATCAATAAAATGACAAGGTGTTTTATCTAAAGATGAAGATAAGAGCATCCTTTCGACGGATCATGCTATGGAATCTTATTTCATCTACGGATACAAGCTGAAAACATCATATGCCATCAACGGATAGAAGCTGAGGACATCTTATCTCATCAATGGATAGAAGCTAGGAACATCTTATCTCATCTACGAATAAAAGCTGGGGACATCATATTTATGGATAAAAGCTGAAGGAAGTTGATCATCAGAAACAACTAAGGATGTCATGTTTTATCTATGGATGCGGTTAAGGAGGTCATGGTCTATCTATGGATGCAGTCAAGAATGTCATGTGTAATATCCGTGAATTTTATTATTTGATTAAATGATATATTTAATATAAAAATATTTATTGTGGAGTATTGGAGTATTATTAAATGATAATTATTGTGTGATTATGTGCTAAATGGTGAGTCGAAAGCCCCTTTCAAATATTTCGTCATTTGGAATTTTCTTCAAATCTGAGCCCCGTTTTGATAATTCAAGGGCCCCGTTGGAATTTCGTACATTGATTATTATCTCTTCGTCTTTCGTATTCGAATCATTATCGGGAGAGATATTCGTATCATTTCATTCCTACCTATTAGATTCTGCAAGAATAATTCGTTTTGTTCAAAAAGGGAAAATTTGTTCCGAACCCTAATTGCTTAAGGGGACGGATATATCGTTTTACATCAATATTACCTTTGTTATAGCCCCAGTATTCTTGAGCATTAGTTATATACTGATATGTATTGATTTGGATAATTATCAATCCTTGTAGATAATTATCTTCTCGTAAAACGTATTTTTAACCTAATTAGGGTTTTTAAACGATCCAGTGGATCTATAACGATCCAAAAGTGTTCCTTGGGGTATTATTTTTCCAAAAATATAAAAAGACGAATCGAACCTTATAATCTTCATAATCTGCATTGTGTATAATCAAAAAGTAAAAATTCTCGAAACGTGTTCTTCGTGTTCTTGAATCTTCAATCCATTCGTTCAAGGTGTTATTGACTTCAGAAATCAAAGTTCAAGTACTCAAATCAAAGCTCTTGATCTCTAGTTTCAGAATCTTCCAACCTCATCATCATCTGGTAATTTTTTGATTTGTTATGAAATTTTTTATATTCGAATTAAAATTAGGGCTCATACCCGATTTGGGGATTTTCATTCTGTTGATTCTCCGTTCAATTGGTTGCTTCTAACATGTTCCTAGGGTTCTAATTAGCAAGAATCCATGCTTTAATGTCATGTTTATGTTCGATTTTGATGGGTTTGATTTTCGGGTTTTGACCCGAATTCTTCTTTTGAATAGTCTGTTCATATGAATGATCTAACATTGTTTTTGGTAGAGGGCTTTGATTGTATGAGTTATAAGCTTCATTTTGGTATATTAATCTTTGAGTTTCATGTAGAAATTAGGTAGATCGGGTTTCCGGCCGAAGTCGTCGCCGGCGAGTTCTTTGAACTAATTCTGGGCACGATTCCGGCATGGGACAGATGTGTTTGTATGTGGGTTGTGTTTGTCTTGAAAAAGCGAACAAAAGCCCTATGGTTTGATGTTGTTTTGATCGGAAATGGCAAGTCCGGCCACCGGACGCCGGTCGGATTCTGGAAAACCCAGATTCCGGCTGGTTGTTCTTGGTGACCCGGATTTGTTCTTCCCGACCCGTTTACCCGAAGTTTGACCCGGTTTCAATCTTCAAAACCCTAATTCGATTTCTAAAAACTGTTTTTGGATTTTATTTTTAAAATTAATTCAAAAATAGTTTAAAAACTTTAAAAATTCATATTTTTATTTTAAAAATATATTTTAATATCAGAAAAATTCTGGAAAATTATATTTATTATTTTAAATCCGAAAATTGATTAAACTTAATTATTTTAATTATTTTTAATTAATAATTAATTTATTAATTAATTGGTTATTTCTTTTAATCAATTAATTCTTAAAAATTAATGATTAATTAGATTTAATTAATTAAAAATTCGGTTTAATTTTATTAATTGATTTAATTGCATTTAAATGTTTATATGGGATTTAAAAATCCGAGTTTTGATTTAAAAATTAATCGTGACTTATCTTAAATTCAAATAAGTTTCGTATGATGTTTTAAAAATATTTATAAGTGCTATATGGTTCATATTAATTGTGTGTTGTGTTTTATAGTCTGTATATGCCCGTACTAGGGCAATAATCTGAGTTTTAAATATCGTAAATCATTCCGTACGTCCGATACGTAACCGGTTACTTGTTTAAATGTGATTATTGATTGAATAACTGTCGAGAGTAGAACGAGAATAGTTAGACTTATTGTGATGAGTTGTTTAATTATAGAATCGAGTTCCCGGAGCAAGGGAAAGGGAAAGGTAGAGTGAGCAGAGTCGATCCGACAACAGCTTAGACCAGGCAAGTATCTGTGCCTTTACTTGTGATAAAATTATTATTTTCTTGATTAATTGAATACCGTTATCCCCAAAACAATTCAAATTATCAATCTTTTAACCGCATTTGGACAACTGATTCCATTTCCTTAGAGATTCTTGATTCTTTGATTTGATCTACATCGGAAACCCTTATTTCCAACTCACTTGATTATTGTTTACCACCATTTGATTATTGATTATCATCCTTTGATTATTATTGACAACCATTGATTATTTGACTTCCATCTTGACTGTTGATTACGGTCATTGATTATCAACTACCAATCTTGATTTCCTTATTGAATAAGCACACTATACCATTGAAATTATTCCATGATTCTTTCTCGATCTTCATTTGATACTGAGCATTTGAAGCTCTTTTGCAATTATTATACATTGAGTTTATCTTATTGAGCATGTTATTGTTTATACACTATGATAGATTTGGCATGTGTTTTTAAAATGGACCAGTAATTGGTCGGGCCATATTTATGGTCGGAATAACTTAAGGCCCAGTTTGGCCTAGGATCCAGTAGAGGACTATGTTGTGAGCTAGTCCGGGGTTGATGTGTGGCTGGCCAGCAACACAACCTTTGATTTGAATAAAATGTTTAAGCCAAATTCTAATTCTTTTCTTCAATTGTTATTGATACAAAGCATGTGTTAGCTAAATATTGTTGATTCTGATATCATAAATTCATATCCTTACAACTGTGATAGAAATGATTCATTGATGTTTGCTGAGCAATTTTGGCTCACTCTTGCTTGTTGTTTTCTAACCCTATTCCAGTGAAGCGAGAGTATGAGTCAGCATAGCGTGACCGATAGTTCACCACCAACCAGGAGAGCCCCTCGAGTCATTATCATTGGCAGGGTAGTTGTTGTTTTGTTTTTCTAGATTAGATATCTAGATTTGAACTTTAGTCGTGATGTAATAACTCTGATAAAACTGGTATTGTATTAATAAAAGATTGTAGTAGCTTGTGTTCATTGCCATAATCTGGATGCGGTCTTGGTCAAGGGGTATTTATGTCTTTATATATATTATGCATGTGTTAAAGAGTATTCCGTTGGTCGGATGGCTCCTCAAATCTGTACCCCGGGTTTGGAGGGCGTCACAGTTGGTATAAGAGCTACAGGTTATGGCATTTGAAACAAGTTAGGACTTAGGGTCCAGGATAACATAGAGAGTTAGGAATTCACGTAAGGATATTAGGAAGTCAACTAGGGATATTATGCGTAGTAATTAAATGTGGTTATAATTGCAGCCCCCTAGTTCTAGTTCAGACTCAGACCCTTCCGAGGATACGATAGCAGAGATACCTACACCCGTTGAGAGAGCAGGACCGTCTCGGCCAATGCGATATCAGCCTAGGCATCAACACCCAGTAGTCAGGAGATATCAGATACCTTGTCCTATTCCACTCCGACAGGTAGCCCCAGCATTAGTGTCTCAGGCATCAGTTTGTGGACCTTTGTATCAGTTAGGTGAGCCACCAGTTCCACACCATGTGTATCAGAGGGTGAGCAGAGAGAAGGAGTACCTTTATGGACAGGTCATGGAGATGGGTAGGGTTCGTTCGATCGAGGCAGCCGCTATCCGAGAGAGGGACAGACTTAGAGATCAGATGATGGACATTCAGATGAGGTTTAGGGTTACGAGGACCTTGGTTGAGACTCGATTGCACAGATTAGCTTCTAGTCGAGAGGGAGAGATAGTAGCAGGGATGAGACAGATTTTGGATTATGCGATGAGTGAGATTGCAGAGATTTCAGGACCCCCGTTATGGCCGGCAGGAGCAAGTGATCTGTGAGCAGGTTTTAGGAGCAGACAGATGTGGCATGGATGTATGGTTTCTAAATAGTTAGTATATAGATGCATATTGCAGAATCAGCAGTGCACCGAGCTTATAGGAACGCCTCGGGTTGTTGTTGCATTTTTGTTGTATTGCTGATCGGCAGTTATGGTTCAGCCATGATATATTTTCTTTTGAAGCGTTCTACGCTTGTACTAACTCTATCTATATATATATGATAAACCTCTTTTATAGAATTGTATTTATTCCCTTGTCATTCACTTCCAGCATTATAACTATTATTCTACTTGTTGCAACGAGTGTATCCATACACCGTTGAGAAAATCTGTAAACCTTCGAGATATCAATTGTGATCCTTCCTTCTCTTATATGGACTGTTTGATTAAGACAATTATTGTTTATTCATCAGTGATATGGCTCCTTGACGACAAACCCGTACGACTGATACCTCCGACCAAGAAGGTCAACAGAATACACCTCCCACGGGCCACATGGACCCGATGGTAATCCAGTTGTTAAATACTCTTACTCAACAGACTACCGCATTAGCACAGCAGCAACAAGCATTTCAGCAACAACTCTTAGAACAACAGCAACAACATCAGCATCAGCAGCATCAACAGCATCACCAGCAAGCAGCACCGGCAATTACGTTCAAATCTTTCCAAGCAGCAAAACCTCCAGAATTTAAAGGATCGGCAGACCCTGTAGAGGCTAAGGCATGGTTGAAGGAGATGGAAAAGGCTTTTGCCTTGATAGAAGTGGCAGAGGATAAGAAGACGGAGTATGCAAGCTATTTTCTGAAGAATGAGGCCAGTTATTGGTGGGAAACGAGTAGGGCTATGGAACCCGAGGTATTGATTACATGGGCAAGATTTACAGAGTTGTTTTTGAAAAGGTATTTTCCGGACTATATGAGAGATCAAATGGAATTAAAGTTTCTAGAGTTAAAGCAGGGAAGTATGACAGTGCCCCAATACGAAACAAGGTTTACAGAGTTGTCAAGGTTTGTTCCAACCTATGTGGATACGGAGAAGAAGAAGGCCAAGAGGTTCCAGCATGGACTGAGGTCTTGGATTCGAAGTAAGTTTGCTATATTGGAGTTGGACACCTATGCAGCGGTGGTCCAAAAGGCAATGATTGCGGAGACAGAGAGTGATTCTTACATGAAAGAGAGGGAGAACAAGAAAAGGAAAGCAGGGATACCCGATAAGGGACAGCAACAGGGAAGTTTTCAAGGGCAAGCAAATAAGAAACCAGGATTTCAGCCCGGAAGGAATGCAAGTTTCAGGAAGCCAGATACCGGAAGCGTAGGACAAGATAACCGTCTACCAGCCAGCAGTCAGCAGGGACTTTCTAGACCCCCACTACCAGAATGCAAGACATGCGGGAAGCGACATCCAGGGATATGCCATCAATTGAATGTCACATGCTTTAAATGCAATCAGAAGGGACATTATTCCCGGGATTGCAAGATAGGCATTGTGTGTCATCGGTGTAAGAAACCAGGCCACATGATTAAGGACTGCAGAGCACCAGCAACCGTGAACAATATGATTCGGGCGATTGAAGCACCCCTAGTTGTTAATGTCCAGCCGTTAGCCAGGACCTACAATATGTCAATGGGAGAAGCAGTGAGAGATTCCGACGTGGTGGCAGGTACACTTCTAGTAAATTCTATTCCTGCTAAAGTGTTAATAGATTCGGGAGCGACGAAGTCTTTTATTTCTGAAACGTTTGCTCGTAGATTGAATTGCGTAATGAAACCCTTAAGTGGAGTGTTGAATATAGAGATAGCTAATCAGGATCGTATAGCGGTCAGTTCATATTATCCTCGTTGTGAGATAGAGATTTTAGGGAATCGTTTTTATGTTGACTTGTTACCTTTTAAGTTAGGTGAATTTGATGTGATATTAGGGATGGATTGGTTGACTGAGTATGATGCGAGTATTGACTGTAAGAATAAGAGGGTTACTTTGATTACCCTAGAAAAGAAAGAAATAATATTTAGAGGAGAGCGGCAAAGAAAGAGGTTCCTGACGATGATTCAGGCTAAGAGATTATTAAAGCAAGGTTGTGGGGCGTATTTAGCTTATGTGATAGATATAGATAAGGAAGTTTCTAAGTTAGAAGATATTCCAGTTGTAAATGAGTTTCCAGATGTTTTTCCGGAAGAATTACCAGGTTTACCTCCAGATAGAGAAATTGAATTTGCGATAGATGTAGCACCAGGCGCGGAGCCAGTATCTAAGGCCCCATATAGAATGGCACCAGTGGAGATGAAGGAATTGAAAGACGTGTGTCCTAAATCCAATCATGGATGATGAGTTAGGAGATACTTTGTTCAATCTGATTCAAGTTTGTTTAATTTAATAAAATGGTAATATGTTTTATAACGGGCTTTATCTATTTAAAGTGTTTAAATTAGATGATCCATAGTTTAGAGTAAAGCTTTAATGGATTATGATGAGATCATTATAATGAGACCTTAAAGATGATAACTCTAAACTTAAATAGTTCCTGGTCGTAGGATAATTAATTGGTAGTTAATTAATCAGCAAAGATCGGTACATACTATGCTTGCTTCACTATGAAGGATGTCTGTTCTCATAGGCATTTGTGTGGTGACACTATAGCTAGTATGTAGGTGCTTATTAGGAATAAGTTCACTGAACATGACTCGATAAGTTGAACAACTAATGGAGTTTACTCACGTGTCAATAGTTATTCACTGAGTGATAGTTGTACAAGTGTCCTTAGACTTGAGATCGTTAGAGTTATCTTGTATATAATGAACTATGCTTTGGATTAGTCCTTAGTCTCAAGGACATCCATTAGGTCTATTCTGGGCATAGGGATTTGTGTATGGAGATAGTTAACGTCAATAGAGGATCTACCCCTTCCAGTATAGGAAGAGAATATCCTATGTTATTCTTAGTATGCGAGTTCTGGAATCTCTGGCCAGAGTGTATGAAATTAGTGTTAGATATAATTGCTGACGTTTGTTCATCAGTGTTTAAGCAATAGGTGATCATCAGAGTTTACATTGAAGCCAGTCAGAGTTTGTTAAAGTCTGACGTGGTGATAGTTGAAGAAGCAGAATATATTGATACAGCTAAGGAAACGGAATAGAAGATAAGAAGCAATTCTAATTGATTACAATTGTATAGCTAATTTGTAGGAGTATCAATTAGAGATTGATTGTAACTGTGTACTATATAAACACAGATAGGTTATCCCTAGAAGGGATGCGATTATTGAAATATTATTCTTGTAACCTAGTAGCTCTTTGTGATTCATTAACATCACTAAGAGAGAATTATTTTAATATAATTCAGTTTGTTGATTTATAAACTTGTGTTCTTGATTGTTATTCTCATACATACTTGATTATATATTGTGTATTCGGCCTAACAATTGGTATCAGAGCCTAGGCTGTTTAATATATACAGTTTTACGATTCAAACACAGTATTAATCATGTCTGAAGAAAATCAAACTCCTCCCAAGGTTGAACAGGTTAAACCTAATTCTGTGAGTCGATATGAAACAATCAGGGTTCCAATTCTAAAACCAGTTGAATATCCTGTATGGAAGGTCAAGATGACTATGTTTCTGGAAGCCACAGATCCAGAATATCTTGACAGAATTTATGATGGTCCTCATATGCCGACTAAATTGTCTCCTGTTGTTGATGGTCAAGAACAAAAGACTGTTCCAAAGGAAAAGAAAGATATGACTCCTGAGGACATCTCATCAATTGCAAAAGATGCAAAGGTTAGACATCTTCTCCACAGTGCTTTAGATAATGTTATGTCTAACAGAGTGATTGGTTGCAAAACTGCAAAAGAAATCTGGGATGCTTTGGAAGTCAGGTGTCAAGGAACCACTGCTATAAAGAAGAACAGGAAAACAATACTCACTCAGGAGTATGAGCACTTTGATTCAAGAGCCAATGAAACCTTGACTGAGACATATGACAGATTCTGTAAACTGCTGAATGATTTATCTCTAGTTGATAAAGAATATGATCTTCAAGAATCAAATCTCAAATTTCTCTTATCTTTACCTGAAAGATGGGATTTGAAGACAACAACTATAAGAGATAATTATGAACTTGCTGAAACTGAACTTGATGAGATTTATGGGTTACTGAAAACTCATGAATTGGAAATAGAACAAAGAAACAGAAGATCAAGCAAGAAGACAAAATCTGTTGCTCTCAAAGTTGAGGAGAAGCCCATCAAGAAGGAATCATCAAGGAAGAAAGCCAAGGGAAAGGCTTTAGTCATTAAATCTGAAAGTGAGTCATCAAACTCTGATGATGACTCAAACTCTGATGAAGCTTCTGACTCTGAGGATGATGAAAAACAGATGATGCAAATGGCTGCATTGATGGTGAAGACCTTCAAGAAGATGGGATTCAAGAACTTCAAGAAAGGAAAGAGATTCTCAAGGAAAGATTCAAACTCTGAAAGGAAAAGTTTTAGAAAGTCTGATGGAAGGGAGACCAAGTCTGGCAAGAAGGATAAATCTGAAATCCAGTGCTACAGGTGTAAGGAGATGGGTCACTATGCCCCAGAGTGCAAGAAAGGAAAATCTGAGAAAGCACTCATCTCTAAAGGCAAAGACTGGGCAGATACTTCAGACTCTGATGATGGAGTAAATTATGCTCTTATGGCAACTGTCAAAGATGAGACTGAATCATCTGAAAATAAGGTACCCCTAACTACTTATGCTTATGATACTGATAATATATCTGAATTAAGAGTATATCTGAAAAGCGTACATGTTAGTTATAGGGATCAGACTTTAGAGAATGAAAGAATTAAATCTGAGAATCTTAGCCTTAAAGAGAGAAACAAGTTTCTTGAAGGAGAACTTGAAAATATGAAGCAGATTCAAAAAGAAAGAGATGATGCTGTTTATGTTGAACAGGAGTTGCTCAAAAGAAATAGGCAACTAGAATCTGATCTAGAAAAAGAAAGAAAAATAATCAAGACTTGGACAAACTCTGGAAGAGACACTCATCAAGTGTTTCAGACAGATTCTGTAGGTTTAGGCTATTATGAAAATGATGAACTTAGGTTTAAAGACAAGGTTAAGGTTAAACCACAACTTAAACCTGTGAAATTTGTTCCAGAATCCACTAAGTTAAAATCTGTTGTAGTAAGAGAAGCTGATATGGAATCAGATGAAACCTGTGAAAGACAGGAAAATATTATAACAGAAAATCTAATGGAAATAGAAGCTGTTAGAAATCCAGTAAAAACTTGTGAAAAACAGGTTAATGTTGGTTTGATGACAGGAAAACAGTTCAATCATAAGCTGAAAGAGGTAAAGTCTGCCATGAAACCAAAAGGGTCCAAGAAAAATAGGAATGGAAAGATAGGCATAAATAATAGAAATAATCATTTGCCTACTGCTGGTGCTCCAAGGAAAACATGTTATAATTGTGGTAGTTCTAATCATCTTGCTAGATTTTGCAATAAGAACAAACATATTAATTCTTTACCTTCTACATCAGGAGTAAAGAATGATTATGTAAGGGTTAAACCACAGACTTTATGCACACACTGTGGGAGCACTTGGCATTCTATTTATACTTGTAAGAGTTATCATGCTATTTATCACAACTATTATGAGCTAAAACCCAACCTGAAATGGGTTAGAGCAAACTCTGTAAGTGTAAAGTCTGACAATGTTAGTTTAAACTCTGTTGATAGTGATTCCGCTGCAAAAGCTAACACTGTTAAGAAAGCCAAAGGATCCAAGCAAGTCTGGGTCCTTAAAACTAACACTTAGTGTTTGTTTGTGATTGCAGGGTATAAAAGAGAGCACACTTATCTTGGACAGTGGATGCTCAGGACATATGACTGGAAATAAAGCCCTGCTATCAGACTTTGAGGAGAAGGCTGGCCCAAAGGTTTCCTATGGAGATGGCAACATAGGACACACTCTGGGATATGGCAATATTAATCTTGGAAGTGTCATCATCACAAATGTAGCTCTAGTCTCAGGACTCAAGCATAATCTGCTATCTATGAGTCAAATCTGTGACAGAGGAAACCATGTAGATTTTCATACTGAATACTGTGAAGTTATCAGTAAATCTACTGGAAAAGTTGTTCTAGTTGGACACAGGCGCAACAATATTTATGAAGCAAGTTTGGTAACAAACTCTGATGGAAAAACAGTGTGTCTGTCTGCAAGAATGTCAAATGAAGAGAGTTGGAAATGGCATAAGAAGCTCTCTCATCTAAACTTGAACAACATCAATGAACTTATACGAAAAGATCTTGTAAGGGGACTTCCAAAGTCAATACTAAGCTTAGATGGTCTGTGTGATTCTTGTCAAAAGGCCAAGCAAAGGAAGTCATCTTTCAAGAGCAAATCTGAATTTTCAGTTGTGGAACCTTATCATCTTCTACATGTTGATCTTTTTGGACCAGTGAATGTGATGTCTATGGGCAGAAAGAAATATGCTCTAGTAATTGTTGATGAATATACTAGATATACATGGGTGTATTTCTTATCAAAGAAGGATGAAACTGCTCCAACACTGATGGATCATGTAAATCTACTGGACAAAGGATCACAGCACAAAGTCAAAATTATAAGGAGTGATAATGGAACTGAATTCAGAAACACAATCATGGAAGCTTTCTGCAAAGAAAGAGGAGTGAAACACGAATTTTCTGCACCTGGAACTCCACAGCAAAATGGTGTAGTTGAAAGAAAGAACAGAACTTTAATTGAAGCTGCCAGAACTATGCTTGAAGAAGCAAAGTTGCCAACCTATTTCTGGGCAGAAGCTGTTCAAACTGCTTGTTTTACTCAAAATGCTACACTGATCAACAAGCATGGTAAAACACCATATGAGATGGTGAAAAATAAGAAGCCAAATTTGAAATACTTTCATATATTTGGATGCAAATGATTTGTGTTGAAGACTCATCCTGAACAGTTGACCAAGTTCGAGTTAAAAGCTGATGAAGGAATCTTTGTTGGCTATCCATTGTCAACAAAAGCATTCAGAGTCTACAATCTGAGAACAAGAGTGATCATGGAATCCATTCATGTGTCATTTGATGACAAGAAAATAACTGGACTTGAAGATGAAAATGAATATGATCAACTACGTTTTGAAAATAAAGATTTATTCTCTGATGATGTAAACTCTGATGAAGCTGGTCTGACAAACTCTGACGAAGCATACTCTGAACCTCTACTGGTAAATACTGGAGAAACTGGAAATTCTCAAATTGAACAAAATAGAGAACCAGTTGAGGGGGAGCGTGAAGAAGCTCAACAAGACACAGCAAGTGAGTCAGTTGAGGAAACTGATTCAAACTCTGACAGTTCAAACTCTGAGCCATCCAATTCAGGGGGAGCCTCAGATGCTGCAGAAAGTCAACATATGAATCAGGAGAGCATGGATCAAGGGGGAGGATCCAATAATGATGCAAGAAACCACTTACCAACAGCAAGAAAGTGGACACAGGCACACACACCTGATCTCATAATTGGAGATCCTGATGCTAGTGTGAGAACTAGAAGTGCAACAAATAATGAGTGTCTGTATCATGCTTTCTTGTCTCAAACAGAACCAAAGAAGGTGGAGGAAGCTCTTCAAGATGCTAATTGGATTACAGCAATGCAAGAAGAGTTAAATGAATTTGAAAGAAATGAAGTCTGGACACTTGTATCTAGACCAAAGAATAGATCAATTGTAGGTACAAAGTGGGTTTTCAGAAACAAGACTGACAGTGAAGGTGTGATTACAAGAAACAAGGCTAGACTTGTGGCTAAAGGTTATTCACAACAGGAAGGGATTGACTATGATGAAACCTTTGCTCCAGTTGCAAGATTGGAGGCCATAAGAATTTTTCTGGCCTATGCTGCACACAAGAAGTTTAAAGTCTTTCAGATGGATGTGAAAAGTGCTTTTCTCGAAGCTTGAAGAAGAAGTGTTTGTTGAACAACCACCAGGATTTGTAGATCCCAAGCATCCAGATTATGTCTACAGGCTTGACAAGGCATTATATGGACTAAAGCAAGCACCAAGAGCATGGTATGAAACTCTTGCTCAATTTCTTTTAGAAAGTGGGTTCACAAGATGTACAATTGATAAAACCTTGTTTTATTTCAATTCTGGTGATGATTTGCTTTTAGTTCAAATTTATGTAGATGATATTATCTTTGGATCTACTAATGACAAACTTTGCAAGAAGTTTGCAAAGCTTATGCAATCCAGGTACCAAATGAGCATGATGGGAGAGCTTAGTTACTTTCTAGGCTTACAGGTCAAGCAAACAGATGATGGTATTTTTATCAATCAAGCAAAATATACCAGAAATCTTCTCAAGAAATTTGGTATGCTTGATAGTTCATCTGCTACAACTCCCATGGCTACTGCAACAAAGCTAGACAAAGACACAGGAGCCTCAGTAGATATGACAAACTACAGAGGAATGATAGGGTCTTTACTGTATCTTACTGCAAGTAGACCTGATATCATGTATGTAACATGTCTTTGTGCAAGATTTCAAGCAGATCCCAGAGAGCCTCATCTAACAGCTGTAAAAAGGATTTTCAAATATCTCAAAGGAACCATAACCTTGGGTTTGTGGTATCCTAGAGAATCAGAGTTTAAGTTAATTGGTTACTCTGATGCAGATTTTGCAGGCTGTAAGATAGACAGAAAAAGTACAAGTGGAAGCTGTCAATTCTTAGGTGACAGATTGGTTTCTTGGTACAGCAAGAAACAGAAATCAATTTCCACATCCACAGCAGAAGCAGAGTATATAGCTGCTGGTAGCTGTTGTGCACAGATTCTGTGGATGAAGAATCAGTTGCTGGATTATGGTTTGAGGTACTCTAAAATACCTATTTTCTGTGATAACCAAAGTGCTATTGCTATGACAGGAAATCCAGTACAGCACTCCATGACCAAGCACATCAGCATAAGGTATCATTTTATCAGAGAACATGTGGAAGAAGGAAACATTGAGCTTCATTTTGTGTCTACAGACCAACAACTTGCAGATATCTTCACCAAACCTTTGAGTGAAGCTACTTTTACAAGATTGGTAAATGAACTTGGAATGATCTCTGGTTTCGACTAGAGATACGGGTTAGACTCAAAAACTATACATGTTTGATTTTTATGCTCATGATTCCTTGCATGTATTAACTGTTATGAGTACCAGTGTCATAAACTCTGAAAGTAAACTCTGATGCTAAACTCTGTTAGTCATACTCTGTCGGTTAAAGTCTGATGTTAAACTCTGATTATGATTTTTTTGTCTGAAACACATGGACCGATGAAGAAAAATGTATGAAGCATGATTTTCAGTAAGTAATCATGAATTCTTCTAAGTATTATAAATTCTGATTACAAAATGTACAGAAATTTTACACAGCATGATACTGTCTCTATATTTATAGCATCTCTTAGTTTATTGATTCTATACACTGAAGTTGTATTAGCTGTTTGCATTTTCTCTCATAAATTAATAGTATTAACTGATGAAAAGTCTAAACTCTGATTATAAATTGCAAATAATTCACCCTCAAATCAAAAGATGCCAAATAGAGCACAAATTCCTTTGAGATCATGTTGTGCCTAGGAAGATCCAGGACCTCATTGTATGAAATAAGGGCTAAAATCTTTGATTTTTGGTGACTAGTGCCAACCACTGATTACTGGAAAAATATAATAAAAAAAAAAAAATTAATTAAAAATATATATGAAAACATATATAGAAAGGGGGTGAAAAATAAAAGATATATCCAAATGAAAGGATATCAGTATACAGAGTTTAGATATAAAATCAGATTTTATGTTATACATGAGAGTTTATGCAATCAGGTTTTACTGCTTTAGTCTGTGGATTTTATGCACTTTGAGATGGTCTAAATATTCATATTCAGTAAACTCTGCTAATTCACACACAAATACTCACACCTGTACAGTTTGTGAAAAGAGTTTATTTATAAAGGAGGAGGATTGGTAAACACTGATGATTTGTGTACTCTACGCCGAGGTAATTTCATTTTAATCTCTGTTGATTAAAATAAATTTTGCTTGTTTCAGATAAATTATGATTTTTGAGAAAAGACATTTATTTTGAAAATACAAAAAGAGTATGATTGGACAGTTGTTCAAGAATGTTTTAAACAGAGGAGAGAGGTTAATTTCCTAGAAAAGTATAACAGGTAGTAATTATTGATGTTTTTACTGCGCATGTGCATTGAAAAATGTCAATTCTTGCTGTCATAGTCATTGCATGTGTGCCACGTGTCCCACTAACACAGTTAACGGAGTAAGACAGTTGTGTATTAATGATTAAAAACTGTTCAGTTTTTAATTTTGAATTTTACATTTATACAATACACACACCTTCGTCTAAACTTTTCACATCTTACTCCAACACACATCTATTGTCACACAAGCATATTCACAAACACTTTTCTACACACAAACTCTTTTGAAGCTTTTGAATCAGTTTCTTTGATTTTTCTTCTCAATTCGTACTAATGGCTACTACAGCTTTTGTTTCTTCTGGGTTAGAGTTCGTTCCTAATAATTATGCAGCCCCATTAAACACTGTCAATGCACCAGAGGCGTTTCATATAATACAAGACTTTCTTGCTCAGTCAGCAATTGGGCGTGCTTTGGTGGAGCCTGAAAAGCTTTATGGATCTCAGATCAAAGCTTTCTGGGAGACTGGTGTCTATGATGATGGTGGTGTTTCTGGTACCCCATCCATAGTTTTTGAGTTCCAGGAGACAGAGTTTGTCATAACTCCAGGAACTGTTCGTGAAGCAATGGGCTTTGCAGAGTCTGACGCGTACACCATTAGTGTTGGTGATACTGATCTTCAGAGAATGATGCAAGCTATTGGGTATACTGGATCTTTGGCGAAGATAGGCCAACTGAAGCGACCGCTTTTACGAAAAGAATGGAGTTTCTTTTTCGATTGCATAACAAGGGCGTTCGGGAAGAAATGTACAAATTGGGATGCGATTCCAATCGACAGTCTGCAAATCGGGTATTCACTTCTCTTTGCCAGTAATTATGATTTTGCTAGACTTGTTTTGATGAACATAGGTGAGAAGTTAACAGAGAATAGGCATGTAGTCTATTTTTCTAGATTTTGTCAAATTTTATTCTCTGCTTGTTTTCCAAATGTTGAGATTGATGAGGAGGACGTAATTCCCTCTTTCAAATTGCACAAAAGGGTATTCTCTGACCTTACTAATAAGGATTTAAAGAAGGTTAGTGTTGGTGAATTGCTGTTGCCTGAGACAGTGCTTCAGTTCTTAAACCCTCAACCTCAACCACAACAGCCATCAGAACCAGTAAATGCTGAAGCCTCTACAGTTCAACCACGGACTGGTGGTCGGACTAAGCATGTTGGTACAAAACCTGCAAGGATTGCTAAGCCAGCTACTGAAGTTGGTGTCTCAAAATCTTTTGTGCCAAACTCTGTTGGTACATCTAAAAAGAGGAGAGCAAATCGATCCAGAGCTGACAATGAAGAAGCAGCTGTGCTTGTCAAGAGGAGGAAGTTTGTAGCAAATTATCTTTTTGATGATTTGGATGAAGCTGAATTACAAGAAGACTCAAATGTTGTGATTCAGGAAGCTGCAAATGAAGCTACTAATGTTGACGAGACATTTGAAGCTCCTGAAGCTGGAAATCAGGAGATTGCAGTTGAAGCTCCTGAAATTATTGTTCAGGAGGCTACAGAAAATGTTGAAGCAGCCTCTATGCCTGACTTAGTAAATGCTGAAGCAGAGGCTGAGATTTTTGAGCCACAAGGATTTGATATGGAAGTTGAAGCAAACATTTCTACAAACTCTGAACATTTTACAGAAGGTGTGAAAGCTGATTGATAAGTGGATTTTATATCTACTTGGAACGCTTCATATCGGCTTAAATTGATGACTTGAACTCAAGTATGTGGTGTGTTTAATGTGTTTTCATTAAGTTTTGCAGAACCAAGAGTTGGAGGTTAATTTGATTAAAATTCGGATTTTCCGGGTAGGTTGCGCAGTCTTCACTGTTTTGGCCATATCTGGAGTTCTACAAGTCCGATTCTGACGATCTTACAGCTCACGCGAAGAGGACAACATTTTCTATAATTCTAGGCAGAAGGTTCTGTGTGGGCGCCCAGGAATTGTACTGGAATTCTGTGCGGCCGCCCAGGAAATCAGAATCGCCAGAAATTGCCAGAATTCGATTTTAATTAGGAAAACTTCACAAATTCGACTTCTAATCATTATGGTAATTGCTTGGGGCGGCCAGAAACTTCCAGAATCAGTTGTAAACATGGAATATGCAATTCTTATTGCATTCAAAGATGGAAATTGCCGTAATTCTATTCTAACTCAAAAACGGCAATTGCTTGGAAGAGGGACAACTTGGAGCTATAAATACACACCTTGGGGGGACATAATCAACACATCACAATACATCACAACACACCAGAAATCAGATTCAATATTGGAGCACAAGATCGAGGAGCCAAGAACGAAGAACGTGACTACGAGGAGATCTAGACATAGTTTTTTCTTGTATTCTTCAATTTTGGTGTAACTTTTGGATGCTTCCAGATTTGTCCTCTAAACCTTTAACTCTTATTCATATTTACATCATTGATTTCTTGTTTTTCATCATGCTTTCATCAGAACCCACGATGATGAACGGTTCTGTTATGAACTAATCATTGTCGTGGGATTCTAACGGATTTATTTATGGATTTTAGTAGTTAATTATTTTAAAGATGTGTGTGTGATGGCTAATTGATATCCTAGTTTGGTTGTGCTTATTGTTCTTGGATGCGTAGCTAACATCTAAGATTGTTTGTTAATCTCTATTGAATGCGAAAGTGGATATAGAGGTTTGGAACTTGCCATGCTAGCATAGGTTTATGTATGTTTGTCATGCATGATTCGTAGGTGATTTTAACCATCTTACCTGCCCTATGTAATCTGAATGGATAACTTGCTCGTTAAAGCGTTATGTTTTCAAATCTTATAGACATATAGGGTCTAAGCATAATTGGTGTCTGCTTAACTTCTATCTATTTTGTGGATGTTTAAGTGGTTTGGTATACGTATACTGAAAGGTAGCGTGTACTGATTTCGTGTTATCCGATTAGTTTTCACAACCGTCACATGCATTGATTAAAGACAAAAGACTCTGAATGAAGTACTTAATGAAGTTAGGATCCCATGTTTTATTCTCATATACATAAATCAATTTTAATCCTCTTAGTTAGTTAATTCTTAGTTTAATAATTTGTTCTCTAGTTAATTTTAGATAATCAAACCCAAATTGTTAATTGTCTTAGCAGTGGATAAAAATCATACATTGTTGCATAGGTACATTAATTGAATTGAACACCTCATTAGATCTCTGTGGGAACGAACTTGACTTATTCGTATATTACTTGTGACCACGTGCGCTTGCGTGATTTTGTGCTAACAAGTTTTTGGCGCCGCTGCCGGGGATCATCGGTGTTTTATTTTAGTTTATGTGCTTGTCATCAGTGGTCGTTAGAGTTCACTGACTCGGATTGTAGTTGTTTGTTCTGTGTGTTTCAAGTACTTGAACGTGTATGCGAACACGTTCTCAGACTCGTAAATTGGAAGAAGAAAGATTAAAGTTAGTAAAGATGGGAGACGTTCCAGAAGGAGTAGCACCTGCAGCTAAGGCTTTGAAGGACTATTCTCAGCCAAAGATCAATGATATTCAGTCGAGTATTGTCAGGCCGGCTATTGCAGCTAATGCCTTTGAAATCAAGCCTGGCACGATTCAGATGGTGCAGAATACAGTGCAGTTTGGGGGTGCTCCAACGGAAGATCCTAATATGCATATTAGGTATTTCATCGAGATTTGCGACACCTTCAAGACCAACGGAGTGTCGGAAGATGCCGTGAAGCTGAGACTTTTCCCATTTTCTCTGAGGGATAAGGCTAAGGGCTGGTTGCACTCTCTACCAGCAGGTTCTATTACTACATGGGAGGATCTTGCTCAGAAATTTCTTACTAAATTCTTCCCCATGGCTAAAACTGCTGCGATCAGGAATGCTCTTACTCAGTTTTCTCAGCATTCTGGAGAAACTTTATGTGAAGCTTGGGAGAGATACAAGGAGATGCTTAGGAGATGTCCACATCATGGATTGCCCGACTGGATGGTGATTAATTGTTTTTATAATGGTCTGGGAGCACAATCAAGACCAATGTTAGATGCAGCATCAGGTGGAGCTCTATGGGCTAAGAGCTACGAGGAAGCTTATGAGTTAATTGAGATGATGGCTGCGAATGAATATCAGAATCCTACTCAGAGATTATCACAAGGCAAAGTAGCAGGAGTTCTTGAAGTTGATGCAGCTACAGCTATAGCAGCCCAGTTGAAGGCTTTGACAATGAAGGTGGATTCTTTGACGAATTATGGAGTTCAGCAGGTGGCGAGTGTTTGTGAGCTTTGTGCGGGCGCACATGAGACGAATAATTGTGCCATATCTAGTGAGTCGGCGCAGTTTGTGAGCAACTTTCAGAGACCATCACAGCCAGTTCCAGCCACCTATCATCCCAATAGCCGGAATCATCCTAATTTCAGCTGGAGCGACAATCAACAATCTCAGCAGCCTTATCAGCCATTCCAAGGTCAGCAATTTGGAGCAAAGCCTTACAATCCTCAGAATTTTCAGCAGCAGCAAGGGCAGAATTTTCAGCCACAGTATGCTCCTAGGCAACAATTTCAGCCACCAGGATTTCCGCAACAACCTCATGCTAGTGCGGGGCAGTCTTCGAATGAAAAATCTGAATTGGATGAGTTGAGAATGATAGTTAAAAGCCAGGCGGCATCGCTCAAGACTTTGGAGAATCAGATGGGGCAGTTGGCAAGTGCCTTACTCAGCAGAGCTCAGGGAACTCTTCCTAGCGATACAGAGCCTAATCCAGGAAAGACAGTTGTCCAAGAACAGGTGAAAGCAGTTACCTTGAGATCGGGAAAGGTCACGGGCAATCAAAAATCAGCAGTTGAAGAAGAGGAAGAAATTCAGCAGCATCAAGTGGAACCTTCTAAGGAAAAGCCAATTTTTGATTTGGCAGCTAAGCAGTTGGACGGTGAGGCTGAAAAGAGCAAAAATTCTGCTGACAAGTCTGCTTCGGAGCAGACTATTTACCCCCCTCCTCCTTACCCAAAGAGGCTCCAGAAGAAGACTACAGAGAGTAACCAGATCTATCCTCCTCCTCCATATCCAAAGAGGCTACAGAAGCAGAATCTTGACACAAAATTCGCCAAATTTCTCGAGGTTTTTAAGAAGTTACACATCAACATACCTTTTGCAGAAGCTCTTGAACAGATGCCGAGCTATGCTAAGTTCATGAAGGGTATTCTATCTCGGAAGTTGAAACTCGAGGATTTGGACACCGTTGCTTTGACAGAGGAGTGTAGTGCAGTTCTACAGCAGAAATTGCCACCGAAGCTTAAAGATCCGGGAAGTTTTACCATACCTTGCACTATTGGCAATCAACTTTTCAGCAAATGCTTATGTGATTTGGGAGCTAGCATTAATCTGATGCCGTTGTCTGTTTTCATGCAACTTGGGCTACCGGAGCCTAAACCTACAAACATGTCTTTGCAGCTGGCTGATCGGTCGATCACATATCCAAGGGGTATAGTGGAGGATGTTTTGGTTAAAGTGGATAAACTTATCTTTCCCGCTGATTTTGTAATTCTGGACTTTGAGGAAGACAAGAAGATTCCTATTATCTTGGGAAGACCGTTCTTGGCTACAGGCCGAACTTTGATCGATGTTCAGAAAGGAGAGCTCACAATGAGGGTGAGTAATCAAAAGGTCATCTTTAATGTGTTCAAGGCTATGAAATTTCCGACAGAGAAGGAAGAGTGTTTTAGCTTGAAGATGGTTGATACGGGTCAGAGAAAGGAGTTCGATCAGCTGTTGAGCAAAAATTCGGACATGCACAAGTTCGAGCATCACATCAGTGATTCCATTGACAATTCTTCCATTCGAGATCTTTCGAATGTCAAGCTTGGAAAACTTCCACCACATTTGAAGTATGTCCTTCTGAATGATGAGTTGGTAATTTTTAAAGAGTGTGAAGATAATGTGTTGAGAAGGTGGAACAAGGATGATGAGGTAAAAGAGTGTTCTTATCAATCGACGGAGAAGCATAAACACCTTAGAGGTGTAAAGAAGAAAAAGAAAAAATCGATTGGTGGAAAAGTCAAAGTGAAGTTTGATTTGGAAAAGATGTGGGAAGAAAGCAAGAAGGTTATCAAACAATGGGTGAATGGTCCTTCTGCTAAGGACAAGTCAAATGCGATCTTCGAGCCACCATGATTTGATTCACATTTGTCCGGCTAAATGACATTAACGACAGCGCTTCGTGGGAGGCAACCCATGTGTTAGGTATGTTTCTACTATCTTTCTTATTACCTTCAATGAGGACATTGAATATGTTAAGTTTGGGGGTGATGTATGGGTTTGTATAGTTAGTGTGTGTCTCATGTAGGATTTATATTGCATGTGTAGTTGTAGTTTATTCGTAGTTTTGCATGTTCATGTCATATAGGGCATTCTGTTTGCATAGTTTTTATTTATCATGTGAGTCCATTTTAGTTGCATGCATATTTCATGATCCCGTAGGACTTGACTATTTCCGTTGGTGAGTCGATGTTGATTGGAGTGTGGTTGTGATGAATAGAGGGTTGATTAAGTTTCTAAGTATTGACTTGCATGCCAGAAACAAATCTATTTCATAAGTCTCATTGGTTGCTTTTCAATTTGATCAGACCATGCTTGTTTGGTGTTAGAATTTAACCACTTGTTTACATTTAGAATGTTGGCTAGATTCTTGAAAACGAAGGAGCACTTATGTATAAGTTTGGGGGAAACCAGGGATTTCATGCTAGTTGTAATAAAGGCTAGGCATCAAATGGCTAGTAGCCGGCTCATTGAAAAGATGAGTAGTCTAGGGTGGGATGAGAAAAAGGCAAAGAGCACTCATTCCGAAATAAATAAATAAAAAAAAAAAAGTTGAAGAAAAGAAAAAAAAAAGAAAAAGAGTTGTGTTTGTTTTGTGTTTATGCAGAATTGATCAGGGTGAGCTCTTTAGTACTCGAGCAAGTAAGTTCTTTGGGGACTTTGTGCCTAGTGACCTAAGACTTTTCCGGTCTGGGATCCGCTGACCTAAAGCTCGTTAAATGGGTATTATTGTATAAGCCTTTCGGGGTCTCAACCATTGCACGGTCAAATAAGCATGTGTGTTGTGTGTAGTTGTTTTTGTGCAATAAAGCATGAATTCTTGTCTAACTCAGATGGACTGTGAAGGTGTCTCTTAAAAGTTCTTGTGTCTAGCGTTCATTCTGTTTGTAAGCTTGTGGTTGTTTTGGCTAAGAGTAGGTATGGTCTTGATTTAGTTTGGGAGTATATTGGTGAGCATCGCACACACGCACGTTTCTGTGTTTGTCTCGTTGGTCGATGGGAATTTGGTCGAACTCTGTTTGGAAGACTGTGTTCTTTGAGATGTTGGCTTGTTGATTGGTTTTGGTTGGTTTGAAGGGATCGTTGCATTTTCATATTAGTTGCATACATGCATTGCATTGTTAGTTGCATGAGTAGATGGATTTTGTGGGTACATTCGCTATAGGCCCTCACGAGACCTTACTCGTCCACTAGGGCTGCCTAGGGGTTTAAAGGGCTTGTTGCATATGCCAAATGCAACCGTGATCACCTACGGAAGTGGTACTAGTTAGTTGTATATAGTTATATTATTTATGCTTGAGGACAAGCATCGGTTTAAGTTTGGGGGTGTGATAAGTGGATTTTATATCTACTTGGAACGCTTCATATCGGCTTAAATTGATGACTTGAACTCAAGTATGTGGTGTGTTTAATGTGTTTTCATTAAGTTTTGCAGAACCAAGAGTTGGAGGTTAATTTGATTAAAATTCGGATTTTCCGGGTATGTTGCGCAGTCTTCACTGTTTTGGCCATATCTGGAGTTCTACAAGTCCGATTCTGACGATCTTACAGCTCACGCGAAGAGGACAACATTTTCTATAATTCTAGGCAGAAGGTTCTGCGCGGGCGCCCAGGAATTGTACTGGAATTCTGTGCGGCCGCCCAGGAAGTCAGAATCGCCAGAAATTGCCAGAATTCGATTTTAATTAGGAAAACTTCACAAATTCGACTTCTAATCATTATGGTAATTGCTTGGGGTGGCCAGAAACTTCCAGAATCAGTTGTAAACATGGAATATGCAATTCTTATTGCATTCAAAGATGGAAATTGCCGTAATTCTATTCTAACTCAAAAACGGCAATTGCTTGGAAGAGGGACAACTTGGAGCTATAAATACACACCTTGGGGGGACATAATCAACACATCACAATACATCACAACACACCAGAGATCAGATTCAATATTGGAGCACAAGATCGAGGAGCCAAGAACGAAGAACGTGACTACGAGGAGATCTAGACATAGTTTTTTCTTGTATTCTTCAATTTTGGTGTAACTTTTGGATGCTTCCAGATTTGTCCTCTAAACATTTAACTCTTATTCATATTTACATCATTGATTTCTTGTTTTTCATCATGCTTTCATCAGAACCCACGATGATGAACGGTTCTATTATGAACTAATCATTGTCGTGGGATTCTAACAGATTTATTTATGGATTTTAGTAGTTAATTGTTTTAAAGATGTGTGTGTGATGGCTAATTGATATCCTAGTTTGGTTGTGCTTATTCTTCTTGGATGCGTAGCTAACATCTAAGATTGTTTGTTAATCTCTATTGAATGCGAAAGTGGATATAGAGGTTTGGAACTTGCCATGCTAGCATAGGTTTATGTATGTTTGTCATGCATGATTCGTAGGTGATTTTAACCATCTTACCTGCCCTATGTAATCTGAATGGATAACTTGCTCATTAAACCGTTATGTTTTCAAATCTTATAGACATATAGGGTCTAAGCATAATTGGTGTCTGCTTAACTTCTATCTATTTTGTGGATGTTTAAGTGGTTTGGTATACGTATACTGAAAGGTAGCGTGTACTGATTTCGTGTTATCCGATTAGTTTTCACAACCGTCACATGCATTGATTAAAGACAAAAGACTCTGAATGAAGTACTTAATGAAGTTAGGATCCCATGTTTTATTCTCATATACATAAATCAATTTTAATCCTCTTAGTTAGTTAATTCTTAGTTTAATAATTTGTTCTCTAGTTAATTTTAGATAATCAAACCCAAATTGTTAATTGTCTTAGCAGTGGATAAAAATCATACATTGTTGCATAGGTACATTAATTGAATTGAACACCTCATTAGATCTCTGTGGGAACGAACTTGACTTATTCGTATATTACTTGTGACCACGTGCGCTTGCGTGATTTTGTGCTAACACTGATCAGGATACTGTTGAAATTGAAGAATCTATGGCTTCTCACACTGAACTCATTTCTTTTGAATTTGAAAAGGGTGAGGAAGTCGATCAGACTTTACAAGCTACTGCTACTGAAACTGTTGCTGCACATCCTGATGTTGATGACAAGGATGCAACAGAGAATGTTCCTATTGAAGCAGAGTTTGTTGCAAACTCTGAGATTCATGAAGCTGAGCAGATAAACACTGAAACTGCTGCAGAAAATGTTCCTTTGGAAGATGATGCTGTTGTTGTAGCAAATTCTGTTAATAGTGAGGGAGCTCAAGTTGAAGCTGAGGAAGATGTTCCTGATTCTTCTACTGCTGATTCTTTTGCAAACTCTGTTGATAATTCTGAGAGAGTTGCTGCTCAACATGCTACAGATGCTCATTATCAAGATATGTATTATTCTGCTTGGTCATCCAAAGATACTATCTTTTCAAATGAAAGAGCTGCAGAGTTTGTCACAAAGTCATCTAAAGAGATTACAAATCCAGAACTTCTCAGTCATCTCAAAGCAACAATTATTCAAATCAAATCATTAAACAATCGTTTTGATGATTCTGACAAGGTGATTGAAGGATTAAGGAATGATCTAGCAACAAGGGAGCTTACACAGCAAAAGGATAAATCATTATATATTTCCTTATGTAAAGATCAGAAAGTTTTTGATTCCAGGTTGTCTAAGGTTGAAGAAAATCAAGTCAAAATGTCAACTAAGTTGGATGAAATTGCAAATTCCATTGAATTGCTCACATCAGTTTTGCTGTCTGATGATGTCAAAAAGGGGGAGAGAGTATCTCAAGACAAATGCAAGAGCTCTCAAACTCTGACTCAGAAAGATGACACTACTGATGGTGGTGCAAAAGATAAAAATCCAAGGACAAGGAATGTTCAAGGGCAAGGGAGGAGATCAAACTCTGATGCTCAGATAAATGCTGGAAAGAGAATAAACTATGGTGGTCAATCTTCTTCAAAACTCAAGAGTTTAGCTGTTTCAGCTAATCCAACTACTGATGAAGAGATTGCTGCTAAGGTGTTTATGGCAGAACATGGAAAAGGTGTTACAATTGAAGATATCCAAGCTGAAGAGCAAATGCTTGCTGAGGAACACAAGAAGAATCTTGAAGCTGGAATCTACAAGAAGAAGGAAATCAAGGCTCCTAGAAAGAAAGAAACTGGAATTTCTATTAAAGAAAATACTCAACAGAGTATACAATACACCAGGAGGCCTGTGATTACAAATGCTGATAAAGGAAAGGGTATACTGGTAGAAGAAGAACAGTTACCAAAGAAGAATTATTCAACCTCTGACAAAGCTCAAGTTGAAGTTTTTGAAGCTAAATCAACCTCTGACAAGGCTCAAGTTGATGTTACTGTTAAGGATGTGCCAACCTCTGACAATGCTCAAGTTGTGCAAACTCAGCTATCTTCACCACTCCAAGGTTTCAAAAGATCCTCATTATCTGAAACTCTGAAGCCTAGCCAGGTGAACTTTCTACAAACCAGAACAGTACTTGGAAAACAATCTTATGATAAATCTGGTTTGGGTTCCCACAAAGAGAAAAGAGTTAATAATAGTCCTTTAGATCATACATCACTGGCAGAACCTGGTGTTGGGGTTACTCAAGAAAACCTTGATAAACTAGAATCTGTTCAGATGATTTACCACAGAGGCTTGAAGAAGGAGTTTTTATTATACTTTATGGCTGATGGCAGAGTTTACAGAATTGGAGAAGATGATATTCGTCTGAAATTATGGGAAGAGCTAGAGTATGTTCTATATCTCCTGAAGATCAAAAATAGAAATACTCATAATGCTGCTCTGGTTTTAAAAGACAGAATGATGAAATCGAAAGTTCTTCTTGGAGGAAGTGTTTCCAGTGCATATATTCCTAAGTACAGAGATTCTTATGGAAAGATTGTTGAAATGAAGAGGAATAGTGCCAAATTCACAACAGCACTTGGAACCAAAGTTTTAGAATTCAACCTAGAGTCAGACAAAGCTCATTATATTTGGCTAGGGAATGACATGAAGAAAAACAGTATCTATTCTCTGAGGGCTGCCATATATCAAACTGGTGAAGGAGATCCAGAGTATAAGGAGCTGAAAGAGATTATGATAGCTAAACTTGAAAGAGCTGAGAGAAGGTTACTGTCAGATTATATCAGGACTGTGCCTGATATCCAAGAAATTCAGTAAAGTCTGACTGTAAGTTTTTAATGTTTTCTATTCTAAGATAAAGTTAAACTCTGATATATTTTAAACACTGCATTTGTTATATGTTTTGACATCATCAATTATCTGTTTAACTTGTACATTTTTATTATGCACAAGTTGGGGGAGATTGTTAGATATAATTGCTGACGTTTGTTCATCAGTGTTTAAGCAACAGGTGATCATCAGAGTTTACATTGAAGCCAGTCAGAGTTTGTTAAAGTCTGACGTGGTGATAGTTGAAGAAGCAGAATATATTGATACAGCTAAGGAAACGGAATAGAAGATAAGAAGCAATTCTAATTGATTACAATTGTATAGCTAATTTGTAGGAGTATCAATTAGAGATTGATTGTAACTGTGTACTATATAAACACAGATAGGTTATCCCTAGAAGGGATGCGATTATTGAAATATTATTCTTGTAACCTAGTAGCTCTTTGTGATTCATTAACATCACTAAGAGAGAATTATTTTAATATAATTCAGTTTGTTGATTTATAAACTTGTGTTCTTGATTGTTATTCTCATACATACTTGATTATATATTGTGTATTCGGCCTAACAATTAGAAAGGAGTTTCTAATTTGCATTAATATGAACTTAGCATTATGAATAAGAAATCATATGATTAAATTTGATAAGGCCTGACACGAGATCCATGCCTTATATTTAATCGGGATATTGTAGGGTAGAAGGAATTCATTGTATGGTAACTAGTCACTGACAGGTTCTTGGTATTCTAAGCAGTGAATTCATATTATCCGGATAGTCGTGATATGTTGAGAAGCATCCCTCACGATGTAGAATAAATATAATTAATCAGTTAATTATATTTAATGAATTTTAGAATTCATATAATTAATAAATAAAAAGTTTATTATTATTATTTATTTCTACTACCGGCTTAATATTGAACCTACAGGGTCACACCATAAAAGATTAATTTATTGATGAAGGTATTTTGAGAGAGCAAGTTATTTTCTAAATAGTTTAGAAAAGGAAATAATGATTAAAATAGTTTTAATTACTATTAAAGCATTTTATAAGATAAAATGTGGGGTTAATATATATATATAAAGATATATTAAAAACCCTAAGAGAGCCCTATAAATAGAATGAGATAGTTCATTCTAAATGACTTGAGTTTTTGTGAAAACCTAGTTGCCACTCTCTTCTTCTTCATCTCTCTCTCTCTCTCTCAAAAGAAGAAAAACTCCATTTTTATAAAAGCTTAGTTTTATAAAAAGCTTCATCAAAGGATTATTCTTGGTGGATACCGGTAGAGTGCTTCACACTCTGAGGAGCAACTGCTAGAATCCATTTTATAAAGCTTCGATTTTCAAGGTATGGTTACGATTCCCCTCGATCTAGATTTTATATGTTTTTCTATATGCGCGATACATGGTTTTTACGGAATAATTGTTATATCACGCTTCCGCTCATCCGTAAATTCCTTCAATGGCATCAGAGCCAGGTTTTTGCATATAGAGATTCATATAAAAAAAATTTCAAATTTTTTAATGCATGTATGGATTTATTATGATTTTTGCAAGTATATTTAGATTTAATTATGAATTAATTCGAAATTTTATTTGCATGCGATTTTGACCATTGATCTGGGTTCTACAAGTGTTGTGGATCATCTAGGTATTTTTTTCATAATTTTGTGATGTGTAGATTATTTGTTATGAATTTTTTAAAAACTTTTTAATTAAAATTCATAAAATAATTATGCATGTTGAAATATATGAATTAAAATTTGCACAAGGACCCCATAGACACTTGGTTATTTTTGCTTTTGTTTGATTTCAGAAATCATATTATTTTGATTTTTTTATTAATTTATTAATTTATTAATTAATTGTTAATTAATTTATTAATATTAAAATAAAAAAATAATAACAATAAATGCATTAATGGTTGGGCAGTTTTTTTTGTGTGTTTTAAATGCTAAGTAAGTTACAACAATTACAACATTAAATAAAACATGTGTTTTTTTTTTATTAATTGTGTTTTTTTTTTGTGTTTTAAATGCTTACAACATTAAAAAAAAAAAAACTGTTGTTGTCCCCGCGCGCGTGGCGCGCAAACGCTGGGAATGGGGGATAACACATGCGTTATAGGGTATGTAACGCATGAGCGTCATGCGTTACACAATTAATAGCTTTTAATTGTTGTAACGCATGAGCGTCATGCGTTACAGCCCCTCTGTCCACATTAAATTTGATTTTATGGGAGTTTGGTAACTCCGTTTTGGGCGTGCAATATACCGTTGGATTCGTTTTTCCGAGACGGATCTAATGGAGTGGTCAAATATTTTTTATATAAAAGTTTGGAACTGTTTATATTCCCAGAAGTGTTTTAAAGCATGTACTAATTGTTTTAATTGCTTTTAAATACTATAATAAATCCATACATCATTATATTATTGTATGACATGATATTACTTGCATGCTTACTTGTTTATTTATTTTTATATATGAGATATATGCCTATATTTACCATGCGATGATAGATTTAGGTGAACTTAAATCAAAATAAGGCGTGCTCTAGAAAATCTAGAATAGGAATCGTTTATTGCCTTAACAATAATATTATGAGTACAACCATGAGATTCTTATGTTTATGAAACATAGAGTGAAATACTCTTTTGATGTTGAAAATGAAAATTTCTGTCTAGGCCGTTGGGTTTTAAGCAGGACCGATGTGACCCCTCCAACACACTGGGAATTTTTCATTTAAATATCATAATTGTATTTTGTTCAAGAAAAAGAGAATCTCCTAGTAATATGATTATGGTTGCAACATAATATAATCCCTCTTAATTAAAATTTATATCAAGTAGTAAATGGCCAATGGCACAACGGGCTTGTGTCGGTCATAGCCTTCCAATATAATAGCAAGTAGAGTTCTTATATTGAGACATTGTCGTTTCGTGCTATAGCCGAGGGCTTTGTTTTGAGATTAAGAGATGTTTGTCTATCACATGAGATGTGTATGATAAATTAGCTTTCAATTGTCGTTACGTGCTACAGCCGTGGGCTTTTGGAATTCTAATTTAATTATGCAAGATGTTGGGTTTGACTTGACTTAGAATATTGAGTGAGTCGTGCCACAGTCGAGACTCAATGATTCAAGAGGCTAAAAGATAATAAGGAATACCATGAGATGTAGTTGACAAGAGTTGTCTTCCCATGGAACATCACATTGTGTTTCGTGCCACAGCCGAGGTGATGTGATGGAAAATAGGATCCTTATTCTCACTAACATTATGAATGTTTAGTTATACATATAGAGGGTTGTATAATTTAAATAAAATAGTGGGAGCCACCAATGAATAAAGACCCGATTCATATGGTGTTGTAAGAATAAAATTGAATATTTACTTAGTAGTTATGTGTATTCACTAATAGAATTATATATATACTATAATTTCTGCACTATCACACATCGTAGTAGAATAACACGTTGACTTATCCCGAATATGCTGATGAACTTTGAAACTTGAGAAATGTTCTCAAGAATGAAAAGTTAGATGAAATGTTTAACTCGTTAATACAAAGTGCCTTATTTGTGATGCACATGGAGATGTGTATGAGACCAAGTGCAAGAGGTCTAATAATGCAAATGTTGCAAAGTAAACCAAACTGATGTCTATGAGCTTGAGACTGTGCAAACAGTATGAGCACAAGGACATTCAGGGCTACCTTGTTGCTTCTATAAGAGTTGTAGAATGTGATAAATAAGACGATTCAATATAGGATATCGAATGAGCTATTCCATAATAGTTATGCTGAGGGTTGATCTATGAATAATCATAGACTCAAGACAATCAATTTGATTGATCGTCTAGGGTAGGTTGATTTTGTCATAGATGGAAGCTAAGTCGAGATATGATCTTGAATTAGCTTCCGAATACGAATTCGCAAATTTGTTGTGAACTCTTACATGAAAAGGTTGGATATCAGATTGTATGAAATCTACTTCATGTTAAAGATTGTTGAGACGTATTTCCTTCTTAGAGAGCTTTGTTCTTCAGACTGGTAACGGTTCTGGAATCATGTAGTGGGAGATGAACCATACCATCAAGAAGAAGTTTGTTAGTGAGTGATAACATAATTAGTCAAAGGCTAAGTTTGACTCCAAAACAAAAGAGTTTGTTGCCACCTATCAAAGGTGGGTTATTGGAAGATCAACTACAAGAGTTGTCTTGTAGAGTTGAAGAATTAGGGAAGTTTAGTGGGACTGAAACTTCTCATTTTGAAATAGGGACTATGGAATAGAGGTAATGGAAATCCAAAGAACTATAGGCTTGTTTGCACGAGTGAGAGTATTCGCTTGTTGCATGGTGATGGGTTACAAGAACCATATGATTATTGAATCACATTATGCATGCGAAACTCGTCTCACTAGAAAGACCACTATATCTCTATTTTCTTGAAATAGAGAGATAATGAGCAACAAAAGTGTTAAAATTAGTACACATAATTGTATGTGCGCCAGTGACAACACATGCCAGAAAAGGATTCACACGCTTCATTAGAATTCACGGATATGATCCGGATTCAGATATGTATTTGGTACAATACAAATTCGAATCTTTTGGAGTGTTTCAAAATGAATAATAATGAAATACAAAACAAAACAACAAGTGTTGGGACTCTTTGATAAGATCAAAAAGATATACACTTGAGTGAGTGTTTTGAGGTTATCTCAAATCTTATGTTTAAAGCTTCACGTTGGACAGATCCTGAGATTCTACAGGTAGATGGAATGTACGAAGGAGCGAACGAACTTTGTTAGACATCGTTCGGTTCATTTTAAGCTAAATTGATCTTCTATTATATGTTTAGAGTTGAATTTTATAAATATCAGTATATCTGCTGAATATAGTATCTTCTTAATCTGTTCCTAAGTTGTCATATGAGATATGTAGTGCAAGGAACACAAGTCTTAAACTTGTTAAGATTTGGGATGTCTAGCTTATGTCAAAATGTTTAATTTGATAAGCTAGATGGTAGATCCAAAATGTAAGTTTGTGAGATATCCTAATGATAGTCAAGGATGTTGGTTGAATATTCTACTGAATATAGTGTGTATGACATACTGCCTACTTAGAGGAATTGTTCATTCTAGAAGGGTTCAGTGGGAGGAAGGTTGAACTTAACTAAGTTCAAACACCACAAATTACAAAGGTTCTATAGGAAGAACATTTTTAGACAGGATAACGTTTTGTAGGTTAGCTTAAGTATAGCTCTTGATATTTTATCACCAACCTGAGAGGTTGACTGCTTTGTCATTAAGAATGACAATGAGGTGTCAATTATATGATAATGACCTTATGACCTATACTAAAGCTATGAGTTATGACTCGGAGAAATGGCATAGTACCATGAAATCCGATATAGATTCCATGTACATCAACCAAGTACAGACTGTGGTTGAGGACCTAAAGGTGTCATAACCGGAAGGGTACAAGTGAGTCTATAAAAGGGAGATTGGAGTGAGTGGCTGGGTAAAGACATATAAGTCCTTGCTTATTGTGAAAGGATTCAATCAAAGCAAAGAGATTGACTTTGATGAAAAAATTTCACATGAAGTAGTGCTCAAGTCTATTCGGATTTTGTTTGCGTTTGCGGCTAGTAATGACTATAATATCTAATAATGGTCGAACGGTCGACCCTCCTCGATAGGAAAATTGAAGAGATGTGTAGTTGACACAATTAGAGGGATTTATTGCTATGAGTAGCAAATCTATGGTCTAATAGCCACGACAATCCATTTATGAATTGAAGCAAGCTTCTCAATGATCGAACATATGTTTTGATGAGACAATCAAATAGTTTGATTTTATCAAAGACAATGATGGATCATGGATCTACAAGAAGGTTAGTGGGAGTGTGATGACATTCCTAATAATGTATGTGACATACTTATGATAAGGAATGATGTATCGATGCTAAAATTAGTCAAAGTGTGGTTATCTAACATATTCTCTATAAAGGACTTGGGAATGGCTTCCTATGATATAGGAATGAGAATTTATAGGATAAACCAAGTGTTGGGCTAAACCCAAAGTGTGTACATCATTTATATGCTAAGATGTTTAGCATAAATAACTCCAAGAAGTTACTTGAATTGTCAAGTCACGGAGTTACTTTCTCCAAGATAGTGTCTTTCTACGACATCTGAGGAGAAATGCCGTATGAGTAAGATTTATTATGCTTCGGCAAATGTATCTATCAAAATACCGGATGTACTATACAAGACTTGATGATCGCTAACTCACTAGGCGAGATAAGCGAGCACTAGTCTAGTCCTTGAGAAGCGCGATAGTAAGCTGGAAGAACGTCCTTAAAAACTTTCGAAGAATTGAGGACATCTTTCTTGATTATGGTGGGTCCAAAATGAAAATCGAGTGTTATAAACACTATGATTTTCTTAGGACAAATGTGATAGAAAATCCATGTCAAAATAAGTGTTAATTCTGAATGGATGAGCGGTTTGTTGGAAGAATTCCAAGCAGCTTAAGATAACTGATTCCGTAGTGGAAGCACTATATGTATATAGCTATAAGTGAAGCTGCAAAGGAGGTTCTTTGGATAGCGAAACCTGTTTTCGTTGGTTAGACATGGTTCCTAGAATAGGATTTATATTGTTGTATCGGTACAACATATGGTAGTAGCGCAGGCTATGGAACCTAGGTTTAATCAGGGATTCAAGATCCAAGTTGCGGCACTTTCATATGATATATGAGATCGTTGAAAGTAGAGATGTTTAAGTCAATATTGACTTGACACCCATAACAACATAGTAAAGACCATTTACTAAACCGTTATTTGAAAATCGCTTTGTTCTCTATTAGGAGAAGTTGTGTATGAGATACCAAGGTGATTGGTTTTAGTACAAGTGGGAGATTGAAAGACGTGTGTCCTAAATCCAATCATGGATGATGAGTTAGGAGATACTTTGTTCAATCTGATTCAAGTTTGTTTAATTTAATAAAATGGTAATATGTTTTATAACGGGCTTTATCTATTTAAAGTGTTTAAATTAGATGATCCATAGTTTAGAGTAAAGCTTTAATGGATTATGATGAGATCATTATAATGAGACCTTAAAGATGATAACTCTAAACTTAAATAGTTCCTGGTCGTACGATAATTAATTGGTAGTTAATTAATCCGCAAAGATCGGTACATACTATGCTTGCTTCACTATGAAGGATGTCTGTTCTCATAGGCATTTGTGTGGTGACACTATAGCTAGTATGTAGGTGCTTATTAGGAATAAGTTCACTGAACATGACTCGATAAGTTGAACAACTAATGGAGTTTACTCACGTGTCAATAGTTATTCACTGAGTGATAGTTGTACAAGTGTCCTTAGACTTGAGATCGTTAGAGTTATCTTGTATATAATGAACTATGCTTTGGATTAGTCCTTAGTCTCAAGGACATCCATTAGGTCTATTCTGGGCATAGGGATTTGTGTATGGAGATAGTTAACGTCAATAGAGGATCTACCCCTTCAAGTATAGGAAGAGAATATCCTATGTTATTCTTAGTATGCGAGTTCTGGAATCTCTGGCCAGAGTGTATGAAATTAGAAATGAGTTTCTAATTTGCATTAATATGAACTTAGCATTATGAATAAGAAATCATAGGATTAAATTTGATAAGGCTTGACACGAGATCCATGCCTTATATTTAATCGGGATATTGTAGGGTAGAAGGAATTCATTGTATGGTAACTAGTCACTGACAGGTTCTTGGTATTCTAAGCAGTGAATTCATATTATCCGGATAGTCGCGATATGTTGAGAAGCATCCCTCACGATGTAGAATAAATATAATTAATCAGTTAATTATATTTAATGAATTTTAGAATTCATATAATTAATAAATAAAAAGTTTATTATTATTATTTATTTCTACTACCGGCTTAATATTGAACCTACAGGGTCACACCATAAAAGATTAATTTATTGATGAAGGTATTTTGAGAGAGCAAGTTATTTTCTAAATAGTTTAGAAAAGGAAATAATGATTAAAATAGTTTTAATTACTATTAAAGCATTTTATAAGATAAAATGTGGGGTTAATATATATATATAAAGATATATTAAAAACCCTAAGAGAGCCCTATAAATAGAATGAGATAGTTCATTCTAAATGACTTGAGTTTTTGTGAAAACCTAGTTGCCACCCTCTTCTTCTTCATCTCTCTCTCTCTCTCTCAAAAGAAGAAAAACTCCATTTTTATAAAAGCTTAGTTTTATAAAAAGCTTCATCGAAGGATTATTCTTTGTGGATACCGGTAGAGTGCTTCACACTCTGAGGAGCAACTGCTAGAATCCATTTTATAAAGCTTCGATTTTCAAGGTATGGTTATGTTATGGAATGAAAAGTAGATTTAGATGTTGACGGCTGTATTCAATGAATGATGGAGAACAATCGTGTCTTTATGGCTGCTCTCGTGGTTCGTGACTAAACAGGTCTTCACAAGATGCCTACGTATCTCTGTTATGTAGAGAATCAAGCCAAAAAACGTAGTTCTAGAATGAAGGACGAGGGGTCCTTATATAGGCGTCAGGAGCCTTGTATTTAGAGTAGAAGAAGGTGACTTGGAGGCCAAGTAGCCTTCTTAGATCAGGATTGTGAATCCTATTTTGTGGGAGGCTGACTCCTAGTTGATTTGTGTATCTTGATTGCTGATTCTTGAAGAGTTTAATATGTGTTGGACTCATTTAATGAGCTGTACATTTTCCCTATTTATTAATTACGAAATTAATAAATAATTAGGGTTTCGGGCCTTTTATCGGGCCTAATTCTTGGACCAAACTAGGTCTAATTAATATATCATTAATTATCTCTAGGGTTATATTTCAGCCCATATCATTTGCCCCCCAATTTCTGGAAAAATCATTCAAGATTTTTGTAGAAATTATTTCATTTTCTCCCCGGAATTTTCCATTTTTTCAGGGTTTTTTCGACCAGAAACTAAGCCAATTTCGACCAGGAATCCTGGTCATTTTCGACCAGGATTAGGAACGAGGTCGACATGTTCGACCAGAAACTTCAGTGTATTTTCGAACTGAAATTTTCGAACTCAAACCTGTATAATTTCGAACAGGTTTTCGAACAGGATTGAGACGAGGTCGATTACCTCGACTTGGATTTCTAGTTCAATTTCGAATAGGAATATTCGACCAGAAACCTTGATGCAAAATCGACCTCGATTTTTTTCAAACTTTATTTTTTGTAATTTCGATTTCAACATTTCGACTAGGATTCTGTATGATTTCGAACAGAAATTCGATCAGGAATATAGTTGAGGTCGACCACTTCGACCTCATTTTGTAGTGCAACTTCGAGCTCAAAACTTCGACCAGGATGCAATGTAAATTCGAGCAAGAGTCCTGGTCGACATCGACCAGAAAAGGATGGCGAGGTCGACTATGTCGACCAGGAATCCTAGCTATTTTTCGAACAGGATTTTTCGAACAGGAATACAAGATATTTCGACCTGGATTCTTTAATCAGGAATCTCTAGGTCATTTTTCGACCCGGATTCCGCAGGCTTTTTTCGACTTGAAATAGGAACAAGGTCGATTATGTCGACCAAGATTTTTAGCATGGATTCGAATAGGAATTTTTCGAACTCAATTTCCCATTTTTGGTATATTTGAACTCGTTTTATTGCCTTAGAATTATTTCTGAAATTTTAAATTTCCAACCTTTTGGGCCTTGATTTTATATTGGGCCCTAAGCCTAGTTCTCAAACCTTTTTTAGGTTTAATTTCTAAGCCTTTCATTTATTTGGGCCATGGGCCTTGCTTTTATTGATTATAACACTTTGGGCCTTGATTCCAGAAGCCCAAGAAGTGATTGTGGGCTTTGACTGGCTACAACCGGTTAGACTTCCCTAACCGGTTGAGTTTCCAGTTACCTTGCCTATAAAAGAGTGAGGTTTCACTTCTTACTCTCCACTCAAATTTTTCCAAAAATTACTTTCTAAATCTCTCTTCTCTTTCTCCGTAGTCAGGCGATTTCCGGCGAGTTTTTGCGGTAGCACTCTTATTTTTCTGGGTTTTAATATCTCTCCCAAGAAGATTCTGGGTTTCAATCTTCATAGTTTGAAGATTTTCTGGGTTCCAATCTCCTTCCCAAGAAGATTCTGGGTTTCAATCTTCATAGGTTGAAGATTTTTCTGGGTTCGATCTCCTTCCCAAGAAGATTCTGGGTTTCAATCTTCATAGGTTGAAGATTTTAAGAATGGCCGATCGTTCTGCTAGCCGTCTTCAAAGAATAAACCAAGCGTCCAAAAGAGGTATCATCATTCGTTCTCCCACTATGTCTTTACAAGATATGATTTTAGAACGTAGTGATGAATATCCTTCAGTGTCGCATTTAGATGCATATAACCATAGTAATAGATTTAATGATGCTGATGCAATTTCTAACTACAAGAATATGTACAAAATTAGGCCACCTTATAGGCTAGTCCTTGCTGGTCCCGGGGATCGTTCCTGCCATTGGCGCCCAGATGCTCTTTGCATTTACAAGGGGGTCATTGCCGCAGGTGTTCGATTCCCATTCCATCCTTTCATTCCTCAACTTTTAGCTGATGTAGGAGTCAACCCTTGTCAACTCCCTCCCAATGCTTGGAGACTTATTATGTGCTTTATCGTTTTGTGCTTAAAAAACAACTTTCCTCTTTCTGTTGCTCTCTTTAGAAAGATTTTTCAATTTAAAAATAGCTCCTCCAAAACTTTGGGTTGGGTATATATTAGTCATCGACCCACTACACCCCCTATCTTCCACCCAAAATCCATTCCCGACAACAATCCCAAGTGGAGAAATGAATTTATGTATTTGGTTTGGGATGGAGGGGACTGGGGCACCTTATTCCAAAGCTCATTTAGTAGAGTTTCGGATGGTAGTCCTGGTGACATAGTTCTGACTGAGGAGGAGGCCTTTGCCTATGCTGAACTCACCAAGGATGACTATGCCACTAAGGCTTGGGAGCTCCTGGACGAGTTTCTACTTAAGTCTCTGGGACTTTCAAGGGTTTCTGACAAGGGTAATTCCTTTTCTTATTTTCTTATTGTTGTATTAAGATTGCCTTATACCAATTATTTTTCTTGACTTTTGTTTGCAGCTGCTGAGTTTATCAACAAGCAGAATGAGCCAGAAGGCGGGTAGACAGCCAGGATCAAGAGGGCTTGCTTGACTGATCCTAGGCTGGTTGAGAAAGGCCCTGCCTTTTTGAGGCCTCATGCGGCTGAGGTAGATGAGGTCGAGGGCTCAGCTAAGAGTTCTGTATGGCGCCCCAACTGGGGGATAAGGAAAAAGGACACCATAGTGGGGGTGTCTACTCATGCTGTTGAATGGTCACACCATTCATTGACTCCTTGTGACTACAAGGACTTTGTTTCCAACTCCACCATCGAAGGGGTGGAGCATGCTGGATCTCAAGCAATGGCTGCTGTAAGTATTTTTCTCTTCTTTTCTTTGTAGTTTAACCATGTATTTCAAGTTTAAGTATTTGACTTGTAACTTGCTTGTAGGTCAATGCCAATTATCAAGGGGCTTTGTTCCAAGCCAAAGCCTGGCGTTCATCTTCTGAGGCCAACAAGGCTAAGTATGATCAAGCCCTGCTGGAGGTGGGTTCACTTAAAGCTTCCTTGAATCGAAGGGATAAGGAGCTGTTGGATGCTCAAGCGGAGCTGGTGGAGCTTAGGAAGGGGAAAGAACTTATCATTGATGAGTATTTTGATTCTGCCGAGTATCAGGATATCATTACTCAGCATGATGATCTCCTTTTCCCTGTCCAGTTCACCAAAGGATGGGACGAGGCTTTGGCTGAGGTCTCGAAGAGAATGCCTGGATCTCTCACTATCTCAGACTTCCCCAGTCCCCATGCTCCTAACCAGTTGGAGAGGGCCTTGGCTGGAGAGGATGTTATGGATGAGGATGACAGGATTCCTAATCCTGAACCTGCTCCCCAACCTGGTGAAGAGTCAGAAGAATCCAGCTCCGGCGAGGAGGAGTCTGGTGAGGAGGAATCTGGTGAGGAGGAGGATGCTGAGGAAGAGGAGTCTGAAGAGGAGTCTGGCTCCGAGGACGAGCATGGAGGGGATGGCACTCAGCCATAGTTGCTTTTAGTTTATATTTATTCTCTGTAATTCTGCCTTCGGGCATAACTTAAACTTTATTTTAAGTTGTTTAATTTATTTGCCTTTTAATTTCTCGCATTTGCATACTTACTTAGTACCTTGAATCATATATAAACATCAATACACAATGCATGTGGAATATTCTTGATATTTCCAAATAAATTCATAACTTGAAAAATGGGTTCAACCCTTACATAATATACTACTTCTATCTCAAGTCTAAAAGCTTGGATTGGTTTTATCAACCTTATTTCTACTTGTCCTAACAGTGAGTCCAATTAGGACACCCTTAAACATAATAAACTTTCAAGTTTGCAGCATGCCAAGTTCTAGGCACTTCAACCCCTTCCAGAGTTTCCAGCTTATATGAGCCTCGTCCATAAACATTTTTAACCCGATAGGGTCCTTCCCAGTTTGGGGCCAACTTTCCCTTTTGTCCAACTCCAGATGCTTCAATCTTTCTGAGTACCAAGTCACCTTGACGAAAGAATCTTTCTTTAACCCTTAGGTTATAGTAGAAAGATGCTCGTTTCTGATGTTCCACCATCTTGGCATTTGCCTCATCTCTAACTTCGTCAATTAGATCTAATGCTAACCTCAAACCTTCTTCGTTTGCCTCTGGTTCATATGCTTCAACTCTAGGAGATGCATGAGTGATTTCTACAGGAACCACTGCTTCTGCTCTATATGCTAATAGGAATGGGGTTGCCCCAGTAGTGACTTTGCAAGTAGTACGATACGCCCATAGAATGGGGAGCAATTCATCTACCCAAGTATTTCTGGAGCGTTCAACCCTTTTCTTAAGTCCATCTAGGATTATCCGATTTGCAACCTCGGCTTGCCCATTTGCTTGAGGATGGGCAACAGAAGTGAAGCGCAACTTAATATCATTTTCATCGCAATATTTCTTGAACTCATCATTGTTGAACTGAGTTCCATTATCCGTTACAAGGACTCGTGGAATTCCATACCTGCATATCACACTTTCCCAAAAGAATTGCATCACTTGCTTGGTGGTTATCTTGGCTAATGGCTTAGCCTCAATCCACTTAGTGAAGTAGTCAATTGCAACTATCAAGAATTTTCTTTGAGCACTTGCCATTGGAAATGGCCCAAGTATATCCATTCCCCACATAGCAAAAGGGATAGGAGAGTTAATGGACGTCATCATCTCAGGTGGTTGTCTAACCACGGGTGCATGTTTCTGGCATCGTTCACATTTTCTCACATAGCTCTTAGCATCAGCAAGCATGCTTGGCCAATAGAAGCCTAGACGAGTGACTTTATGTGCAAGGGCTCTGCCCCCCAAGTGTTGCCCACAGATGCCTTCATGTACTTCTTTTAGGGCCAACTCCGCCTCTTGGGGTCTCAAACACTTCAGATAAGGAATGATGAAAGATTTTTTGTATAGGATTCCCTCAATTAGGGCATACCTTAATGCTCTAACGTACAGCTTTCGTGCTTCTGAAGTGTCGTCGGGCAGCCACCCAGTTTCCAAATGTGCTTTGATGGGATCTATCCAACAGCTGGTAATATCAATGGGTGCTACCAACTTTCCGTTGATGCTCGGGGTCTTCAAGACCTGAAAGTATACACTCCCTGCATAATTTTCAATTTCAGATGAGGCAAACTTGGACAAGGCATCAGCCTTCACGTTTTCCTCCCTCGGAACATGCTCCACATAACATTCATCAAACTGAGTCATGATGGCCTTAACAAGTTTCGAGTACTTGGCCATGACTTCATCTCTTGCTTCAAACTCCCCATTTACTTGAGAAACCACCAGCCTTGAATCTCCACATACTTTCAGAGTTTTGACCCTCAGGGCTCCAGCCAGCCCTAAGCCAGCAATCAAAGCTTCATACTCCGCCTCATTGTTTGTCATTGGGAAGTCAAGTTTTAGTGCATACTCTATTATGAATCCATCGGGACTTTGTATAGCACTAAACCAGCTCCACTCGATTTTGTTTTTGATGCTCCATCAAAATAGAGCACCCAGCATTCTTTGGACACCATGTCCTCATTTTTGCTATCTTCCACCAATACTTCCTGCCCCCCGACTTCTTGGTTGTCAATGGTACATTCAACCATGAAGTCAGCGAGTGCCTGAGCTTTTATGGCCGTTCGAGGCTTATACTTAATGTCGAATTCGCCCAATTCAATAGCCCATTTGATCAGCCTTCCACTAACTTGAGGACTATGCAAGATGTTTCTCAGAGGTTGATCAGTCATGACCTCAATCTTGTGGGCCTGAAAGTAGGGACGCAGTTTTCTTGAAGCCATTATCAAGGCTAAGGCAAACTTTTCAATCACTGAGTAGTTTATTTCTGCCCCATGCAAAATCTTACTCACATAGTAGATGGGTTTCTGAACCTTTAGTTCCTCTTTTACCAAAACAGCACCCAGGGCGGTGTCGGAGACTGCCAAGTATAGATAGAGAATTTCTCCTGGCTTGGGTTTTGCCAAAAGTGGTGCTTCAGCCATGTATTTCTTCAGGGCCTCAAAGGCTCCTTGGCTTTCAGATGTCCATTCGAAATTTTTCACATTTTTGAGTGCCTTGAAGAAAGGTAAGCACTTTTCTCCTGACTTGGAAATGAACCTTCCCAATGCTGCAACTCTTCCTGTCAATTTCTGTACATCCTTAACAGACTTGGGCGGTTCCATGTCTAGGATTGCCTTGATCTTGTCAGGGTTAGCTTCGATTCCTCTTTTGGAGACCATCAGGCCTAAAAACTTCCCTGAGCCTACCCCGAAGGCACACTTAGCTGGATTTAACATCATTTTGTGGTGCCTCAGCACTTCAAACGCTTCCTTGAGATGTTTTATATGGTCTGCCTTATCGAGGCTCTTGACTAGCATGTCATCCACATAAACTTCCATTGTTTTGCCAATCAGTGGTTCAAAAATCTTGTTTACCAACCTTTGGTATGTTGCCCCTGCATTCTTAAGTCCAAAAGCCATGACTAAATAACAGAAAACACCAAAGTCGGTTATAAATGATACCTTGGGGATGTCGTCCTTGTGCATCTTGATTTGGTTGTACCCACTGAAGCCATCCATAAAACTTAGCATCTCGTGCCCAGCAGTGGCATCTATCAACGCGTCAATCCTTGGTAAGGGAAAGCAATCCTTAGGACATGCATCGTTCAAGTCTGTGAAGTCCACACACATTCTCCATTTTCCATTAGCCTTCTTGACCATCACAGGGTTAGCCAGCCATTTAGGAAACTGAATTTCTTCAATAAAGCCTGCTTCCAAAAGTTTTCCTACCTCCTGCTTAATGGCTTCTTGTCTTTCTGGGGCAAAATTTCTTTTCTTTTGTTTCACTGTCTTCCTTTCAGGATCCACGTTCAATTTGTGGGTTATCAATTGGGGATCAATCCCTGGCATATCAGCTGCTGTCCAGGCAAATACATCACTATTTTCTTGAAGAAAGGATGTCAACTTGCTTTTCATAGATTCAGGTAGTAGAGCTCCGATATAAGTGACTTTGTCCAGTTCTCCAGGAATGAGGGGAATGGGAACAAGATCCTCAGCTGGCTTTCCTCTCCTTTCTTCTTCGTTTCTAATGTCCAAGTCTTCAATTGGGAGAACCTGCCCCCCGACTCCGTCTGGCCGTAACGCGGCTACATAACAGCTCCTGGCTGTCTTTTGATCACCTCTTTCTTCTCCTACACCATTCCTGGTTGGGAACTTGATTTTTAGGTGGTAAGTTGAGGCCACAGCCTTAAAAGCGTGAAGGCCAGTCCTTCCAAGGATGGCGTTGTAGGTCGAAGATGCCTTAATTACCACAAAATTCAACATCTGAGTTACCTCCTTTGGTTCCTTACCAATAGTTATAGGCAACAGAATTGTGCCTTCTACTTTAGACTCCACCCCATTGAACCCGTAAATGGGCATGTTCGTGGGGATTAGTTGGGAATCATTATACCCCATCTTCAAGAATGTGTCATGAAAAAAGACATCAACAGAAGCCCCATTGTCTATCAAGACTCGCTTTACCTCATTATTTCCAATCACTGGGGCTATCACCAGAGGATCATCATGGGGGAACTTCACCCCTTCCAGATCAGAATCATCAAACCCAATTGTTACCTCGGTTTTTGCACGCTTGGGTGTTTCTCCAACAATATGCATTACTTCTCGTGCATAAGCCTTCCGAGAGTTTCTTGTAGTTCCAGCTGCGGTTGGTCCTCCTGAGATCATATTGATCACTGGTCCTCGGGTTGGCGGGTTACGACCTTGATCTCGGTCATCCCTTCGATCATAGTCCCTCCTAGGGAGGTTCCTGTCTTCATCTTTGGTGAATTTATTCAACTTCCCCTTCCGAATCAGAAACTCGATCTCATCCTTGAGTTGTCTGCAGTCATCAGTATCATGTCCTGAATCTTTATGGTACCTACAGTACTTGTTCTTATCTCTTTTTTCAGGATCTCCCCTTAGTGGCTTCGGCCATCGAAAGTCCCTATCTTTCTCAATGTCATAAAGGATTTGACTCCTTGGGGCATTCAATCTTGCATATTCAGTAAACTTTGTGCTCGGCACGCTCTTCTTTGGAGCTGAATCAGAGTCTCTAGTCATACGAGGATATTTGTCCTTGACATCATACTCTTGCTCCGCCTTTCGCTTCTTCCAACCACCATTATTTCCACTTCCTGCTGCGAGGGTATCGGTTTTCTTCATGCTTTCTTCAGCTTTTATATACTTTCCCACCCTTTGTTGGAGTTCAGCCATGCTCTCGGGGGGGTGTTTGGCTAATGACATCTTAAAAAAGACATCCGTGGTTCCTTGTTGAAGAGCTATCATAGCTACCTTATTGTCTAGATCAGGTATATTCAATGTCTCCTTGGTGAAACGCTTGAGATAATCTCTCAACGTCTCATTCTTTCCTTGAGTCAAGTTCATGAGTGAAGCAGAGCTTTTCTCATGTACCCGTCCACTTATGAACTGACTGATGAAGGCCGTGCTCAACTCTCTAAAACAACTGATAGAGTTGGGTGGCAAGCGGCTATACCACCTTTGGGCCATGCCGGCCAAGGTTTGTGGAAAAGCCCTACATTTTAGAGCATCAGTGACTGGTTGCAGCAACAGTGCATTCGAAAAAGTTCTCACATGGGTTGCGGGATCGCCCGTTCCATCATATGCCTTGATAGTAGGCATCTTGAATTTCCTTGATACATGAGCGTCCATTACCTCTTCAGTAAAAGGTGGAATAGGATCGTCTGGATCACCCAGCTGTGTTAAAACACGGGGGTCTAACCTGGGAATCTCCGTCCTTCTAGCTCCTTCCTGCCTTCTTGAAGGTGTTCCTAAATCAATTAAGGGGATTTCCCCTGTCCCTTGATTTGAAGGCTGAGTCTGCTTCCTTTGTTGCTCCATCTCCATGCTTCTTTTTAATTTCTGGATCTCGGCCTCATGAGCCTTTATCCTATCCATGGCAGTCATAGGTGCCCCTCCAGTTGCCCCCCGAGTCCTCCTTCCAAGGGGCTCTTTGCTAGCTCTTCTTCTTCTGGGTGCTCGATCTTGTCCTTCATCAGACGAGTTGTCTTCAGAGTAGGGCCCAGAATAATCCAAGTATCTTCCTTCAGGGATGGGTCCCAATCCTCGAATGTATGGTCCCTGATTTGCATGGCCACTCCCTCCGGTTTCAGGGGGATAGTTGGGCAATCCGTAAGCCGGATTTGTGCTCACAGGAAGCACAGTAGTGGAGATCTGTGCTCCATGGGGAAGGTTATAGTCGAGGGGTGAGACAACCATTTGAAGAGGGTTCGTCTCATTCTGAGGTATGGAAGTTTGGGGATTCGTCCCTTGTGGCTGTGAAACCATCTCCGCGGTGAGTGGTGTCGTCCCTGCTGGTTGAGAAACCACCTCTGTAGTGAGGGGTAACGATCCTAGTTCCGTGGTGATTGGAGTAGTGGTGGTGACAGTTGATTCAGTAGCGGTTGTTCTTCGTGTTCTAGCCATGGTTGATGTAAGGATTCCCACAGACGGCGCCAAATGTTATGGAATGAAAAGTAGATTTAGATGTTGACGGCTGTATTCAATGAATGATGGAGAACAATCGTGTCTTTATGGCTGCTCTCGTGGTTCGTGACTAAACAGGTCTTCACAAGATGCCTACGTATCTCTGTTATGTAGAGAATCAAGCCAAAAAACGTAGTTCTAGAATGAAGGACGAGGGGTCCTTATATAGGCGTCAGGAGCCTTGTATTTAGAGTAGAAGAAGGTGACTTGGAGGCCAAGTAGCCTTCTTAGATCAGGATTGTGAATCCTATTTTGTGGGAGGCTGACTCCTAGTTGATTTGTGTATCTTGATTGCTGATTCTTGAAGAGTTTAATATGTGTTGGACTCATTTAATGAGCTGTACATTTTCCCTATTTATTAATTACGAAATTAATAAATAATTAGGGTTTCAGGCCTTTTATCGGGCCTAATTCTTGGACCAAACTAGGTCTAATTAATATATCATTAATTATCTCTAGGGTTATATTTCAGCCCATATCAGGTTACGATTCCCCTCGATCTAGATTTTATATGTTTTTCTATATGTGCGATACATGGTTTTTACGGAATAATTGTTATATCACGCTTCCGCTCATCCGTAAATTCCTTTAGGAATTGGCTACTCAACTGCAAGATTTGCTAGAAAAAGGAATTATTAGACCCAGCGTTTCGCCGTGGGGAGCACCAGTATTGTTTATCAAGAAAAAGGATGGAAGCATGAGATTGTGTATAGACTATCGGGAATTGAACAAGCTGACTATTAAGAACAAGTATCCGTTACCTCGAATAGATGATCTGTTTGACCAGCTGAAAGGAGCGGTACATTTTTGAAAGATTGACCTACGATCAGGATATCACCAACTGAAGATTAAACCAGACGACATACCGAAGACAGCCTTTCGAACAAGGTATGGGCACTATGAATTCTTAGTAATGGCGTTTGGACTAACAAATGCACCCGCAGCTTTTATGGACTTAATGAACATGATTTTCAAGAGATAATTGGACAAGTTTGTAGTGGTATTCATCGACGACATCTTGATATACTCAAAGACAGAGGAAGAGCATGCAGACCATTTGCGGATTGTGTTGGAAACGTTGATACAAGAAAGACTATATGCGAAGTTTTCCAAGTGTGAATTCTGGTTGAGAGAAGTTCATTTCTTAGGACACGTGGTGAGCAGCGAAGGCATCAAAGTTGATCCAGCAAAGATAGAGGCAGTGAAAGATTGGGAGAGACCAAGGACACCGACTGAAGTCAGAAGTTTCTTGGGATTAGCCGGATACTACCGGAGATTTGTGCAAGATTTTGCAAAGATAGCTACTCCAATGACCAAGCTGACAAGGAAAAGCGAGCGATTCATATGGAACGCTAAATGCGAAGAAAGCTTCCAAGAGCTAAAGAAGAGACTAACTACGACACCGGTATTGATGTTACCAGACGATCAAGGTCAATTCGTAATCTATAGTGATGCGTCGTACAAAGGATTGGGTTGCGTACTTATGCAACATGACAAGGTTATTGCTTATGCGTCAAGACAGTTGAGGCCCCACGAACAGAAGTATCCTACACATGATTTGGAGTTAGCAGCGATTGTGTTTGCATTGAAGATATGGAGACACTACTTGTATGGAGAGAGATGTGAAATTTACACCGATCATAAGAGTTTGAAGTATATCTTTACTCAAAAAGAGCTGAACATGAGGCAACGAAGATGGTTAGAACTAATCAAGGACTACGACGTTTCTATCAACTATCATCCCGACAAGGCAAATGTGGTAGCAGATGCATTGAGCAGAAAAGAGAGATTAAATACACTGACGATGACCAAAGAGTTATACAAGGAATTTGAGAAGTTAGAGATCGAAGTAAGTATTCCGAAGGATGCGACGGAAATGATTTATACCATGACGTTTCAACCTGAATTGTTGGAGAAGATGCGGAAGTGCCAAGAGCAAGTTATGAATGATGATGTGAGTAAGATGACAGGTGAGGAAATATGTAGCCAACCAGACGACAAAGGGATCTTGAGATTTGCTTCTCGAATATGGATACCTAATGTAGCGGAGCTGAAAAATGAAATTTTGCACGAAGCGCATAACTCGAAGTATTCAATTCATCCAGGGAGTACGAAGATGTATCGAGATCTTAAGACAAACTTTTGGTGGCCAGATATGAAGAGAGAGATTGCGGAATGAGTAAGTAAATGCTTTACGTGTCAAAGAGTCAAGGCGGAACATCAGAGACCAAGTGGATTACTTCAACCATTGGAAATTCCTGAATGGAAGTGGGAACACATTGCGATGGACTTTGTGGTAGGATTACCTAGAACGAAGGCTAACCATGATGCCATCTGGGTTATCGTGGATCGATTGACGAAATCTGCGCATTTTCTTCCGATTAACGAGAGATTCTCGCTAGATAAGTTAGTTCATATTTACATAAAAGAAATCGTGGTACGGCATGGAGTTCCAGTATCGATAGTGTCTGATAGAGACCCTCAATTCAATTCAAGATTTTGAGGAGTTTTCAAGAGTGTTTGGGCACCGAGTTAAGAATGAGTACAGCTTATCACCCGCAGACGGACGGCCAAAGCGAAAGAACAATTCAGACTATTGAAGATATGCTTAGGACATGTGCACTAGCCTTTGAAGGCAGTTGGGACGATCATCTACCCTTGGTGGAATTTTCATATAATAATAGTTTTCACGCGAGCATCGGAATGCCACCTTACGAAGATTTGTATGGACGAAAGTGTCGATCTCCAGTGTATTGGGAAGAAGTTGGTGAACGGAAGATGATAGGACCAGAACTAGTGCAACAAACAAAAGAAGTGATTCATTTGATTCAAAGAAGATTGATAACAACTCAGGACCGACAGAAAAAGTATGCGGATCTAGCCAGAAAGGATGTGGGATTCGAAGAAGGATTAGTTAGGTTTGGAAAGAAAGGGAAGTTGAGTCCGAGATTTGTTGGACTGTTTGAGATTTTGAAGAAAGTGGGCAAAGTAGCTTACGAGTTAGCATTGCCGCCGCATATGCAGCACGTTCATAATGTATTTCATGTATCTATGCTTAAGAGATATCGACTAGATTCGAATCATGTAATAGAATATGAACCCATAGAGGTCCAGGCAGATTTATCTTATGTAGAGCGACCGATTCAGATATTGGATCGTAAGGAGAAAGTACTAAGGAATAAGACAGTAGCGTTAGTGAGAGTTTTGTGGAGGAATCCTAAAGTAGAAGAGTCTACCTGGGAGTTAGAGAGTGAGATGCTAGAGAAGTATCCCCAGTTGTTTCCTTGATCTGATTCTGAGGACAGAATCCTATTAAGGGGGAAGGATGTAATATCCGTGAATTTTATTATTTGATTAAATGATATATTGAATATAAAAATATTTATTGTGGAGTATTGGAGTATTATTAAATGATAATTATTGTGTGATTATGTGCTAAATGGTGAGTCGAAAGCCCCTTTCAAATATTTCGTCATTTGGAATTTTCTTCAAATCTGAGCCCCGTTTTGATAATTCAAGGGCCCCGTTGGAATTTCGTACATTGATTATTATCTCTTCGTCTTTCGTATTCGAATCATTATCGGGAGAGATATTCGTATCATTTCATTCCTACCTATTAGATTCTGCAAGAATAATTCGTTTTGTTCAAAAAGGGAAAAATTGTTCCGAACCCTAATTGCTTAAGGGGACGGATATATCGTTTTACATCAATATTACCTTTGTTATAGCCCCAGTATTCTTGAGCATTACTTATATACTGATATGTATTGATTTGGATAATTATCAATCCTTGTAGATAATTATCTTCTCGTAAAACGTATTTTTAACCTAATTAGGGTTTTTAAACGATCCAGTGGATCTATAACGATCCAAAAGTGTTCCTTGGGGTATTATTTTTCCAAAAATATAAAAAGACGAATCGAACCTTATAACCTTCATAATCTGCATTGCGTATAATCAAAAAGTAAAAATTCCCGAAACGTGTTCTTCGTGTTCTTGAATCTTCAATCCATTCGTTCAAGGTGTTATTCATTTCAGAAATCAAAGTTCAAGTACTCAAATCAAAGCTCTTGATCTCTAGTCTCAGAATCTTCCAACCTCATCATCATCTGGTAATTTTTCGATTTGTTATGAATTTTTTTATATTCGAATTAAAATTAGGGTTCATACCCGATTTGGGGATTTTCATTCTATTGATTCTCCGTTCAATTGGTTGCTTCTAACATGTTCCTAGGGTTCTAATTAGCTAGAATCCATGCTTTAATTTCATGTTTATGTTCGATTTTGATGGGTTTGATTTTCGGGTTTTGACCCGAATTCTTCTTTTGAATAGTCCGTTCATATGAATGATCTGACATTGTTTTTGGTAGAGGGCTTTGATTGTATGTGTTATAAGCTTCATTTTGGTATATTAATCTTTGAGTTTCATGTAGAAATAAGGTAGATCGGGTTTCCGGCCGAAGTCGTCGCCGGCGAGTTCTTTGAACTAATTCTGGGCACGATTCCGGCATGGGACAGATGTGTTTGTATGTGGGTTGTGTTTGTCTTGAAAAAGCGAACAAAAGCCCTATGGTTTGATGTTGTTTTGATCGGAAATGGCAAGTCCGGCCACCGGACGCCGGCCGGATTCTGAAAAACCCAGATCCTGGCAGGTTGTTCTTGGTGACCCGGATTTGTTCTTCCCGACCCGTTTACCCGAAGTTCGACCCGGTTTCAATCTTCAAAACCCTAATTCGATTTCTAAAAACTGTTTTTGGATTTTATTTTTAAAATTAATTCGAAAATAATTTAAAAACTTTAAAAATTCATATTTTTATTTTAAAAATATATTTTAATATCAGAAAAATTCTGGAAAATTATATTTATTATTTTAAATCCGAAAATTGATTAAACTTAATTATTTTAATTATTTTTAATTAATAATTAATTTATTAATTAATTGGTTATTTCTTTTAATCAATTAATTCTTAAAAAATAATTATTAATTAGATTTAATTAATTAAAAATTCGGTTTAATTATTTTCAAGCCTATTTATTTATTTAAAAATAGTTTGGGAATTTAAAAAGTGTCAATTAATTTTATTAATTGATTTAATTGCATTTAAATGTTTATATGGGATTTAAAAATCCGAGTTTTGATTTAAAAATTAATCGTGACTTATCTTAAATTCAAATAAGTTTCGTATGATGTTTTAAAAATATTTATAAGTGCTATATGGTTCATATTAATTGTGTGTTGTGTTTTATAGTCTGTATATGCTCGTACTAGGGCAATTATCTGAGTTTTAAATATCGTAAATCATTCCGGACATCCGATACGTAACTGGTTACTTGTTTAAATGTGATTATTGATTGAATAAGTGTCGAGAGTAGAACGAGAATAGTTAGACTTATTGTGACGAGTTGTTTAATTATAGAATCGAGTTCCCGGAGCAAGGGAAAAGGAAAGGTAGAGTGAGCAGAGTCGATCCGACAGCAGTTTAGACCAGGCAAGTATCTGTGCCTTTACTTGTGATAAAATTATTATTGTCTTGATTACTTGAATACCGTTATCCCCAGAACAATTCAAATTATCAATCTTTTAACCGCATTTGGACAACTGATTCCATTTCCTTAGAGATTCTTGATTCTTTGATTTGGTCTGCATCGGAAACCCTTATTTCCAACTCACTTGATTATTGTTTACCACCATTTGATTATTGATTATCATCCTTTGATTTTTATTGACAACCATTGATTATTTGACTTCCATCTTGACTGTTGATTACGGTCATTGATTATCAACTACCAATCTTGATTTCCTTATTGAATAAGCACACTATACCATTGAAATTATTCCATGATTCTTTCTCGATCTTCATTTGATACTAAGCAGTTGAAGCTCTTTTGCAATTATTATACATTGAGTTTATCTTATTGAGCATGTTATTGTTTATACCCTATGATAGATTTGGCATGTGTTTTTAAAATGGACCAGTAATTGGTCGGGCCATATTTATGGTCGGAATAACTTAAGGCCCAGTTTGGCCTAGGATCCGGTAGAGGACTATGCTGTGAGCTAGTCCGGGGTTGATGCGTGGCTGGCCAGCAGCACAACCTTTGATTTGAATAAAATGTTTAAGCCAAATTCTAATTCTTTTCTTCAATTGTTATTGATACAAAGCATATGTTAGCTAAATATTGTTGATTCTGATATCATAAATTCATTTCCTTACAACTGTGATAGAAATGATTCATTGATGTTTGCTGAGCAATTTTGGCTCACTCTTGCATGTTGTTTTCTAACCCTATTCCAGTGAAGCGAGAGTATGAGTCAGCATAGCGTGACCGATAGTTCACCAGCAGCCAGGAGAGCCCCTCGAGTCATTGTCATTGGCAGGGTAGTTGTTGTTTTGTTTTTCTAGATTAGATATCTAGATTTGAACTTTAGTCGTGATATAATAACTCTGATAAAACTGGTATTGTATTAATAAAAGATTGTAGTAGCTTGTGTTCATTGCCATAATCTGGATGCGGTCTTGGTCAAGGGGTATTTATGTCTTTAAATATATTATGCATGTGTTAAAGAGTATTCCGTTGGTTGGATGACTACTCAAATCTGTACCCCGGGTTTGGAGGGAGTCACATCATGTCTCATCTATGGATACAGTTATGGAATATTACTTCTACGGATATTCTGAGATTACCTTTCTACGGATAATTGACGTAAAATGGCAGTCTACGGATATGGAATTAATACGCCTACTGATGTTCATCTCATTCAACATGGAAAACAAATCTATGTAACGGAATCTTTTGCATGTTTCCTTATTTAACAGGTTGAATGGAGGACAGTCTCAGAAATCATCATTACACATCTGTGACTAAAAGATGGTAGATAACGACGCAATAGATGTATGGAATAGGGAGTCAAAATTATAAATATTCGAAGGCTCAAATTCTTACAAGTGAAATGTGAAGTCATCTATTGTCTTTTATGTCTCGATGGATAAATAAGAGTTAAGGCAGCTACCTAGAAGTTTAACTTCTAACTGGACACAAAGGAAAGGCTTGACAAACATGAAGACCTATTTGAATACTACATGTTCACTTATCTCAGCTGATAGTGACTTGACAGTCGGGTAACCAATGAGAGGTCTCTTTCATGCAGATGTCACATGGGCTTGGAAGCTAGGTCAATTGCATGGACTTAGTAATTTTTGAAGAGAGCAGCACACTCAATCAGAAAGCACCATTTGGAATTATACAAGTTTATCTTTGATGCCAGCCAATGCATTTCCCGAATAGGATAGTTTCTGAGACGAGCATATGATCAAGCAGAACCAAAATGTAATATTTTATTATGTTCTAGGTTTTGTTTGTAAGACACAATCGATGTAGATAAGACTGTGTGGAGTAGCATAGAAAAGTATGTGGAGAGAGCACAAAGCTGAAAGTACGTAAAAAACACTTAGGCCCTCTTACATCATCTGTGTAAGAAGCTGGAGTTTGTTGAAAAACAAAACCAGATAATTCTTCAATATACACCTCAGGTGGGCTTTTTCCAAGAAACCCACCTGAAAAGTTTAAAAAGTCTGCTTGTCTCCTGCATTACTTTTTAACTCGAAGAATTCATTTATGTTCATGGCGTGTCTCAATTCTTAGTTAATTTACCAACACCTATATTCATACTGTATAAGTTTGAAAAAGTTTGTAAAATTAACTAGATTGTATTCAACCCCCCCCCCTCTACAATCTAGGTTGCATTGTTCTGGGAATAACATATATCGCGAAGTCTAACAACTTTGACAGTTTGCGATATAGGTCTGTTTACTTTGAACTATGACGTGAACTCTTAAAATCACCTATATAGAGATGTCTTCAAAGCTCACAGTTCCAAAAACAACTATAATTTAGAAAAATATGCAGTAAAAATACTGAAATATTTATAAATCATATCTCAGCTAATTTTCACTCCAATCAAATAGAGCATTTAAATACAGTGAAAATTTATTGCTGCAATAATTAACTAGCATAATTACTTGGGACTACTAAATGAAGGATTGAGCATTTCAATTTCACTCACTAGTCTGTTGAAGACAGCTTCATTTAGAGGTTTAGTAAATATGTTAGCTAATTGTTTCTCAGTTGGAACATAAGACACTGCTATATTACCATTTGCAGTATGTTCCCTAATGAAATGGTACCTTATCTCAATATGCTTTGTAGTAGAATGATTAACAGGATTGGCAATAATGGGTATTACACTAGTATTGTCACACATTATAGGAATGTTTTCCAACACTAGTCCATAGTCCATCATGAGTTGATTTCTAATCCAAAGCAATTGAGCACAGCAGCTTCCAGCAGCAATATATTCAGCTTCGGCTGTAGATGTTGATGTGGATTGTTGTTTCTTACTGAACCAGGATACTAACCTTTGGCCTAAGAATTGGCAGCTTCCTGAAGTGCTCTTTTTGTCAATTCTGCATCCAGCATAATCAGAATCAGTATAACCAACCAGGTTGAACCCTGTGCCCTTTCGATACCATAAACCAAGATTAGGAGTCCCCTTCAGATATTTGAAAATCCTTTTGATTGTCATCATGTGAGATTCCTTGGGATCAGATTGAAACCTTGCACACAGACATGTGGCAAACATGATGTCTAGCCTGCTAGCTGTGAGATAGAGTAATGATCCAACCATGCCTCTGTAAACCTTGATGTCAACTCTCTTTCCTCTTTTATCTTCATCAAGTTTAATTGCAGTTGACATTGGAGTTTTTGCAGGGGATGAACTTCTAAACCATATTTCTTCAAAAGATCTTTGACATACTTGGATTGATTTATGAAGATGTCATCCTTCCTTTGATTTACTTGCAAACCTAAGAAGTAGGTTAACTCTCCCATCATACTCATCTTATACTTGCTCTGCATCAATTTGGAAAACCTTTGACAGAGTTTTTCATTTGAAGAGCCAAAGATAATATCATCCACATAGATCTGAACTAGAATGATATCATTACCATGCTTCTTGAAGAATAGAGTTTTATCAATTGTCCCTCTTGTGAATTGATGCTCGAGAAGAAATTGAGAAAGGGTTTCATACCAGGCTCTAGGTGCCTATTTGAGTCCATAGAGTGCCTTGAGCAATTTGTACACAAAAATTAGAAATTCTTCATTTTCAAAGCCAAGAGGTTTAGACACATATACTTCCTCAGCAAGATCACCATTGAGAAAAGCACTTTTCACATCCATTTGATACACCTTGAAGTCTGAATGAGCTGCAAAGGCCAAAAATATCCTGATGGCCTCCAGTCTAGCTACAGGTACAAATGTTTCATCATAATCAATGTCTTCTTGTTGACAGTATCCTTTAGAAACCAGTCTTGCTTTGTTTCTCACAACTACACCTTCTTCATCCATTTTGTTCCTGAATACCCATTTGATTTCGATGACATTCTTATCTTTAGGAGGTAGTACTAATTCCCAAACTTTGTTCTTCTCAAATTGATTCAATTCTTCCTGCATGGCAACAATCCAATCAGAGTGCTTTAAAGCTTCTTCAATTACTTTTGGTTCTTCCTGTGATAGAAAGCAGCTATAAAGACATGTATTCATTGTAGCTCTCCTTGTTCTAACACCTTCACTAGGATCACCAATGATTTGTTCTCTAGTGTGGGCTATGTCCCATTTTCTTGTATGACCCTGTTCATCTCTTTGGCTTGATTCAAAGTCATTTTGATCACCAGTATTGGAATTCTCTTCTTCTCCCCCTGTGTTATTGTTTCCTTGCACAGGTGTTTGAGAATTGTCATCAAATTCACTTCTTTCATTATTTGGAACAGTTAGAACAAGTGTCTCTTCTTCACTTTTAGAATCTTCAAGATATCCTTGATTTTCAAATCTCAATGTCACACTGTCCTTTTCATTTGTTTCAAGTCCAGGGAATTTATTGTCATTAAAAGTAACATCCATGCTCTCCATTACTTTGTGTTGCTCAGGTACAAACACTCTGTATGTTGTCCTTTCCAAAGAGTATCCAATGAAGATACCTTCAAATGCCTTTGCATCAAATTTTCCAACATGCTCAGATGTATCTTTCATCAGAAAACACTTGCTTCCAAATACATGAAGATGCTTGAAGGATACTCTTTTTCCAGTCATCAAAGAGTAAGAAGTTTTTCCAGACCTCTTATTGATTAATGTTCTATTTTGCACATAACATGTTGTGTTAATAGCATCAGCCCAAAAGCTAGTAGGTAGCTTTGCATCCAACAGGATTGTTCTTGCAGCTTCAATGAGAGTTCTATTCTTTCTTTCTACCACTCCATTCTGTTGTGGAGTTCTAGGAGCTGAAAATTGTTGAAAAATTCCCTTGTCTTTACAGAATTCATATAGTGTGGCATTTCTAAATTCAGTTCCATTGTCACTTCTTAGAGCAACTACAGAGGAACCAGTGTTTTGTGCTTCTCTATCAACTCTCTTGATATGCTCTATAATGACTTGAGGGGCTTCATCCTTGGAAATTAGGAATTCCACCCAAGTGTATCTTCAATAATCATCTACCATAACTAGAGCATATTTCTTCTTGGAAAGAGACATTACATTTACAGGGCCAAATAGGTCCATGTGAATTAACTGCAGAGGTTTTGAGTTTGAGTTGAGCAATTTATTCTTGTGACTTGACCTTTTTATCTTCCCTCTTTGACATGATTCACAAGCTCCATCTTGAACAAATTCCAAAGCATGCATGTCTCTGATGAGTTCTCTCTTTGCTAGAGAATTCATTGCCTTGACATTTAAGTGAGACAGTTTCTTGTGCCAAAGCCAAAATTCTTCATTTGTGGCTTTTGTGTAGAAACAACAAATTTCACCCTTGTCTGCAGACTTCAGATTAGCCACAAACAAGCTTCCTTTCTTTACACCAGTTAAAGCAACTTCACCACTTTCTCTTTTGGAGATTAGACATTGATCTTCAACAAATTCAACTTTGAATCCTCTATTGGTGAATTGTCCAATACTCAAGATATTGTGCTTTAGTCCTTCAATAAATGTTACATCTTCAATTATGACATTTCCAGCTTCAACATTGCCATATCCCATTGTATAACCAATGTTGTCGTTTCCAAAAGTTACTGATGGGCCAGCTTTCTCCTCAAAATGTGATAGCAGGGCTATATCACCAGTCATGTGACTTGAGCATCCACTGTCCAAGATCCATATGACTCTTTTATTCATGTTGCCCTGCATTCACAACATGATTAAGTTGTTTTTGGTACCCACACATGGTTGGGTCCAGTTGATTTAGAAACATGCTTGTAATTGATTCTTCTGTCATAGTCAGCCTTCTTTACAGTAGGGGACTTCACTGTTTTGGAAGCCTTAGAGTTGACACTCTTAGGCTCACATGAAGTCTTTACCCTATAAACTTTGATTGGGGATCCTATCCTGTGAGTGTGCATATATGTGTGATTCACATGAGTGTCCAGAGTCAAGTTTTTGCTTCAAAGATAAGCAATTAGCAATCACAATTACATAGCATGTCATGCAGTTAGATTTACCACAGAAAGAATCATGGATATCATTCATGCCAACAGAATGGTTACTTAGATTATCCACTTCATTGTTAACAGGTTTGTTACACTTGCGAGTCAAATGATTAACAGATAAGCATCTCTGACATTGTTTCCTAGGGGCATTTGGCACATAGGCATAACTGTTACTCTTGTTAACACCTACTTTTCCATTCATGTTTTGTTTCTTTTTCTTAACAACTTCCTTAGTAGCCTTAGAATTCTTAGTAAGATTATCTTTGGTTTCTTTCTGAGTTTCAGATTTAGGGGAGGAAGATATATCTTTAGCAGCTTCATCTTCTTCAAGTAACTGTTGTTTGATGACCATCAATTCTTCATCAAACTCCATAGTACACTTTTTGAAGATGGGCTCCTTGACACTTGTCAAAACAGTGGGGGCACTTTTGTTTACAAAAAATTCTTTTTCCTTGCCCTTAGCATTCTTCCTTCCCTTGTCATTTTCATAGTCAAAACCAATTCCAACCTTAATGTTCTCGGTATGTTCCTCATGATAGGTTTGAACAATCTCGGCAGAGTTTCTATAGCTTCTTATTTTCAATTCATTTTTAGCAATTTGTTCCCTACATGCCTTTTCTATTTGTTCAGCACAAACTACCTTATTTTTAAGATACTCAACCTCCTATGTCAAGCCATCAAGATTCACAACCATTAACTCAAGTTTCTCATTCTTTTCTGTAAGTTCAATATTCTTAGCAGTTAGCCTATCAATTTCTTCATTAGCAACTAACATACTAGTATGAATATTAAACATCTCTGTACTCATATCTTCAACAGTTTGCTTATATTGAGAGGGAGACATTTCAAGAGAGGTAAGAATAGGTACCCGATTTGAAGATGAAGATTCAGCATCATCAGAACATGCCATCAAGGCAAAGTTTACATACTCCTGATCTTCTTCTTCATCTGAGTCATCCCAGCATTTTCCCTCTACAATAAAAGTCTTGCCCTGTTATTTCTTGAGTAGAGCTTGATACTTTGCTTCAAGTTCCAAGTATGCTTTGTCCTTCTTGACTTGTTTGGGCTTCTTGCATTCTGTAGAAAAGTGCCCAAGTTCATTAGAGTTGTAGCATCTTATCTTTGATCTATCCACACTTCCAGTTTTGTATCCACCCTTTGCAGCACCAACAGCTCCTTTCCCTTTGTTGATATTGTTTGAACCACTTAATCCACTAGCTTCACTAGCATTAAACTTAGACTTGAATGGCTACTTTCTATTGAATCTTATGTTAGGATACCTCCTAGCCATGTAAGCAAAAGATTTGTTCTCCATTTTGTCCAGTTCATCTAAGCTGTAGAAATCATCTTCTTCAGGCAAGTCATAAGTGACTTGAGGTTCTTCAATAGTGTCCTCAGCATCCAGCTCTTCAACCTTGGCTTGACTAACTTTCATAGCTTCCATTCTTTGACTTAGATTGTCAGCAATAAGAGCACATGATGTGTTAGCCATTATGCCTTGTTTTTCCTGAATGGATCTTTTCTGAAACAGTTCCAGTTCATATGTTTTTAGCACTCCATATAGCACATCAAAACCAATCTTGGTTAGATCTCTTTCCATGAGAGAAGAGATTCTTGGCTCCAAATGGCTTGGAAGAGTTAATAAGAACTTCATGTAAAGCTCTTCAGTTTCATAGTGTTTGTCATAAAGCTCAAGATCATTTATCAACTTGTTGAACCTTTCAAATACTTCAGTGATGCCCTCTTTTGGCTGAGCCATGAAGGCTTCATACTGAGAAACAAGAATATGTTTCTTGTTTTTCCTTACTTCAATAGTGCCTTCACAAAGTACCTCTATAAGATCTCATATCTTCTTAGCACTACTACAATGAGCAATAGTGTCATACATGCTAAGATCCATGGACTCACAAATGATGAGCTGAAGGTTTCCATCGAGAGCAACTTTCTCTTTTTCAGGATCAGTGTATTTGGAAGGATCTTTAGGCTCATAGTGTTTTGGTATTTTATCAGTACCAACGGTTGTTTCATGAATCTCAATCTGTGGAATGAAGGGACCATGTTTTAGAATGTCTAAGTACATGGGGTTTGAGGCTTTGATGAACAACATCATCTTCTTTTTCCATAGGTTGTAATGTTCCTTGTCAAAGGGAGGAATCTTGATACTGCTTAGTGTCTGTTAACTCATTTTTTATCTTTTACTGTTTGTGTTTCCACAGCCTGCTCTGATACCACTTGTTAGTAATGAATATCACCAGTAAACTAGACAAAGGGGGGTGAATGGATAGTTTGAATGTTTTTCGTTTCTTGAAGCTTAGATCTGTGTTTGATTGTATATGTAAAAGAATGCGGAAATATAAATAAACAGAACACACACAATCACTTTAATCTAATTTGTATAAAGTAAATCAAATACTACAGCTTCAAAAATTTCACAACTGAAATTCTGGCTTCTAAACAAGAACACTGCTTTCTTGTTTTCTTAAAGAGAAAAGAGTGCTTGAATAATTCTATGTGTATCTCTCTTACTGCTAACCATAGGGTGTGCACAATATATATGACCTATACAAACTGGTGCACACACCTAATTACATAGCTACCCCTAACTGGAACTCCATCTTGTTTTTCCATAAGAGGTTAACTGTGTCAGGAAGGACCACTTGTTTTCTGTCGTCCTTTCCCTTATCTTTAGTTGCTTGTCTCTATTTTTTCTCTCCAAGTTATGCTGTAGATTTGCCATCTATTTTTGGACCACTTAGTCGTAACAGATGTTTCAGTATTTGTCTCCATGAACTTTGATTCTGTACCTTGATTTGTCTTGTTGTAAAATGCCTAAGTGTTGATATCGTGAACTCCAGTATACTCCTTGTCCTGTGACTTGTCGACATAGAGCATTTCTGACTTTGCTATATGAGGACTTTACTATATGACCATCTTAGGAGTATGCGATATGGCATAATGCAGACTTCACGACATAGCCTTTTAGGACTTCACGATCTAGTACATTTCAGACTATGTGATCTCAATACTTCACGACATAGTTCATTCTGACTTCACGATCTAGGGACTTAGACAAATTTCTGCAACTTATTTCTTCATGGTCTTATTCATTCTTATCCTGCTGCATGAACAAATTGAACTTCTTCCAGGATGATTATTTCATGGCCTATATACATTCTAGTTGCTAGAAACTCACTAAGCTCATCATAGAATTGAGCATACATAATAAAGCTAAGTACTTGATTACAAGACAAGTACACTAGAGACTTATACTATTTCCCAGTGATAAACTTCACTAGGTCAGAGTGACACAGTCACAATATGTAGGCTTGTTAATAGTGGTATTCAGACATGCCTTGAGCCTAACAGTTTAACAAAAAAAATTCCAATTAAAACTACCATGAAACTAAAGAAAAAATAAAATGACGAATTTTATCATTAGTTATATTCAACTTAGGAATATAATTAAAATAAAGAAAACCTTCTCAACCTAGAATTAATGTATAGACCAACAATCAAATAAACCTACCCAACTTAGAATTTGAACTTACGAATTTTTATATTGAGAATTCTACTTACTTAGAAATCCTGCTCATATTTGATTTATATTGTTAAAATATTTTTTTTAATATTAGATCTAATGGTTCTCATTCATCTATTTTAAAATCAACGGTCCCTATTGATTTGGTAGTATAGGACCAAAGTTTTGGATAAAATCTCTCTTACGCTTATTATATATAAGGATTTAATTTTGATATTATCCTTTTATATTTTTTATATGTAAAATAATATAATTATAATTTGGATGAATCAAATTGTTATGTTACTTCAGAAAAAAGTGTTATGTTTAATATATACTAATAAAAAAAGTGTTATAAATTCATTCATGTACATGACTTCTCTTATGTCTCGTACAACGTAGGGTTCATGTGTATTATTGTTAGCATCGTATACATGAGCATTATATTCATAATTTTTAATATTGTAATCGATATGAATTGTTATCTTGATATTTGGTTTAACAATTATTATCTAACTGGAACTACCCATAAATTCAAGAGAAAAGATATTTAAGAATTTTTACATAATTTTTTTTAAATTATCAAAATACACTTTTAGTATTTAAATATAATCTGGTTATTAATCAAATACACTTTTTAATATTAGATCTAACAATTTTCATCTATTTATTTAAAATCTAACGATAATTATTAATTTGGTCGTATAGTGATCGTACACGGACCAGATCAATTTGAATTTTTTTTTAAATTGATTTTAATATTTTATTGAAAGTAACATAGAATTTCAAAATTCAAAAGGATCAGGAAAACAAATTAAATTGGTGATACTATAATAAAAAAAAAATTTATTAAAATTTAGATACTCACTTTACTATTTGGGCTCTATCTTGAGTTTTAGACATCGGAATTTGACGATTTTACAGCACACGCAAAGCTAACGAAATTATCTTTAATTTAATGATGGTTTAATAATTATTATATAACTAGACCTACCCATAAACTAAAGAGTAAATATAATTACGAATTTTTACATAAAAATTTCTATTCAATAGAGAAAACCCATTTATAATTGGTTTAAATTATTAAAATACACCTTTTAGTATTTAAATATAATCCTAATATTAATCAATACACTTTTTAATATTAGATCCAACGGTCCTCATCTATTTATTTAAGATCTAACGGCTCTTATTAATTTGGTGGTCAAACAGGCGGACCAACTACCAAAGTTTTGGATAAGATCCCTTTTACACTTATTATATATAAGGATTTAATTAACTTTTCTAAAAGTCACGAGTCAAAAAAGTAAATTTCAAGTTTTTAGAATACTTGTCTTTTATAATTAGGAGTTGTGAAAGAAAATATTAAAAGATTTCGATTTTTTTCTCTAAAAAATAGGAGCTAAATAAGGAAGTTTTAATTTTAATTATTTAAAATAAAGGAGCTCTAAAAAATAGATAAATATGAATCAAGCGATTCTAGAGCTCCTATGAGTTTTTCTTTATATATATAAATAAAAGATACTAGCTTAAAACTCGTGCGATGCACGGTTGAAATTTAAATTTGTTATTCTTTTTGTATTTTAATATTTTACTTTCTTATATTTATATTTGCTTTTTATGAATATGATTTTAAAATTTGAATAGTTATACGTGGTTGTTGAACTCGATGTTGTATTTATGTGATTGCAAACAAAGGGACTAAAGTAAAAATATCAAAATATGTGTCTGTGCAATGAGTTTCTCTCAATATTCAATTAGTTTTATCTTTAATTAATTATTTTATATGAATCGAAAGTTATAAAAATTTATCATAAACATGGATTTTATAAGTTTAATATAATAATATTACCATTATATATATATATATATATATATATATATATATATATATATATATATATATATATATATATATATATATATATATATATATATATATATATATGTCTTCTGTTAGGAACTATGTTGTTTTTTTATAATAACTAAACTAACTTAGTGAAAATTGTATAAGTAAATGTAGCATTCAACGGATAGCATGCTTTTGCAGTATCCGTAGAAGGGTAGCTTATCTACGGATAAGACTCAATGTAACAAGCTTGTGTAATCCTGATGTACAATCCTGAGATGCAATCCTGAGGAACAATCCTGATGAAATCCTGATTTAATCCTGATATGCAATCCTGATATGCAATCCTGATGTACAATCCTGATGTGCAGTCCTGATGTGTATTCTTGATTTGTAATCCTGATGTTGAAGTTGAGGTATTAGTTTTTAGGTTGAATAAGTCATGTTGACTATTAATGGATATGTAGAATAGGGAGGCTAATTGAAAATAGTCTATGCCTTGTAATTTTACATAAGTGAAATTGACTGTCAACGGATAGCATCATTAGCCTTCTATAGATGTGGACAATGTACTATCTACGGATAGCAGTACTAGCTGTCTACGGATGTGATCAAGATACTCTCAACGGATACAATTCAAATGGCTTCTACGGATACACATTACACTTGGTGAAAGGGACAGTTTAGACAGTGCACATGGGTTGACAGACTTCATAGAGCATGGAGACCAGTATTTCTGGAAACTCACTAGAAGAAGTAGCATTTTGTCTGTCTGGTCAAAAAGTAGCATTTCTATAAAAGACAATCAACCAAGAAGGGCAAGCTACCAACACATGGACCACTACTCAGAATGGAGAAACAAGGATCTTGAACAGATTTACTTTTTGTATTATTGACTTTTCGAAATATCTTGTAAACTTGGGATATATAACCAAGTGAAGCATTATTCTAGGATAAGGGAAAATCAGTTAGGCAATTTAGAGAGCTCAAAGCAATATCCTTTTTAAATTGCCGAAGCTAGAATTGTGTGTATGTAGCTGTGTGTTTATTCATAAACATCACAGAGATTTCTTCAAATAAAAATCTCTCAGGTGGACAAATCAATCCACCTGGATTTTTAATTCTTGTGTTATCTTATCTTGTTTGTTTTTATGTTCTTGAATTTACTTTCATATCTTTACTGTCAAGAACTAAAGAATTTTTAAAGATTGTATTCACCCCCCCCCCCTTCTACAATCTTGATTCATTGTCTGGGAATAACAATTGGTATCAGAGCAAGCTTCTAACATATATACAAGAAGTTTAAAGATCTAAAGACATCAGAATCATGGGTCAGAAGGATTATGGAGTTAAAATACCAGTTCTTGATAGAGAGAATTATTTTCACTGGAAAGTAAATATGCGTCTACATCTAATGTCTATGGATGAAGGATATGTAGAGTGCATAGATCATGGCCCTCGTGTACCAATGAAGCCAAACCCCTTAATAGCTCAATCACCTGCAGGAGCTCCAAGAACCATTCCAAAGTTACCTTCAGATTGGACTCCTGAGGATCACATTACAATTCATAAAGATAAGAAGGTCATGAATATTTTGTTCAATGGTCTTGATTCTGACATGTTTGACAATGTTATTAATTGTTCTACAGCAAAGGAGATTTGGGATACTGTCCAGACCATCTGTGAAGGGATTGAGCAGGTAAGGGAAAACAAGATGCAGCTCCTCATACAACAGTATGAACACTTTCACTTCAAGAGTGGAGAATATTTGAATGAAACCTTTACTAGATTTCAAAAATTGCTGAATGGATTGAAGTTGTATGGGAGGGTGTATCAAATCAAAGATTCAAATCTTAAATTTCTCAGAGCCTTGCCAAAGGAGTGGAAGCCTATGATTGTTTCCATGAAAAACACTCAAGAGTATAAGGATTTTACTCTTGAAAGGCTATATGGAACCCTAAAAACATATGAGTTAGAAATGGAGCAGGATGAGGAAATTCAGAAGGTCCAAAAGAAAACTAGATTTGTTGCCTTAGTAGAAAGTGTTGAAAAGGCTGAGGACATGAAAGAAGAAGCTGCTGAAACTACACCAAGAACAAGTGCTTGTGAAGGTAGGACTGAATCAAGAAAGTGCAAAGGTAAGATGACTGAAGAAAGTGAGCATTTTAATCAAGATGAAATGGATGAGCTAGATGAACATTTAGCTTTTCTGTCAAGAAAATTCTCAAAGCTCAAGTTCAAGAGAAACCCTGAGGTGTCCAAACCATTCAGAAAGGACTTTCAATCAAACAAGAACTATGTTGAAAGGTCCAAGTTTAAATGTTTCAATTGTGGAATGGGAGGTCACTTTGCTAATGATTGCATAAAACCAAAAGCTGAGAAGAGTGACAGGAAGTTTGAGCCTGTTGACTACAAGAAGAAATACTTTGATCTTCTCAAGCAAAAGGGAAGAGAATTCATCACTCAGGATTATGACTAGGCTGAAGATGGGAATGATTCTGAGGAGGACACTGGATTTGTGAACCTTGCACTGATGGCTGATTCAAGTGAGCAGGAGGCCAGTTCATCATTCAATCAGGTAATTACCACCAATCTCTCTGAGCTTTCTACCGAGGAATGCAATAGTACAATTAATGATATGTCCACTGAATTGTACCATATGCGTATTTCTCTTAAATCACTTACAAATGAAAACACCATGATAAAAGATGCTAATCAGTTTTTAAGTGATAGGAATGCTATTCTAGAAACTCAATTTATTGAGTTTGAGAAAATAAGACTAGAGTGTTAAGTTGCCAAGGATGATTTGCTGATTGTGCTAAAAAGAGAAGAAATTCTCAAAACACGGCTAGCTAAAGAACAGGAAACAATAGCTAAATGGACTGATTCTACATTATTAAGGAAACATTATTAAGGCTCAAGGTGTGGATACATTCGACAAGGAATCAGTAGGAAAATATAATGAGAAACTAGATGTTGAGTATCTAGAAGATGACACATCTACGGATAGTGATCATCCGTTGATGGGTAACACCTCTACGGATGTGACTTGTCCAAAGAAGTGCACATCTAGTGTTAGTCAAGGGAAAGTTGAGAAGCTGAACAAAAAGTATGGTCCAACCATCAAAAATTTTGTTCAGGGAGAATGTAGCAAAACCAAAGCTAAGGATGTCAACATAGGTCACTTGTCCAACCAATTGAAGGGCAAGTTAGAAAATATAGAGGTCAAGGCTAAGGTGAAAAAGAAAAAGAAAAAGAACACCTGACAAGTATGCTCCTAGGAAAACTTGTGTAAAGTGTGGTAGTGTTAATCATTTATCTACCAATTGCAAAACTGTTAAATCTTCATCTGTTCAAATGCCAATGCATGTACCCAATATACCTATGCCTGCTATGCATAACATGTTTGCACATACTGATCATGCATCAAATTTGTATGACAACATGCCATTTGTTTCAAATCCATATATGAATGCATTCACAATGCCACAAATGACATGGAGCATCCCACATATGAACACTATGTATGCACATGAACATCCTAAACATGTTGTCTCTCAGAGGTCAACACCCATGGTCAAGGTTGATTTAACTCAACCTGAGATTAAGGTGCAAAATGACAAGAAAGGCAAAGTTAAAGCTAACAAGAAAGAACCCAAGGAAACTTGGGTACCAAAATCAACTTGATTTGGTTTTGTTGTGTGCAGGGAAATAGAAAGAATCTATGGTACTTAGACAGTGGATGTTCTAGGCACATGACTGGAGATTCTACCCTGCTCACGGAGTTTGTGGAGAAAGCTAGCCCTAGCATTACCTTTGGAGATGACAACAAAGGTTACACTAAGGGATATGGCTTGATTTCAAAGGAAAATGTCATCATTGATGAAGTAGCACTAGTTGATGGACTCAAGCACAATCTGTTGAGTATCAGTCAACTATGTGATAAAGGTTTCTCAGTATCATTCAATCAAGGAGCCTGTGTTGTTTTAAACAAAGAAAGCAACAATGTGGTGTTGACAGGACACGGAAGAGGTAATGTGTATATAGCTGACTTCAACTCAACAAGTTCAGATTCTATCACTTGTCTTCTGAGTAAAGCAAGTAAAGATGAGAGTTGGCTATGGCACAAAAGGCTGTCACATTTGAACTTCAAGTCAATGAATGATCTGGTAAGAAGAGACCTAGTAAGAGGACTTCCACAGTTGGAATTTTCCAAGGATGGACTTTGTGATGCTTGCCAGAAAGGGAAGCAAAGGAAAATTTCTTTCAGAAGCAAGCTAGACTCATCAATTGAGCAACCTCTACAGCTGCTTCACGTGGATTTATTTGGACCCGTAAATGTCATGTCAATTTCAAAGAAAAGATACTTCCTGGTGATTGTGGATGATTTTTCAAAGTTTAAATGGACATACTTCATGCATTCTAAAGATGAGGCAAGTGGAATCATAATCAATCACATCAAGGCTGTTAATAATCATCCTGATCTCAAAGTGAGAAGAATCAGGAGTGACAATGGCACTGAGTTCAAGAATTCAACAATGAGACTGTTTTGTGAGGAGAATGAAATCATTCATGAGTTTTCTGCAGCAAGAACACCACAACAAAATGGAGTGGTGGAAAGGAAAAATAGAACTCTTATTGAGGCTACAAGAACAATGCTAAGAGAATCAAAGTTACCTACTTATTTTTGGGCTGAAGCAGTTAACACTGCATGTTTCACTCAAAATATCTCTTTGATCAATCAAGCTAAAGGGATGACTCCATATCATCTGCTCAAAGGAAGGAAACCATCCTTGAATTTTCTACATGTCTTTGGATGCAAATGTTTTGTATTGAGAAATCAAAGTGAAAATCTTGGAAAATTTGAGTCAAAGGCAGATGAAGCCACTTTTGTGGGATATGCAGCTGGAAAAGCCTACAGGGTTTTCAATCACAGAATCAACATTGTTATGGAATCTGTACATGTTGTTTTTTATGATGCCAGAATTCAAGGTCTCACTGATGAGGGTTTTCATGAAACTCTCAGGTTTGAGAATGAGGTGGAAGGTCTGTATTATGATGATGAAGGTGATGATTATGAGGATGAATCAGTCCCTCCAAGAATGATTATTTCAAATATGGATAACTCAAGTTCAAATGAGCTATCCATAGAAGGGACAATTGGAGCATCTGTAGGAAGCCAAAATGGAGCATCCATAGGAAGCCAAAATGGAGCATCCGTAGGAAGCCAAATTGGAGAATCCGTAGGAAGCCAAATTGAAGCATCTATAGGTGGATCACAACACAGGGTTACCACCCCAATAAACTCAGGGGGAGTTTCTCTGAGTCAAGGATCAACCTCAATTCCACATGATCATGCTTATGAGAATGATGCTACATCTTCAAGACCTACACCTACAACAAGAAGAAAATGGACAAGGGATCACCCATTTGAACTGATCATTAGTGATGCATCCTCAAATGTCCAAACTAGAAGAGCTACTCAAGATGAATGTTTATACAATAGCTTTCTTTCTCAAGAAGAACCAAAGAAAGTTGAGGATGCTCTTTTAGATCCAGATTGGGTGTTAGCTATGCAAGAAGAGCTAAACCAATTTGAAAGAAACAAAGTGTGGAAGCTGGTACCCAAACCTAAAGACAGAAGTGTCATAGGTACAAAGTGGGTATTCAGAAACAAGATGGATGAAAATGGCATTGTCACCAGGAACAAAGCAAGATTGGTTGCTAAGGGCTATTCTCAAGAAGAAGGAATAGATTATGATGAAACATTTGCCCATGTTGCTAGATTGGAAGCAATAAGGATATTCATAGCCTATGCAGCTCATGCCAATTTCAAGGTCTATCAAATGGATGTCAAGAGTGCCTTCTTGAATGGGGAACTGGAAGAGGAGGTGTAAGTCAGTCAACCTCCTGGTTTTGAAGATCCAAATTATCCAGAATTTGTCTACTTCCTCCTCAAGGCACTCTATGGACTGAAGCAAGCACCTAGAGCCTGGTATTATACTTTGTCACGGTTTCTTTTAGAGAATCACTTTACTATAGGTACTATTGACAAAACTCTTTTCTTTAGAAATGTTAATGGCTCTAGTATACTTGTTCAAATTTATGTAGATGACATAATCTTTGGGTCTACAGATGAGAAGCTTTGCAAAATGTTTGTCAAGCTTATGCAAAGTAAATATGAAATGAGCATGATGGGTGAACTTACCTATTTCCCTGGCTTACAAGTTAAGCAAGTGAAAGAAGAAATATTCATTAGTCAAACAAAATACATCTTTGATCTTTTAAAGAAGTTTGAACTAATGGATTGCTCCCCTGCTAAAACACCCATGCCAACTGCCACTAAGCTTGAATTGAATACTAAGGAAAAATCTGTGGACATTTCAAGCTATAGAAGCATGGTAGGCTCACTTTTATATTTAACAGCTAGTAGACCTGATATTATGTTTGCTACATGTCTATGTGCTAGATTTCAGGTTGATCCTAGACAGTCTCACTTAATTGCTATCAAGAGGATTTTCAGATATCTTAAGGGAACACCAAACCTTGGCATTTGGTACCCTAGAGAATCTGGTTTTGATCTAATTGGTTATTTAGATGCAGACTATGCAGGTTGCAAGATTGACAGAAAAAGTACAACAGGCACCTGTCAATTTCTAGGAAACAAGCTTGTTTCATGGTTCAGTAAGAAGCAAAATTCTGTCTCTACTTCTACAGCTGAGGCAGAATATACTGTAGCTGGAAGTTGTTGTGCACATATCCTTTGGATGAAAAATCAACTAATAGACTATGGTCTAACAGTTAATAAGATTCCAATCTTCCGTGACAACACTAGTGCAATTGCCATAACTGAGAATCCAGTACAACGGTCAAGGACCAAGCACATTGACATAAAGTATCACTTCATCAGGGAACATGTGATGAATGGTACTGTGGAACTTCATTTTGTTCCAAGTAAGCAGCAAATTGCAGACATTTTTACTAAGCCACTTGATGAATCAACATTCTCAAGGTTGGTAAGTGAGCTAGGTATGCTTAACTACTCTTAATTCATTTAAATGTCTGATAATTTGTAATGCATCCAGTGTCAACATGATTTTCATGAGAATTAAAACTATCTGAAAAAGAAGAATTTCGTCTAAGTCAAAATTTCTCCCTCTACGGATATCCTTATCCATTGATAGTCATTTTTTACACTGGATTTTCTCTATGTCTACGGATACTATTTTTACTCCTCTACGGATGTCGAATCCCAAAAGGTAAAATCTTATCCGTAGATAGTGCAGTTTTAATCGTAATCGTTAAAGTCACTATCCTATCCGTAGTTACATGCGTACAGTATATGTGTGTAATTGTAGTAAACTCGTGGCTTTACTTTTTAAATCCATTACTTCTAAACGGTTATTTTTCTTGCCCAATCAGATAATTTCTTCCAATTATTCTGATTTTATTAGTGAATTATTTTGGGGGAGTATAAATTGATTTTTACTCCCAGCTAATCATTTTCTATCAATTTCCAAAATTCACTAAGGCAAGAACTCATCTTCTCTCTCAAAGCAAAAATCTCTCGCTGTAATTCCAAGCTTAACATCAATGACACCAACCAACGAGACTATGTCTCTCACTGGTTTCACATATGAGAAGAACAACTTCACAGCTTTGGTGGACTTCGATGAGAAGAACGCATCATATCACACTATGATGAGGTTTCTTCAAAACTGCAAGCTCTCAAAGGCAATGTTCGAAGCCCCCAAACTATACTTCGAGGTGATTGAAGCCATCTGGGAATCAGCTGTGTTTGATTCTGTCAATGCTACTATCACCTTTGTTCTTCAAGGTAAGGAATATGTGATAAATAGTGATGTCATTATTGTTTGCTTGAATTTGCCTGAAAACAATAGGTTAGAAAAGCATAGTGATACTGATATTGTTAACATGCTGAATTCAATTAACTATGCTTTGCCTATGGGTAACTTAAGTAAGATTCAGAGAAGAGGTATGGTCAAGGAATGGAGCTTTTTCTTTGATGCCATTCTTAAGGTTTTCTCTGGTAAAATTAGCAACTATGATGCAGTTACATTCTCTATGCTAGATATTGCCTATATGCTTCTAAATGATAGCTTTCATAACCTAGGTTCCCTAATTCTATATGAACTAGGTGCTAAGCTAGGAAATAAAGCATCTAGAAGTAAGAATGTATATTATGCTAGATTTATCATGTTGTTATCTAACCATGTAGAGAGTAACCTGGTGGTCCAATTCCCTGCAAACTCTAAAGACTGTTGGGTTCAAAATAAGAGAGTCCTTGAGGACTTGAATAGGCTGAACCACAACAAGGAGGTTCAATTGGTGTCCACCAATTTTCACTGCAACTCAAGAGGCACAGGTAATCTCCTCAACTGTACCTTCCTCCATTGTCATTTCTTTGATTTCAAGTGCCACCATGGAGACTGGATGATAAGTGGATTTTTAATCCACTTGGAACGCTTCATATCGGCTTAAATTGATGACTTGAACTCAAGTATGTGGTGTGTTTAATGTGTTTTCATTAAGTTTTGCAGAACCAAGAGTTGGAGGTTAATTTGATTAAAATTCGGATTTTCCGGGTAGGTTGCGCAGTCTTCACTGTTTTGGCCATATCTGGAGTTCTACAAGTCCGATTCTGACGATCTTACAGCTCACGCGAAGAGGACAACATTTTCTATAATTCTAGGCAGAAGGTTCTGCGCGGGCGCCCAGGAATTGTACTGGAATTCTGCGCGGCCGCCCAGGAAGTCAGAATCGCCAGAAATTGCCAGAATTCGATTTCAATAAGGAAATTTTCACAAATTCGACTTCTAATCATTATGGTAATTGCTTGGGGCGGCCAGAAACTTCCAGAATCAGTTGTTAACATGGAATATACAATTCTTATTGCATTCAAAGATGGAAATTGTCGTAATTCTATTCTAACTCAAAAACGGCAATTGCTTGGAAGAGGGACAACTTGGAGCTATAAATACACACCTTGGGGGGACATAATCAACACATCACAATACATCACAACACACCAGAGATCAGATTCAATATTGGAGCACAAGATCGAGGAGCCAAGAACGAAGAACATGACTACGAGGAGATCTAGACATAGTTTTTTCTTGTATTCTTCAATTTTGGTGCAACTTTTGGATGCTTCCGGATTTGTCCTCTAAACCTTTAACTCTTATTCATATGTACATCATTGATTTCTTGTTTTTCATCATGCTTTCATCAGAACCCACGATGATGAACGGTTCTATTATGAACTAATCATTGTCGTGGGATTCTAACGGATTTATTTATGGATTTTAGTAGTTAATTGTTTTAAAGATGTGTGTGTGATGGCTAATTGATATCCTAGTTTGGTTGTGCTTATTCTTCTTGGATGCGTAGCTAACATCTAAGATTGTTTGTTAATCTCTATTGAATGCGAAAGTGGATATAGAGGTTTGGAACTTGCCATGCTAGCATAGGTTTATGTATGTTTGTCATGCATGATTCGTAGGTGATTTTAACCATCTTACCTGCCCTATGTAATCTGAATGGATAACTTGCTCGTTAAACCGTTATGTTTTCAAATCTTATAGACATATAGGGTCTAAGCATAATTGGTGTCTGCCCAACTTCTATCTCTTTTGTGGATGTTTGAGTGGTTTGGTATACGTATACTGAAAGGTAGCGTGTACTTATTTCGTGTTATCCGATTAGTTATCACAACCGTCACATGCATTGATTAAAGACAAAAGACTCTGAATGAAGTACTTAATGAAGTTAGGATCCCATGTTTTATTCTCATATACATAAATCGATTTTAATCCTCTTAGTTAGTTAATTCTTAGTTTAATAATTTGTTCTCTAGTTAATTTTAGATAATCAAACCCAAATTGTTAATTGTATTAGCAGTGGATAAAAATCATACATTGTTGCATAGGTACATTAATTGAATTGAACACCTCATTAGATCTCTGTGGGAACGAACTTGACTTATTCGTATATTACTTGTGACCGCGTGCGCTTGCGTGATTTTATGCTAACACTGGAACTGTCCAACAGCCTCCTACCCAAGTGGCCACCTCTAAAATTCCAAAATCCAAACCCAGAAAGCCAACCTTAGGTGCTTCTCAAAAGGCACCTGTTGTAAAAACTGCCAAAGCCCTTGAGGGGAGTGTGAAGGTGGTAGTAAGTGGTGAGGGAAGGGGTGAACATCAAAGAAACCCCAAGAACAAGGAGGGTGAGATAAGTGTGTCCCAGCCTAGCCACCATGTATCTTCTCAAAAAGATGCAGTGGTTGAAAAGGAAGTTATCACATCCCTAGTGGCATCCTCCCAAAATGATGTTGCTATTGAAAATAGTCCCCAACCAGGGACACATCACAAGAGGGATAGGGACACCAGAAGCCCCATAGATACAACCAAGGCCTATGAAAGGAGAAAGATGTCTAAAACATCTGGGGTTGCACAGGGATCACACACAGTGTCAATGGCACCATCACAAATTCAGTTTGATGTGGCTCTAGTAAATGTGGAGTCACAACCCCATTCTCTACTCATTCAAACTGAAACAGAAATTCCAAGCTCACCTAATCTCTCTTTGGATGTGGATATGATTCAAACATCAATTCCTTATTTTCCATCTTTAAACTTCTTGGAGAAGCCCCACTCTGAAATTGGTGGTCATCATCTTATTGATGATTTGTTGGACCACCAATCTATCATTTCTAAGACTTTGGCTCCATCTGTGGCTCTCAATTTAAAATCAATCTCCACAGATTCAGCCAGAGTCTCAATTTCCAAAGCTACTTTTTTTTCTTCATCTACGGATATCTCTCATCCGTTGATGGGTGTTTGTCTGTCTACGGATATGCCTGAAATCAGTTATCCGTTGACATATACTTTTACTACCTCTACGGATACTCCTTCCACACTTGCACTTCCAACTTCTAATATTACAACTTCAAGTGTGGATGAGTTAGTAGTAGTTCAAACACTCTTAGGATTGAGGGAAGGGAGTGATGCTACTTAGAGTGAGAGGCTGGTTTGCAACCAGGCAAAAGGAGAGGAAGAGAAAGAGGGACAGACTATTTCTTCCAGTCTTGTAAAAGTGAGCTATGAGAGTTTCGCCTTAGTAGGTGAAGGTGAGGGTGTGAGAGGTGTGAGCCAGGGGGAGCCCCTGATGCAAGAAATGATAGAAAGGCAGGTACAGGAGAAATAAGGGTGGAAGACTCACCCATTGTAAGTGAGTCAATGGATGTCAGTGATGCAGACAGGGAGAGACTGTTCCAACTTGAATATCAACATGAGTTGGATCAAGTCAACCTGAATGCTGAGACATCTACTCATCCTGATCCAGCCTATCAAGTCTTAGCTGGACAGGGCAATGTGGAGGCAGAAAAGATGTTGAATTTGGTACACACTACTAAATCAATGTCTAGGGCAAAAGAAGTTATCACTAATCTGCCTCCAGGAGCTGGTGAAGATTTTGAGTATGATGAAGACTCTGAAGACCTGGTAGAAGACTCGGATGGTGGTGAAGGCCCTTCCACCTCAGGAAGCACACCAGGTTGGTTGTTTGACACAGAAGCTAAATCTGATGCAATCAATCTGGTGCTCTTAAAGGAATATCAAAAAGCTTCCACTGAGTTTCAATTAGCTAATCCATCCTAGAAGCTCATCTTGTCCAAGTTCATGAGAAACCTCCAATTACAGAAGATTCAGTTTCTACATCAAAGGACACAGACAGATGAGGTCAAGGTAGTCATTGACAATGTCAAGGATAGCATTAATAGGAGACTTGATACTGTATTCCCTCTCTCTACCATCAGGACTATTCAGAGAAGAGTTGTTGAAGAAAACACTCTATCTAAGAGTGTGGAATCTCTATCAAAGAGGGTGGATAAAATAGAGGAGAAGCTGGATATCTTCCTTGAGCAACAGAAACTGCAGACACAACTCCTCCAACAATTGATGCAGGCCCCTGATGCTACTCAAACCCTTGATGATAACAAAAAGGGGGATAATACACTAGTGCTCTCTGAACCAGCTAGGATGGAAGCATCTACTGAGAGGGAGATTGAGGGGGAGATTCTAAAAGTAATAGCTAATCCGAGTGAATTCTAATTCACTATGGTCCCTCCAGTCTCAATCAAACTAGGAGAGTTGGATTCTCTGGTCTAAGTGAAGAGGGGGTGCTGGCAAGGCAAAAGGAGATATCTAAAGCCAATGAAGTCATAGAACAAAGAATTCTCAACATAGAAAGGTTGATCAAAGAATCAATTTTTAAAGTTGTGACTTCAACTCCCTTCACAACTACAGAGCATGCCACTACTACTACAATTCTCAAAGTTCTCACTCCTGAGATTGAGCTCCCAAAAGGTTTCCATGATGCTGAGCCATCTCTCCACAAGGAGTGTGAAGGCATATGGAGTGGTAGGTTTGGTTCTCCAACCAAGAAGCATGGCAAGAATAAACTCCAAGTGGACTTTCCACTTCCTAAGCAAGATGCTAAGAAACTCTTGGGCAAAGACATCAAGGCATTCAAGGAGACCAGGGATGTTAAAGCCAGAGAGGGGATGGTTGTGATCATCAGGAATGGAAAGCCAATTCACATAACAATCAGCCATCCCAGGTTTGTTGAAGCTAAAAGGGAGGAGGTAGCTAGACTTGCAAGAGAAGCCAATCCTGAGGGATATGAGTCTACTCCTGATAAGCAGGCTAGACTAGCCAGTGAGTTGATGGAGGAGCTAGAGAAAGAAGATGTGGCTGAAGAAGAAGTGGTCACTTCTCCTAAGAAAAACAAAGGGAAGACAGTGCCTAAAACAAATCCTATTGCCAGGGGGATAAAATTCAAATCCAAAAGGCATGTCTCTCCAGAAAAACAAGAGAAGATTGAGAAACCAAAGAGAAGAACCTTAACAATTGATGATATCATCAAATCCTCAAGCACCCTAGTAGAGCCCAAAGAAGAGCCCATGGAGTCTGATAATTTGGTATTCCCAAAAATTATCTTAGAAGCTGAAAGGAAGAAAAGAGCAAGGGAACCAAAGAAGAAAACTCCAAAGGGACCAATCAAACTTCAAATTGTACCTCAAGTTGTCAAGCCAATAGAAGACACGGCTGATTTTATCTACATTGCTGACATACAAGAGTTTACAACACTTGATCTCTTCCTAGATGAAATTATTGAAGTAAGGGGCATTAACAAGCACAAGAATCTGCCAGAAAGATTGGTGTTTGTCTACAAGGGTGGAGTAGAAAGGACATGGCCCTTGCAGAGAATTCTGAATGAAGGATATCCCATACTGGTAAAAGTCTTTTCAAGCTTCAAGAGCTCAAAGGGATTTTCTCCAACTGCAAGGAGCCTAGTGATGAGAAAGATTGAAGGGATAAGAGCTAGTTGGAATCAACCTGAAAGATTACCAAGGAAATTGAAGATCTCATACAATGGTCAAAGAATCCACCTCCAACCTTACTGGATGATGGAATTCAGAGATAATGAGGAATGTAGAAGATTCTTTAGGCTAGAGGACCAACTTTCTAAGGCTAGTTCCCAATACCTTAGGTGGTTGCAATCCAAGCTAGATCCAAAGATAACTGAAGAAGACACCTTCTACAGGAAGCTTCAGGAGCAAATTAAAATCAACTATGCCAGGAAAGGAAAGAAGAAGGTTCAACCCTCAAGAGAGAAGAAAAAGAATTAAATCTGCTAAGCCTAAAGGAGCGCTCTCTATGTACATTTCTCAACTCATCAGTATTTCCATTATGTAGCTTAATACAATTTTTACTGTTTACTGTTTAATTATTAGGAGTGGTTTTGTTATCATCAAGACTCTTAATTTATGTCTGATTCTCAACCAGGCATAAATTGGGGGAGATTGTTAGAAACTATGTTATTTCTTGATGATAACTAAACTAACTTAGTGAAAATTATATAAGTAAATGTAGCATTCAACGGATAGCATGCTTTTGCAGTATCCGTAGAAGGGTAGCTTATCTACGGATAGATTCAATGTAACATGCTTGTGTAATCCTGATGTACAATCCTGAGATGCAATCCTAAGGAACAATCCTGATGAAATCCTGATTTAATCCTGATATGCAATCCTGATATACAATCCTGATGTGTATTCCTGATTTGTAATCCTGATGTTGAAGTTGAGGTATTAGTTTTTAGGCTGAATAAGTCATGTTGACTATTAATGGATATGTAGAATAGGGAGGTTAATTGTAAATAGTCTATGCCTTGTAATTTTACATAAGTGAAATTGACTGTCAACGGATAACATCATTAGCATTCTACGGATGTGGACAATGTACTGTCTACGGATAGCAGTACTAGTTGTCTACGGATGTGATCAAGATACTTTCAACGGATACAACTCAAATGGCTTCTACGGATACACACTACACTAGGTGAAAGGGACAGTTCAGACAGTGCACATGGGTTGACAGACTTCACAGAGCATGGAAACCAGTATTTTTGGAAACTCACGAGAAAAAGTAGCATTCTGTCTGTCTGGTCAAAAAGTAGCATTTCTATAAAAGACAATCAGCCAAGAAGGGCAAGCTACCAACACATGGACTACTACTCGGAATGGAGAAACAAGGATCTTGAACAGATTTACTTTTTGTATTATTGACCGTTCGAAATATCTTGTAAACTTGGGATATATAACCATGTGAAGCATTATTCTAGGATAAGGGAAAATCAGTTAGGCAATTTAGAGAGCTCAAAGCAATATCCTTTGTAAATTGCCGAAGCTAGAATTGTGTGTATGCAGCTGTGTGTTTATTCATAAACATCACAGAGATTTCTTCAAATAAAAATCTCTCAGGTGGACAAATCAATCCACCTGAACTTTTAATTCTTGTGTTATCTTATCTTGTTTGTTTTTTTGTTCTTGAATTTACTTTCATATCTTTACTGTCAAGAACTAAAGAATTTTTAAAGATTGTATTCAACCCCCCCTTCTAAAATCTTGATTCATTGTCTGGGAATAACATCTTCCGTGTTATTTTTAGATAATGAGTTATTTTAGTTAGAAAATACAAAATAGGTGATGTTCTGAAAAAGAAAATTAGTTATTTATTGATAATTATATGAAATTATGTTACTTTTTTATACATGTGTTGCCCGTGTTATATTTAAAAGATTAGTTTTTTAAGTTAGAAAATATAAAATAGGTAATGTATTTTAGCTGACAAAAGCAACTAATTATTTGTTATAATTATATATAATATATTACTATTTTATATATAAATTGCCCGTGTTATTTTTAGAAGATGAGATGTTTTAGTTATAAAATATAAAGTAGATAATGTGTTTTCACTAGAAAAGATATTTGGTTATAAGTATATAATAATATCGCCATTATATATACTAGCCTATAACCCGTGCGATGTACAGATGAATTTTAGAATTTTTTATCTTATTATCTGTATTTTGATTATATGATTTTATCAAAAGAAAATAAATTTTTAAAAAATAATAATGTATGTATGATGTTATTGTAAGCATTTGTTTGTATTTTGATGATAAATGTTTTTAATATATTGTCAACGGAAATAAATCTTGAACTTCTAAATGTAGCTTAGAAAAATAGGTAAATAAATATTTAATAATAATATGTTGTTGACGGGATTCGAACCTTTAACCCGTGGTAGCATTTTGAATATCAAGAAAGAATTTTTTTTTAACATTACATCTAACGGTTCTCCTTTTATCTATCTTTCAATCTAACAGTTGTTATTTAAAGTACCAACGACCAACCAAATAGAGGCTAGTTTGCTTATAATAATATACTAGCTTAAAACCCGTGCGATGCACAGATTGTTATTTATAATTATTATTTTTATTATTTATGTTTTAATATTCTATTAATTTGCATTTGATAAAAAAAATAAGTAGGCGTATTAAACTTTTTTAAATAATTAAAAGTATTAAAATAGATTTTAAAATAAATTAATAACTGTTTACCCGTGATAATTTTGGAAAAGGAGGGGTCTTAGGAAGGGAAAATAGAAAAAGTAACATATTTTAGCTGAAAAGGTAAATTCCTATAATTAAAAGTATTTAAATAGGTAGTTTAAACATGACAATGCAGGATGCGGTGAGGGATACCGACGTGATAGCAGGTACTTTTTCCCTAAACTCAGTGGATGCAAATGTTTTATTTGATTCTGGAGCGACTAGATCTTTCATATCAAAGGACCTTGCTAATAAGTTACGACTTAAGGCTCAACCCCTGAAAGATTCCTTGCAAGTAGAAATAGCCAATCATGAGATAGTCCTAGTTAATCAGATTCACCCCGAATGTGAGTTAAAAATAGGAGATCAATCTTTTTCGGTTGATTTGATTCCTTTCAAGTTAGGGGAGTTTGATGTTATTTTAGGAATGGATTGGTTGTCCCGTAATAATGCCCAGATAGACTGCAAAGGGAAGAAAATTAGACTGAGTACCCAAGGAAAGAAAGATATAGTGATTAAAGGGATAAGACAGACACAAAAATTCTTAACCATGGCCCAAACCAAGAGATTGTTGCGAAAGGGAAACGAAGCTTACTTAGCTTACGCGGTGGACACCCAGAAGGAGGTGCCCAATTTGCGAGATATTCCAGTAGTAAATGAATTCGAGGATGTGTTTCCCCAAGACCTTCCAGGGTTACCACCTGACAGAGAAATTGAGTTTGCGATTGAGCTAGGCCCAGGAACGGCACCAGTATCCAAGGCCCCGTATAGATTAGCCCCAGTAGAGATGAAAGAGCTGGCTACCCAGTTGCAAGAACTGTTAGAGAAAGGTTTTATAAGACCTAGTGTGTCGCCTTGGGGCGCACCAGTGTTGTTTGTTAAAAAGAAAGATGGGAGCATGAGATTATGCATTGACTATCGCGAATTAAACAAGTTAACCATAAAGAACAAGTATCCTTTACCAAGAATCGATGATTTGTTTGATCAGCTAAGAGGTGATGTGTACTTTTCTAAGATTGACTTGAGAACTGGATATCACTAGTTGAAGATTAAACCTGAGGATATTCCTAAGACTGCATTCCATACCCGTTATGGACATTACGAGTTCTTGGTGATGTCATTTGGATTAACCAACGCCCCCGCAGCCTTTATGGACTTGATGAATAGAGTGTTCAAGAAATATTTGGACAAATTTGTCATAGTTTTCATTGATGACATTCTTATCTATTCTAAGACAGAAGCAGAACACGCCGAGCATCTGAGGATAGCCCTAGGAATTCTCAGGAAAGAGCGGTTGTACGCCAAGTTTTCGAAGTGTGAATTCTGGAAGGAGGAGGTGCAATTTTTAGGGCATGTGATTAATAAAGAAGGAGTGTTGGTTGACCCCTCCAAAATAGAAGCAGTTTCGAATTGGGAGCGTCCAACCACCCCAACAGAGGTAAGGAGCTTTATTGGACTGGCCGGTTATTATCGGAGATTTGTGCAAGATTTTGCAAAAATATCCGCCCCGTTAACACGACTTACTCGTAAGACGGAGAAGTTTGAATGGACAGATAAATGTGAGAAAAGCTTTCAAGAGCTGAAGAAAAGGTTGGTGACGGCCCCTGTGTTGGTGTTGCCTGATGGAAAAGGGAATTTCGTAATTTACAGTGACGCTTCGCACAAAGGATTAGGATGTGTGCTTATGCAGCATGATAAAGTAATCGCGTATGCGTCAAGACAGCTAAAGGACTACGAGATTCGCTACCCAACTCACGATCTAGAATTGGCAGTGATAGTTTTTGCTTTAAAGATTTGGAGACACTACTTGTATGGGGAAAAATGTGAAATCTATACTGATCATAAGAGCCTTAAGTACATCTTTACCCAAAAGGAACTTAACATGCGCCAGAGAAGATGGCTAGAACTGATTAAGGATTATGATTGTGAAATTCGTTATCACCCGGGCAAAGCCAATGTGGTGGCTGATGCCCTTAGCAGAAAGGAAAGACTTAAGATGATAACTTTGGAGGAAGCCCTGATAAGAGATATGGAGAGGTTGGAAATCGAGATCAGAATGCCAGGAGATAGTCGAGAGAAGTTGATGGAGATTCAGGTCCAATCCCCATTATTAGAAAAGATCAGGTTGTGCCAAGAGCGAATACTCCAAGATGAAAGAGAATCCCTGACAGGGGAAGAGTTGAGGACTGAGAAAGACAACCAGGGCATAATGAGATATACTTACAGAATTTGGATTCCTAACGTTCCAGAGCTGAAAGATGAGATTCTGCATGAAGCTCACAATAGCAGATATTCAATTCACCCAGGAGGAAATAAGATGTATCAAGATCTGAAAGAGTATTACTGGTGGCCTAACATGAAAAGAGACGTGGCGGAATGGGTAGGCAAATGCCTGACCTGTCAAAGAGTAAAAGCTGAACACCAAAGGCCCAGTGGACTTCTACAACCTCTAGAAATTCCCGAATGGAAATGGGATCATATAGCAATGGACTTTGTCGTAGGTCTACCAAGGACCAAGGCCAATCATGACGCCATATGGGTGATAATAGACCGACTAACGAAGTCAGCCCACTTTCTACCAATTAACGAAAGATTCACTGTTGATAAATTAGTGGATATCTATATGAAAGAGATTGTGGCCCGGCATGGAGTCCCGGTGACCATCGTATCGGATCGAGATCCCAGATTTAATTCGAGATTTTGGAAGAGTTTTCAGGAATATGCCGGAACCAAGCTGAATATGAGTACTGCCTATCACCCTCAGACAGATGGGCAAAGTGAAAGGACCATCCAAACACTTGAGGATATGCTGAGGTTCTGTGCCCTAGATCTTAAAGGAAGTTGGGATGATCACTTGCCATTGGTTGAGTTCTCTTATAATAATAGTTTTCATGCGAGCATTGGAATGCCGCCTTATGAGGCCCTTTATGGAAGAAGGTGCAGATCTCCCTTATATTGGGATGAAGTTGGTGAGCGTAAGTTGCTAGGGCCTGAAATGGTTCAAAGGACAAAGGACATAGTGGATCTAATTCGAGGACGGCTAGTAGCAGCCCAGGATAGACAGAAAAAGTATGCAGATTTGGCTCGGAAGGGCAAAGAGTATGAAGTAGGAGACTTAGTGTTCTTGAAAGTGTCTCCTTGGAAAGGATTGATGAGATTTGGAAAGAAAGGAAAGTTGAGCCCTAGATACATTGGGCCATTTGAGGTTTTGAGATGTATTGGAAAGCTAGCGTATGAACTGGAACTACCCCCATATTTGCAACAAGTCCACAATGTGTTTCACGTTTCGATGCTAAGGCCCTACAAGTCGGATGCTAAGCATATAGGGGAATACGAGCATGTAGACATACAACCAGACTTGACCTATGTGGAGCAGCCAATGGAAATTATAGATCGAAAGGAACAAGTGCTCCGAAACAAGGTCATCAAACTAGTCAGAGTGGTGTGGAGGAATCATAATGTGGAAGAATCAACTTGGGAGCTAGAGAGCGAGATGCTAGAAAGATATCCCCATTTGTTTTCAGAATGATTCCGGGACGGAATCCTTTTAAGGAGGGGAGACTGTAAGACCCCAGATTTTGGGTAGAATTAAAACTTTTATTGTATGATGATGTATATATATATATATGTGGATGGTGGTAATGGTTTTTGGAGAATTAAGTATGAAATGAATATGGATTTCAGTTTTCAAACATTTTGAGAATAATAAGAATGGACGGAACATATAAATAAGAACAATCAATCTGGAAGATAAGAATACAATACTCCAGGGAAGGAAAGTATTTTTATGTCATCCAAATCAATATCTGGAATACATCCGATAACTCTGTAAACAAGATAGCGTATGCCCGAGAAAGCACTAGAACGTTTTCTAAGTGCAAAGAGCAAAGAGAAAATACATCAGGAATATTGGAACGGATTTTGATCCAAAGGATTATAGAAAAACCACTGATGAATAGTAACTCTTCATTTAAAAGTTTTCAGACCACACTATATGCGGGACGATATAATAAACTTTCACAGTCGCATTAGTGATCTACGATGGAAATAAAGGAATGCAAAAGCTGTCAGAATCGGAAAAATGGCATTTTTCGTTTTCTCCGAAGTTTCACCAAAAACGGACTAAATAATTATTATTTGAGGATATTTAAGGATTTAAATTATTAATTCCATGGATATGGATTTGATAAATGAATTAGAAGTATCGAGAACGATTACGGTAAAATACCTCGATAAAACCCTCGAGAAACCCTGCGAACGTTCTACGAGATTAAACGAACCAGTAAAGCTACTTTAACGGAGCCAGTGCATGCTCGCCATGTGTCACAAGAAGAAGACATCAGGGGTGATGACTCACCACTTAATTGGATAAATATCTAAGTAATTATACAAAGGAAGAAAGAAAAGAAAAATCAAAACATTTTCCCCACCATTGAAGAGCAACATTCGGCCAAACTGTAGCAGCCAGATCTCCTTCGTTTCTTACTCAAATCTTGCGTTCGTTAGCTTGTTGGAAAGGTCTTGAGATAATCTACAACTTCTATTTCACAAGATGTTTCCATTTGAGCATGGTAAGGCCTTCGTTGTTGCAGTTCTTTTACTGGGTGAATAGTAACTCCGAGAGCTAACCTTGTTTTCTTGATTTCTTTTGTGGATTCAAGCTATCTTAGGACCATACAAGGATCATAAAAGGATTATTAGGCTTATATAAACTCCAAAGAAGGTATAAATCTTGAAACCCTTGAAGTAGTGTGAAGTTTATGGATGATTAATGATGTCGATGCATGTTTATAGCCTTAGTTGACATTAGTAGCTATGTTTGAGCTTTGTTACAAGTAATATTGAGTATTAAGAACGTAAAGGCATTGCTTGGCCTCAGTTCTTGGTTGAATCAGATGTATATGTTGATTGGAATGATTGATGAGCAATTTAGATGGTTTGAAATTTGGGATTATTCGATTTATAGCCGTCGTAATGACGAAATTTCTAAAACCCTTGAAAACAGAGCTTAACAGTCGAGATAGGTCTCTGACCTTGATGAGTATATGACTTGTACTTATAGATATTTGAACGTAGATTGTTTTGGCGCAAGAATCGGAACTATCGGACTTACGGTTTAGGAGATATGGTCAAATTAGTAAAAGTGGTTCAGAAACGAGAGGACGAGTTTGTAACTGAAATAAAGCTCTCTTGACTTGATCATTGCAGGAGATAATTTTGGTAATTAAATAGTAGAGACAGTAAGGAAAGAGTAGGAGAAAACCTTGTGTGAAAATGATCATTTTTCGATTTTATAAAAATGTTCGAAGTAAGGTTAAGTGCGAGAAACCCCTTAAAGCAAGCACTTGAATACCACTTTAGAAAAACCCTGAGAACGAGTTGAAAATCTTGAAATGGATCATAAGAGGTTGACTCTAGAACACCTATAGACTCAATTCAGACCAAGGACAAGTTGGAATGATGTCCCTTGATAGCAAACAAGTGCCTAACTATAAGAGGATAGCAGAGATTGCGAGGGTTATGAGCATATAGTTGTATTGGTATGGCGGTTAAGTTTAAGTATGATGTTTGCTTGATTCCCGAGTATGAGTTACTGACAAAAGGTATCTTTGTTATTGATAGATTACCGGACCACTGCCAGGCACCACCCTCGGACACAGAAATCAGGCAAGTTTTCAAACCTATACCTTTTTAAAACTGTTGTGGTGATAACTAAAGAATTTGAGATATATGTTATATGTGTATGATTTCAAAATGATTTCTATGATGCTAAATCAAAGTATTGATACAAGTTGAACCTATAAGCTATGGATATAGTAATATTTTGGAGCTGATGTGCTAAGTAAAACCCTCAGTAGGGGGAATATACTCTGCATTTATACTTTGGACCGGGAATGGTATCAGTTGCTATCTAGGGTTATTTTATTGTGTTATTTCAATTAATCTCGATAAGTGGTTTACAAATTAAAGATCATTTGGAGTTTAATCTATTAAGGGTATATTTTAAATATATGATGAATAGTTGTTATCTACCCTTTTTCATAAGAAAGTACTTGAGAATTATTTCTAAATAAATATTCTTTATTAAATATAGTTTGCATTAATTATTTAAAGCCCTACTTCTTAAGGAAGTATTTTGTGAAAACTATTTTAAACCCTAGATAGCTAATAAAGTATATTTCAGTCAAATTTTTTTATTATAAATAGAGAAGGTTCCCAAATCTATTTCCCGTTTAAGTCTATATTCAGAAAGACTTAATCGCTCAAACTACAAATGCATGGGACCTTTCTCGAGATTTTATGTATGTTTCCAGTGGACTGCCCGGTCCTAAGCCTTTTTAAATCAATGAATTTATCAGTCTGGTTTACTACCATCAAAATGATTTTGATTACTTCCTCAAGATTCGAGGGGTAAGATCAGTGGAATTAGTTGCATCCATTAACAAGCGTCAGCTTGGGAAATATGGGTGAATTTTCCTTTCCAACCAGATATGACTACTTTGTGGAGTTGTATTCTTGGGGAAAAAGGGAAAGGAACTTCATGTTTCAGTGTTATGGATTTACTCGAACTTGGAGAGTATGTAAGGGACTGAGTAGCGCCGGTCCCCTAAGGGAATTACAATATGGCCGACGGACTGGTGAACGGGTCTGTTCTTCCCTTAGTTTATCAGAAATTGCCCGACCGTAGGAAAGAGGAGAGCAACAGGCCGACGGACTGGTGAAACGGGTCTGTTCTTCCTCATAGGAGAGTCACAGGCCGACGGACTGGTGAAACGGGTCTGTACTTCTTGCCTACAACCGATTGGCGGGGAGGTAGGTCAGTCAGATACTGTCTATTCTTCCCTTCTACGTAGAAAAAGATCAGGGGGATACAGCTTGCGACTGATCATCGTAGGGGTATCCTTGGCGCCCAGAATCTCCATTTACAGTTCAGCATCCATGAAAGAGCATGTTTCATGCAAGATTTCAGAAAAAAAAAAAAAGTTTGTTCCAGTTATTCAGTTTCATGAAAGTTTTCAGAAAGGTTACTCAAGAGTAATCCAGTATATTCCAGTATATGAGTTTATAAGAAAGAGTATGAATTTTACGAAAAGTATATGATTTTATCTACAGGATATATGTGATCAGATGAGTTTAGAAAATGAATTGGAAATAAATTTACATTGTTTTATTTCCAGATTATATATGAAGGAAATGTTTCCTATGAAAGTTGATACTTGATTATATATATATTGTTTATCAGTTCAGCATTATTTTTGGTGGGCCTTGTTGCTCACCCTTGCTTGTTTTTATATATATCACCACAACAGATAAACCAGATGTTTCGCACCACCAGCCGCAAGAGGGTTTTGGAACCCAGAGGACTCTCCCCTGATACTACAGCCGCCATAGCTGAGGTAGAGCCTACTAGTGATATAGACTGGTAGTTCAGATTCAGCTTTTAATTATATGTACGACATAACTTAAGAAGTGGCAACAAACTTAAACTTGTAAATTATATTTGGGCTTGTAATCATTTATGATATGTTTAAGGACCCTGTTAGCAGTACTTATTTCAAGTTCATCTCTGGGACTATAACTTGTGTGTGTGTGTGAGATAGATGGTGGGGTCATAGCATGTTGTTTATTTGTATTGATTCAAGTCAAGCATGATGTATGGAATGATGACCGTAACGACCAGATTCCTGACCCCAGATCTGGGGCTGTTACAACATTCAACCATGAAGTCAACAAGTGCTTGAGCTTTTATGGCCGTTTGAGGCTTATACTTGATGTCGAATTCACCCAATTCAATGGCCCATTTGATCAATCTTCCACTAACTTGAGGGCAAGGCAAGATGTTTCTTAGAGGTTGATCAGTCAAGACCTCTATCTTGTGAGCCTGGAAGTATGGGCGTAGCTTTCTTGAGGCCATTATCAAGGCTAAGGTAAACTTCTCTACGGTAGAGTAGTTTATTTCTGCTCCATGTAGGATCTTACTCACATAGTAGACGGGCTTCTGCACTTTCAATTCTTCCTTTATCAGTACAGCTCCAAGGGTTGTGTAAGAAACTGCCAAGTACAAGTAGAGAGTTTCCCCTGGCTTGGGCTTTGCCAACAGCGGTGCCTCAGCCATATATTTCTTCAGGGCCTCAAAGGCCTCTTGGCTTTCAGTTGTCCATTCAAAATTTGTCACTTTCTTGAGTGCTTTAAAAAAGGGTAAACATTTCTCTCCTGACTTGGAGATGAATCTTCCCAATTCTGCCACTCTTCCCGTTAATTTCTGGACATCTTTGACAGTCCGTGGTGGCTCCATGTCTATAATTGCTTTGATTTTGTCGGGATTGGCCTCGATTCCTCTCTTGGAAACCATCAGGCCTAAAAACTTTCCCGAGCCTACACCAAAGGCACACTTAGCTGGATTCAACATCATCTTGTGGTGCCTTAGCACTTCAAATGCCTCTCGGAGGTGCTTAATGTGATCGGCCTTATCGAGGCTCTTGACTAACATGTCATCTACGTAGACCTCCATGGTTTTTCCAATTAGGTGTCCAAAAATTTTGTTCACCAATCTTTGGTATGTTGCCCCTGCATTCTTAAGTCCAAATGCCATGACTAAGAAGCAGAAAACACCAAAGTCAGTGATGAATGATACTTTGGCGATGTCATCCTCATGCATCTTGATTTGATTGTATCCACTGAAGCCATCCATGAAGCTAAGCATCTCGTGTCCAGCTGTAGGATCTATTAGTGCATCAATCCTTGGTAAGGGAAAACAATCCTTAGGACATGCATCATTCAAGTCAGTGAAGTCGACGCACATCCTCCATTTTCCGTTAGCTTTTTTGACCAACACGGGGTTAGCCAACCATTCTGGGAATTGAATTTCCTCAATGAACCCAGCTTCCAAAAGTTTGTTAATTTCCTGTTTAATGGCTTCAAGCCTCTCTGGAGCAAAATTCCTCTTTTTCTGTTTCACCGTCTTCCTTTCAGGATCCACATTCAGTTTGTGAGTTATCAATTGGGGATCAATCCCTGGCATGTCGGCCGCTGTCCAAGCAAAAACGTCATTGTTTTCTTGAAAAAAAGACGTGAGTTTGCTCTTCAATGGTTCGGGCAGTAGTGCCCCAATATAAGTCACCTTCTCTGGTTCTCCTGGGACTAGGGGAATTGGGACCAAGTCCTCAACCGGTTTCCCCCTTCTATCCTCGTTGTCATTTGTATTCATGTCTTCAATGGGGAGAACCTGCCCCCCGATTCCATCAGGCCTTAGCGCGGCTACATAACAACTTCTAGCCATCTTTTGGTCTCCCCTTTCTTCTCCAATTCCATTCCTCATTGGGAACTTGACTTTCAAATGATAAGATGAGGCAACGGCCTTAAACGCATGAAGACCAGTCCTTCCAAGGATCGCGTTGTAGGTTGAAGTTGCCTTTATAACCACGAAGTTCAGCATTTGAGTAGATGTATTCATCCCTTGTCCCATGGTCATTGGGAGTTGGATAGTGCCTTCCACCTTTGATTCTACTCCATTGAACCCGTATATGGGCATATTCGAGGGGGTCAACTGAGAGTCTGTGTAACCCATCTTGATAAAGGCATCATGGAACAAGATATCCACTAAAGCTCCATTGTCAACCAAGACTCTTTTTGTTTCGGAGTTGCCTATCACAGGTATGATGACAAGAGGATCATCATGGGGGAACTTCACCCCTTCCAAGTCAGAATCATTAAATCCTATTGACACTTCTGTTCTGGCACGTATCGGTGCTTCTCCAACCACAGTCATTACCTCTCGGGCATAAGCTTTCCTTGAGTTTCGGGAGGACCCAGCAGAGGTTGGCCCTCCGAATATCATGTTGATGACTGGCCCTCGGGGCTTAGGGTTACGATCTTGGTCGTTGTCCCTTCTGTCGTAATCCTTCCTTTCATAGTTTCCTCTTTGACTCCCTTGATTTCCATCCTTGGTGAATTTGCTGAGTTTTCCTCTTCGTATTAGAAACTCAATCTCATCTTTCAATTGCCTACAATCATCGGTGTCATGACCGACTTCTTTGTGGAACCGACAAAACTGATTTTGGTTCCGTTTGGACAAATCAGCCCTCATTGGCTTTGGCCATTTGATATCTTCTTCCTTGGCTATCTCCATCAGAATTTGACTCCTGGGAGTATTCAATCTTGCATATTCTGTGAATTTTGGCCCAAAATTGTTTCTCTTGGGGGGAGAATCGGAGTTCTTTGATGTTCTGGGGAACTTTTCCTTGACGTCGTATTCCTGAGTTTCTTTTCTTTTCTTTGAGTTTCCACTACCGCCAGCAGTGGGTTCATACTTTCTCATGCTTTCTTCAGCCTTGATATACTTTCCGGCTCTATCTTGGAGCTTCAGCATGCTCTCGGGTGGATGTTTAGCCAACGACCTTTTGAAGTGGTCATCAGTAGTTCCTTATTACAGGGCTATCATAGCCACCCTGTCCTCTAAGTCTGGGACTTTCAAAGCCTCTCGAGTGAATCGATTGATGTAGTCCCTTAGGGCTGTTAGTATTAGTGCCCTAGAGACAATACAATTGTACTTCCGGGAAACACTATTTTGTTATTTAATAATAATTATGTTCTATTGATTATTCAACAACAATTATTATGTCTTTATTTACTGCGATATTAATGTTAGAGTAATAAATGTCCTTGGAATAACGAACACGTATTCTATATCTTTAAGTATGTGACTTAAAAATGAGATTATAAGAATAGTGTTTATATTCCTAAAATATCCCTAATTAAGCATTATGAATTGGGACAATTATGATGCATAAAGATTAGTATGATCGTTGACTAAATGACCACATCTCATTGGTCATAGGTATAGTGATACTAAAGTCAAGAACATAGGTGCATGTAATATTCTACATGGCACCGGATTGACCCACAGTGATATTCTACATGATAATAAAGTCATTAGAATAGCTCACAGTGATAATGGTGTAATGATCCTTAGACTTGAGATCATTATATTTCTATACGAGGATTAATATACTTTGATTACATTAAAAGTTACCTTTGACCGGGTGATGATAAAAGTGGACATCAGGTATATTATGAGTCGTATGAGAAATATGAATGATAGATATAGGATTTAACCCTCCTATTATTAGGAAAGATATTATTGGCCTCTTGATTGAGTGAGACTATGAAAATGCATGGCCATGCTCAAATATTGATTTGTTTTAATAGTCTACTCATTGATCAAGGAAACCTGGATTAAATGTTGAAGAGGATGACTAATAACATGCCTCGAGTTTAATCTATAATATTTGGTTAAAGGGATTATATTACACGGAAACATTAGTCACGAAAGGTTTAATTGGATCACCAATTATTATTATTACTTGGGTAGCAATGATGTATTACTAGATGCCGCTCATTATTTATAATTTTATTATGAGATATTAAAATTATTGCCAACGTAATAATAACCTAAAGGGTTACACATAAAGAACGTTTTAAACGGAGCATTAATTAAATTTCGAATTTAATTGAATTATTATTATTATTATTGAATTATTGGATTAATTAAGTAGGACTTGATTAATTATATAATAATTCGAATATAATAATTAATAATAATAATAATCAGATTGGGTTTTGGAAGCCCAATCAAATTAAGCAAGGCCCAAAATTCTCTTTTCAGATAAATACATTATGATGTATTGTTTTAGGTCAAGTTGAAAATTCGTTTTTCAGAAAAACCCTAGCAGCTCTGCATATTAGAGAGGCTAGAAACAGAGAGAGAGAAGGTTTTGAGGGCGGTTTTATTTGGCTAGTACCAACTCCGTGATCGTTGGACGATCAAGCGTTCGTGTGGACTACTTTGGCGACGCAGATCTTGAACAAGGGCTGCGTGGTGGTTACAACAAGAACCTCCAAGTTTCTGAATATTATAAGCTCGATTAAGGTATGATTTCGTTTCTCCATAATCAGCCATGTCTTGTACACGGATCCTAGGGTTAGGGTTTTGGATTATTATTGTTTTTACGACTGTTTTCGCTGCGTTTGTTGCCCCGAAACCCAACAAGGGCTTCATTCTTTCCTTGCTGGATTGCCATGAGTGATGTAGAGCTTTTCTCATGCACCCTTCCACTAATGAACTGATTGATAAAAGCTTTGCTTAGTTCTTTGAAAGACCCAATTGAGTTGGGAGGAAGACGGCTATACCAATGTTGGGTCATGCCTGCCAAGGTTTGTGGAAATGCCCTACACTTGACTGCATCGTTGGTTGGCTGCAACAGCAGTGCATTGGAGAAGGTCCTTACATGATTTGCGGGATCTCCCGTTCCATCATAGGCTTTGATCGAAGGCATCTTAAATTTTCTGGATATAGCCGTTTTCATGATGTCTTGAGTAAACGGTGGTGTAGGATCATCAGGATCTCCTAGGGGCAAAAGAATACTAGGATCACCCCTTGGGGCTTCGGCCCTCTTGGTTCTTCTTGCCGGTGGATCCAAGTTGATTATTGTGATCCCTTCAGTTGTTCGGCCTCGAGATTGAGCGGCCTCCTCCTCAGCAAGGAGTTTCTTGAGCCTTGCAGTCTCCGCTTCATGGGCTGCAATTTTCTCCTTAGTAGTTTGGGGTTGCTCCCGATTTGTCTGGGAAGAACGTCTCCTTCTTGGGGCGACATCCTCCCCAGTTGTATAACCCTCGTCTTCGGTGTATGGGCCAGAGTAATCTTGAACGAAAGGGGTCTGGCGAGTTTGGGGTCCCAGACCTTGAATATAAGGGGGCACATATGCCTCATGGTAGATTGGATTAGTTCCACAACCACCCGCCATGGGTCGAGGGGCCATGCCATAGCTTGGCATCCCCAAGGTCTGATTCGCATATTGAGGGAGATCAGTGGTATGGAGTTGAAGGCTCCTTGGTGCACTCATGAGCAGCGGGGAGGTCGTGATTGGTTGCTGGTGAACGGTCTCTTGTGGATTAGATCCATGAATGACCATCTGCAGGGGATTCGTCCCTTCAACCGAAATCGGGATTTCCGGTCCTTGAGTGTTGGTGGGGATATTCGCCCCTTGAGTGCCAGTTGTCGGTGGTGGCTGATCAGCCTCAGAGGTGATAGAGCGATCCTCAGGAGTTTGATTATCCCGAGCTGTTCTTCGTGTGTTTGCCATGGTTGATGTTGTCTTCCCACAGACGGCGCCAAATGTTATGGATTAAAAAACGTACTTGTGAATTTAATGCTAGGATTAATGAGCTTTCGAGCTTTAATGGCTGCACTCGTGTTTCCGGACTAAATCGATCCTCACAAGATGCCTACGTATCTCAAATCGTTATTGAGAATCAAGCCAAAGATGTAGTTTTGATTGTAGGATCAGGGACCTTATATAGGCATCTAGAGCCTAGTATTTATGGTATGTTTAGGAGTCTTAGCGATTAAGTCTCCTTTTTGATATTGGATAAACATCGTATTTCTTGCCGGAGAAGTCTTTTCCTTGTTGATAAAGGCTATGACTCATTAATTGCCTTTAATTGGGATTCTGGATCCTTCTTTGACCAATTTACCATATTTTGGCCTCTTTTGATGAGCTGTATATTTTCCCTATTCATTAATTACGAAATTAATGAATAATTAGGGTGTCGGGCCTTAAATATCGGCATTTCCATTGAATAGTCAATTATATTTCTATAATTACTTTTCTGTCCATATCAATGTCTTAGTTGAAAAAAGTGATTGCTCGTGATTCTATAGAAAAAAGAAAGGACTTTAATAGAAAAATAGAAAAGATAATGTATTTTAACTGAAAAGGTAATTATTTATAAATAATATTAATATTTAATAATAGTTTTTTCAAAAAATGAAAAAATAGAAAAAATAACATGTTTTATCTGAAAAGGTAATTGCCCATAATTAAAAGTATTAAAAAATGTTTTAAATTAAATAAGTAGCGATTTGCCCATGATATTTTTGGAAAAGGAGGGGTTTTAGTAATGCAAAATAGAAAGAGTAACATCTTTTAGTTGAAAAAGGTAATTGCCCGTGATTTTTTCAGAAAAAGAGAGGATATTGTTAGAAAAAATAGAAAAGGTAATGCATTTTAGCTGAAAAGTTAATTGGTTATAAATAATGTTATTTTTTAATATTAGTTTTGTTTTTAAAATGTAAAAATAGAAAAAGTAACATGTTTTAGCTGAAAAGGTAATTGTCCTTAATTAAAAGGAATAAAAATAGGTTTTAAAATAAATAAGTAAGAGGTTGCCCATTATATTTTTGGAAAAGGAGGGGTTAAAGATAGAAAGGGTAACATGTTTTAGTTGAAAAGGATAATTACCCATGATTTTTTAGAAAAAGAGAGGATTTTGTTAGAAAAAATATAAAAATTAATGTATTTTAGCTGAAAAGGTAATTGGTAACATATTTTTTTTTTTAAATGAAAAAATATTTTTTTTTAAATGAAAAAATAGAAAAAGTAACATGTTTTAGCTGAAAAGATAATTGTCCGTGATGAAAAGTATTAAAATAAGTTTTAAAATAAACAAGTAAGGGTTTGCCCGTGATATTTTTTGAAAATGAGGGGTTTTTGTAAGGAAAGATAGAAAGAGTAACATGTTTTAGTTGAAAAAGGTAATTTCCCGTGATTTTTTTAGAAAAAGAGAGGATTTTGTTAGAAAAAATATAAAAGGTACTGTATTTTAGTTGAAAAAGTAATTGTCCGTAATTAAAATTATTAAAATAGATTTTAAAATAAACAAGTAAGGATTTTCTTGTGATATTTTTGGAAAATGAGGGGTTTTAGTGAGGAAAAATAAACATATAATGTTATTATTTAATATTTTTTTATAAATAAGTAAAGGTAATTAAGTAAAAACACTAAGGTACCGACCGACCAACAAAAATTTTAATGTTTCGTCTATTATATAATACTAGCTTAAAACCCGTGCGATGCACGGATTGTAAATTGTTATTTTATTATTATATTTTTAATATTTTATTAATTATATTTGTTAAAAAAATAAGTAGGCATGTGAAAATAGCTAAATACTTTTAAATAATTAAAAACATTAAAACAGATTTTAAAATAAATAAGTAAGGGTTTGCCCGTTATATTTTTGGAAAATGGGGGGGTTTTGTAAGAAAAAATAAAAAAATGTAACATATATTTAGTTTAAAAAGGTAAATGTCCGTGATATTTTTGGAAAATTAGGTTTTAAAATTTAATAATTAAAAGTATTTAAATTCGCTTTAAAATAAATAAGTAAAGGGTTTCCTATGATATTTTTGGAAAACAAATGAATTTTAGTGAGAAAAATAGAAAAGTAAATTGAAAAACACAATTTCCCGTGATATATTTAGAAAAGAAGGGACTTTGTTAGAAAAAATCTATAATGTGTTTTAGAGTAATTGGTTATAAATAGGTATTTGATTATTTATATTTTAATATTCTTAGTGATTGTATTTGTTAAGAAAAATAAGTAGACATGTTAAAATAGGTAAACTTTTAAAAAATAATTATAATATTTTAGGTTTAAAAATAAATAACTAAAGATTTATCCATAATATTTTTGTAAAATGAGGGGTTTTAGTAAGGAAAAATAGAAAAACTAACATGTTTTAGTTAAAAAAGGTAATTGTCATGTTTGAAAAAGTAGAGGAATTTGTTAGAAAAAATAATGTATTTTAGGGAAAAAAGGTAATTGGTTATAAATAGGTAATATTATTATTTAATAATATATTTCTATAAATAAGTAAGATAAATTAAGTAAAAACACGAAATACAGTTAAGGGCAATTAAGTAAAATCACAACGTACTATACCGACCAACCAAACTTTTAATGTTTCATCTATTATATAATAGTATTGATATACTAGCTTATATCCCGTGTGATGCACGGTTTTCTTTAATATTTTATTATATTTATTTAGATTTTTGTAATTATATCTTTTTTGATGAAATTTTAATATATATTTATATGTGTATATAATAAATTAGATTTATATATCTAACAATATAAGTATTTTAATTTAATAAATTGTTGACGTAATCTTTAGTAGTATTTTAGATATTAAAATAGAAAAATATTTTTAAATAATAGATCTACCAGTTCATATTTATTTCCTCTTAAAAAATCTAAGAGTGACAAAAGTACAAATAACAAAATATGTGCCATGTAATGTGTCGAGTTTCTTTTAACATGTGCTATTACTTTTATTTTTTTTATTAATTATCTTATTTAAATTGAATATTATAAAAAATTATATTAAACATGGATTTTATAAGTTTAATATAATAATATTGTCATTATTTCTATATTTTGCCCGTGTTATTTTTAATTCGAATATGAGTTGTTTCAATTAAAAAATATAAAACAGATAATGTCCTTAAAAAGAAGACAATTTGTTACTTATTAATAATTATATAAAATTATATTACATTTATATTATATATATATATATATATATATATATATATATATATATATATATATATAGTTGCACTCTAGGAAGAACACCTTGTATAAAAAATAATAAAGAACACCATCATAAACACTTTATTTTTCATAAAAATTGATTTTTTAAAATTAGAATCATTAAATTGAACAACAATTAAGCATAACATATCGAATTTAACGTAGAATCTCATCTAAATTCAAAAATTAATCATTACATATAATCCAGTATAGAATCCAGTACAGAATCTTGTATATATATTTATCACAATGAAATTACATGTAATCATGTTTTATTTGATTCTAATTTTTTGTTAGATTCTATTTTTATTCGTAATAAACCTTTTTTGGTGAGAAAATTAGAATCAACATGCAATTTATGTAAGATTCTATGGTGTTCTTTATATATTTTTATATAAGAGTGTTCTTCTTGGAGCAACGTGTTACTTTTAAAAAAATAGTTGTTTAAATTAGAAAATAGGAAATTATATTACCTTTCTATATATATGTTGGTCGTGTTACTTTTAGAAAAATTAGTTGTTTAAGTTAGAAAAAATAAAAAAGGTTATGTGTTTAGCTGAAAAGGGTAAGTGGTTATTTATTAATAATTACATATAACAATATTACCATTACATATTTATTTTGCATGTGTTATGTTTAGAACATGAGTTGTTTTAGTTAGAAAATGTAAAACATATAATGTGTTTTAGCTGAAAAAGGTAATCTGTTATATATATGTAATAATATTACCATTTTATATATATATTACCTATTTTATTTTTAGAAGATGAGTTGTTTTAGTTAGAAAAATAGATAAAATATGTAATGTATTTTAGCTGAAAAAAACAATTGGTTATAAATAAATTGGTTATATATATAGGTCTGACCCAGATTATAGATAGGCCCGGCCCAAATACCGACCAACCGACCGACCAAAACTTTTAATATTTCGTCTTTAATAATACTAGCTTAAACCCCGTGCGATGCACGGATTGTTAATTGTTATTTTATTATTATTATTTTAATTGTATTTGTTAAAAAAATAAGTAGGCATGTAAAAATAGCTAAACACTTTTAATTAATTAAAAAAATCAAAACAGATTTTAAAATAAATAAGTAAGGGTTTGCTCGTTATATTTTTGGAAAAAGTGGGGTTTTAGTATGGAAAAATAAAAAATGTAACTGATATGGGCTGAAAAATAATCCTAGAAGTGCAATTAATTACGTATTAATTAGACCCGGATTGGTCTAATTACATGGCCCAATAAGCAAGACCCAAAACCCTAATTATTTATTAATTTCGTAATTAATAAATAGGGAAAATATACAGCTCAGGAAAGGAGTCCAAAATATTGTAAATTCATCAAAGAAGGATCCAGAATCTCAATTAAAAGAAATAATGAGTCATAGTCCTTATCAACAAGGAAAATACTTGTCCACCAAGAAATACAATGTTTATCCATTATCAAAAAAGGAGACTTATTCGCTAAGTCTCCTAAACTTTCTCTAAATACGAGGCTCCAGACGCCTATATAAGGACCCTGCTCCTTCACAATAGAACTACGTTGTTAGGAATATGTTGTTCTTGATGATAATTATAAAACACTTGGTAGATTTTGTATTAAGTCATTTTGTAACTGTCAACGGAATGGTATGCTTTGCAGCTTTCGTTGACAGATAGCTCATCAACGAAATGAGTGATGTAGCAATTGCATTGTACAATACTTCACAGTTTGATATGCATTTGGTTGTAGGTATTAGACAGGTTTTCTAAGTCATGTTAACTAAGTACTAGATAGGCAAAATAGGTTGGTTAATTGTAAATATATTATGCCTTGTAATTTTGCCTAAGTGAAGACATGTTAACGGTATGAAGATTACTCTATCAACGAAATGAAGATTACTCATCAACGGAATGAAGATTACCCATCAACGAAATGAAGAATAAAGCTATCAACGAAACACATCTCCCTGATATCAATGAATCATTATTACTTTTCTGAATAGTTGACAAAGTGACAGTGACAGTTTTCTGACAGATCAAAAGGAGATGTGGAAGTGTACTTTGCATTGGAAGCCATCAAAATGGTCATTGGAAATAAGGAAACATTCCAATTTCCAATTAGGTTCTTGGGAGTGATCATAATAAGCATGAAGACAAAAGCCAAGATCTCCAAGGACCATTGGACAAAAAGGGATGAAAAGCAAGCTACTGAAAGTTACTTCTAGATTAATTTAGAGTAGCCAAAATAGCATTGTAAACTTGGGTTATATAACCAAGTGTAGCAGTTCATTTTAGACATAGAAGAGTGAGATAAAATTAGTTTGTATTAGCTTCTGTAAAGAGAACTCTCAATCAAGAACTGAGCAGCTGTGATACTTTTGTAACACAAATTATTTCCGCAATAAAAATTATCTCAGTTGGATCCTCAAAACATCCAACTGAAATTTTATATTTGTTTGTGTTCTTATTTCAGTACAGTTTTATTATTGAAAGTTGTTTTAAGTTTCGAAATATCTAGAATTGTATTCAACCCCCCCCCCCCTTCTACAATTCTGTTAGGTCATTTAGGATTAACAATTGGTATCAGAGCAAGCTTCTAACATACAAGAAGTTTAAAGATCAAGACCAAAACAGTAACCATGGTGAAGAAGGATGCAGGTGTGAAGATACCAGTTCTAGATAAGGACAATTACTTTCACTGGAAAGTAAAGATGCATCTACATCTCATGTCTATGGATGAGAGATATGTAGACTACATTGAGAAAGGTCCACACGTTCCCATGAAGTTTGCATCTAGAGTTGGACTGCTAGATGATGCTCCTGATGTAGAAATTCCAAAACCTGTCTCAGAATGGACTATTGAAGATGTTGCAGAAGTCCATAAAGATAAAAGAACCATGAACATTTTGTTTAATGGTTTGGAGCAAGAGATGTTTGACAATGTCATAAACTGTACAACCTCTAAAGAAGTATGGGACACTGTTAGAACACTTTGTGAAGAAACTGAGCAAGTTAGGGAGAACAAAATGCAACTCCTTATACAACAATATGAGCATTTTCATTTTAAAGCTGGAGAAACCCTAAATGACACGTTTAGTAGGTTTCAAAAGCTTTTGAATGGATTAAAGTTGTATGGGAGGATCTATCAAACCAAGGATTCAAACCTTAAATTTCTTAGAGCTCTTCCAAAAGAATGGAAGCCTATGACTGTTTCTCTGAGAAACACTCAAGAGTACAAAGACTACACTCTTGAAAAGCTTTATGGAACCCTAAAGACATATGAGCTGGAAATGGAGCAAGATGAAGAAATTGAGAAGGTACAAAAGAAAGGTGGATCTATCGCACTGATTGCATCTGTGAACCAACTGGAAGATGACAATGAAGAAACTACAAAAGCCACAACTAGTCGAGCTAGTTGTAGGAGTGATGTTAGCAAGGGTAAAGGCAAGATGACAGAAGAAGAAGAAGAACCAGCCAACTTGGATGACTTAGATGAGATTGATGAACACATTGCTTTTCTTTCAAGGAAATTCTCTAAGTTCAAATTCAAGAGGAACTCAGAAGCAAGGCCACCAAGGAGAGACTTTCAACCTAGAAAAAATAATTTGATTGAAAAGTCTAAGTCTAAATGCTTCAACTGTGGAATGATTGGTCACTTTGCTGGAGATTGCAGAAAGCCCAAAGTTGATAAGGGCAACAGGAAATTTGAGCCTGTTGATTATAAAAAGAAATACTTTGAACTTCTCAAGCAAAAAGAAAAGCCTTTCATGTCTCAGGAGTATGATTGGGTTGGGAATGGTGAAGATTCTGATGATGATGTTGAGTATGTCAACTTGGCACTAATGGCTAACAATCATGAGCAGGAAGCAAGTTCCTCTAGCAACCAGGTAACAATTACTAATCTTTCTGAGCTTTCTAAAGAGGAATGTGATAGTGCAGTTAATGAAATGTCTACTGTACTATATAATTTGCATGTTACTCTTAAATCACTTACCAAAGAGAACTCAAGAATCAAAGAGACTAATCTACTCTTAAGTGATAGAAATGCCATGTTAGAAGCACAACTCATTGAGTTTGAAAAAATGAGGTGTGTTAGTAGGGATGCTAAGAAGGAACTTGAGAAAGTGTTAGAAAGGGAAGAGATTCTTAAAACACAACTTGAAATAGAACAAAGTGTGATTTCAAAATGGAAAGATTCCAGGAATGTTGCTACCAACATCATTAATGTTCAATGTATGGAATCTTTCTGTGAGCAATCATGGAAAAAGAATAAAGAGAAGCTAGGGTATGCTGGTGAAACCTTAGAATCAGAAACAGAGTCAACAAACAACAATGATCATTTGTTGAAGGTTGATACGTCAACGGAATGCAAGGTTTCGTTGACAGATGAACCATCAACCGATCAGGGTGTTTCGTTGACAGGGAAAAAGAAAGTAGAACTCACTAGACTTAATAACAAGTATGGTCCTGTCACCAAGAACTTTGTTCAAGGTGAGTCTAGTAAATCAAAGAAAGTTGAGAAGCCTGTTGAAAGAGCAAATGTAGGTCACTTGTCTAACAAGAAATTGGTAGACAAGTTAGAGAAAATTCAAGTTGAGGTTAAGGGCAATAAAAGGAATAACAGGAATGGCAAAGTAGGGATTAACAAACATAACAATTACACACCTGATAAATATGCTCCTAGAAAAACATGTGTTAATTGTGGAAGTGTTAGTCATTTATCTGCTAATTGCAAATCTGTTAAGAAGTCCACTAATGTGAAAATGCCTAAGCCTGTCATGAATGTTTCTATGCCTACAATGCCTGTTATGCCTAATCTGTTTGCTCCATATGCACAGTTTCAGAATCCTTATGCTAGAATGCCATTTGTGCCTAATACATACATGAATATGTTTAATGTGCCACAAATGCCATGGAATGTGAATAACATGTTTGTTCCTCCAACTATGCATGCTGTGAATGAAAATGTGAGCAACCCTCAGAAATCAACACCAAAGATAAAGGTTGATTTAAATCAATCTGAGCCTAAGGTGAAAAATGATATAAAAGGAAAATCAAAGGCTAACAAAACAGGACCCAAGGAAACTTGGGTACCAAAATCAACTTTATTTGGTTCTATTGTGTGCAGGGAGACACAAGGAATCTTTGGTACTTGGATAGTGGTTGTTCAAGACACATGACTGGTGATTCTACCCTTCTCACAGAGTTTCAGGAAAGAGCTGGCCCTTGTATTGCTTTTGGAGATGACAACAAACGCTACACTAAGGGATATGGCTTGATTTCAAAAGAGAATGTCATCATTGATGAGGTTGCATTGGTGGATGGTCTTAAGCACAATTTTCTTAGTATCAGCCAACTTTGTGACAAAGGATTTTTAGTTACTTTTTCTAAAGAAGCCTGTGTTGTTTCTAAAGGAGGAAACAACAATGTGGTAATGACTGGATTCAGAAGAGGGAATGTGTACATTGCTGACTTTAGTAGCATAAGTCCAGACACCATCACTTGTCTTTTCAGCAAGGCAAGCAAGGATGAAAGTTGGCTATGGCACAAGAAATTGTCTCATTTGAATTTTAAGGTTATGAATGATTTGGTGAGGAAAGATCTTGCTAGAGGAATTCCACAAGTGGAATTCTCCAAGGATGGTTTGTGTGATGCCTGTCAAAAAGGGAAACAAAAGAAGGCATCATTCAAAAGCAAGACAGAGTCATCAATTGTCCATCAGCTTGAGTTGCTTCATATGGATCTATTTGGCCCTGTAAATGTCATGTCCATCTCAAAGAAGAAATACTGTCTTGTGATTGTTGATGATTTTTCTAGATTTACATGGACCTTCTTTTTGCACTCCAAAGATGAGGCACGTGAAATCATTATCAATCACATCAAGATGGTAAACAATCATCCTGATTTCAAAGTAAGAAGGATAAGGAGTGACAATGGGACAGAGTTCAAGAATTCAACTATGAAGATGTTCTGTGAAGAAAATGGTATTTTGCATGAATTTTCAGCAGCAAGGACACCACAGCAAAATGGTGTAGTTGAAAGGAAAAACAGAACACTTATTGAAGCTGCAAGGACAATGCTAGATGAATCAAAGTTACCAACTTATTTCTGGGCTGAGGCAGTTAACACAGCTTGCTTCACTCAAAATATTTCTTTGATTAATCAAGCCAAGGGAATGACCCCTTATCAACTACTCAAAAGAAATAAGCCACTATTGGATTTTCTTCATGTCTTTGGATGCAAGTGCTTTGTTCTGAGAAATCAAGCTGAGCATTTGGGGAAATTTGAAGCAAAGGCAGATGAAGCAATATTTGTGGGATATGCAGCAGGGAAAGCTTACAGAGTCTATAATCTCAGAACCAACATTGTTATGGAATCTGTACATGTTGTTTTTGATGATCTCAAAATTCAAGGTCTTTGTGATGAAGGTTTCCAAGAAAGTCTTTCTTTTGAGAATGAGGAAGGAGATCAAGTGAATCATGTTAAGGCTATTGAGAAACAGCCTAAAGTTGTTGTGTCTAGCACAGATGAAAGCAGCAGTGAAGATGAAATTGCTGCATTAAGATTGAAAAGAATAGCTGCTAGCAGACCAAATGGTCATTTCGTTGACAATCATGATGAAGGATTCATTGACAGTCAGAATGAGCGTTTCGTTGACAGTCTAAATGGGCATTCCGTTGAAAGTCATAGAAACGCTTCTAGGAGTGATCATTTAGGGACAACAAACTCAGGGGGAGTTTCTCAAGGACAAATATCTAATCAAGGCAAGCATGATCATGAAGCTACTTCTTCAAGAGCTAATCTACCTCCCTCGAGGAAATGGACTAAAGATCATCCCTTTGAACTCATCATAGGTGATGTTTCTTCAAAAGTCCAAACTAGAAGAGCAACTCAAGAGGAATGTCTATATAGTAGCTTTCTGTCTCAAGATGAGCCAAAGAAAGTTGAGGATGCGCTTCTAGATCCAGATTGGGTTTTAGCTATGCAAGAGGAGCTAAACCAATTTGAGAGAAACAAAGTTTGGAAGCTGGTGCCCAAGCCTAAGGACAGGAGTGTTATAGGCACAAAATGGGTGTTCAGAAACAAGATGGATGAAAATGGCATAGTCACAAGGAACAAAGCTAGATTGGTTGCAAAAGGCTATTCACAGGAAGAGGGAATTGATTTTGATGAAACCTTTGCTCCTGTTTCAAGACTAGAAGCAATAAGGATTTTCCTAGCCTATGCAGCCCATGCCAATTTCAAGGTCTATCAAATGGATGTGAAGAGTGCTTTTCTGAATGGGGAATTGGAAGAGGAGGTGTATGTGAGTCAACCTCCTGGTTTTGAAGATGATGATTTTCCAGAGTAAGTGTACTTCCTCCTCAAAGCACTCTATGGTTTGAAACAAGCACCTAGAGCCTGGTATGACACACTTTCACAGTTCCTCCTTGAGAATCACTTCACTAGAGGTACTGTAGATAAAACTCTTTTTCATAGGATTGTGAGTGGCTCTACTATACTTGTTCAAATTTATGTAGATGACATAATTTTTGGGTCTACAGATGAAAAACTTTGTCAAAAGTTTGCCAAGCTTATGCAAAGTAAATATGAAATGAGCATGATGGGAGAATTAACTTATTTTCTTGGTCTCCAAGTGAAGCAAGTTAATGAAGGCATTTTCATTAGTCAAACAAAATATATTCATGATTTGTTAAAGAAATTTAACTTAATGGAATGCTCTCCTGCCAAAACTCCCATGCCTACTCCCACCAAACTTGAATTGAATACTAAGGAAAAATCTATGGACATTTCAAGTTACAGAGGCATGGTAGGCTCACTTTTATATTTAACAGCTAGTAGACCTGATATTATGTTTGCTACATGTCTATGTGCTAGATTTCAGGCTGATCCTAGGGAATCCCATTTAGTTGCTATTAAAAGAATTTTCAGATATCTCAAAGGAACACCAAACCTTGGCATTTGGTATCCTAGAGAATCTGGCTTTGAACTAATTGGTTATTCAGATGCAGATTATGCAGGATGTAAAATTGACAGGAAAAGCACAACTGGCACCTGTCAATTCCTAGGAAACAAGCTTGTGTCATGGTTCAGCAAGAAACAAAACTCAGTTTCTACCTCCACAGCTGAGGCTGAGTATATTGCAGCTGGAAGTTGTTGTGCACAGATTTTATGGATGAAAAATCAACTACTTGATTATGGATTAAGAGTTGAGAAAATTCCTATCTTCTGCGACAACACTAGTGTCATTGCCATTACTGAGAATCCAGTGCAGCATTCAAGGACCAAGCACATTGACATCAAGTATCATTTCATTAGAGAACATGTTATGAATGGTACTGTGGAGTTACATTTTGTTCCAAGTGAACAACAACTTGCAGATATCTTTACCAAGACACTTAATGAATCAACATTCTCAAGATTAGTAAGTGAGCTAGGTATGCTAAATTTCTCTTAATTATTTTTGAGATTTTTGCAAGTTATAATGCAGCCAGAAATTTGCTATGTTTTTCTGTGAATTAATTTTCTCAGGAAAAAGTGAAATTTTGTCTAACTCAAAATTACTATGTCAATGAATGCTTCATTCCGTTGACAGTCTTAGCACTTTTCTGGGTGTTTCGTTGACAGTACTTTTATGTCAACGAAACACAGCTTTACCAACGAAATAGACGGGACTTTAAACGCCCAATTCTAACTCGTTGATATAGCGTAGTTAATCTGAACCGTTGAAAATTGACACGTCTTTTACCACGATCTATGCATACACCCCTGTAAGTATAAATCATGGTAATACTTTAAAAGTAACGGTTAGATTTTTAAGCCAATCCAGTAATTTATATTTATTATTGGACTTAATTTTTGAGAAATTTTGGGGGAGTATTTAAGAAATTTTGTTTTCTTTAATTCTTTTCTACCTGCTCTTAAAATTTCCAAAGGCTTTCTTACTTCTTCTCTCTCAAAGCAAATCAAAGTTCGAGCTTTATTCACTCAACAATGGCACCCATAGTCAAACTCATGTTAGCAGGAGGGTTCATTTACGAAAAGAACAACTCCATTCCTTTTGTTGTCAAGGAAAGCCCGAACAGAATCTTTTTCAAGATGATGGATTTCATGATGAATTGCAAACTGAGCTACGCAATGTTTCACTCAACTCCGCTCTACAATGAAATCATAGAGGAGATTTGGACCTTCTGTGAGTACAGTGGAGCAAACTGCACTTTGCAATTCACCATTCAAGGTAATGAGTATATTGTCAATTCTGATGTATTGCAAGCATGCCTTCACCTTCCTGAAAATAATTGCTTAGCTTTGCCTACATACACTGAAATGATTAACATGTTTAACTCTATAAACTACTCTTTGCCTACTGATAATTTGGGTAAGATAATTAGGAGAGGTTTGGTTAGGGAATATAGTTACTTAGCTGATGCATTCATTAAGGTCTTTTCTGGTAAAATCAGTAACTTTGATGCATTAACTACCTCTATGTTGATTCTATTTACCATGCTCTTAACTGATAGATATTATAACTTTAGCACCCAACTTATGTATGAAATTGGTGCTAAGTTGGGTGATAAGGCTAATAGGAAAAAGAATATCTATTATGCTAGATTTCTGATGATGTTGGCTAACCATGTTAGTCCAGCGCCATTGGTTATCTCTAACCCAATTTCCAGGTTTGACTGCTTTGTGCAAGAGAAGAGGGTCTTGACAGATATACTGAGACTCAACCACAATGGTGATGTCCCAGTGGTGTATCTGCCCACAATTGAGGTAACCACTTCTAACCCTGTTAGTTTAATTGTTACTTCAACCACCTCTGTTGTTATGGAGTCTGTAGTTGTGACCCAACAGGCTCCTGCCCCTGCAACAAAACCAAAATCAGAGAAATCCTCCAAGCCAACCTCAGGTGCTTCTCAAAAGGCACCTGTTGTAAAATCCACTACACAACCTAAGGGGAGTGATTCTGGTGTTGTGAGAGGTGAGGGAAGGGGTGAAAATCAAAGAAACCCTAAGAATAAGGTGGGAGAGGTGAGTGTTTCCCAGCCAAGCCCCATTGTGTCTTCCCAACAAGGCATAATGAGTAATATGGATTTAAGCACAAGTCTAGTTGCATCCTCCCAAAAGGATGTAATTATTGAAACAAGCTCTCCTCCAAGAGCACACTCCAAGAGGGTAAGGGACACTTCAAGCCCACAGTCAACAATTTCCCAATACCAAAGGAGAGTGAAGCAAAAATCCCAGGTCACACAGGGTGCACACACACTGGAAGCAACACTTCCAGCTTCTCAAATTCAGTTTGATGTAACCCCTATCATTACTCTGGGGTTACAGTCCCATTCTCTAAACATCAATCTTGAACCAACTCCACAAAATTCACCAACTCAGTCATTAGATGTGGATATGATCCATTCATCTATTCCTGATTCTCCAACTCTTTTCTTGGAGAAGCCCCACTCTGAAATTGGTGGTCATCACTTGTTAAGTGATTTGTTGGGCCATCAATCATCTTGTTCTGAAGCTACAAGAGGATCTGTGGACCCATCTCTAAAATTAATCACCACAGATTCTACTATAATTTCACTTTGACAGAATACTTTCTTGACTTCATCAACGAAACAGTCTCTTTCGTTGACAAGTGTTTCTCCATCAACGGTATCCATACCGTTGACAGTTCAAACTACCATACCGTTGATAGTTCATTCTGCACCTCTTATTAAAAATCAAGTTGTTCCCACAACTAGTGCAGATGATCTAGTGGTAGTTGAGACACTTCTAGGATTGCGAGGGAGTGAATCTGAGAGGCTGGCTTGCAGCCAGGCAAAAGGAGAGGTTGAGAGTGAGAGGCTGACTATTTCTTCCAGTCAGGCAAAAGGAGATGCTGAGGGTTCCACCTTAGTAGATGAAGGTGAGGGTGTGAGAGGTGTGAGCCATGGGGAGCCCATGATGCAAGAATATAGTGGAGAGAGAGAAGGGACTACAGGAGCTATAAGGGAGGAAGCAGCCATTGCACATGAGTTAATGGAGGTTCATGAGGGAGAAAGGGAACTTACTTTCCAAGAGCATTATCAACAAACTCTGGATAGTATTTCCCTGGATCCTGAGACCTTTACTCATCCTGTGCCAGCCTATCAACTTATGGCTCAACAGGACAATGTGGAGGCAGAAAGGTCACTCAACCTAATCCATACAACTGCATCTATGCAAAGAGCAAAGGATGCATTGACCAAAGTGGTGAGTTTGATTATTCTGATGATGATGACAGTTTTGGTGACAATCTACAGGTGGCCATCACTTCACAGACTGGGACTTCTGTGGTGCCCCTTACACCAAACTGGCTTTCTCAGGATATGCATGGAAGAATCAACCCGGATGCTGCAATCACTAGGCAGTACAATGAAGCCTATCTGGCTCATGAGTCTGCAAATTCCAATGACAAGAAATTCTACAAAGCCGTCATGGACTCTTTGGAGATTCAGAGGCTACAGATGTTGCAGACAAGGATTGAAGCTAAGGACATCAAAGAATCTATTCAGAACCTGAAGGATGCTACTAACAGGAGGCTTGATGAAAAATTTCCTCTTCTCACTGTGTCCAAGATGAACAGGTTTTTCTCTAAGGAACCTGAGGTGGCTACCTCCTTGAAGACTCTTTCTTCTAGAGTGGACAAGGTGGAAGCTACTCTATCTCAAATGCAAAAGGAACAGGAGAAGCAAACACAACTCTTGGCCCAACTAGTGGCAGCTCAAGGACTCCCTATCATCTCTCTTGATGATAACAAAAAGGGGGAGAAATCTAAGGAGCTAGACATTCAAATCACAAAGGTTATGGTCCCAGCCATTTCCTTACCACAGGAGCCATTAGCAATGGGGGAGTCAATGAAGGATAAAATTGATGGCATTGACCTGATTCAACAAGCATCTATGAGGCTAACACTTGCAGAACAGATAAAAGACCATTGGTCTAGCATAGATGCAAGAATCAAGAAGATAGCTGATACTGCAAAGAAAACACATCCATCAACGGATCAAGCTACTTCTACAGAACCATCAACGAATGCCATGGTTTTAGTGTCAACGGAATGGGAGCCACAGACTAATTCTTTCTATGAAGTAAAGCCCCTTCTACATGGAATTACTCAAGGTCCAAGGAAAGAAAAGGGACAAACTTCATGCATTAGGGATGTGGTACAAGCTACACTTCAAAGAAGCCTATCCCCAAAATCTCCTGCTAAACCAAAGGGCAAGAACATTGTAAGGACTTTTTATCCTTCACCTTATCCAGATGAGCTCAAAATTCTAGGACAGCTTATCACCAAATGCAAGGAGAACAATGATCCTGAGATAAGGAAACAGAGAGCAATTGTCTACAGAAATGGACAAGAAATCTGTATTTGGGCTGGTCACCCAAATTTTGCTGAGGCTAAGGCTGAGGAATCAGAAAGAGCAGCTATGCAAGCTCTTGCAGTTGCTCAATCTCTTGATGAAGAAGAAAGACAACAAGAGGAAAAAGCCAATGAAGCAAAGAAGAAAAGGAAAAGTACAAGGCAGCCTGAACAGACAGCTAAAAGGAATCCGCCCTTTGACAAAGAGGTCTCTCAAAGCACAGCAACAGATTCCTCTACAAAAGTTGCACCTCCAACTTTTCCTGATCTAATCTTCAAAGATAAGTTAGCCTGTGATCCTGATCATCCAGTAAATTTTCATGATCAGCCAATTCAGCCAAAGGAAGAGCAAATTGAGCTAGATGAGGCTAACTTCCCAAAGTTTCTATTTGAAATGGATGCAAAGAAGAAAGCAAAGCAAAGGGTTGTTAAGGCTAAGCCAGTATTTGTGAGAAGGCAACAAGTTGAGAAACCTCCCACCAATCCAGAAGACTTCATGTACATTGCTGACATCAGGGAGGAGTCTAGCCTAAATATTAATCTTGATGACTTGGTGGAAGTAAGAGGTACTGTAGCTTCTTATAAACTGCCAGAGAGATTGGTAGTTGTCTACAAAGGTGGAAGGGAACAAACTTGGCCTCTCTACAGGATTTTAGGAGAAGACTACCAAACACTGCTCTCAGTGTTCAAATGCTTGAAGAAAGACTTTGGCTTTACCAAAACTGCCAAGTCTGAGGTGGTCTCCAAAATCTGTCAAATCAAGGCAAGCTGGAACAAGCCTGGTGCACTTCCCAGGGTTCTCAAAGTCCCTCAATCTGGAAAGAAGATCCATCTCCAACCCTATTGGATGATGGAGTTTAGAGACAGAGACAACTGTAGAAGATTCTTCAGGATAGAAGACCAACTGGAAAAAGCATCCAATGATACACTGAGATCAATGCAATCCAAGTTGGGGAATCAAGATGAAGAAGAGAAGATTTTCTATAGGAGGCTCCAAGCTCAAATTGAGGAGAACAATACAAGGAAGGGAAAGAAAACACTGCCACAGAGAAAAAGATGAAATTTGCTCAGGCTAGAGGAGCAACTCTGTGCACTTGTTTTGTAAGACTTTTTACTTTGTATTTCAATAAATTCTTAAAACATTTTGAAGCTCAATGCAATTTCTACTTTTATCATTTGTAATATGTCTGAGTGTTTTTGTTATCATCAAGGCTCTTGATTTATGGCTGTTATTCTATCAGTCATAAATTGGGGGAGATTGTTAGGAATATGTTGTTCTTGATGATAATTATAAAACACTTAGTAGATTTTGTATTAAGTCATTTTGTAATTGTCAACAGAATGGTATGTTTTGCAGCTTTCGTTGACAGGTAGCTCATCAACGAAATGAGTGATGTAGCAATTGCATTGTACAATACTTCACAGTTTGATATGCATTTCTTTGTAGGTATTAGATAGGTTTTCTAAGTCATGTTAACTAAGTAATAGATAGGCAAAATAGCTTGGTTAATTGTAAATATATTATGCCTTGTAATTTTGCCTAAGTGAAGACATGTCAACGGTATGAAGATTACTCTATCAACGGAATGAAGATTACTCATCAACGGAATGAAGATTACCCATCAATGAAATGAAGAATAAAGCTATCAACGAAACACATCTCCCTGATATCAACGAATCATTATTACTTTTCTGAATAGTTGACAAAGTGATAGTGACAGTTTTCTGACAGATCAAAAGGAGATGTGGAAGTGTACTTTGCATTGGAATCCATCAAAATGGTCATTGGAAATAAGGAAACATTCCAATTTCCAATTAGGTTCTTGGGAGTGATCATAATAAGCATGACGACAAAAGCCAAGATCTCCAAGGACCATTGGACAAAAAGGGATGAAAAGCAAGCTACTGAAAGTTACTTCTAGATTAATTTAGAGTAGCCAAAATAGCATTGTAAACTTGGGTTATATAACCAAGTGTAGCAGTTCATTTTAGATATAGAAGAGTGAGATAAAATTAGTTTGTATTAGCTTCTGTAAAGAGCACTCTCACTCTCAACACTACACCATATTTGACCTATTGCAAGCCCAAAAAAGTGTATCTTTAGACCCCATATGTGTTACAATAGAGTTTTTTGTAACGCTTTAGCCAAAACTCGGTGTTGCATTTGCGGCCGTTGCCTACGAACCCATATAGTAACGCTTTGAGGTACTTATTGCAACATTTTTCAAGTATTACAATAGCGTTTTATTGCAACACTTTGTCTGTTTTAGTAACACATTAAAGGTGTTACAATAGAATTATGCAACACATTTTTGCAACATTTATTGGCTTAGAATGTTACAAAATTAATTTATTTGCAACATTTTGATGGATATTGCAATGTTTTTGGTTTTTTAGCAACATTTATCTGCAACATTTTTATCCCTGTTGTAATACTATATATCTTATTGGCAACACATATTTGCAACACTTTTTGTTAGTCTAGATTGCAATATAATGTTTGAAAATTTAATATTACCATGCACAAAGGCATACCAAACCAGAAATCAAGTTCTTCATTTCCCAAATGACAAATCCAACAAAACAAGCCAACAAAGCCCAAACATATATAGTTGGCTCTTAACACAATACCATCCTGCTCTAGTACTTAAATTTTAAGTCAAAGCACATGTCGACTTACACCATAATTCACTACATTAAAATCTTAAAGAAAATATTGAAATACCAATGTCTACCAAAAGTACGGACATAGAAAGTATAAGTACTGATCATCAATCATCAGTTTCGTCGTCCACCTGATCGTCATCCTCGTGATTATCATCCTCAAGATCATCAACCTCCTGATCACTGTCCTCATTGTCATCACCACCAGCACACAACTCTTCAACGTCAAGGTGTTGGAATTATGGATTGATTTCTCCCAATTTTTTTATTACCTTTGACATTTTCTCGCACACCTTTCTCTCTACCATCTCTTGCATTTCAGCCATGATTTCCTCCCTTAAAGTCTTTTTCAAGTCATCAATATTTGTAGCAGCAGCAGTAGTACTGGAACTAAAAAGCTTTGGCTGCTGAGATTTTGTCTTTCTGCACTTTCCAGATCTTCCGAGAAGCCAATTCGGTCCATGGCTTGGTTTTTTCACTTGCTCCTCAGTGCCATCTTCAACAACAATAGTCTACAAATAAACATGTTTAATAACATCTTGAAAACTAAAAACTGAGAGACTACATTTAAAAAAATTACAGAATCTTGAAAATATTAAAAAGACTAAAATAATTAAATTATTACATCATTACCTTGTACACGTGTCCTGGTTTTCGTTTACGGGTTTTGGCATAAATATCATCTTGTGGGGCTAGTTTTTCAGGTTCAATTTTCTTTTCTGCTTTATGTCAAAATAATTCCACGAAATAGTCATAATATTAAAACTACATAATGCATGAAAACATAAAAGTGGCATTTCATAAACACATAGAAAATGAAAGCATCTTTGAAATATTGGACATACTATCTCCTCGCCAATCTGGGCAAAACTTTTGTGACCAGCAGTGTGCGTCTCTACAATCAACTTCCGATTTTGTGCATTTTTCTCAGCTCGCTCCTGACCAACCATTCAATATAGTACAAAAAATATAAAAGCACTTACAAAAAAAATTCAAGACATTTGTGAAAAGGGTAAGTAACAGCTAAGGGATTAACATGTGATTAGATATACCTTAACTTCCTCATCCCCCCAGTACTTGAGAAGCACCTTAAATTCCTCGACTGAAACGGTATTGGGGCAATTTTTTAGCCTATCCTCGTCATTGTGATATTTGAGATAATGATCCTTCTTAATCCGGCTCTTGTGCAGCCTCCACAAAGCACCAATTGTTCGCAATGTATAGGTTCTTCCTTCCTCGGGAATTTCATATTTTGTCTAATAAAATTTGTTAAAATTATTAGTGCCATTTAAATCATAAAAAGGTCTACCTTGTCTAAACTCATCTAACAACACACCAACAACCCTCAAATAATTAAAAAGTACAAGTAAACTGATTTATTGTTTTTTGACATTATTTTGTGAGTATGCTATTAGATTTAACACATTAGTTTCATTGTGTTAGAGTTTAAACACATTATGTTAAAGTTTAAAATTTCAAGTTTCGCACAAAACTAATTATCTAATTTTGTGAAATCTGATTAGCTTTTTACTTTTTATTTTTTGAAGTCATCTAATTAGCTCTTAATAGTTTACACATTTTTGTTTTAAAAAAAGTAATTGATAAAAATTATCACTACACCATAGATTGGCTATTGCAACGCGCACCGAAAAAATTGCTTAAAAATCGTTGCTATTTAGTGACAAGTTTTGACTAATTTAGAAATATTGTAATGATTTTTAAAATTGTTACAATTGCATTAAATTTATGCAAAGTTTGAATTATATTGCAACGAATATCGATAAATGTTACCATTGACTTCAAAAATTTTGGGGGCAAGTTTGTCGGGCTTGTTAAAAAAGAAGCGGGCTTTTCAATTTTTTTGCCTGGGCTTTGAAAAACGAGTGCTTGACTAAAATATTTGACTCAAAAATAGAACACACAGATACAACATACAATAACGAGAGAGGGGGAGGGGGAGGGGGAGGGGTCGAGAGTGAAGGCGAGACAGAGAAATCGAGAGTGAAGGCGAGACAGAGAAATCGAAATCGACTCAAGATTGAAGATTCAATTAAACTGGAAGAGCACTCAAGGTCTAACAGTAAAGCTTGAAAAAGGTATATTCTTCCCCAAATCGATTTTAAAATTTATTTTTAGATGAATTTTCCAAGTATCAATTAGGGTTTATTTATTAATTTGTGCTTCTTTTTGAATCAATTTATAGGGTTAGTTTTCTATTTTTTATGTTAAATAAGTTTTTCCTTAGATTTTGTTGAAGTCGATTTTAAAATTGGGGATTCCAATTTAATTATGTTAATTAAGGGTTTTAAATTGTAATTTTCGAGCTCTTGTGTTGATGTTGCTTCCTGTCTGAACAGACTTGGGATATAAGAACTCACAATTCATGTTCTGTGTTACTCATCGGCACCAACACTCATTATTCTTGCATAGCAGTTTGGTGCACACTGTCAAACAACATATATAAATTTATCGTTAAGGATGACACACAGGTTTTCAAGGGTGTCTCTGCTGGTACATATTAACGAAAAGCAGCTTCCTAATATCGTAAAGGATATACATCAATATGGATATATATGTAACACATGGTTACCTGTCATGTATGGATATTCACTCCGTCAAGGTTAACTTTGATAAGTCCTCAGGCTTTAATGTATTAGATATTACATAATGGTTACCTGTCATGTATGGATATTCACTCCGTCAAGGTTTATTAATCATGCAATGCTTCCTTTATCTGTAGCATCGACCACGACTTCTTCACTGATCTTGAACAACTGCAAGGTATTAACAGAAATTAATGCCCTTCAATTTCATAGAACAGAGCACGAAAACATCAAAATTGTCATCCTATCTTCTTTTGAATAGAACATGGTAATAAAGATCATAACACTTAAAAATTTATTGTATTACGTACAATACACTCTATATGGCATACGATTAAACTTTGCGTTGTTGGCTGTTCAGAATCCGCTTGAATCAGTCCCACTAATTTAGTTATAACTCTTGCTCTTCAAATCTAGTGGTTGAGATATTTTATAGGTACACTGCTAAGACATAAATCTACAACTTTCATTTTTTAACCATTCAGTAATTTGGTCTATAAGAGTTTCAAAATAGACATTCAATCTAAGGCAGACTGCAGATTGTTATATGTTCATTGCATTTTTAAGGCTAAGGAAATTGCAGTGGTTTGCAGAAGCTTCCACATCAGCAAGTAGTTTGTAGAAGTTCAAATGCACATAACCTTACTTAAAAGTGTTGTTCCCCAGAGTTCCAACGATGACCTAGCTGCTAAACAAGTCTATAATTTTTAGAACAATGGTTCTAATTGCTACAAAATCTTTCTATTCTAATTTTTAAGTTCAACCTAAAATTTAGCTACACTTTGTACAGAACAGATCTCCCCCTACAATTCCCTTGGGAAAATTTGCCGGGCACAAACCAATACTGGAGAACTTCGTCGAGGCAAGAATTCAAAAGGACAAATATGATACCTAAATCGGAGAAAAATCCGGATCAAACTCTGTAGCAAGAAATAATATATTCTGTTAAAGAGAGTCCGGGAAAACCTGTCTTCGGGTATCTAGGTTTTTAAAACCTGCAACTTCCCTCTCCTATCCCCTCCTCGAATATTTTTCATCATCCTTTTTTCTTTTCTTTTTTTCAACAAAAAATTGTTACATTCTTTTTTCTCCTTGAAGGATTGAACAAGAATATTCTTGAGGAAGGCTCGTTCAAGTAGTCATTAGCAATTGTCGCAGATGCTAAAATGAAATTATAGGAGTACATAAATTTAATAAACCTGACTTTATTTTTAAATTAAATACATTTTAGTGTTCTTCCAAATCTCTGATCATTGCTCTGTTTTTTATTCTCTTGTAGGTTTTAAGATTTAAATCATTATAGGTAACAGGAAAAGGTCTGACCTTTCTGCATATGAAAGTTGCTATATGTGCTGCAAAAGGTCTGACCTTTCTGCATGAAGATGGACCTTTACAGGTAACAGGAAATTCTATCTTTACCTTGAAAATTGTAATATATTTAAATGACTTGGATCAACAACTTTAATGATGGAATTTCGATTTGCACAATGTCCTTTTCCTCAAATGAATATTCATTGTCGCAGGCAATGTTCCATGAATTTTCAACTGGAAATATACAGATTGATAAAGATTACAGTGCAAAGCTATCTGGATATGGCTGTGTAAGCCACATTCCTGAGACATACATATTCAACTACTCAGTTGTAAGTACTTTTCAGACCCCAAGTCATTGTATCTCAAAGAGATTATTGGGACTACTGAAACAGTAAAGATTTTGATGATAGCCTGATATAGTTCAACTGTATCTGCTAACTTTGATTTCAGCAGAATTCAGTAATATTTCTGAATCTTGATTGAGGATCCTAATAATTCTGGCTGAGCTGCTGTATGTATTACTCAACGGCCCTCAGCATCTCTTCTTCTAGCAACATCATATCCAGGAGTTCCAATGAGCTATCCTGCATATGGAGGCTATGGTAACGGTATGGCTCCAGTTTACCAGCAAGCTTACTACCAATAGACATGACTGGTCTTTGAAATGGCTCCAGTTTAATTGACATGTTTGTTTTTTGTCGATCATTTTTCAGAAATTCTCAACTCTAAAACCTGCTATTTGGCTTTACAGGAAATGAAACTTGGCTGGAGAATCATAGTCGGTACTATAATTGGAATCCTTGGCGCTGCTTTGGGGAGTGTTGGTGGCATATATTACACCCCCGCTTACTCTAACTTACTCTAACTGCTACTGCAAAAGTATATTCAACAAATGGGTCACGTAGAAGGTATTCAGACGATGATGAGGCTATTGAAGATGGAGATGAAGCTGCCACATGATAACCTTATGTTTAAATTATGTAATAGTTGGCTAAATCCTTTTGTATAAGTAGGTGTATGCGACTTAGCATGTTTTTCTAAGTAATTAAGTGTATGCGCATACAACACTTTGTCATTTTTCTTAGACTTACCTTTCAGATGGTTTCTACGACGATGTCGTACGTAGTAGTAGTCATGGTGCTGCTTTCGAACTGTTGGTAATTAGTGTTCTATATGAAATGACATTGATGTTTGGTATTGCTTGGATTTGTGGCTTTTATGCCTGGCTAGTTTAACATTCAAATGGAATCACACAATTTTATTTTTAAATATTGTTGCAATTGTGCCAAAAAGATGTTGCAAATAATGTTAAAATTGCTATAAAATTATTGCAATAAGGGCTTAAACTGTTGCAATTTGTCTAATAAATTCATTGCAATTGGACTAATATTTGTTGCCTTAAAGTGACTTGTTTGCCAACCATTTGCTACTGTAATGATTTTTAAATGTTGCTGAAGACCATAAAACGTTGCAACATGCCTATATTGCAATGATTTTTAACGTTGCTATATGGAGCTGAAATCGTTGCTAAATGGCTCTATTGCAACAGGGGCGGATGCAACGGTGAAATTTTGGACATTCGTTGCAATTAAGTCTAATGCAACAAATATAGGTCTTAAGGCAATATATTTGTGTTGTTGCAATATGCAATCTATGGTGTAGTATATACTAGGCCATGTCATGTCAAAAATGGCCAGGTCATGTCAAAATTATACTAGCTTTATATTAGTCTAACACATACAAATGGCCAGGTCATGTCAAAAATGTACAATTGGTTAGTTAAACCAAAAAGAAATGGATCATTCTGTTGTTTATTAGTGTCTAATAAACTAGAGATCATAAAAAGGTTTTGTAATACATGGAGTTTACCTTAACAAAAGTCCACAGCTCCTCCTTCTGTTGTTCAGGAAATTTATGCCAAGAGAGGAGATCAAGTGGGACAGACTGCCTGCCCAATGTCCCACAAAAATCTTTAAATTCAGCCAAGTCCTTGGCATTGTCAGCCACGGCTTGTAACTCACAATTCAACTTAATAATCTTCTTTTCATCGGGCCTTCTTATGTACACTTTACTCATTCGCGTAGGCCCTTTACCCTTTCTCCTCTTCTTTGCAGCTAAAATTTATACAAAATACTTAAAATACTAAATCAGCACAATATCTTATTGAAGCCATAACAAGAAAACCTAAAATTACCTGATGATTCAAGTGACCAACCTGACAAAACAGCGTATCCAGGGAAATCACTTATCGTCCAAAGAAGGCTTGCATGTAGCATAAATGTGCTATCAGACCTTGCATCATAAGTCTGTACCCCAACCCCCCATAATTCTTTCAACTCTGCAACCAATGGTTGCATATATACTTCAATTTCATTACCAGGCTGAATAGGGCCAGGGATTAAGGTTGAAAGAATTAAATTTTCTGATTTCATGATTAACCAGGGTGGAAGATTGTAATTTACTAGCACAACTGTCCAGGTGCTGTGAGAAATATTCATCGAACGATAAGGGTTAAATCCATCTGCAGCTAAACCCAACCTAACATTTCGGATTTCTGCCGCAAATTCAGGATACTTGTCATCAATCGACTTCCAACCCTGACCATCAGCTGGATGCCTTAACTTCCCGTCCTTCTTTCTTGCTAAAGCATGCCATGTCATTGAGTTGGAGAATTCAGAGCTCAAGAACATTCTTTGCAGCCTTGGCTTTAAAGGAAAATATCTCATCACTTTCGCTGGGACTTTACGTTTATCCGACAAATTCATGTTCTGATCAGACTTGTTCTTATCTTCGATTACTTTCCATCTCGATGTTCCACACTTTTTGCACATATCCAACCTCTCATTTTCAGCCCAAAATAGCATGCAATCATTTGGGCATGCATGTATCTTTTGGTAATCGAGACCTAAGTCTTTAATCATAACCTTTGCCACATTAAAAGATGATGGCAAATTTACATTCGGAAAAACCTCCTTTATCAACTCAAGTAAATCACTAAAGGCCGACTCACTAAATCCATGAATGCACTTTAGTTGATACAACCTAACTATGAAACTTAATCGAGTAAATTTTTTGCACTCGGGATATAAAGCCTCCCCACCCTCCTTAACAAGCCTATAAAATTTCCTTGCATGATCATTCAATCCCTTTCTAACTCCGTGTTCACTAGACTCATTACTATCCCCATATGCATTATGTATCGTCTCTTCAAACTCATTTCCTAAACCCATACCTATATCATCAGTCTCCATGTCATCAACAACATTGTTTATCCTAAGGGTCGAGACTTCATAAATCCATTCAACCGATTCTGGACAGGGACCATTGCATACGAGATGCTCATTTATTGCCTTCGCTTCACTCCAGAAACGATTACTACATAGTTTACAGGGGCACGCCAACTCATTTCCTAGGGCATATTTGGAGAAAGCATTGCTAACGAAATCTGAAACCCCCATCCGATATCTATCAGTATACTTTGGTAATTCTACCCATTTCTCTTCTTCAACATCCATTTACTACATAAATATTTTTCAAAAAAGATCAAAACACAAATGTAATCCTAAGCAACAACAACATATAAAATCCACTCAATTCCACTAAATTAACACAAGAACAGAACATATAAAACATGGCTCTGTACAGACAAGAACATAAAATATAAAATATAAAATTATCAGAAAATATAAAACTAACACAAAATTAAAACAAAATATATAATCCTACTAACACAAAATTCTAAAATACAAACATATAATCCAACAAAAGTCCAATAAAACAAGAAAGTTAAACAAGAAAATCCAATAAAATCCAATAAAACAACTCAAAACAAACATATATTCGAAACATATATTCTACTAACTCAAAACATGAATATAATCCAATAAAATCGAACAAGAAAGTTAAACAAGCATATATTCTACTAACCGAACACTTAATACAAGCATATATTCGAAAAAATCCACATGCATACACATTTAACCGAACATAATTAAGAAAAGTTGGGTAATTTACCTCTAATTGAAGCTTTAATTGAGTCCAAATTTGCTCCAATTAGTTTGGGGGTTTTTTGGGTTTTTAGGTTTCCGGTTTTGGGTTTTTGGATTTGAGAGATATGTGAGAGAGATATGTAAGAGAGATATGTGAGAGAGATGAGAGAGAGATGAGAGAGAGGATAAGGTCGGGAGAGGTGTGAGAGATATGGGAGAGATGAGTTTTTTGTTTAATTAAAATTTTGGTACCAAAATATTTGGTACTAAAATATGTCCGCCCCTCAAAAATTGAACTCCCGCCCCCTAAATTTCGGTCAATTTGACCAAAAGCGTAACAAAAACTAACAGGTATTGTAACACTTTTCAAGGTATTGCAATAGTTCAAAACTTTTCAAAATAATCCTTAATATTGCAACACTTTTCCATTTTATACAACACATTTCAAAAGTATTACAATAAACCAACAAGTTTCTTATCTTTAGCAACACTTCAGGCAACACATCCATATATTGGGCCTGCAATAAGTCAAATATGGTGTAGTGCAATCAAGAACTGAGCAGCTGTGATACTTTTGTAACACAGATTATTTCCGCAATAAAAATTATCTCAGTTGGATCCTCAAAACATCCAACTGAAATTTTATATTTGTTTGTGTTTTTATTTCAGTAGAGTTTTATTATTGAAAGTTGTTTTAAGTTTCGAAATATCTAGAATTGTATTCAACCCCCCCCCCCCCTCTACAATTCTGTTAGGTCATTTGGGATTAACATACGTTTTGGACACAGCTCCATACGTCATCTACTACGTTTTGGACACAGCTTCATACACTACGTTTTGGACACAGCTCCATACGTCATCTACTACGTTTTGGACACAACTCCATATGTCATATACAACGTTTTAGACTTCATCCTCGAATAAGGACATACAAGTCACTACGTCCTTGGTGTGCCCCTGCCACTATAGCCCCGAGGGCAACACCAAGGACTACATTTTCTGGCTTGATTCTCAGCATTGATTGAGATACGTAGACATCTTGTGAGGACTGATTTAGTCACGAAACACAAGAGCAGCCATTAAAGCTTGAAGCTCACAAACCCTAGCATTAAATTCGCAAACACAATTTTTATTCCATAACAGTAACATATATTTAGTTTAAAAGGGTAAATTCCTGTGATATTTTTGGAAAATGAGGTTTTAAAATTTAATAATTTAAATTATTTAAATACGTTTTAAAATAAATAAGTAAAGGGTTTGTCCGTGATATTTTTAGAAAAAGAATGGATTTTAGTGAGAAAAATAGAAAAAGTAAATTGAAAAATGCAATTTCCCGTGATACATTTAGAAAATGAGGGATTTTGTTAGAAAAAATATATAATATGTTTTAGCTGAAAAGGTAATTGGTTATAAATAGGTATTTGATTATTTATATTTTAATATTTTTAGTAATTGCATTTGTTAAGAAAAATAAGTAGGCATGTTAAAATAGGTAAACTTTTAAAAAAATAATTATTATATTAGGTTTAAAAATAAATAACTAAAGGTTTGTCCGTGATATTTTTGGAAAATGAGGGATTTTAGTAAGGAAAAATAGAAAAACTAACATGTTTTAGTTTAAAAAATGTAATTATCCGTGATATATTTGAAAAAGTAGGAGAATTTGTTAGAAAAAATAAAAAAAAAATGTATTTTAGGTGAAAAGGGTAATTAATTATAAATAGGTAATATTATTATTTAATAATATTTTTCTATAAATAAGTAAGGTTAATTAAGTAAAAACACGAATTTAAGAAATGACAATTAAGTAAAATCACAACGTACCATACCGACGTGTTTGGTCTATTATATAATAGTATTGATTGATAGTATAGATAGATAGATTGATTGATTTTCAAAAACATTTTTACATGTATTTTGTTTAAACTAGCTTATAGCCCGTTCGATGCACGATTACTTAAATTTTATTTATAATTATTTTGTTTATAATTATATTTTAATTATCCATGGAACACACGATTGTTTTTTTAATATTTATAATTATATTTATTTATGAATACTTTAATATTTAAAAGTTATTAGTTTACATGATTAAATTATTGCTAAAAAAGATTTAGCCAAAAAAATATTATATTTAAAAATTTGATATTTATTATATTTTACACGCTCAATTTAATATCTGTTTATATTGAGTTATAAAAGTTTGTTTATATTGAGTTATAAAAGTTAGATTTGGCCAATTTTACGGTCCACGTGAAATTCACAAAATAATTTTTAATTTAGTTGTGGTTTAATAGTTCTTTTTCAATTAAAAACTATTCTAAAACTAAAAAGAGAATAAAGTGACGAAATTTAATATTGAGAATTCTATTCGATTTAGGAAATCTACTTATATGGAGTTTAGATTATTAGAATACCATTTATTAACCAAATACAGTTTTTAATTTTAAATTTAACGGTTTTCACCTATCTATTTAAGATTAAACGATTTTTATTATTTTGATATTAAATGGGTTTCCTTATTTAATTACAACTATTTTTATGTTTTAACTTTTTGGAAAATCCAATCCTATTATAATATCTTTTAACTTATATCATTTTTAGATAATAACTTCTTTTTATATGATATAATCTTGATCGTCTATTTTTAAAAGTATTGGATCTAACGGTTGAGAATGTTTTGGAGGTATTTAGGACCAAACTACCAGGATAACATCATTAATTTTTTTAATATTTATATATTTTTAATATTTATTTTTTTTAAATATTTATTGCTAAAATATAATATACTCTTTTTTGTAATATGTTAATGATGCGGGAACTTTGAACTTTTGAGAAAATAAATTATCAATTAAAATATAATTTTTTTTGTAATAGTTATTCTTTTAAAGTAGTACACCGTGACGATCAAAATTCTGTATAAAATTCATTTTTTATAGTATATCCCGTAAATATCTATGTTATTATATTAAAGACTAAATAATGAAAGATTTCTTATAAGTCTGGTCGCTTAATCACTCAATCCATAGTCGTTGGATCTTTCAAATTAAATTGTTGAGAAACGTTAGATATAACCGTAAAATTATCACGTAGAATGATCTAAGATTTGAATCTACCAACAACATATTAAAATTTACAGGTTTTTTTGAAAAATAAAACAAAATTCATTTTTTTTCTTGCAGACATGGGTTATTTGATAATATTTTTTATAAAGTACGATTTTTCAAAAAAGTACTATACTAATTGATTAACAAACTTTTAAAGTTTCGAATTTAATAATTTACAATGTATATAGGTTAAAAAAGTTAGGCCTATTCGGTATCTGAGTCTAAAATTTCAAAATACGGTATTTTTAAATATGAATATAGTCCTGCTAACAATAAAATTAGGTCTCTATGAGTTCTTATAAAACAAAATCACCATTTGCGTATAATTTATTATTTAATAATAAATAATATTTAATTAGTTATGATATAAAATTTAATAAAATAGGATAAAAAATATGCACAAATTTATAAAATTTTATCCTCGTATTATTATATTCTTTGTTGATTTGAATTTTTCTTAGATTGATTTGAATTTTTGAACATAGATTTCTAAATTTAAAATAGTTAGAAAAAAGTAATTAAATTGGCATTAAAATAATGATGATGTAATAATTATTATTAGAATTTAAATACCCACTTTACTAATTTGGGCTTTATCTTGTGTTTTAAAAATTAGATTTTAACGATTTTACACCACACATGAAGATAACTAAATTATCTTTAATTAAAAGATGGTTTAACAATTTTATCTAACCGGAATTGTCCATGAAAGAGAAAAGAAAGTCACGAATTTTTTACATGGAGAATTCTATTCAGTATAGAAAACTTATTTATATTTGGTATATTTGGTTTAAATTATCAAAATACTCTTTTTATAATTTAAATATAATCCTATTTTTAATAAAAATACACTTTTTTTAATATTTGATCTAACGATTTTCATTTATCTAGTTAAGATCTAATGGTCCTTATTAGTTTGGTTGTCCAAGACCGTACGATCAAAATTTTGGATAAGATCCCTATTGTGTTTATTATATGGGTTCAGCGGAGACTAACAAAAAGGTGGAGACGTGGAGACCATTTCTACACCCTTAGATTAACTTGAATTCAATGGTCATCATTTTTTATTATACTTCATAAATTAAACATAACAAAATTATATTATTATAGACAATTACACAGGTTGTTCTTTTTAACCATCCACGTTCTTAAAACCTACAACATCCGACATTTTATTTAGCAAGTTGGGAGGATTTGGGAGTATATATATCACTAAACATCGTACTGCAAATATTATAAACAAAAAATTCTGCATATAAAAAATATGTTTTACAAATAAAAAAAACCAATGCTTACTGCATAACAATGAAAAAAATGTGTAAAAAATTAAATTATGCAAAAATAAAGAATAAAATAGTAAAATAATAATGTTTTGCAACTAAAGTAATGCACTAAATTATAATAATAATATATTGCACTAAAAAATTATGAATATTGTTGGTCCTTGTGTATTGCAGAAGGGGGGGGGGATGAATGCAATACTGATAAAATTCAATCTCAGTTTCAACAACCAAACCTCAAGAGAGAATTCTTGAGCTTCTGTTTTTCTTTACAGACACTTGCTTGTCTTCGTTACTATTCTAGAATGAATTGATAGTAGGTATAAGACTAATCCTATCACTATCAGTCACGGGTTTGTGAAGCTGCTGTCACTGTCAAGTGGCAGCTTCTTACAGATTGTCTTACCCATGTGACTTTCCTAAATTGCTAACATGTCAGATATACATTACAAAGAAAGCAACCTAGATTCATTCTATTTCCAGCTTAAGCAATTCAGCAAATAAAGACTTGACCTTGCTCTTGAATTGATTTGCTTTTGTTTTGCAGTGCTTGAAGCTTCTGTCGTAGTCTTGCAGACTTGGTGCAGCTTAGGGATACTGCAACGTGCCTGTTTCTTGAACATTGAAGCTGTCACGGGATTTGACTGAGAAAGATACCTAGAACAGGGATCTTTCTCGAGACAGTTACTTTGGCCATAAAGCTTGCTGTCACAGGAATGTGCTTTTGGTGACAGTAGGAGTTCCCCGCATAATGTGCTGTCGAGGGCTAAAGTTGCTGTCGCGTAGTCTTCCGCCAATGTTGTTGTCAGAGTGAATATGCTGTCTTGACTTGCAACATTCTGTCTTCTTGTAATCTTACTGTCGAAGCTTTAGGACAGTAACCTTTATTCATGTTGTCATCTAATTATACATCCTTTGAGGCTTGAACACAGCAAGTGAACTTCTTTCAAATTATACAACTAGAATAACATTACATACTGATTACAAGAACATACTTTGGCTGTGACAGTATATTCTACTTAATTAAAAATTAAGTACATTCAAAATCAAGTTGTTTCTATGTTATCACCCATAAATCCCAACAATCTCCCCCAATTTGTTTTTATGGAAAATAACAACAAATTTACAATATGTGCTGACAACTTAACTAACAAGATCAGAATGGATTAAGAATTTTTACTTAGCTTGAGATTTCCTCTTCTGCCTTGCTACATCCTCTCTTTTGAGAGCTTCTACCAAGCAGCCTCTTAGACCTTCTATAAGAGAAATTTCAGCAGCAGAAACTGCAGCATCCTCTACTTCTTCAATGATCTTCTTTATAGTAGGGGAGAGAAGAGAACTAGCATCCTTGAGATTCAGCCATTGCTCTATATCATAAGGATAGGTTCTGAAGTGAAGTTCTTCATTAATGAGCTTGAATCTACTTCCAGGATAAGCATTGAGAGTCCTTCTTCTTTGCTTGTCCAGCTTTGAGTCTTCTCTTTTTCTCCCTTCCAATACATTCTCTATTTCATCAGAGCAAATCTGCTCCATGGGATGAATAGATCCAGCTACCATATACTGTAAATCCTTCAGAATAGTTGTTTTTAGCTTGTGAAAGCTGCAAACATAGATTTCTTCTTTTAGATACTTCATTCTTAGGGGATTTTCCAGCATGCATGATTGATAATTTGGAGCTTCACTTTCTGCCTTGTTGGAGACCTTGCATTTTTCCAGTAGTTCAGCTTCCTTCTTATCAAGTTCTGACTTAGTTTGAGAATATTGAGAAGATTCAGGTCTTTTGCTTGGCTTGGGTTCCCTTTCCTGAGTTGGTTGGGTTTGCCCTTCTTCTGTGGGTAAGTCCTCAAACTCATAGTACCAATGGTATGGTATAGGAGAAGGTGGGAGATCAGTTAGAATATCAACATCATCAAAATCTGCAAAATTGTAGCCAAATTTCTGATAGAATTCAGCATCCCTGTCAGCCTGATATTTCAAAATATGTTCCATGACAGACTCAGGAACATTATCATAGCTCTCCAGCAACTCTACCATTCTTTCCAGGTAGAAGAAGTCAATTCTCCTTTTATCTATGGTTGATGTCCTACCACTGATTGATGTGGACACCAGGTTGAAGTCCTTATCAACCTTGGTAGATCTTGATTCTTTCCACCACAGAATGTACTCAGTGGCCTCTTGATTTGCATCCAATTTAACCTCAACACTCTTGATTTCCCAAGATTGCATCTGTTGAACTTTAAGACTGTTGGGAGGAATTGATTGAATTGGCATCTTCAAATTTCTGCCTAATCCAGTGGCCTTTTCCTTTCCTGAGCACATGTGCTTTCCTGCAGGTTTCTGTCTAGTAAACCATGCCTTAGCTTTAGCTTTCAGTCTCTTGGGCTTGACAGCAGCTTTGGCTTCATTCTTGACAGAACCTTCCTTGACAGCACCTTTGTCGACAGTATCTTCTTTGACAGCATCTTCTTTGACAGTTTCCTTGTCGACAGTACCTTTGGTGACAGCATCTTTTTCTGCATTTATGTAATCAATAGCACATCTAAGAATGCTTGCCTCCAAAGCTTCCAGTATTCTTGACTCCTCTTCATCTGTTGCTGTTAGGCCGAATACACAATATATAATCAAGTATGTATGAGAATAACAATCAAGAACACAAGTTTGTAAATCAACAAACTGAATTATATTAAATAATTCTCTCTTAGTGATGTTAATGAATCACAAAGAGCTTCTAGGTTACAAGAATAATATATTCAATGATCGCATCCCTTCTAGGGATAACCTATCTGTGTTTATATAGTACACAGTTACACAATCCTTATCTAATTGATATTCCTACAAATTAGCTATACAAGTTATATCAATTAAGGATTGCTTCTTATCTTCTATTCTGTTTCCTTAGCTGTATCAATATATTCTGCTTCTTTCCATCTTCAGAATATATTGCTTCTAGAATCTTCAATTCAGCACTGACAGCTAATTCAATTATCACCCTGTCAGACTTTAAATAAACTCTGACCGGCTTCCTTTAAACTCTTCACCCTGTCAGAGTTTAATTAAACTCTGACCGGCTTCTGATAAACTCTGGTCAGTACCTGTTGCTTAAACACTGATAAACAAACGTCAGCAATTATATCTAACAATCTCCCCCAACTTGTTCATAATAAAATGTACAAGTTAAACATATAATTGATGATGTCAAAAACATTTAACAAATGCAGTGTTTAACATATAACAGAGTTTAATTTAAAACAGAGTTTAAATTTGACTTAGAATAGAAAATATATTAAAAACTTACAGTCAGACTTTACTTGATTTCTTGAATATCAGGCACTGTCCTGATATAGTCTGATAGCAATTTCTTTTCAGCTCTTTCTAGCTCTTCCACCATGATCTTCTTCACTTCTTTCAACTCTGGATCAGATTCTCCAGTCTGATAAATTGCAGTTCTCAGAGAATAGATGGAATTCTTCCTCATCTCATTCCCTAGCTTAATATAATAAGCTTTATCAGATTCTAAATTAAATTCAAGAACTTTTGTACCCAGTGCTGTTCTGAACTTAGCACTGTTTCTTTTCATCTCAACAATCTTCCCATGTGCATCTCTGTATTTGGGAATATATGCACTTGATACTCCTCCTCCAAGCATCATCTTCGATCTTAGCATCTTTTCTCTGATAACTAAAGCAGCATTGTGAGTATTTCTATTTTTTACTTTTAACAAGTACAGAACATACTCCAATTCTTGATAAGATTTGAGATTTATATCAGACTCTGCAACCTTATAAACTCTTCCATCATTCATAAAGTACAACAAAAATTCCTTCTTCAACACCTTATGAAAGATCATTTGAACAGAGTCTAGCATATCAAGATTTTCTTGAGTAATAATACCAGATACAGCTAGTGATGATTGATCCATTGGACTTGTATTTATCCTTCTCTCTCTGTGTGACCCTAGACCAGATTTGTCTTTTCCTTCCTTACCCAATACTGTTCTGGTTACTGATAAATTCACAGCTTCAAGCTTTAAATCTTCAAGAATTTTTGGTTTGCTGAATCCTGGAAGTTGTGTAGATTTCTGTACAACTTGAGCAACGTCAGAGGTTGTCATAACTTTAGTAGTATCATCAACTTGAGCAGCGTCAGAGGTTGATTTTGCTAATCTTGTTTCAACTTGAGCAATGTCAGAGGTTGAATTATCTTTCTTCTCTAGGTTAGGCTCTTCAATCATTATGCCTTTACCCTTATCAGAATTTCCAATCACAGGTCTCCTTGTATATTGTATACTCTGTTGTGTATTCTCTTTGATAGAAATACCAACTTCTTTCTTTCTAGGAGCCTTGATTTCCTTTTTCTTGTAGATTCCAGCTTCAAGATTTTTCTTGTGTTCCTCAGCAAGCATTTGCTCTTCAGCCTGGATATCTTCAATAGTAACATTCTTTCCATGCTCTTTCATGAATATTTTAGCAGCAATCTCTTCATCAGTAGATGGATTAGTTGAAACAACTAAACTCTTGAGTTTTGAAGTAGATTGGCCACCAGAGTTTATCTTGTCAGAGTTTGTTTGTCTATCAGAGTTTACTCTTGTCCTGCTTTGCCTTTGAGCAAAAATCTTTCTTTTATTTTCTCTGCTTCCCCCATCAGTAGAATCATCCCTCCGTCTCAGAGCTTGAGTGTCTTTGCATTTGTCTTTAGGTACACTCTCCCCCTTTTTGACATCATCAGAAAGTAGTACTGATGTCAGCAATTCAATGGCAGTAGAAATGGAATTCAGTTGAGTAGACATTGCATTCTGAGTTTCCTCAACTTTCCCAAGCCTCTTCTTGATTTCCTCAGAATCCTTGGCTTGCTGCTTGAACATAGAATAATAATAAGTTCTGTCAGACTTGAAAGTAAGATCCTTCATACTGACTTCATTCCTTAGATTTGTAAGCATTTGTTGATTCTCATCAAATCTATTATTAAGAGATTTGACTTGAACAACAGTTGCCTGTAAGCTTGTAAGTACATCAGTATTTGAGATCTTCTTGACAGAATCAGATAGAAAATCTGCAGCCCTTTGTGCTGAGAAGACACAATCTGCATCAGCCCATTTGTTGTAGTACATATTCTGGAAATGCTCATTTGTCTGTCTATTGACTTCCCTTGCTTCATCACTATTGACATCATCAGCCAATGAAACTTGAATACTAGGGTGTGAATGAGAACCCTCAGCATCATTTCCAGCTTCTTCATTATTGTCTGCTTCATTTTCAGTAAGAATATTTTCAGCAGTAAACTGTGCAGCTTCATCAATTTTCTCCTCTTCTACAGCTTCAGGAATATCAGAGTTAACCTGAGCAAAAACCTCTGCTTCTCTTTGAACAATCTCAACAACAGATTGTTGCAAAGCTTCAAGAATAATATTCTCAGAGTTTAGCTCATCAGCAGCCTCTTGTTCCTTTTCTATCACAGCTTCATCAAGAATTGTCTCTGTGACTTTTATCATCTGATTAACCTCCTCACCTTTGTCAAGATCACAAGAAATAATTTCAGTGTGAGTGGCCAGAGAATCTTCTATCTGATCAGTTACTTGATCAGCTTCCACACCCTCTGTATAATGATCAGAATGTATAGAGGTGTGTGCTTCAAAATCAAAAACTCTGCTATCAGAATGAGTAGCAGCTTCCTCAACTACATCATTAGCCATTGATGTAGGAGCTTCTAAATCCAAATCCATCATATTAGCATCAGTATTTATCCTGTCTAGATTGACAGCTTCAGTATTTGCAGCATCCTCCTGAACAAATACTTCATGAGCTTCAGTGTTTACAAACACTCTGTCCTCATTAGCATTTAGAATATCCTCCTCAACAACCATTGCAGGAGTATCTTGAGGAACAGTTTCAGTCACAATCTCCTCATTCTCTGATGCAGGAGCTTCAGATTCATCAAGATTTGCTCTATCCTCTGAGAGCATAGTAGTTTCCCTTAGAACAGCTTCCTGAATTACCACTGCAGAGTTTACAGGCAATTCAGCTTCTTCCTCCTCATCAAAAAGATAAGTGGCTACAAGTTTCCTTCTTTTACTCAGAGTTTGAGAATCCTCTGCTTCATCTTCACTAGCAGATACTCTTGCTTCTTCAGAACGAGGTCTTTGTGCCCTTACTTTTCTTTTAAATGCTCTGGTTTTGGACTTCTTTAACCTTTGTGATGGAGACACAGAAGGTTCAGCTTCAGAGTATGGTTTAGAAATCCTAGCTGGCTTAGAACCCATATGCTTAGTTCTACCACCTCTTGCAAGATTAACAGAAATTAAAGAAGGTACTTCTTGAGTTGGGGAATTGACTTGAGCATTTAAAAACTGTTGCATTGAGGCAGGTAGCAACAAGTCTCCAACAACTCCTTTCTTAACATCTTTATTTACTAGATCAGTAAATACCCTCTTATGTAATTTAAAACAAGAAACATCTGCTTCAATTACATGTACTCCTTCAACACAATAAGAAAACAAAAGCTGACAGAATCTAGAAAAATAAACAACTTCTCTATTCTCTGTCATCTTCTCCCCTAAGTTAGTCAAAACAAGTCGTGCAAAATCAAAATGATTATCATATAATAAAGAATACCCGATTTGCAGACTGTCTGTGGGAATAGCATCCCAATTTGTGCATTTCTTTCCAAATGTCCTCGTGATGCAATCGAAGAAGAAACTCCATTCCTTGCGCAGAAACGGCCTTTTGAGTTGCCCAATCTTTGTCAATGGCCCAGAGTAGCCAATCTCTCGCATCATTCGTATTAAATCCTCATCACCCATTCCAACAGTGTAGGAAGGATACTCAGGAAACCCCATTGCAGCTCGAATAGTACCAGCAGTAATAACATACTCTGTTTCTTCAAACTCAAAGATTATGGATGGGTTCCCAGTTTCACCACCATCATCATAAACCCCTGACTCCCAGAATGCCTTGATTTGTAAACCAGAAAGTTTGGCTGGTTCAACTAAAGCACGCCCAATCGCTGACTGAGCAAGAAACTTTTGAATCATATGAAATGCTTCTTGTGCGTTTGCAGTGTTTAGTGGTGCGGTATAGTTGTTTGGAACGAACTCTAACCCAGACGAAACGAAGGCTGTGGTTGCCATTAGAAGATTTTGAAGAAAGAACAAGTAATTGATGCGAAAGCTTAACATAGTTTATGTGTAGAAAGGTGTTTGTGACTATGTGTGTGTGATAATAGATGTGTATGAGTAAGATGTGAAAAGTTTAACTGAAGATGTGTGTATTGTATTTAAAAGAAAATTAAAGATTAAAAACTGAAGAGTTTTTAATCATTAATACACAACTGTCTTACTCCTGTAATCATGTGAATGGGACACGTGTCACACATGCAGTTACTGACAGCAAATAATTGACAGTTTCCAATACGCATGCGCAGTAAAAACAGCAATAATTACCGCCTGTTACACTTTTCTATGCAATTAACCTCTCTCCTCTGTTTAAAACATTCTTGAACAACTTTCCAATCATACTCTTTTTAAATTTTCAAAACAAATGTCTAATCTCAAAATTATAAAATGTCTGAAACAAAGAAATTATTTTAACCATCAGAGATTAAAACAAAGTTACCTCGGCATATGTCACACAATACATCAGTGTTTACCATTTATCCTTCTTTGTCAATAAACTCTTTTCTCAATCTGTACAGGTGTGAAAATATGTGTGTGCAATAGCAGAGTTTACCGAAATCAATAGTTAGATCATCTCAAAGTGCATAAAATCCACAAACTAAAGCAGTAAAAAACTGGTTGCCTAAACTCTCATGTATAACATAAAGTCTGATTTTATATCTAAACTCTGTATACTGATATCCTTTCATTTGGATATGTCTTTTATTTTTCACCCCCTTTATATATATTTATATATATTTTGTTTTTGTTTTTGTTTTTTTTTTTTTCCAGTAATCAGTGGTTGGCACTAGTCACCAAAAATCAAAGATTTTAGCCCTTATTTCATACAATAAGTTCCTGGATCTTCCTAGGCACAACATGATCTCAAAGGAATTTGTGCTCTGTTTGGCATCTTTTGATTTGAGGGTGAATTATTTGCAATTAATAATCAGAGTTTAGACTTTTCATCAGTTAATACAATTAATTTATGAGAGAAAATGCAAACAGCTAATACAGACTCAGTGTATAGGATCAATAAACTAAGAGATGGTATAAATACAGAGACAGTATCATGCTGTGTTAACTTACTGCACATATTTGAGATCAGAATCTATATAACTCTTAAGGATTCATAATTACTTACTGAGAATTATGCTTCATACAAATTTCTTCATTGGTCCATATGTTTCAGACAAAATTACAATCAGAGTATAGCATTAAACTGTAACTATCAGAGTATGATCAACACTTTATGACTAACAGAGTTTAGCATCAGAGTTTACTTTCAGAGTTTATGACACTGGTACTCATAACAATGAATACATGCAAGGAATCATGAGCATTAAAAATCAAACATGTATAGGTTTTGAGTCTAACCCGTATCTCTAGTCAGAACCAGAGATCATTCCAAGTTCATTTACCAATCTTATAAAAGTAGCTTCACTCAAAGGTTTGGTGAAGATATCTGCAAGTTGTTGGTCTGTAGACACAAAATGAAGCTCAATGTTCCCTTCTTCCACATGTTCCCTGATAAAATGATACCTTATGCTGATGTGCTTGGTCATGGAGTGCTGTACTGGATTTCCTGTCATAGCAATAGCACTTTGGTTATCACAGAAAATAGGTATTTTAGAGTACTTCAAACCATAATCCAGCAATTGATTCTTCATCCATAAAATCTATGCACAACAGCTACCAGCTGCTATATACTCTGCTTCTGCTGTGGATGTAGAAATTGATTTCTGTTTCTTACTGTACCAAGAAACCAATCTGTCACCTAAGAATTGACAGCTTCCACTTGTACTTTTTCTGTCTATCTTACAGCCTGCAAAATCTGCATCAGAGTAACCAATTAGCTTAAACTCTGATTCTCTAGGATACCACAAACCCAAGGTTATGGTTCCTTTGAGATATTTGAAAATCCTTTTTACAGCTGTTAGATGAGGCTCTCTTGGATCTGCTTGAAATCTTGCACAAAGACATGTTGCATACATGATATCAGGTCTACTTGCAGTAAGATACAGTAAAGACCCTATCATTCCTCTGTAGTTTGTCATATCTACTGAGGCTCCTGTGTCTTTGTCTAGCTTTGTTGCTGTAGCCATGGGAGTTGTAGCAGATGAGCTATCAAGCATACCAAATTTCTTGAGAAGATTTCTGGTATATTTTGCTTGATTGATAAAAATACCATCATCTGTTTGCTTGACCTGTAAGCCTAGAAAATAACTAAGCTCTCCCATCATGCTCATTTGGTACCTGGATTGCATGAGCTTTGCAAACTTCTTACAAAGTTTGTCATTAGTAGATCCAAAAATAATATCATCTACATAAATTTGAACTAAAAGCAAATCATCACCAGAATTGAAATAAAACAAGGTTTTATCAATTGTACCTCTTGTGAACCCACTTTCTAAAAGAAATTGAGCAAGAGTTTCATACCATGCTCTTGGTGCTTGCTTTAGTCCATATAATGCCTTGTCAAGCCTGTAGACATAATCTGGATGCTTGGGATCTACAAATCCTGGTGGTTGTTCAACAAACACTTCTTCTTCAAGCTTCCCATTGAGAAAAGCACTTTTTACATCCATCTGAAAGACTTTAAACTTCTTGTGTGCAGCATAGGCCAGAAAAATTCTTATGGCCTCCAATCTTGCAACTGGAGCAAAGGTTTCATCATAGTCAATTCCTTCCTGTTGTGAATAACCTTTAGCCACAAGTCTAGCCTTGTTTCTTGTAATCACACCATCACTGTCAGTCTTGTTTCTGAAAACCCACTTTGTACCTACAATTGATCTATTCTTTGGTCTAGGTACAAGTGTCCAGACTTCATTTCTTTCAAATTCATTTAACTCTTCTTGCATTGCTGTAATCCAATTAGCATCTTGAAGAGCTTCCTCCACTTTCTTTGGTTCTGTTTGAGACAAGAAAGCATGATACAGACACTCATTATTTGTTGCACTTCTAGTTCTCACACTAGCATCAGGATCTCCAATTATGAGATCAGGTGTGTGTGCCTGTGTCCACTTTCTTGCTGTTGGTAAGTGGTTTCTTGCATCATTATTGAATCCTCCCCCTTGATCCATGCTCTCCTGATTCATATGTTGACTCTCTGTAGCATCTGAGGCTCCCCCTGAATTGGATGGCTCAGAGTTTGAACTGTCAGAGTTTGAATCAGTTTCCTCAACTGACTCACTTTCTGTGTCTTGTTGAGCTTCTTCACGCTCCCCCTCAACTGGTTCTCTATTTTGTTCAATTTGAGAATTTCCAGTTTCTCCAGTATTTACCAGTAGAGGTTCAGAGTATGCTTCGTCAGAGTTTGTCAAACCTGCTTCATCAGAGTTTATATCATCAGAGAATAGATCTTCATTTTCAAAACGTAGTTGATCATATCCATCCTTGTCTTCAAGTCCAATTATTTTCTTGTCATCAAATGACACATGTATGGATTCCATGATCACCTTAGTTCTTAGATTGTAAACTCTGAATGCTTTTGTTGACAATGGATAGCCAACAAAGATTCCTTCATCAGCTTTTAACTCGAACTTTGTCAACTGTTCAGGATGAGTCTTCAACACAAAGCATTTGCATCCAAATATATGAAAATATTTCAAATTTGGCTTCTTATTTTTCACCATCTCATATGGTGTTTTCCTATGCTTGTTGATCAGTGTAGCATTTTGAGTAAAACAAGCAGTTTGAACAGCTTCTGCCCAGAAATAAGTTGGTAATTTTGCTTCTTCAAGCATAGTTCTGGCTGCTTCAATTAAGGTTCTGTTCTTTCTTTCAACTACACCATTTTGCTGTGGAGTTTCAGGTGCAGAAAATTCTTGTTTCACTCCTCTTTCCTTGCAAAAAGCTTCCATGATTGAGTTTCTGAATTCAGTTCCATTATCACTCCTTATAATTTTGACTTTGTGCTGTGATCCTTTGTCCAGTAGATTTACATGATCCATCAGAGTTTGAGCAGTTTCATCCTTCTTTGACAAGAAATACACCCATGTATATCTAGTATATTCATCAACAATTACTAGAGCATATTTCTTTCTGCCCATTGACATTATATTCACTGGTCCAAAGAGATCAACATGTAGAAGATGATAAGGTTCCACTACTGAAGATTCAGATTTGCTCTTGAAAGATGACTTCCTTTGCTTGGCCTTTTGACAAGAATCACATAGGCCATCTAGACTGAGTATTGATTTTGGGAGTCCTCTTACAAGATCCTTTCTTATTAGCTCATTGATGTTGTTCAAATTGAGATGAGAGAGCTTCTTGTGCCAATTCCAACTCTCTTCATTTGACATTCTTGCAGTCAGACACACTGTTTTTCCATCAGAGTTTGTTACCAAACTTGCTTCATAAATGTTGTTATGCCTGTGTCCAACTAGAACAACTTTTCCAGTAGATTTACTGATGACTTCACAGTATTCACTATGAAAATCTACATGGTTTCCTCTGTCACAGATTTGACTCACAGATAACAGATTATGCTTGAGTCCTGAGACTAGAGCTACATTTGTGATGATGACACTTCCAAGATTAATATTGCCATATCCCAGAGTGTGTCCTATGTTGCCATCTCCATAGGAAACTTTTGGGCCAGCCTTCTCCTCAAAGTCTGATAGCAGGGCTTTATTTCCAGTCATGTGTCCTGAGCATCCACTGTCCAAGATAAGTGTGCTCTCTCTTATGCCCTGCAATCACAAACCAACACTAAGTGTTAGTTTTAAGGATCCAGACTTGCTTGGATCCTTTGCCTTTCTTAACAGTGTTAGCTTTTGCAGCGGAATCAGTATTATCAGAGTTTAAACTAACATTGTCAGATTTTACACTAGCAGAGTTTGCTCTAACCCATTTCAAGTTGGGTTTTAGCTCATAATAATTATGATAAATAGCATGATAACTCTTACAAGTATAAATAGAATGCCAAGTGCTCCCACAGTGTGTGCATAAAGTTTGTGGTTTAACCCTTACATAATCATTCTTTACTCCTGATGTAGAAGATAAAGAATTAATATGTTTGTTCTTAGTGCAAAATCTAGCAAGATGATTAGAACTACCACAATTATAACATGTTTTCCTTGGAGCACCAGCAGTAGGCAAATGATTATTTCTATTATCTATGCCTATCTTTCCATTCCTATTCTTCTTGGACCCTTTTGGTTTCATGGCAGACTTTACCTCTTTGAGCTTATGTTTGAACTGTTTTCCTGTCATTAAACCAACATTAACCTGTTTCTCACAGACTCTAATTGGTTCTATAACAACTTCAGGCTCAATAGGTTTCTCTGTTTTAAATTCAATATCCACTTGTTCAACACAAGCTTCAACTGGCTCTTTAACAGCTTCTTTCATAACTACAGATTTAAGCTTACTAGATTCAGGAACAAATGTTACAGGAGTTGAATATGAACTTGTGAATGCTCTAAACTTGATTTTGTCCTGAAATCTAAGTTCATCTTCCTCACTGTACCCTAAGCCTACAGAATCTGTCTGAAACACTTGATGTGTATCTCTACCAGAATTAGTCCAAGTTTTAATTATTTTTCTTTCCTTCTCTAAATCAGATTCTAGTTGCCTATACCTTTTAAGCAACTCCTGTTCAACATAAACAGCATCATCTCTTTCTTTTTGAATCTGCTTCATATTCTCAAGTTCTCTTTCAAGAAACTTGCTTCTTTCTTTAAGACTAAGATTCTCAGATTTAATCCTCTCATTCTCTAAAGTCTGATCCCTATAACTAACATGTATGTTCTTCAGATAAATTCTTAATTCAGAAATATTATCAGTATCATAAGCATAAGTAGTTAGGGGTACCTTATTTTCTGATGATTCAGTCTCATCTTTGACAGTTGCCATAAGAGCATAATTTACTCCATCATCAGAATCTGAAGTATCTGCCCAGTCTTTGCCTTTAGAGATGAGTGCTTTCTCAGTTTTGCCTTTCTTGCACTCTGGAGCATAGTGACCCATCTCCTTACACTTGTAGCACTGGATTTCAGATTTATCCTTCTTGCCAGACTTGGTCTCCCTTCCATCAGACTTTCTAAAACTTCTCTTATCAGAGTTTGAATCTTTCCTTGAGAATCTCTTTCCTTTCTTGAAGTTCTTGAATCCCATCTTCTTAAAGGTCTTCACCATCAATGCAGCCATTTTCATCATCTGTTCTTCATCATCCTCAGAGTCAGAAGCTTCATCAGAGTTTGAGTCATCATCAGAGTTTGATGACTCACTTTCAGATTTAATGACTAAAGCCTTTCCCTTGGCTTTCTTCCTTGATGATTCCTTCTTAATGGGCTTCTCCTCGACTTTGAGAGCAACAGATTTTGTCTTTTTACTCAATCTTCTATTCCTTTGTTCTATCTCCAGTTCATGAGTTTTCAATAACCCATAGATTTCATCAAGATCTGTATCAGCAAGCTCATAATTATCTCTTATTGTGGTTGTCTTTAGATCCCACTTTTCAGGTAGAGATAACAGAAACTTGAGATTAGACTCTTCAAGCTCATATTCTTTATCAACCAGAGACAGATCATTCAATAGTTTGCAAAATCTGTCATGAGTCTCAGTCAAGGTTTCATTAGGTCTTGAATCAAAGTGCTCATACTCCTGTGTGAGTATTGTCTTTCTGTTCTTCTTAATAGCACCTGTTCCCTGGCATCTGACTTCTAAAGCATCCCATATCTCTTTGGCAGTTTTGCAGCCAATTACTCTGTTAGACATAACATTATCTAAAGCACTGTGGAGAAGATGTCTAACCTTTGCATCCTTTGCAATTGATGAGATGTCCTCAGGAGTCATATCTTTCTTTTCCTTTGGAACAGTCTTTTGTTCTTGACCATCAACAACAGGGGCTAGTTTGGTTGGATTATGAGGACCATCATAAATTCTGTCAAGATATTCTGGATCTGTAGCCTCCAGAAACATGGTCATCTTCACCTTCCAAATTGGATACTCTACAGGCCTGAGAATTGGAACCCTGATTGTTTCATATCGACTCACAGAATTAGGCTTAACCTGTTCAGCCTTGGGAGCAGTTTGATTTTCTTCAGACATGATTATTACTGTGTTTGAATCGTAAAACTGTATATATTAAACAGCTTTGGCTCTGATACCAATTGTTAGGCCGAATACACAATATATAATCAAGTATGTATGAGAATAACAATCAAGAACACAAGTTTGTAAATCAACAAACTGAATTATATTAAATAATTCTCTCTTAGTGATGTTAATGAATCACAAAGAGCTTCTAGGTTACAAGAATAATATATTCAATGATCGCATCCCTTCTAGGGATAACCTATCTGTGTTTATATAGTACACAGTTACACAATCCTTATCTAATTGATATTCCTACAAATTAGATATACAAGTTATATCAATTAAGGATTGCTTCTTATCTTCTAATCTGTTTCCTTAGCTGTATCAATATATTCTGCTTCTTTCCATCTTCAGAATATATTGCTTCTAGAATCTTCAATTCAGCACCGACAGCTAATTCAATTATCACCCTGTCAGACTTTAAATAAACTCTGACCGGCTTCCTTTAAACTCTTCACCCTGTCAGAGTTTAATTAAACTCTGACCGGCTTCTGATAAACTCTGGTCAGTACCTGTTGCTTAAACACTGATAAACAAACGTTAGCAATTAAACTGCTCAAACTCTGATGGATCATGTAACCGAATACACAATATATAATCAAGTATGTATGAGAATAACAATCAAGAACAAAAGTTTGTAAATCAACAATTACTAGAGCATATTTCTTTCTGCCCATTGACATTATATTCACTGGTCCAAAGAGATCAACATGTAGAAGATGATAAGGTTCCACTACTGAAGATTCAGATTTGCTCTTGAAAGATGACTTCCTTTGCTTGGATTTTTGACAAGAATCACATAAGCCATCTAGACTGAGTATTGATTTTGGAAGTCCCCTTACAAGATCCTTTCTTATAAGTTCATTTATGTTGTTCAAATTGAGATGAGAGAGCTTCTTATGCCAATTCCAACTCTCTTCATTTGACATTTTAGCAGTCAGACACACTGTTTTTCCATCAGAGTTTGTTACCAAACTTGCTTCATAAATGTTGTTGCGCCTGTGTCCAACTAGAACAACTTTTCCAGTAGATTTACTGATAACTTCACAGTATTCAGTATGAAAATCTACATGGTTTCCTCTGTCACAGATTTGACTCACAGATAGCAGATTATGCTTGAGTCCTGAGACTAGAGCTACATTAGTAATGATGACACTTCCAAGATTAATATTGCCATATCCCAGAGTGTGTCCTATGTTGCCATCTCCATAGGAAACCTTTGGGCCAGCCTTCTCCTTAAAGTCTGATAGCAGGGCTTTATTTCCAGTCATGTGTCCTGAGCATCCACTGTCCAAGATAAGTGTGCTCTCTCTTATACCCTGCAATCACAAACAAACACTAAGTGTTAGTTTTAAGGACCCAGACTTGCTTGGATCCTTTGTCTTTCTTAACAGTGTTAGCTTTTGCAGCGGAATTACTATCAACAGAGTTTAAGCTAACATTGTCAGACTTTACACTTGCAGAGTTTGCTCTAACCCATTTCAGATTGGGTTTTAGCTCATAATAGTTGTGATAAATAGCATGATAACTCTTGCAAGTATAAATGGAATGCCAAGTGCTCCCACAGTGTGTGCATAAAGTCTGTGGTTTAACCCTTACATAATCATTCTTTACTCCTGATGTAGAAGATAAAGAATTAATATGTTTGTTCTTAGTGCAAAATCTAGCAAGATGATTAGAACTACCACAATTATAACATGTTTTCCTTGGAGCACCAGCAGTAGGCAAATGATTATTTCTTTTATTTATGCCTATCTTTCCATTCCTATTTTTCTTGGATCCTTTTGGTTTCATGGCAGATTTTACCTCTTTCAGCTTATGATTGAACTGTTTCCCTGTCATCAAACCAACATTAACCTGTTTTTCACAAGTTTTTACTGGCTTTCTAACAGCTTCTCTTTCCATAAGTTTTTCTGTTATAATATTTTCCTGTCTTTCACAGGCTTCATCTGATTCCATATCAGCTTCTCTTATTACAACAGATTTTAACTTATTGGCTTCTGGAACAAATTTCACAGGTTTAAGTTGTGGTTTTACCTTAACCTTTTCTTTAAACCTAAGTTCATCATTTTCACAATAACCTAAACCTACAGAATCGGTCTGAAACACTTGATGAGTGTCTCTTCCAGAATCTGTCCAAGTCTTGATTATTTTTCTTTCTTTTTCTAGATCAGATTCTAATTGCTTATATCTTTTCAGCAACTCCTGTTCTACATAAACAGCATCATCTCTTTCTTTTTGAATCTGCTTCATATTTTCAAGTTCTCCTTCAAGAAACTTGTTTCTATCTTTAAGACTAAGATTCTCAGCTTTAATTCTCTCATTCTCTAAAGTCTGATCCCTATAGCTAACATGTACGCTTTTCAGATATACTCTTAATTCATATATATTATCAGTATCATAAGCATAAGTAGTTAGGGGTACCTTATTTTCAGATGATTCAGTCTCATCTCTGACAGTTGCCATAAGAGCATAATTTTCTCCATCATCAGAGTCTGAAGTATCTGCCCAGTCTTTGCCTTTAGAGATGAGTGCTTTCTCAGATTTGCCTTTCTTGCACTCTGGAGCATAGTGACCCATCTCCTTACACTTGTAGCACTGGATTTCAGATTTATCCTTCTTGCCAGACTTGGTCTCCCTTCCATCAGACTTTCTAAAACTTCTCTTATCAGAGTTTGAATCTTTCCTTGAGAATCTCTTTCCTTTCTTGAAGTTCTTGAATCCCATCTTCTTAAAGGTCTTCACCATCAATGCAGCCATTTTCATCATCTGTTCTTCATCATCCTCAGAGTCAGAAGCTTCATCAGAGTTTGAGTCATCATCAGAGTTTGATGACTCACTTTCAGATTTAATGACTAAAGCCTTTCCCTTGGCTTTCTTCCTTGATGATTCCTTCTTAATGGGCTTCTCCTCGACTTTGAGAGCAACAGATTTTGTCTTTTTACTCAATCTTCTATTCCTTTGTTCTATCTCCAGTTCATGAGTTTTCAATAACCCATAGATTTCATCAAGATCTGTATCAGCAAGCTCATAATTATCTCTTATTGTGGTTGTCTTTAGATCCCACTTTTCAGGTAGAGATAACAGAAACTTGAGATTAGACTCTTCAAGCTCATATTCTTTATCAACCAGAGACAGATCATTCAATAGTTTGCAAAATCTGTCATGAGTCTCAGTCAAGGTTTCATTAGGTCTTGAATCAAAGTGCTCATACTCCTGTGTGAGTATTGTCTTTCTGTTCTTCTTAATAGCACCTGTTCCCTGGCATCTGACTTCTAAAGCATCCCATATCTCTTTGGCAGTTTTGCAGCCAATTACTCTGTTAGACATAACATTATCTAAAGCACTGTGGAGAAGATGTCTAACCTTTGCATCCTTTGCAATTGATGAGATGTCCTCAGGAGTCATATCTTTCTTTTCCTTTGGAACAGTCTTTTGTTCTTGACCATCAACAACAGGGGCTAGTTTGGTTGGATTATGAGGACCATCATAAATTCTGTCAAGATATTCTGGATCTGTAGCCTCCAGAAACATGGTCATCTTCACCTTCCAAATTGGATACTCTAAAGGCCTGAGAATTGGAACCCTGATTGTTTCATATCGACTCACAGAATTAGGCTTAACCTGTTCAGCCTTGGGAGCAGTTTGATTTTCTTCAGACATGATTATTACTGTGTTTGAATCGTAAAACTGTATATATTAAACAGCTTTGGCTCTGATACCAATTGTTAGGCCGAATACACAATATATAATCAAGTATGTATGAGAATAACAATCAAGAACACAAGTTTGTAAATCAACAAACTGAATTATATTAAATAATTCTCTCTTAGTGATGTTAATGAATCACAAAGAGCTTCTAGGTTACAAGAATAATATATTCAATGATCGCATCCCTTCTAGGGATAACCTATCTGTGTTTATATAGTACACAGTTACACAATCCTTATCTAATTGATATTCCTACAAATTAGATATACAAGTTATATCAATTAAGGATTGCTTCTTATCTTCTATTCTGTTTCCTTAGCTGTATCAATATATTCTGCTTCTTTCCATCTTCAGAATATATTGCTTCTAGAATCTTCAATTCAGCACTGACAGCTAATTCAATTATCACCCTGTCAGACTTTAAATAAACTCTGACCGGCTTCCTTTAAACTCTTCACCCTGTCAGAGTTTAATTAAACTCTGACCGGCTTCTGATAAACTCTGGTCAGTACCTGTTGCTTAAACACTGATAAACAAACGTCAGCAATTATATCTAACAGTTGCACTAGCATCTTTCTTTTCCTGGCTAGGAGTTTCTTCATTGCCTTCATTCTGAGATTGAATATCAGTATTCCCAGAATTACTTCCACCAGCATTTCCAGCATTTCCAGAAGCTTCACCACCTCCATCCTCACCATCTTCATCATCATCATCATCATGAGGAGGAATGTCATAGAGACAGCTCCCACCTTGATCATTTCTTTTGGCATTGGCTCTAGTGATTAGCTCCTTCATTCTAGCTCCCAGTGCCTTGTCTCTCAACACCAGCATTTTGTAGATCTCTTGAACAGCATGAACTCTTCCTGGATTGGCCTTTGAACTGAGTATTCCATCTAGTACTTTCAGAATTGACTTGGTTTCCATTCTGGATGGGCTAACCAAATTCATGAAGTTGTTCCTTCTTGTGCCATCCTTAGTTTTAGATCTGTAGAAAACACTTGGTGGATTTGAGTAGACTTCAGGTAGCTTCTGTGTGATCAGGTTCTGGATTTGCATATCCAATATTTCATTGAGTGGTGTTTGAGTTGCCCTGATCTTTCCCTTCAAAGCACACAACACCTTTGCTGGCATACTCTACAATAACTGCATTGTGATGAAATAAGATATGCCAGAAGTGAGATAAATACTTACATCCCATCTTTTCTCATCATTCACCATTACACTGACACTAGTGATTTGATCCTTTAACAGTTTTGTGGTGTTGGTTGGACGGTTGCTAGGGGCATTCATCGCTTCTTTCACCAAACTGCTAAACTTACTGTCATGGTTGTGTAATGTGTTCTCCCTGTAATCCACCATCAAGACATTGGCTTCCTCTTGATCAAATTCAGTGCCATTTGTCCCCATAATTCCATCTTGGATGGATTCAGGCAGTTTCCCTTTACCTTTCCCAAGTTTGTTTTGTTCCTCCATTTCTCTCCATTTCTTCTGTAGAGCAGTTTCTTGAGTTTTTGGAGTTGGCTCTCTAATTACCACAGGAGGTAGAATTGGATGTCTAGATGCAGGTCTTCTTTGCAATGCATCTTGAGTTGCCTTAGACATCAACACTCTTTCTCCATCCAAGTCAACTTCAACAAGCTCTTCAACTTTATCCTTTGGTTGTCCACTGCTTGGTTTGACTTGCTCCCCCTTTGACATTGCTTTCCTTTTAGCTCCCCCTTTGGTCTTCACAGTTACTGGCTCCCCCTGAGTTCCACCTGATTCCTGAATAGGCAATGATTCTGATCTTGCTACCTTCTCCCCCTTAGTTGAGTTGGCAGCTACTAGGTCAGTAAGGAACTGGATAGAGAGCTGAGTAGCAGCAAAACCATCAACCACCAGTTGAGAGAGAGAGTCCATCTTGGAGTTTAGGGTAGCACACTGTCCTTCCAGAGCTGCAATCATGTTACCATAAGTAGCAGAGGGGCCACCATACCTTAACCTTCTTGGAGGGGAAGGAAAAGAAAGGGGCTTGGAGGCTATGGGGGTTCTCACACTCTCAGGGTGTTTTTGAGTGATCTCATCACCCCTCACAGATTGACTCTCAAGGCCTAATGCCTGAACAGTGTGGGCTCCCTCAATATCTCTCTGGACATGCTCAAGTCCCTCTCCTTTTGCCAGCTCATTTGGCTGCCTCTCATTTTTATGCTCACCTCTCTTTTCTTTTATCTCTCTTTTCTTTTGCACACCCTCACTCAACCTAGATGCATGGGTATGAGCAGTACTAACATGCATGGAAGGAGTAGATTTAGAATGTACCTTTAAGAGTTTGGCAAGATGTAGATCATCATCAGAGGCATCCTCAATGATCACAGCATCAAAATCAGGATGAGGGGACTGGACAGCATCTGTGGCAGGAATGTTACTATCAGTTGGAGTCTGGACAGCAGGTTCTGGCATGACAGCAACTTTGGGAGGTGGAGTGACAGTAGGTTCTGTAGTGACAGTATCTTTCTCTCCACCCATGACAGCAGCTGTGTCCAGGACAACAACATTTTCAGTGTCTTTGACAGCAACAGAGGCTGTGACAGCATCTTCCTGAAGGTAAGATGCTCCTTGGAGTTCAGACAAAGTGTTGGCTGTTTCATTTTCTGACAAAATACCACTTTGCCCTAGCTCAGTGTTTGGAGGAGTGGTGTCCATCTCACTTTGAGAAATGGGTTCTTGTGGACCACTAAATGGGGGCTCATCCATGATTGGAGATGGATGATCAAAACCTGAAGGGTTGGGACTGTCCCCTTCTCTAGGTTGTGGAGAAGAAACAAAAGAATGTGTAGGGAAGGAAGAAGGTGAAAGTGTAGCAGAGAGTGGGGGCTGATTCACAGATGAAACATGTGAACCATCAATAGGAGTAGAGAAATCCTCACTGTGCCCTAACTCACTGTGTGTTTCTTCAAGTGGGGGTATCTCAGGTTGTGAACCATGAGTTTGTGCAGACTCTGTACAGGGTGCCTTGGGAGACAGGCCAATTTCAATAGATGCACCTTGTTGAGAAGGCACATCTAGGGAGGTGTTTGAATCCTTTTTAGTAACTACAGTTTGTTGAGAAACTGCAGCTTGGCTAACAGTGGTTTTGGTCCTCCTAGCTCTCTTCTTCTTAGGCTCAGGGGGAACCACTGGGGGTTCTGTTTGACTACCTTCCTTATTTGCTGCACTAGGTGCAGGGTCTCCCTCTTGACTAACAGAGCTACCACCAACATCAGCTTCTAAGGGTCTTTTTCTGGATTCTTGCAAGGCTTCTCTTTGGGCTTTGGTAAGTCTAGAGGGCCTAGGCTGAGTGTATGGTGTGGAATGTGGGTTAACTGAATTTGGGTCTAATTCAGTTTGATTCTCAAGAGTAAAGGAATCATAACCAGAAGGTAATGGATAATCAAGGTTGGACACTTGATCAACCATGTGCTGAGTAAAACAAAGTGGAATATGTGCATTGAGATCCTGTGATGATAACAGTGTGTGTGTGTGTGTGTGTTCTTTTTCAAGACTGAGCAAGCCTCTAAACGAGGGGCAGTATCATTAAAATCACAGAATGAATTAATGCACATCATAAGAAAGCGAGGGTAGATTGATACCTTCTTACCTATGGCAGCTGTGAGGTGTGCCATGAGGAGAGCTCCAACATTCACCTTGTATCCATGGACAAGAGAATGTGTCAGTTTCTTGATGTAGGAGGGTATTCCATTCCAGCCGGTGGACTTGGTAGAGAACACCTTGACCATTACATCAAGTATCATGCTCCACTCCTTTCTCAGATGCTTCCTATCCATTTCACCAGTTGGATACCATTTGGTAGTTCCCTCTTCGAGAATAGGGCCTGCATACCCAATCTTCAAGAAGAGCTTCTTGAGAGTGTCATCATTGGCAAGTTCAGTAAATCTCTGTCCTGCTTCAAGTGTAATACCAAGAGCAGTGTTGATGACCTCAGCTATAAGAGTGTAGTGTTGCCCAGAGATTTTGAATTGAATACCCGGGTTCTCACCCTCAATTTGAGCAACAGCAGTTTGCCAAAACGCCTCAAGTCTGTCTAAGTCAAGAATGGGGGTTGAGGTAATGGCAGAACCGAGATAGGACTTGTTCAAGAAAAACACGAGTCCTTTGAAACCTTCACCAGCATCATTTGGGGAAAAGATACCAGCAAAGTTTGTTTGAGAGAGAGTCTGTTTGGGTGCCATGGAGATTTCAAGAAAAGAAGAAAGTAAGAAAGTTGCTTTTTGCCCGAAGAAAGGTATTTTGCCTTGAGTTTGATGAGAAAGAGAAAGATATGTCTGAGTAACTGGGGAATAAATAGGGGTATCTCAAACGTTTTGTGCATAAAAAGTGGATTTCAAGAACGTGTCTTAACCCACTCTTAAACACGTGAGTTACTGCCCGTTATTCACTGACCAACGTGGGATAAATATCCAATTTCAACAATCTACTATTGGTGACAGTAACCTGTGCGCTAGAAACAATCTGTCAGTAATAAGAGGTGGTGACAGTAGGTTTTGCGCGACAGCAACTATTGCGCAAAAACTTGTTGTCACCGTTAAGCATATGAATGACAGTATCCTTTACAAGTCTTGACAGAAAGTCTTTCCCTGCTGTCAAGAAGGTTGCTGTCAAGAAACACACGACAGTATCCTTCTTAACGACAGTAACTTCGATTAGGAATTGGTTCTGTCATGAACTTATTAGAATGCTTGATTCATACACTTAACTTAATATTGACAAATTATGGATTTAGCAATGTAATCTTTTGAACACAGATATTAAGCAATTAACACAGACAAATCATAACTTCAATAACCACAAAGACAAGAACTTTTATTATTATTATTAATAAAATCATTCAGAATAGAACATTGAGTACATCATTTTATGATTTTATTAACTAGTTCTAAAAGCTCTGCCTTAGCCTCTTCTTCAGTGCGACCTTCTTCCTTGAGAAGTGCCTGAAGCACCTTCTCTTCTTCTTGAGCCTTGGCCTCCTCTTCCTTAGCCTTGGCCTCCTCTTCCTCGTCTATCTCATCCATGGCGTCCAACAGCATCTCGAAGAGCTCATCAATCTCTTCACTGTCGGGTTCACTATCACACTTCTTTAGACCAACTTCAATTCCTACTTTGTTTTCCATTATTTACTTTAAAACTGAGAGCAGACTGGTGAAACCTAAGGTTAATTTATAGGCAAAACCGTCTAAGGATTAAAGTCTAATGGTCAACAGTTAGAGTACCCATACAACTACCACAAAAGTAATTAATGGTCGTGTCCTCCTTTAATCCTACAGATTAATGCAAAAGGGTGTGAAAGTCCAATGGAACAGATTTTTATCTCTCAAACTTAACAGATAACCACATTAATGTCATACACGGTTTAAAAGTATGAGACTGGCACAAAATACTGACATGAAAAGTCAAATCAACACATGCTGTCACATAACAGACATAAACCAAGTAGACAGTAACTTCTCTTGACAGCAGGTTTGAAGTTGTTGTCATGAGCTTCAATAGAGAATTTGGAAATATAGAAAACTGAGTAAATCAACATACCAGGTTCAGCATTCCCAATTCACTTACCAACCTGTTGAAGGTTGCTTCATCCAATGGCTTAGCAAAGATGTCAGCAAGTTGCTTGTCAGTTGGGACATAGATCAGCTTCACAGTTCCTTGTTCAACATGCTCTCTGATAAAGTGATGTCTTATATCAATGTGCTTTGTCCTAGAGTGTTGAACTGGATTATCTGAAATGGCTATGGCACTAGTGTTGTCACAGTAGATAGGAATTTCTCTCAACACTAGACCATAATCTAGAAGTTGATTCTTCATCCATAGAATTTGTGCACAGCAACTGCCTGCAGCAATATACTCAGCTTCTGCAGTTGAGGTAGAAACTGAATGCTGCTTCTTGCTAAACCATGAGACCAATCTTTCACCAAGAAATTGACAGCTACCAGTAGTACTCTTTCTGTCAATCTTGCATCCAGCATAGTCTAAGTCTGAGTAGCCAATTAGATCAAATCCAGTGTTCTTGGGATACCAAAGACCTAGGTTAGGAGTGCCTTTTAGGTATCTAAAGATTCTCTTGATGGCTACTAAGTGAGACTCCTTTGGATCACTTTGAAACCTTGCACAGAGACATGTAGCAAACATGATGTCAGGTCTGCTAGCAGTTAAGTATAGAAGAGATCCTACCATGCCTCTATAGGTGCTTGAGTCAATTTTCTTCCCTTTAGGATCAAGATCCAGACTGGTTGAGGTGGACATTGGTGTCTTTGCAGGTGATGAATCTTCCAAGTTGAACTTTCTGAGAAGTTCCTTGATGTATTTAGCTTGACAAATGAACATTCCATCAGATTGTTGAAGAATTTGCAATCCCAGAAAGAATGACAATTCTCCCATCATACTCATCTCATATTTGTTACTCATGAGAGAGGAAAACTTCTCACACAGTTTCTCATTTGTAGAACCAAAAATGATATCATCCACATAGATTTATACCAGAATGATGTCCTTGCCATGGTGTTTGTAGAAAAGTGACTTGTCCACAACTCCTCTAGTAAACTGATTGTCCAAGAGAAAAGTGGAAAGTGTGTCATACCAAGCCCTGGGTGCCTGCTTTAGTCCATACAAAGCTTTGAAAAGTTTGTATACAAAGTCATACACTTCAGCATCCTCAAACCCTGGTGGTTGTTCAACATACACTTCTTCTTCCAACTCTCCATTTAGGAAGGCACTTTTGACATCCATCTGAAATACTTTGAAGTTGCAGTGTGCAGCATAGGCTAGAAAGATTCTTATAGCTTCAAGTCTTGCAACAGGTGCAAATGTCTCATCATAATCTATTCCCTCCTGTTGACAGTAACCCTTAGCCACTAGCCTTGCTTTGTTTCTTGTCACTGATCCAATTTCATCAAGCTTGTTTCTGAAAACCCATTTGGTCTCAATGACTGACTTTCCCTTAGGTCTTGAAACCAGCTTCCATACATTGTTCCTTTCAAACTGATTTAGCTCTTCTTGCATGGCTATCACCCAGTCAGAATCCAACAATGCTTCATCAGTTGTCTTGGGTTCCATTTGAGACAAAAAGCATGAAAACATGCTGTCAGCAGAGACTTTGTTCCTTGTCCTCACTCCAGAATTAGGGTCACCAATGATGAGGTCACTTGAGTGATCCTTGTTCCACTTGGTGATTCTGGGCAAGCTACTTGACTATACAGGAACATTTGCTTCAGTTTGTTGAGTTGAATGATCACCAATCCCATTGTCTTCACTATGTTCTTCATTGTCTCCAGAGTCACCACTGTTATGAATGTTAGAGGTTATGGTCTGTGACTGAGCTGGAGTTTGGTTGACAGTAGTGATATAGACAGCATCTTTATCAACTTCAACAATTTGAGTGAAGCTAGGTTCTTCATCCACAATCTCCTCAGCTTCCAAGTATCCTTGATTCTCAAATCTGAATGTCTGCATCTTTCCTTCTTCATGCAGTCCTGGAAACTTGGTTTCATCAAATGTGACATTAACACTTTCTTCAATAATCCTGTGTTCCATAACATAAACTCTGTAGGCAGTCCTTTCTGTGCTGTAACCCATGAATAGTCCTTCAAAAGCCTTGGTGTCAAATTTTCCTTTCTTCTCATGGTTATCCTTCATCATAAAGCATTTGCTCCCAAACACATGAAAATATTTGACAGTAGGTTTCTTTCCAGTTAACAGATAGTAAGGTGTACTTGCATGAGTTTTGTTAATCATGGTTCTGTTCTGAGTATAACAGGTTGTGTTGATAGCTTCAGCCCAGAAATATGTTGGTAGTTTGGCATCATGCAACATAGTTCTAGCTGCTTCAATGAGAGTCCTGTTCTTTCTTTCTACAACTCCATTCTGCTGTGGAGTTCTTGCAGCAGAGAATTGTTGTACAATTCCTTCATCTTTACAGAAATTTCCAAGAGTGGCATTTCTGAATTCTGTACCATTGTCACTCCTCAAGATTTGAACTTTTGAGTTTGGAGTTCTATCAAGAACTCTGACTTGATCAATAATCACTTGAGCAGCTTCATCTTTGGATTCAAGAAACTTCACCCAAGTGTACCTTGAGTAATCATCCACCATTACTAAGGCATATCTCTTCTTGGCCATTGATGGTACATTGACTGGTCCAAAGAGATCCATGTGAATCAACTTGAGTGCTTCTATGTTGGTGTTCATTTGCTTAGACTTGTGCACAGCTCTTCTCAGTTTGCCCATTTGACAATCTTCACACAGTCCTTCTTGACAGAATTCCTGTTGGGGCAAACCTCTCACTAACTCCTTCTTCATCAGAATATTCATTGTCTTGAAGTTGAGATGTGAGAGCTTCCTGTGCCAAAGCATACTGTCACCAACAGTTGCTTTACTGTAAAAACAGTAAACCTTATCCTTCTTTGTTGAATTTAAGTCAGCAACAAACAAGCTTCCTTTTCTAACCCCTTTTAGAGAGAGGCTACTATTCTTCTTGTGATAAATGTTACACAGCATCATATCAAAATCAACCTTGAATCCTGTTGGGATTTATGGGTGATAGCATTGAAACAACTTAACTTTGATTGTACTTAATTTTTCAAATTAAGTAGAACATACTGTCATAGCCAAAGTATGTTCTTGTAATCAGTATGTAATGTTATTCTAGTTGTATTGTTTGAAAGAAGTTCACTTATGTGTTCAAGCCTCAAAGAATGCTTTTTGGATGACAACATGAATAAAGGTTACTGTCCTAAAGCTGTGACAGTAAGATTACAAGAAGACAGAATGTTGCAAGTCACGACAGCATATTCACTCTGACAGCAACATTGGCGGAAGACTACGCGACAGCAACTATTGCCCTCGACAGCAAGTTTGGGATCCTCGACACCACTCTATGCGGGGAACTCATACTGTCACCAAAAGATCATTCCTGTGACAGCAAGCTTTGCGGCAAAAGTAACTGTCTCAATAAAGATCCTTATGCTAGGTATCTTTCTCAGTCAAATCCCGTGACAGTTTAAATGTTCAAGAAACAGGCGTGATGCAGTATCCCTAAGCTGCACCAAGTCTGCAAGACTACGAAAGAAGCTTCAAGCACTGCAAAACAAAAGCGAATCAATTCAAGAGCAAGGTCAAGTCTTTATCTGCTGAATTGGTTTAGCTGGAAATGGAATGAATCTAGGTTGCTTTCTTTGTAATGTATATCTGACATGTTAGCAATTTAGGAAAGTCACATGGGTAAGACAATCTGTAAGAAGCTGCCACTTGACAGTGACAGCAGCTTCACAAACCCGTGACTGATAGTGATAGGGTTAGTCTTATACCTACTATCAATTCATTCTAGAATTGTAACGAAGACAAGCAAGTGTCTTTGAAGAAAACCCGAAGCTCGAGAATTCTTTCTTGAGGTTGTAGCAACACTTTGCAAAATAAATAAAACATTTATTTTGTGAATCTTGTTCTTACTGAATACTGTTCGTGATTGCATATATTGCTGATAACGTTTAATCTTGATTTTAGTTGTTGAAATTTAGATTGAATTTTATCAGTATTGCATTCATCCCCCCCCCCCCCTTCTGCAATACACAAGGACTAACAACTGGTATCAGAGCTTTCAGATTAACATACATATCTGAGATCCCGAAGAAAATGCAGAAATCAAACAGTATCAAGATCCCAGCATTTGATAAAGAGAACTACAACATTTGGAAAAGAAAAATCTTGTTGTTTATCAAAGCTGCAAATCCACTATACCCAGGTATACTCGAGAATGGTCCTTTCATACCAAGAAAGGAAATTGAAGCCACAACAGTGAATGGTGAGATTGTTCCTGCACATTGGGTTCCCAAAGATCCCTCAGAAATCTTGGAACCTGAAAAGGAGAAAATGGTGCTAGATGATCATTTGCAACTTATCTTGCTCGATTCTCTCACGCTGGATAAAGCCATGTGTGGAAGTGTGATAAGCTGCACATCAGCCAAGGAGATGTGGATCAGGTTAGCCTTACTCTGTGAAGGAAGTGAAGAGGTTAAGGGCAACCAAAGGCAAATTCTAATATCTCAATATGAGGCATTCAAGGCCAAGCCTGGTGAAGACTTAACCTCCATGTTTGAAAGGTTCAGTAAGCTCTTAACTGAATTACAGATACATGGCAAGTACTATGACAGAAAAGAATTAAATGTCAAGTTCCTGCTCACACTGCCTGATCACCTTGAACACAAGACAACAGCCATACGAGAAGGAAGAGATCTCAACAATATAACCTTTGAGACACTTTATGGTATTCTGAAATCTTATGAACTCGAACACTTTCAAAAGAGAGCCATACAAAGTGGAACAAGGAACAAGATGGCTAATATGTCAAGTGCCCTAGTAGCACATGTGCCAAGGATCACACAGCCAAGTGAAGTACTACAGATCACACAATCAACCCCAACACAGACCTTGAAGATAGAAGAGGTGGTTGAAGATGATGAGAAAGTGGTACTACAGCTCAAAGATGTGGAAGATGAAGACTTCTACACAATGGAGGAACTGGAAAGCATGGACAACCCTACTATGGCTTACATGGCCAAAAAGTTCAAGAACTTCAGGTTCAAGAAGGATAGGTCATACAAGCCTCAAGGCCAAGCATCCAAGTTCAGCAAAGGAAGCTCATCAAAGGCTGCTGTGGGAAGTTCAACCAAAGGAGGATACAAAACTGGATTTGTGGATAGATCAAAGTTCAAATGTTACAACTGTGGAGAACCTGGTCATTTTGCTACTGAATGCAAAAGACCCAAACAGGTTCAAAGATATGAGAAAGGAACTGGTGGATACTCCAAGAAAAATCAAGGTAGAGCCTATGTGGCTGAAGGAAAGTGTTGGGATGATTCTGATGATGAAGAAGAGGAAGAATATGTCAATCTAGCTCTCATGGCTAGCACTGATGAGGTAGCATCAACTCCTTCAAGTCAGGTACCTTCACTTGTCTTACTTGATATGTCTACTGATGAGTATAAGAAAACCATTAAAGACTTAAGTGCTGAAATGTTCAATGTCTATACTAGCTTATCTGCTGCTAATGAGGAAATCTCTAGACTAAGTAAGCTAAATGAAACACTTCAGTCTGACAATGATTCTCTTGTTCTCAAAACCAGTTCACTAGGCTCTTTAGCTCAAGAGAATGCTAAACTTAAAAATGAATTAAAATGTGCTAAGGAGGTTGAGGAATTCCTGAGGAATGAGATTGCTGAAAATGAATTTAAGATTAAGGCCTATAGAAACTCATCAAAGATAGTTCAGGATTACAATGATAAGCATACAGAAAATCAGTCTGTTGGTATAGGTTTTTCTTATGGTAGAAGACCTGGAAAGGAAACTGTGATTCAAGATTGTCCTGGAAATGCTGCTGTCAAACCCACCATTCTCAAGAAAGTTAAAACTCCTATTTTCAAAGCTGCTGAAATTGAGTTTGATGAAGAAGCCATGCTCATCAAACAAGAAATTCTTGATGAGGATGAAGGAGTTGACAGCACATTCAAGGATGGAAAGGATACTGTCACAATCCCCAAGACAGTAAACTTACCAAGCAATTAGACAGTAAGTTCAAAAGATGCTGTCACAGTTGGCAAGACAGAATCTTTCAAAGATACTGTCAAGAATGATTCCAAGACAACAACTTTCAAACCTTCTTTCAAGATAGTAGGAATAAAAGATACTGTCAAGGAAAGTTCGACAGCAACTTCTGAACATACTGTCAATCCAGTAACTCCCAAGTCTAAAAACAGAAATGGTAAGGTAGGTGTCAATAAAGGAAATGGATACACTAATGTTGGAGGTGCTTCTAGGAAACTGTGCAATAACTGTGGATCTACTCATCACTTAACACATGTTTGTAAAAAACCAATTGAGGATAAGATCAATGCTACTGAACTCAATGGTAACTTACACAGAACCCCCCTTATGCATAGAACTATGAGTGTCTGTAATAACATTGATTGTATGCCATGCAAAATCACTGCCATGAGTACATGCTTTAACTTACCTGTTCTCTCTACTGAAAAATGCTCATACCTAAACACTGTTGAGACTTCTGAGCCTGCTGGCAACAGCAAAAAGGCTTCATCCACTAAGAAAAGGACCAAGTCCAATTCTAAACCTAAGTGGGTGAAAAGAGAAGTCAAACAGGAAGTCTTTGATAATGCTTGTGATGTTGTGACTGAAAGAAACTCAGGAAACACTGAAACTGCAGGACCCAACAAAGATTGGGTACCATATGCAACTTAGAAACATTCTGTTTTGCAGGGTAAGAAGAAAAATCAGGTCATATGGATTATTGACAGTGGTTGCTCAAGACACATGACAGGTGATAAAGCCCTGCTATCACATTATATAGAGAAAGCTGTCCCAATCATAACCTTTGGAGACAACAGCAAGGGTTACACAGTGGGATATGGCTGTCTGGAAATTGGAAATGTTGTCATTGAAGATATTGCTCTTGTGGATGGATTGAAGCACAACCTACTCAGTGTCAGCCAATTCAGTGACAGAGGATTTAAGGTTGACTTTGACATGATGGTGTGCAACATCTATCACAAGAAGGATGGAAGCCTCTCTCTAAAAGGGGTCAGAAAAGGAAGCCTGTTTGTTGCTGATCTAAGCTCAACAAAGAAGGATAAAGTTTACTGTTTTTACAGCAAAGCTACTGTTGGTGACAGTATGCTTTGGCACAGGAAGCTCTCACATCTCAACTTCAAAACAATGAACATTCTAATGAAGAAAGAGTTAGTGAGAGGTTTGCCCCAACAGGAATTCTGTCAAGAAGGATTGTGTGAAGATTGTCAAATGGGCAAACTGAGAAGAGCTGTGCACAAGTCCAAGCAAGTAAACACCAACACAGAAGCACTCAAGTTAATTCACATGGATCTCTTTGGACCAGTCAATGTACCATCTATGGCCAGAAAGAGATATGCCTTAGTAATGGTGGATGATTACTCAAGGTACACTTGGGTGAAATTTCTTGAATCCAAAGATGAAGCTGCTCAAGTGATTATTGATCAAGTCAGAGTTCTTGATAGAACCCCAAACTCAAAAGTTCAAATCTTGAGGAGTAACAATGGTACAGAATTCAGAAATGCCACACTTGGAAATTTCTGCAAAGATGAAGGAATTGTACAACAATTCTCTGCTGCAAGAACTCCACAGCAGAATGGAGTTGTAGAAAGAAAGAACAGGACTCTCATTGAAGCAGCTAGAACTATGTTGCATGATGCTAAGCTGCCAACATATTTCTGGGCTGAAGCTATCAACACAGCCTGTTATACTCAGAACAGAACCATGATCAACAAAACTCATGCAAGTACTCCTTACTGTCTGTTAACTGGAAAGAAACCTACTGTCAAATATTTTCATGTGTTTGGGAGCAAATGCTTTATGATGAAAGACAACCATGAGAAGAAAGGAAAATTTGACACCAAGGCTTTTGAAGGACTATTCATGGGTTACAGCACAGAAAGGACTGCCTACAGAGTTTATGTTATGGAACACAGGATTATTGAAGAAAGTGTTAATGTCACATTTGATGAAACCAAGTTTCCAGGACTGCATGAAGAAGGAAAGATGCAGACATTCAGATTTGAGAATCAAGGATACTTGGAAGCTGAGGAGATTGTGGATGAAGAACCTAGCTTCACTCAAGTTGTTGAAGTTGATAAAGATATTGTCAATGCCACTACTGTCAACCAAACTCCAGCTCAGTCACAGACCATATCCTCTAACATTCATGACAATGGTGACTCTGGAGACAATGAAGAACATGGTGAAGACAATGGGATTGGTGATCACTCAACTCAACAAACTGAAGGAAGTGTTCCTGTGCAGTCAAGTAGCTTGCCCAGAATCACCAAGTGGAACAAAGATCACTCAAGTGACCTTATCATTGGTGATCCTAATTCTGGAGTGAGGACAAGGAACAAAGTCTCTGCTGACAGCATGTTTTCATGCTTCCTGTCACAAATGGAACCCAAGACAATTGATGAAGCATTGTTGGATTCTGACTGGGTGATAGCCATGCAAGAAGAGCTAAATCAGTTTGAAAGAAACAATGTATGGAAATTGGTTCCAAGACCTAAGGGAAAGTCAGTTATTGAGACCAAGTGGGTTTTAAGAAACAAACTTGATGAAAATGGATTGGTGACAAGGAACAAAGCAAGGCTAGTGGCTAAAGGTTACTGTCAACAGGAGGGAATAGATTATGATGAGACATTTGCTCCTGTTGCAAGACTTGAAGCTATAAGAATCTTTCTAGCTTATGCTGCACACTGCAACTTCAAAGTATTTCAGATGGATGTCAAAAGTGCCTTTCTAAATGGAGAGCTGGAAGAAGAAGTGTATGTGGAACAGCCACCAGGGTTTGAGGATGCTGAAATGCATAATTTTGTGTACAAACTCTTCAAAGCTTTGTATGAACTAAAGCAAGCACCCAGGGCATGGTATGACACACTTTCCACCTTTCTTCTGGAAAACCAGTTTACCAGAGGAGTTGTGGACAAGACACTTTTCTACAAGCATCATGGCAAGGACATCATTCTGGTACAAATCTATGTGGATGACATCATTTTTGGTTCTACAAATGAGAAGCTGTGTGAGAAGTTTTCCCATCTCATGAGCAACAAATATGAGATGAGCATGATGGGAGAACTGTCATTCTTTCTGGGGTTACAAATTCTTCAACAAACTGATGGAATCTTCATAAGTCAAGCTAAGTATATCAAGGAACTTCTCAAAAAGTTCAACTTGGAAGATTCATCTCCTGCAAAGACACCAATGTCCACAGCAACTAGTCTGGATCTTGATCCTAAAGGAAAGAAAGTTGACTCAAGCACCTATAGAGGCATGGTAGGATCCCTCCTATACCTAACTGCTAGCAGACCTGACATCATGTTTGCTACATGTCTCTGTGCAAGGTTTCAAAGTGATCCAAAGGAGTCACACTTGGTAGCCATCAAGAGAATCTTTAGATACTTAAAAGGCACTCCTAACCTAGGCCTTTGGTATCCTAAGAATACTGGATTTGATCTAATTGGTTACTCAGACTCAGACTATGCTGGATGCAAGATTGACAGAAAGAGTACTACTGGTAGCTGTCAATTTCTTGGTGGAAGATTGGTCTCATGGTTTAGCAAGAAGCAGCATTCAGTTTCTACCTCAACTGCAGAAGCTGAGTACATTGCTGCAGGCAGTTGCTGTGCACAAATTCTATGGATGAAAAGTCAACTTCTAGATTATGGTCTAGTGTTAAGAGAAATTCCTATTTACTGTGACAACACTAGTGCCATAGCCATCTCAGACAATCCAGTTCAACACTCTAGGACAAAGCACATTGATATAAGACATCACTTTATCAGAGAGCATGTTGAACAAGGAACTGTGAAGCTGATTTATGTCCCAACTGACAAGCAACTTGCTGACATCTTCACTAAGCCATTGGATGAAGCAACCTTCAACAGGTTGGTAAGTGAATTGGGAATGCTGAATCTGGTATGTTAATTTACTAAGGTTTCTAAATTTTCAATTCTTATTGAAGCTCATGACAGCAACTTCAAACCTGCTGTCAAGAGAAGTTACTGTCTACTTGGTTTATGTCTGTTATGTGACAGCATGTGTTGATTTGACTTTTCATGTCAGTATTTTGTGCCAGTCTCATACTTTTAAACCGTGTATGACTTTAATGTGGTTATCCGTTAAGTTTGAGAGTTAAAAATCTGTTCCATTGGTCTTTCACACTCTTTTGCATTAATCTGTGGGATTAAAGGAGGACACGACCATTAATTACTTTTGTGGTAGTTGTATGGGTACTCTAACTGTTGACCATTAGACTTTAATCCTTAGACGGTTTTGCCTATAAATTAACCTTAGGTTTCACCAGTCTGCTCTCAGTTTTAAAGTAAATAATGGAAAACAAAGTAGGAATCGAAGTTGGTCTAAAGAAGTGTGATAGTGAACCCGACAATGAAGAGATCGATGAGCTCTTTGAAATGCTGTTGGACGCCATGGATGAGATAGACGAGGAAAAGGAGGCCAAGGCTAAGGAAGAGGAGGCCAAGGCTATGGAAGAAGAGAAGGAGCTTCAGGCACTTCTTGAAAAAGAAGGTCGCTCTGAAGAAGAGATTAAGGAAGAAGTCTTAGAACTAGTTGATAAAATCATAGAATGATGTACTCAATGTTCAATATTAATGATTTTATTAACAATAATAAAAGTTCCTGTTTATGTGGTTACTGAGTTTATGACTTGTCTGTGTAACTTGCTTAATATCTGTGTTTGAAAGATTACATTGCTAAATTCATATTCTGTTAATTTTAGGTTAAGTATATGAGCAACGCATTCTAATTAGTTCCTGACAGAAACAATTTCCCATTTAAATTACTGTCACAAAGAAGGATATTGTCCCGTGTCTCTTGACAGCAACCTTCTTGACAGTAGGGAAAGACTTTCTGTCACGACCTTTAAAGGATACTGTCACTCAAATGCTTAACGGTGACAGCATGTTTTTGCGCAATAGTTGCTGTCGCGCAAAACCTACTGTCACCACCACTTATTACTGACAGATTGTTTCTAGCGCACAGGTTACTGTCAACAATAGTGGACCGTTGTAATTGGATATTCACCCCACGATTGACAGTGAATAACGGGCAGTAACTCACGTGTTAAGAGAGTGGGTTAAGACACGTCCTTTAACTCCACTTTTTGAGCAAACGTTTGAGATACCCATATTTATTCTCCAGTTACTCAGACATATCACTCTCACAAAACTCAAGGCAAAATACTTTTCTTCAAGCAAAAAGCTACTTTCTCACTTTCTTCTTTTCTTGAAATCTCAATGGCCCCCAAACAGACTCTCTCTCAAACAAACTTTGCTGGCATCTTTTCCCCAAATGATGCTGGTGAAGGTTTCAAAGGACTAGTGTTTTTCTTGAACAAGTCCTATCTCGGTTATGCCATAACCTCAACCCCCATTCTCGACTTAGACAGACTTGAGGCGTTTTGGCAAACTGCTGTTGCTCAAACTGAGGGTGAGAACCCTGGTATTCAATTCACAATCTCTGGGCAACAATACATTCTCACAGCAGAGGTCATCAATACTGCTCTTGGAATTACACTGGAAGCAGGCCAAAACTTTGCTCCACTTGCTAATGATGACACTCTGAAGAAGCTCTTCTTGAAGATTGGGTATGCATGCCCTATTCTCGAAGAGGGAACAACCAAGTGGTACCTGTCTGGTGAAATGGACAGGAAGTATCTAAGGAAGGAGTGGAGCATGATATTTGATGCAATGGTCAAGGTGTTCTCTACCAAGTCCACAGGCTGGAATGGGATACCCTCCTACATCAAGAAACTGACACATTCTCTTGTCCATGGATACAAGGTGAATGTTGGAGCTCTCCTCATGGCACAACTCAAAGCTGCCATAGGTAAGAAGGTATCACACTACCCTCGCTTTCTTATGCTGTGCATTAATTCATTCTGTGATTTTAATGATGTCGCTCCTCGTTTAGAGGCTTGCTCAGTTTTGAAAAAGAACACACACACACTATTATCATCACAAAATCTCAATGCACATATTCCAATTTGTTTCACTCAGCACATGGTTGATCAAGTGTCCAACCTTGATTATCCATTACCTTCTGGTTATGATTCTTTTTCTCTTGAGAATGAAACTGAATTAGACCCAAATTCAGTTAACCCCCATTCAACACCATACACTCAGCCTAGGCCCTCTAGACTTCCCAAAGCCCAAAGAGAAGCCTTGCAAGAATCCAGAAAAAGATCCTTAGATGCTGATGTTGGTGGTAGCTCTGTTAGTCATGAGGGAGACACTGCACCTAGTGCAGCAAATAAGGAACGTAGTCAAACAGAACCCACAGTGGTTCCCCCTGAGCCTAAGAAGAAGAGAGCTAGGAGGACCAAAACCACTGTCAGCCACCCTGCAGTCTCCCAAAAGACTGTAGAGGAAACCAGGGAAATACACTCCTCCCTAGATGTGCCTTCTCAACAAGGGACATCTATTGAAATTGGCCTGTCTCCCAAGGCACCCTGTACAGAGTCTGTACAAACTCATGGTTCCCAACCTGAGATACCCCCACTTGAAGAAACACACAGTGAGGATTTGTCTACTCCTATTGATGATTCACATGTTTCATCTGTGAATCAGCCCCCACTCTCTGCTACACTTTCACCTTCTTCCTTCCCTACACATTCTTTTGTTTCTTCTTCATAACCTAGAGAAGGGGACAGTCCCAACCCTTCAGGTTTTGATCATCCATCTCCAATCATGGATGAGCCCCCATCTAGTGGTCCACAAGAACCCATTTCTCAAAGTGAGATGGACACCACTCCTCCAAACACTGAGCTAGGGCAAAGTGGTATTTTGTTAGAAAATGAAACAGCCAACACTTTGTCTGACCTCCAAGGAGCATCTTACCTTCAGGAAGATGCTGTCACAGCCTCTGTTTCTGTCAAAGACACTGGAAATGCTACTGTCCTGGCCACAGCTGCTGTCATAGGTGGAGAGAAAGATACTGTCACTACAGAACCTACTGTCACTCCACATCCCAAAGTTGCTGTCATGCCAGAACCTGTTGTCCAGACTCCAACTGACAGTACCATTCCTACTCAAGATGTTGTCCAGCCCTCCCAGCCTGATTTTGATGCTGTACTTGTTGAGGATGCCTCTGATGATGACCTACCTCTTGCCAAACTCCTAAAGGTACATTCTAAATCTTCTCCTTCCATGCATGTTAGTACTGCTCATACCCATGCATCTAGGTTGAGTGAGGGTGTGCAAAAGAAAAGAGAGATAAAAGAAAAGAGAGGTGAGCATAAAAATGAGAGGCAGCCAAATGAGCTGGCAAAAGGAGAGGGACTTGAGCATGTCCAGAGAGATATTGAGGGAGCCCACACTATTCAGGCACTAGGCCTTGAGAGTCAAACTGTGAGGGGTGATGAGATCACTCAAAAACACCCTGAGAGTGTGAGAACCCCCATAGCCTCCAAGCCCCTGTCTTTTCCTTCCCCTCCAAGAAGGTTAAGGTCTGGTGGCCCCTCTGCTACTTTTGGTAACAGGATTGCAGCTCTTGAAGGACAGTGTGCTACTTTGGACTACAAACTGGACTCTCTCTCTCAACTGGTGGTTGATGGTTTTGCTGCTACTCAACTCTCTATTCAGTTCCTTACTGACCTGGTAGCTGCCAACTCAACTAAGGGGGAGAAGGTAGCAAGATCAGAATCATTGCCTATTCAAGAATCAGGTGGAACTCAGGGGGAGCCTGTAGCTGTGGAGACCAGAGGGGGAGCTAAAAGGAAAGCAATGTCTAAGGGGGAGCAAGTCAAACCAAGCAGTGCAAAACCACAGGATAAAGCTGAAAAGCCTGTTGAAGTGGAAATGGATGGAGAAAGGGTGTTAATGTCAAAGGAAACTCAAGATGCATTGCAAAGAAGACCTGCATCTAGACATCCAATCTTGCCTCCTGTGGTGATTAGAGAACCTACTCCAGAAACTCAAGAAACTGCTTTACAAAAGAAATGGAGAGAAATGGAGGAACAAAACAAACTTGGGAAAGGTAAAGGGAAACTGCCTGAATCCATTCATGGTGGAATTATATGGACAAATGACACTGAATTTGATCAAGAGGAAGCCAATGTCTTGATGGTGGATTACAGGGAGAGCACATTACACAACCATGACAGTAAGTTTAGCAGTTTGGTGGAAGAAGCAATGAATGCTCCTAGCAACCGTCCAACCAACACCACAAAACTGTTAAAGGAACAAATTACTAGTGTCAGTGTGATGGTGAATGATGAGAAAAGATGGGCTGTAAGTATTTATCTCACTTCTGGCATATCTTATTTCATCACAATGCAACTATTGCAGAGTCTGCCAGCAAAGGTGTTGTGTGCTTTGAAGGGAAAGATCAGGGCAACTCAAACACCATTCAATGAAATATTGGATATGCAAATCCAGAACCTGATCATACAGAAGCTACATGAAGTCTACTCAAATCCACCAAATGTTTTCTACAGATCTAAAACTAAGGATGGCACAAGAAGGAACAGCTTCATGAATTTGGGTAGCCCATCCAGAATGGAAACCAAGTCAATTCTGAAGGTACTAGATGGAATACTCAGTTCAAATGCCAATCCAGGAAGAGTTCATGTTGTTTAAGAAATCTACAAAATGCTGGTGTTGAGAGACAAGGCACTGGGAGCTAGAATGAAGGAGCTAATCACTAGAGCCAATGCCAAAAGAAATGATCAAGGTGGAAGTTGCTTCTATAACATTCCTCCCCATGATGATGATGATGATGATGAAGATGGTGAGGATGGAGGTGGTGAAGCTTCTGGAAATGCTGGAAATGCTGGTGGAAGTAATTCTGGGAATACTGGTATTCAATCCCAGAATGAAGGCAGTGAAGAAACTCTTAGCCAGGAAAAGAAAGATGCTGGTGCAACAGATGAAGAGGAGTCAAGAATACTGGAAGCTTTGGAGGCAAGCATTCTTAGATGTGCTATTGACTGCATAAATGCTGAAAAAGATGCTGTCACCAAAGGTACTGTCGACAAGGATACTGTCATAGAAGATGCTGTCTTGGAAGATGCTGTTGACAAGGGTACTGTCAAGGAAGGTTCTGTCAAGGATGAAGCCAAGGCTACTGTCAAGTCCAAAAGACTGAAAGCTAAAGCTAAGGCATGGTTTTCTAGACAGAAACCTACAGGGAAGCACAAGTACTCAGGAAAGGAAAAGGCCACTGGATTTGGCAGGAATCTCAAAAAGCCAATTCAATCAATTCCTCCCAACAGTCTCAAGATTCAACAAATGCAATCAAGAGAAATCAAGAGCGTTGAGGTTAAGCTGGATGCAAATCAAGAGGCCACTGAGTACATTCTGTGGTGGGAAGAATCAAGGTCAGCCAAGATTGACAAGGACTTCAATCTGGTAGCCACATCAACCAAGAAAAGTACATCAACCATAGATAAAAGAAGAATTGATTTCTTCTACCTGGAAAGAATGGTAGAGTTGCTGGAGAGCTATGATGATGTTTCAAAGGCTGTCATGGAACATGTTCTAAAATATCAGGCAGATAGGGATGCTGAATTTTATCAGAAATTTGGCTATAACTTTGCAGATTTTGATGATGCTGATATTCTTACTGATCTCCCAGCCTCTCCTATACCATACCACTGGTACTATGAGTTTGATGATTTACCCATAGAAGAAGGGCAAACCCAACCAACTAAGGAAGGGGAACCCAAGCCAAGCAAACAACCTGAATCTTCTGAATATTCTCAAACTCAGTCAGAACTTGATAAGAAGGAAGCCGAATTACTGGAAAAACACAAGGCCTCTAACAAGGCAGAAAGTGAAACTCCAAATTATCAACCATATATGCTGGAAAATCCCCTAAGAGTCAAGTTCCTAAAAGAAGAAATCTATGTTTGCAGCTTGCATAAGCTTAAAACATCCACTCTGAAGGATTTACAGTATATGGTAGCTGGTTCAATTCATCCCTTGGAACAGATTTGTTCTGATGAGATAGAGAAGTTATTGGAAGGGAGAAAAGGAGAAGACTCAAAACTGGACAAGCAAAGAAGGAAGTCTCTCAATGCTTATCCTGGAAGTAGATTCAAGCTCATTAATGAAGAACTTCATTTCAGAACCTATCCATATGATATAGAGCAATGGCTGAATCTCAGGGATGTTAGTTCTCTCATATCCCCTTCCATAAAGAAGATCATTGATGAAGTAGAGGATGATGCAGTGTCTGCTGCTGAAATTTCTCTTGTAGAAAGTCTAAGAAGCTGCTTGGCAGAAGCTCTCAAAAGAGAGGATGCAGCAAGACAGAAGAGGAGATCTCAAGCTAAGTGAAAATTCTTAAATTCTGATCTTGTTAGTTAAGTTGTCAGCACATATTGTAAATTTGTTGTTATTTTCCATAAAAACAAATTGGGGGAGATTGTTGGGATTTATGGGTGATAGCATTGAAACAACTTAACTTTGATTGTACTTAATTTTTCAAATTAAGTAGAACATACTGTCATAGCCAAAGTATGTTCTTGTAATCAGTATGTAATGTTATTCTAGTTGTATTGTTTGAAAGAAGTTCACTTATGTGTTCAAGCCTCAAAGAATGCTTTTTGGATGACAACATGAATAAAGGTTACTGTCCTAAAGCTGTGACAGTAAGATTACAAGAAGACAGAATGTTGCAAGTCACGACAGCATATTCACTCTGACAGCAACATTGGCGGAAGACTACGCGACAGCAACTATTGCCCTCGACAGCAAGTTTGGGATCCTCGACAGCACTCTATGCGGGGAACTCATACTGTCACCAAAAGATCATTCCTGTGACAGCAAGCTTTGAGGCAAAAGTAACTGTCTCAATAAAGATCCTTATGCCAGGTATCTTTCTCAGTCAAATCCCGTGACAGTTTAAATGTTCAAGAAACAGGCGTGATGCAGTATCCCTAAGCTGCACCAAGTCTGCAAGACTACGACAGAAGCTTCAAGCACTGCAAAACAAAAGTGAATCAATTCAAGAGCAAGGTCAAGTCTTTATCTGCTGAATTGGTTTAGCTGGAAATGGAGTGAATCTAGGTTGCTTTCTTTGTAATGTATATCTGACATGTTAGCAATTTAGGAAAGTCACATGGGTAAGACAATCTGTAAGAAGCTGCCACTTGACAGTGACAGCAGCTTCACAAACCCGTGACTGATAGTGATAGGGTTAGTCTTATACCTACTATCAATTCATTCTAGAATTGTAACGAAGACAAGCAAGTGTCTTTCAAGAAAACCCGAAGCTCGAGAATTCTTTCTTGAGGTTGTAGCAACACTTTGCAAAATAAATAAAACATTTATTTTGTGAATCTTGTTCTTACTGAATACTGTTCGTGATTGCATATATTGCTGATAACGTTTAATCTTGATTTTAGTTGTTGAAATTTAGATTGAATTTTATCAGTATTGCATTCATCCCCCCCCCCCTTCTGCAATACACAAGGACTAACAAATCCCCTGTCACTGAATTGGCTGACACTGAGTAGATTGTGCTTCAATCCATCCACAAGAGCAATATCTTCAATGACAACATTTCCAATTTCCAGACAGCCATATCCCACTGTGTAACCCTTACTGTTGTCTCCAAAGGTTATGATTGGGCCAACTTTCTCAACATAATGTGATAGCAGGGCTTTATCACCTGTCATGTGTCTTGAGCAGCCACTGTCAATGATCCACATGACTTGATCTTTCTTCTTGCCCTGAATTGAAGATGTTGATGTTACTTCATCAGTGCTAGCCATGAGAGCTAGGTTGACATATTCTTCTTCATCTTCATCATCAGACTCATCCCAACACTTTCCTTCAGCCACATAGGCTCTACCTTGATTCTTCTTAGAGTATCCACCAGTTCCTTTCTCAAATCTCTGAACCTGTTTGGGTCTTTTGCACTCAGTAGCAAAATGACCAGGTTCACCACAGTTGTAACACTTGAATTTAGATCTATCCACAAATCCAGTCTTGTATCCTCCTTTGAATGAACTTCCCACAGCAGCCTTTGATGAGCTTCCCTTGGTGAACTTGGATGCTTGGCCTTGGGGCCTGAATGACCTATCCTTCTTGAACCTGAAGTTTTTGAACTTTTTGGCCATGTAAGCCATAGTAGGATTGTCCATGCTTTCCAGTTCCTCCATTGTGTAGAAGTCTTCATCTTCCACATCCTTGAGCTGTAGTACTACTTTCTCATCATCTTCAACCACCTCTTCTATCTTCAAGGATTGTACAGGGGTTGGTTGTGTGATTTGAAGTGCTTCACTAGGTTGTGTGATCCTTGGCACTTGTGCTACTAGGGCACTTGACATGTTAGCCATCTTGTTCCTTGTTCCACTTTGTATGGCTCTCTTTTGAAAGAGTTCAAGTTCATAAGATTTCAGAATGCCATAAAGTGTCTCAAAGGTTATATTGTTGAGATCTCTTCCTTCTCGTATGGCTGTTGTCTTGTGTTCAAGATGATCAGGCAGTGTAAGCAAGAACTTGACATTTAATTCTTTTCTGTCATAGTACTTGCCATGTATCTGCAGTTCAGTTAAGAGCTTACTGAACCTTTCAAACATGGAAGTTAAGTCTTCACCAGGCTTGGCCATGAATGCCTCATATTGAGATATCAGTATTTGCCTTTGGTTTCCCTTAACTTCTTCACTTCCTTCACAAAGTAAGGCTAACCTGATCCACATCTCCTTGGCTGATGTGCAGCTTATCACACTTCCACACATGGCTTTATCCAACGTGAGAGAATCGAGCAAGATGAGTTGCAAGTGATCATCTAGCACCATTTTCTCCTTCTCAGGTTCCAAAATTTCTGATGGATCTTTGGGAACCCAATGTGCAGGAATGATCTCACCATTTACTGTTGTGGCTTCAATTTCCTTCCTTGGTATGAAAGGACCATTCTCGAGTATACCTGGGTATAGTGGATTCGCAGCTTTGATAAACAACAAGATCTTTCTTTTCCAAATGCTGTAGTTCTCTTTATCAAAAGCTGGGATCTTGATACTGTTTGATTTCTGCATTGTCGTCGGGATCTCAGATATGTATGTTAATCTGAAGGCTTTGGTACCAGTTGTTGGTCCTTGTGTATTGCAGAAGGGGGGGGGGATGAATGCAATATTGTTAAAATTCAATCTCAGTTTCAACAACCAAACCTCAAGAGAGAATTCTTGAGCTTCTGTTTTTCTTTACAGACACTTGCTTGTCTTCGTTACTATTCTAGAATGAATTGATAGTAGGTATAAGACTAATCCTATCACTATCAGTCACGGGTTTGTGAAGCTGCTGTCACTGTCAAGTGGCAGCTTCTTACAGATTGTCTTACCCATGTGACTTTCCTAAATTGCTAACATGTCAGATATACATTACAAAGAAAGCAACCTTGATTCATTCTATTTCCAGCTTAATAAATTCAGCAAATAAAGACTTGACCTTGCTCTTGAATTGATTCGCTTTTGTTTTGCAGTGCTTGAAGCTTCTGTCGTAGTCTTGCAGACTTGGTGCAACTTAGGGATACTGCAACGTGCCTGTTTCTTGAACATTGAAGCTGTCACGGGATTTGACTGAGAAAGATACCTAGAACAGGGATCTTTCTCGAGACAGTTACTTTGGCCATAAAGCTTGCTGTCACAGGAATGTGCTTTTGGTGACAGTAGGAGTTCCCCGCATAATGTGTTGTCGAGGTTCCCAAGCTTGCTGTCGAGGGCTAAAGTTGCTGTCGCATAGTCTTCCGCCAATGTTGTTGTCAGAGTGAATATGCTGTCTTGACTTGCAACATTCTGTCTTCTTGTAATCTTACTGTCGAAGCTTTAGGACAGTAACCTTTATTCATGTTGTCATCTAATTATACATCCTTTGAGGCTTGAACACAACAAGTGAACTTCTTTCAAATTATACAACTAGAGTAACATTATATACTGATTACAAGAACATACTTTGGCTGTGACAGTATGTTCTACTTAATTAAAAATTAAGTACATTCAAAATCAAGTTGTTTCTATGTTATCACCCATAAATCCCAACAAATACAATAATTGAAAGTAAAAAGTTTTGCAAACAAAATAACATAGAATATTAAAATTGTGCAAATTTTTTGAATAAAAAAAATGGAAGACGTGAGAATGAATGTAATGCATATTGTAGTTAACATTGTTGGTAATGTATAAGCTGTATATGCCTACATACAACCAATTTATAAGTGTGTAAAACAAAATAATATGTACCAATTTATAGATAGAAACGAATGGTGTAAGATGTGGTCTCCAGGATCTCCAGTTAAGTTTAGTTCTCCATATAACTTTTCTCTAAGGATTTAATATAATAAGGATATCAAGTATATACTGATATAAGTATCTTACTAACTGCTTTTACTTTTAATGTTTCGGTTTTATTTACAGTGTATATAAAATTTTAAAATACATTATTACTTAAAAATTATTAAACAGAATAAAAATTATGTTATGATTATATAAAATTTTATTCTCATATTATTATATTCGTTATCGATTTTAATTTGTTCTTAATTAATTTAATACTTTATTGAATGAAACATAAAATTTCTATATTTAAAACAATTAGTGGAAAAATAAATAAATTGGTGCTACAAAAATAAAAAAAATATTTATTAAAATTTAGATACTCACTTTACTATTTAGGTTCTATCCTGAGTTTTATAAATTGAATTTTGACGATTTTACAACCCATGTGAAACTAACGAAATTATCTTTAATTTAATGATGGTTTAATAATTATTATCTAACTTGACTAGTTGACCTACCCATAAACCGAAAAGAAAAGATGGTTAAGAATTTTTACATAATGAATTCAATTCAATATAGAAAATCAATTTATAATTAGTTTAAATTATCAAAACACACTTCTTAGTATTTAAATATAATCCTACCTTTAATCAAATACACATTTTAATATAAGTATTATATTCAAAATTATCGTTTATGAATATGAAACCCTCAATATTTTAATAATATTTTGATATTATTCTTTTTTTTGTTTGTTATATGTAAAATAATATAATTATAATTTGGATTAATCAAATTGTTATGTTCCTTCAGAAAAAAAAAGTGTTTAAATTTATTTATGTACATGAGTTCTCGTAAGTCTATGTAGGTTCACGTGTATCATTGTTAGTATGATATACATAAGCATTATATTGACAATTTTTAATATTGTAATCAATATGAATTGTTATCTTGATATTTGGTTTAACAATTATTATCTAATTGGAACTATACATAAATTCAAGAGAAAAGATATTTAAGAATTTTTACATAGAAAACTTTTAAATTATCAAAATACACTGTTTAATATTTAAATATAATTCTATTATTGATTTCAGATACACGTTTTAATATTAGATCTAACAATTCTCATCGATCTATTTAAGATCTAACTGTAATTATTAATTTGGTCATATAGTGATCGTACACGGACCAGATCGATTTTAATTTTTTCTTAAATTGATTTTAATATTTTATTGAAATAAAAATAGAATTTATAAATTTAAAAGAATTAGGAAAAAAATTAAATTGGTGCTACAATAAAAAAAATATTTATTAAAATTTAGATAATCACTTTACTGTTTGGGCTCTATCTTGAGTTTTAGACAACCGATTTTAACGATTTTACAGCCCATGCGAAACTAACAAATTATCTTTAATTTAATGATGGTTTAATAATTTTTATCTAACCGGAACTATCCATAAACTAAAGAGAAAAGATAATTACGAATTTTTACATAAAGATTTCTATTCAATATAGAAAACACATTTATAATTGCTTTAAATTATCAAAATACACCTTTTAGTATTTAAATACTAACCTATTATTAATCAAATACAATTTTTAATATTATATCTAACTGTTATAGATCAAAAAACGTACTTTGAGAATTAAATGCTAGGGTTTGTGAGCGTTCAAGCTTTAATGGCTGCTCTTGTGTTTCGAGACTAAATTGGTCCTCACAAGATGCCTACGTATCTCTGCTGTATAGAGAATCAAGCCAATAAAACGTAGTTCTGATTGTAGGATCAGGGGTCCTTATATAGGCGTTTGGAGCCTTGTAATTAAGGTAGGTTTAGGAGACTTAATTGATAAGTCTTGTTATTGATAACTGATAAGGAGTGTTTTACTTGGCAGGCAAGTATTACCCTTATCTGATAAGTGTTATGACTCATCATATTATTTGATTGGGATTCTGGATCCTTCTATGAAGATACTACTTTGATTTGGTCTCTATTTATGAGCTGTGTAATTTCCCTATTTATTAATTACGAAATTAATAAATAATCAGGGATTCGGGCATTAAATATCGAGCCTTTTCTTGGACCAATCTAGGTCTAATTAATACATCATTAATTATATTTCCAGGGTTATTTTTAGCCCATATCATTTGCCCCCCAATTTCTAGGAAAACTTTTCAAGCTTTCGTAGAAATTATATTGACCTTTTTCGAGATTTGAGGTCTTTTTATCCTTTACCTAGGACTTTATTTACACTAGTGTTTCACAAGTATTGTCTTATTGCAAAGTGTGGAACGACCTACACATTTACGACGATTGTTGCCTTATTCGAGGCTAATTTGACATTTATATCAAATATTCCTAATATTTAAGGAATTTCCATTATTCCTAATATTTTAGGAATTTTTATGTACCTACGGGTATTTTTAATAATTATTCCTAATATTTTAGGAATTTTCATGTACCCACAGGTATTTTTAATAATTATTCCTAATATTTTAGGAATTTTCATGTACCCACAGGTATTTTTAATAATTATTCCTAATATTTTAGGAATTTTCATGTACCCACAGGTATTTTTAATAATTATTCCTAATATTTTAGGAATTTTCATGTACCCACAGGTATTTTTAATAATTATTCCTAATATTTTAGGAATTTTCATGTACCCACAGGTATTTTTAATAATTATTCCTAATATTTTAGGAATTTTCATGTACCCACAGGTATTTTTAATAATTATTCCTAATATTTTAGGAATTTTCATGTACCCACAGGTATTTTAATAATTATTCCTAATATTTTAGGAATTTTCATGTACCCACAGGTATTTTTAATAATTATTCCTAATATTTTAGGAATTTTCATGTACCCACAGGTATTTTTCAAAATATTTTTTGAAATATTTCAAAAGTGTAAAATATTTTCCCAAAATTAAGAAAATTATTTTCTATTTTTTCAGGCTTTTTCTGAATATTTAGAAATTTTTCTAAAAATAAAAAGCTATTTATTAGCAATTTCCGGAATCTATTTTGCCTTATTAAATCTGGTCTCTTTTCTTATATAGCAGCAGGTGGACTTGTCCCCTGTCAGGGAGCAGGAATGGTTGCTGTCAGGGAGCAGTTGACACGTGTCAGGCATTAACTTCTGTCTGTTTTAATTTTGTGGAGAAGCAGGTGCAGGGGTACCCCCGCGTACAAGGCAGGCTAGCAACCCACGCGTCCCAGGCTGCTTCCTGGGCGCTGTTCGGAATTTCATTATTTTTTTTATTTTTATTTTTTTTTTTTTGCTTGAAGAAAGAATTGTCGGGAAGGCGTGTATTACCCACGCGTACAAGACAACCAAATAAGGCACGCGTCCCAGGCTGTTTCCTGGGCGCGGTTCGAGAATTTCATTTCCTTTTTTTTTTTTTTTTCTTTTTTTTGAAAAATTGTTGGCCAATTCTTGATGTCTTCTGGGCGTGGGTGACACCCGCCTATAAGACAGTGTTTTCAGCCCCGCCTACAAGGCAGCTTCCCGGGCGTTTTTCGAATAATTTTTTTTTTGTTCGCTTCGCTTTTGTCTCCTAGGCGACGTTCACCCCCGCGTACAAGGCGAGGTCGTGAACCACGCTTTCAAGGATGCTTCCTAGGCGTTCTTTGCGCTTCTTTTTTAGCTGGACTTTCTTTGTCTCCTGGGCGGTGTTCACCCCCGCGTACAAGACGGAGTTGTGAACCACGCGTTCAAGGAGGTCTCCTGGGCGTCTTTGCCTCCTAGTCGTTTTTCAATCCTTGATTTTTCAAATGTCTTTTGGACGTTGGTCACCCCCGTGTACAAGACGGGGTTGTGAACCACGCCTCCCAGACGGTCTTCTAGGCGTTTTTTGAGGTGTTTTTGACCTCAATTTTCGACCTCGATTTGGTCCTAGGTTGAACAAAACGACCTCAACTTTTTATGTATTTGAGAGGTCGTTACCCTTCAACCTCGTTTAAGGTTTTGACAACGCCAAACGTGGCTTACAGATACAAGAACTAACTTGAGTTCTAATACCCTAAGTTTCACATCGAGAGGTCTTCGTGAACGAAGACAGACACAACGTTTCACTCGCTTCTTTAATTTGAGCTTGCGGTATATCGAATCGAAACTCGTTCTGAGCTCTACTTCCTCAATTTTCAGGGGTTTCAACCCATATATTAACATTCTTCCAATAGGCCTCTTTAGGTTTTTTGTTTTTTTTAGTTTGAGCTTGAGGTCTTTTGATCTTCCGACTTTTAAGAATCGTGGTCTTCATGACTTTTTAATCTAAAGTGGGGATCCATTTTGAGGCAGCTTGCCTTTTTGGCATCCTTCTGATACTTCTTCTTGCCAATGGAGGGGTTCGAGCCTACTGACGACTTCATAGAGGACTTAGATGCCCCTGTCCTTGACAATGATTCGTTTGATTACTTAGATCAGATTTTATTGGCCATGCGTGGCTCTATATCTTGCTTTTATTCAGGGTCCTTTCATGGACTTTAAGATTTATTTGATGCTTGTAACATAACTCTTTGATCCTTCGAGATCTTCTATTCATGCATGCTATTTTTCGATACTTCTTCTTCGGGGTTTATGCAACTTTATTTTTGCATATTCTGTTTTGTCATTCTTGCTCACTTATATTTATTTAACTTATCTTTTGTAAGGCAATTCCTAGTACTTGGCCTCTTGAATGGGCTGGCACTTTGATCAAGTGTTATTGGTACAACTTGCTTTTTAGTAAAACAATAAGGAAATGCCCAAACAAAGATAAGTAATAAAATAGTGAAAAAGAACTTGAAGTATTTTTTGAAAAGAGGGTTCGACCCTTACATAATACTTTACTTCCTACAAAGAGCTTAAGAGCTCAGAATGGTTTCGTCGACCTTATTGCTACTTGTCCTATTTGTGGATCCTTTTAGGAAACACTAAACATAATAAACTTTCAAATTTGAGGCATGCCATATTCTTGGCATCTCAGTCCCTTCTTTCTTCATCGTCTCTCGAATCCATAACCTTGATTGGGAGAACCTGCCCCCCGACTCCATCAGGCCTTAACGCGGCTACATAACAACTCCTAGCCATCTTTTGATCTCCTTATTCTTCACCAACTCCGTTCCTTGTTGGGAACTTGATTTTCAAATGGTAAGTTGAGGCAACAGCCTTGAATGCATGAAGGCCTGTCCTCCCAAGGATTGCATTATAAGTCGAGGTTGCCTTTATCACCACGAAGTTCAGCATTTGAGTTGTTGTTTGTGAACCTTGCCCTATTGTCATAGGGAGCTGAATAGTTCCCTCTACTTTAGATTCAACCCCATTGAACCCGTATATGGGCATGTTTGAAGGAGTCAGTTGCGAATCGGTATATCCCATCTTGATGAAGGCATCATGGAACAAGATATCCACGAAAGCTCCGTTATCTACCAGAACCCTCTTGGTTTTAGAGTTGCCTATTACGGGTATAATGACCAACGGGTCGTCATGGGGGAACTTCACCCCTTCAAGATCAGAATCATCAAAGGTAATAGCAACTTCTGTCTTGGCACGTTTCGGTGCTTCTCCTACAACAGTCATTACCTCTCGGGCATAGGCTTTCCTTGAGTTTCGGGAGGACCCAGCAGCAGTCGGTCCTCCAAATATCATGTTGATGACAGGCCCTCGGGGCTTAGGAGTACGATCTTGGTCGTTGTCCCTCCTATCATAGTCTTTCCTTTCATAGTTTCCTTGTTGATTTCCTCGATTCCCATCCTTAGTGAACTTATCGAGTTTTCCTCTTCGGATTAAGAACTCGATCTCATCTTTCAGTTGTCTACAATCGTCGGTATCATGACCAACTTCTTTATGGAAACGACAGAATTGATTCTTGTTCTGTTTCTCCAAGTCGGATCTTAGCGGCTTTGGCCATCGAAGATCTTCTTCCTTCTCAATTTCCATCAGAATTTGACTTCTTGAGGTGTTCAACCTTGCATATTCATCGAACCTGGGTCTGAAGTTGTTCCTTTTAGGTGGAGAGTCAGAATCTTTCGCTGTCCTGGGATATTTGTCCCTAGCGTCATACTCTTGAGTCTCCTTTCTCTTTTTTCCGTTTTCACTTGCTTCCACAGTGGGTTCATATTTTCTCATGCTCTCCTCAGCCTTGATGTATTTTCCAGCTCTATCTTGTAGTGACAACATGTTTTCGGGGGGATGCTTAGCCAAAGACCTCCTGAAGTGGTCATCGGTAGTTCCTTGCTGTAGGGCTATCATAGCCACTTTATCTTCCAAATCTGGGACTTTTATAGCCTCCTTAGTGAATCTACTCAAGTATTCTCTCAATGTTTCATTCTTGCCTTGTCGAATCCCCATAAGAGAGGCGGAACTTTTCTCATGTATCTTCCCACTAACAAATTGATTGATGAACGCCTTACTCAACTCTTTGAAGGATCCAATAGAATTGGGCGGAAGGCGACTGTACCAACGTTGAGCCATGCCCGCCAGGGTTTGTGGAAACGCCCTACACTTTACAGCGTCATTGGCAGGCTGCAACAGTAGTGCATTTGAGAAGGTTCTTACATGATTTGCGGGATCACCCGTTCCATCATAAGCTTTGATGGTTGGCATTTTAAATTTCCTGGATATAGTGGCTTTCATAATCTCTTGTGTGAAGGGTGGTGTAGGATCGTCAGGATCTCCTAGGGGCAACAATACAGTAGGATCTCCTCTTGGGATTTCAACCCTTCTGGATCTCGGAGGAGTAGGATCCAGATTAATTACCGGAGTCTTCCCGGCTGCTCTTGCAGCCTCTTCCTCCTCTAACTTCTTTTTGAGTTTTGCAACCTCTGCCTCATGGGCTGCAATCCTTTCCTGAGTGGTTGGCTCCTTGTTTGCAGAACGTCTCCTTCGCGGGGGATAGTCATCATCAGTATTATAATTTTCATCCTCAGTGTAAGGCCCAGAGAAATCGTCTCGAAACATTTGAAGAGTTTGGGTTTGTCGGTTCAGGGGTTCCAAACCTTGGACGTAAGGGGGCACGTAAGCCTCATGGTGTACCAGAGTGGTACCACTACCGCCCACCGGGGGTCGAGGGGGCCTGGTATGGGTAGGCATCCCCAGGGTCTGATTTACATATTGAGGGAGATCAGTAGTGTGTAGTTGAAGGCCCCTCGGGGCACTCATGAGTAGTGGGGAGGTTGTGATTGCTTGCTGGTGAGTGGTCTCTTGTGAATTAGATCCATGAATGACCACTTGCAGGGGATTCGTCCCTTCAATTGGGATCTCTGATCCTTGAGTGTTGGTGGGGATATTCGTCCCTTCAGTACTAGTAACTGGTGGTGGTTGACTTCCGTGAGTATCAGCCCCGGAGGTGATAGGAAGTTCTTCAGAAGCTCGAGTTGTTCTTCGGGTGTTTGCCATGGTTGATGTTTTCTTCCCACAGACGGCGCCAAATGTTATAGATCAAAAAACGTACTTTGAGAATTAAATGCTAGGGTTTGTGAGCGTTCAAGCTTTAATGGCTGCTCTTGTGTTTCGAGACTAAATTGGTCCTCACAAGATGCCTACGTATCTCTGCTGTATAGAGAATCAAGCCAATAAAACGTAGTTCTGATTGTAGGATCAGGGGTCCTTATATAGGCGTTTGGAGCCTTGTAATTAAGGTAGATTTAGCAGACTTAATTGATAAGTCTTGTTATTGATAACTGATAAGGAGTGTTTTACTTGGCAGGCAAGTATTACCCTTATCTGATAAGTGTTATGACTCATCATATTATTTGATTGGGATTCTGGATCCTTCTATGAAGATACTACTTTGATTTGGTCTCTATTTATGAGCTGTGTAATTTCCCTATTTATTAATTACGAAATTAATAAATAATCAGGGATTCGGGCATTAAATATCGAGCCTTTTCTTGGACCAATCTAGGTCTAATTAATACATCATTAATTATATTTCCAGGGTTATTTTTAGCCCATATCACTAACGGTCCTCATTTATTTGAATATTTATAATTTTATAATCCAACGGATCATATACTTTTGGTAGTACAGTGACCAACCAAAGTTTTGGATACGATCTCCCTTACGCTTATTATATATAAGGAGTTAAGGAGTTAATGATAATTTTTTAAAATATAAAACTAATTTTATTTTAATACAATTTATTAACGTGAAAATATGTCATAAAATAATATTTTGATTACAATAAAAATGATGTCAAAGATTATTGAAATATTGACGAAAAATCAACGGCAGTGAAAGGGGTTTAAAATGCATTGGGCTTACGACTCCCAAACAAAAGGCCCTAATTTTACATCCACAATTGACCCGACTCAACTGTGAATCAAAAGACGAGCGCGCTGAATCGATCGTCTGAAACCCTCACCTCAATCACCCTCTCTCTATTCAGGTAATCATCTATCTTTCTCTATCCCCCATTCTAGTTGAATTACTGTTTTTCTACTCACTTATAAATATAATTCGTCTTGTATTTGTTACATTAGTGGATACAAAGTAGATGCAACAGATTTTACCACACCAATTTATTAGTGTATTCAATTTCGTTGTTTGTAATGCAAGGCTTTGTTTATAATCCACGCCCCCGGGGTGCTAGTACGACTAATTCACTCCCGATTTTGTCTAGAAACCCTTTTAATTTATATTCGATATTTTTGGCCATGTAGTGTTATTTCTGTCTTTAGATAACTTAATCACATTTCATTACCTGCTTTGTCCAGGTCGTATTCATTGCCTTGTATTTACTAGACTCTAGAAATCCTCTACTCTACTTTGACCTTGTAACCGTTTCGATATAATTTTCAGTAAATTAATTACAGGAAAAGGAAAGTATACTGGAATTAAAAGACTGAATTTATACTGATAATAATAGAAAAGCACATACAGGAAGAAACATTGGAAAATACAGATAAGAACCAGCAACATCAAGTCTACCTCTCTCTCCTCTATCCCTCTTCCTATATAGTACTGGTTGACACGTGGACTCATTTAACTGGCTGGAGTATAATACCGTTATGGCACTTGATCCAAGGATGATACCGATATTAAAGTTAAAACGATGTCGTATGGATAAACATAAACGACACCGTTTTACAGACTCTTAATAAATTATAACTTAATATAATTGTATCAACTATGCTCACAGTCAATTCGTTACAATGCCTCCTTCATCAAAAGATTCTTGTCCTCAAGGATCGAAGTTCGGAAATTGTTCTGTAACTGCTTGGGCGTCCTCCCAACTAGCATCCTCAGGAATGGAGTGAGACCACTGAATGAGCCATTGTGCTACAGCTTTATTACCCTTCTTGACCATTCTACGTTCAAGTACTTGGACAGGATAGACTAGGAACTGCCCCTCATGTCCCATCTTAGGCAGTTCAGAAGTGACTGAGTACTTCGAACCAACTTTCTTCTTGAGTAAACTCACATGAAATACAGGATGCACCAAACTACCAGCAGGAAGTGAAAGTTTGTAGGCCACTGCTCCCACCCTGGCAATGATTTGAAATGGTCCAAAAAATTTATGTGCCAACTTGAGATATCTCCTAACAGCTACTGACGATTGTCTGTACGGTTGCAGCTTCAGAAATACCCAGTCCCCTACATGATATTCCACCTCCCTTCTCTTTTTGTCAGCATAAACCTTGTATTTGTTTTGTGCCAGTATTATAGCCTCCTTCAATAACTGATTCATGGCTTCTCGATTAACCTGGAACTCTTCCACCGTGCTGATATTGGACCTACAGTTTGCAGGCATACACAACTGTCTAGGTTTTACTCCATACAACGCTTCATATGGGCTCATTTTGATGGCCGAGTTGTAGGAAGTGTTGTACCACCATTCGGCTAGAGGAAGCCATTTGCACCACTGTTTTGGTCTACTACCGACCATAGCCCTGAGATACTGTTCCACACACCTATTAAGCCTCTCTGTTTGTCCATCTGTCTGTGGATGGTATGAGGTGCTGAGATTCAATTTAGTGCCCACTGCAGCAAATAATTCCTTCCAAAAATTGCTGGTAAACAGCCTATCTCTGTCAGAGACAATTACTTTAGGCATGCCATGTAACTTATACACTTCATCTAAAAATACTTGTGCCACAGTGGTTGCAGTGAAGGGATGTTTGAGAGGAATGAAGTGCCCAACCTTGGTGAGTCGATCAACCACTACAAGTATGCAATCCATGTCCCCAGATTTGGGCAGACCTTCTATAAAATCTAAAGAGATTTCTTCCCAAATGTTTTCAGGTACTGGTAGTGGCTGCAACAGTCCACCTGGGAATTGTGTTCCACCCTTGATCCTCTGGCATACATCACAACTGTGCACATAGTCATTGACTTGTTTCCTGAGGTGTGGCCAGATAAAAAACTGAGAGATCTTCTTGTAAGTCACCTCTTGTCCCGAATGACCCCCCATAGGACTGTCATGGAATTCCCAGATAATTCTAGTCCTTAGGTCTCCCGCCTTGCCAATGTATATCTTCCCTTCACACTTGAGGACCCCTTTGTTATACTGATAAGATTTGTACACAGTGTCATTCACAGCTATTCCCTCCAAAATCTTTTGTACTTCAGAATCATGATTGTAACTGTCAAGCACCTCTGCTAGCCACCCTTGTTGCACAGTCAATAGTTCTTTAAATTCCCCATTTTCTACCTCTGTAGGGATTCTAGAAAGAGCATCAGCTGCTACATTCTCCTTTCCTTTTTTGTAACTGATCTCATAGTCTAATCCCATCAACTTTGCTAACCACTTTTGCTGCAAAAGTGTGTTCAACCTCTGTTCAAGTAGGTACTTCAAACTCTGATGATCTGTCCTTATGATGAAGTGGTGGCCTTGCAAGTAAGAGTGCCACTTCTGAGTTGCCATCACAATGGCCAAGAGCTCTTTTTCATAAGTGGATAGGGCTTGGTGCTTAGTAGCAAGTCCTTTGCTCAAGAATGCTATTGGTCTTCCCAGTTGCATCAACACAGCCCCTATACCATTCCCACTGGCATCAGTTTCTATTACAAAGGGTTGTGAATAATCTGGCAGTGCCAATACTGGGGCTGTTGTCATGGCTTGCTTAAGAGTGTCGAATGCCTCTTGGGCCTCTTGTCCCCATTCAAATGACCCTTTCTTTAGCAGATTAGTGAGTGGCCTGCAAATCTGACCATAACCTTTTACAAATCTCCTGTAATACCCTGTGAGACCAAGGAAACCCCTTAGTTGTTTCACAGTGGTAGGTTTAGGCCAGTGGACCATTGCTGAGACTTTTGCAGGATCAGTTGACACCCCCTGACCTGATATAATGTGCCCTAGGAACTCCAGTTGCTTTTGCCCAAATGAACACTTACTGAACTTCACATACAGTTGATGGTCTCTCATCTTCTGGAATACCAGCTGCAAATGCTGCAAGTGTTCTGTTAGACTACCACTGTATACCAAGATATCATCAAAGAACACCAGCACTGACTTCCTGATTTGATTCTGAAATACATCATTCATTAGAGCTTGGAATGAGGCTGGAGCATTGGTTAACCCAAATGGCATCACCTTAAATTCATACAATCCTTGGTGAGTTCTAAAAGCAGTCTTGTATATGTCTTCTTCAGCCACTCTAATCTGATGATACCCTGCTCTTAGGTCTAGTTTTGTAAACCAGTTGGCTCCTCTCAACTCATCCAGCAGTTCATCAATTATAGGTATAGGGTACTTATTTTTAACTGTATTGTCATTAAGCTTCCTATAGTCTACACACATTCTCCAGGAGCCATCCTTTTTCTTTACTAATATCACTGGTGAGGCAAATGGGCTAGTGCTGACTTGAATGATACCACTTTGAAGCATTTCTTTGACCTGATTCTCTATTTCCGTTTTCTGCACATAGGGCACCTTATATCCCCTTTGATTAATTGGCTGACTTCCAGTGGTAAGTGGGATCCTGTGATCATGAGATCTGTGAGGTGGTAATCCCTTGGGTTCTTGGAAGATGTCCTGATAGGAGTCAATAAGCTCCTGTAATTCTTTAGGGATTGCAGAGTGATTGGTTGTGATTTCTTCAGTAGATTGAGACTTGATCATACATAAGAACCCTTGAGAGATGTTCTTACCATTTGAAAACAGTTTCCTCAATTTTTTGCAGCTAACAGTCTTCAGGATTCCCTCTTGAGTGTCTCCTTGTAGTGTTATTTTAGTCTTATCTTTGACAATTGTCAAATTAAGCTTTTGGAAATCGAAGGTAATGGGATTATAATGCTTCAACCAATCTACTCCCAACACTATATCAGATCCTCCCAGATTAAATATTCTTAAATCAGTAGTGAAATCATGACCCTGCACTGTGTATGTGCACCCCTTGCAAGCTGTGTCCACTACTAATTTGGAACCATCTGCTACTGTGACCAACAGAGGAGGTATCAATTCTGCTACTAGACCCAAGGATTTGACCAAGGTGGCATCAATGAAGCTGTGAGTTGACCCTGTATCAATAAGAATGCTCACAACCTTCCTTTTGAGAGTTCCTTGTAACCTTAAGGTACTTGCTGATCTATTCCCGGCAATGGCATTCAGGGATATCTCCCCAGGTTGTTCCTGAACTGGTGTTTCTGTCACTTGTTCCTCAGGCTTTGTCTCTTCTAGGTTATCCTCTTCTTCCCCCATAATTAGATACAACTTGGCCTTGCAATCTTTTCCAGGATGATATAAGTCATCACAATGAAAACATAATCCCTTGTCTCTTCTTTCAAGTATTTCCTTGCTACTTAAGGTGGACCTTGATTTGCTTGTAAACTTTCCAGTATCTGAAATTGACTTGCTACTGTAACTATTGCTGCCATAATTCTTAGGTTCCAGTATCATACTTGCACTTGCTTTACTGCCATTGAATTTCGAACTGGGGCCATTAGATTTAACAGTTTTGGCCTCTTCTTGTTTAGCCAAATAGACTGCATCTACCAGTAATTGAGGCCTAAACATCTTGACTGCACTCTTGATGTGGTCTTTGAGACCACTAATGAAACTGGACACAAAGTAGTCTTCCCCTAACTGCTTGTTCCTGGCCACAATTTGAGCTCTAAGTTCCTCAAATTTGTCTTCATATTCCACCACCGTAGTCAACTGTCTCAGCTTGTTAAATAATTCCTGTACATCCCTTCCTTCTGGATTTTCAAACCTGCTAACTACATCACTCAGAAAGTTTCTCCAGGGTACATTACCCCTGCTATTTTGGTAAAATCTGTACCAAATGCTAGCCTTACCCTCAAAATGCATCCCTGCTAATTTAACCTTCTTCCACTCATCAATGCAAATAAAATCAAAGTATTGTTCAGCTTTCACAATCCACCCTCTAGGGTCCAGTCCATCAAACTTAGGAAACTCCAACTTGGGTGCAGGATTAAAATTAACATGAGTGAAGTGGGGGTGGGGTGAGTGGGGAGGAGGATTATGACTAGGGTGAGTGTATAAGGTCTGATTGAAACTGTGAGGGGGTGTAGGTGGTGTGATATGTAACTGTCCTGTAGTGAGGTGAGATGTGGTGCCAATGGTAGAGTAAGGTGTCATAGTGGTAGTAGGAATTGTGGAGTAGTATGGAGGTACATATTGTGCAATAACATTAGTGTTGGGTGTTTGTGAGTACGGAGGGATGCTATTATGTGTAATACCCGTAGAAGGAATTACAAAACTCACAGGATTGATAGTGTTACTAGTATTAGATTGACTGAAAGAATTACTACCAGAAACATTAGTATTCAAAGTTAGGTTTGGTTCAATTACCTCCCCATTTGAGTTTATACTGGTGGTGGTTGGATTTACCCCTTTTGTAGCACTTCCGAGATTGATTTGCTCTTTCCCTGGTTTACTTGATACTTGCGTCTGCAAAATCAACCGCTTAAGCTCCTCAAACTGTTCGTTAGATTTACCCATCTGTAAACCTAGCTCACTCATCTGTGAGCCTATTTCATCAAACCTCAGCCCTTGTTCTGTTTTACTCTTCTTAATTTCTCCTGTCAACGCACTAAATTTCCCTTCTAACACTCCCAACCTCTCATCAAAACTTTTAGATCTGGTTCCCTCCGCCATAACTCCCGACTTGTTTTCCGAGAACCGACGGCTTTGATACCACTTGTAACCGTTTCGATATAATTTTCAGTAAATTAATTACAGGAAAAGGAAAGTATACTGGAATTAAAAGACTGAATTTATACTGATAATAATAGAAAAGCACATACAGGAAGAAACATTGGAAAATACAGATAAGAACCAGCAACATCAAGTCTACCTCTCTCTCCTCTATCCCTCTTCCTATATAGTACTGGTTGACACGTGGACTCATTTAACTGGCTGGAGTATAATACCGTTATGGCACTTGATCCAAGGATGATACCGATATTAAAGTTAAAACGATGTCGTATGGATAAACATAAACGACACCGTTTTACAGACTCTTAATAAATTATAACTTAATTAATTGTATCAACTATGCTCACAGTCAATTCGTTACAGACCTCGCCTGATTTACCAGAGTCTTTGCTGCTCAGTGTTAATGATTTTATGCGCTTCTTGCAAGTTGTATCTATTCAAATGAATCCATTATAGAGCATTTTGTACCTCAAATGTATTTTCTCATCTACGAATTTCAGATTCGTCATTGATGTTATTGTATCATGTGTCGATGGTTTTGGATCTTTTTTATTAATATACATCTGATCTGTCAGATTTAGTTTGTCCAAGTACATATTTAAATCCATGCACAAGTGTAGGCCTATGGGATTCAGAATTGTGCTTGTTATAATGTGAACTAAATTTATGCTTGTCTGTATGGTAATTGTTAAGGGTCGCTTGGTTGGTATATAAGTAATAAATATTTTCCAGTATCTTAAATCCCTCCTGTTTCTATGTCCTTGTAATACATATAGACAACATAATTGTTGCGTAATTTGAATTAAATGTTTTGTTTTCATTTTTCCGAATCATGTATAGAAATTGTATATATAGAGGTGTGCAGGATTTCTAGGCCTTCACCTGTTAGACCAGATAACTGTGAATTGATAGTCATAGACACATTGTGCTTTTGTGACCTTTATAAATTTCAATCCATCTGTTTCATGTTCATGCTTGATTTTGGGCATTCCCTCTTATATAATATTGGTAAATCTTGAGATTTGTTACAACTTACAAGGTTCATTGTAGGCATATCAGGGTATTAGTTTCAGTTCAACTTGAACCCAGGTTGAAAGTCATTGTTTGTCTGCTAATCTCGTTATACCTGTATATCGTAATTAATAGTAATGCGATCTGGTTTTTTTTTTTGCTGATTAATATGATCTAATTAAATCAGTTACTTTTGTATATATTATACAGTCAAACTGTAGAAGCTTATTATTTCTTTGTATTTTGCAGTAAGCAAGAAGCCATGATGCAAGCATTGCACAGAGATGGTGACAGTTCTTTGTCTCTAATGGGCCCCAGACCTATGGAATTATCTACTGCTCCACTTGCTGGTTCTCACACTTGGAGGTCAAATGGAAAACAGCGAACATCAAGCTTGGAGTCGCCAATTATGTTACTGACAGGTCATCAGAGTGCCGTATACACTATGAAATTCAATCCAACTGGAAACGTGATTGCCTCTGGGTCTCACGACAGAGAAATTTTTCTTTGGAATGTCCATGGCGAATGTAAGAACTTCATGGTACTCAAAGGTCACAAAAATGCAGTTCTTGATCTCCAGTGGACTACTGATGGATCACAAATAATCTCAGCTAGTGCTGACAAGACACTGAGAGCATGGGATGTCGAAACAGGAAAGCAGATAAAAAAAATGGCTGAGCACTCCTTTTGTGTAAATTCATGCTGTCCTTCCCGTAGGGGTCCTCCCCTTGCTGTAAGTGGATCAGATGATGGCACTGCCAAACTCTGGGATCTGCGACAACGGGGTGCTATCCAGACCTTTCCGGACAAATACCAAATAACAGCAGTTGGTTTCTCTGATGCTTCTGACAAGATCTACTCGGGTGGAATTGATAACAATGTTAAGGTGTGGGATCTTCGTAGGAATGAAGTTACCATGACACTTGAAGGCCATCAGGACACAATAACTGGTATGCAGTTGAGTCCAGATGGGTCTTATCTTCTTACCAATGGCATGGACAGCACGCTCCGCATCTGGGATATGCGCCCATACGCTCCTCAAAATCGTTGTGTCAAGGTATTGGATGGTCATCAGCATAACTTTGAACAGAACTTGCTGAAATGTGGCTGGTCGCCTGATGGGAGCAAGGTCACTGCTGGCAGTGCTGACCGGATGGTGTATATTTGGGACACAACTACTCGACGTATACTGTATAAGCTCCCTGGCCATACTGGATCTGTGAACGAATGTGGCTTCCATCCTAATGAACCTATTATTGGATCCTGCAGTAGTGATAAGCAACTCTTTCTTGGGGAAATCTGATCTACATTATCGGTCCTGTGCTACCGGCAATCTTAGTTTCAACCGTACAATTATCCTTGATGCTCTGCACTGTATCACAATTCTAGTATGTTTAATATGAACAAATGCTACAATTTCATTTACTCTGCTATGAGTCTTGGGGTAAATGTTAATGTTAATCTCCTTCCAAGTTGATGTAACAAGAAGGATTTAGTTTCTTATATTAGGGGACAATTTTTAATTGAGACTGCTGTCAGTATAAGTTTAATGAGTATGATTACTGGATTCAAGTTATAAAAAGCTCTTTATTAAATGAGGACCATCTAGAATTTTAAGATTTTAACATTTAATGATAAATTGATAATAATAGTGCTACTGCTCATCCATCCAGTCATCCTAGAAGGAAGAAGGTGAGAGTTACGTTACGCTAATGCCCGTTTGAAGCAATTTTACCGGTAGGTTGTACACTGTCCCCAGTCTTGCTGTTGTGGCGTGGCATTTTTGCCGAAGTGATAAGAACATTGTATGAGAGATAAAGAAAACATGTTAATATAAAATTGAAAAATGCTAAAGTCACCAAATTTATTCTCAAATGTCACGTATCAGAATTTGATTGGTACTAATTCAATTGATTATGATGAGACCCCTATATTCACATAAATTTCATCAATTAATTTTTTTTTAAATGCCACATCAGTCATGTCACATTGTTCGAGAATTTTATTTTTGAAATGTTTTGTAGTGTGTAGCATTATTCTATAAAATTTGCACAATTTAGTAAGAAGTCAATTACAATTCACAATTTTCATTGGCTAATTAAATGAAGTTCACAATGTATTTTTAATGTATTCTCCTTGTCTTCTTTGGAGTGATCCTTGAACATTCAATTTGGCAGATAGCCGTTAGAAAGGCAACGGTCATATTTCGTAATTCATATAAGTAGACGCTGCCACTTAAGAAATCTTTACATCTTCTTCTCAACATATTAACCAAACATATTACAATCAAGGTGAGAAACAATGGGTGGTCTCTCAATCAAAACCCCATCACAATCAATCCCCGAATCGCAACACAAAATCTTCCTCATTAGCAACTACATTCTGTTAGGTGCAGCCTCAAGTTGCATTTTCCTCACTCTTTCTCTCCGTTTATTACCATCTTGGTGTGGCTTCCTCCTCATTCTGCTCCACATTCTCACAATTGGAGGTGCAGTCACTGGCTGCACTGCCGCCTCAGCGGGTTCAAACAAGTGGTATGTAGCCCATATGATAACCACGGTTGTAACGGCTATATTCCAAGGCTCTGTCTCAGTTCTTATATTCTCGTCGACATCGAGCTTTTTGGGGAATTTGAAGTCTTATGTGAGGGAAGAAGATGGTGGGGTGATATTGAAAATGGAGGGGAGTTTGTGTATATTGATATTTTGCTTGGAGTGGGTTGTTTTGGGGTTGGCTTTTGTGTTTAGGTACCATGAGTTTGTAAGAGGAAATGGGGGATCATCTAGCAATGCCAAAGTTCAACATGAGGATTCTAGTGATTGGCCTTGGCCTTTCCAAGTTTAGGACTCATTCTTATTATTATTATTATTGCCTGCTTTTCCATACCTTTAAGCAGCAGCTCTTTAAGATGTAACCACTGTGTATCAATTATTATTGCAGATAACAATATTTCATTTGATTTGTGCAAGAGTACTCCTGTCCCTTATACTTTTTAGTTGTCACATTTGAAAAATTATTCTCATCTACTCATTTATATTTGGATTAAATTACCTAAATTTGCACATTCTAATCTTACACTTCCCCGGCCCCCTATTGTTGGATCCAATATTGACCGGGGACGAGCCCCGACTTCCAATGGGGTTTTAAGGAAAGAGGAGCGGGCCCAATTTCTCGTACTTCTCAGTGTGCCCCCCTTTCGTCGAGTGCCCCACTGAGCCACTTGCCCGCTGCTCCTGCCGCCCGCTTGGTGGGCGGAGCGTATAAACAAACAAAGATTATGTAAAAAAATACTGCCGTTTGTGAACATATTTTTACCATGATGCAATTTTTAAGAACCTAAATGAGAGACGGTGTATATACAAGAATGCTTCGCTACATTAAAATATACAACAAGAAGTTCTATGCTGCCGCTGCTATGAAGACTACCAATAACAGGCCTGTCTTTAAACTTGGACACAAAATCTTATACACTAAGAAAAATAGCAACGGCAGAGCTAAAATAACAGAACAGGAAGTAGATTGTTTAAGAAAACTATTAAATCCACTCCTTGGGGTTGATACAGGCATCAAGTAACTTCCACTCTTCACTTCCTTCTTCTGGAGCCTGTGAAACATTAAAAATATCATTATATTCTTAATATTTGCAATCATGTCCTTTTCAAGTTATGAATGATGTCATGAGAATCATGCCCGAAGATCTTAGAAGTTAAATTTGTAGCAATGATGATTTTGGTGATGGTGTAGCAGATATAAAGAGTTTAGAGCAGAAGTTTACATGGTCATACTCCCACCGAGCTGTTAGTGGAAGAGAAACAAGGATACTCTCAATTCTACCTCCTGTCTTCAGACCAAATGTTGTACCCCGATCATAGACCTGCATACTTAGCAAGTTAGTCATGCCTAAAAATACAAATGAAGGAAAGAGGGACGTAGGCCCAAGAATAAAAAGTTTTTATAGCACAATATATCTATTTTCAGATCACTTACTAAGTTAAATTCTACATAGCGTCCTCTTCGAAGTTGCTGCCATGCCTTGTGCTGATCTGTGAAAGGCGTATCTTTCCTCTTCTCTATAATCGGGACATATGCAGAAATTACAGAATTTGCACACTCTGTGATTCGAAACTAATTTGTAAGAATATACAAAAGCCATGATAATCAACTGAAAATTTTGTTCTTAGTACTACCACATTAAAAGCTACATATAGTGTTACTTTATCCATTACCAGTAGAAAAAGAAAGAAGCATCTCCTGGTCATAGTCATTAAGATCATCAAAGAATATACCCCCAAGTCCTCGCCTTTCATCTCGGTGCTGCATATAGCATTAACAGCCAACATAAGGCAAAACTTTTTTCTCTTCCAACTGTTTTGAAATTTTATTTTGTGGTTCATTGTTCAAGAATGCATGTCAAAAATCCTAGTACAGGAAATAAAATTTAAAAGTAAACAAATTGTATTACAGGATAAATTGTAAAATCGAACAACACAACTTCTAGGACTCACAAATTCTATGATATAATTGTACAGATTTCCTTACAGATAGTAATTAAATTTTTAAACAGAGATCTCACAACAATAGAGCCCTAGTGGCACTATTTTATCAAAATTTACACTAAATAAGAACTATACCTTGATATAGAAGTAATCATCACACCATTTTTTGAAACGAGGATAGAAGCTAGGATCAAACTTGTCACAGGCTCTCTTTTGCACCTAAAATAAAAGGGTAGATGTCAAATACTTGTAGTAAGTACTTTTCATTCAATAATGCCCTGTCGAAGACCCATAAAAGAAAGTCTATACAACAGGAACTATGTTAGTAAACATTAGTGCTCATCAGACCTCTTTCCTGCATTACCAATTCAAATGAACTTTATTATCTTTGCACAATTGTCCCCTGTATGAAGTTTCTCCACGAATAGATTCTTGTCCTTATATTAAACATACTTGAATTCAAACTAACAAATGGAATACTGGAGACATATTGCTTATGTATGTATGAACCACATTTATCTAATGTATTTCAAAGTTTTTACTTCTACGATGTATAAAGAAAGAATGAACTGTTTTTTCTCAAACAGATTTCAGTTTAGTAAAATTCGCAAGACAGGAAACAGTCTTGCATAGTTGCTGATGCTAGAAACATCAATAGATGTCAGGATAGGTTCACATACCGAATGGAAGTGCTTGACATCCTCCTCAAAGATGTATGCAGGCGTCAGATCAGTACCGCCACCAAACCACCATTGTCGTGGAGCTCCAGGGGCATCTGTGTGCATATTGAAATTTTTTTATAAATAAATTACCGGGTTTATACAATTGAGCCACCAGAATAGCAGAAAACTGATTTGTCAGAAACCCGAAAACAACTGCCAACTCACAACTCTCAAGTAACAAGCAAAGCCTTGATTATGTTTTTTATACTTTTCTGTTAAAACAAAATACCAGAAAAAAGTGATACAAGACGTTGATCGAGTAATATGTCGTAATTTATTCCTTTCTATGAAACAATAATATCAAATAATTTTTCTCCATGACAACTCATGTTAAATTAAAAGCCAAAATCAACAACAAAAAGCTACTCCGTAATATTTAAGGTCAAGATGTAGGGTTCTATATATAGCTTCTCTCTTTAGTTATTGACTTATGGTTGCATTCTGATAGAAGCGAATCAATGATATGAGTACGTAGATGGGAACACACGGAATTCACAAGAATCATAATATGGGGATTTGGACAGGGGGATATGTCGTCTATATTAATAGTATAAACATATATTTGATGTTATGTGTGACACCATCTCTTAAGAAAAATAGAACTTCTTTGCAAATTAAATCAAACACATAACTTAATCATATAAAAATAAATAAATTAAGTTAGTTACTTTGCTAACTAATGTGGGTAGTTGGTACTTTGCTTTTGGGTAATAGTTACATAACACCACTTACGAGTATAATCTGTGAAAACAAAAATATATATAATTTGGGATTGTATTTGGGTTACCCAACGTATCCCCGTTTCGGACATGGGGATACTACTAGTAGTATCCCCATGTCCGAAACGGGGATACGTTGGGTAACCCAAATAACCCTGCTTCCGAGGATAGAAGTTAATATTTACAAAGGACAGAAAAATATTATTAATTCCTCAGTATCCCCATGTCCGAAACGGGGATACGTTGGGTAACCCAAATAACCCTGCTTCCGAGGATAGAAGTTAATATTTACAAAGGACAGAAAAATATTATTAATTCCTCAGTATCCCCATGTCCGAAACGGGGATACGTTGGGTAACCCAAATAACCCTGCTTCCGAGGATAGAAGTTAATATTTACAAAGGACAGAAAAATATTATTAATTCCTCGACATCACTACTATAGCATGCCCGGGTAGGTTTCCTCTGCATTAATAGGCTTTAGTTTTATTAGGCTAGATTCCAAATAAAAGCAACTGCTCTGAGAAAGTAATAAAAGTTACATGGTTACTACACAAGATAATCTTGAACAGACACATCAATCATAAGAAGGGTTCACGAATAACCTTTTGGGGCATCAGTCTCAAAATACCGATAATTAAAATGAAGTGTTGGTGCAAATGGATTCTTTGGATGCAAAACCTGCAAGACAGTATTAAAAATTACTTTATCTATCATGCAATCAGAAGATAAAGTTACAAAATGAAAATGATACTACACACAGAAAAAGAGTCTATCAGTCATCTTTGCAAGTTATCTTACCACTTTTGCAGGATTATGTATGTTCCACAACAATAATCTTACTCAGGTTTCACATTTTCAAGTTTACATTTTTACTGAATCCTACAATCACAGTGGCACATTTTGTCAAAACTTACATAATTGATAATTATGCACTCTTTCATCTTTCTTCCTTGTCAAGGATTACATAACTATGGTCAATTCATTTGACATCTGAGTCTCTGACTTAGTCAAATATGAAAACTTTGTCTACCAAACTTAAACTGCAGCCTCCGAATTATTGGTAATATGACAAAAGATTAATTGCCATGCTTATTTCTTTATTATCACTTATTAGCTTCATAATCATGTGCTAAAGATGGTGAGAGGGCAACTACTGTAGTAGCAATCTGGATAAGCCTGACCATACAAATTTTTTCTCCATATATATATATGTATGTGTTTCTTGTGTATGTCAAAATATTAAATTGTGTGAATCCAGATTGGTCATGTCAATAATATATTAGGGCATTAGCTTCTATTAAACAATGTGATTCTCAGTTTTTTTGCAATGTTTAAGCAAATGCAACACAGAGAAGGAATTACTAATCTTTAGCGACACCAAAAGTTTGAAGAAATTTGAGTTGGTTGTCCATGTTTGGTAACTTATGAGTTCGTAATGTTTGATTAAATGCAAAATAAAGAAGGACTTCTGATATTTGAGTAAAATCCTCATTTTCCAACCATTGATCACCTATCAATGTTTCTTGTCGATGACTGATGTAGCAGGCCTAAAAGTGTCTAGAGGATTAAGATAATGAATCATTGCTTTCGTACTATGAGACACTGGGTTATTTTAAAATTATGTTAAGTTTAGAGAGAACTCCAGTATCAATGCTCCATCAAATATGCACACAGACATGAAAGTAAATTAATGTCTTCATTTAAATTCATTCATTTACTATGCTTAACCTAGTTCGAATACCATGAGAATGGACAACAGCCTCAAGTTATCTTAACACTTTTGCTTTGAAATAATTCATCAACATAATACCAGAGGAAATGGCACAACGGAAAGAAAACATTCAATCAAGACCTTTGAGGTTAGAGGAAATATCACGTTTGCGAGCATTCTAGCATTTACATTTCTCATAAACAAAAATACTACATGGCAAGTCCTTATTTGAGAAAATTCTTAGTACTGTTAGAGCAATCTAGATATGTTACAGTAAATTCGAGTTATTTCGTTCACCCTTGTGTTCATAACAGATTAAGATTTGAGTTACGCATTCTACCCCTGAATTCACTCAAAATTGTAAATAAAAGATAGCGTCTACCACCAATTAACAAATCAGATCCACATTTGAGCTATACAAATGAGGTGTTAAAATGCAAAAATATTTAGGACACTTAAGAAAGACAAGAAAATCGAGAGTTATAAAAAGCAAGAAAAAAGCATACAGAGCTAATTCCAGCAGCAAAAAAGGGAACAGGTCCAGGCTTAACATTTCCATTAGCAGCAGCAGCGGAAGTAGCAGCACGATAAGCCTCAGGAGGCATAATACCATACACAACAGAGACATTAACACCAGCTTTTTCCCAAACAGCACCATCCTGTAAAACCCTACTAATCCCACCACCTCCACCAGGCCTTGACCAAACATCCTCTTTAAACTTGGCTCCCCCATCAGCCTCCTCAATCGCCGCGCAAACACTGTCCTGAGCATCCCTTATCATCTTTTCAAACCGGTTTCTCACAGACAAAGACGATGATTGGGTTGATGAATCATAGTCATAATCTCTGAGGAATGTGTCTGGTCGGTGAGTTTCGGGGGTTTCTTTCTCGATCATTGCCCGGAGATGGAGTGGGGTTTTGGTGGGTTTTGATGATGGGGGGTTGTATTTCTGGAGGAATGGGGGAAAACTTTGACTACAAGTGTGTAATGGGGGAGAGAAATGGGAGGTGAACTTGGGAGTTAAAGTGTGCAACATTCTACTTGGATTGGGGCGAGAGAGAGAGAGAGAGAGAGAGAGATTTCTTGTCCAATTTAAAGTACGGGTGTGGATTTGATAGAGATTGACAGATAAGGTGGGAGTAGCAAGAAGATGATGTTGCCGAGTCCAAAACTGGGTGTTGGTCTGTTGGATTTCGGAGGGCACACCGGATGGGATGGGATATTATCGTATGTACTTTTTATTTTTTAACTATTCCATCACCCCCCTTTTCGAGGTCCTATAATATTTTTTCTTAAAATTGTAAATATAGATTATTTAGTATTTATAATATTATATATTTATATATATTATAATTATTGAATAAAATATTGTATGAAAATATATAGAAAATAATTTGATTTATTAATATATTCTTTTACCAATTTTGTTGTCTCTATTTTGAAAACCAACACTTGTTGTAATAAATATATAAATAATTAATTTTATGCAATAATAAAAATTTAAGTATTAAATGCCGTCTCAAAATTAAGTAATTTTAATAATCACTAAACATACAAATTTCTTAAAAATAATAATAAATGTTTGAATATGTATATATACATCATCATAATATAAAGGGCTCATTTTTTAAATTTTGTGAAGGGATACTTAAAATTTTGAAATTTTTTCAACTTTAAATATGTTTAAGGAATATTTAGTTTTATGTTTTTTTCTATAAATTCAAAATATGCTTATATACAGTAACAGTCCGAAACTGGGTTGTGGTTGGCTCGAGCCCGGGTCAAATTGTAGTGGTTCATATAAATTTTAAGTCATAATTTTACTCAACCCTGGTGGGAAAAAGTAAAGCCCCATGATATAACAAATCAGCCCAGCCCAGCCCATATAACATTACTTTAGAAAATCCTTGGTCCAGGTAGATGTACAACAAAAAAAGAAAAACACGTACAGTACTAGTTGCTGCTCATCGATTAGAATAGAAAATATTGACCCCTGATGGAAAACTAGGTCAACTGTGAGTTTGTGACGTGTTCTCTCCACTTTCCAACTTCTCTGGTGTTTTTCGAATTGTGAAGCAAATTTCCTGCACTTCTGCTGCAGCCTGCAAGCCAGACAACATCGACACAATGTGATATCTTGAATGCCATGGATTTAGTTGCAACAACAACAAAATTGCTACAATATTTGAGAGATGATGGTTTTGATGTTCTTTTGCAATATGTCATATCAATATGTGAAAATTTTGGAATTGTTGTACCAAATATGTAATAACCCCAATTTTTCTACTTATTAAAAACTCTTGATGTATAGTACTTTTGTTGATTAAGGAAAAACTTTTCCGACCACCCTATATAGGAGTTGGAAAACTGAAGTTTCGAAGTTGTATCGTTGTTGTACTAGATAAATAAAAGAATGTAAAAGTTGTCAGAATTCGAAGATTTCCATTTCTTTTACTATTTCACCTGGAATATACGAGATATTGCAAGATACGTCAATTACATCAAGGCTTAGAAATTTAATAAAATTAGAAATCCCACGGGTATACATTCCACCAAGGTAATAACGCACTAAGGACATTCACCTTGAACATTTCGTAACAAAGCGATTTAGAAACCATTCAGATTTTATAAGGAGGTTAAGCAATAAAGTGAATTGCGATTAAACGAGAAGCAAGTAGATATGGGATAATCACAACCAAAGCACCAAGCATGTGCTAGTCATCAAGATGATCACAAGTGGTTAACACCTTTACATTTCTTACTTAGCTAGATGATCAACACTTGGCAATTAGTGAGGTAATCAAACTTATGTCATCCAACCAAGCCTTTAAACACATGCTACTTCATTATTAACACAACCAACCAAACAAAAATATCAAGGAAAAGCCAAGAAAACTCTCCCCATCCCATTTTTTCAACATTCTGCCCAACATGACCAAGGGAGGAGAAACAATTCATAACTTGATATTTAATCATGATAAAATCGCCAAATTTGTACCATATCTTCCTCAATCCATACCCAAGATACGTTCAAAATTTCATGGTCATCCAAGTAGTATACCATGGTCAAATATTGGATCAAAGTTGAGGTATGAATAGTGATTTCGAAATACTAACTTGTGTTCTTGATTTTCTTTTGTAAGTTTAAGGCTTCTAAGTTTAATTCAAGGCTCAAGCAAGGATTGTAAGCTATTGTTAGTATGTTTGAGGCATCAAGGAAAGTATACACTCTTTGAACCCTTAGTTATAAATTGATTTATGTAATGAGTTTTGAGTTAGTTTATGTTAGTATGGTTATAAGGATGGATGGTTGGTTTTGGTGGATGATTGTTGTTGTTTTGATGGATAAAATGAGTAGAACTTTGGTTGTAAAGATGATGGTTTGGTTGAGATGATAAGTAGCTGATGATGATGATTTGGTTTGGTTGAATGATGTTTTGGTGTGGTTAAATATTGGGAATCATGTGTTTCTAGCTATCGTAATGGCAAAATTTCATTAGTCCTGTTTTGAACAAAGAACCCGAGACATTAGAATCATTTTAAGTGTAACCACTGGCCACCTTTAGCTAGAGCTTGTTTCATAGTTTGTTTTGGCGCGAAAATCATGTTAATCCGATTTACGGTTTAGGAGAAAAGTGAGTTTTAGTAAACGTCGTTCGGAGAACCAACCCATCTCTGGTCAGTTACTTTGAGGTCATGTTTGGACCACTTAAAAGACATATTAAAATGTCAAACTTTGAGTAATAATACTAGAGACAGTTAGGAAGACTCAAGAAAAGGATTCTTATTAAAAAGATTAATTTCCTATTTTATAAAAATGATTAAGTCGAGGTTGCGCAAATGGTAATCCTTAGAGAGTTAGCATGTAATGGTCATTTGCTAGTGGCGAGTGACTAATTAAGGTTATGTATTGTCTTGATAGAGGTTCCAGGACTAGAAGAGATGACATCCAGTTAGAGCTTGGACATCAGGCAAGTTTAACTAACTCTTACTCTATTGTTCAGGGTAGGTATATTTTCAAATGATTAATACTTGTTTATTCAAATATATATATATACACTCTTTTGATCAGAGTATTGTGACAAGTTTTCTAATCATATGTTTTACTTATGAAAATATATATGGAGCATGTTTATGCAAGTTTTCGTTTTTCAAACACATATACCTATGCTATATCCTGTTGTGTTACAGCTTTGATATCAAGTATATTTTGTTCAAATGATGTTACGAACCTTATGTGTTAAAGTTTTGATAAAGCCAACCTCGTTAATAATGGTACCTTGAATTTAATATTTGGACGACGGCTCTAGGGATAGAGCGCGTTGGTCCAAAAAGTAGAGTTGACCGGGGAGCGGTATTTTGGTTTGACGTATTATAACTATGTAAACCCGAAAGGTTCTTCGGGAAATGGTATATGTACTTACGATTACTTAATGAACTTCATTTATTAAAATATTCCAAAAATAATTATCTTGGATCAAATACATTATTTAAATATCTATCAAACATTCTAACGCTTCCGAAAATACCTGAAATATTATTTTAAAACGATTCAAGATGCTTCAAAACTTTTATACTCGTGTACCCTCTCGCTCAAGGTCTTTTTGCGAAACCCCGGTCACATTTTTCTCAGATAATGTGGTTTTCAAGAAAGAATTGGTCGACCGAGGTCGGAACTTAACTACTCAATTTTCTATTCAAAATGATTCATGAAAGAAAATAAAACAAGGGGACTCTGGCAGTGGCAAGATCGTCGACGGGCGATCCCGAGAGTGTAAGAGGCCGTTAGCAAGGCGGTCCATCAACAATTATTGGCCGAATGCGCCAGGATGAGTGCATATGGAGCTCCCATCCAGGATGATCGTGAATGAAGCCTTCATCCCGGGGTAACTTATGAATGAAGTAATTGCCCTTCTACTGGTAGAGAAGACCCGCGGTGGATATGGTTGTGGCGACTGATCATCGTCACTTCATATCGTGTTTTCTGTTTTGGATAAACCCCTTTTCCTTCCAATTTGGAAATTGATATTAACACTGTAACGAAAGCCAAGGTGCTGAGTTACCGATAGTGTTGATAAGAACTAAAGATTGTTCCTTTACAAATGATTCTGGTTACTTATTGAAGAAAGGCAAACATTATTTTTTTGTAAACTTGTGAACTAAAGTTGTTCATCTAGCAGTATCTAGAACTGCGTACTTGTTGATTTCTAAAAACCGTGCTAAGTCATTGGTAGTGTCTTTCTAAATTTATGAACTAAATTTGTTCATATAGTAGTATTCTAAACTTCATACAAAGTATGAATACTTTTAATAGAAAACTATATACTTATTTTATATTATTGGAAGAACTTTAAATTAGTGACTAGTTAACTTGTTGAGCATTCTTTCGCTCATTATTGCTTTGTTAAAATAATATTTTCAGTGAGACCATAGTCGGTCGTCCCGTATTGCGAGGAAAAGAATGTGGAAGATACTCTCTTGAGATAGTGCAGTTCAAGAAGGATACTGTATGAGTAAGTTGGATAGGTTCAGCTATCCTTATTAAGTGTGTTTACAAAATGGGTTGTAATAATTCCATGTAGAGGTTGTAGTTAGTAGTGTGAGATCCTGGATAGTACATTTGGTTTGTAATAACTAATGTTAATGTATATCGTTTCTAAGGCTATAACTTGTGTGAGTAAGAGATTGGGGTCTATGATGTTGTTTTGATTGGATCATTGAGTTAATACAGGTATTATATGATTGGATGGTGTCGTAGCGACCTGGATTCCTGACCCCGGATCTGGGGGCGTTACAGAAATGGTATCAGAGCGATAAGTTATAGTACTCAGAGACGAGAGTGTTAAGAGTTATGTCTAAGTAAGAGAATAACGTAAGAGCTCATATAGAGTTCGTTATTGGACTACCAGATGTAGTACCATTGAGTAAGCTATGAGTGGAGCATCTACCCGAGGTCTTATTGTAGGACTGATAAAATCCTTGGAAACCATCAGAATGATGAGAAAAGAGTCTAGAAACATACATAATTTATCCAAGACATTATTATCGAACGTGGAGCAGAGTCTCAAGAGTAGTTGAGGTAGAGGCGGGATTGCCAATACCATTGATCGATTTGACTGGCGTGAATTTTGTGACTCGTAGCCCTTCATAATTTTCCCACAAGGTGGCAGCAAGTGTGAGGACAAAGGCGTTTCAAATTGCTTACGCGATTAAGGTTACTTGGATACTTGGACTAGTTAAAGGCATTGTTTTGTCTATGAGGTTTCAATAGCCCACGAACAACGATTCCACCACAGATAGTGTCTACTACACCATTGGGGATTTCGTTGCCCTCGAGGAAGATTTTGCATGTATGTATTACAAGAACGTTATCGTAAGACGAGCACACTAGACGACATCATGAGTATGCTTCGTATGTTAGGCCACGATGGTTCAACTCAGAGATTAAGAACGTTGTGAACTGATGGCATGATTTCGATGAAGGCTGTGTATGGTCGCAACGAGCGATACTGCGGTCCTAGAACCTATTGAAAATGAGGTCAGTGCATTTGGAGTTGGATTCTTTCGATACAACTGTTGTTAGATACTACATATATGGTAACTAGTAGATCTCCATCTTTTGTTGACATACTGACTCGACCGTGTGAGGCACGAATTTTGGATTATTGAAAGGCATATGTTTAGGCCTATTTGTTTACATCGAGGATTCAACTCAACTTAAACAAATTTGTAATAAGTAAGTAATAATTCAATTGTCACAGTCACAGGAATCTCAGAAGATCATATCTGTCAGAAGAATACAGATTAAAGTCATCCTACAGACTTGAAGAAATACTACATTGAAAGAAGTTCATTTATTTGTTCAAGCCTCAGTGAAGTCTTCAAAGAACTGGATTTATTAAAGTGACAGAGGTTTCAGATTTGTGACAGCAAATGTACAGGTTACAAAGGTTGAACAACAGTCAAAAGCAGACAATGGACCACAACTTAAAGTCAAGATGAAGAACAGACATTGAAGTTAGTCATTTATGAACCAAACCGTGCATCAAATGACAACCTCAGACAATGGATACTCTTCAGCAGCTCAAGTGGTTCAAGAATTGGTTTTGCTATTCTCTGAGAATTTAAATTCTATTTTAAATTAGTTATTAATTTAGTTATTAAATTAATTCTTCAGAATTAATTTAACAAATAAATTAATTATTAGAATTAATTTAAAGTAGAATTAGAATTTAATTTAGAATTCTTAATTAAAATGAACTGGAATGACTACCCAGGATAGTCATACCGGTAGTCATACCGGTAGTCATCCAAGCTTATTTTAATTAATTCTAATTTAATTCTCTTAAATTCCCATAGTCATCCAAGGCATTTTGGTAGTCATTCCAGGCTTAAAAATAGTCTTTTTTAGACTATTTTGATAGTCATTCCTAGTGGAATGAAAAGCAAGAAACGTGCAGGCTTGTCAAGTGGATTAGTATATATAGAAAAAGATCAAGACAAACAGAAACATAATCATCAACATAACATCTGAAGAAAAGCTTCTGTCAAGAAAATTCAAGAACACTGCCAAATCATTTCTTGAGTGAATTAATTCTAGAAAATCATAGTGTTAAATCTAAACCACTAGAATTCATTTACTTGTACTGCTTTGACTATCTAGCGGATTTTTATCCCTAGAACGTATCTCAAATTATCAATTATTGTTATATCTTTTTATTACAAAAATAGATAAATTCATGTCGAATTTATTCTAGATTTGTTTTAATTAGTTTGAGATTCAATCTTGTAATCAGTACCTCATTTGGAACACCTTTCAAGTTTAATATAGGTTATATTCAACCCCCCTTCTACAAACTTATCAGGACCTAACAATTGGTATCAGAGCCTTTTGATTGATATACTAATCAAAGATCCAATTGTTTTGAGATTTTTTTCTTAAACTCTGAAATTTTCATTATTCATTAAAAATCTCAAAAATGTTTACTACAAAAAAATTGGTACAGTCAAAATCCCCATGTTCAGCAAGGAGCATTATCCTATGTGGAAGAAGAAAATGCTCCTGTTTCTTCAAGTTGCAAATGTTAAATATCTGGGAGTGCTGAAGAATGGTCCTAAACTCCCTATGATTGTTGAGGGAGAGCAGATAGAGAATGATGTGGTCATTAGAGCTGCTAGGATGTACCCTAAGGATCCCAAGGACTACACTCCTGATGAGAAAGAGGACTCTACACTGGATGCCTGTCTACAATTGATACTGGTTGATTGTCTGGATCCTATCATGCATAATCCTGTCCTAAACTGTGCTACTGCCAAACACATTTGGGACACAATAGAGATAATCAATGAGGGGACAGAGGAAGTTAGAGAGAATAAGCTGGAAATTCTCACCTCTTCATATGAGCATTTCAGATCAAATCCTGGTGAAGGTATCTCTCAGGTTTTTGAGAGATACAACAAATTAATTAATGATCTGAACCTCAATGGGAAGCACTACACTATCAAGGAGATTAACAAGAAGTTCCTACTGACACTTCCAATTCATTTGGAGCACAGAATATCTGCAATCAAAGAAGCAAGAGATCTTGGAGAGATTTCTCTGGAAAGACTGTATGGTGTTCTGAAGACCTATGAGCTGGAGCAGATTCAACAGAATGAGTTATATGGAACTGGAAAGATAGTTGGTACTTCTACTGCATTGACAACAGTAGTCCCACAGAAACTGGAAGTGAAGGTTGTTCAACCTTCCAGTTCTATCTTGGATGTTATTGATGCTGAATTTGGTTTAACATCCATTGATCAATCTGGTGGTGACTACTACTCTTTGGAAGAACTTGATCAGCTGGAGGATGGTGATTTGGCCATGATAGTCAGGAAGTTTGGGAAGTTCAGATTCAGAAGGAATCCCAATCTTAAGTTCAAACCCAGATTTCAGAGAGGTGGATCTTCCTCTTCAAGTAGCACAAGGGGTGGCTACAAAACTGAAACTGTGGAAAGAAGCACAATCAGATGCTACAATTGTAATGAGTTGGGTCACTTTGCTACAGAATGTAAAAAGCCAAAGCAAGTGAGAAGGAACTCATTTGATTCTAGCTAGAAGAACAAGATTGGGAAAGCTTATGTTGAAGAAGGAAAGAGTTGGGATGATACTGATAGTGATGAAGAAGCAGGTGAAATTGGAAACCTTGCTTTAATGGCTAATGAGGCAAGCACTTCATCTACATACATGTCAGAGGTAAAGTTCACTGATACTGAAATGATCTATCATCTTAGTAGTACTGTTTCTTGTGCACGTAGTGAAAATGATAGAATAATTCTTTTGAACACAGCTCTTGAAAAGGAGATAAAAGAATTAAAACTTGTGCATGTTAATCAGGATGAACTTACTGAGAAAATAGCATTTCTTGAGAATAGGGTTAATTGTTATATTCAATTGGAAACCATTCTTAAGAATCAGATTAGTGAGCTTAAGACTAAAGCTAATGCTTATTACAACTCTTGTAAGACTGCTAAAGAAATTATCAATAAACAAAGTATTGGTCAGACTGTAGGAATATGGTATGACTATAATGAGTCTATTGGTAAATTAAGCATAAATACCCCTAATAGAGTCAGTCCTGAAGAAATGGGTATTCCTAATGTGCTTAAGGGTATTGATAAACATTTCTTTAGAGAGTCCCAAGCAGATCCTCTGAATGAATACTCTATCATCATTGCAGAGGAGATACGTGAAGAAGATCTTGCTTTTGAAGTTGAACAGTCCAATAAGTGTATGTCTGATAAACCAGTCAAAGTTGTTTCAACAACAGAGACTAAATCAGATATCCATAAAGTGGATCAAAACAACTGTGGAACTAACATGCCTGCTGTTAATTCTTCTCATAAAGCATGTGGTGTGATTAATTGCATGTCTTGTGCTTTCAAAGTTATGTATGCTTATTTTAATAGTAAGCATGTATCTGATAATAAGACTGCTCCACGTCAACATGTTAATAATAAGAAGCATGTTAGATCTAAGACTACTAGTCCTCCGAAGACTAGAGTGGATTCATTTATCCCTAAGCCTACTCAGAAATGTGTTAAGGCTGGCTATAAATGGAAACGCTCTTTTGTGAAAGAGGTTGAAGTAGTTTTAGTTAAAAATGTTGTTTTTCCTGACAAAGGCCAGTTCATTAAGTATGCCGGACCCAATCAAGTTTGGGTTCCGAAGAAGGTCTAATCAATTTGATACTGCAGGGTGTGGAACAGGTAAACCGTGTTATGTGGGTTCTTGACAGTGGATGTTCAAGGCATATGACCGGAGATAGAGCCCTGCTATCAAATGTGGTTGAGAAAGCCGGCCCAGGAGTTACCTTTGGAGATAACAGCAAGGGTATTACCAGAGGATATGGCTGTTTGAAGTTTGGAAATGTTATCATTCAAGATGTATCTGTTGTGGAAGGTCTGAAGTTCAATCTTCTCAGCATCAGTCATTTATGTGACAGAGGATATGCTGTTTCCTTTGAGAAAGATAGATGTCAGATCCTTCACAAGAAGAATGGAAAGCCTGCTCTTCAAGGAGTAAGGAAAGGTGATTTGTTCATAGCTGATCTACACTCTGGATCCAAAGATGAAGTTACTTGTTTTTATGATAAAGCTTCATCAGATGAGAGTTGGCTATGGCACAAGAAGATGTCTCACCTTAACTTCAAAACCATGAACTCTTTAGTCAAGAGGGAATTGGTTAGAGGTTTGCCTCAGATGGAATTTACACAGGAAGGACTGTGTGAGGCTTGTCAGAAAGGAAAGTCAAAGAAAGCTTCTCACAAGGGTACTGACACATCATCAATAACTGAACCACTTCAGCTACTACATAGGGATTTGTTTGGTTCAGTTAGTGTGATGTCCATGTCAAAGAAACAGTATGCACTTGTGATTGTTGATGACTATTCCAAATTTACTTGGGTTTTATTCCTACATTCCAAGGATGAGACCCCACAGATGGTGATTGATCATATAAAGTTGATTGAGCTGGATTCGAGATTCCCTGTTAGAGCTATAAGGTCAGATAATGGAACTGAATTCAAGAATGCAGTCCTAAATGACTTTTGTGCAGATAAAGGAATAACAAGACATTATTCTGCCCCTAGAACTCGTCAACAGAATGGAGTGGTGGAAAGGAAGAATCGTACATTGATTGAAGCTACTAGGACTATGTTAAGTGAATCAAGACTTCCAATGTACTTTTGGGCTGAAGCTGTGAACACTGCTAGTTATACTCAGAATCAAACTTTAATCAACAAGGATTTAATGAAGACTCCGTATGAGATCATGAACAACAAGAAACCATGTAATAACCCCAAATTTTGGACTTAGTTAAAAAAATTTTGATGAATAGTAAATGTGATGAATAGTACTTTGATGATGGAAATTTTTTCAGACCACACTATGTGGATGATATGGAATGAATGTTTCGAGGTTATATTATTGATGTATATGAAGAATAAAAGAATGTAAACGCGATCAGAATCAGGAGATTCCCATTCGAATTTTAAATCACTATTCATCGGACAATCAATGATTTATTGATTTGATCGTTTTGAGAAAGTATGTAGAATGAGAAAACCATGATCATATCTTAAACCAAGGTGAGAAACCTAAGATCACATATTAAACCAAGGTAGTGGAGAGATCAAGGAAGTATTCCCTAGCTTTGGTACAGAGAAACGTTTTTAAAATCACTTGAAACTATCGCGAAACAAAAGCGTAACAAATTATGGATTAAACCCTAACCAAAAGAGGAGTATTATATAAGTTCATCAAGTGCAATATATAAGAGGATTGAGGATACAAATGATGACATAAGCATGATGCAGAGGAGTGACATATGCATGACAAAGTGATGACAAGGTGATGAATCACCACCTTGTCACCACTTTCACCACCACCACAAGTTCAAAAGAGCCTTGTCATTGGTGACAAAACATGATATTAGCCACGATTAAATGGCAAAAGTATTAAGGATTAATTAGACAAAACAAAGGAAAAGAAAATCAAAGAAAACAAAAGCAAAAGAGATGCACCAAGGTGAAGAACACCATTCGGCTTTTTCATTCTTCAAACCCTTAAGAAATTTTCTACCACTTCCACTCAACCATAAATCAAGATCTTGGGCTCTAAATCACCCTCTTCCAATATCCAAGGTAGATCTCTAATCTTAGCCTCATCCATGGATGATAGCTTGGTCAAAAATGGATTCAAAGTTGATGATGAATAGTGATATGAATAGTAAACTCATAAGATCTTGTTTTGTTTTGATATTTTTAGGTTTGATTAGCATAGTTAAGGAGCAAGGAAGGATATACCATCCATATATAGCCTTTTTTAAGTTCCAAGGAAGGTATAAAACCTCTTCCCTTTTTGAGATTATGCTTGATCTAGTAGTTATAAGTGATTGTTTAATAACTAGGTAGTAATGAAGCATGTATGCATGATTTTAAGCATGTTTGATGGTTGATTTGTGGATAAACTTATGAACTAGGGTATGACCATGTTTGGACAGAAAATAGTAGTATTAGCTTGAGGTTTGATTGGTGGTTGGTTGATTGTTGATTGGTGGTTGTATTGAGTGTTTAAAAACACGGGAATCGCGTTTAAGCGCCGTTACCATGTCGAATTTTACTTCGGTAATTTGGACAGAAACCACGGTTACATTAAAGGGCATAAACATGAAGTTTCTGACTATTAGCATGTAGGCCCTGTTTCCTAGTTTGTTTTAACGAAAGAATCGTATCGTTTCGATTTACGCTTTAGGAGAAACGTCCGTTTTAGTGAAAGCGGTTTCGCGTAACTAAGTAGTTCATTGCATGAACTTTGAGATAGGGATCAAGCCCTTTAAAAATGGAATTGGATTGAGATATTAAAATGGATACTAGCATGGATAGTCTAGAAAGGAACCTAGAAGGTTTCGTGTTAAAAAGATAAATTTGTGATTTTATAAAAATGCGAGAACGAAGGTTGCGCGAGTGAAATACCCTTAAGGGGATGGTTAAAAACAAGGAGTTAGTAAAGGAAAAGTACTTGGGTTTTGTGAATAGATTTTCACCCAAGCTTTTGACTTAAGAGTTTATGGAATGTTATGAGGTTATAGATGACCAAGTGCGAGACAATTGATGTTCGTTAATAGAACGTTAGTGCTTAAGTTAAATGCACTTTAAATGATTAAGCTAGGGGACTGATCGGGTATTTCTTTGTTTATAGATTTCCCGGCAAGTTTTTGAACCCCTAACAACCAAGGACCCGAGGCAAGTTTTCTCATTCCCTGCTATGTTTTAAAGTAAAATATTCTGATGATGCATGTGATACGTAATTATGCATGCTTTCAAACCTCACGTCGTATATAGATGTGACGGCATTAAAACGTTGAGATGTAATATATGCATATGTATTATGCATGCTTTCAAACCTCACATCATATATATTTGTGATGGTATTAAAAATAATGAGAGGTAAGATATGCATATGATAGATGCAAGTTTTCAAACCCTACATCATATAATGATGCTGTTGTGATATATGTTGTGATTATGATAAATATTCTGCTTTAATGCTGTGAAATGACTTATAAACTGTTTTCGCTTTTAATAAAAAGCTGTATAAGATATTAGGTTTATATGCTAGGTAAATACTAGATATAAACCAAGGTTAAAGGTTAGAGACTCTAAGTATAGAGTACTTGTATGATAGTTTTAAAACTTAGACCGGGAGTTAAATTATTATTTTGTTTTGATCATATTGTCAGAAGCTGGAGGGTTCCAGGGACAGTTATATTTTAAAGATTGATTAAATATTCCAATATCTATATATTATTGGATATTTAATGTGAGATATTTAAATAATATTATAATAAATATTATTTGAAAATTATTTAATTAAGTGAATATTAATTTGAATATTCACTTAAGTGTTTTATATCGAATAATAATTCAATACTTATTATTTGAAGATTATTTAATTAAGTGAATATTAATTTGAATATTCACTTAAGTGTTTTATATTGAATAATAATTCAATACTTATTATTTGAAGATTATTTAATTAAGTGAATATTAATTTGAATATTCACTTAAGTGTTTTATATTGAATAAGAATTCAATACTTATTATTTGAATATTATTTAATTAAGTGAATATTAATATTCACTTAAGTGGATTATTATTGAATAATAATTTAATATTTATTATTTGGGTATTTATTAAATATTCCAAATATTATTTAAAAATCATAGAACCTTATTATATGATTAAAGGTTCTACTATTTACACAAAATATAAATTTCTGATTTTCAGAAAAGATATTAAAAGAGAGATTCTCAACTATTATCTTAAGATATTTAAAGGTAATTAAATGCGAATAGGGTTTTCTAACTCATCGAAAATTTGGGAATCTAGTTCAAGAATTCAAGGGCAGAATTTTACTTCCACTGTTCCTCTAGAATAACTATAACTGGGGATGGCTCCCCTATTCAAGTAAAGTATTTCAAACTTGATAAACTCTGAAAATTTCAATAAACTCCCTGGTCATGATTTCAAAATACATGGTAATCATCGGTAGTTTCGTTGACTAATGTCAACCCACTCTGTGACTTACTCCCTTCAAACACTCTGGAGTAAGGAATTCTGAACGGTTACAAAGTTTTTGACAAGTAATTGTACTTGGGGGAAACATGATTAACTTCTGTTTCCCGTGACGTTGATTTTCATCTGGGGACTGGAATTAACTCGTGCTCGGCAATGAAATAGGTGCCAGTATGGTACGAGGTCGTACTCGGCAATGAAATAGGTGCCAGTATGGTACGACTCCATGCTCGGCAATGAAATAGGTACCAGTATAGCATGAAGGGCCCAGATGCGGCCATGGTGATAACCGAATAGGAAGTCGTCCTTCTACTAGTAGAAAAGTTACGTTACGATATAACGGCTGATCACCGTGTATCGTGGTTCCAGTATATCTCCTTCCCTCCAAGTTGGAGTTGTGTTGCACATTGTAACGAAAGCCTAGGTGCTGAGTTACTGATAATGTGGCAGTGATGAGTAATGATGTTCCTCATACAGTAGTTGTATTGTATGACATGTTTTGACGAAAAGTATGTTTAAACATATCGTTCTGTATATGAACGGAGTTTCAAAGGTGTTCATTACTGATATTTTACAGTATTTTGAACCGTATGAGATATCTAAATAGATATGCGTGTATATATGTTGAGAAGATATTTAAGAGATGCAGTATGTTTATAACACCCCTGGATTATCTTATATTATTTAATATTATAAATAGTGACTTTGGTTATATTGTGTAATTTTTTTTTTCTTTTCAACCACCTTATATAGAAGATGGAAGATTTATATTTCGAGATTATATTCGTGTTGTGTGAGTAGAATAAGTGAATGCAAACGAGGACGGAATTCGACGATTCTTATTTTATTGTGACTTGAGTTAATCAAGCTATCGAAGAGTACGATAACCTTATAAGTACTCGAGGAGTTAATGAGTTAGAGTTTTTAAATATTTAATCAAGAGATTATCATATTGAGAATGTACACCGAAAACCCTGAGCAACGGAACGATTTAGAGGTTAATCGGAGATTGTGACGAAATTGAGCGGTATAGAAAATACGTAGCGAATTGTGATTAAACGAGAGAGTGATACAAGTATTAAACCATCCACTAGCTTCTTAAACACACTAAAGGAAGGGACATGTGTTGGATTGTGAAGCTAGCCACCATACCATTCAAGACACCAAGCTTAGTCAAGGTGTTCACATGTGTCCTTAGAATGATGTAAGGCATGAGCTCACTCTCCACTAACACTTATCACACAAACAATCAGCACTCTTGCATTATTCCAAGGAAACAAATCAAAAAACAAAGAGAAAAAGAAAACAAGAGCAAGCAAAACACAAACTCTCCAAAACTGTTCAGCAGAAACCAGATCCAAAGAAAAATTCATATCTCCACTTCTATCCATTCATAAATCACCAAGTTTTATCCATAGCTCCTTCATTGTATGGAGAACACACGTTTAAAATTTCATGGCCAACAAAGGAGTGTAGCCTAGTCAAATCCCTTCCCCAAGTAGGAGAACCGAAACTGTCCAGCCTTTCCCAGTTTTGACCACTCACCTTAGAAAGCCAATAAGTCGAGCTTCAAGCATCCCCTGGTGATGAGATAGGATTCAAAAGAAAGCCCTTGAAGATTAGAAGGTGTGGTAAAAAGTTGAGAACCAAACTCTTATTTTGTTCGATTTTATATGGATCTTACAAAGTGATGATGAATAGTAACTCCGAAATTTTATTAACTTGTTTTCTTGATTGGATCTTAAGGTTTAAGCTTTGTAAGGAGTATCTAAGGCTTGTTGAGTGATTGTGAGCACTTGTTAGTGTTGGTAGAGCATCAAGCAAGGTAAAATCTTTGAACCACCTTTGAGTTTTATAGAGTTTTTGATGAGATCTTAAGTTGTTTACAAGATGAGTTCTTGATTAGTGTTTTAGTGGTTGATTCAAGTTTGTTTGTTGTGTATATGTTGTGTGGTGGTCATGGGACCTTACCACTGGCCTTAGAGCCTCTTGACAGTAGTAATTGATGTTGTTAAGCCATGAGTTGCTTTGATGTTATGCTTGAGGCATGTACGAATTTGGAATGTTCTATTTATAGCCGTCGTAATGACGAAATTTTGTTAACCCTTAAAGACAGTATCAAACCGAGACCTTCACTTTGTTTAAGGAGTAACCACTGCATATGGGGGTGTAGATATTATTTTCTAGTTTATTTTTCCGCAAGAATCATGTCAAAAGAGTTTATGGTTTTTGAGTTATGGTCGTTTTAGTAAAAATTGTTCGAGTAATGAAATCATAGAAACACATCAACTTTGTGACTATGTTTGAGACCCTTAAGAGTTGTTCTAAAATATGAAATTTTGTGGTAACATGCTAAGGTGAGTTATCAAGATGTGTGCGAAGGTTTCGAGTGCAAAAGATTATTTTTCAATTTTATAAAATGCGTAAGCCGAGGTTGCGCAAGTGGAAAAACCCTTTAAGGAGATGACACTACTCTTTGCAAACCCCCTGCCCTGTTTTGTAAAATCAGAAAAATGAGTCCTTTGACCAGAGCCCAATCTTGAGTTGATAACCTTCTAGACATTCTATAGATCGTGCACGCGAAAACGGTGCGTCATTTGAGTTAACGGTTATCGAGTTATGAACGTTTTAGTAAAAGTGATGCAAATAGTAAAAATCCGCAGTTGACTCAACTTCAAAAATACATTTCACCTATCTAGACTCGTGTTTTCGAATCGGAAATTTTATGATAAATATTAAAAATACCAAAGATGATTTTAGAAGTGGTTTCGTATTTAAAAATGTTTTCAGTGATTTATTAAAAGTGTTGGAGTGCGAGTCGCAGAATAGTAATTTTCAGGAAAGTCAACTCTAGAGGTACTGTTTTGACCATCAGTTTTGGTTAAGTTAAAAGAGGAATTTCGAGTCGATTAAAACACGAAACTTGTTAAGAATTATCAAGGAAACATGTTGGTGTAAAGAACAAGGTTATAAATGGTTAGTAAGATGTATAGAATATCCTACGTTAAGTATGAATTTGAGGAACGAGTTTGGACTAAACTTATGACTTAAGTGTTTGTCGATTAACATGGACTTAGTATGAGTCTAGAGGGACCCTTAGTGCCTTGTTTGTGATTGGCTTAAGTGTTTAAGCATTGAGTTATAAGTGGATTGTATAGGGGATTAATCGCGTGTTTTCTTGACCTTGTTTAGATTGTCGGACCCCGCTACGAGCCCCTACTACATCCATCCAGAGTACCAGGCAAGTTTACTTGTTCATACTCTATTGTTCAGAGTATTTATATATTTTTAAATGCATAAGTATGCTATTTAAGTTTTGATAAATATAAATGCAAATATTCCATCTAGTAGTTTATACTGGATTTTATTCATGCAATTTGAAATGCATCTATATTATTATTGACCTTGTTATCCGGATATTATAAAATTTATTTCATGAGTTGGTCCATATTGTTGGAACATCTATCGAGATACTTTATTCGTACTCGCCGAGAAGGTGATAGAGATATATGAAATAATATCTTCATACTATATATTAATTGATATATATATAAGTGGAGTTATATATACATAGTAAGTTGAGAATACTGATATGGGTCATCTCATTTCAAATCCATGATCAGAATAGTTTTCATATTTATTTCCTCTACTCATTCAAGGGGAAAACTAAATTATTGGAGGTGTTTATCGTTCATTGTTTCTGAACGATATTGGAGTAGTATTTTATTGAGAAGTAAATAAAGGTGCACGTGTTATTTTTACCGTGATGCCTAAGAGATTTATTGTTGAAGGTGATCGAAGATTCCGACAACTTATATTCTGGACTAAAAGATGGCAAAAGTGACCGTAGTAACGCACCGGCCCACTGAGTAGTATTTGGGGTGTGTTCGAGACGTCGGCTCATCCTTCTATCGATAGTAAACGAGTAGTGACAATGGACTGATCAATCCATTACTTGAGTAGGTTTTTGAGAAGAAGTCCAATCATCGATATCCTAACTGTTAACCGATTCCTTTGTGGTTCTGTTAACTAGGGTGTTGATCTGAGCAGTTGTTAAATTATGTTCATTCAAATCAATTGAGTAGTTCCAAGAAGTTATTGGATTATATTCGAGTAGTATGAAGAAGTTATTGAGATCTATTTATTCTATTATAAGAGTAGTATTCTGAGATTGATAAGAATTTCCGAGTTAATCTCTTTTCAAAAGTATATATTTATATAAGTGGAGAAGTTTTATAAAGTGGTAAAAACATATTTTTTTAAGCGAGTTGTTATTGCTTCATATGGTGTCTATATAATTGCTGGGCATTTTGTTTGCTCATTCTTGCTATTTAAATATTATTAAACAGCGGCACCCAGAGCTGGCACTAGTGCGGCGAACCGTGATAAAGGGAAGGGGAAAGGCTATTAATCCAACGCATTAGCCTTATAGTATATGAGAAGGGTGCGAGCTGGGAAGAAGTTGTTTAATGTTTTATTATCTAGTATTATGAAGTTGTAATAATATTTCAGAGATTCTGGGAAGAGAATTTGTGATGTAATAACTTTTGGATTATTAAGTACTTGTTCTAAGACTATAACCCATGGAGTAGATTATGGAGTTTATTATGATTATTGTTGTAGATTATATTGTAAGCAGGTGATCGAATATTCCGCGAGAGAATGTGACGACCTGGATTCCTGTAGGGGATTTGGGGGCGTTACAGAAATGGTATCAGAGCAGTAGGTTATAAACCGTAGAACTAGAGTAGGAGGAGTTATGACTATATAAGAGAGAGTTTAGAAGCCAATAAATCGATAGGTAATATATATAGTAGAACCTCAAGGAGTAGTTGGGGTAGAGGCATGATGGCCAATATCTAGTAGAATCAATTGGGACGAGAAAAACGTGTATCCATGATTTATTTATTGTTTTTAAATTTTTTAATGAGTATATAGAGAGACATGTATACATAAATATATATATATATGGATGCATACATATATATGTATATATATGCATATGTACAGATATATACTGTTTTGTTTCATAAGTAAATATTTCATGGGTACGCAGTTTTATTGAACTGAATGATTAATTAAGTTTTGTTTTTACCTCAGAAAAATGCCACCAAAGAGAAACAGAGATAACTTCTGGGAAGGTGAGCCTTCTACGGGGGATAATAACAATCGAGGAGATAACCAGAACAACAACCAGAACAATCAAGGACTTAACCAACTAGTGGATTTGTTGAGGCAAACCCTAGACCGTGGCCATCAGGGTCCTATACCCAATGTGGTAAACCAGACTGCAGCAGCTTTTAAGGCTTTTAAGTCAATACAACCACCTGAGTTTAAGGGGTTTGGAGAACCAGTCGAGGCTAGATCATGGCTGAAAGAGATGGAGAAATCTTTTAAGATTATAGGAGTAGAAGAGGGGCAGAAGACGATCTTTGCCACCTATTTGTTGAAGGAAGAGGCGAATTATTGGTGGGAGTCTAAGGAAGCAATGGAACCTGAAGGGGTAGTAACCTGGGAAAGATTCACTGAGTTGTTTTTGCAGAAGTATTTTCCTGAGCATATGGAGAGTAGGATGGAGATAAAGTTCTTAGAGCTAAAGCAGAATAATAGGACAGTTGCTGAGTATGAGAAGGAGTTTACCGAGCTATCTAGGTTCGTGCCACATTTCGTAGATACTGATAAGAAGAAGGCGAGGAGGTTTCAGCATGGGTTGAAACCGTGGATAAAAACTAGGATAGCTGCTTTTGAGCTTACTGAGTATGTTAAAGTGGTGAATAAGGCGGAAGTAATAGAGGCAGGAAGTAATTTTGATCCAAAGGAAAATGAAGGGAAGAAAAGAAAATCGGAGAGTTGGGGAGGATATCCGACTAGTGGGACATTTCAGAACCAACATGGTAGGAGGCCCGGGTTTCAGCCTGTAAGATTTGGAGGATCTAACCGAGCAGAAAGTGCGAATAGTGTACAAGTAGGACAACAGGGAAATGAGAGCCAGTTTAGGCAGCCAAGACCACCATTGCCAGACTGTGAGGTATGTGGAAAGAAGCATCCAGGAGCATGTGCAAAATCAGAGGGTAGGTGTCATAACTGTGGTCAAGAGGGGCATCAACGGATGAATTGTCCCAGGAGGGGAGTAGTTTGCTACAAATGTGGAAAGGAGGGTCACATCTCTAGAGACTGTAAAGCATCAGCAATGGGACTTGTGGCTCCACGACAAAGTAGTGGAGTTAATAGCAACCAATAAACCGCTAGGATTTTTAATATGACGGTGGCCGATGGCATGAGGGAGATGGACGAGAAAGAAGGTACACGTTTTCGTAATTTTGTAAATGCGTATATAAATGATGAGCCGATATAAAAATAGAGGTATGTTAAAGAATGGGAAAGGAGTAACAGAGACGGAATAGACGATATAGCATGAGAGTTTATAATCGAAATATGGGGGGGCATAAAACTAGTAAGAGTAATGAGGATATATTGGGAAGTAGGGTACGAGATAAGCAACCTTAACTATTGACTACGTTGATTCCGAGGACGGAATCCTTTTTAGGAGGGGAGTCTATAACACCCCTGGATTATCTTATATTATTTAATATTATAAATATTGACTTTGGTTATATTGTGTAATTTTAATTTTTTTTTCTTTTCAACCACCTTATATAGAAGATGGAAGATTTATATTTCGAGATTATATTCGTGTTGTGTGAGTAGAATAAGTGAATGCAAACGAGGACGGAATTCAACGATTCTTATTTTATTGTGACTTGAGTTAATCAAGCTATCGAAGAGTATGATAACCTTATAAGTACTCGAGGAGTTAATGAGTTAGAGTTTTTAAATATTTAATCAAGAGATTATCATATTGAGAATGTACACCGAAAACCCTGAGCAACGGAACGATTTAGAGGTTAATCGGAGATTGTGACGAAATTGAGCGGTATATAAAATACGTAGCGAATTGTGATTAAACGAGAGAGTGATACAAGTATTAAACCATCCACTAGCTTCTTAAACACACTAAAGGAAGGGACATGTGTTGGATTGTGAAGCTAGCCACCATACCATTCAAGACACCAAGCTTAGTCAAGGTGTTCACATGTGTCCTTAGAATGATGTAAGGCATGAGCTCACTCTCCACTAACACTTATCACACAAACAATCAACACTCTTGCATTATTCCAAGGAAACAAATCAAAAAACAAAGAGAAAAAGAAAACAAGAGCAAGCAAAACACAAACTCTCCAAAACTGTTCAGCAGAAACCAGATCCAAAGAAAAATTCATATCTCCACTTCTATCCATTAATAAATCACCAAATTTTAACCATAGCTCCTTCATTGTATTAAGAACACACGTTTAAAATCTCATGGCCAACAAAGGAGTGTAGCCTAGTCAAATCCCTTCCCCAAGTCGGAGAACCGAAACTGTCCAGCCTTTCCCAGTTTTGACCACTCACCTTAGAAAGCCAATAAGTCGAGCTTCAAGCATCCCCTGGTGATGAGATAGGACTCAAAAGAAAGCCCTTGAAGAGTAGAAGGTGTGGTAAAAAGTTGAGAACCAAACTCTTACTTTGTTCGATTTTATATGGATCTTACAAAGTGATGATGAATAGTAACTCCGAAATTTTATTAACTTGTTTTCTTGATTGGATCTTAAGGTTTAAGCTTTGTAAGGAGTATCTAAGGCTTGTTGAGTGATTGTGAGCACCTGTTAGTGTTGGTAGAGCATCAAGCAAGGTAAAATCTTTGAACCACCTTTGAGTTTTATAGAGTTTTTGATGAGATCTTAAGTTGTTTACAAGATGAGTTCTTGATTAGTGTTTTAGTGGTTGATTCAAGTTTGTTTGTTGTGTATATGTTGTGTGGTGGTCATGGGACCTTACCACTGGACTTAGAGCCTCTTGACAGTAGTAATTGATGTTGTTAAGCCATGAGTTGCTTTGATGTTATGCTTGAGGCATGTACGAATTTGGAATGTTCTATTTATAGTCGTCGTAATGACGAAATTTTGTTAGCCCTTAAAGACAGTATCAAACCGAGACCTTCACTTTGTTTAAGGAGTAACCACTGCTGTTGGGATTTATGGGTGATAGCATAGAAACAACTTAACTTTGATTGTACTTAATTTTTCAAATTAAGTAGAACATACTGTCATAGCCAAAGTATGTTCTTGTAATCAGTATGTAATGTTATTCTAGTTGTATTGTTTGAAAGAAGTTCACTTATGTGTTCAAGCCTCAAAGAATGCTTTTTGGATGACAACATGAATAAAGGTTACTGTCCTAAAGCTGTGACAGTAAGATTACAAGAAGACAGAATGTTGCAAGTCACGATAGCATATTCACTCTGACAGCAACATTGGCGGAAGACTACGCGACAGCAACTATTGCCCTCGACAGCAAGTTTGGGATCCTCGACAGCACTCTATGCGGGGAACTCATACTGTCACCAAAAGATCATTCCTGTGACAGCAAGCTTTGCGGCAAAAGTAACTGTCTCAATAAAGATCCTTATGCTAGGTATCTTTCTCAGTCAAATCCCGTGACAGTTTAAATGTTCAAGAAACAGGCATGATGCAGTATCCCTAAGCTGCACCAAGTCTGCAAGACTACGACAGAAGCTTCAAGCACTGCAAAACAAAAGCGAATCAATTCAAGAGCAAGGTCAAGTCTTTATCTGCTGAATTGGTTTAGCTGGAAATGGAATGAATCTAGGTTGCTTTCTTTGTAATGTATATCTGACATGTTAGCAATTTAGGAAAGTCACATGGGTAAGACAATCTGTAAGAAGCTGCCACTTGACAGTGACAGCAGCTTCACAAACCCGTGACTGATAGTGATAGGGTTAGTCTTATACCTACTATCAATTCATTCTAGAATTGTAACGAAGACAAGCAAGTGTCTTTGAAGAAAACCCGAAGCTCGAGAATTCTTTCTTGAGGTTGTAGCAACACTTTGCAAAATAAATAAAACATTTATTTTGTGAATCTTGTTCTTACTGAATACTGTTCGTGATTGCATATATTGCTGATAACGTTTAATCTTGATTTTAGTTGTTGAAATTTAGATTGAATTTTATCAGTATTGCATTCATCCCCCCCTTCTGCAGTACACAAGGACTAACAACTGGTATCAGAGCTTTCAGATTAACATACATATCTGAGATCCCGAAGAAAATGCAGAAATCAAACAGTATCAAGATCCCAGCATTTGATAAAGAGAACTACAACATTTGGAAAAGAAAAATCTTGTTGTTTATCAAAGCTGCAAATCCACTATACCCAGGTATACTCGAGAATGGTCCTTTCATACCAAGAAAGGAAATTGAAGCCACAACAGTGAATGGTGAGATTGTTCCTGCACATTGGGTTCCCAAAGATCCCTCAGAAATCTTGGAACCTGAAAAGGAGAAAATGGTGCTAGATGATCATTTGCAACTTATCTTGCTCGATTCTCTCACGCTGAATAAAGCCATGTGTGGAAGTGTGATAAGCTGAACATCAGCCAAGGAGATGTGGATCAGGTTAGCCTTACTCTGTGAAGGAAGTGAAGAGGTTAAGGGCAACCAAAGGCAAATTCTAATATCTCAATATGAGGCATTCATGGCCAAGCCTGGTGAAGACTTAACCTCCATGTTTGAAAGGTTCAGTAAGCTCTTAACTGAATTACAGATACATGACAAGTACTATGACAGAAAAGAATTAAATGTCAAGTTCCTGCTCACACTGCCTGATCACCTTGAACACAAGACAACAACCATACGAGAAGGAAGAGATCTCAACAATATAACCTTTGAGACACTTTATGGTATTCTGAAATCTTATGAACTCGAACTCTTTCAAAAGAGAGCCATACAAAGTGGAACAAGGAACAAGATGGCTAATATGTCAAGTGCCCTAGTAGCACATGTGCCAAGGATCACACAGCCAAGTGAAGTACTACAGATCACAGAATCAACCCCAACACAGACCTTGAAGATAGAAGAGGTGGTTGAAGATGATGAGAAAGTGGTACTACAGCTCAAAGATGTGGAAGATGAAGACTTCTACACAATGGAGGAACTGGAAAGCATGGACAACCCTACTATGGCTTACATGGCCAAAAAGTTCAAGAACTTTAGGTTCAAGAAGGATAGGTCATACAAGCCTCAAGGCCAAGCATCCAAGTTCAGCAAAGGAAGCTCATCAAAGGCTGCTGTGGGAAGCTCAACCAAAGGAGGATACAAAACTGGATTTGTGGATAGATCAAAGTTCAAATGTTACAACTGTGGAGACCCGGGTCATTTTGCTACTGAATGCAAAAGACCCAAACAGGTTCAAAGATATGAGAAAGGAACTGGTGGATACTCCAAGAAAAATCAAGGTAGAGCCTATGTGGCTGAAGGAAAGTGTTGGGATGATTCTGATGATGAAGAAGAGGAAGAATATGTCAACCTAGCTCTCATGGCTAGCACTGATGAGGTAGCATCAACACCTTCAAGTCAGGGTAAGAAGAAAAATCAGGTCATGTGGATTATTGACAGTGGTTGCTCAAGACACATGACAGGTGATAAAGCCCTGCTATCACATTATGTAGAGAAAGCTGGCCCAATCATAACCTTTGGAGACAACAGCAAGGGTTACACAGTGGGATATGGCTGTCTGGAAATTGGAAATGTTGTCATTGAAGATATTGCTCTTGTGGATGGATTGAAGCACAACCTACTCAGTGTCAGCCAATTCAGTGACAGAGGATTTAAGGTTGACTTTGACATGATGGTGTGCAACATCTATCACAAGAAGGATGGAAGCCTCTCTCTAAAAGGGGTCAGAAAAGGAAGCCTGTTTGTTGCTAATCTAAGCTCAACAAAGAAGGATAAAGTTTACTGTTTTTACAGCAAAGCTACTGTTGGTGACAGTATGCTTTGGCACAGGAAGCTCTCACATCTCAACTTCAAAACAATGAACATTCTAATGAAGAAAGAGTTAGTGAGAGGTTTGCCCCAACAGGAATTCTGTCAAGAAGGATTGTGTGAAGATTGTCAAATGGGCAAACTGAGAAGAGCTGTGCACAAGTCCAAGCAAGTAAACACCAACACAGAAGCACTCAAGTTAATTCACATGGATCTCTTTGGACCAGTCAATGTACCATCTATGGCCAGAAAGAGATATGCCTTAGTAATGGTGGATGATTACTCAAGGTACACTTGGGTGAAATTTCTTGAATCCAAAGATGAAGCTGCTCAAGTGATTATTGATCAAGTCAGAGTTCTTGATAGAACCCCAAACTCAAAAGTTCAAATCTTGAGGAGTGACAATGGTACAGAATTCAGAAATGCCACACTTGGAAATTTCTGCAAAGATGAAGGAATTGTACAACAATTCTCTGCTGCAAGAACTCCACAGCAGAATGGAGTTGTAGAAAGAAAGAACAGGACTCTCATTGAAGCAGCTAGAACTATGTTGCATGATGCTAAGCTGCCAACATATTTCTGGGCTGAAGCTATCAACACAGCCTGTTATACTCAGAACATAACCATGATCAACAAAACTCATGCAAGTACTCTTTACTGTCTGTTAACGGGAAAGAAACCTATTGTCAAATATTTTCATGTGTTTGGGAGCAAATGCTTTATGATGAAAGACAACCATGAGAAGAAAGGAAAATTTGACACCAAGGCTTTTGAAGGACTATTCATGGGTTACAGCACAGAAAGGACTGCCTACAGAGTTTATGTTATGGAACACAGGATTATTGAAGAAAGTGTTAATGTCACATTTGATGAAACCAAGTTTCCAGGACTGCATGAAGAAGGAAAGATGCAGACATTCAGATGTGAGAATCAAGGATACTTGGAAGCTGAGGAGATTGTGGATGAAGAACCTAGCTTCACTCAAGTTGTTGAAGTTGATAAAGATACTGTCAATGCCACTACTGTCAACCAAACTCCAGCTCAGTCACAGACCATATCCTCTAACATTCATGACAATGGTGACTCTGGAGACAATGAAGAACATGGTGAAGACAATGGGATTGGTGATCACTCAACTCAACAAACTGAAGGAAGTGTTCCTGTGCAGTCAAGTAGCTTGCCCAGAATCACCAAGTGGAACAAAGATCACTCAAGTGACCTTATCATTGGTGATCCTAATTCTGGAGTGAGGACAAGGAACAAAGTCTCTGCTGACAGCATGTTTTCATGCTTCCTGTCACAAATGGAACCCAAGACAATTGATGAAGCATTGTTGGATTCTGACTGGGTGATAGCCATGCAAGAAGAGCTAAATCAGTTTGAAAGAAACAATGTATGGAAATTGGTTCCAAGACCTAAGGGAAAGTCAGTTATTGAGACCAAGTGGGTTTTCAGAAACAAACTTGATGAAAATGGATTGGTGACAAGGAACAAAGCAAGGCTAGTGGCTAAAGGTTACTGTCAACAGGAGGGAATAGATTATGATGAGACATTTGCTCCTGTTGCAAGACTTGAAGCTATAAGAATCTTTCTAGCTTATGCTGCACACTGCAACTTCAAAGTATTTCAGATGGATGTCAAAAGTGCCTTTCTAAATGGAGAGCTGGAAGAAGAAGTGTATGTGGAACAGCCACCAGGGTTTGAGGATGTTGAAATGCATAATTTTGTGTACAAACTCTTCAAAGCTTTGTATGGACTAAAGCAAGCACCCAGGGCATGGTATGACACACTTTCCACCTTTCTTCTGGAAAACCAGTTTACCAGAGGAGTTGTGGACAAGACACTTTTCTACAAGCATCATGGCAAGGACATCATTCTGGTACAAATCTATGTGGATGACATCATTTTTGGTTCTACAAATGAGAAGCTGTGTGAGAAGTTTTCCCATCTCATGAGCAACAAATATGAGATGAGCATGATGGGAGAACTGTCATTCTTTCTGGGGTTACAAATTCTTCAACAAACTGATGGAATCTTCATAAGTCAAGCTAAGTATATCAAGGAACTTCTCAAAAAGTTCAACTTGGAAGATTCATCTCCTGCAAAGACACCAATGTCCACAGCAACTAATCTGGATCTTGACCCTAAAGGAAAGAAAGTTGACTCAAGCACCTATAGAGGCATGGTAGGATCCCTCCTATACCTAACTGCTAGCAGACCTGACATCATGTTTGCTACATGTCACTGTGCAAGGTTTCAAAGTGATCCAAAGGAGTCACACTTGGTAGCCATCAAGAGAATCTTTAGATACTTAAAAGGCACTCTTAACCTAGGCCTTTGGTATCCTAAGAATACTGGATTTGGTCTAATTGGTTACTCAGACTCAGACTATGCTGGATGCAAGATTGACAGAAAGAGTACTACTGGTAGCTGTCAATTTCTTGGTGGAAGATTGGTCTCATGGTTTAGCAAGAAGCAGCATTCAGTTTCTACCTCAACTGCAGAAGCTGAGTACATTGCTGCAGGCAGTTGCTGTGCACAAATTCTATGGATGAAAAGTCAACTTCTAGATTATGGTCTAGTGTTAAGAGAAATTCCTATTTACTGTGACAACACTAGTGCCATAGCCATCTCAGACAATCCAGTTCAACACTCTAGGACAAAGCACATTGATATAAGACATCACTTTATCAGAGAGCATGTTGAACAAGGAACTGTGAAGCTGATTTATGTCCCAACTGACAAGCAACTTGCTGACATCTTCACTAAGCCATTGAATGAAGCAACCTTCAACAGGTTGGTAAGTGAATTGGGAATGCTGAATCTGGTATGTTAATTTACTAAGGTTTCTAAATTTTCAATTCTTATTGAAGCTCATGACAGCAACTTCAAACCTGCTGTCAAGAGAAGTTACTGTCTACTTGGTTTATGTCTGTTATGTGACAGCATGTGTTGATTTGACTTTTCATGTCAGTATTTTGTGCCAGTCTCATACTTTTAAACCGTGTATGACTTTAATGTGGTTATCCGTTAAGTTTGAGAGTTAAAAATCTGTTCCATTGGACTTTCACACTCTTTTGCATTAATCTGTAGGATTAAAGGAGGACACGACCATTAATTACTTTTGTGGTAGTTGTATGGGTACTCTAACTGTTGACCATTAGACTTTAATCCTTAGACGGTTTTGCCTATAAATTAACCTTAGGTTTCACCAGTCTGCTCTCAGTTTTAAAGTAAATAATGGAAAACAAAGTAGGAATCGAAGTTGGTCTAAAGAAGTGTGATAGTGAACCCGACAATGAAGAGATCGATGAGCTCTTTGAAATGCTGTTGGACGCCATGGATGAGATAGACGAGGAAAAGGAGGCCAAGGCTAAGGAAGAGGAGGCCAAGGCTATGGAAGAAGAGAAGGAGCTTCAGGCACTTCTTGAAAAAGAAGGCCGCTCTGAAGAAGAGATTAAGGAAGAAGTCTTAGAACTAGTTGATAAAATCATAGGATGATGTACTCAATGTTCAATATTAATGATTTTATTAACAATAATAAAAGTTCCTGTTTATGTGGTTACTGAGTTTATGACTTGTCTGTGTAACTTGTTTAATATCTTTGTTTGAAAGATTACATTGCTAAATTCATATTCTGTTAATTTTAGGTTAAGTATATGAGCAACGCATTCTAATTAGTTCATGACAGAAACAATTTCCCATTTCAATTACTGTCACAAAGAAGGATACTGTCCTGTGTCTCTTGACAGCAACCTTCTTGACAGCAGGGAAAGACTTTCTGTCACGACCTTTAAAAGATACTGTCACTCAAATGCTTAACGGTGACAGCAAGTTTTTGCGCAATAGTTGCTGTCGCGCAAAACCTACTGTCACCACCACTTATTACTGACAGATTGTTTCTAGACCTTGTTTAGATTGTCGGACCCCGCTACGAGCCCCTACTACATCCAGAGTACCAGGAAAGTTTACTAGTTTATACTCTATTGTTCAGAGTATTTATATATTTTTAAATGCATAAGTATGCTATTTAAGTTTTGATAAATATAAATGCAAATATTCCATCTAGTAGTTTATACTGGATTTTATTCATGCAATTTGAAATGCATATATATTATTATTGACCTTGTTATCCGGATATTATAAAATTTATTTCTTGAGTTGGTCCATATTGTTGGAACATCTATCGAGATACTTTATTCGTACTCGCCGAGAAGGTGATAGAGATATATGAAATTATATCTTCATACTATATATTAATTGATATATATATAAGTGGAGTTATATATACATAGTAAGTTGAGAATACTGATATGGGTCATCTCATTTCAAATCCATGATCAGAACAGTTTTCATATTTATTTCCTCTACTCATTCAAGGGGAAAACTAAATTATTGGAGGTGTTTATCGTTCATTGTTACCGAACGATATTGGAGTAGTATTTTATTGAGAAGTAAATAAAGGTGCACATGTTATTTTTACCGTGATGCATAAGAGATTTATTATTGAAGGTGATCGAAGATTCCGACACCTTATATTCTGGACTAAAAGATGGCAAAAGTGACCGGAGTAACGCACCGGCCCACTGAGTAGTATTTGGGGTGTGTTCGAGACGTTGGCTCATCCTTCTATCGATAGTAAACGAGTAGTGACAATGGACTGATCAATCCATTACTTGATTAGGCGTTTGAGAAGAAGTCCAATCATCGATATCCTAACTGTTAACCGATGCCTTTGTGGTTCTGTTAACTAGGGTGTTGATCTGAGCAGTTGTTAAATTATATTCATTCAAATCAATGGAGTAGTTCCAAGAAGTTATTGGATTATATTCGAGTAGTATGGAGAAGTTATTGAGATCTATTTATTCTATTATAAGAGTAGTATTCCTAGATTGATAAGAATTTCCGAGTTAATCTCTTTTCAAAAGTATATATTTATATAAGTGGAGAAGTTTTATAAAGTGGTAAAAACATATTTTTTTAAGCGAGTTGTTGTTGCTTCATATGGTGTCTATATACTTGCTGGGCATTCTGTTTGCTCATTCTTGCTATTTAAATATTATTAAACAGCGGCACCCAGAGCTGGCACTAGTGCGGCGAACCGTGATAAAGGGAAGAGGAAAGGCTATTAATCCAACGCATTAGCCTTATAGTATATGAGAAGGGTGCGAGCTGGGAAGAAGTTGTTTAATATTTTATTATCTAGTATTATGAAGTTGTAATAATATTTCAGAGATTCTGGGAAGAGAATTTGTGATGTAATAACTTTTGGATTATTAAGTACTTGTTCTAAGACTATAACCCATGGAGTAGATTATGGAGTTTATTATGATTATTGTTGTAGATTATATTGTAAGCAGGTGATCGAATATTCCGCGAGAGAATGTGACGACCTGGATTCCTGTAGGGGATTTGGGGGCGTTACAATGTTGAACTGTATAGTACTTTGAATCAATGGATAGGCTTTAAGCCTTGATTCCATTATTTGATATCTATTTTAAAAGATATGTTTTGAATCTTGGTTCATTATATCGATACCAAGGATTCCTAAATGAATTACGAAAAGTAACTGAGTATGATTATAAGTCATACGGTATTTTGAACGGTATACTATTTTGGGGGTCGAACCCTAGTAGTTTTTAAATATGGGTTCGATATGGATTATCTACCTGAAAGGTTTAAAGATTTAAACTGGGATAGATTTCTTGCTGAGCGCTATTAGCTCATTCTTGCTTTATTAAAACTTTCAGCATGAAGAAAACGTTGCCGATTCACCTCGTGTTACGAGAGCAAGGGGATGGAGAGACCATCCTTGAGTTAGTTCAACAGGATGGATACTGCCGGCGTGAGCAGAATAGTTGCAGACTGTATTAGTAAGAATTGTTTTCGAGTAGGTTGTATTATTAAACCTTGTATAAAACGGTGAGGTCTATTATTGTAACTTCAGGTAGAGGTTGTAAATAATAGATGAGATCCTGGATAGTGCATTTGAGTTGTAATAACAAATGATACTTTCGTTTCTCATTTCCAAGGCTATAACTTGTGTGTGTGTGCGTAAGTGATTGGGGTCTTTGGAGTTGTATTATTAGAATGTTGTAAGTAATGCAGGTATTGTATAATTGATGGAGCGTGACAACCCAGATTCCTGACCCCGGATCTGGGGGTGTTACAGAAATGGTATCAGAGCGTTAAGTTATAAACTTGGATATGAGAGTGTTAAGAGTTATATCGAAGTAAGAGAATGACGCGAGGACTCATATAGAATTCGTTAAGTGGACTACCGGAAGTAGTGCCATTGAGGATGTTAAGACTAAAGAGTTTAGTTGGGGAACTTATCGGAGGACCGATAGGATCGTTGAAGATCATCATAATGAGGAGAAGGAAGTTTAGAATTGTACACGGATTATCAAAAACATTAAGATAAGACGCGGAGCAGAGTCTCGGTTGTAGTTGGGGTAAGGTCGGAATGGCCAATACCAATGGATAACTTGACTTAGTAAGAACCTAAGTGTTTTTAGTTCATCGTAGTTTGCCACGAGAAGGCAGCACATGTGAAGATTGAGACGTTTACAGTCCTTTACGCGATCCGAAGTACTAAATTACGTGGACTAGTTAAGGCATTATCTTACGTATGAGGTCTAAGCCTTGGGAACAACTATTCCACCATAGTTGGTGTCTTTTCCGTCGATGGGTATTTTGTTACCTAAGAGGAAGACTTTTGCGTACATATAGTACCAGAACGTTATCGTGAGACGAACGCGCTAAATCGCATCGCGAGTATATTTCGTACGATAGGCCATGATGGCTCAACTCGGAAATCAAAGATATGAAGAATGGATAGCGTGATTCTGATAAAGACACGTATGGTTGCAACGAGCAATGCGACAATCTCAGGACCTACGAGGAACGAGACCTATGGTGGCCTGGGGTTGGATTCATTCGATACGACTAGTGTTGAGAAATTACATATACGTTAATGGACCTCCATCTTTTGAGGATGTGTTGATGCGATCGTAGGAGGCCCAATCTCTGAACGATTATCGGGGAATGGCGATTATGTTTCAAACTCCAGACCTATTTAAGGACTTGTACGATTTTGAGGTACCGTTGGTTAGTACCCTAAACCATAAAGGCAGAAAGATAAGATCATCCTCGTACGGGTGATGTTAGAAATTATGATGACCATTGACTTTTTGGTATCTACTTGCTGGTACACTACTCAATCTAAAACTGTTCCTGCCTGTGTTACCTTGAATAGTTCATGTCAGGTAACCCTTCTAATTTCCTACTTCAACTTGGGATGCAACCAACAATTGTTAAGTATTCATTTTATTTCTTCTTATTTGGACTCCTCAGTTGAGTTCATAAATATCTAGCTATGTGTTTAAAACATAGATGATGTATATTTCAGAGACTACTCGTGAATTCTTTTCTTCTATTAAGGAAAGATTTGCACATCAGACGTTGAAATCGTAGAAAGGATATCAATTTGATATTGATATTCCGAATTCAATTCTATCGGAGAATTTGACAAAGTTTATGTACGGAGACACCTTTGGGTGGACCGTTTCACTGATGAGGAATGTTTGATGGGAGGTTATCGATTGTTCCGATATCAAGAACTTTCTATTCAGATCTTATATTCTATTCAAGGGTTATAATTACCTTGTTCGTTCCCAAACTTATTATTCTTCTTTTTAAATTCATTATCCGAGTAGTCAAAATTTTGCTTTCTTTCTTTCTTCGACTACTATGCCGAAATTTTGTACTAATAAATAGAAAATGGCTAATTACATGTGCCATTGTGAGTGACTAGTTAATTGTTCTAACTAGTTGAAATTTGAATGATATGATGAAAGTCTAGCTAATCATCCTAGCTAGATGCTGCGTCCCAAACTAATCGAGCTAGCAAATTTTGTTCAGCTAGTTGTTAATGTTTCTTGAAGTGAACTAGTTATTGTTTCACTAAGTTCAACTTTCAGTCAAATTTATATAAGTGAGTTCACAGTGCATTTTATATGCAGTGAATTGTGATGATGAAATTTCTAAATGATAATTTATTGAGACCTAATAAGGTCACCCATTCGACGAGAATTCTTAAAAAGATTTGATAAAATATTTTGTTGCTTGAAGTATTCTTGGTACCATGCAAGTATTTTACTTAATATTTGGAAAAAGAGAGTGTTGAAGCTTAGAGCTAAAATGAATGAGCCCGATAAATTATGAACCGAAGTTTATGGAAATTGCCAAGGTTTGTTTCGCAGGATGCGAATTCAGAATAACGAACTGTTCGAAACGACTGATTATGTTACTTTGGTTAATGAAACGACTGTGATAGAAATGGAAGCAAAGTGGACGAGAAAGAAATGGGCATAATGAAAGTAGAGTACGAAACGCGAATAGATTAAGAAAGAAAGAAAGTAAGAATTCAGATTGTCGGACGAGGAAACGTTTGACCTCCAAGGATGTAAAACTTGTTTAGCCTCTGTGATAGATACGAAACGGGAAGTACCTAGTGTACAGAATATCCCTGTTGTCAACGAATTCGAAGATGTATTTCCAAGAAGATCTTCCGGGGTTACCACCCGATAGAGAAATAAAGTTTGCTATAGAATTAGCTCCAAGAACGACGCCAGTTTCGAAGGCCCCGTACCGACTAGCTCCAGTCAAGATGAAGAAATTAGTCGCTCAACTGTAGGAATTGTTAGGGAAAGGAATGATAAGACCAATTACGTCACCGTGGGATGCACCCATGTTATTGGTGAAGAAAAAGGACGGCAGCATGAGGCTGTGCATAAACTATCGAAAGCTGAATAGGCTAATTGTTAAGAATGAATACCCCTGCCAAGGATCGGTGATTTGATCGATCGACTGCATGATGTAGTTAAATTCTCGAATATTGATTGAGAACTGGATACCACCAGTTGAATATTAAACCTGAGGACGTACCCAAGACTGCGTTTCGCTCCAGGTATGGACACTACGAGTTTTAGTAATGTCATTTGGGCTGACGAATGCCCTTGAAGCTTTCATGGACTTGCTGAATCGACTTTTCAAGAAGTATTTGGATAAGTGTGTCATAATGACATCGACAATATTTTGGTTTACCTCAAAGACCGAGGAAGAACATGTAGAACGTTTAAGGATAGTGTTAGAAGCACCGAGGAGGGAAAAGTTATATGCCAAGTTCGCAAAGTGCGAGTTTTGGCTAAGGGAAGTACAGTTTTAGAACATGTTGTCAACAGTAAAGGAGTGTTGGTTGACCCTGCTAAGATAAAAGTTGCTTCGAACTGGGAAAGACCAACCACCCCAACCGAGGTGAGAAATTTTATGGATTTAGCCGGATATACCGAAGATGTGTACAAGATTTTGCTAAAATAGCAGCCCCACTGACCAGACTTACTCGAAAGACTGAAAAGTTGAATGGATCGAGAAATGTGAGAAAATTTCCAGGAATTAAAGAAGAGACTAGTTACCGCCCTGCGCTGGTACTGCCAGACGGGAAGGGAGATTTTGTGATCTACAACGACGCATCGCATAAAGGATTAGGGTGTGTGCTTATGCAGCACGGAAAGGTAATTGCGTATGCATCCAGACAATTAAAGGAATATGAGTTTAGATACCCTACGCATGACTTAGAATGGGCAGCGATATTGTTCGCATTAAAGATTGGAAGCACTACTCGTATGGAAAGAAGTGCGAGATTTACACAATCATAAGAGCATTAGATACGTTTTCCCAGGAAGAATGTACTGTGATAATAGAAAAGATAGCTAAAGCTAATCAAGGATTATGATGGTGGAATTCTTTACCACCCAGGGAAGGCCAATGTGGCCAATGCCCTTAGTAAGAAAGAGAGACTTAAGATGATGACATCGTCGAATAAAGTTAATCCAAGGATTTGAGAAAATGGAAATTGAGGTTAAGCTAACCGGAAATGGTATTGAGAGACTAGTTGAGATTGCAATGCAACCAAAATTGCTGTCGGAAATTTAGTTATGTCAAGAATGAATGACGAGTGAAGGTATAAAGTTAATGTTGAAGAAAGAATTAAAGACTGAGAAAGATGATAAAGGAATCATAAGGTATTTTTTTCTACCAAGTTGGGGTTCCAAATGTTCAAGGGATAAAGGATGCTAAATCTTCGGAATGACTAATAAAAGGAACTGAGAGGATGAAGTTTGAAGTTAAGAATACAACAAAGATTAGTTAAAGGTTGTTAGGCCGAATACACAATATATAATCAAGTATGTATGAGAATAACAATCAAGAACACAGGTTTGTAAATCAACAAACTGAATTATATTAAATAATTCTCTCTTAGTGATGTTAATGAATCACAAAGAGCTACTAGGTTACAAGAATAATATATTCAATGTTCGCGTCCCTTCTAGGGATAACCTATCTGTGTTTATATAGTACACAGCTACATACAATCCTTATCTAATTGATACTCCTATAAATCAGCTATACAATTATTATCAATTAAGGATTGCTTCTTATCTTCTATTCCGTTTCCTTAGCTGTATCAATATATTCTGCTTCTTTCCATCTTCAGAATATATTGCTTCTAGAATATTCAATTCAGCACCGACAGCTAATTCAACTATCACCACGTCAGACTTTAACAAACTCTGACTGGCTTCAATGTAAACTCTGATGATCACCTGTTGCTTAAACACTGATGAACAAACGTCAGCAATTATATCTAACAATCTCCCCCAACTTGTTCATATTAAAATGTACAAGTTAAAAAGATAATTGATGATGTCAAAACATATAACAAATGCAGTGTTTAAAATATAACAGAGTTTAATTTTAAAACAGAGTTTAAATTTAACTTAGAACAGAAAACATAAAAACTTACAGTCAGACTTTACTGAATTTCTTGGATATCAGGTACAGTCCTGATATAATCTGACAGTAACTTTCTCTCAGCTCGATCTAGTTCAGCAATCATATCCTTCTTCAGCTCCTTCAATTCTGGTTCATCTTCACCAATTTGATAAATGGCAGCCCTTAAAGAATAGATGCTATTCTTGTTCATTTCATTGCCAAGTCTGATATAAAAAGCCTTATCAGACTCTAGATTGAACTCTAGAACTTTCTTATTTAGTGCAGTCATGAATCTAGCACTATTTTTCTTCATTTCCACCAACTTTCCATGTGCATCTCTGTACTTAGGAATATAAGCACTGGAAACATTTCCTCCAAAAAGAACTTTCGATTTCATCATTCTGTCTTTTAAAACCAAAGCAGCATTATGAGTATTTCTATTTTTGATCTTCAGGAGATAGAGAACATACTCTAGCTCTTCCCAGAATTTTAGACAAATATCATCTTCTCCAATTCTGTAAACTCTGCCATCAGCCATAAAATATAATAAAAACTCCTTCTTCAAGCCTCTGTGGTAAATCATCTGAACAGATTCTAGTTTATCAAGGTTTTCTTGAGTAACCCCAATACCAGGTTCTGCCAGTGATGTATGATCTAAAGGACTATTATTAACTCTTTTCTCTCTGTGGGAACCCAAACCAGATTTATCATAAGATTGTTTTCCAAGTACTGTTCTGGTTTGTAGAAAGTTCACCTGTCTAGGCTTCAGAGTTTCAGGTAATGAAGATCTTTTGAAACCTTGGAGTGGTGAAGATAGCTGAGTTTGCACAACTTGAGCATTGTCAGAGGTTGGCACATTCTTAACAATAACATCAACTTGAGCAGCGTCAGAGGTTGATTTAGCTAATCTTGTTTCAACTTGAGCAATGTCAGAGGTTGAATAAATCTTCTTAGGTAACTGTTCTTCTTCTACCAGTTTACCTTTTCCTTTGTCAGTATTTTTAATCACAGGCCTCCTTGAGTACTGTAAACTCTGATCAGAGTTTACATTCTCTTTGATAACAATTCCTTTTTCTTTCTTTCTAGGAGCCTTGATTTCCTTCTTCTTGTAGATTCCAGCTTCAAGATTCTTCCTGTGTTCCTCAGCAAGCATTTGCTCTTCAGCTTGGATATCTTCAATTGTAACATCTTTTCCATGTTCTGCCATAAACACCTTGGCAGCAATTTCCTCATCTTTAGTAGGCTTATCAGAGATTATCAAACTTTTGAATCTTGAACCGCTGACAGAGTTTGCATTTGCATGTCCCTTTCCAGAGTTTGATCTTTTATCAGAGTTTGATCTTCTTGAAAGTAGTCTGCTATCAGCATTTGACCTTAAGCTCTTTCCATCTCCCTTGTGTCCACCATCATTACCATCATCCCTCCGTCTCAGAGTTTGAGTGTCTTTGCATTTGTCACTTGGTACACTCTCCCCCTTTTTGACATCATCAGAAAGTAGTACTGATGTCAACAACTCAATAGTATTAGAAATTGATGTCAGTTGGGCAGACATAGCAGTCTGATTGTCCTCAACTTTCCCAAGCCTCTTCTGAATGTCATCAGAGTCCTTAGCTTGCTTCTTAAACATGGAATTGTAATAAGTTCTATCATTCTTCAGAGTGAGATCTCGCAGACCAACTTCATTCCTCAAAGCAGTGACTTCCTTATGAGACTCATCAAATCTATTGTGGAGAGATTTAATTTGAATCACAGTAGCCTTCAGACTTGTAAGAATATCAGGAGTTGAAATCGTCTTCACAGAATCACCAAGAAAATCAGCAGCCCTCTGTGCTGAAAAGATACAATCCGCAGCAGCCCATCTATTGTAGTACATATCTTGAAAATGCTCAGTTGTAGCTCGATTTACCTCTCTTAGCTCATCAGAGTTTGCTTGACTCTCAAATAACTCCTCTTGAGAATGATCAGAACTATCATTATCATTATCATTCTCTGCTGTATTTTCTGCAGGAATATTCTCAGCATCAGGTTCTGGAATCTCAGAGTTTGCAGTATGCAGGAACTCTGCTTCTTTTGTTACAATCTCAACAACAGATTGTTGTAGAGTTTCAAGAACAATAACATCCTCAGAGTTTACAACAAACTCTGCTTCAACAGGAACATTCTCTGTTGCATCCTTATCAGCAACATCAGGATTTGTAGCAACAGTTTCTGTAGCATTAGCATCCAAAGTCTGATCGACTTCCTCACCTTTCTCAAGATCAAAAGAAATTATTTCAGTGTGAGAAGCCATAGATTCTGCAAGTTCAACAGTATCTTGATCAGCTTCCAAACCCTCAGTGAAATGTTCAGAGTTTATAGAGAGATTTGCTTCAATTTCCATATAAAATCCTTGTGGCTCTGTAGCCTCTTCATCTGCAATCTCAACATGTGCTCTATCCTCTGTGGGCATAGGAGCTTCATTTGCAGCATTCTCAACTACATCATCAGACTTTGATGTAGGAGCTTCCTTCTCAGAATGTATCATGCCAGGTTCAGCATTTACTCTGTCCTCATTAGGCACATGAGTATCAAAAATCTCCTCTTGAAAAATATCTTCAGGAGCTACATCTTCCTCAGAGACTCTGTCCATATTGACAGCTTCAGCAGTTACATTTGATGCACCAAAAAGATGTGCAGCCACCAATCTTCTTTTTCTCTGATGAAGAGTTTCTTCATCAGTTTCACTGTCCTCATCAGCATTATTAGATTTTGGCCTTTTTGCCCTCTGCTTCTTTGATGGACCATCAGACTGTGGCATAGAGGTTTTTGACACACCAACTTCAGTAGTTGGAATCACAGACTTTGAAGATTTGAAAGCCCTGTGTTTGATCCTACCACCAGTCCTTGGTTGTTGAGATGCGGATTGAACAGATTCAGAGTTTACAAATTGAAGTTGAGTTGGAGATGGAGAAACCTCAGGATTTACTGGTTCTTGTTGTTGTTGAGGTTCAGGATTTAAAAACTCAAGAACTCTCTCAGGTAACAACAACTCACCAACATTTACCTTCTTTAAATCCTTATTCGTAAGATCAGAAAATACCCTTTTGTGCAATTTGAATGAGGGAATTACGTCCTCCTCATTAATCTCAACATTATTAACACATGTAGAGAATAAAATTTGACAAAACCTAGAAAAATAGACTACATGCCTATTCTCTGTTAATTTCTCTCCTATGTTCATTAAGACAAGTCTAGCAAAATCATAATTACTGTTAAATAGAAGTGAATACCCGATTTGCAGACTGTCTATTGGAATGGCGTCCCAATTTGTGCATTTCTTCCCGAACGCTCTAGTTATGCAATCGAAAAAGAAACTCCATTCTTTTCGTAAGAGCGGTCGCTTCAATTGGCCAATCTTTGCCAAAGACCCAGTATATCCAATAGCTTGCATCATTCTCTGAAGATCAGTATCACCAACAGCAATGGTGTACGCGTCAGAATTTGCAAAGCCCATTGTTTCACGAACAGTTCCTGGAGTTATGACAAACTCTGTCTCCTGGAACTCAAAAACTATGGATGGGGTACCAGAATCACCACCATCATCATAGACACCAGTTTCCCAGAAAGCTTTGATCTGAGATCCAGAAAGCTTTACAGGCTCCACCAAAGCACGCCCAATTTCTGACTGAGCAAGAAAGTTTTGTATGATATGAAACGCTTCTGGTGCATTGACAGTGTTTAAAGGGGCTGAATAGTTATTAGGGACAAACTCAAGTCCAGAAGCAGTGAAAGCAGTAGAAGCCATTAGTAATATCAAGAAATAATCAGAAAATAGCTTCAAAAACACAAGAGAGTTTAAGAAAGAAAGTGTTTGTGAATATGTGTGAGTGAGACTAGAATACAATTGGAGTAAGTCGTGAAAAAAAACTGTAACGGTTGTGTGTATAATGTATAAATATAAAATTTAAAATTAAAAACTGAACAGTTTTTAATCATTAAAACACAACTGTCTTACCCCGTATACTGTGTAAATGAGACACGTGTCACACATACAATGACTGACAGCAGTAATTGGCAATTTCCAATGCGCATGCGCAGTAAAAACAGCAATAATTACCGCCGATTACACTTTCCTATGTATGCAATCTCTCTCCACACTTTAACACTTTTCTAAACCAATGCCCAATCATACTCTTTTGAAATACCAAAACAAATGTTTTTCCTCAAAATTATAAAATGTCTGAAACCAATAAAATTTATTTTAATCATCAGAGATTAAAATTAAATTACCTCGGTGTATTTCACACAATACATCAGTGTTTACCATTTGTCCTTCTTTGTCAATAAACTCTTTTCTCAAACTGTACAGTTGTGAATAATTGTGTGTGCTATAGCAGAGTTTACCGAAATCAATATTTAAATCATCTCAAAGTGCATAAAATCCACAAACTAAAGCAGTAAAAACTGGTTGCCTAAACTCTCATGTATAAAATAAAATCTGATTCTTTATATCTAAACTCTGTATTCTGATATCCTTTCATTTGGATATATCTTTTATATTTTTCACCCCCTTTATTATTATTATTATTTTTTTATTTTATTTTATTTTTTTATTTTTCCAGTAATCAGTGGTTGGCACTAGTCACCAAAAATCAAAGATTTTAGCCCTTATTTCATACAATAAGTTCCTGGATCTTCCTAGGCACAACATGATCTCAAAGGAATTTGTGCTCTTTTTGGCATCTTTTGATTTGAGGGTGAATTATTTGCAATTAATAATCAGAGTTTAGACTTTTCATCAGTTAATACAATTAATTTATGAGAGAAAATGCAAACAGCTAATACAGACTCAGTGTATAGGATTAATAAACTAAGAGATGCTATAAATATAGAGACAGTATCATGCTGTGTTAACTTACTGCACATATTTGAGATCAGAATCTATATAACTCTTAAGGATTCACAATTACTTACTGAGAATTATGTTCCATATAAATTTCTTCATTGGTCCTTATGGTTCAGACAAAATTACAATCAGAGTATAACATCAGACTTTAACCGACAGAGTATGACCAACACTTTATGACTAACAGAGTTTAGCATCAGAGTTTACTTTTAGAGTTTATGACACTGGTACTCATAACAGTTAATACATGTAAGGAATCATGAGCATAAAAATCAAACATGTATAGTTTTTGAGTCTAACCCGTATCTCTAGTCAAAACCAGAGATCATTCCAAGTTCATTTACCAATCTTGTAAAAGTAGCTTCACTCAAAGGTTTGGTGAAGATATCTGCAAGTTGTTGGTCTGTAAACACAAAATGAAGCTCAATGTTTCCTTCTTCCACATGTTCTCTGATAAAATGATATCTTATACTGATGTGCTTTGTCATGGAGTGCTGTACTGGATTACCTGTCATAGCAATAGCACTTTGGTTATCACAAAAAATAGGTATTTTAGAGTACCTCAAACCATAATCCAGCAACTGATTCTTCATCCACAGAATCTGTGCACAACAGCTACCAGCAGCTATATACTCTGCTTCTGCAGTGGATGTGGAAATTGACTTTTGTTTCTTGCTATACCAAGAAACCAATCTGTCACCTAAAAATTGACAGCTTCCACTTGTACTTTTTCTGTCTATCTTACAGCCTGCAAAATCTGCATCAGAGTAACCAATTAGCTTAAACTCTGATTCTCTAGGATACCACAAACCCAAGGTTATGGTTCCTTTGAGATATTTGAAAATCCTTTTTACAGCTGTTAGATGAGGCTCTCTAGGATCTGCTTGAAATCTTGCACAAAGACATGTTGCATACATGATATCAGGTCTACTTGCAGTAAGATACAGTAAAGACCCTATCATTCCTCTGTAGTTTGTCATATCTACTGAGGCTCCTGTGTCTTTGTCTAGCTTTGTTGCTGTAGCCATGGGAGTTGTAGCAGATGAACTATCAAGCATACCAAATTTCTTGAGAAGATTTCTGGTATATTTTGCTTGATTGATAAAAATACCATCATCTGTTTGCTTGACCTGTAAGCCTAGAAAATAACTAAGCTCTCCCATCATGCTCATTTGATACCTGGATTGCATAAGCTTTGCAAACTTCTTACAAAGTTTGTCATTAGTAGATCCAAAGATAATATCATCTACATAAATTTGAACTAAAAGCAAATCATCACCAGAATTGAAATAAAACAAGGTTTTATCAATTGTACCTCTTGTGAACCCACTTTCTAAAAGAAATTGAGCAAGAGTTTCATACCATGCTCTTGGTGCTTGCTTTAGTCCATATAATGCCTTGTCAAGCCTGTAGACATAATCTGGATGCTTGGGATCTACAAATCCTGGTGGTTGTTCAACAAACACTTCTTCTTCAAGCTTCCCATTGAGAAAAGCACTTTTTACATCCATCTGAAAGACTTTAAACTTCTTGTGTGCAGCATAGGCCAGAAAAATTCTTATGGCCTCCAATCTTGCAACTGGAGCAAAGGTTTCATCATAGTCAATTCCTTCCTGTTGTGAATAACCTTTAGCCACAAGTCTAGCCTTGTTTCTTGTAATCACACTTTCACTGTCAGTCTTGTTTCTGAAAACCCACTTTGTACCTACAATTGATCTATTCTTTGGTCTAGGTACAAGTGTCCAGACTTCATTTCTTTCAAATTCATTTAACTCTTCTTGCATTGCTGTAATCCAATTAGCATCTTGAAGAGCTTCCTCCACTTTCTTTGGTTCTGTTTGAGACAAGAAAGCATGATACAGACACTCATTATTTGTTGCACTTCTAGTTCTCACACTAGCATCAGGATCTCCAATTATAAGATCAGGTGTGTGTGCCTGTGTCCACTTTCTTGCTGTTGGTAAGTGGTTTCTTGCATCATTATTGGATCCTCCCCCTTGATCCATGCTCTCCTGATTCATATGTTGACTTTCTGCAGTATCTGAGGCTCCCCCTGAATTGGATGGCTCAGAGTTTGAACTGTCAGAGTTTGAATCAGTTTCCTCAACTGACTCATTTGATGTGTCTTGTTGAGCTTCTTCACGCTCCCCCTCAACTGGTTCTCTATTTTGTTCAATTTGAGAATTTCCAGTTTCTCCAGTATTTACCAGTAGAGGTTCAGAGTATGCTTCGTCAGAGTTTGTCAGACCAGCTTCATCAGAGTTTACATCATCAGAGAATAAATCTTCATTTTCAAAACGTAGTTGATCATATTCATTTTCATCTTCAAGTCCAGTTATTTTCTTGTCATCAAATGACACATGTATGGATTCCATGATCACTTTAGTTCTCAGATTGTAGACTCTGAATGCTTTTGTTGACAATGGATAGCCAACAAAGATTCCTTCATCAGCTTTTAACTCGAACTTGGTCAACTGTTCAGGATGAGTCTTCCACACAAAGCATTTGCATCCAAATATATGAAAATATTTCAAATTTGGCTTCTTATTTTTCACCATCTCATATGGTGTTTTCCCATGCTTGTTGATCAGTGTAGCATTTTGAGTAAAACAAGCAGTTTGAACAGCTTCTGCCCAGAAATAAGTTGGTAATTTTGCTTCTTCAAGCATAGTTCTGGCTGCTTCAATTAAAGTTCTGTTCTTTCTTTCAACTACACCATTTTGCTGTGGAGTTCCAGGTGCAGAAAATTCTTGTTTCACTCCTCTTTCCTTGCAGAAAGCTTCCATGATTGAGTTTCTGAATTCAGTTCCATTATCACTCCTTATAATTTTGACTTTGTGCTGTGATCCTTTGTCCAGTAGATTTACATGATTCATCAGAGTTTGAGCAGTTTCATCCTTCTTTGATAAGAAATACACCCATGTATATCTAGTATATTCATCAACAATTACTAGAGCATATTTCTTTCTACCCATAGACATCACATTCACTGGTCCAAAGAGATCAACATGTAGAAGATGATAAGGTTCCACTACTGAAGATTCAGATTTGCTCTTGAAATATGACTTCCTTTGCTTGGCCTTTTGACAAGAATCACATAGGCCATCTAGACTGAGTATTGATTTTGGGAGTCCCCTTACAAGATCCTTTCTTATTAGCTCATTGATGTTGTTCAAATTGAGATGAGAGAGCTTCTTATGCCAATTCCAACTCTCTTCATTTGACATTCTTGCAGTCAGACACACTGTTTTTCCATCAGAGTTTGTTACCAAACTTGCTTCATAAATGTTGTTGCGCCTGTGTCCAACTAGAACAACTTTTCCAGTAGATTTACTGATAACTTCACAGTGTTCAGTATGAAAATCTACATGGTTTCCTCTGTCACAGATTTGACTCACAGATAGCAAATTATGCTTGAGTCCTGAGACTAGAGCTACATGTGTGATGATGACACTTCCAAGATTTATATTGCCATATCCCAGAGTGTGTCCTATGTTGCCATCTCCATAGGAAACTTTTGGGCCAGCCTTCTCCTCAAAATCTGATAGCAGGGCTTTATTTCCAGTCATATGTCCTGAGCATCCACTGTCCAAGATAAGTGTGCTCTCTTTTATACCCTGCAATCACAAACAAACACTAAGTGTTAGTTTTAAGGACCCAGACTTGCTTGGATCCTTTGTCTTTCTTAACAGTGTTAGTTTTTGCAGCGGAATTACTATCAACAGAGTTTAAACTAACATTGTCAGACTTTACACTTGCAGAGTTTGCTCTAACCCACTTCAGATTGGGTTTTAGCTCATAATAATTGTGATAAATAGCATGATAACTCTTACAAGTATAAATAGAATGCCAAGTGCTCCCACAGTGTGTGCATAAAGTCTGTGGTTTAACCCTTACATAATCATTCTTTACTCCTGATGTAGAAGATAAAGAATTAATATCTTTGTTCTTATTGCAAAATCTAGCAAGATGGTTAGTACTACCACAATTATAACATGTTTTCCTTGGAGCAGCAGCAGTATGCAAATGATTATTTCTTTTATTTATGCCTATCTTTCCATTCCTATTCTTCTTGGACCCTTTTGGTTTCATGGCAGACTTTACCTCTTTCAGCTTATGATTGAACTGTTTTCCTGTCATCAAGCCAACATTAACCTGTTTATCACAGATTTTTACTGGTTCTTTAACAGCTTCTACTTCCATAAGTTTTCCTGTTATAATATTTTCCTGTCTTTCACAGGCTTCATCTGATTCCATATCAGCTTCTCTTATTACAACAGATTTTAACTTATTGGCTTCTGGAACAAATTTCACAGGTTTAAGTTGTGGTTTAACCTTAACCTTGTCTTTAAACCTAACTTCATCATTCTCACAATAGCCTAAACCTACAGAATCTGTCTGAAACACTTGATGAGTGTCTCTTCCAGAGTCTGTCCAAGTCTTGATTATTTTCTTTTCTTTTTCTAGATCAGATTCTAATTTCTTATATCTTTTGAGCAACTCCTGTTCAACATAAACAGCATCATCTCTTTCTTTTTGAATCTGCTTCATCTTTTCAAGTTCTCCTTCAAGAAACTTGTTTCTATCTTTAAGACTAAGATTCTCAGCTTTAATTCTCTCATTCTCTAAAGTCTGATCCCTATAACTAACATGTACGCTTTTCAGATATACTCTTAACTCAGATATATTATCAGTATCATAAGCATAAGTAGTTAGGGGTACCTTATTTTCAGATGATTCAGTCTCATCTCTGACAGTTGCCATTAGAGCATAATTTTCTCCATCATCAGAGTCTGAAGTATCTGCCCAGTCTTTGCCTTTAGAGATGAGTGCTTTCTCAGATTTGCCTTTCTTGCACTCTGGGGCATAATGACCCATCTCTTTACACTTGTAGCACTGGATCTCAGACTTGTCTTTCTTTCCAGACTTGGTATATCCTCCATCAGACTTTCTGAAATTTCTCTTATCAGAGTTTGAATATTTCCTTGAGAATCTTTTTCCTTTCTTGAAGTTCTTGAATCCCATCTTCTTGAAAGTCTTCACCATTAAAGCAGCCATTTGCATCATCTGTTCTTCATCATCCTCAGAGTCAGAAGCTTCATCAGAGTTTGAGTCATCATCAGAGTTTGATGACTCGCTTTCAGATTTAATGACTAAAGCCTTTCCCTTGGCTTTCTTCCTTGATGATTCCTTCTTGATGGGCTTCTCCTCAACTTTGAGAGCAACAGATTTTGTCTTTTTACTCAGTCTTCTATTCCTTTGTTCTATCTCCAGTTCATGAGTTTTCAACAACCCATAGATTTCATCAAGATCTGTATCAGCAAGCTCATAATTATCTCTTATTGTGGTTGTCTTTAAATCCCACTTTTCAGGTAGAGATAACAAAAACTTGAGATTAGACTCTTCAAGCTCATATTCTTTATCAACCAGAGACAGATCATTCAATAATTTGCAAAATCTGTCATAAGTCTCAGTCAAGGTTTCATTAGGTCTTGAATCAAAGTGCTCATACTCCTGTGTGAGTATTGTCTTTATGTTCTTCTTAATAGCACCTGTTCCCTGGCATCTGACTTCTAAAGCATCCCATATCTCTTTGCCAGTTTTGCAGCCAATTACTCTGTTAGACATAACATTATCTAAAGCACCGTGGAGAAGATGTCTAACCTTTGCATCTTTTGCAATTGATGAGATGTCCTCAGGAGTCATATCTTTCTTTTCCTTTGGAACAGTCTTTTGTTCTTGACCATAAACAACAGGAGATAATTTAGTCGGCATATGAGGACCATCATATATTCTGTCAAGGTATTCTGGATCTGTAGCCTCCAGAAACATGGTCATCTTCACCTTCCAAATTGGATACTCCACTGCTCTGAGAATTGGAACCCTGATTGTTTCATATCGACTCACAGAATTAGGTTTAACCTGTTCAACCTTGGGAGAAGTTTGATTTTCTTCAGACATGATTAATACTGTGTTTGAATCATAAAACTGTATATATTAAACAGCCTTGGATCTGATACCAATTGTTAGGCCGAATACACAATATATAATCAAGTATGTATGAGAATAACAATCAAGAACACAGGTTTGTAAATCAACAAACTGAATTATATTAAATAATTCTCTCTTAGTGATGTTAATGAATCACAAAGAGCTACTAGGTTACAAGAATAATATATTCAATATTCGCGTCCCTTCTAGGGATAACCTATCTGTGTTTATATAGTACACAGCTACATACAATCCTTATCTAATTGATACTCCTATAAATCAGCTATACAATTATTATCAATTAAGGATTGCTTCTTATCTTCTATTCCGTTTCCTTAGCTGTATCAATATATTCTGCTTCTTTCCATCTTCAGAATATATTGCTTCTAGAATATTCAATTCAGCACCGACAGCTAATTCAACTATCACCACGTCAGACTTTAACAAACTCTGACTGGCTTCAATGTAAACTCTGATGATCACCTGTTGCTTAAACACTGATGAACAAACGTCAGCAATTATATCTAACAAAGGTCCTGACTGAGCCAGAACGAATTAAGGAATAAAGATCTGTCACAAAGAGACAGCTACGCGGAGAGTACAAAAAGGTAAAGAAAGTTAAGGAAATGTTATAGGTGGCCGGATAAATAAAAGGATTTATCGATTGGTAAACAAATATTGGATATGTCAGAAAATGAAGGCAGAACAAAGACCTAGTTGACTACCACAGTTAGTAGAGATTCCTGATTAGGAATGTAATTTTACTATAATGGATTCTGTGATAGGATCAACAAGAATCGAGTTGGACTATGACGTCAATTGAGCTATAATTGATGAATCAAATGGGTCTACTCATATTTTGTTTTTAGCAAAAGATCTTAAATCGAAGAGTTGCGAAATAGATAATTGGGTGACGTGGAGTCCCAGTCACCATCATGTCAAATAAGAACCAATGCTTGAACTCCCGATTCGGGAGGAATTTTCCCAACGTGTTTGGCAACAAGTTTGAGTGCGAGCACTACGTAGGATCCGCAGACCGACGGACCGACCGAAAGAAACCTTTCAGAGAACCGAAGTTATGGTAAGCGTTGTACCGCCGACTGCAAGAGTAGTCGGATGTTGATAGAAAATGGGTGTATAAGAGTACAGCCAGAATTGGCTTATATAAAGAGTCCGGTAGATAGCACATACCGGAATGAGTTAGAGTTGTAATGAAACCAGTGGGTTGAGGAGTCAACCTGGAAACTGGAGATTTCTATATTGAAAGAGTAACCTCGGCTATTTTCTTAGATTTCGGGACGGAATCCTTTTAAGGAGGGGAGACTGTAATAACCCCAAATTTTGGACTTAGTTAAAAAACATTTGATGAATAGTAAATGTGATGAATAGTAAATTTGCTGATGGAAAATTATTCAGACCACACTATGTGGATGATATGGAATGAATGTTTCGAGGTTATATTATTGATGTATAGGAAGAATAAAAGAATGTAAACGCGATCAGAATCAGGAGATTCCCATTCGAATTTTAAATCACTATTCATCGGACAATCAATGATTTATTGATTTGATCGTTTTGAAAAAGTATGTAGAATGAGAAAACCATGATAATATCTTAAACCAAGGTGAGAAACCTAAGATCACATATTAAACCAAGGTAGTGGAGAGATCAAGGAAGTATTCCCTAGCTTTGGTACAGAGAAACATTTTTAAAATCACTTGAAACTATCGCGAAACAAAAGCGTAACAAAATATGGATTAAACCCTAACCAAAAGAGGAGTATTATATAAGTTCATCAAGTGCAATATATAAGAGGATTGAGGATACAAATGATGACATAAGCATGATGCAGATGAGTGACATATGCATGACAAAGTGATGACAAGGTGATGAATCACCACCTTGTCACCACTTTCACCACCACCACAAGTTCAAAAGAGCCTTGTCATTGGTGACAAAACATGATATTAGCCACAATTAAATGGCAAAAGTATTAAGGATTAATTAGACAAAACAAAGGAAAAGAAAATCAAAGAAAACAAAAGCAAAAGAGATGCACCAAGGTGAAGAACACCATTCGGCTTTTTCATTCTTCAAACCCTTAAGAAATTTTCTACCACTTCCACTCAACCATAAATCAAGATCTTGGGCTCTAAATCACCCTCTTCCAATATCCAAGGTAGATCTCTAATCTTAGCCTCATCCATGGATGATAGCTTGGTCAAAAATGGATTCAAAGTTGATGATGAATAGTGATATGAATAGTAAACTCATAAGATCTTGTTTTGTTTTGATGTTTTTAGGTTTGATTAGCATAGTTAAGGAGCAAGGAAGGATATACCATCCATATATAGCCTTTTTTAAGTTCCAAGGAAGGTATAAAACTTCTTCCCTTTTTGAGATTATGCTTGATCTAGTAGTTATAAGTGATTGTTTAAGAACTAGGTAGTAATGAAGCATGTATGCATGATTTTAAGCATGTTTGATGGTTGATTTGTGGATAAACTTATGAACTAGGGTATGACCATGTTTGGACAGAAAATATTATTATTAGCTTGAGGTTTGATTGGTGGTTGGTTGATTGTTGATTGGTTGTTGTATTGAGTGTTTTAAAACACGGGAATCGCGTTTAAGCGCCGTTACCATGTCGAATTTTACTTAGGTAATTTGGACAGAAACCACGGTTACATTAAAGGGCATAAACATGAAGTTTCTGACCATGAGCATGTATGCCCTGTTTCCTAGTTTGTTTTAGCGAAAGAATCGTGTCGTTTCGATTTACGGTTTAGGAGAAACGTCCGTTTTAGTGAAAGCGGTTTCGCGTAACTAAGTAGTTCATTGCATGAACTTTGAGATAGGGATCAAGACCTTTGAAAATGGAATTGGATTGAGATATTAAAATGGATACTAGCATGGATAGTCTAGAAAGGAACCTAGAAGGTTTCGTGTTAAAAAGATAAATTTGTGATTTTATAAAAATGCGAGAACCAAGGTTGCACGAGTGAAATACCCTTAAGGGGATGCTTAAAAACAAGGAGTTAGTAAAGGAAAAGTACTTGGGTTTTGTGAATAGATTTTCACCCAAGCTTTTGACTTAAGAGTTTACGGAATGTTATGAGGTTATAGATGACCAAGAGCGAGACAATTGATGTTCGTTAATAGAACGTTAGTGCTTAAGTTAAATGCACTTTAAATGATTAAGCTAGGGGACTGATCGGGTATTTCTTTGTTTATAGATTTCCCGGCAAGTTCTCGAACCCCTAACAACCAAGGACCCGAGGAAAGTTTTCTCATTCCCTGCTATGTTTTAAAGTAAAATATTCTGATGATGCATGTGATACGTAATTATGCATGCTTTCAAACCTCACGTCGTATATAGATGTGACGACATTAAAACGTTGAGATGTAATATATGCATATGTATTATGCATGCTTTAAAACCTCACATCATATATATATGTGATGGTATTAAAAATAATGAGAGGTAATATATGCATATGATAGATGCAAGTTTTCAAACCCTACATCATATAATGATGCTGTTGTGATATATGTTGTGATTATGATAAATATTCTGCTTTAATGCTGTGAAATGACTTATAAACTGTTTTCGCTTTTAATAAAAAGCTGTATAAGATATAAGGTTTATATGCTAGGTAAATACTAGATATAAACCAAGGTTAAAGGTTAAAGACTCTAAGTATAGAGTACTTGTATGATAGTTTTAAAACTTAGATCGGGAGTTAAATTATTATTTTGTTTTGATCATACTGTTAGAAGCTGGAGGGTTCCAGGGACAGTTATATTTTAAAGATTGATTAAATATTCCAATATCTATATATTATTGGATATTTCATGTGAGATATTTAAATAATATTATAATAAATATTATTTGAATATTATTTAATTAAGTGAATATTAATTTGAATATTCACTTAAGTGTTTTATATTGAATAATAATTCAATACTTATTATTTGAAGATTATTTAATTAAGTGAATATTAATTTGAATATTCACTTAAGTGTTTTATATTGAATAATAATTCAATACTTATTATTTGAAGATTATTTAATTAAGTGAATATTAATTTGAATATTCACTTAAGTGTTTTATATTGAATAAGAATTCAATACTTATTATTTGAATATTATTTAATTAAGTGAATATTATTTTGAATATTCACTTAAGTGGATTATTATTGAATAATAATTTAATATTTATTATTTGGGTATTTATTAAATATTCCAAATATGATTTAAAAATAATAGAACCTTATTATATGATTAAAGGTTCTACTATTTACACAAAAATATAAATTTCTGATTTTCAGAAAAGATATTAAAAGAGAGATTCCCAACTATTATCTTAAGATATTTAAAGGTAATTAAATGCGAATAGGGTTTTCTAACTCATCGAAAATTTGGAATCTAGTTCAAGAATTCGAGGACAGAATTTTACTTCCACTGTTCCTCTAGAATAACTATAACTGGGGATGGCTCCCCTATTCAAGTAAAGTATTTCAAACTTGCTAAACTCTGAAAATTTCAATAAACTCCCTGGTCATGATTTCAAAATACATGGTAATCATCGATAGTTTCGTTGACTAATGTCAACCCACTCTGTGACTTACTCCCTTCAAACACTCTGGAGTAAGGAATTCTGAACGGTTACAAAGTTTTTGACAAGTAATTGTACTTGGGGGAAACAGGATTAACTTCTGTTTCCCGTGACGTTGATTTTCATCTGGGGATTGGAATTAACTCGTGCTCGGCAATGAAATAGGTGCCAGTATGGTACGAGGTCGTACTCGGCAATGAAATAGGTGCCAGTATGGTACGACTCCATGCTCGGCAATGAAATAGGTGCCAGTATAGCATGAAGGGCCCAGATGCGACCAAGGTGATAACCGAATAGGAAGTCGTCCTTCTACTAGTAGAAAAGTTACGTTACGATATAACGGCTGATCACCGTGTATCGTGGTTCCAGTATATCCCCTTCCCTCCATGTTGGAGTTGTGCTGCACATTGTAACGAAAGCCTAGGTGCTGAGTTACTGATAATGTGGCAGTGATGAGTAATGATGTTCCTCATACAGTAGTTGTACTGTATGGCATGTTTTGACGAAAAGAATGTTTAAACATATCGTTCTGTATATGAACGGAGTTTCAAAGGTGTTCATTACTGATATTTTACAGTATTTTGAAACATATGAGATATCTAAATAGATATGCGTGTATATATGTTGAGAAGATATTTAAGAGATGCAGTATGTTGAAATGTATAGTACTTTGAATCAATGGATAGACTTTAAGCCTTGATTCCATTATTTGATATCTATTTTAAAAGATATGTTTTGAATCTTGGTTCATTATATCGATACCAAGGATTCCTAAATGAATTACGAAAAGTAACTGAGTATGATTATAAGTCATACGGTATTTTGAACGGTATACTATTTTGGGGGTCGAACCCTAGTAGTTTTTAAATATGGGTTCTATATGGATTATCTACCTGAAAGGTTTAAAGATTTAAACTGGGATAGATTTCTTGCTGAGCGCTATTAGCTCATTCTTGCTTTATTAAAACTTTCAGCATGAAGAAAACGTTGCCGATTCACCTCGTGTTACGAGAGCAAGGGGATGGAGAGACCACCCTTGAGTTAGTTCAGCAGGATGGATACTGCCGGTGTGAGCATAATAGTTGCAGACTGTATTAGTAAGAATTGTTTTCGAGTAGGTTGTATTATTAAACCTTGTATAAAACGGTGAGGTCTATTATTGTAACTTCAGGTAGAGGTTGTAAATAATAGATGAGATCCTGGATAGTACATTTGAGTTGTAATAACAAATGATACTTTCGTTTCTCATTTCCAAGGCTATAACTTGTGTGTGTGTGCGTAAGTGATTGGGGTCTTTGGAGTTGTATTATTAGAATGTTGTAAGTAATGCAGGTATTGTATAATTGATGGAGCGTGACAACCCAGATTCCTGACCCCGGATCTGGGGGTGTTACAAACCAACTCTCAAATACTTTCATATATTTGGAGCAAAATGCTTTGTGCTTAAGGATGACAATGTGAAACTTGGCAAGTTTGAGGCTAAGGCACAAGAAGCTATTTTTATTGGTTATTCCAGAAGATCTTACATGGTGTACTTGATTGATGGTCACCATGTGAAGGAAAGTGTCAATGTAACATTTGATGATACTAAACTCCCTAATATCCAAACAGGAGATTCATCTGAGAAACTGAAGTTTGATAACTTGCCAGACTCAGATTCAGATGATGAAGCCCCACCTGAGAATGTTGCTGGTAATGACAATATCAATGATGATAATAATCCTGGTGGTGGTGGTGGAAACATTGGTAACAATGGAGATACCACCAACACTGGAGAAGAATCATCAAGGCAATCAAGCAACAACTCAGGGGGAGGAAATGATGGATCTACTAGTCAGTCACAACACCACAATGAATTTCAAGGCGAATCATCAAGATCAAATCTTCCAAGAAAGATTGTATGAAATAGAGCTCATCCCTTTGAGCTGATCATTGGTGATCCAGGTGTTGGAGTTAGAACTAGAAGTGCTACTCAGAATGAATGTCATTATTCAGGGTTTCTATCTGAAATGGAGCCAAAGAAGACTGAGGAAGCACTGACTGATCCAGATTGGGTGATTGCTATGCAAGATGAACTCAATCAATTTGAACAACAACAAGTCTGGAAGCTGGTACCCAGACCAAAGAACAAGAAAGTAGTTGGTACTAGATGGGTATACAGAAACAAGCTGGATGAGGATGGCATTGTTACAAGGAACAAGGCAAGACTGGTTGCTCAAGGGTATTCACAAGCTAAAGGCATTGATTATGATGAAACCTATGCACCAGTGGCTAGACTTGAGGCCATCAGGATGTTCTTAGCATTTGCAGCTTACTCCAATTTTAAAGTCTATCAAATGGATGTTAAGAGTGCATTCCTGACTGGTGAGCTTGATGAAGAAGTGTATGTGGAACAGCCCCTGGCTTTGAAAATCAGGAGCTGCTGGACTTTGTGTACTTTCTCTTCAAGGCTATCTATGGTCTCAAACAAGCCCCAAGAAAATGGTATGACACCCTCTCTGGTTTTCTTTTAGAAAATGGTTTTGTTAGAGGTATCATAGACAAAACTCTTTTTTAAAAGAAACAAAAAAATGATATGATATTAGTCTAAGTCTATGTGGATGACATCATATTTGGGTCTACTAATGATGATCTCTGTAAGAGATTTGCTAAGCTAATGCAGAGTAAGTTTGAAATGAGTATGATGGGTGAGCTGAAGTTCTTTCTTGGATTTCAAGTAAGTCAAAGGTCAAATGGTATATTTATTTGTCAATCCAAGTATCTCAAAGAACTCCTCAAGAAGTATCACATGGAGGATTCAGCATCAGCAAAGACTCCATCTTCAACAGCAATCAAACTTGGAGCTTTTGACAATTCTATCAAGGTAGATGTTACAAGCTACATAGGTATGATTGGGTCCTTACTCTATCTTACTGCAAGTAGACCAGATATTATGTATGCTACATGCTTGTGTGCAAGGTTCCAAGCGGACCCTAGAGATTTACATCTCGTTGTTGTTAAAAGAATCTTGAGATATCTTAAGGGTACACCTAATTTAGGTATCTGGTACCCTAAAGATTCTGGTTTTAACCTTGTTGGATATACATATTCTGATTATGCAGGTAGTGTTGTGGATAGAAAGAGTACCTCTGGGAGTTGTCAATTCCTAGGAGGTAGATTGATTTCCTGGTATAGCAAGAAATAGCAAACAGTTTCCAATTCAACAGCAGAAGCTGAATATATTGTTGCTGGAAGCTGTTGTGCTCAGATCCTATGGATAAGGAATCAATTGAAGGACTATGGCTTTGCATTAGACAAAATTTCTATCTTATGTGATAATACAAGTGCCATAGCAATCTCCAACAACCCTGTTCAACACTCGAGAACGAAGCACATTGATATAAGGTATCACTTTATCAGAGAGCATGTTATGAATGGAACTGTGGAGTTACACTTTGTACCCACAGAAGAACAGACTGCAGATATATTCACTAAATCTGTTGACGAATCCACATTTACCATGTTAGTTGGTAAATTAGGTATGTTGAACAGTCTTAGTGATTGACAATGTCTCTGGTAGGTTTGTTCTTATCTAAATCATTTTCTCTTGTTGATACTAGATGTTAAATATTGCCAATCTATGTTTATTGTGTAAAGCTTGTCAATTTAAATATTCTGAATAATTTATTTTCTTTAAAAATATTTTTCTCGTATTTTTTAAGTGGAGAAATGTATTTTTATTGAAAATATATTTATTTAGAATCATTTAAGTTATTTTCAGATTGTATAAATTGTTGTTTAAATTTTTCTGCAGGTTTATATTTTTATTGCATTTCTATAATATTCTGCAATTTTCTTATGTGTGTGTATTATTTTCTGCTTAATTTTGTATTTTCTGTTTTAAATTGCATTTTCTGTAAAATATTGTTGCTTAATTTTTTATTCTGCAATTTAATATTTAATCTATGAATATTGTAGTGTGTAAGTTTATTCTGTAACAGTTTTGTTTTTATTTAGTTATTTTTCTGTTATTATGCTATTTTTTTGTTAACAGGTTTGTTCATTTTGGTTTATTTTAATTGTAATTATATGCTTTTGTACTAGCATGACTATCGGAATGACTATCTTACATAGTCATTCCAATAGTATTTTAATTAATCTTTTATTTTTGTCCTAAAAATATCTGTTAGTATTCTTATTCATTTCAGTTTATACTGGAATGACTACCCGGTAGTCATCCCGGTAGTCATCCCAGGCATAACAGGTTTGTCTATAAATACTAATTCGTACTTACCATTTTTCTTACTTCTTTTCAAGTTCTTGTTTTTACAAAACTTACTTCTCTCTAGTTTGGCTTCTTTATTCTCTAAAATAAAGAGGTTCTGTCAATTTTTCTGTGCGCATTTTTTTATTTGGATCAACATATTTTGATTTAATTAATTTTTGATCTAGTTTTTATTTTTGGAATTTATTCCCGAAATTGAAATTAATCTAAAATTAACTCTATTAATTTGTGTTAAAAATGGCCCAGCAATTTGAGATTGTTCTTACTAATTACCATGGCTATTTTGATCCCCTGAAATGTTCTCTTGAACGTTTTAGGCCTTGGATCTCCTTTCTTAATCAACATTCATGTGTTAATTATGCTATATGTTCTAATGTTGATTTGAAAGTTGATCCTTTATATTTACTTTGTTATACTGATGTTGTCTCTGATGATTTCTCAACTATCTCATTCAATATTCAGGACACACAGTACATTATTACTGAGGAAACATTTTGTAATGCCTTGCAGTTTCCTCGGGATAATTTTGATAGACTCCCCACTGAAGAAGAATTAACTAGGTTTTCATCAGTATTCACTATCAAGGTCCCCTAAATATGGCTAAAATGATCAAGGGGAATCTTGTGTGTGAATGGGATCTATTTTCTGATACCTTGGCTAAGGTCTTTGGCAATTGCACGAAAAATAACTTTCAGAATATTCCTTATCTTTTACAAGTTATTGGTTATGCAATTGTCTTCAACAAAAGACTCAATTTTGGCCACCTTCTATGGGAAATTGTTGTTAGAAGGGTGTTTAATGCTAGAAAGGAATTTGACAGTGGTAGAAAGATTAAATGTTATTATCCTCGTTTTCTATCACTTGTCCTTAATTCTTTACTTTCTAATGAGCATCAAGAACTGTTCAGGAATGGTCGCTTTTTCATTTCTCCGACCACTGACAGAAAGTTCTATCAAATATTGCAAACATCTTTCAGGTATAGCAATGTTCCAGTTCTCATATCCAACTACATGACAAACTTCATCAACCTACCATCATTTGAACCACCAGTTCCCGAGCAAATGATAGTTACATCAGCTGGAACTGAAGAAGTCATACAACCACAAGTAAGGACTTCTATCCCTGGTTCTTCTGGTACTGTTTCTGAAACCCAAGAGGTTGATAGGGCTGACCAAGAGTTTGTAGAACCACAAACTCTATCCCCGGTCATAGAGCCAAACACTGAGTCATATCCAAATCAACCTGAACCAAATCTAAATACCAAAAACAGAAAGAGTAGTGATGAAGAAACAATGAGTGATCCCGCAGCTCTATCTCCACCTCCAAAGAAAAGAAGAACATATATGGAGATATCTGTAAGCCTGTCTGTATCCTCCCAACAGGATATGGATTTTGAAATGGCCAATACACAGTCTCTAGAGACATCCTCTAAACAGGGTGAATCTATTGAAGTTCGCCATAGGGCCATATCATCTTGTACCGAGTCAAGCACACTCCCGTTACTCACAATGGGAGAAAACATAACTTTAGATGCAACTCAGGACACTTTGCTAGGAGAGCACTTAGGATATGAGACAGTGCCTACCATTGTAATGGTAGAAGTGCCTTCACAGGCATCTGAGGGAAAATCTGATTCTTCGCCAACTCAAGTAGAATCATTTTCTCCCCTCCCAGAGGGAACATCTCTGGCTCCCTTAAGGGATTTTCCACTCGCAGTTTATACTGGAGAAAGTGGAAGGCAACCTAGTGAATCCAACACTGAAGCAATTCAGTTTCAAATTCAATCAAATTTGGATTTCATTAGGGATTGGGAATTGCGAACTCCCATTGCACCACCACTGACCTCTCTAGAAGGGGCTAGGGTGATTTTTCATGCAGGTACATCAACTCCTAATATGGATAGACAACTAGTGGTAAGATCTGAGAGACAAACACAGAGCGATACACGAGCACGTGAGCAGAGTGAAACACCATCGAGAGAAATTGAGATGAGTGCACACAATGACACATACACTGCTTCTTTATTAGCTCAAATAGCTGGTCTACAGAAACAACTTCAACAAACCCAGGCTGAAAAAGATATTCTCAAGGCACAAGTGGTTGAACGGTCTTCTTCTTCCACCTCTGTAACTAATCAGATGGGTACTATCAAGGATGAAATTGAAGGATTGAAGACTACTCTACTCCCCAAGATGAATGCTATTCAGGAGTCCCAGGTGTTAGTGGCTTCAGACATCTCTGAGATTATAACGTCAAATGCTGAGATAACAGAGAGTGTCAAGCAGATTGCTTCCATTTCAACTCGGGTGGACTACATTCAGGAGACTGTTGATGAAAATCAGTGGTTCAATGATGAGAGGTTTTCAAGGATTGAAGAAGGAATGCAACATCTGAATGAAGGCATGAAGCATCTTTACAACATGATCAAGAACTCACATCAACCCAATGATGAACAGAAGAAATTCTTTGATGGTGATGATGATAATGAGGATAATGATGGCAAGGATGAAGGAGGAGAAGGAGAAGGAAGAAGTAGGAAGGAGGATCCTAAGACTGATAAAGTTAAATCCATAGAGGATTCCTCAACTAAGGGGGAGAATAAGGAGAAGAAAGGAGAGAAGAATGAAGGAGGAGTTTCTGTTTCTCGTACTCAGAAGGATAAGGGGAAATGAAAGCTAATTCAAGATGATTTCTACTTCCAAGATGTACTTAATGATGAAGACTTTCAACTATCTGGTGATGAAGACATCTTTGGAGAGGAGGAGATTGAGAAGGAAGCTGACTATGGAGAATGGAATGATCAAGATTATCTATTAAATCCTGATCCTGCTTTTGAGGAGGAACTGAAGAAACAACAGGAGGAGATAAGGAGGAAGAAGGATGAGAATGTCAAGGTCTCTCAGAATATATCTGAGAAGCTTCAACTTCAGAAAGCTGAGCATGAAGAAAAACAACGTCTTCATAGCTTGCAAGTCAAAGACCGTAAGCTAGACATTAGACTGAAGAAGGGTGAAAAATGGGATAAAGCTAAAGAGATGTTTACTCTTCCTCAGAAAGGGTCAAACAATGATAAGGAGTTCATTAGCCTTCTTCAGAAATTCTTGAAGGTCAATCCAGATAATTCAGTGTACATGAAAGCTTTACAAGAAGAAATCTTAAGGATTACTACTGGATTTGACAGGGTGAGAAGTGAAATGATCATATATGTTTCTTGTCAAAGCATAGGAACTATCAATGTTTCCCTGGATTGCTTTGCAGTAGATCATTGTCAGAGCTGTGGATTCTCATGAGCAGAGTTAAAGGTGATTCTTATTTGAATGTGCTGCTGCATGAAGAGCTCAAGGATTTTGCTACAGTCCTCAGATTGTAAGTGTTCCATTTGAAGTCAAATTTTACAAGGGAAGAGCACTACAAACCTGTGGATTGGATCCTATTTCTTTAAAGATCTATCCTGCAATGCATCTGATCAAGTTGGAGAACATGCTTAGGACTACTGGATTTGCTTCAGAAGAGAAGACTGAAGTTGCTGACATCATTCAAGACTATTGTATTGCCAACATCAAAAGGTATCATCAGTTGAAGAATAGATTGAAGAAAGTCACAACTTTGCCAGTCAGACCAACAAATCTTACTACTGAAAGTGATCGTGTCCTAGATAAAGACTTACTGGATGCAATGGAGGAAGGTGAAATGAGTGATCAAGAATTGTGATCACTAGCTCTGTTTTGTAAATGTTATATGTATAGAGCTTAGGTAAATCAAGATAGGATCAATGTATACACATGTTCAGTCTAGAGGAACATCTATCTTGTATTTATCTTTAATGTTTGAATCTGGAAAATGTTTAATGAAATCCAGAACTTTGTCTTATTATTTACTTAACTTTTAAAGTCTTATTTTTACTTGTTTAGTTAGCTGAGTTATCCTCTAGATATTTGCTTGTTATTCTCTAACAAACAAATAGGGGGAGATTGAAAGGCATATGTTTAGGCCTATTTGTTTACATCGAGGATTCAACTCAACTTAAACAAGTTTGTAATAAGTAAGTAATAATTCAATTGTCATAGTCACAGGAATCTCAGAAGATCATATCTGTCAGAAGAATACAGATTAAAGTCATCCTACAAACTTGAAGAAATACTACATTGAAAGAAGTTCATTTATTTGTTCAAGCCTCAGTGAAGTCTTCAAAGAAGTGGATTTATTAAAGTGACAGAGGTTTCAGATTTGTGACAGCAAATGTACAGGTTACAAAGGTTGAACAACAGTCAAAAGCAGACAATGGACCACAACTTAAAGTCAAGATGAAGAACAGACATTGAAGTTAGTCATTTATGAACCAGACCGTGCATCAAATGACAACCTCAGACAATGGATACTCTTCAGCAGCTCAAGTGGTTCAAGAATTGGTTTTGCTATTCTATGAGAATTTAAATTCTATTTTAAATTAGTTATTAATTTAGTTATTAAATTAATTCTTCAGAATTAATTTAACAAATAAATTAAGTAATTAATTTATTGAATAAATTAATTTATGAAATAAATTAATTATTAGAATTAATTTAAAGTAGAATTAGAATTTAATTTAGAATTCTTAATTAAAATGAACTGGAATGACTACCAAGGATAGTCATACCGGTAGTCATCCAAGCTTATTTTAATTAATTCTAATTTAATTCTCTTAAATTCCCATAGTCATCCAAGGCATTTTGGTAGTCATTCCAGGCTTAAAAATAGTCTTTTTTAGACTATTTTGATAGTCATTCCTAGTGGAATGAAAAGCAAGAAACGTGCAGGCTTGTCAAGTGGATTAGTATATATAGAAAAAGATCAAGACAGACAGAAACATAATCATCAACATAACATCTGAAGAAAAGCTTCTGTCAAGAAAGTTCAAGAACACTGCCGAATCATTTCTTGAGTGAATTAATTCTAGAAAATCATAGTGTTAAATCTAAACCACTAGAATTCATTTACTTGTACTGCTTTGACTATCTAGCGGATTTTTATCCCTAGAACGTATCTCAAATTATCAATTATTGTTATATATTTTTATTACAAAAATAGATAAATTCATGTCGAATTTATTCTAGATTTGTTTTAATTAGTTTGAGATTCAATCTTGTAATCAGTACCTCATTTGTAACACCTTTCAAGTTTAATATAAGTTATATTTAACTTGAATTCTGTTTCATTTAATTCCGCCATAATTTGTTCTTAAATTGTTTTATTCTATAAAGAACAAATTCGATAAAACGGTATAGTTTGTATTCAACCCTCCTTCTACAAACTTATCAGGACCTAACAATTGCTATAGGGGAATGCTGAATATTTTTTTTTACGAACCCCAATCTATTAAGTGAATTTGATATGATTTTGAGAGACTATTTAGTAGTATCCTATGTTATGAATGTGTGGAGAAGGGATCATCCTCGTACTGGTGATGTTAGAACTTATGGATGATCATTGACCTGCCTTGGTATTTACTTGCTGGTGCATTACTCCATCTAAAATTGTTCATATCCTGTGTTACCTTGAATAGCTATGTCAGGTAACCCTATTTATTTCCTACTTTAAACTTGGAGTGTAGCCAACAACTGATATGGTTATTTCATTTCATTACTTCTTCTCCTCTTATTACCTTTAAGGTGGAGTAAGCGTATTTAAGTTACCATTACGTATCAGAGTGCCTTATTCGTGCTCCAGGATGACCAGAAGAGGAAATCATTATTGTTCTAGCCTTCTGAATCTATATTTTAATTCCTATGAATGCAAGTTCTGAACCTTTTGACTGCGCTTCTACTTTTGATTCATAAAGGGTTCGTTGTGTCATATTTTGAAGATAAACTTGATACTCGTATTGCTATGTGTTCTTTCACTTTATTAATTATCAACCTTTGTGTTGACTCAAGGGTTGGAAAACACGTCTTTTATTCATGCCTCGAGGTACATCGTTCATACTCGAGAGGTGACCGAGAGGTAGTTGATGCTAACCTCCTTCGGCTCTTACACAACTTTTATTCAAGGAATGGTTATTAATATTCTTTAAATTTTCCAAGAATATTTATATGATTTTCTCTAATTATCCTGTACATTCAAGGAATATTCAATTAATCTTTCCTTAACTATTTGATGAATATTCTTCAATGATTATTGATATTCGATTATTTCTTTCATACTTGGACTACTCAGTTGAGTTCATAAATATTCAACTATTTGTTAAAACATGGATGATCTTTTATTCAGAGATTCCTCGTGAATTCTTTTCTTCCTATTATAAGATGAGATTTGTACATCGGACGTTCAAATCATCAAAAGGATATCCATTTAATATTGGTATTCTGAATTCAATTCTATTAATGAATTTGATAAAGTATATGTACGGAGACTCCTTTGGGTGCACCGTTTCACTGATGTGAATATTTGATGAGAGACTATCGATTGTTCTGATACCAAGAACATTCTATTCAAAGTTTATATTTATCTTGTTCAACCCAAAATATTTACCGTTTATTTCAAACTCGTTATATGTTTAGCCCAAATTATTTCTTTAGTGGCTACAATGTTGAGATTTTACACTAGCAGGTTGAAACTGACTAGTTGTACATGTCATTATGAACGACTAGTTAATTGTTCTAACTACTTGAAATTTTAACGTTATGATGAAAATCTATCTAATCGTCCTAGCTAGATATTATGTCCTAAACAAATTAAGCTAGCTAATTTTGTTTAGCTAGTTGCTAATATTTCTTTAAATGGACTAGTTATTGCTTCACTAGTTCGAATCCCAACTTAATTTATTCGGTGAATGCACAATGCATTTTATATGCAGTGAAGTATGATGATGAAATTTTCCATAGGATAACTTGATTAAGACCTAATAAGGTCACCCACTCAACGAGATTTCTTACAAAGTTCTTTCTATGAACTATCTGTTGCTTAAAATATTCCTCGTACCATGCAAGTATTTTCCTAAGTATTGGAAAGATAAGTATGTTGAAGTTTTAGAACAAAAACCAAAGTAGAGAAATGCGACAATTATGAATTGAGGTTTGCAGGAAGTATCAAGGTTGTTCCGTCTGTTGAGAATTCAGAATGACGTAGTATTCGAAATAACCAATGATGATACGTTGATTAAGAAATGACTGTGGTAGAAAAACGAAGCTTAGCGAATAAGAAAGAAAGAATTATGGAGGAACATGAGTTGAGGACTATTGAGGGAGCCACATATGTGGAAATCCTATGGAACCCTAGAAATATAAATAGAATTAGCAAACTATGAAATTATCTTGGCGAACCTTGTTTGCCCGCAATGTAAAAGTGACGTTTTAAGGCAGCAATATACGTTGATTTATTTTCCTTCAAAAATGGAGGATCCGATGAAATTTTGGAAATAAACTGATTGATCAAATACGATGTGCAAATTGATTGAGGAGATAAGAAGGTAAAATGTGGATTGCCCAGTAAGGGGGAGTTGTCCTTTAAGGACGGAAGTGAACTACGAAGTTTATTATGTTAGTACAAACAAAGAGATTGTTGCGGCAAAAATGTGAAACTTATTGAGCACATGCAAATTGATACGAATAAGGAGATACCAAATATAAAGGACACCCCAGTATTAACTGAATTCATTGACGTATTTTACGATCTCCAGGAACTACCACCTGGTTGAGGTATGGAACTTACCGTTGATTTATTGCTAGGGTTTGCGTCAGTATTCAGGACCCATATCCATTGCCACTATTGAGATGAAAGAATTAGCTACTCGATTAAAGGATGTAATTTATTTTTCAAAAGATAGATCTGAGGATATAGTCTCACCAACTTAAGAATAACCATGATGATGTGCCAAAGATGGCATTTTGCACCCAATATGTACAATATAAGTTTTTGGAGATGTAAGGGTTGGAACGCGCCAGAAACCTTTATTGATTTAGAGATATTTCTGGACAAATTGATTATTGTATTCATAGATGATATTCTGATATACTCATGGACTTAATGAATAGAGTTTAAAGGATTGAAGTAGAAGTTAGTAACGACCCCGTTGTTAGAAATACCTGATGATAGAGGGGACTTATTGAATTGTAGTTATGCATCTAAGCAACTTAAGAAGTATGATAAGATATCCTACACATGACTTGGAGTTAGCTGCGATTATGTTCGCGCTGAGAATTTGGAGACTTTAATTACGAAGAAAAGTGTGAATTTTTTTTTCAGACCACAAGAACCTTATGTATATCTTCAAATGGAAGGAACTAAACATGAGACAGAGAATATGGTTGGAACTAATCTAGAATAATGATTGTGAGATCCATTATCACTAGGAAAGGCCAATATGGTGGCTGATACTATAAGTAGTAAAGAGAGATTAAATATGCTAAATTTTTTTGAACAACTGATATAAGGATTGGGAAGGAAGGAGCTTCAAGTGATTATTTTCAGAAAAATAACGAGAGAACTTAATTGGAATTAGGATTCAGTCATAATTGACTGAAAAGATAAAATTACATTAAGGGAAGAATATTAGAAAGGGAAAATGGTTTAAGGACATGAAAGAGTAAAAGAGTAAGAGAGATGAGAAAGGAATGCGAGAATATGTTCACAGAGTGCGGATAACCAATATTCAAGAATTAAAATATGAGATATCGCAAGGAGCCCATAGTTGTAGACATCATATTCACTGAGGGTACAACGATGCTTAGACATTTATGGAAATATTATTGGTGGCCGAATATGAAGAGTGATACTGGTAGTTATTAATTAAATACCTGGCACGCAGAAAATGGAAGCAAAACAGCAGAAACCTAGTAGGCTAATATAGCCTGTAGAGATTCCTAGATGGAAGTGTGAGTTATGGGAATGAAATTCATGGTAGGATTACCAAGGAACAATTCAAGCAATAACGATTAGTTGGGTTATAATTGATGGACTAACCAAGTCGCCTTATCAACGAGAGATCTCCAATCAGGAAGATTATTAATGCGTATACGAATGATATATGGATGCGCGTGGAGTCCCCGTAATGATTATGACATGTAAAGATCCAAGATTGAATCCCAGATACCAGAAGAGTTTTCAACAATGTTGACGACGATATCAAGCGCGAGCACTACTTACGGCCCGCAGACCAGCGAATCGAGCAAGCGAATGCCTAGACAATTAAAGTTATGTTATGCGTCTGTGCGTCAAATTTCTCGGAGCAGCGGGGAGTAATCACTTGTCGCTGATAGGATTTTCGTATAAAGGTAGTTACCGTGGGAACATAGGGATGCCGTCCCATGGAGCTTATCACGAAGAAAAGGATATCGAGAACCACGCGAGTTCAACGAACAAAGAAGACGACGACGTTACTTCCGAATTGGAACGTGTCTATAATGTATTTCACGTGCCTATGATACGAAGATTCAACACGAGTGTTGGGAATGCGATAGAATATGAACGTATAGTAGTACGACCATAATTGTCTTACATGGAACAACCGATAGAACTATAGACCAGAAAGAGAACGCGTTGAAAGAACATAAGGTAGCACTAGTGAGAGTGCTGTGAGAGAACCAGAGGGTTGGAGGGTCAACCTGGGAACTGGAGATTTTGATCTCGGAAAGATACTTCAACTATTCCTTTAGATTCCGGGACGGAATCCTTTTAAGGAGGGGAGACTGTAATAACCCCAATTTTTTTACTTATTAAAAACCCTTGATGTATAGTACTTTTGTTGATTAAGGAAAAACTTTTCAGACCACCCTATGTAGGAGTTGGAAAACTGAAGTTTAGAAGTTGTATCGTTGTTGTACTAGATAAATAAAAGAATGTAAAAGTTGTCAGAATTCGAAGATTTCCATTTCTTGTACTATTTCACCTGGAATATACGAGATATTGCAAGATACGTCAATTACATCAAGGCTTAGAAATTTAATAAAATTAGAAATCCCACGGGTATACATTCCACCAAGGTACTAACGCACTAAGGACATTCACCTTGAACATTTCGTAACAAAACGATTTAGAAACCGTTCAGACTTTATAAGGAGGTTAAGCGATAAAGCGAATACATAGCGAATTGTGATTAAACGAGAAAAGAATGTGTTAGGCAAGTAGATATGGGATAATCAAAACCAAAGCACCAAGCATGTGCTAGTCATCAAGATGATTACAAGTGGTTAACACCTTTACATTTCTTACTTAGCTAGATGATCAACACTTGGCAATTAGTGAGGTAATCAAGCTTATTTCATCCAACCAAGCCTTTAAACACATGCTACTTCATTATTAACACAACCAACCAAGCAAAAATATCAACGAAAAGCCAAGAAAACTCTCCCCATCCCATTTTTTCAACATTCTGCCCAGCATGACCAAGGGAGAAAAAATTCATAACTTGATATTTACTCATGATAAAATCGCCATATTTGGACCGTATATTCCTCACTCCATACCCAAGGTACGTTCCAAATTTCATGGCCATCCAAGTAGTATAGCATGGTCAAATATTGGATCAAAGTTGAGGTATGAATAGTGATTTCGAAATACTAACTTGTGTTCTTGATTTTCTTTTGTAAGTTTAAGGCTTCTAAGTTTAATTCAAGGCTCAAGCAAGGATTGTAAGCTATTGTTAGTATGTTTGAGGCATCAAGGAAAGTATACACTCTTTGAACCCTTAGTTATAAATTGATTTATGTGATGAGTTTTGAGTTAGTTTATGTTAGTATGGTTATAAGGATGGATGGTTGGTTTTGGTGGATGATTGTTGTTGTTTTGATGGATAAAATGAGTAGAAGTTGGATTTGACTTTGGTTTTAAAGATGATGGTGTTGGGTATAATTACTAACTACATAGCAACAATAGGGCAGTTATATATATTTTGTATTAACAAGAACATGCAAATATACCAATTAACAAAACAAACATGAAGGTCGAAACAAGATTATAATTAGAGACTGTAAATAACAAGATAAGAAAGAACACTTATCTCTCTGTAGCTTTTCACAAATACTGAAAGATAAATAAACAGCTGAGTCGCCAAGCCTTAGAGAAGTCTTGACTGTTTTTGAAGAGATTATTGCCCCACTTACGATGTGTTGGGTTGCAGCAATATCACTTTCAGGATAAAACAGCACAGATCAATCCACTCACAGTAGTAGGAATGATCAACAGCGACCAGCCCTCAGTTTGCCCAAAAAACTATGTATATTCTGTATGTGTTGAGAGAGAGAGAGAGCAGAGAAGAAAACTGATGCTAGGGTTTTTCACAGTTACGTATACTCTACCATCCAAACGTTCTCTTTTGTATATATAAATATAATACAAAATAAAACGTAACAGACCAAAAAATTGTAACTGAAGATATGACATTTAATATTAATTATTCTGATTTAATTACCATAACAGTTGTCATCAGGATTTAATAACAGTTACTGCTCAGTCAGGATTTCCTGGTCCATCAGGATTTGATCATCATCAGTACTTACTCAAGCCATCAGGACTTGCTGTCCGTCAGGAGTGACATCAGTACTTGATCATCCATCAGGATTTCGTCAGGACTGGACCATCATCAGGATTTGACCCAGGCTATCAGGATCAATAGTCATCAGGATTTAACTCCAAATACTGACACTGGCCATCAGGATCAGTAGCCATCAGGATTTGATCCAAATACTGACACTGGCCATCAGGATTTAATATAAATCCTGACCCAGTTCGTTTAGCTGTTACAATTAAATACTGATACTGTTAAATTAAATCAATAAATAATATTAAATAAACATGTAATAAAATTCCTCGCCCAGGTCGCCTCGCGTACGCGAGACGCCGAGACATTCGCCCAAATCGCCCTTCGAGTCGAGTCGAGTCGAGTCGAGTCGAGTCGTGATGTGGCGTGGCGTGGCGAGTGGCGCGCGCGTGTGTGTGCGCGCGCGTGAGGCACATAATAACACCATGCACACCCACATGCCTTAGTAGTTGTACACTACTCTTGCACATGGTTCTATATAAACCCACCAACCTCTCATTACCATTTCTATGTGGGATACAAGTTATTTCAATATAACCAACCCACATAACCCATTTCAAGCAACCTATTTCAACTCAATTTATTTATGGATTGCACTAAGAAAATGTCTTAGATCCAAACATGAAAGTTTAAGTCCTCATTACAAGGAACAACCTCCAATTGTTAGTTTCCGGAAATTCCATCAAGAACATATTTAAAATATGCCTCAAACTTTCCATTTTCTAACAATCCCCCACAAATCCATATAGAAATGCTTACATATCAGTCCTTATCATGACTTGTTTTTTCAGAGTCGGTACCCTTCCGGGTTTGAACCCTCCTAAGTCCTCTACTTCGATGGCTACTAGATCTAGATGGAATGTTTCACCTTGAATCTTTATCTGTTTGGTGTAACCACGCTCTATAGACGACGACAAATCAAAGGCTATGGTGCTGATCTACGACTTTGAAACGTTAATGGTCCTGTCTCGATCCTGTTCGTCGAATGCTTCAAGGAATAACCCTTTCCTCTAATTGCGACCACACAATTACATTCGCTTAGCTGGGCATCTCTAGAGATGTACTGCTATCATCTCGTCAAATGACTTGACCCCATTCAGAGTTCAAATAACTCTTGCTATACTGGCAGTAACAGTACCTTTTAGGTTTACAGGGGATAGACTCAGATACGTGAGTATCAAGGTATATAGTAAAGGTACTACCAACTCATCCTCACAGCTTGTTATTACCACATTGAATACACTTCAAGGGATCTCCTCTCAGGTGTATTGGGTTCCTGCTGCTGATGAATTATTATGGGCTATCAGTCCCATCCCCAACCTAGACTTAAGGACTACTGCATGCTCAAGTCCTTTAGTCAAAGGATCAGCTATATTATCCTGAGTTCCAATGAACTCTACATCAATAATCCTCTCAAACACTAGACCCCTTATAGACTTAAGTCTAACTTGGACGTGTCTCTTTGTTTTAGCATTACACTTTTCACTACTGATCTTGTCTATAGTTGTACGGCTATCACAATGAACATTAATGGTTGGAAGCGGTCTGCTTACTACAGGTAACACTGAAATAAGTCCATGCAACCATTCAGCCTCCGTCCCCGTGGCATCTAGTGCACACAACTTAGCCTCAAAGGTAGACCGAGTTATCAAAGTCTGTCTAGTAGACTTCCAGGATATTGCTCCACCTGCTGGGGTAAACAAATATCCAGTCACTCCATTGGTACCAGATTTCTTAGCTATCCAACTTGCATCACTGTATCCCTCGAGTACTCCAGGGAATCTTTGATAATGCAAACCAAGGGAAATAGTTCCCTTAAGATATCTAAGAACTCTATCCAGTGCTTCCCAATGAGTCTTGTTCGGACAGCTTGTATATCTAGCTAACTTAGACACATAATAAGAAATATCTGGTCTAGTCACATTAGCAAGATATTGCAAACTCCCAATAATCTGAGAATACCTTAACTGAGACACAAGTATACGTGAACTATTCTTGACTAGGGCAACTTTAGGATCATACGGTTTACTAGTGATTCTACAATTTGAATAACCATACTTCTCAAGTATAGATTTCTCTATATAATGAGATTCTGACAATGTTATTCCATCAGTTGACTGTGTCAACTTGACCCCAAGAATCACACTAGCTTCACCCATATCCTTCATTTCAATGTGCCTTTTCAAGAAACTTTTTGTCTCGTTAATAATCTCAATATTGGTTCCAAACAATAATATATCATCCATAGATAGGCACACGATAATACATTCATTTCCTTTAACCATATAGTAGACACACTTGTCACTTTCATTAACTACAAACTCTGATTCTAAAACAGTATCATCAAACTTTTTATGCCAGTCTCTAGTAGCTTGTTTTAAGCCATTTATAGACTTGATCAACTTACATACTTTCCTCTCATTACCAGAAGCAACAAATCCCTCAGGCTGATCCATATAAATCTCTTCTTCAAGATCACCATGAAGAAAAGCTGTCTTTACATCCATTTGATGGATGATAAGACCATGTATAGAAGCCAATGCTATAAGCATTCGGATTGTTTTCATCCTTGCAACAGGAGAGTATGTGTCAAAGTAATCAATGCCTTCCTTTTGCCTAAAACCCTTAGCTACCAGCCTAGCCTAGCCTTATACTTATCTATTGAGCCATCCAGGTTCATTTTCCTTTTGAAGATCCACTTACATCCTATAGTAGTACACCCAGGAGGAAGATCAACCAACTCCCATGTTCCATTAGAAACAATAGAGTCAATCTCACTCTTTACAGCACCTTTCCAGTGCCTTGACTCCGAAGAATCCATGGCCTGTCGGAAAGTTAAAGGTTCATCCTCGACATTGTAAGTGACAAAATCACTTGCAAAGTCCTTGACTACCTTTGCACGCTTACTCCTTCTAGGTTCATCTACTTCGTCAGGAGTAGAACTACTATCAGGATCTGCCCCCACATTTGTCATCTTTTCCACATGATCAGGAATAGAACTCGATGTGTGAGTAGGATCATCATTAGAAATACCTTGAGGTATGCCAGTCTTCATAGGGAACACATCCTCAAAGAATGTTGCATCACGAAATTCAACTATAGTGTTAGCCACTATACCGTCTATGTCAGATTTTAGCACTAAAAATCTCATAGCCGTAGTGGTTTCAATATAGCCCAGAAAGATGCAATCAAAAGTTTTCGGACCTAGTTTCTTTCTCTTGTGTTCAGGGACAAGCACCTTTGCAAGGCACCCCCACACACGAAGATACTTTAAACTTGTCTTTCTACTTATCCATAATTCATAAGGTGTCTTGTCCATATGTTTCAGAGGGACTCTATTCAGAATATGGCAAGCCGTATTCAAAGCTTCTCCCCACATATACTTAGGCAACCCAGAATTAATAAGCATGTTGTTAATCATATCTTTAAAGGTTCTGTTCTTTCGTTCAGCCACCCCATTAGACTCAGGTGTGTATGGTGGAGTTACCTCATGAACTATACCATTGCTTGCGCAAAATTCATTAAACGAGGTACTAGTATACTCACCACCTCTATCAGATCTCAAACGTTTAAGTACTTTACCAGTTTGTGTTTCAGCTTCAGTTTTGAACATAATTAATTTTTCTAGTGCTTCATCCTTATGTCTAAGTAAATAAACATAACAGTATCTACTACAATCATCTATAAAGCTAATAAAATATCGTTTATTATCCTTAGTCAACATGCCACCAAATTCACATATGTCCGTGTGTACTAAATCTAATACTCCTGAATCCCTAACAACATTATGAAAGGGTTTCCTAGTTTGTTTAGAAGTCACACATACTTGACATTTAGTTTTCTTATCAATGACATGTTTTGGAATCAACTCTAAATTCATCATATTCTTTAGAGCACCAAAATTTAAATGACCAAGTCTAGAATGCCACAAATCGGATGATTCAACACAATTAACAGAAGGTGCAACACTATCATTAATAAAACTGCCCAAAACAGGCTCAACATTTATCAAAAATAAACCATCAGACAAGTAACCTTTGCCAAAAAATGTACCAGTATGTGTAATAACTACTTTATTACATTTCAAAGAAAGTTCAAAACCATTCTTAACTAAACAACTTCCACTTATTATATTTCTACGAATATCAGGAACATGATGCACTCTAGTGAGGGATAGAACACGCCCAAAAGCAAACTTCAGGTCCACGTTTCCTATTCCAAGAACTTGAGCAGCACTAGCATTCTCCATCGTCACTGTCATTCCACGAGTCTGTTGATAAGATATAAATATACTAATATCAGTACAAATATGTACATTAGCACCAGTATCAATCAACCATTCATGTGACAGATAAGTGGAAAGAAGTACAGGGTTGTAGGTAACATTCCCGTCATTGGTTCCAGAGGCAACAGCCTCACCAACAACCATGTTAACCTTAGGCCCATCAGTGGTTCCAAACACAGTGTTAGCTTGTGCTCCCACAGGTTTCTTAGCTTTCTTTGCAGGACAGTCCTTGCTCCAATGACCAACCTGTCCACAAGACCAACAAGGTTTGTTTGTCTTTGGTTTCTTAGCCTTGTTCTTGTCATTTTTAGGTTTAGTGTTATCCTTCTTAGTGACAGCCTTTCTTTTCTGTCCAACAGTCACTACATTCACCTTCGCACTCCCATGTTCAGCAGGCATCACATGTCCCTGTTTGGACTTGTGTTGTTCCTGCACAGAGATGTCAAGCATAAGGTTTGTCCATGTGATCTCTCCTTTCTGTCTTTTCAGGGAGAGAGCAAACTCTTCCCAAGACTTAGGGAGCTTTTCAATCACAGCCATAACCTGAAACTTCTCAGGAAGGTCCATTCCGGACTCCTTCAAAGCATGCACCAACATCTCAAACTCATGTGCCTGCTCAGTCATGGATTTTGTATCCACCAGTTTAAAATCAAGAAACCTAGCCACAAAATACTTTTCCAACCCTTGCGAGTCAGTATTATGTGTCTGGTCCAGCTTCTCCCATAAGAGCTTAGCAGTGAAGGAGTCAGATGAATAAACATTAAATAGAGTGTTCGCTAAAGCTGCCAGTATAGCAGCCCTAGCCACCCCATATTTTTCCTCCCACATAGCATAGGCCTTAACAGTTTCAGCCATTTCCTGATCAATAACCGGTTTCTCATACTATACCACCGGCCAAAGACCCTTTACCGTTAGCCACAGTTTCATCTTTTTCTGCCAACGAGAAAAACCAATACCCCCACCAAATTTATCAGGCATTCCTGACAATCGATAGGCTGTGGGAAACGGTACGTGGTCCAATCAATGGTAGGTACAGTAACACCAGAACCCGAAGCAACAACACCAACAGGAGCTTCAGTTCCGTTAACCATCTTGTTAATTAACAATATATAACACACAATAATCTCTTCAAGATTGTTGGGTATAATTACTAACTACACAGCAACAATAGGGCAGTTATATATATTTTGTATTAACAAGAACAGGCAAATATACCAATTAACTAAACAAACATGAAGGTCGAAACAAGATTATAATTAGAGACTGTAAATAACAAGATAAGAAAGAACACTTATCTTTCTGTAGATTTTCACAAATACTGAAAGATAAATAAACAGCTGAGTCGCCAAGCCTTAGAGAAGTCTTGACTGTTCTTGAAGAGATTATTGCCCCACTTACGTTGTGTTGGCTTGCAGCAATATCACTTCCAGGATAAAACAGCACATATCAATCCACTCACAGTAGTAGGAATGATCAACAGCGACCATCCCTCAGTTTGCCCAAAAAACTATGTATATTCTGTATGTGTTGAGAGAGAGAGAGCAGAGAATAAAACTGATGCTAGGGTTTTTCACAGTTACGTATACTCTACCATCCAAACGTTCTCTTTTGTATATATAAATATAATACAAAATAAAACGTAACAGACCAAAAAATTGTAACTGAAGATATGGCATTTAATATTAACTATTCTGATTTAATTACCATAACAGTTGTCATCAGGATTTAATAACAGTTACAGCTCAGTCATGATTTCCTTTTCCATCAGGATTTGATCATCATCAGTACTTACTCAAGCCATCAGGACTTGCTGTCCGTCAGGAGTGACATCAGTACTTGATCATCCATCAGGATTTCGTCAGGACTGGACCATCATCAGAATTTGACCTAGGCTATCAGGATCAATAGTCATCAGGATTTAACTCCAAATACTGACACTGGCCATCAGGATCAGTAGCCATCAGGATTTGATCCAAATACTGACACTGGCCATCATGATTTAATATAAATCCTGACCCAGTTCGTTTAGCTGTTACAAATAAATACTGATACTGTTAAATTAAATCAATAAATAATATTAAATAAACAGGTAATAAAATTCCTCGCCCAGGTCGCCTCGCGTACGCGAGACGCCGAGACATTCGTCCAAATCGCCCTTCGACCCGAGTCGAGTCGTGGCATGGCGAGGCGAGGCGGGCGGCGGCGGCGCGCGCGTGTGTGTGTGCGCGCGTGAGGCACATAATAACACCATGCACACCCACATGCCATAGTAGTTGCGCACTACTCTTGCACATGGTTCTATATAAACCCACCAACCTCTCATTACCATTTCTATGTGGGATACACGTTATTTCAATATAACCAACCCACATAACCCATTTCCAGCAACCTATTTCAACTCAATTTATTTATGGATTACACTAAAAAAATGTCTTAGATCCAAATATGAAAGTTTAAGTCCTCATTACAAGGAACAACCTCCAATTGTTAGTTTCCGGAAATTCCATCAAGAACATATTTAAATTATGCCTCAAACTTTCCATTTTCTAACAGATGGTTTGGTTGAGATGATAAGTAGTTGATGATGATGATTTGGTTTGGTTGAATGATGTTTTGGTGTGGTTAAATATTGGGAATCATGTGTTTCTAGCCGTCGTAATTGGCAAAATTTCATTAGCCCTGTTTTGAACAAAGAACCCGAGACATTAGAATAATTTTAAGTGTAACCACTGGCCACCTTTAGCTAGATCTTGTTTCATAGTTTGTTTTGGCGCGAAAATAATGTTAATCCGATTTACGGTTTAGGAGAAAAGTGAGTTTTAGTAAACGCCGTTCGGAGAACCAACCCATCTCTGGTCAGTTACTTTGAGGCCATGTTTGGACCACTTAAAAGCCATATTAAAATGTGAAACTTTGAGAAATAATACTAGAGACAGTTAGGAAGACTCACGAAAAGGATTCGTATTAAAAAGATTAATTTCCTATTTTATAAAAATGATTAAGTCGAGGTTGCGCAAATGGTAATCCTTAGAGAGTTAGCATGTAATGGTCATTTGCAAGTGGTGAGTGACTAATTAAGGTTATGTATTGTCTTGGTAGAGGTTCCAGGACTAGAAGAGATGACATCCAGTTAGAGCTTGGAGATTAGGCAAGTTTAACTAACTCTTACTCTATTGTTCAGAGTAGGTATATTTTCAAATGCTTAATACTTGTTTATTCAAATATATATACACTCTTTTGATCAGAGTATTGTGACAAGTTTTCTAATCCTATGTTTTACTTATGAAAATATATATGGAGCATATTTATGCAAGTTTCCGTTTTTCAAACACATATACCTATGCTATATCCTGTTGTGTTACAGCTTTGATATCAAGTATATTTTGTTCAAATGATGTTACGAACCTTATGTGTTAAAGTTTTGATAAAGCCAACCTCGTTAATAATGGTACCTTGAATTTAATATTCTGACGACGGCTCTAGGGATAGAGCGCGTTGGTCCAAAAAGTAGAGTTGACCGGGGAGCGGTATTTGTTTTGACGTATTATAACTATGTAAACCCGAAAGGTTCTTCAGGAGATAGTATATGTACTTACGATTACTTAATGAACTTCATTTATTAAAATATTTCAAAAATAATTATCTTGGATTAAATACATTATTTAAATATCTATCAAACATTCTAAACGCTTCCAAAAATACTTGAAATATTATTTTAAAAAGATCCAAGATGCTTCGAAACTTTTATACTCGTGTACCCTATCGCTCAAGGTCTTTTTGCGAAAACCCCCGGTCACGTTTTTCTCAGATAATGTGGTTTTCAAGAAAGAATTGGTCAACCGAGGTCGGACCTTAACTACTCGATTTTCTATTCAAAATGATTCTTGAAAGAAAATAAAAGGGGACTCTGGCGGTGGCAAGATCGTCGACGGGCGATCCCAAGAGTGTAAGAGGTCGTTAGCCAGGCGGTCCATGAACAATTATTGGCCGAATGCGCCAAGATGAGTGCATATGGAGCTCCCATCCAGGATGATCGTGAATGAAGCCTTCATCCCGGGGTAACTTATGAATGAAGTAATTGCCCTTCTACTAGTAGAGAAGACCCGCGGTGGAAATGGTTGTGGCGACTGATCATCGTCACTTCATATCGTGTTTTCTGTTTTGGATAAGCCCCTTTCCTTCCAATTTGGAAATTGATATTAACACTGTAACGAAAGACAAGGTGCTGAGTTACCGATAGTGTTGATAAGAACTAAAGATTGTTCCTTTACAAATGATTCTGGTTACTTATTGAAGAAAGGCAAGCGGTATTTTTTTGTAAACTTTTGAACTAAAGTTGTTCATCTAGCAGTATCTAGAACTGCGTACTTGTTGATTTCTAAAAACCGTGCTAAGTCACTGGTAGTGTCTTTCTAAATTTATGAACTAAATTTGTTCATATAGTAGTATTCTAAACTTCATACAAAGTATGAATACTTTCAATAGAAAACTATATACTTATTTTATATTATTGGAAGAACTTTATATTAGTGACTAGTTAACTTGCTGAGCATTCTTTCGCTCATTCTTGCTTTGTTAAAATTATATTTTCAGTGAGACCATAGTCGGTCGTCCCGTATTGCGAGGAAAATAATGTGGAAGATACTCCCTTGAGATAGTGCAGTTCAAGAAGGATACTGTATGAGTAAGTTAGATAGGTTCAAATATCCTTATTAAGTGTGTTTACAAAATGGGTTGTAATAATTCCATGTAGAGGTTGTAGTTAGTAGTGTGAGATCCTGGATAGTACATTTGGTTTGTAATAACTAATGTTACTGTATATCGTTTCTAAGGCTATAACTTGTGTGAGTAAGAGATTGGGGTCTATGATGTTGTTTTGATTGGATCATTGAGTTAATACATGTATTATATGATTGGATGATGTCGTAGCGACCTGGATTCCTGACCTCAGATCTGGGGGCGTTACAAAATATGAGTGCTCGTTATATGGATGGTATTCGTTCTGTGCGATAAAGAGATGATATATCAGTTGAGCATCACTATCATTATGATGTATATAATTCTGCAATTGATTTTCAGTTGGAAGAGTTACAGTATAGGTTCAATGATAATGCCGTGGAACTTTTGAGATTAAGTTCATCTTTGGAACCGAAGAATAATTTCAGTTTGTTTGACAAGGAGCTGATTTGTACTCTTGCTGGTACCTTTTATCCTGCTGATTTTAGTCAACATGATATGTACCATCTTCAACTCCAACTTGATCATTACAAGATTGATGTGGTTAAGCATGCTAAATTTTAGAGTTTGTCTACTCTTTCTGAGTTATGTGTACAACTAGTTGATACAGGAAATGTTGAACACTACAATTTGGTTTATAGGTTGATTTGTCTTGTGTTGACTCTCCCTGTTTCTACAGCAACTACAGAAATGGTTTTTTCAGCTATGAAATTTTTGAAGACCGAGCTTCGAAATAAAATGGGGGAAGAATATTTGAGAGATTCTATGCTTATCAAGGGAGTTTGCAGGTTGATATAGATGAAATGATAGATGAATTTTATGTTCAAAAGAATCGTCGAGTACAACTCAAATAATGTAAGTAAATCTTTCTTTTTCAGTTGTAAATTAGTACTCTTATTATTTTTTTTATGAATACGTTAATATTTTTATGCTAGTTTTCTCAATTATCCTTTTTATTAAGTTTGTGGGGAAAAAAAAAATTACTCCAGCCCAGGTGGTTTGGAATCCTGGGTCCGCCCCTGTTTATATATTAATTCGAGTTATTTTCTACTTCACATATGTTAAAGAAAAGTTTTAATTTATATTACTCCCTTAAATATTCGAACTCTCTTTTTATATATATAAATTCAAATATCTTTGGGTGAAAGACGCAATTACCCTTTTTTTAAAACAAAAACACCAAATTATCCGGCGACGCTAAACACTGTCCAAAATGCCCACCGAATACACGCTTCTAATATGCATACACGATTATACGCATGTCATATATACGTGATTGTCAATTTCTATTTATGAAAATAAATATTTTTATGATATACGTATTTGGCAATTACGTATCTGAACATCCTCATCCTTTTATTTAAGAGTCCTCCCTACCCCCGCCAATTTCATTGATTAACACATCTCATGCCATCCTTAACCATACCAAATAGGTAATCCTCTCACCTCGCATCACATTCACATACATATTAAGTCTATATGCATGTAAGGAAAACTAGTATTTTCTTTTTTAATTCTAAACACAAATGCATGCATATATGTTGTTCTTGATGATAATTATAAAAACACTTAGTAGATTTTGTATTAAGTTATTTTGTAACTGTCAACGGAATAGCATGCTTTGCAGTGTTTCGTTGACAGGAAGCTCATCAACGAAATGAGTGATGTAGCAATTGCACTGTACATTACTTCATAGTTTGATATGCAGTTTGTTGAGTACTAGATAGGTTTTCTAAGTCATGTTGACTAAATGGTTAGATAGGCAAAATAGGTTGGTTAATTGTAAATATTTAGTGCCTTGTAATTCTGCCTAAGTGAAGACATGTCAACGGAATGAAGATTACTCTATCAACGAAACAAGGAAGCTCATCAACGAAACAAAGAATAAAGCTATCAACGAAACACATCTCTATGCCATCAACGAATCATTATTGCTTTTCTATACAATTGACAAAGTGATAGTGACAGGTTCCTGACAGATCAAAAAGGAGATGTGGAAGTGTACTTTGCATTGGAAACCATTAAAATGGACATGGGGAATAAGGAAACATCCCAGTTTCCAATTGGGCTCTTGGGAGTGATCATAATAAGCATGAAGTCAAAAGCAAGGATCTCCAAGGACCACTGGACAAAGGGATGAAAAGCAAACTATTGGCGGTTACTCATTGTACTATTAGTGTAGCCAAAAATAGGGTTGTAAACTTGGGTTTATATAACCAAGTGTAGCAGTTACTTTATTTTGTGAAAAAGAAAAACAAAGAGTTTGTATTAGCTATCTTTGAGAGCATTTTTCTTCTCTACAACCTTGTAACTGAGCAGCTGTGTACTTTTGTATCACAGATTATTTCCGCAATAAAAACACTTCAGTTGGATCATCAAACAATCCAACTGAATTATTTATATCTTGTGTTTTTATTTATTCAGTTCAGTTTTATTTTATAAAGTGTTTTAGTTTTAAGAAAATATCAAGAATTGTATTCAACCCCCCCCTTCTACAATTCTGTTAGGTCATTTGGGAATAACAATTGGTATCAGAGCAAGCTTCTAACATACAAGAAGTTTAAAGATCAAGACCAAAAACAGAAACCATGGTGAAGAAGGATGCAGGTGTGAAGATACCAGTTCTTGATAAAGACAATTACTTTCACTGGAAAGTAAAGATGCATTTACATCTCATGTCTATGGATGAGAGGTATGTAGACTGCATTGAGAAAGGTCCACACGTTCCCATGAAGCTTGATTCTAGGGTTGGACTGCCAGATGATGCACCTGATGTAGAGATTCCAAAAACTGTCTCAGAATGGACTGTTGAAGATATTGCAGAAGTCCATAAAGACAAAAGGACCATGAACATTCTGTTTAATGGTTTGGAGCAAGAGATGTTTGACAATGTTATCAACTGTACAACCTCTAAGGAAGTATGGGATACTGTTAGAACTCTCTGTGAAGGAACTGAGCAAGTCAGGGAAAATAAAATGCAACTCCTTATACAACAATATGAGCATTTTCATTTTAAAGCTGGTGAAACCCTAAATGACACGTTTAGTAGGTTTCAAAAGCTTTTGAATGGATTAAAGTTGTATGGGAGGATCTATCAAACCAAGGATTCAAACCTTAAATTTCTTAGAGCTCTTCCAAAAGAATGGAAGCCTATGACTGTTTCTCTCAGAAACACTCAAGAGTACAAAGACTACACTCTTGAAAGGCTTTATGGAACCTTGAAGACTTATGAGCTGGAAATGGAGCAAGATGAGGAAATTGAAAAGGTACAAAAGAAGGGTGGATCTATTGCATTGATTGCATCTGTGAACCAACTTGAAGATGACAATAAAGAAACTGCAAAGGCCACAACTAGTCGATCTAGTTGTAGGAGTGATGTTAGCAAGGGTAAAGACAAGATGACAGAAGAAGAAGAATCAGAACCAGCCAACTTGGAGGACTTAGATGAGATTGATGAACACATTGCTTTTCTGTCTAGAAAATTCTCTAAGTTCAAGTTCAAAAGAAACTCAGAAGCAAGGCCACCAAGAAGAGACTTTCAACCTAGCAAAACAAACTGGATTGAAAAGTCTAAGTCAAAATGTTTCAATTATGGAATGATTGGTCACTTTGCTGGAGACTGCAGAAAGCCCAAGGTTGAGAAGGGCAACAGGAAATTTGAGCCTGTTGATTATAAAAAGAAATACTTTGAACTTCTCAAACAAAAAGAAAAGGCTTTCATGTCTCAGGAGTATGATTGGGCTGGTAATGGTGAAGATTCTGATGATGATGTTGAGTATGTCAACTTGGCTCTTATGGCTGACAATCATGAGCAGGAAGCAAGTTCCTCAAGCAACCAGGTAACAATTACTAATCTTTCTGAGCTTTCTAAAGAGGAATGCGACAGTGCAGTAAATGAAATGTCTACTGTATTATATAATTTGCGTGTTACTCTTAAATCACTTACTAAAGAGAATTCTAGAATAAAAGAGACCAATCTGCTCTTAAGTGATAGGAATGCAATGTTAGAAGCACAGCTCATTGAATTTGAGAAAATGAGATGTGTTAGTAGGGATGCTAAGAAGGAACTTGAGAACGTGTTACAAAGGGAAGAAATTCTTAAAACACAACTTGAGATAGAACAAGGTGTGATTGCAAAATGGAAGGATGCCAGGAATGTTGCTGCCAACATAATTAATGTTCAAGGCGTGGAATCCTTCTGTGAGCAATCATGGAAAAGGAACAAAGAGAAGCTAGGGTATGTTGGTGAAACCTTAGAATCAGAAACTGAGTCAACAAACAACAAGGATCATTTGTTGAAGGTTGATATGTCAACGGAATGCAATGTTTCGTTGACAGATGAACCATCAACCGATCAGGCTGTTTCGTTGACAGAGAAAAGAAAAGATAAACTCACTAGACTTAATGACAAGTATGGTCCGGTCACCAAGAACTTTGTTCAAGGTGAGTCTAGTAAATCAAAGAAAGTTGAGAAGCCTGTTGAGAGAGCTAATGTAGGTAACTTGTCTAACAAGCAATTGAAAGACAAGTTAGAGAAAGTTCAGGTTGAGGCTAAGGGAAATAAAAAGAATAACAGAAATGGCAAGGTAGGAATTAACAAACACAACAATTACACACCTGATAAATATGCACCTAGAAAGACATGTGTCAATTGTGGAAGTGTTAATCATTTATCTACTAACTGCAAATCTGTTAAGAAATCTGTTAATGTGAAAATGCCCAAGCCTGCAATGAACAGTTCCATGCCTAAAATGCCTGTTATGCCTAACATGTTTGCTCCATATGCACAATTTCAGAATCCATATGCTAGCATGCCATTTGTGCCTAATCCTTACATGAATATGTTTAACATGCCACAAATGCCATGGAACATGAATAACATGATTGTTCCTCCAACTATGCATGCTATGAATGAAAATATGAGCAACCCTCAGAAATCAACACCAAGGGTAAAGATTGATTTGAATCAATCTGAACCCAAAGTGAAAAATGGTACAAAAGGGAATACAAAGGCTAACAAGACAGGACCCAAGGAAACTTGGGTACCAAAATCGACTTGATTTGGTTTTATTGTGTGCAGGGAGACAAAAGGAATCTTTGGTACTTGGATAGTGGTTGTTCAAGACACATGACTGGTGATTCTACCCTGCTCACAGAGTTTCAGGAAAGAGCTGGCCCTTGTATTGCTTTTGGAGATGACAGCAAAGGCTACACAAAGGGATATGGCTTGATTTCAAAAGAGAATGTCATCATAGATGAGGTTGCACTGGTGGATGGTCTTAAGCACAACTTGCTTAGTATCAGCCAACTTTGTGACAAAGGATTTTTAGTTACTTTTTCCAGAGAAGCCTGTGTTGTTTCTAAAGGAGGAAACAACAATGTGGTAATGACTGGATTCAGAAGGGGGAATGTGTACATTGCTGACTTTAGTAGCACAAGTTCAGACACCATCACTTGTCTCTTCAGCAAGGCAAGCAAGGATGAAAGTTGGTTATGGCACAAGAAGTTATCCCATCTGAATTTCAAAGTTATGAATGATTTGGTGAGGAAAGATCTTGCTAGAGGAATTCCACAGGTGGAGTTCTCCAAGGATGGTTTGTGTGATGCCTGTCAAAAGGGAAAACAGAAGAAGGCATCATTCAAAAGCAAGACAGAGTCATCAATTGTCCAGCAGCTTGAATTGCTTCATATGGACCTATTTGGCCCTGTAAATGTTATGTCCATCTCAAAGAAGAAATACTGTCTTGTGATTGTTGATGATTTTTCTAGATTTACATGGACTTTCTTTTTGCACTCTAAAGATGAGGCAAGTGAAATCATTATCAATCACATCAAGATGGTAAGCAATCATCCTGATTTCAAAGTAAGAAGGATTAGGAGTGACAATGGGACAGAATTCAAGAATTCAAGCATGAAGGTGTTCTGTGAAGAAAATGGTATTTTGCATGAGTTTTCAGCAGCAAGAACACCACAGCAAAATGGTGTAGTTGAAAGGAAAAACAGAACACTTATTGAAGCTGCAAGGACAATGCTAGATGAATCAAAGTTACCTACATATTTTTGGGCTGAGGCAGTTAACACAGCTTGCTTTACTCAAAATATTTCTTTGATTAATCAGGCCAAAGGAATGACCCCTTATCAGTTACTCAAAAGAAAGAAGCCACTATTAGATTTTCTTCATGTCTTTGGATGCAAGTGCTTTGTTCTGAGAAATCAAGCTGAGCATTTGGGGAAATTTGAAGCAAAGGCAGATGAAGCAATATTTGTGGGATATGCAGCAGGGAAAGCTTACAGAGTCTATAATCTCAGAATCAACATTGTTATGGAATCTGTACATGTTGTTTTTGATGATCTCAAAATCCAAGGTCTCTGTGATGAAGGTTTCCATGAAAGTCTTTCTTTTGAAAATGAGGAAGGAGATCAAGTGAATCATGATAAGGCTACTGAGAAACAGCCTAAAGTTGTTGTATCTAGCACAGATGAAAGCAGCAGTGAGGATGAAATTGCTGCATTGAGATTAAAAAGGATAGCTGCTAGCAGACCAACTGGTCATTTTGTTGACAGTCATGATGGTGGATTCGTTGACAGTCAGAATGAGCGTTTCGTTGACAGCCAAAGCGGTCATACCGTTGATAGTCATAGGAATGCTTCTAGAAGTGATCAATTAGGGACAACAAACTCAGGGGGAGTTTCTCAAGGACAAATATCCAATCAAGGCAATCATGATCATGAAGCTACGTCTTCAAGAGCAAATCTACCTCCCTCAAGGAAATGGACTAAAGATCATCCCTTTGAACTTATTATAGGTGATGTTTCTTCAAAAGTCCAAACTAGAAGAGCAACTCAAGAAGAATGTCTATATAGTAGCTTTCTGTCTCAAGATGAGCCAAAGAAAGTTGAGGATGCACTTCTAGATCCAGATTGGGTTTTAGCCATGCAAGAAGAGCTAAACCAATTTGAGAGAAACAACGTTTGGAAGCTGGTGCCCAGGCCTAATGACAGGAGTGTTATAGGCACAAAGTGGGTGTTCAGAAACAAGATGGATGAAAATGGCATAGTCACAAGGAACAAAGCTAGACTGGTTGCAAAAGGCTACTCACAGGAAGAGGGAATTGATTTTGATGAAACCTTTGCTCCTGTTGCAAGACTAGAAGCAATAAGGATTTTCCTAGCCTATGCAGCCCATGCCAATTTCAAAGTCTATCAAATGGATGTGAAGAGTGCTTTTCTGAATGGGGAATTGGAAGAGGAGGTGTATGTAAGTCAACCTCCTGGTTTTGAAGACGATGATTTTCCAGACTATGTGTACTTCCTTCTCAAAGCACTCTATGGTTTGAAACAAGCACCTAGAGCCTGGTATGACACTCTCTCACAGTTCCTCCTTGAGAATCATTTCACTAGAGGTACTGTAGATAAAACTCTTTTTCACAGGGTTGTAAATGGCTCTACCTTACTTGTTCAAATTTATGTAGATGATATAATCTTTGGGTCTACAGATGTGAAACTTTGTCAAAAGTTTGCCAAGCTTATGCAAAGTAAATATGAAATGAGCATGATGGGAGAATTAACTTACTTTCTTGGTCTCCAAGTAAAGCAAGTTAATGAAGGCATTTTCATTAGTCAAACAAAATACATTCATGATTTATTAAAGAAGTTTAACCTAATGGAATGCTCTCCTGCCAAAACTCCCATGCCTACTGCCACCAAACTTGAATTGAATACTAAGGAAAAATCTGTGGACATTTCAAGTTACAGAGGCATGGTAGGCTCACTTTTATATTTAACAGCTAGTAGACCTGATATTATGTTTGCTACATGTCTATGTGCTAGATTTCAGGCTGACCCTAGAGAATCCCATTTAGTTGCTATTAAAAGAATTTTCAGGTATCTCAAAGGAACACCAAACCTTGGCATTTGGTATCCTAGAGAATCTGGTTTTGAACTAATTGGTTATTCAGATGCAGACTTTGCAGGATGTAAAATTGACAGGAAAAGTACAACTGGAACCTGTCAATTCCTAGGAAACAAGCTTGTGTCATGGTTCAGCAAGAAACAAAACTCAGTTTCTACCTCCACAGCTGAGGCTGAGTATATTGCAGCTGGAAGTTGTTGTGCACAGATTTTATGGATGAAAAACCAACTACTTGATTATGGATTAAGAGTTGAGAAAATTCCTATTTTCTGTGACAACACTAGTGCCATTGCCATTACTGAGAATCCAGTGCAGCATTCAAGGACCAAGCACATTGACATCAAGTACCATTTCATTAGAGAACATGTTATGAATGGTACTGTGGAGTTACATTTTGTTCCAAGTGAACAACAACTTGCAGACATCTTTACCAAGCCACTTGATGAATCAACATTCTCAAGATTAGTAAGTGAGCTAGGTATGCTAAATTTCTCTTAATTATTTTTGAGATATTTGCAAGTTAAAATGCAGCCAGAAACTTGCTATGTTTTTCTGTGAATTAATTTTCTTAAGAAAAAGTGAAATTTTGTCTAAGTCAAAATTACTATGTCAACGAAACGAACCATTTCGTTGACAGTCTTAGCAGTTTTCTGGGTGTTTCGTTGATAGATCTTTTATATCAACGAAACGCAGCTTTATCAACGAAATAAGACGGGACTTTAACCGCCCAATCCTGATTCGTTGATTTAGCGCTTTTAATCTGAACCGTTGTAATTTGACACGTCTTTTACCACGATCTATGCATACACCCCTGTAAGTATAAATCATGGTAATACTTTAAGAGTAACGGTTATATTTTTAAGCCAATCAAGTAATTTACATTTATTATTGGATTCATTTTCTGAGAATTTTTGGGGGAGTATTTAAGAAATTTTATTTTCATTATTTCTTTTTACCTGTTCTCAAAAATTCCAAAGGCTTTTTCTCTCTTCTTCTCTCTAACAAGCAATTCAGTTCGAAGCTTTCCTTTAATCAACAATGGCACCTATAGTCAAGCTTATGTCTGCTGGAGGGTTCATCTATGAGAAGAACAACTCCATCCCTTTTGTTGTCAAGGAAAACCCGAACAGCCTGTTCTTCAAAATGATGGATTTCATGAAGAATTGCAAGTTGAGCTATGCAATGTTTCACTCTACACCACTCTACAATGAGATAATCGAGGAAATTTGGACCTCATGTGAGTATAGTGGAACAAACTGCACACTACAATTCACCCTTCAAGGTAATGAGTACATAGTTAATTCTGATGTTTTGCAAGCATGTTTACATATTCCTGATAATAACTGTGATGCTTTGCCTACTAACACTGAAATAACTACCATGCTAAATTCTATAAACTACTCTTTGCCTACTGATAATCTGGGTAGAATAATTAGGAGAGGTTTGGTTAGGGAATACAGTTATTTAGCTGATGCATTCATTAAGGTCTTTTCTGGAAAGATTAGTAATTTTGATGCATTAACTAACTCTATGTTAATTCTCCTAACCATGCTTCTAAATGATAGATATCACAACTTTAGCACCCAACTTATGTATGAAATTGGTGCTAAGTTGGGTGACAAAGCAAATAGGAAGAAAAATATCTATTATGCTAGGTTTCTGATGATGTTGGCTAACCATGTTAGTCCAGCACCATTAGTTATCTCTAACCCTAATGCCAGGTTCGAGTGCTTTGTGCAAGAAAAGAGAGTATTGACAGACATACTGAGGCTGAACCACAATGGTGATGTTCCAGTGGTGTATCTGCCAATCATTGAGGTAACTACTACTATCCCTGTTAGTGTAGCTAACTCCTCTGCTGTTTTACCTTCCAATGTTGCTATGGAGTCTGTAGCTGTGACCCAACAGGCTCCTACCCTAGCAACAAAACCTAAATCAAAGAAATCCTCCAAGCCAACCTCAGGTGCTTCTCAAAAGGCACCTGTTGTAAAAACTACCACACAACCTAAGGGGAGTGAGTCTGGAGTTGTAAGAGGTGAGGGAAGGGGTGAACATCAAAGAAACCCCAAGGATAAGGAAGGACAGGTTAGTGTGTACCAGCCAAGCCCCATTGTGTCTTCCCAACAAGGCACAATGAGTAAAATGGATTTAACCACAAGTCTAATTGCATCCTCCCAAAAGGATGTGATTATTGAAACAAGCTCTCCACCAAGAGCACAGTCCAAGAGGGTAAGGGACACTTCAAGCCCAAAGTCTACATTTTCCCAATACCAAAGGAGAGTGAAGCAAAAGTCCAAGGGTACACAGGGTGCACACACACTGGAAGCAACACTTCCAGTTTCTCAAATTCAGTTTGATGTAACCCCTATCATTTCTCTGGGGTTACAGTCCCATTCTCTAAACATCAATCTTGAATTATCTCCATCAAATTCACCAACTCAATCTTTAGATGTGGACATGATCCATACATCTATTCCTGATTCTCCAACTCTAATCTTGGAGAAGCCCCACTCTGAAGCTGGTGGCCATCACTTGTTAAGTGATTTGTTGGGCCATCAACCAATTTTTCCTGAAGTTGCAAGGGGATCTGTGGACCAATCTTTAAAATCAATCACCACAGACTCTACTGTAATTTCTCATTCTCAAAGTGCTTTCTTGACTTCATCAACGAAACAGTCTATTTCATTGACAAGTGTTTCTCCATCAACGGTATCCATACCGTTGACAGTTCAAACTACCATTCCGTTGATAGTTCACTCTGCACCTTTAATTGAAAATCAAGTTGTTCCCACAACTAGTGCAGATGATCTAGTGGTAGTTGAGACACTTCTAGGACTGAGAGGGAGTGAAACTGAGAGGCTGGCTTGCAGCCAGGCAAAAGGAGAGAATGTGAGTGAGAGGCTGGCTATTTCTTCCAGCCAGGCAAAAGGAGAGATTGAGAGTTCCACCTTAGAAGGTGAAGGTGAGGGTGTGAGAGGTGTGAGCCATGGGGAGCCCATGATGCAAGAACAGAGTGGAGAGAGAGAAGGGACTACAGGCGAAATAAGGATGGAAGCAGCCATTGCTAATGAGTTAATGGAGGTCAGTGAGGGAGAAAGGGAACCTACTTTCCAAGAGGTTTATCAACAAACTCTGGATAGTATTTCCCTGGATCCTGAGACCTTTACTCATCCTGTGCCAGCCTATCAAATTATGGCTCAGCAGGGCAATGTGGAGGCAGAAAGGTCACTAAATCTAATTCATACAACTGCATCAATGCAAAGAGCAAAGGATGCCCTGACCAATCTACCTTCAGGAGCTGCAGCAAGTGGAGAATTTGAGTTTTCTGATGCTGAGGACAGCTATGGTGATAATCTACAGGTGGCCACCACTTCACAGACTGGGACTTCTGTGGTGCCTCCTACACCAGGCTGGCTTTCTCAAGGTATGCATGGTAGAGCCACTCTAGATGCTGCTATCTCCAGGCAGTACAATGAAGCCTACTTAGCTCATGAGTCTGCAAATGCAAGAGACAAGAAATTCTACAAGGCCATCATGGATTCTCTGGAAATTCAAAGGCTACAAATGATGCAGACAAGGATTGAGGCTACAGAAATCAAGGACTCTATTAGCAATTTCAGGGATGCTACCTACAGGATGATGGATGAAAAGCTCCCTCTTCTCACTATGTCCAAAATGAACAGGTTTCTCTCTAAGGAACCTGAAGTGGCTACCTCCTTGAAGACTCTCTCTTCTAGAGTGGACAAGGTGGAAGCTACTTTATCTCAAATGCAAAAGGAACAGGAGAAGCAGACTCAACTTTTGGCCCAGCTAGTGGCAGCTCAAGGACTCCCAGTTGTCTCTCTTGATGATAACAAAAAGGGGGAGAAATCTCAGGAGCTAACCATTCAAATCACAAAGGTGCTGGTCCCAACCATCACATTGCCACAGGAGCCACTAGCAATGGGGGAGTTTGGAAAGAAGAATAAGGATAGCATTGACTTGATCCAGGAAGCTTCTATGAGGATACAACTTGCAGCACAGATCAAAGATCATTGGTCCAACATAGAAGCAAGGTTCAAGAAAATTACTGAATCTTCAAAGACAGATCAGCCATCAACAAATGCAATGGTGACTGCACAAGTGGAGCCACAGTTCAAGAGCTCTTATGCTATAGAGCCCCTTCTACATGGAGTCATTCAAGGACCAAGAAAGGAGAAAGGACAAACTTCATGCATTAGGGATGTGGAAGAAGCTACATTACAAAGAAGCTTATCTCCCAAGTCTCCTGCTAAACCAAAAGGCAAAAACATAGCAAGGACTTTCTATCCTGCACCTTATCCAGATGAGCTCAAACTACTTGGACTTCTCATCACAAAAAGCAAGGAAAGTAATAATCATGAGATAAGGAAGCAAAGGGCAATTGTCTACAGGAATGGACAACAAATCTGTGTTTGGGCTGGTCATCCAAACTTTGCTGAAGCCAAGGCTGAGGAATCAGAAAGAGCAGCTATGCAAGCTCTTGCAGTAGCTCAAGCTCTAGATGAAGAAGAAAGACAGCAAGAAGAAAAAGCCCAAAAGGAAAGGAGTGAAAAGAAGAGTACAAGGCAACCAAAGGCAAGGGCTAGAAGAAACATAACCTTTGAAAATGATGACTCTCAGAGTATTGCATCAGACTCTTCTGTACCTCCAACAATTCCTGATCCATCTTTAAAGTTAGCCTGTGATCCCAAACATCTTGTTAATTATCATGATCAGCCAATTGAGCCAAAGGAAGAGCCAATTGAGTTTGATGAGGCTAACTTTCCTAAATTCCTTTTTGAGATGGATCCAAAGAAGAAATTGAAGCAAAGGGCTGTCAAGACAAAGCCAGTATTTGTGAGAAAGCCACAACCTCAAAAACCCCCTTCAAATCCAGAGGACTGCATGTACATTGCTGACATCAGGGAAGAATCCAGCTTGCATCTTGAGTTAGACAACCTGGTGGAAGTAAGGGGCATTGCAGCTTCTCAGAAGCTACCTGAAAGATTGGTTTTCACATACAAGGGTGGTAGAGAACAAATTTGGCCTCTCTACAGAATTCTAGGAGAAGACTACCAAACACTACTCACAGTGTTTAGATGCTTGAAGAAAGACTTTGGCTTCACCAAAACAGCCAAGTCTGAGGTGGTCTCCAGAATATGTCAAATAAAGGCTAGCTGGAACAAGCCTGAGGCTCTTCCCAGGATGCTAAGAGTGCCCTCAACAGGAAAGAAGATCCATCTTCAACCTTTCTGGATGATGGAATTCAAGGACAAGGACAACTGCAGAAGGTTCTTCAGGATGGAAGACCAGCTGGACAAGGCATCTAATCAAACTCTAAGGTTTATGCAATCCAAGCTTGGTGATCAAGATGAAGAAGAGAAGATCTTTTACAGAAGGCTACAGGTCCAGATTGAGGAGAACAACTCTAGGAGAGGGAAGAAGACTATGCCCCAAAGAAGACAAAGATGAATTATTTGCTCAGTCTGGAGGAGCACATTTGGGCATTAGTTTTGTAAGTCTTGCATTATTTCTAAAAACTTTATGAAGCTCAATACAACTTTTACTTTTATCATGTGTAATATGCCTGAGTGTTTTTGTTATCATCAAGGCTCTTGATTTATGGCTGTTATTCTATCAGTCATAAATTGGGGGAGATTGTTAGGAATATGTTGTTCTTGATGATAATTATAAAAACACTTAGTAGATTTTGTATTAAGTTATTTTGTAACTGTCAACGGAATAGCATGCTTTGCAGTGTTTCGTTGACAGGAAGCTCATCAACGAAATGAGTGATGTAGCAATTGCACTGTACATTACTTCATAGTTTGATATGCAGTTTGTTGAGTACTAGATAGGTTTTCTAAGTCATGTTGACTAAATGGTTAGATAGGCAAAATAGGTTGGTTAATTGTAAATATTTAGTGCCTTGTAATTCTGCCTAAGTGAAGACATGTCAACGGAATGAAGATTACTCTATCAACGAAACAAGGAAGCTCATCAACGAAACAAAGAATAAAGCTATCAACGAAACACATCTCTATGCCATCAACGAATCATTATTGCTTTTCTATACAATTGACAAAGTGATAGTGACAGGTTCCTGACAGATCAAAAAGGAGATGTGGAAGTGTACTTTGCATTGGAAACCATTAAAATGGACATGGGGAATAAGGAAACATCCCAGTTTCCAATTGGGCTCTTGGGAGTGATCATAATAAGCATGAAGTCAAAAGCAAGGATCTCCAAGGACCACTGGACAAAGGGATGAAAAGCAAACTATTGGCGGTTACTCATTGTACTATTAGTGTAGCCAAAAATAGGGTTGTAAACTTGGGTTTATATAACCAAGTGTAGCAGTTACTTTATTTTGTGAAAAAGAAAAACAAAGAGTTTGTATTAGCTATCTTTGAGAGCATTTTTCTTCTCTACAACCTTGTAACTGAGCAGCTGTGTACTTTTGTATCACAGATTATTTCCGCAATAAAAACACTTCAGTTGGATCATCAAACAATCCAACTGAATTATTTATATCTTGTGTTTTTATTTATTCAGTTCAGTTTTATTTTATAAAGTGTTTTAGTTTTAAGAAAATATCAAGAATTGTATTCAACCCCCCCCTTCTACAATTCTGTTAGGTCATTTGGGAATAACAGTAATCCTCTCACCTCGCATCACATTCACATACATATTAAGTCTATATGCATGTAAGGAAAACTAGTATTTTCTTTTTTAATTCTAAACACAAATGCATGCATATATGTATTATTGTGTGTTATAGCCAAAATTCGATAATGGGTTTTTAGGTTAGGATCGGGTCAAGTATGAATTCAATTATGTTATTTTTGTAATTAGGGTTAAGTTTAGTATTAGGGCTTGCCCTCAAAGGGATAAGGGTGTGCCCTCTTAGGCCATTCATCCCTTGAGGACGCGCCCTCATGGTAATGACAACTCTACATGGATGGAAGACTTGACGAAGAATAATGACTTATAACTTCACAAGGACAACTTCGGGCTTGTCCTCATGGGTATGAGGGCGCGCCCTTTAGGCCGTCCACTCCTTGAGGGCGCGTCCTCCTGGTTTGAAGATACAACTTGATAGTGAAAAATGGTTTCCTTGGTTTGGTATTGGTTAAATATTGAAGAATTCCCTCCTAGGATGTGCCCTAGGAGGGGGATGTCTGTGACTGAAGGCCTCCTCCTGTATTCAATGGGCGCGCCCTCATTGGGGATGTGGGGTTAATCTTGGTGTGTGCTTTGGGAGCTCTGTTCCTGTACTCAATGGGCGCGTCCTCATTGGGGAACTTTGGAGTAATCCTGCACTTTGCACCCAAACACTTGGGATCACTTGTCCTGCTATCTGGTGGGTGCTTCTCATTCGGGGGACAAGGATGCGTCTAGCATTTAAGGTAAGTCATGGCTATACCTGCGTCTATGAATTAAGGAAATAGCTGGTAATGGATAGGACTAGTCCTCGACGGGGGAAGTTTCCTTATCCATGAAGTCCTGACGTCATAGACGAGCCTTGGGCCTTTGTGACTAGGCCTTATCGTTAGACATTCCTAAAGTGAGCTAAAACTCTAAGTAGGGAAATAGATGGAAGTCCTACCTTCAAGTAAGGAAAGATAAGGAAGACATATGCTTAAGTATGGAAAGAATCCTATACATGGAAGGTGGTGGGAAAAGTCTTACGACTACGCATGGAAAGACAACAGAAGACTTCGGATGGGCTCCGAAGATCAAAGACCAAGCCCATGGAGGAAACTTCCTCCCCAAGAACTACGTTGGCTTGATTCCCTATAAATAGGGATACGTAGGCAAATTGTAAGGGGTCGAATGTTGAGAACTCTGAGGCAGCCAACATAAACCCTAAGCAATCTCAGCCACCAATTAAACACAACCACCATACTCCGACGAATTTACCACCTAAGGACCACCGTTGTAGATCTTGATTCCGACGAAGAACCCCAAACTTTGTTAATACCAAATTCCTCCGTTAACAAATTGGCGCTAGAAGGAGGGGTGCTAATTAAGATCTAAATCTTTGGAGGAGAAGATGTCACAAAATCGCAACGAACGTCCTAGGGATGAGGTCTTATCTGAAGACAGCGAAGAGGACAACCATGCCCGCCATGAGGAGTACGTTCCCCATAGTGTTCCAAATCCATCTTATGGAACACCTATTGTAGGGGGACGACCACCGGTGCTCATAAGTAATTCTGACTTGATGGAACAACTCTATCGCATGGGTGATGCCTTGAATGGCTTTGAAGCAAGGCTGGATACGGTCGAAAGAAGCGATGGAAGGGGTCGGATCAGGCGACAACCCCATAATCACCATCGTACAGGTAGAGGCACCACGGGTCAGAGGAGGTTTCAGAATGTTACCCCAAGAAGGTTAGAGTATCAGGAGGATGGAGTCCCTATTGTTGAACTCCCCGATGATGAGACGGGCAGCCAAGACCAACCTAGGAGGGAACGACGTCCATCTCCACACCCTCATAGGTCAGGGCGATCTGAAAGTGAAATTCGAAGGGCTGATGAACTCCACCGAGACCAAGAACAACGATTGAACAGGTTGAAGGATCGTCTTGGTATAAGACTTAATAATGATGATCTACGATTGTTGTTGGTCGAATGGCAGAGGGACAAAGAGGTAAGAGGGGAACAACCTCTTGATCCACAGCGTGAGCCCCCTGTTGACAGGTCGAGGCCCCATGGACAAGATCATACTCAACCTTGCAATAATTCAAGACGTAATTTAGAAGTGCAACCTCGTAGTCCACAGCGAGAGCCCCCTGTAAACAGGTCGAGGCCCCATGGACATGAGCGAACACCTTCACGAGATGACCCGCGTAATGATCAAGATGCGAGGCCCCGTGATTCACAGCAAGCTCCCCCTGATCTCAGGTTGAGGCCCCGTGATCATGAGCGAGCCCCCCGATCAGGAGGGTCAGGAAGGAGAGGGGGTATGGAGTTGGATTATAGGAGTAGGGATAATGATCGAAGGAATAGATACGATGCCCCTTACCATGGAGGATCTCTGGAGGAAGGGATCCGCACATAACACCTGTCTCGTCCCAAAGCAGGTCAGGAGGACGACAGGAAGGGCTAGGGACGCGCCCTCATAGTCATGAGGAGAGGACGCGCCCTCACAATCAGGAGGATAGGACACATCCTCATAGCCATGAAGTAAGGACGCACCCTAATAGCCGTGAGGGAAGGGCGCACCCTCCAAGTCCCAATCCAAGGATGCAAGAGACTCCTGCAACCCAAGTAGAGATCCAGCCTCCTCAACCACCACCTCAACCTCCACCTATCGGTAATACTCAGACTAATGTCCAAACTATCCCAGGTGTGGGAAGCTTCAATGTGGATGACCTGAAAAAACTCCTCACACATCTTGAGGGAGGAAGAGTCACTTCAACGGCTCAAGCTCCTTCTCCATTCTCTACAGCAGTAAGGGAGGCACAACTTCCAACAGGATACAGGAATACAACCAACGATTTGCGCTTCCATGGGAATGCCGACCCTGTTGAGTTCTTGGGAAGATTCAATATAGAGATGGATGTGTATCAAGTTCCTGACTTGGCTAGATGTCGTCTTCTGGCAGCAACTTTTAGAGAGAGTGCGCAACAGTGGTTTCAAAAGCTTGGACCAGGTGTGATCACTTCATGGGAAATTATGAAAACTTTGTTCCTGACAAAATTTCAAGCTACTGTGAAGTATGCCCCCCCAGTGACTACTCTGGCCAATATCAAGCAAAAGGAAGGAGAAAGCTTGCAGTCGTACTTCAAAAGGTTCAATGCTGAGTCTACCATGGTCAGAGGGGCAACCGATGAGTCACTAAAAAGTTTCTTGATTGCGGGACTCCAAGTCGGAACTGACTTCTGGAAGCACTTGCAGGGTAAGGACCCAGCAACCCTAGCAGACCTCTTTGCCCAAGCTGAATACTTTAAGATTGTTGAGCAATCTCTTGCTGACAATAAAAAGTCCGACTCCCAAGGGAAGGGGAAAGGTTCTAAGAGGAAGGATAGGTCTCCAAGCCCTGACTACCGGAGGAGAGGGTATAGTCCGAACAGGGTGAATGTCACTAATGCAAGGAGAGGTTGGACTCCACCAGACTATGACAGATTGAATAGGTATAAAACAGGGAGTTATACACTTGCTGCTTCTGTTGAGCATATCTTTGAGGTAAATAAGGACAAGGGTTTATTCAAGAAGCCAACACCGTTATCCTCGTGGCAGAGCAAGGACAAAAAGAGGTATTGCTCATATCATGAATCTACTGGACATAATACCCACGAGTGTCGACAGCTCAAGGAGGAAATTGAGGAATTGATCAAGGCTGGATACCTAACTGACTGGATTGTCAGAGAAGTAAAAAAGCATAAAGACGACACTGACAGGAGGATGGAAAGAGAACATGCTCCTGAAAGGGATGATGACAGATCTAAGGACGTTCAGTTTGCCCGGGCTGGAAGCATTCATACTATCTTTGGAGGACGTCATTTTGGTGGTGACAGTAACAACGCACTGGAAAGGTATGCCAGGGAAGCACGTCATAAGCCCTTGACTAATGTGAACAGCTTGGAACTTAAACCTCCCAAGTTGTTCAGGGGGGAATCAGTAGATATTACATTTACTGAGGAAGAAGCAAGATGGGTACATCATCCTCACAGTGACGCCCTAGTCGTTGCCATACAGATTGGTCCTATGAATGTACACCGAGTGTTTGTGGACAATGGAAGTTCGGTGAATATTCTCTACTACAGCACTTATAAGAAGTTGGGTTTGCCTGATAAGGATATTGTCCGAGAGGATGCTTGGATTTATGGTTTCACTGGAGAAGCTGTCAGAGTTATGGGTGCAATTAAGCTCCCGGTTACACTTGGTGAAGGTCCTCTATCTGTGACTCAGATGATAGAATTTATGGTATTGGATCAAGAATCTGCCCACAATGCTTTGGTAGGAAGGCCTTTGCTGAAAGAGATGAAGGTAGTTACTTCCATTTATCATTTAATAATGAAATTCCCTACTCCAAATGGGGTTGGTTCAGTTCGAGGGTCACAATATGATTCAAGGGAGTGCTATCATAGAACTGTCAAGGGTTTTCGTCGTAATGGATTAGGAGGACGCGCCCTTCCCCAAGAAGATGCCCAGGGATTGCTCAAAAATTCTAAGGGAGAGATTCATGTTCATTACACGGTTCAAGAGCCAGAAGATGATGTCCCTCAGCTGAGGGCGCGCCCTAAGATGTTATTATTGGAGACGCCCCCCCTAATTGATGAACTTCAAGAAAGAATTGTTGAGAGCACCTATACCCTACAGGGCGCGCCCTCAAGGAAGGAAGAGTTTGTTGAAGATGCACCCTCAGGGAGAGAGACATTTAATGACATCTTCCCAAGGGAAGAAGGGTATGTGGAGGACGCGCCCTCAATAGAGGATGAATTTGTGGAGGACGCGCCCTCAAAGAATGAAATGCCTGTTGAAGATCCTCGTATTTTTGATCTTGATCTTGATCCAAGAATTCCTATCCTACAGGAGAAGACGGGTCCTGCGGAAGACACAATCTCAATCCCAATAGACGCAGCAGATCTCAGTAAGGTTCTCAAAATTGGATCACAGCTAAGCAATGAGTTGAGAACAGGCTTGACAAATTTTCTTATGACCAACCTGGATCTGTTCGCTTGGAGTCATGCTGATATGATAGGGATTGATCCTAAGGTCATGTGCCATCATCTAAACATATATCCTAATAAGAAAGGAATGCGTCAGAAGCGGCGTGCAATCAGTGGAGAAAGGGCAGTAGCTTTAAAGGAGGAGGTCGACAGGCTCTTGGATGTGGGTTTGATCAAAGAATCCTTCTATCCCGAGTGGTTGGCAAACCCGGTGTTGGTAAAAAAGCCTAATGGGAAATGGAGAACTTGTGTGGACTTCACGGATTTGAACAAAGCTTGCCCAAAGGATAGTTTCCCACTCCCTCGGATTGATCAGCTGGTGGATGCTACGGCTGGACATGCTCTCTTGAGTTTCATGGACGCTTACTCAGGGTATAATCAAATTCCCATGTATGGACCCGATCAAGAACATACGTCCTTTATTACTGACAGAGGTTTGTATTGCTATATTGGAATGCCCTTTGGTCTTATCAATGCATGGGCAACATATCAAAGATTGGTGAATATGATGTTTAAAGAGCAGATTGGCAAAACTATGGAGGTGTATGTAGATGATATGCTTGTCAAGTCCAAGGAAGCTGTAGACCACGTGAGGCACTTGGAAGAAATGTTTGGAATTCTGCGCAAGTACAGGATGAAGTTAAATCCTCAAAAGTGTGTCTTTGGTGTTGAGTCGGGGAAGTTTTTAGGCTTTATTGTGAATCATAGAGGAATTGAAGTTAATCCGGAAAAGATCAAAGCACTCCTTGAAATGAAGTCCCCTACCAGTGTAAAGCAGGTTCAAAGCCTTTGTGGACGGATTGCAGCTCTAAATCGTTTTGTCTCAAAGTCTTCTGATCGTTGCAAAGAATTTTTCAAAGCCATTAGGGGGGTCGACAAAGATTTCATGTGGACTCCTGCTTGTGAAGACGCTTTTCAGAAAATCAAGGAACAGTTAGGTAAGCCCCCACTCTTGGCCAAGCCTGTGGATGGTGAAGTATTGATTCTTTACTTGGCCATCTCTATTTACTCCATTAGTGCCGTGTTAGTACGAGAAGAGGATAGTTTGCAGTCACCAGTTTACTATGTAAGTAAGAGGTTGTTGGATGCAGAAACCCGATATTCTAGCATGGAGAAGTTGGTATATGCCTTGGTGCTGGCTGCACGAAAGCTGCGTCCCTACTTTCAAGCTCATAAAATTGAAGTGCGAACTTCTTATCCCATGAGACACATTTTACATAAACCTGAAGCTTCAGGAAGGATGTTGAAGTGGGCAATTGAATTGGGACAGTATGATTTGGAATATGTTTCTCGAACGGCAATCAAGGGACAAGCCTTAGCCGATTTTATTATGGAGTTTGAAGATGAGAGTATGGGACGAGAAATCATTCTGGTGAACCCTAACCCCCTTGCTCAAGAGGCAAGCCCTTTGAGAGAGGAGTATCCTTTTCCTTGGTGGACTATGTATGTGGATGGCGCAGTCAACAATGATGGAGCAGGTGCTGGAGTTGTCTTAACCTCTCCTGAAGGTCACCTTCTTATGAGTGCTATCAATTTCAAATTTTCGGTAACCAATAATGAAGCTGAGTACGAGGCATTGATTAATGGCTTGAAGATGGCTTTGGAAATGAATGTGAAGAATTTGGTGGTGTTCAGTGATTCGAAACTGGTTGTTCTGCAGGTTGAAGGAGGGTTCCAGACTAGAGGACCAAAGACAGAGGCATATATGATGAGTGTACGTCGCTTGATTCAACAGTTCAACATAGTCAGACTTGAAGGAGTTCCTCGTGAAGAAAATTCCAAGGCCGATACTCTGGCCAGGTTGGGTTCCCAAAGAGACACGGTGTTGATGGGAGACATTCCATTGGAAATTCAAGAAATTCCTAGTATCCCCGAGATGGAGCTAATGGCTGTAGATGAAGTACCAATGAAGACTTGGATGACTCATATCCAAGAGTATATACAAAGAGGAATTTTACCCGATGATAAGGGGGAGGCCAGACGTTTGAAATACCAAGCAGCAAGGTATGTGGAATATGATGCGGTTTTATATAGGATGGGTTTTAATCAACCCTTACTAAGGTGTGTTGACGGAGACGAGTGCAACTATGTCTTGAGAGAGGTTCATGAAGGAATATGTGGTAATCACTCGGGGGGTAGTTCCCTCATTTCGTTGATGAGACTCATTCCGTTGATGAGCTACCTGTCAACGGAAGCTGCAAAGCATACCATTCTGTTGACAGTTACAAAAGTGACTTAACACAAAATCTACTAAGTGTTTTTATAATTATCATCAAGAACAATATATTCCTAACAATTGTATTCAACCCCCCTTCTACAATTGTTATTTACTGGGCAACAATTGGTATCAGAGCAAACTGATTTAAATTTGAATCAGATACGATCTAAGATGTCGACATTCAAATATGAAAGCATCAAAATTCCCATGCTGAAGAAGACTGAATATCCTACATGGAAAGTGAAGATGCTGATGTACCTGGAAGCAACAGATCCTGATTGTCTAGACATGATTCGTGATAGACCATACATCCCTACAAGAATTGTTGGACGTAGAGATATTGTACCTGAACACCAGATGAAACCAAAAAGTGAGTGGACACCAGAAGAAAAGGCTCATGTTCTTAGGGATGCAAAGGTAAAGAATATTCAGCATAACAGTCTTGATGCTGTCATATCTAACAGGGTGATTGCATGCAAAACTGCAATTACAAATTTTTGACTGATAGAATAACAGCCATAAATCAAGAGCCTTGATAATAACAAAAACACTTAAGCAAATTACAAATTACAAAAGTAGAAATTGCATTGAGCTTCATGATACTTTAACAAAAAAATTATTGAAAACAAAGTAGAAAATCTTAGAACACAAGTGCACATAGTTGCTCCTCTAGCCTGAGCAGATTTACCATCTTTGTCTCTGTGGCCTTGTTTTCTTCCCCTTCTTGGCATTGTTCTCCTCAATTTGAGCTTGGAGCCTCCTGTAGAAAATCTTCTCTTCTTCATCTTGATCACCCAACTTGGATTGCATAAATCTAAGAGTTTCATTATATGCCTTTTCCAATTGGTCCTCTATTCTGAAGAATCTCCTACAGTTGTCCTTGTCTCTGAATTCCATCATCCAATAGGGTTGGAGATGAATTTTCTTTCCTGTTTGAGGGACCTTTAGAGTTCTGGAAAGTGCATTAGGCTTGTTCCAGCTAGCTTTTATTTGACATATCTTGGAGACAACCTCAGACTTAGCAGTTTTGGTGAACCCAAAATCTTTCTTTAAGCACTTGAACACCACTAGCAAAGTCAGATAATCTTCTCCTAGAATTCTGTGTAGAGGCCAAATCTGTTCCCTTCTACCCTTGTAGACAAACACTAATCTCTCTGGTAGTTTATGAGTAGCTTCAATACCTCTCACTTCCACCAAGTCATCAAGATATAGGTTTAAGTCAGACTCCTCCCTTATATCTGCAATGTAGATAAAGTCTTCTGGGTTTGGAGGTGGTTTTTCAACCTGTGGCCTTCTCACAAGAATTGGTTTAGCCTTAGTAGCCCTCTGCTTTGATTTCTTCCTTGATTCCATCTCAACCAGAAATTTGGGAAAATTAGCTTCATCAAACTCAATTGGCTCCTCCTTTGGCTCAATTGGTTGATCATGAAAATTAACTGGATGTTCAGGATCACAAGCTAATTTTGCTCCACAATCTTGATCAGAAAAGGTTGAAGGCATTGTTGTTACAGGTGCATCTGTGACAGTGCTTTGAGAATCATCCTTATTAAAAGCCAAGTTTCTTTTAGCTCTTGTTTTGGGTTGCCTTATACCTTTTCTTTTTCCTTGCACAGCTTCAGCTCTAGCTCTTTCTTCTTGCTGTCTTTCCTCTTCATCTAGAGCTTGTCTAGTAACCCTAATTTTCAGGGTTTATTAATATTATTATTTGATAGATTTATTGCTTTTCTCAAATAGGAGGAATGAAATTATGTGTATATTTTATTTAAAATATTGTGAAAGCTGGTTATTTTATCTGGGAAATTAAGGTGCGAATTTCCTATTTATTTGAGTAATAAAAATAGTAATATTTATTTATTTTGAGTAAATTAAAAATTTGCTGCATTGTGTGATTAAATGTTTAAATAATATTATGTGGATATGTGAGGTGGTGTTATGTGTTAAAAATTCATTTTTGACAATTATTAGTAAATTTGAGTCGAGCATATTTGTTTTAAGTAAATTAGTTCAAAATTCATTTAATTATGAATTTTGTGCATTTAAATAATTTTTAGAATAATTTTAGTATATAAATGATTTTATGAATTGATTTAATTATTTTAGAGTTGATTTCATTTAAAAATTATTTTTAATCAGTATCCTATTAGTTCCGTTAATTGCGGTCAGTGGGCTCATTAAAGTATTGAGTAGTTATCCTTATCTACCTAACCTATATCCTACTTCTAATCTAAACACACACAATACACGTATATATATATATATATATAATGTACACGGCAGAAAAAAGAAAACAAAAGAATAGGAGATAAGGAAGAAAGAAAAACACAGCCCCCCCCCCCCCCCCGTCGCAAGATCTCACGCGCTCCTCCCTCCCTCGTTTCTGTGATCGGCGCAGCACCACCACCACCTTCATCTTTGTTTTCCACCACCGCGCGCCACCGTTGGTATCAAAGCAACCGTGCCTTTTTCTGTCAAAGTTCCGGCCGATTCTGTCCAGCCGCCGCTGCTGTTCTGTTCATTCTCCGGTCTGTTTTCCGGCCAGTAAAACACCGCCAAATCACCACCACTATATCTCAATTTCAGTACTGTGAGTATAAAATCGAACCTATACTTACATAAGCGGTTAATTGCATACGAATTGTGTATGGCTATGTAGTAAGATGTTGAATTGCTGTGTTTTGGTGTTGTCGTTTAAGAAAAAAAAACGAGTTTGGGAACTTTTTTGTTTATTATTTTATTTATTTTATCTTTCAGTTTTAGTTCGTTTATTTTCTATTAATGAATTCATGAAATTTCTGTTTAGTTATAAGTTTGCGGCATTTTTAGGAATTTTTCAGAAATTTTCAGTTTTAAGTATTTTACGAAGTTATTCTGACTTTTCAGAATATATATATATTGGATTGTATCTGAAATTTTGAAGCATTAAATTAGTATCGATTGTAAGAATTGCAGATTGTCGTTATATTGTTGCCCTGAGTTTATTGGTTCTGTGATGTTGTAAATTCATTTTTTTGTAAGTAGTAATAATTCGATTTTTGGGTACTAATAAATATAATTCAGTTTGTTGATTTGTGCTGATTATGAAATCGTTTTTAGTAATTAACCTAATATTTCGTTTTATGTATTAGTTTATGACAATTACAAATTCGTAATGGTAATAATTTAAAATACATGGGTCGTTTGTTTTTAATTATTAATATGAGATGTTAATAAGTTCGTTTTTGTAAAAGTAATGTAAATTGTTAGATGTGCGTAGTTGGTAAGTCGTGATGTGTATAATTTTGGTTTAAAGTAATATATGTTATTTATCAATTCGAGTTGTTAAGTGAATTGTGTTATAATTACGCGTTGATTTTGTAAACTTGTTTTTTTTATAATAAGTGGCTAATGAATTGTTTTGTAGTAAATGGATTTTAAATCCGTTTTGTATGTGGATAGTATATATATATATTTGTTTTCTTTCATTAGTATATGTTGAATATCAGTTCGAATTTTTTAATGGAAGTGTGATATTTATAAGTGCGTTTTGGTATTAATTAGTTGAAAGTTCGAATTGTTATTGTTACTTGATATTAATTGATTGTATTGGTTGTGCAGGTGCTTGGAGTGTGTTAGTTAGTAATGTGGTGCAAATTATAAAGTATTTATAAATTTTAGTTGGTTTCGAATAAATTTAGATTATTGGTTGTATATCGAAAATATGATGTATTTACGGTTAGAATTAATCTTGAGTTGTATATTAGTAGTGATAGTGAATAGTATTGCGGATTACCGTGATCGTTTATACAGGTTATGATTGTGGGCTGTACTATGTGATCCGTCCTATGATTGGGGACGCAGCATAGTACATGCAAAATTTCTGGCTAGTCCTGTTTACGAACGGGTCATGCCGAAATTTCGTAAAATCTAAGTATTTATTTTATTAATTGTTTTAAAACCCTTAGAGTTAAAGAGTTATGAAATTGATTATTTTTAATCAATTTTAGATAATAATGAAATTAATTTAATTTACCAATTAAGTTAAGAGTTAATTGGTGAATTTTATTAATTGGTTATTATTTAATTTTGATTATTTATAAATCAAATTTGATTATTATTTTCAAACTATTTTATTATTTTAGTATTTATTTATTCATTATCTGTTTGACTTGATTGATTTTAATTAATCGAGTGATAATCAGATTTAAAGTATAATGATTGTTTTGCGATCCATAGATTTTTTTATTCAAATCTTTATAAAAGAAAGACCAAATATTTTCCAAAAAGAGTTTCAACTTATGGCGTGTTATGTGACTTATGTATTTTGTTGTGGAGTCGTGAATGTATTATGCTGATCTTTAGATGTGAATGTGTTTAGATGAGATACTGAGTTGAGCATGTTATTTATAATTATGAGTTTAAGTTGATTAAGTTGAATTATATGGATGAGGTTAGTTTGTAAGTTGGTTCTTGATTAATGATATTAGTTTTAAAACAGGTGGATTATTATATAAATAGAGGAAGTGCTGCCGAATTTCCGGCAGAACTATTAAATGAATATTATTTGGTAAATGTATATGATATGATAAGCTAGTTTAAATGCGTACGTGAATGGAATGTGTTTATGTGTTAAATGTGCAACTAGTGATTTGTATAGTTATAGGAGTTATCAGTCTATCCATGTACTATGTGTTACGTGAAGTATAGAAATCATGTGAATTAGATGATGGACGTGCTATGTGATAAATGTGAACGTGATTGCTTATTTCTAAATAGAGCTATTGCAAGTCAAGACATGATTATGTTCTTATATGTTTTCTGCAACTTGAAGCAAAATTATTTTCTTATATGTTTACTGCAAGTCTATGCAGAACTATTTATTATATGTTTACAGCAAGTCGAGGCAGCTTATGTGAGTATGAAATAAATTGTGAATTGTGTGTGGATGATTGGATTAGTACTTTTGGTATTTTGAAAGCAGGGCAATGTCCACTTTACGAATAGGTCATGCCCAATTTCCTGTAGAATATACATGCGCTTATGTTATAAACATTTATATTATGTAGCAGTTATAGTACGAAGGCTAAAGTATATCTTATATTTAACTAGTGAATAGTTGGGCGGACACGATCTCGGTAGTGCAGACTCGTAGCAACCACATATGTGATGGAACCAAGAGTTATCAGAATAGAGAATTTTGACGACATAAGATAGAAGAAGATTAGAATCATATAGTACTTCGGCTTTACGTAATAGCGAAGGACCTAAGGCAAGTTTACTAACTCGTACTCTCTTGTTCAGAGTATCGTATCAAGATTTATGTTTTCAATTCATAATTTAATTATTGTTTCATAACTAGATTCTTGTATTATCCCGATATTGAGACAACCCATTGTTCTTTATTTGACGAATTCTATTTCATTTCCTAACTTATACCTTGCAGCACCTTGTATTGTCAGATTATACCTTGATTCCTTATGATGGGAAATCTAATTCTTATGTATTTGTTTTAGCCTAATTCAGTTGATAAAGTTAAGCAGATAGTTGAAAGTAATAGTTTAAATTATCGAGGTAGTCGATTGTTCCGACACCTAACTCCCAGTATTAAGTTTGAATTGGAAGTTTTTAATTAAAATGAAATGTTTTTAAGGACTGCAGACGCCAGTCACAGTATCAGTATTATGTAGGCCAAAGTGGCCTTGGATCCAGTTCAGAATTTGGACATACCGTGGGTATGGTCTGGAGTTTTAGTGTGACTGATCATCCACTATAACTCATTGCGTCAGTAAAAAAATCCAATTCTAACTTACAGTTGATATTGATTATTATTGTTGTTCATTTTGCCAGTTAAATTGATTCTCTCATATATTGCCATTTTCTTGGCCAGTTGAGTTCATTTTTATACGTATTGCTATCATTGCATCATTATTTGATCTTGTGCAGTACTATATACTTGCTGAGCTTCTTTCGCTCACTCTTTCTTGTTTTAACTTTTAACCCTCCAGTGAAAAGATAGATTGCCAGTATCTAATTGCATAACTATGGAGCGAGTAGAGTCAAGATGACGTTGGGAAGATGAGTTGATGCAGAGCATTTGGATCTAGTTTAATGGTATAGTATATAGTTGATTTCTAGCAAATATAATATTGTGTAAATTTAGTTTTGCCTGGTATACTTCACATCGAAGTTATACCAGTGTTATAGATTTATGTAAAGAGTATTGTTGTATAAGTAAGTTAAAGTTTAATAAAGTTTGGATTCTTGTTTCTAGCACTATAACTTTTAAAGATTCTTGGTAGAGTTGGGGTCGTAGATGTTATATTTGTTTTGGTTTTATATTCGGCAGGTTATTTTATTTGAGATTTCAGGTGACGGCCCAATCCACTGACCCCGGGATTTGTGGGCGTCACAGTTGGTATCAGAGAGGAGTTATAGTAAACTAGAAACGAGAGTGTGTAGGAGTGTGTATAGTTATGTGAGGGACGTCAGAGCTCATGTAGAGTTCGTGTTGGACTATTGGATATAGTACCAATGAGTAAGTTAAGATAGAGACACTTGTTCGAGATAGTTGAGCATAGTTGAGTTGAGTTGGATGGAAATCCTTGCGACGGTAGATGTAGGTGCTGGAATCTTCAAAGACTATTGCGGAACGACGATGACGTATGATATCGATAACTATAGAACGTGTATCAGAAGAACGTAGAATCGAATGACGAGTCATCAGAGGAGCTGATAAAGAAGACATACCTGAAGACCTTGGCAATATTTCCCTTCTTATTGAATTATGTGACACTCCTTTAAATTTTTAAAACCCTGTCAAGTTGTGATATTTGAATTTCTACTTTTCCTCAATCGGGAATAACTCTAGTATTGATAAACCATAATTTCCTCGTATTGTGCCAGTAATTTCTTTTCTGGAAGTAGTACCTTTGGAATCTGTTCAGTTGTAATCCAAGGGTGTATCTGAGAATTCCTCATCAAAAAGCTCTAATTGTTAAGCTGACTTTAGACTCATTTTATATTTCTCTACTCCAGCTGAGACGAACAACCCTATTTATAGGGGACACAAGGACTATCTGTCTGTGTGATAGAAGTTGGATGGGACACCATCACTTATGTGTTGTGCAACACAAGAAGGTTAATTACCTTTAGTAATGTCTTAACTAAGACACACAACATTGGTTCATTTGATCATATTGGTCTCTCAGTAATTCTTTTATTTCAAAAACGTTTGCTTTGAAATTTGTAACTCAATGACCACAATTGTGGGACACTCGTTATGATACGACATCTTTTCACTTCAAAATATCATGAATCTGATTATCTCAAATAATCTTGGGAGTATGCCAAGCAGGTTGGAATTAGTTAACCTTTGCGGTGAGATTACCAAGAGTCAAAGCGGATCAAGATTCGATTAGAATACTAGTAACGCGTAGCGTGTAGTGGTACAGTTGGGTTTGCCCTATATAGAGGAACTAGTAGAATACCAGACTAGAAAGAGCAAGTATCAAAGATTAAAGAGTTAGCATTATTGTGGATGCAACTAGAGTTAAAAGTTATAGAAAGAACCTTAGTGACACCGTCAGCTGATTCTGAGGACGGAATCCTTATAAGGTGGGTAGATTGTAGTAACCCTAATTTTCAAGGTTTATTAATATTATTATTTGTTAGGCCGAATACACAATATATAATCAAGTATGTATGAGAATAACAATCAAGAACACTTTATAAATCAACAAACTGTAATTATATTAACAGTTTCTCTCTTAGTGATGTTAATGAATCACAAAGAGCTACTAGGTTACAAGAATAATATATTCAATGTTCGCATCCCTTCTAGGGATAACCTATCTGTGTTTATATAGTACACAGCTACATACAATCCTTATCTAATTGATACTCCTATAAATTAGCTATACAATTATTATCAATTAAGGATTGCTTCAGTCTTCTGTCCAGTCTCCTTAGCTGTATCAATATATTCTGCTTCTTTCCATCTTCAGAATATATTTCTTCTAGAATCTTTATCTTTGCACCGACAGCTAAGTCAACTATCACCCTGTCAGACTTTATCAAACTCTGACCGGCTTCTATGTAAACTCTGATATGTACCTGGTACTTAAACACTGATGAACAAACGTCAGCAATTATATATAACAATCTCCCCCAACTTGTTCATAATAAAATGTACAAGTTAAAAAGATAATTGATGATGTCAAAACATATAACAAATGCAGTGTTTAAAATATGTCAGAGTTTAACTTTAAAACAGAGTTTAAATTTAACTTAGAACAGAAAACAACAAAAAACTTACAGTCAGACTTTACTTGACTTCTTGAATATCAGGAACAGTTCTGAGATAATCTATGAGAAGTCTTCTTTTAGCCCTTTCCAGCTCTTCAACCATAATTTTCTTCAACTCTCTCAACTCTGGATCAGATTCTCCAGTCTGATAAATTGCAGCTCTCAAAGAATAGATGGAATTTTTCCTCATCTCATTCCCTAGCCTAATAAAATATGGTTTATCAGATTCTAGATTGAATTCTAAGACTTTAACTCCCAGATCAGTCCTTAGTCTTGCACTGTTTCTTTTCATTTCCACTATTTTTCCAGCATGATTCCTATACTTTGGAATATAAACACTTGACACTCCTCCTCCAAGCATAGCTTTAGATCTCAGCATCTTCTCTCTCAACACTTGAGCAACATCATGAGTGTGTCTGTTCTTGACTTTCAAAAGATAAAGTACATATTCAAGTTCTTCCCATGATTTGAGATTGACATCAGATTCTCCAACCTTATAAACTCTTCCATCATTCATGAAGTATAACAGAAATTGCTTCTTCAATACTCTGTGAAAAATCAACTGTACAGACTCTAACTTATCAAGATTTTCTTGTGTAATCCCAATACCAGACTCTGCCAGTGAAATGTTATCTTGAGATCTGTTATTTGTTCTTCTCTCTCTGTGTGAACCCAGTCCAGATTTATCAAAGGCTTCTTTTCCCAATACTGTTCTGGTTTCTGAGAAATTCACAGCTTCAAGCTTTAAGTCTTCAAGAATTTTTGGTTTGCTGAATCCTGGAAGTAGTGTAGATTTCTGTACAACTTGAGCAACGTCAGAGGTTGTCAAAACTTTGGTAATAACATCAACTTGAGCAGCGTCAGAGGTTGATTTAGCTAATCTTGTTTCAACTTGAGCAATGTCAGAGGTTGAATAATTCTTCTTTTTCAGGTTAGGCTCTTCAATCATCACGCCTTTACCTTTATCAGCATTTGAACAAATAGGCCTCCTTGAGTACTGTAAACTCTGATCAGAGTTTACATGCTCTTTGATAACAATTCCTTTTTCTTTTCTCCTTGGAGCCTTGATTTCATTCTTCTTGTAAATTCCAGCTTCAACATCTTTCCTGTGTTTTTCAGCAAGCAATTGCTCTTCTGCCTGGATATCTTCAATAGTAACATCTTTACCATGTTCTGCTAAGAATAACTGTGTAGCAACTTCTTCATCAGTAACTGGAGATTTAGAGGAAAGAAGTAAACTTCTAACCCTTGAAGAAGACTGCCCTCCAGTGTTTAATCTTTTTCCATCAGCATTTGTCTGAGCATCAGAGTTTGACCTCCTCCCTTGCCTTTGAACATTCTTTGATCTTGGTTCTTTATCTTTTGCACCACCATCAGTGGTATCATCCTTCTGAGTCAGAGTTTGAGAGCTCTTGCATTTGTCCTTAGATACTCTCTCCCCCTTTTTGACATCATCAGACAGCAAAACTGATGTGAGCAATTTAATGGAATTTGCAATTTCATCCAACTGAGTTGACATTTTTACTTGATTTTCTTCAACTTTGGACAACCTGGAATAAAAAATCTTCTGATCTTTACACAAAGAGATGTATAGAGATTTGTCCTTTTGCTGTGTAAGCTCTCTTTGAGCTATATCATTTCTTAATCCAGTAATCACCTTGTCAGAATCATCAAAACGATTGTTCAATGATTTGATTTGTACAATAGTTGCTTTGAGATGACTGAGAAGTTCTGGATTTGTAATCTCTTTGGAAGACTTCGTGACAAAATCAGCAGCTCGTTCATTGGAAAAGATAGTATCCTTGCTTGACCAATTTGAGAAGTACATATTCTGAAAATGTTCTGCAGTAGCACGATTGACTTCTCTTGCTTCATCAGAGTTAGCTTGAATATCAGACAACTCTACTTGTATATCAGGATTGGAATAAGCAGGACTAGCTTCAGTATTGTCATCCTCTGCTTCATTCTCTGTAATGACATTCTCTGCCACTTTTTCAGGATCATCAGAGTGTGCATTATTACTATACTCTGCTTCTCTTTGAACAATCTCAACAACAAATTGTTGTAGAGCTTCAAGAACAAAAGCATCCTCAGAGTTTGCAACAAACTCTGCTTCAACAACATCAGGATTTGCAGTTTCTGTAGTAACAGCTTCTGTAGCATTAGCAGCTAAAGTCTGATTGACTTCCTCACCTTTCTCAACTACAAAAGTAAGTATTTCTGTGTGAGAAGCCATAGATTCTTCAATTCTCACAGTATCCAGATCAGCTTCCAAACCCTCTGTAAAATGTTCAGAGTTTAAAGAGGTGTTTGCTTCAACTTCCATATAAAATCCTTGAGACTCAAAAATCCTGCTATCAGAGTGATCAGCAGCTTCCTCAACTACATCATCAGTATTTGATGTAGGAGCTTCTGTTGCAGTATTTACTCTGTCCTTAGAAGGCACAGTAGTATCAAAAATCTCCTCTTGTACTTCAGAAGGTACATTCTCCATAGAAACTCTGTCCTCAAAGACAGCTTCATCAACTTGAATCTGAACTTCAAGATTTTCTACAGCTTGGAAGTAATATTCTCAGCACCAAATAGATGTGCTGCTACTAATCTTCTTTTACTCTGATGAAGAGTTTCTTCATCAGATTCAGTCTCTTCATCAACTTCAGCAACAGACTTTAACCTGTTAGCTCTAACTTTTCTTTTCTTCCTTGAAGTTTCAACAGAGGTTGACCCCTCAACATCATCAGTATTTAAAGTTGTAGCAGCCTTGAAAGCTCTGTGCTTAATCCTCCCTCCAGTCTTTTGTCTTGGAGCTACTTGAGTATCATTGTTTATCTGCTGTGGTTGCTGTTGTGGTTGAGGTTGAGGGTTTAAAAACTGATGAACCCTCTCAGGTAACAACAACTCACCAACATTGACTTTCTTCAAATCCTTATTTGTAAGATCAGAGAATACCCTTTTATGCAATTTGAATGAGGGAATTACGTCCTCCTCATTAATCTCAACATTATTAACACAAGCAGAGAATAAAATCTGACAAAATCTAGAAAAGTAGACTACATTCCTATTCTCTGTCATTTTCTCTCCTATATTCATCAAGACAAGTCTAGCAAAATCGTAATTACTACCAAAAAGAAGTGAATACCCGATTTGTAGACTATCAATTGGAATCGCATCCCAATTGGTACATTTCTTCCCGAACGCTCTGGTTATGCAATCGAAAAAGAAACTCCATTCCTTTCGTAAGAGCGGTCGCTTCAACTGGCCTATCTTGACTAAAGATCCAGAGTATCCAACGGCTTGCATCATTCTTTGAAGGTCAGTATCACCAACAGCAATGGTGTACGCATCAGATTCTGCAAAACCCATTGCTTCACTTACAGTTCCTGGAGTAATGACATACTCTGTCTCTAGAAACTCAAAAACAATCGATGGAGTTCCAGAATCACCACCGTTATCATATACACCAGTTTCCCAGAAAGCTTTGATCTGAGATCCATAAAGCTTTGCAGGCTCCACTAAAGCACGCCCAATTTCCGATTGAGCAAGGAAATTTTGCAGTAAATGAAACGCCTCCGGTGTGTTCTCATTGCTAAGAGGTGCTGCATAGTTATTTGGGACAAAGTCTAATCCAACAGAGGTAAACATGGAGGTTGCCATTAGAAATCAGAGATTAAGAGTAAGAAAGTGTATGAGAAAGATTATGCAGAAAAGTGTTTGTAGAATTGTGTGAGTGAAAAGTATGTGTGAAAATGATAAGTGAGTAAAAGATTAGACGTTTGTGTGTGTATTGTATTAATATGAGATTCAAAAAAAAACTGAACAGTTTTTAATCATTAATACACAACTGTCTCACTCCTGTAATTATGTGAGTGGGACACGTGTCACACATGCAGTTACTGACAGCAAATAAGTGACAATTTTCAATGCGCATGCGCAGTAAAAACAACAATAATTACCGCCTGTTACACTTTTCTAGGCATTAACCTCTTGAACAACTGTCCAATCATACTCTTTTTAAATTTTCAAAACAAATGTCTTTTTCTCAAAATTATAAAATGTCTGAAACCAACAAAATTTATTTTAACCATCAGAGATTAAAATTAAATTACCTCGGTGTAGAGTACACAAATCATCAGTGTTTATCAATTCTCCTCCTTTATACATAAACTCTTTTCACAAACTGTACAGGTGTGTGTATTGGTGTGTGAATTAGCAGAGTTTACTGAATATAAATATTTAGACCATCTCAAAGTGCATAGAATCCACAAACTAAAGCAGTAATAACTGGTTGCCTAAACTCTCATGTATAAAATAAAATCTGATTCTTATGTCTAAACTCTGTATACTGATATCCTTTCATTTGGATATATCTTTTATTTTTCACCCCCTTGCTATATATGCTTTCATATATATTTTTAAATTTTTTTTTTTTTTTTTAAATTTTTTTTTCCAGTAATCAGTGGTTGCAATAAGTTCCTGGATCTTCCTAGGCACAACATGATCTCAAAGGAATTTGTGCTCTGTTTGGCATCTTTTGATTTGAGGGTGAATTATTTGCAATTAATAATCAGAGTTTAGACTTTTCATCAGTTAATACAATTAATTTATGAGAGAAAATGCAAACAGCTAATACAGACTCAGTGTATAGGATCAATAAACTAAGAGATGCTATAAATATAGAGACAGTATCATGCTGTGTAAAATTTCTGCACATTTTGTAATCAGAGTTTATAATACTTAGAAGGATTCATAATTACTTACTGAAAATCATGCTTCATACATTTTTCTTCATCGGTCCATGTGTTTCAGACAAAATTACAATCAGAGTATAACATTAGACTGTAACTATCAGAGTATGATTGTCAGAGTATGACTAACAGAGTTTACTTATCAGAGTATAACATGCTGGTACAAATAACAGTTAATACATGCAAGGAATCATGAGCATAAAAATCAAACATATATAGTTTTTGAGTCTAACCCGTATCTCTAGTCGAAACCAGAGATCATTCCAAGTTCATTTACCAATCTTGTAAAAGTAGCTTCACTCAAGGGTTTGGTGAAGATATCTGCAAGTTGTTGGTCTGTAGACACAAAATGAAGCTCAATGTTCCCTTCTTCCACATGTTCCCTGATAAAATGATACCTTATGCTGATGTGCTTGGTCATGGAGTGTTGGACTGGATTACCTGTCATAGCAATAGCACTTTGGTTATCACATAAAATAGGTATTTTAGAGTACTTCAAACCATAATCCAGCAATTGATTCTTCATCCATAGAATCTGTGCACAACAGCTACCAGCTGCTATATACTCTACTTCTGCTGTGGATGTAGAAATTGATTTCTGTTTCTTGCTATACCAAGAAACCAATCTGTCACCTAAAAATTGACAGCTTCCACTTGTACTTTTTCTGTCTATCTTACAGCCTGCAAAATCTGCATCAGAGTAACCAATTAGCTTAAACTCTGATTCTCTAGGATACCACAAACCCAAGGTTATGGTTCCTTTGAGATATTTGAAGATCCTTTTTACAGCTGTTAGATGAGGCTCTCTGGGATCTGCTTGAAATCTTGCACAAAGACATGTTGCATACATGATATCAGGTCTACTTGCAGTAAGATACAGTAAAGACCCTATCATTCCTCTGTAGTTTTTCATATCTACTGAGGCTCCTGTGTCTTTGTCTAGCTTTGTTACTGTAGCCATGGGAGTTGAAGCAGATGAACTATCAAGCATACCAAATTTCTTGAGAAGATTTCTGGTATATTTTGCTTGATTGATAAAAATACCATCATCTGTTTGCTTGACCTGTAAGCCTAGAAAGTAACTAAGCTCTCCCATCATACTCATTTGGTACCTGGATTGCATAAGCTTTACAAACTTCTTACAAAGTTTGTCATTAGTAGATCCAAAGATAATATCATCTACATAAATTTGAACTAAAAGCAAATCATCACCAGAATTGAAATAAAACAAGGTTTTATCAATTGTACCTCTTGTGAATCCACTTTCTAAAAGAAATTGAGCAAGAGTTTCATACCATGCTCTTGGTGCTTGCTTTAGTCCATATAATGCCTTGTCAAGCCTGTAGACATAATCTGGATACTTGGAATCTACAAATCCTGGTGGTTGTTCAACAAATACTTCTTCTTCAAGCTTCCCATTGAGAAAAGCACTTTTTACATCCATCTGAAAGACTTTAAACTTCTTGTGTGCAGCATAGGCCAGAAAAATTCTTATGGCCTCCAATCTTGCAACTGGAGCAAAGGTTTCATCATAGTCAATTCCTTCCTGTTGTGAATAACCTTTAGCCACAAGTCTAGCCTTGTTTCTTGTAATCACACCTTCACTGTCAGTCTTGTTTCTGAAAACCCACTTTGTACCTACAATTGATCTATTCTTTGGTCTAGGTACAAGTGTCCAGACTTCATTTCTTTCAAATTCATTTAACTCTTCTTGCATTGCTGTTATCCAGTTTGCATCTTGAAGAGCTTCCTCCACTTTCTTTGGTTCTGTTTGAGACAAGAAAGCATGATACATACATTCATTATTTGTTGCACTTCTAGTTCTCACACTAGCATCAGGATCTCCAATTATGAGATCAGGTGTGGTGCCTGTGTCCACTTTCTTGCTGTTGGTAAGTGGTTTCTTGCATCATTATTGGATCCTCCCCCTTGATCCATGCTCTCCTGATTCATATGTTGACTCTCTATAGCATCTGAGTCTCCCCCTGAATTGGATGCCTCAGAGTTTGAACTGTCAGAGTTTGAATCAGTTTCCTCAACTGACCCACTTGCTGTGTCTTATTGAGCTTCTTCACGCTCCCCGTCAACTGGTTCTCTATTTTGTTCAATTTGGGAATTTCCAGTTTCTCCAGTATTTACCAGTAGAGGTTCAGAGTATGCTTCGTCAGAGTTTGTCAGAACCGCTTCATCAGAGTTTGTCGGTACTGCTTCATCAGAGTTTACATCATCAGAGAATAAACCTTCATTTTCAAAACGCAGTTGATCATATCCATCTAAGTCATCAAGTCCAGTTATTTTCTTATCATCAAATGACACATGTATGGATTCCATGATCACTTTAGTTCTCAGATTGTAGACTCTGAATGCTTTTGTTGACAATGGATAACCAACAAAGATTCCTTCATCAGCTTTTAACTCGAACTTGGTCAACTGTTCAGGATGAGTCTTCAACACAAAGCATTTGCATCCAAATATATGAAAATATTTCAAATTTGGCTTCTTATTTTTCACCATCTCATATGGTGTTTTCCCATGCTTGTTGATCAGTGTAGCATTCTGAGTAAAACAAGCAGTTTGAACAGCTTCTGCCCAGAAATAGGTTGGTAACTTTGCTTCATCAAGCATTGTTCTGGCTGCTTCAATTAAGGTTCTGTTCTTTCTTTCAACTACACCATTTTGCTGTGGAGTTCCAGGTGCAGAAAATTCTTGTTTCACTCCTCTTTCCTTGCAGAAAGCTTCCATGATTGAGTTTCTGAATTCAGTTCCATTATCACTCCTTATAATTTTGACTTTGTGCTGTGATCCTTTGTCCAGTAGATTTACATGATCCATCAGAGTTTGAGCAGTTTCATCCTTCTTTGACAAGAAATACACCCATGTATATCTAGTATATTCATCAACAATTACTAGAGCATATTTCTTTCTGCCCATGGACATCACATTCACTGGTCCAAAGAGATCAACATGTAGAAGATGATAAGGTTCCACTACTGAAGATTCAGATTTGCTCTTGAAAGATGACTTCCTTTGCTTGGCTTTTTGACAAGAATCACATAGGCCATCTAGACTGAGTATTGATTTTGGAAGTCCCCTTACAAGATCCTTTCTTATAAGCTCATTGATGTTGTTCAAATTGAGATGAGAGAGCTTTTTATGCCAATTCCAACTCTCTTCATTTGACATTCTGGCAGTCAGACACACTATTTTTCCATCAGAGTTTGTTACCAAACTTGCTTCATAAATGTTGTTGCACCTGTGTCCAACTAGAACAACTTTTCCAGTAGATTTACTGATAACTTCACAGTATTCAGTATGAAAATCTACATGGTTTCCTCTGTCACAGATTTGACTCACAGATAGCAGATTATGCTTGAGTCCTGAGACTAGAGCTACATTTGTAATGATGACACTTCCAAGATTAATATTGCCATATCCCAGAGTGTGTTCTATGTTGCCATCTCCATAGGAAACCTTTGGGCCAGCCTTCTCCTTAAAATCTGATAGCAGGGCTTTATTTCCAGTCATATGTCCTGAGCATCCACTGTCCAAGATAAGTGTGCTCTCTTTTATACCCTGCAATCACAAACAAGCACTAAGTGTTAGTTTTAAGGACCCAGACTTGCTTGGATCCTTTGTCTTTCTTAACAGTGTTAGCTTTTGCAGCGGAATTACTATCAACATAGTTTAAGCTAACATTGTCAGACTTTACACTTGCAGAGTTTGCTCTAACCCATTTCAGATTGGGTTTTAGCTCATAATAGTTGTGATAAATAGCATGATAACTCTTGCAAGTATAAATGGAATGCCAAGTGCTCCCACAGTGTGTGCATAAAGTCTGTGGTCTAACCCTAACATTATCATTCTTTACTCCTGATGTAGAAGGTAAAGAATTGATATTTTTATTCTTTGTGCAGTAATTAGCAAGATGATTAGAACTACCACAATTATAACATGTTTTTCGTGGAGCAGCAGCATTAGGCAAATGATTATTTCTTTTATTTATGCCTATCTTTCCATTCCTATTCTTCTTGGACCCTTTTGGTTTCATAGCAGATTTTACCTCTTTCAACTTATGATTGAACTGTTTTCCTGTCATCAAGCCAACATTAACCTGTTTTTCACAAGTTTTTACTGGTTTTCTAACAGCTTCTATTTCCATAAGATTTTCTGTTATAATATTTTCCTGTTTTTCACAGGCTTCATCTGATTCCATATCAGCTTCCCTTATTACAACAGATTTTAACTTATTGGCTTCAGGATCAAATATCAAAGGTTTAAGTTGTGGTTTAACATTGACCTTGTCTTTAAACCTAAGTTCATCATTTTCACAATAGCCTAAACCTACAGAGTCTGTCTGAAACACTTGATGAGTGTCTCTCCCAGAGTCTGTCCAAGTCTTGATTATTTTTCTTTCTTTTTCTAGATCAGATTCTAATTGCTTATATCTTTTGAGCAATTCCTGTTCTACATAAACAGCATCATCTCTTTCTTTTTGAATCTGCTTCATATTTTCAAGTTCTCCTTCAAGAAACTTGTTTCTATCTTTAAGACTAAGATTCTCAGCTTTAATTCTCTCATTCTCTAAAGTCTGATCCCTATAGCTAACATGTACGCTTTTCAGATATACTCTTAACTCAGATATATTATCAGTATCATAAGCATAAGTAGTTAGAGGTACCTTATTTTCAGATGATTCAGTCTCATCTCTGACAGTTGCCATAAGAGCATAATTTTCTCCATCATCAGAGTCTGAAGTATCTGCCCAGTCTTTGCCTTTAGAGATGAGTGCTTTCTCAGATTTTCCTTTCTTGCACTCTGGGGCATAGTGACCCATCTCCTTACACCTGTAGCACTGGATTTCAGATTTATCCTTCTTGCCAGACTTGGTCTCTCTTCCATCAGACTTTCTAAAACTTTTCTTTTCAGAGTTTGAGTCTTTCCTTGAGAATCTCTTTCCTTTCTTGAAGTTCTTGAATCCCATCTTCTTGAAGGTCTTCACCATCAGTGCAACCATTTGCATCATCTGTTCTTCATCATCCTCAGAGTCAGAAGCTTCATCAGAGTTTGAGTCATCATCAGAGTTTGATGACTCACTTTCGGATTTAATGACTAAAGCCTTTCCCTTGGCTTTCTTCCTTGATGGTTCCTTCTTAATGGGCTTCTCCTCAACTTTGAGAGCAACAGATTTTGTCTTTTTACTCAATCTTCTATTCCTTTGTTCTATCTCCAGTTCATGAGTTTTCAACAACCCATAGATTTCATCAAGATCTGTATCAGCAAGCTCATAATTATCTCTTATTGTGGTTGTCTTTAAATCCCACTTTTCAGGTAGAGATAACAGAAACTTGAGATTAGACTCTTCAAGCTCATATTCTTTATCAACCAGAGACAGATCATTCAACAGTTTGCAAAATCTGTCATAAGTCTCAGTCAAGGTTTCATTAGTTCTTGAATCAAAGTGCTCATACTCCTGTGTGAGTATTGTCTTTCTGTTCTTCTTGAACCTGTTCCCTGGCATCTGACTTCTAAAGCATCCCATATTTCTTTGGCAGTTTTGCAGCCAATTACTCTGTTAGACATAACATTATCTAAAGCACTGTGGAGAAGATGTCTAACCTTTGCATCTTTTGCAATTGATGAGATGTCCTCAGGAGTCATATCTTTCTTTTCCTTTGGAACAGTCTTTTGTTCTTGTCCATCAACAACAGGGGACAATTTAGTCGGCATATGAGGACCATCATAGATTCTGTCAAGGTATTCTGGATCTGTAGCCTCCAGAAACATGGTCATCTTCACCTTCCAAATTGGATACTCTACTGGCCTGAGTATTGGAACCCTGATTGTTTCATATCGACTCACAGAATTAGGCTTAATCTGTTCAGCCTTGGGAGCAGTTTGATTTTCTTCAGACATGATTATTACTGTGATTGAATCGTAAAACTGTATATATTAAACAGCCTTGGCTCTGATACCAATTGTTAGGCCGAATACACAATATATAATCAAGTATGTATGAGAATAACAATCAAGAACACTTTATAAATCAACAAACTATAATTATATTAACAGTTTCTCTCTTAGTTATGTTAATGAATCACAAAGAGCTACTAGGTTACAAGAATAATATATTCAATGTTCGCATCCCTTCTAGGGATAACCTATCTGTGTTTATATAGTACACAGCTACATACAATCCTTATCTAATTGATACTCCTATAAATTAGCTATACAATTATTATCAATTAAGGATTGCTTCAGTCTTCTGTCCAGTCTCCTTAGCTGTATCAATATATTCTGCTTCTTTTCATCTTCAGAATATATTGCTTCTAGAATCTTTATCTTTGCACCGACAGCTAAGTCAACTATCACCCTGTCAGACTTTATCAAACTCTGACCGGCTTCTATGTAAACTCTGATATGTACCTGGTACTTAAACACTGATGAACAAACGTCAGCAATTATATCTAACATTATTTGATTGATTTATTGCTTTTCTCAAAGAGGAGGAATGAAATTATGTGTATATTTTATTTAAAATATTGTGAAAGCTGGTTATTTTATCTGGGAAATTAAGGTGCGAATTTCCTATTTATTTGAGTAATAAAAATAGTAATATTTATTTATTTTAAGTAAATTAAAAATTTGCTGCATTGTGTGATTAAATGTTTAAATAATATTATGTGGATATGTGAGGTGGTATTATGTGTTAAAAATTCATTTTTGACAATTATTAGTAAATTTGAGCCGGACATATTTGTTTTAATTAAATTATTTCAAAATTCATTTAATTATGAATTTTGTGCATTTAAATAATTTTTAGAATAATTTTAGTATATAAATGATTTTATGAATTGATTTAATTATTTTAGAGTTGATTTCATTTAAAAATTATTTTTAATCAGTATTGTATTGGTTCCGTTAATTGCGGTCAGTGGGCTCATTAAAGTATTGAGTAGTTATCCTTATCTACCTAACCTATATCCTACTTCTAATCTAAACACACACAATACACGTACATATATATAATATATACACGGCAGAAAAAAGAAAACAAAAGAATAGGAGATAAGGAAGAAAGAAAAACACAGCCCCCCCCCCCGTCGCAAGATCTCACTCGCTCCTCCCTCCCTCGTTTCTGTGATCGGCGCAGTAACACCACCACCTTCATCTTTGTTTTCCACCACCGCGCGCCACCGTTGGTATCAAAGCAACCGTGCCTTTTTCTGTCAAAGTTCCGGCCGATTCTGTCCAGCCGCTGCTGCTGTTCTGTTCATTCTCCGGTCTGTTTTCCGGCCAGTAAAACACCGCCAAATAACCACCACTGTATCTCGATTTCAGTACTGTGAGTATAAAATCGAACCTATACTTACATAAGCGGTTAATTGCATACGAATTGTGTATGGCTATGTAGTAAGATGTTGAATTGCTGTGTTTTGGTGTTGATTAGTTGTCGTTTAAGAAAAAAAAAACGAGTTTAGGATCTTTTTTGTTTATTATTTTAGTTATTTTATCTTTCAGTTTTAGTTCGTTTATTTTCTATTAATGAATTCATGATATTTCTGTTTAGTTATAAGTTTGCGGCATTTTTAGGAATTTTTCAGAAATTTTCAGTTTTAAGTATTTTTCTGACTTTTCAGAATATATTTATACTAGTCTATAACCCGTGCATGCAAGGCACGAGCCTTAAAAAATAATAAACTAAAAAATTTAATGTGAACGGAAAATATTAAATAAAATAAAAATTAATATGATAAATTATAAAATGAGAAACTTAAATATTCATTGGAACATAAAAAAATATAAAAAAAAATACAAATGAGGCGAGGAAGATAAATGAGATATTATTAATAATATTTTATAATAAAATAATATTAATAATAAGGACAGATAGAAAATCTAACATGTTTTAATTAAAAAAAAATAATTGTCCGTGATATTTTTAGAAGTGTTTTAATTATATTAACTGTATTTATTAAAAAAATACGTTGACATGTTAAAATAAGTAAGTTTTTTTAATAAGGACAAATAGAAAAACTAACATGTTTTAATTAAAAAAAGTAACTGCCCATAATATTTTTAGATGTGTTTTAATTATATTAATTGTATTTTAAAAAAAAATATGTTCACTTATTAAAATAGTTAATTTTTTTAAATAATTAAAAGTATTAAAATAAATTTTAAAATATATAAGTAAGGGTTGCACATGATATTTTTGGAAAATAGAGATTTTAGTCATAACAAATATAAAAGGTAATATATTTTAATTTAAATGTTTGCCCGTGATATTTTTGGAAAATAAGTAAATTTTGTTAGAAAAAAAATAGGTAAGTTTTTTTAAATAATTAAAAGTATTAAAATAGGTTTTAAAATATATAAGTTGCACCTGATATTTTTGAAAAATAGAGATTTTAATGATAACAAATATAAAAGGTAATATATTTTAATTTAAAGGTAATTGTCCGTGATATTTTTGGAAAAGAATTAGATTTTGTTAGCAAAAAACGTTTTAACTATAAAAGGCAATCAGTTAGTTACTATTTTTATATTATTTTATTATTTATTAAATAGAGTATTAAAATAGGTTTTAAAATAAATAAGTAAGGACTGCAGCTCATATTTTTGAAAAATAGGGATTTTAGTGATAATGTGTTTTAATTATATTAATTGTATTTGTTAAAAAAAATACGTTCACTTGTTAAAATAGGTAAGTTTTTTTTAAATAATTAAAAGTATTAAAATAAGTTTTAAAATATATAAGTAAGAGTTGCACTTGATATTTTTGGAAAATAGAGATTTTAGTGATAACAAATATAAAAGGTAATATATTTTAATTTAAAGGTAATTGTCCGTGATATTTTTGGAAAAGAAGTAGATTTTGTTAGAAAAAAAATGTTTTAATTATAAAAGGCAATCAGCTAGTTAATATTTTTATATTATTTTATTATTTATTAAATAGAGTAGTAAAATAGATTTTAAAATAAATAAGTAAGGATTGCACCTCATATTTTTGGAAAATAGAGATTTTAGTGATAACAAATATTAAAGATATTATGTTTTAATTTAAAGGTAATTGTCGTGATATTTTTGGAAAAGAAGTAGATTTTGTTAGATTTTTTTTTTAATTATAAAAGGCAATCAGTTAGTTACTATTTTTATATTATTTTATTATATATTAAATAGAGTATTAAAATAGGTTTTAAAATAAATAAGTAAGGATTGCACTCATATTTTTGAAAAACATAGATTTTAGTAATAACAAATATAAAAGGTAATATGTTTTAATTTAAAGATAATTGTAATGATATTTTTGGAAAAGGAGTAGATTTTGTTAGAAAAAAAATATTTTAATTCTAAAAGCCAATCATCTAGTAAGAATTGCAAATTGTTGTTATATTGTTGCCCTAGGTTTATTGGTTCTGTGATGTTGTAAATTCATTTTGTTGTAAGCAGTAATAATTCGATTTTTGGGTAGTAATAAATATAATTCAGTTTGTTGATTTGTGCTGATTATGAAATCGTTTTTAGTAATTAATCTAATATTTCGTTTTATGTATTAGTTTATGAAAATTACAAATTCGTAATGGTAGTAATTTAAAATAGATGGTTCGTTTGTTTTTAATTATTAATATGAGATGTTAATAAGTTCGTTTTTGTAAAAATAATGTAAATTGTTAGATGTGCGTAGTTGGTAAGTCGTGATGTGTATAATTTTGGTTTAAAGTAATATATTTTATTTATCAATTCGAGTTGTTAAGTGAATTGTGTTATAATTACGCGTTGATTTTGTAAACTTGTTTTTTTATAATAAGTGGCTAATGAATTGTTTTGTAGTAAATGGATTTTAAATCCGTTTTGTATGTGGATAGTATATATATATATATATATATATATTTGTTTTCTTTCATTAGTATATGCTGAATATCAGTTCCAATTGTTTAATGGAAGTGTGATATTTATAAGTGCGTTTTGGTATTAATTAGTTGAAAGTTCGAATTGTTATTGTTACTTGATATTAATTGATTGTATTGGTTGTGCAGGTGCTTGGAGTGTGTGTTAGTTAGTAATGTGGTGCAAAGTTATAAAGTATTTATAAATTTTAGTTGGTTTCGAATAAATTTAGATTGTTGGTTGTATATCGAAAATATGATGTATTTAAGGTTAGAATTAATCTTGAGTTGTATATTAGTGGTGATAGTGAATAGTATTGCGGATTACCGTGATCGTTTATACAGGTTATGATTGTGGGCTGTACTATGTGATCCGTCCTATGATTGGGGACGCAGCATAGTACATGCAAAATTTCTGGCTAGTCCTGTTTACGAAAGGGTTATGCCGAAATTTCGTAAAATCTAAGTATTTATTTTATTAATTGTTTTAAAACCCTTAGAGTTAACGAGTAATTGAAATTGATTATTTTTAATCAATTTTAGATAATAATGAAATTAATTTAATTTACCAATTAAGTTAAGAGTTAATTGGTGAATTTTATTAATTGGTTATTATTTAATTTTGATTATTTATAAATCAAATTTGATTATTATTTTCAAACTATTTTATTATTTTAGTATTTATTTATTCATTATCTGTTTGACTTGATTGATTTTAATTAATCGAGTGATAATCAGATTTAAAGTATAATGATTGTTTTGCGATCCATAGATTTTTTTATTCAAATCTTTATAAAAGAAAGACCAAATATTTTCCAAAAAGAGTTTCAACTTATGGCGTGTTATGTGACTTATGTATTTTGTTGTGGAGTCGTGAATGTATTATGCTGATCTTTGGATGTGAATGTGTTTAGATGAGATACTGAGTTGAGCATGTTATTTATAATTGTGAGTTTAGGTTGATTAAGTTGAATTATATGGATGAGGTTAGTTTGTAAGTTGGTTCTTGATTAATGATATTAGTTTTAAAACAGGTGGATTATTATATAAATAGAGGAAGTGCTGCCGAATTTCCGGCAGAACTATTAAATGAATATTATTTGGTAAATGTATATGATATGATAAGCTAGTTTAAATGCGTACGTGAATGGAATGTGTTTATGTGTTAAATGTGCAACTAGTGATTTGTATAGTTATAGGAGTTATCAGTCTATCCATGTACTATGTGTTACGTGAAGTATAGAAATCATGTGAATTAGATGATGGACGTGCTATGTGATAAATGTGAACGTGATTGCTTATTTCTAAATAGAGCTATTGCAAGTCAAGACATGATTATGTTCTTATATGTTTTCTGCAACTTGAAGCAAAATTATTTTCTTATATGTTTACTGCAAGTCTATGCAGAACTATTTATTATATGTTTACAGCAAGTCGAGGCAGCTTATGTGAGTATGAAATAAATTGTGAATTGTGAATTGCAGATTCGTAGCAACCGCATATGTGATGGAACCAAGAGTTATCAGAATAGAGAATTGTGACGACATAAGATAGAAGAAGATGAGAATCATATAGTACTTCGGCTTTACGTAATAGCGAAGGACCTAAGGCAAGTTTACTAACTCGTACTCTCTTGTTCAAAGTATCGTATCAAGATTTATGTTTTCAATTCATAATTTAATTATTGTTTCATAACCAGATTCTTGTATTATCCTGAGATTGAGACAACCCATTGTTCTTTATTTGACGAATTCTATTTCATTTCCTAACTTATACCTTGCAGCACCTTGTATTGTCAGATTATACCTTGATTCCTTGTGATGGGAAATCTAATTCTTATGTATTTGTTTTAGCCTAATTCAGTTGATAAAGTTAAGCAGATAGTTGAAAGTAATAGTTTAAATTATCGAGGTAGTCGATTGTTCCGACACCTAACTCCCAGTATTAAGTTTGAATTGGAAGTTTTTAATTAAAATGAAATGTTTTTAAGGACTGCAAACGCCAGTCAGAGTATCAGTATTATGTAGGTCAAAGTGGCCTTGGATCCAATTCAGTATTTGGACATACCGTGGGTATGGTCTGGAGTTTTAGTGTGACTGATCATCCACTATAACTCATTGCGTCAGTAAAAAAATCCAATTCTAACTTACAGTTGATATTGATTATTATTGTTGTTCATTTTGCCAGTTAAATTGATTCTCTCATATATTGCCATTTTCATGGCCAACTGAGTTCATTTTTATACGTATTGCTATCATTGCATCATTATTTGATCTTGTGCAGTACTATATACTTGCTGAGCTTCTTTTGCTCACTCTTTCTTGTTTTACCTTTTAACCCTCCAGTGAAAAGATAGATTGCCAGTATCTAATTGCATAACTATGGAGCGAGTAGAGTCAAGATGACGTTGGGAAGATGAGTTGATGCAGAGCATTTTGATCTAGTGTAATGGTATAGTATATAGTTGATTTCTAGCAAATATAATATTGTGTAAATTTAATTTTGCCTGGTATACTTCACATCGAAGTTATACCAGTGTTATAGATTTATGTAAAGAGTATTGTTGTGTAAGTAAGTTAAAGTTTAATAAAGTTTGAATTCTTGTTTCTAGCACTATAACCTTTAAAGATTCTTGGTAGAGTTGGGGTCGTAGATGTTATATATGTTTTGGTTTTATATTTAGCAGGTTATTTTATTTGAGATTTCAGGTGACGACCCAATCCACTGACCCCGGGATTTGGGGGCGTCACAGCTTGGGCAACATGCAAGAGCTTGCATGTCTGCCCTAGCTGATTCCTCAGCTCTAGCTTCAGCAAAATTTGGGTGACCAGCCCTGTTGGGAAATGAAGATTTAATGAGTGCATCAGGATCGGATAGCATCAGTACTTAGAGCATCAGGAGATGACGTCTGATGATGTCATCATCAGTGGCAGGATAAGTCGGTTGTTAGTAATTGATACCATTCCGTGATTTCAGGAAAGGATTGATATGATCAAGATATATCTTATAGAAGCTGTTACAGAAGATCAATTTAATTAAATGAAGATTATCTTGTGTAACAGAATGTGTAGCTGTGTGTATATATAAATACAGGATAGGTTTTACGAAAGTAATATCTTTAACACGAGTATCTTTGTAAACCTAGCAGCTCTTAAGAACTCATAGTTTCTTGAGAGAGTTTGTATCAGTTTTTATAAAGTTTAATAAAAGCTGATATTGATTGTCTTTATCTTTGTCTGTTCGATTATTTCATACAATTACATTCAACCCCCCTTCTGTAATAGACATATACTGGGTAACAATTGGTATCAGAGCAGACTGATAGTTTATCAAATCAGAAACGATCGAAATGTCGGGGAACAGATATGAAACCATGAAAATTCCGATGTTGAAGAAAACAGAGTTTTCAATATGGAAGGTGAAAATGCTTATGTATCTTGAAGCTTCAGATCCTGATTACATAGACAGGATAAGCAATGGACCATTTATCCCAACTGAACCAGTCGCAGCAACCGAGACAACTCCTGCAGGACTGGCACCAAAGAAAAAGAGTGAATGGACTCCTGAGGATAAAGCTCAAATAATCAAAGATGCAAAGGTTAGAAATATCTTACATAATGGTTTAGATACTGTTTTATCTAACAGAGTTATTGCATGTAAGACTGCTAAAGAAATATGGGATGCCTTGGAAGTTCAATGCCAAGGAACTGAAGAAATCAAGAAAAATAGAAGGGGCATTCTCATTCAAGAATATGAGCAGTTCGAGGCAAAGCATGATGGGGACATTACAGAAATTTATGATAGATTTCTTACCTTGCTAAATGAATTGTCATTGGTGGGAAAGGTATATGACGTTGAAGACTCAAACGTCAAGTTCTTAAGATCCTTACCCATGGAATGGATAACTCAACAGAATCTTATAAGGCACACTTATAGGATGAACTTGATGACTCTTGATGAAATCTATGGAATGTTGAAGACATATGATCTGGAGATCAAGCAAAAGGAAGGTACAAGATCAAAGCCTAAATCTGTGGCTTTGAAAGTGGAATCAAAGGAAAGACGTGTGCACCAAGGAAAAATGAAGGCTAAAGCTCATGTAGTAATAAAGTCAGACACTGATGCTGATACTGATGAAAGTACGGATGAGGAATCAGATGATGACTCTGACAAAGAACTAGTGCAGATGATGGCTATGATGGTGAAAGGTTTCAGAAGAATGAAGCAGGGCAAATTTAGGAAGGATGGAAGAAAGTCAAAAGGAGATCAATATTCTGACAGGAAAGGTAAACAGAAGAAAGTTGATCTCTCTAAGATTAAATGCTTCAATTGCGACAAGATGGGTCACTATGCAACTGAATGCAAGAAACCCAAAGTTGGAAAATCAACAGGAAAGGCGCTTGTTATGACAAACAAAGGATGGATGGATTCTTCTGATTCTGAAGAAGAAGAAGAAGAAACAAACTATGCATTGATGGCTGAAATTGAAGAAGCATCTGATAAGGTACCTAAAACTGCTTATGCTTTTGATACTGATAACATATGTGAATTAAAGTCTTTCCTTAGGAATCTGCATATTAGCTATAATAATCAATCTAAGGAGAACATCAGAATTTTAAAGGAGTCAGCTGATTTAAAGGAAAGAAATGAGTATTTAGAGACTGAGTTGATCATTTTAAAAAATACTCAAAACTTGTGTGAGAAACTCAAAGGGATAGAAATAGAACAGATGTTAAAGATAGAATCTCTAGAAAAAGAGTTAAGGAAAGAACGAGAACAAATAAGAGTGTGGACTCATTCTGGTAAACAGACTCATTTACTTATAAATGATAGAAACTGGAAAAAGTGTCTTGGATATAAGAAGAATAAGGCAAAAGAAGATGAAAAAATAAGTCTGTCCACTCACATAAAATTTGTTCCTGCGAGTGATATGAAAGTCAATTCTATCTTTGAGAAAGGTTCAACTTCCAATACTGAATTAACTTCTGAAAAAGAAATTGTTTCTGATACAGAAATTAATTCAAATACAGAAATTGAATCTTCTGTTGCTCCTTGTTCAAGTGTCAATACTAAAACCTCTGGTGAGATTGATGTTAAAATATGCACTGAGACTGTTCAGAAAAGAATCACAAAAGAAAAAAACTTAGGATATCTCTCCTCTGGTAAATTAAAGAAAAAAATCAATGCAGTGACTGGTAAGAAAAATGAGAAGATTCCTAAAAGGCATATGAATGGAAAATTTGGTATAGACAAGTCGAACAATTATAAATATGTTCCCAATGCTCCAAGAAAGACATGTCATACCTGTGGGAATACTAATCATCTTGCCATTGATTGCAGGAAGAATAAAAAGAGGAGAGTTGAAATTTCTATTTCTGATGTTAGGAGTAGAAATGTTAATTACAAACCACAGAATCCGTGTTCTCACTGTGGTAGCAAATGACATTCAGTTTACACATGTACTAGTTATCACAATTTGTACCATGACAATTATGTTCCTTTGCCTAAATTTAATAAAGGTACAAATTTTTGTGATAAATTGTATTTGTTAACTAAGAATGTGTATGTTAAGAAAGACTCTGTTAAATCAAGTTCAAGTGGAGTTAATTCAATTGAACATGATTTAAGAAAAAAATCCGCTGCAAATCTTAACAAGAAATTGAAAAACAGGACCCAACAAGTGTGGGTTCTTAAAAATTCTGACTGATTGAAATATTGATTGCAGAGCAACAGAAAAAATGTTTTGGTTCTGGATAGTGGATGTTCAGGACATATGCCAGGAAATAAGTCCCTGCTGTCAGAGTTTGAGAAGAAAGCTGGCCCAAAGGTTTCCTATGGAGATGGCAACATAGGACACACCTTAGGATATGGCAATATTGTGATTGGAAATGTCATTATTCAAAACGTAGCTCTCGTAGAAGGACTGAAGCATAATCTCTTAAGCATCAGTCAAATTACAGATAAAGGCTACAATGTCAATTTTTATGAATCTCACTGTGAAATAACTAGTAAGAAAGATGGAAAAGTAATTCTTACGGGTTATAGACGTGGTAACATCTATGAAGCCAACTTACAATCTGCTACTGATGGGAAAATGACGTGTCTATTGTCAAAAGCATCAGTAGATGAAAGTTGGAACTGGCACAAGAAGCTCTCTCATTTGAATTTCAACAACATCAATGAGTTAGTAAGAAAAGATTTGGTGAGAGGTCTACCAAAAGCAATGTACTCTTCTGATGGACTCTGTGACGCCTGTCAAAAGTCAAAACAAAAGAGAATCAGCTTCAAAAGTATTTCAGAACACTCAATAGACACAGCTTATCACCTGCTGCATCTGGATCTATTTGGTCCAGTGAATGTGATGTCTATCAACAAGAAAAGATACACTCTAGTGATTGTTGATGAGTATACAAGGTTTACATGGGTATACTTTCTACATAAAAAAAGTGAAACACCAGAGATTCTGATAGAACATGTCAAGTTGCTGGAAAATGAATCAAGTAACAGAGTCAAAATTCTTCGCAGTGATAATGGAACTGAGTTTAAAAATTCAAAAATGGAAGATTTCTGCAAATCAAAAGGAATTGTACAGCAATTCTCTGCTCCTGGTACTCCTCAACAAAACGGAGTAGTCGAAAGGAAAAACAGAACTCTAATTGAAGCAGGAAGAACATTGCTGGCAGAAGCAAAGCTCCCAACTTACTTTTGGGCAGAGGCTATTAACACTGCATGCTATACTCAGAACTGTACTCTGATCACAAGACATGGCAAGACTCCATATCAGATGATTAAAGGGAAGAAACCAAGCCTGAAACACTTGCATGTGTTTGGGTGCAAATGCTTCATTTTACGACCTCACCCAGAAAAGCTTGGAAAATTTGAAGCAAAAGCAGATGAAGGAATTTTTATTGGATATCCTGACACAACAAAAGCTTTCAAGGTATACAATCTGAGAACTAAGATTGCGAATGTCTCAGTAAATGTATCGTTTGATGACAGGAAAATCACTGGGATTAATGAAGATACTCATGAGGAATTGATCTTTGGAGATGAACTAGAAGCTGAAATCAGTAGTGATGCCATTGAGGGGGAGCCTACTGATAATATTACAAATAATGAACCTCTTGAAAACAACTCTTCTCCAGATACTGATGGAAGTACTGATAACAGCACTGATGCCAGTACTGACAGTACATCAAGTGACAGCCATCAGAGTAATTCTGCTTCAAATGGATCTTTTCCAGACACTAATGCAGGGGGAGCTTCGCATACAACTCAAGGTAGTTCTTTTGAGGAAGACATGGATGCAGGGGGAGCATCAAGTTCAAGAACCATGTTACCATCAGCAAGAAAGTGGACACAAGCGCATCCTCCTGATCTCATTATTGGAGATCCTGATGTCGGTGTTCAAACGAGAAATGCAACTCAGAATGAGTGTCTATTTCACAATTTTCTCTCACAGGAAGAACCAAAGAAAATTGAAGATGCCTTGAAAGATGCTGACTGGATAACTGCGATGCAAGAAGAACTAAATGAGTTCGAAAGAAATGAAGTCTGGAAACTTGTTCCACGACCCAAAAACAGATCTATTGTGGGCACTAAATGGGTGTTTAGAAACAAAACTGATTCTGATGGGGTAATTACAAGAAACAAGGCCAGACTTGTCGCAAAAGGGTATTCTCAGCAAGAAGGCATTGATTATGATGAAACATTTGCTCCGGTTGCCAGATTGGAGGCCATCAGAATATTTCTAGCATATGCTGCTCACATGAAATTCAAGGTCTTTCAGATGGATGTTAAGAGTGCCTTCTTAAATGGAAAATTGGAGGAAGAAGTGTATGTTGAACAACCTCCAGGCTTTATTGATCCTAAATATCCAGATCATGTGTATAGACTGGATAAAGCTCTTTATGGCCTCAAGCAAGCTCCAAGGGCCTGGTATGAAACACTAACTCAGTTTCTTCTTGATAGTGGATTCACACGAGGCACTATTGATAAAACCTTGTTTCATATTCAAAAAGGCAAGGACCTGCTCCTGATTCAAATATATGTTGATGACATAATCTTTGGATCTACTAATGCTACAATGTGTTAGAAGTTTGCTAAGTTAATGCAGTCCAGATATCAGATGAGTATGATGGGAGAAATGAGCTATTTTCTGGGATTGCAAGTAAAACAAACAGATGAAGGGATTTTTATCAATCAATCCAAGTACACCAGAAATCTGCTCAAGAAATTCAACATGCAAGACAGTACTCCTGCTAGTACTCCCATGGCTACTGCAACTAAGCTTGACTCTAAGGAAGGAATTGAAGTGGATATCACAAGCTATAGAGGAATGATTGGTTCTCTCCTCTATCTCACTGCCAGTAGACCTGACATAATGTTTGCAACTTGTCTCTGTGCAAGATTTCAGTCTCAACCACGAGAACCGCATCTGATAGCTGTAAAGAGGATATTTCGATACCTAAAAGGGACACCAAATCTTGGTTTATGGTATCCCAGAGCATCAGACTTCACACTGATAGGATACTCTGATGCTGATTTTGCTGGCTGTAAGATTGACAGGAAGAGCACTTCTGGTAGCTGTCAATTTTTAGGTGGTCGACTGGTTTCATGGTTCAGCAAGAAGCAGAAGTCTATTTCTACCTCGACAGCAGAAGCTGAATACATAGCTGCGGGAAGCTGCTGTGCTCAGATTTTATGGATGAAAAATCAACTGCTGGATTACGGTTTGCACTTTTCTAAAATTCCTATTTATTGTGATAATCAAAGTGCTATTGCAATGACAGGAAATCCAGTCCAACACTCGCTTACAAAACATATCAGTATCAGGTATCACTTTATTCATGAACATGTGATGGAAGGAACGATTGAACTTCACTTCGTTCCCACAGATCAACAACTGGCTGATATATTCACGAAGCCTCTGGCAGAGGCAGTCTTTACAAGACTCGTGAATGAACTTGGAATGATTACAAGCGCGTAACTCCTGATACTTGATACTGATTGTTGCTACTGATGGTTGATACTGATACCACTACTGATAAGGAGTATTTATGCTAAATCCTGATGGTGACTAGTAGCATTGATGAGTATGTTCGTTTATTGTTTAAAGTGATATCTTTTCTTTCACTTTGCAACTATTATGAGATACTGATGAGTATGTTAGTTTATTGTTTAAAGTGATATCATTTCTTTCACTTTGCAATTATTATGAGCTCATGATGTCTGTAGTTCTGATAATTCATTCATGATTATGCATTCATCATCACATTTATACTGATATGTAAAGCAAAATAATGGATTTTTTTTTCATTAATTGATTCAAATTATCTTTACATTCATATAATCTCATACATTTCTCTAGCTAATCTTTTTTGCTCAACTCTACTCACTATGTCTACAATGAGCTGATCTATTTAACCAGGACAATCTCCATCAGAGGCAGAAGAGCTAGAGCCAGAAGCTATTGTGTTCTCTTGCCTCTGATGATAACTACTTGTCCGTTCAACTGGTCATAATACCATCTGGGATCTCCAGGGCTTGACAACCTCCTGATGTTGAATCATCATCATCATCCTCTCGACTTCTCTTTCCTGCTTGCAGCTTGCAGGATTCCAAGAAGAGCTCCTCCTCTGAACCCGTCAAGTAGCTCTGATGAAAGAGCATCATACAAATCTCCACAGCATGATCATCTGCAAGGATGGGCACATCATATGGCCCAGGACGAATGATGTGCACATACGGATTGGAGATAGGACCTTCAGTTATCTCATCATCAGCAATGAGACCGTCATCGTTCAAAAATGACAAAACAAGAAACTCATCAATAATATAGTTTGCTTGTTGACGCCAGTTCATATTCAAGAATGATTCTACATCCATGAATTCAAAGGTTCCTGCCATTTGATGTATGGTATTTTTAATATATGAATTGCTTCTTGTTACAATGCTTCAGCTTTTATAGCATCCAACGGGGCAACTGAAAGGTTTTGCTTGGCTCGAAGCTATGGGGATAGTAAAGTGCGGAGTCCCAAGACAGTCATTATTCTTCTGACTGTTGAGCTCTTTCGTACTTTGTTATTATGTTTTTGCAATATTAAAATCGATAATTTTATTATTATTGATTTTTTTTCATAGCCAATAAACGGATATTGTGAATGTCTTATGTGATGCCATGTGTCTCCTCGCGTGTCACTTACGCGCTGGTATATACAACCGTTGTGTATAGCCCCCTTATCACGCGTCCTTGGCAATCGTGACAACCCATTTTTTTCACGATACCTGTCCATTAGTCATCATTAGTCTGGTTTTTCGGAGATATTGTATTGCTAATTAGTCTCAAAAGATTTGTTTCTTTTCCATCTCATTATCATTGTTGAATATCTATACTATTCTCTCTGTATTCTTATTCTCAACCATGGCAGCAACTCACTTCCCATCTCCTACAAACAAGAATCTGACTCATAATGGAGTTCTTTTTGTCACCAACAATTACTCTGCTATTCTGGACAAGTCAAAAGCCCCATCTGAATTTCATCTCATTCAGGATTTTTTGGCTTCTAGCTCAATTGGGTTTGCTCTAACAGAACCCAAGGCAATTTCTGCACAGGCAGTGATGCAGATTTGGAGTACTACCACATATACTCCAGGTACCTCTAATACTCAGCCTGGTCTTACCTTTTCCTACAGGGATGATCTCTATGAGGTTACTCCCACTACTGTTCAACGAGCGTTGCACCTGGGTAGCCCTACATCCTTTACCTCCTTCTTTTCGGAGGCGGTGCTTAGGGAGTTTTTCACCAAAATTGGCTACAATGGTGATATGACCAGAATGGGTCGATTGGTCAGGACGAAGCTTCGTCAAGAATGGAATTTTTTCTTTGATTCCATAGGTAAGTGCTTCATGAACAAGAGCTCCAACTTTGATGCTCTCACTCAAGCAACTCAAAACATTGGGTACTCTCTAATCTATGGATCTGATTTTAATATTGCTAGTATGCTAATTGATTCCATAGGTAGTAGAATAACTGAGAATCAGGAAACTGTCTACTTTGGTCGTTTCCTGCATTTGATTTTTACATACCTATGCCCTAATGTTGTTTTTCAAGATGACTGCTTGTTGCCTGTGTTTCAGAATACTCCTAGATCCTTTCAGGAGTACATGTTAAAGGGAAAACAAATGTATCAGGGTGATGTAGTATATCCTGAACAGGTCAGGCATCTTCTTCGACATAGATTGCCTACTGTTTATGGCTTCGATCCTCGTACTCTGATTCAGAGGCCTGTTGTTGCTACCCCCTCTGGATCTAACCCAAGTACAAAACCTAAACAGATTCCTCCACACTCAAATCAAACCTCTGATGGCTCTCAACAGCAATCAGTTGTAAAACACACAAGGTTAGCCAAATCAGTACGACATTTTCAGTCGTCTGGATCAAGGACCTTGTTACATTCCCGCACTGATACTCTGGAGAAACAAGGAAGTCAACCAGTTGGTATAGCATCCAAAATTTTAGCCTCACGAAGAAAGCTTACAACTGTTGTTGATACTGATTCTGATAGTGATGATGATAATGTTCCATTGTCATCGATATTCAAAATATCTCCTGAGGACGTGCACCTGGCTCATCACCATCTTCCAAAAGGCAAAGATTAAGAAAGTCCACTCTCTACTCTCATTTTGATGCTGTTGATGCTCTACACACCTCACTTCACAACAGCTCTGCTACTGATGCTCTTGTCAGTATTGCTCCGGACAGTATTCTCCCTTCTGATCCCGAACTTGATGCTGATGCAGTACCAGTTACTGATGCTACTGCTACTGATGTGCAACCCTTTCTTGATAGTGTGGTTGTCTCTGATTCCAGTCCTATTGTATCTCCACAGACACACAAAGTTGATATGTCTTATGATCGTATCAAAAGACTGGAAACTGAAGCAAGAAAAGAAATAGCTGAGTCGGTTGGTCGTAAACGGAAGATTTGTTTTGCACGAACCAAGAAAAGGAATGTTAAGGCAAAATCATCAGATGCTTCAACTGTTGATCTGGATACACAAGAACTTGGTTCTCAAAGTGAATCAGCAGTCCACATAGATCAAGTCCCACAAGAACCATCTGCTCAAAGGGTGGATGACGACAAGGAGCAGTTCCTGCCTGAAACTGATCAGGACAATTCTATAAGGGGTATTTCATTTTCTGTTTTTAGAGACCAATATGACGGACAGGATACACAAGAACCTTCAGTACACTTTACTGAAGCAGTCCAGGTTGTCCAGGCTCCACAAGAACCTTTCATTCAAAGTATGGAAGCATGCCAGCATACTGACAGTCCGGTTCTCATGGTTCACCCATTATCCTTCGTCCTTTGGACACTGAAGACTCAGGTACTGTCACTAATCCTGACTCTGCTATGGTTGTTTACTCTCCTGGTGTCAGGATGACTACTGACAAACCCTTGTCTGAGGGAACCCCTGTCAGTATGACTGCACTCCACTCTTCTCTGCCATCTCTTATTTATTCGTTTCTGAGTGCTCTGAGCCTTTTTCGTGAGAATGAGAGAAAAGATCTAGAGAAAAACAGAAGTCTTGAGTGGCAGTCTCCTGAACTGGCAAAAGGAGAGGTAGAAATGAGTGACAATGCTATGCATTTGTGTAAGGAAAATCTGGCTCTCAAAAGCTCAGATAGTGTGATGGTGAGCAGTGATGAGATCACTGAAAAAGAACAGAGAGATCTAGGGGTTACTGATTTTGATGCAGGTACATCGACTACTCCCGCAGCGTCTCAGGATCAGACCCACAGTTCTCATTCCAGCTCTGAGAAATCTGGTCCTGATGATGAGTCCACGGACATTCTGACTAGTCACAGACGAGCTCAGTGGGATCACTCTTGGACTGATCCTTCATCTTTTGTTGGTATTTCTGGGGCTTATGTTCATTTAGCTACTGCCTTTAAAGAAATTCAAAGCTCGGATCTTCAAGCTAATCTTAAAGGTACTTCTCTGATGCTTAAGGCTATTTTTGAAGAGATTCAAGATGTCAGGACTACGACTGCAAAGAGTATTGCTGATGTTGTGGCTGAAAATCATCAATCTGTTGCTCGCATTTCAAGAGACTTTTCCTGTGTTCATCGAGATCATGTCTCTCTCGAACATCGCATTGCGACTCTGGAGAAAAAGGCTGAATCTATGGATGCTAAGTTGGATTTACTTCTCTCCGCTTTGGTTCCTGATGCTGGTACTGATGCCAAAAAGGGGGAGAAAGTAGTGTCAACCAAATGCTCTCCGGAGTTGGGTATTCTAAGAAAGGATGATGCTCCTGATGGAGGTTCTAGTCAGAAACAAATATCTTCTGATGCTGCTGCAAGGACACAAGTCTCTGGATCTAGTTCTCAAAAGCAATCTCATGATATTATAGTGACAACAGCTGAACAGGCAAAGAAGTTTCATCAAACTGTGAATATTGATGGAACAGAATACACTGTGCACTATAAAGATCCCAGACTTGAAGTATTCAATGAACAGCAAGCTAGAAAAATTCTTCAAGAAATGTATCCTGATGAAGATGTAGAAGAGATGGTGGAAGCCCAGAGGATAGAATATGAAATGCTGAATTCACAGAAAGGAACTGTCAGGAGTGAAAGGAAGGGAAACAGGACTAGAGGTAGAGGTCATGGCAGAGCAAGAGGAAGTACTGTCAAACCATCTTCAAATTCTCAAAAAGGTATTGTGATCAAAGAAGGATCAAATACTGGTGCAGATAAGTCATCTGGATTATCTGCTGTTTCTGCTAAGGGAAAAGGAAAGGAAGTTCTTGAAGGACCACCTCAAGTGATGATTACTGAACAAAATAGTGAAATATCACTTCAAGAAGAAGAAGAGGGTGATGATCTTCCATTAGTTCAAAGAAGGAGAAGAAGAGAAGATTCAAGGAATGACAGACATATATTTCTTGTAAGAACATCATTAAATATGGAAGCAGCTAAACAAGCAGAAAAAGACTATTTCAAGTCTTTGCAACAACAAAGCTTCACAAAGTCAGGAATGGTTTTGGAGGAATATCTGAGAAAGAAGGATGATGTTGTAAGGAGTTCAAGAAATTCATATGGATTCAAGAAGGTTAGAGGATACAAAAGTCAAGGTTATGATATCAGGGAAGATAAATCTCATTTTCAGCTCAATGAGATATTTAAATCAAGTGGACATATCAAAAGTCTCCCTGAAATTTCTTGCACTGGTGGATCTGGGAAGTTCAAGAAATCTTATGAAGAAGTTGCGAAGAAGAAGAATGAATGCAGACAAATAGGAACATATGGAGGAATTGGTCATCCTGCCGCAGAAATAATTCCTCAGGTAGCATCATTTGATCAAGCATGTCTAACAGAAAATCTGAGTGATAAAGTTACTCAAAGGCATCTTGACAAACTTATATCTGTTCAAATGGTGTATGACATTCATGATGGAAATCTGCCTAAAGAAAAGATGGTGTATTTTCTTAAGGATGGATCAACGTTTGTACTAACAGAGCTGGATGTATCAATGAAGAACTTGGAAGAATTGAGGTACGTGCAGTATATGTTTGTTCCTAATGATAATGTGTGTTTAAAGTGGAGAAGGAAGATTCAATCTAGTATCAATTTGCATTTGATGAGTTTAAATCAGAAAGATATTGCATATGCTCCTAAATACATTGATATGGATGGACAAGAAGTGGAAATGAAGAAAGGAAGTGCTTTCATTGAAAAGACTCTGGGTAAAGAGTATTTGTCTTTCTGTCCTGATAGTGAGAGAGTCAAACTTATTTATCTAGATGACAGAATGTTGAGAAGTTCTATTGAGGATCTGAGAGCAGCAATTTATCAGACAAACAAAGATGATAAAAAACTGAGGAAGCTGAGAAGAAGAATGATTGATTTGTTATTAGAGAAAGAAGATGAGTTGATGAAGCAGTTTCTTCAGAAGAACATGGGGTTTATTAGAGTGTCTGATTATGAAGGATATCTTAAACGAAATCCTTATGTTAATCCTACGAGTATTTGATTGAAGTTTTGGCATCATTAAATCCAGAGAATTTATGCTTTATTTCAGAAAGTATAAATTGGGGGAGATTGTTGGGAAATGAAGATTTAATGAGTGCATCAGGATCGGATAGCATCAGTACTTAGAGCATCAGGAGATGACGTCTGATGATGTCATCATCAGTGGCAGGATAAGTCGGTTGTTAGTAATTGATACCATTCCGTGATTTCAGGAAAGGATTGATATGATCAAGATATATCTTATAGAAGCTGTTACAGAAGATAAGAGACAAGAAGATCAATTTAATTAAATGAAGATTATCTTGTGTAACAGAATGTGTAGCTGTGTGTATATATAAACACAGGATAGGTTTTACGAAAGTAATATCTTTAACACGAGTATCTTTGTAAACCTAGCAGCTCTTAAGAACTCATAGTTTCTTGAGAGAGTTTGTATCAGTTTTTATAAAGTTTAATAAAAGCTGATATTGATTGTCTTTATCTTTGTCTGTTCGATTATTTCATACAATTACATTCAACCCCCCTTCTGTAATCAGATCTTTTTGGCAGACAGGTACTTATGACAATGGAGGAGAGTCTGGGTCTCCATCTATTATCTTTGAATTTCAAGGAGAAGAGTTTGTAGTTACTCCTACAACTGTTCGTGATGCTCTGGGCCTTGAAGACTTTAATGCTTTCATAATCTCTGTTGGAGATTCTGAGTTAGTTCGAATGATGAGGGAACAGATTTCTTGCCCATTCCTGTAGACTATTGCTCTTTGATTCCTAATCTCAGGCACATTGCTTCCCTTGCATTTTATAATTAGTTCACTCAGAACCTTGAGCTCATCTGGAAGTGGAGGAGGATAGAATGTCCTAGCAATATTCTTGCCCTTTGGTTTTGCTGGGGATTTTGGAGATAAGCATCTCTGAAAGTTAGTTGGGTCCACATCTCTAATACATGAAGTTTGTCCCTTTTCTTTCCTTGGACCAGGAATTACTCCATGTAGAAGAGGCTTTAGATCATATGAGGATTTAGTCTATGGCTCCAATTACGTTGACACTAATACCATGGCATTCGTTGATGATGGGATGGGCTCATCCGTTGCTGTAGAAGTAGCTTGATCCGTTGATGGATGTTTGTTTCTTGTAGTTTCAGCTATCTTCTTCACCCGTGCATCTATACTAGACCATTGCTCTTTTATCTGTGCTGCAAGTTGTAGTCTTATAGATGCCTGTTGAATTAGGTCAATTCCATCCATTTTACCCTTGATAGACTCCCCCATAGCTAGTGGCTCATGTGGTAAAGAAATGGCTAGGACCATAACTTTTGTGACTTGAACATTTAGCTCATTTGATTTCTCCCCCTTTTTGTTATCATCAAGAGTGATGAGAGGGAGTCCCTGAGCTGCCACTAACTGGGTCAAAAGCTGAGTTTGCTTCTCCTGTGCCTGTTGCATATGAGTTAATGTGGCTTCCACTTTGTCCACCCTATTAGTGAGGGTTTTCAAAGTGGTTGCCATCTCATTATCCCTTCGAAAGAATTTGTCCATTTTGGTCACAGTGAGAAGTGGAAGTCTTTCATCAAATCTCCTATCATTGGAGTCCCTGAAGCTGGCAATTTGATCCTTGATTTCCCTGGCCTCAATCCTTGTCTGTAGCATTTGTAGCCTCTGGATTTCTAGAGAGTCCAGAATGGCTTTGTAGAATTTCTTCTCATTTGGAGGTGCAGACTCATGAGCCAAGTAAGCTTCATTATACTGCCTTGTAATTGCATCATCCAACCCTTGATATCCAAGTGAATCTTGATAAAGCCATCTTGGCTTTGGAGGCATCACAGATGTCCCAGTCTGTGTAGTGGATGCCACCCCTTGGAAATCAGCATCAAGACTCTCATCATCACTTGAAAAATCAGCAAACTGATCACTTCCACCAGCTCCTGGAGACAGATTGGCTAGTGCATCCTTAGCCCTCATCATGGATGCAGTTGTATGAATCAAATTTAGTGTGCTCTCTGCCTCCACATTGCCCTGTTGAGCCAAGATTTGATAAGCTGGCACAGGGTGAGTAAAGGTTTCAGGATCCAGAGAAATGCTATCCAGAGTTTGTTGATAATGCTCTTGGAAAGACAATTCTCTTTCTCCCTCACTAACCTCCATTAACTCACTTGCAACGGCTGGTTCCTTCCTTTGAGTTTCTGTAGTCCCTTCTCTCTCTCCACTATTTTCTTTCATTATGGGCTCCCAATGGCTCACACCTCTCACACCCTCACCTTCACCTACTAAGGTGGAACTCTCAATCTCTCCTTTTGCCTGGCTGGAAGAAATAACCAGCCTCTCACTCTCATTCTCTCCTTTTGCCTAGCTGCAAGCCAACCTCTCAGATTCACTCCCTTTCATTCCAAAAAGTGTTTCAACTACCACTAGGTCATCTGCACTAGTTGTGTGAACAACTGGATTTTCAATAATAGGTGCAGAATGAGCTATCAACGGAATGGTAGTTTGAACTGTCAACGGAATGGATTCCGTTGATGGAGAAACACTTGTCAACGAAAGAGACTGTTTCGTTGATGAAGTCAAGAAAGGAGTTTGAGAAAGTGAAATTACAGTAGAATCTGTGGTGATTGAATTTAGAGATGGTTCCACAGATCCTCTTGTAGCTTCAGAAAAAGATGATTGTTGGCCCAACAAATCACTTAACAAGTGATGACCACCAATTTCAGAGTGGGGCTTCTCCAAGAATAGAGTTGGAGAATCAGGAATAGATGAATGGATCATATCCACATCTAATGACTGTGTAGGAGAATTTTGTGGAGGTGTCTCAATATTAATATTGAGGGAGTGGGACTGTAACCCCAGAGTAAAAAATGGGGCTAAATCAAATTGAATTTGAGAAACTGGAATTGTTGCTTCCAGTGTGTGTGCACCCTGTGTGACCTGGGATTTTTGTCTTACCCTTCTTTGGTATTGGGAGATAGATGTTTGAGGGCTAGATGTGTCCCTTACCCTTTTGATGTGTGCTCTTGGAGGAGAGCTTGTTTCAATAACTACATCCTTTTGAGAGGATGCAATTAGACTTGAGCTAAAGTCCATGTTACTCATTGTGCCTTGTTGGGAAGACACAATGGGGCTAGTCTGGGAAACACTCACCTCTCCCACCTTATCCTTGGGGTTTCTTTGATTTTCACCCCTTCCCTCACCACTCACCACACCAGAATCACTCCCCTTGGGTTGTGTAGTGTATTTTACAACAGGTGCCTTTTGAGAAGCACCCGAGGTTGACTTGGTAGATTTAGACTTTGTGGATTTAGGTCTAGTTGCAGGGGCAGGAGCCTGTTGGGTCATAGCTACAGACTCCATTGCAACAACATTAGTAACAGAAGCAGAAACTGAAGTAACATTTAAATTTACAGGGTGAGAAAGTGTTACCTCAATAACTGACAAATACACCATTGGGACATCACCATTGTGATTGAGCCTCAAGATGTCTGTTAGCACCCTCTTCTCTTGGACAAAACAATCAAACCTGGAATTTGGGTTAGAGATAACTAATGGTGTTGGACTAACATGGTTGGCCAACATCATTAGAAATCTAGCATAATAAATATTCTTTTTCCTAGATTTCTTATCTCCTAACTTAGAACCTAGTTCATACATCAATTGAGTGCTAAAGTTATATTACTTATCAGTGAGAAGCATGGTAAGCAGGATTAGAATGGAGTTAGTTAAAGCATCAAAATTACTAATTTTACCAGAAAACACTTTAATGAAAGCATCTGCTAAATAACTCCAATCCCTTACCAAACCTCTCCTAATAATTTTACCTAAATTCTCAGTTAGCAAAGAGTAATTTATTGAATTAAGCATGTTAACAATTTCAGCATTTGTGGGTAAAGCTAAGCAATTATTCTCAGGAATATAAAGGCATGCTTGCAATACATCTGAATTGACAATATACTCTTTACCTTGAATTGTGAATTGCAAAGTGCAGTCAGTCCCACTGTACTCACAGGAGGTCCAAATCTCCTCTATGATTTCATTAAAAGCAGAGTAGAGTGAAACATTGCATAACTGAGCTTGCAGTTCACTAAGAAATCCATCATCTTGTGAAAGATTTTGTTTTGGCTTTCCTTGACAACAAAAGGGATGGTGTTGTTCTTCTCATAAATGAACCCTCCAACTGACATGAGTTTAACTATGGGTGCCATTGTTGAGTAAAGAAAAGCTCGAACTGTGTTTTGCTTTGACAGAGAAGAAGCGAGAAAGCCTTTGAAAATTTGGAGAGTAAGATAAAAATTCAATTAAAGAAAGTAAATTTCTTAAATACTCCCCCAAAAGTTCTCAAAAATTAAGTCCAATAATAATTATAAATTACTGGATTGGCTTAAAAATCTAACCGTTACAATTAAAATACGACCATGATTTATACTTACAGGGGTGTATGCATAGATCGTGGTAAAAAGACGTGCAGATTTCAATGGTTCAGATTAACAGCGCTATATCAACGAATTAGAATTGGGTGTTTAAGGTCCCGTCTATTTCGTTGATAAAGCTGCATTTCGTTGACATAATAATGCTGTCAACGGAATACCCAAAAAAAATGCTAAGACTGGCAACAGAATGAGAATTCGTTGACATAGTAATTTTGACTAAGACACAATTTCATTTTTTCTTGAGAAAATTAATTCACAGAAAATCATAGCAAATTCCTGGCTACAATGTATACTTGCAAAAATCTCATAAATGATTACGAGAAATTCAGCATACCTAGCTCACTTACTAATCTTGAGAATGTTGATTCATCAAGTGGCTTGGTAAAGATGTCTGCAAGTTGTTGTTCACTTGGAACAAAATGTAACTCCACAGTACCATTCATAACATGTTCTCTAATGAAATGGTACTTGATGTCAATGTGCTTGGTCCTTGAATGTTGCATTGGATTCTCAGTAATGGCAATGGCACTAGTGTTGTCACAGAAAATAGGAATTTTCTCAACTCTTAATCCATAATCAAGTAGTTGATTTTTTATCCATAAAATCTGTGCACAACAACTTCCAGCTGCAATGTACTCAACCTCAGCTGTGGAGGTAGAAACTGAGTTTTGTTTCTTGTTGAACCATGACACAAGCTTGTTTCCTAGAAATTGACAGGCGCCTGTTGTGCTTTTCCTGTCAATTTTACATCCTGCATAATCTGCATCTGAATAACCAATTAGCTCAAAGCCAGATTCTCTAGGATACCAAATGCCAAGGTTTGGTGTTCCTTTGAGATATCTGAAAATTCTTTTAATAGCAACTAAATGGGATTCCCTAGGATCAGCTTGAAACCTAGCACATAGACATGTAGCAAACATAATATCAGGTCTACTAGCTGTTAAATATAAAAGTGAGCCTACCATGCCTCTGTAACTTGAAATGTCCACAGATTTTTCCTTAGTATTCAATTCAAGTTTAGTAGCAGTAGGCATGAGAGTCATGGCAGGAGAGCATTCCATTAAGTTAAATTTCTTTAACAGATCATGAATATACTTTGTTTGGCTAATGAAAATGCCTTCATTAACTTGTTTCACTTGGAGACCAAGGAAATAAGTTAATTCTCCCATCATGCTCATTTCATATTTACTTTGCATAAGCTTGGCAAACTTTTGACAAAGTTTTTCATCTGTAGACCCAAAAATTATGTCATCTACATAAATTTGAACAAGTATAGTAGAGCCATTCACAATCCTATGAAAAAGAGTTTTATCTATAGTACCTCTAGTGAAGTGATTCTCAAGATGGAACTGTGAAAGTGTGTCATACCAGGCTCTAGGTGCTTGTTTCAAACCATAGAGTGCTTTGAGGAGAAAGTACACATACTCTGGAAAATCATCATCTTCAAAACTAGGAGGTTGACTCACATACACCTCTTCTTCCAATTCCCCATTTAGAAAAGCATTCTTCACATCCATTTGATAGACCTTAAAATTGGCATGGGCTGCATAGGCTAAGATAATCCTTATTGCTTCTAGTCTTGCAACAGGAGCAAATGTTTCATCAAAATCAATTCCCTCTTCCTATGAGTAGCCTTTAGCAACCAATCTAGCTTTGTTCCTTGTGACTATGCCATTTTCATCCATCTTGTTTCTGAACACCCATTTTGTGCCTATAACACTCTTGTCTTTAGGCTTGGGCACCAGCTTCCAAACTTTGTTTCTCTCAAATTAGTTTAGCTCCTCTTGCATAGCTAAAACCCAATCTGGATCTAGAAGTGCATCCTCAACTTTCTTTGGCTCATCTTGAGACAGAAAGCTACTATATAGACATTCCTCTTGAGTTGCTCTTCTAGTTTGGACTTTTGAAGAAACATCACCTATGATGAGTTCAAAGGGATGATTTTTGGTCCATTTCCTTGAGGGAGGTAGATTAGCTCTAGAAGATGTAGCTTCATGATAATGATTGCCTTGATTAGATATTTGTCCTTGAGAAACTCCCCCTGAGTTTGTTGTCCCTAAGTGATCATTCCTAGAAGCATTTCTATGACTGTCAACGGAATGCCCATTTTGACTGTCAACGAAATGCTCATTTTGTATGTCAACGAATCCTCCACCATGACTGTCAACGAAATGACCATTTGGTCTGCTAGCAGCTATTCTTTTCAATCTTAATGCAGCAATTTCATCTCCACTACTGCTTTCATCTGTGCTAGACACAACAACTTTAGGCTGTTTCTCAATAGCCTTAACATGATTCACTTGATCTCCTTCCTCATTCTCAAAAGAAAGACTTTAATGGAAACCTTCATCACAAAGACCTTGAATTTTGAGATCATCAAAAACAACATGTACAGATTCTATAACAATGTTAGTTCTGAGATTATAGACTCTGTAAGCTTTCCCTGCTGCATATCCCACAAATATTGCTTCATCTGCCTTTGCTTCAAATTTCCCCAAATGCTCAGCTTGATTTCTCAGAACAAAGCACTTGCATCCAAAGACATGAAGAAAATCCAATAGTGGCTTCTTTCTTTTGAGAAGTTGATAAGGGGTCATTCCCTTGGCTTGATTAATCAAAGAAATGTTCTGAGTGAAGCAAGATGTGTTAACTGCCTCAGCCCAAAAATAAGTTGGTAACTTTGATTCATCTAGCATTGTCCTTGCAGCTTCAATAAGTGTTCTGTTTTTCCTTTCAACTACACCATTTTGCTGTGGTGTCCTTGCAGCTGAAAATTCATGCAAAATACCATTTTCCTCACAGAACATCTTCATAGTTGAATTCTTGAACTCTGTCCCATTGTCACTCCTAATCCTTCTTACTTTTAAATTAGGATGATTGTTTACCATCTTGATGTGATTGATAATGATTTCACTTGCCTCATCTTTGGAGTTCAAAAAGAAAGTCCATGTAAATCTAGAAAAATCATCAACAATCACAAGACAGTATTTCTTCTTTAAAATGGACATGACATTTACAGGGCCAAATAGATCCATATGAAGCAACTCAAGCTGTTGGACAATTGATGATCTCTGCAAGAGATTTGCTAAGCTAATGCAGAGTAAGTTTGAAATGAGTATGATGGGTGAGCTGAAGTTCTTTCTTGGATTGCAAGTAAATCAAAGGTCAAATGGTATATTTATTTGTCAATCCAAGTATCTCAAAGAACTCCTCAAGAAATATCACATGGAGGATTCAGCATCAGCAAGGACTCCATCTTCAACAGCAATCAAACTGGGAGCCTGTGATAACTCTATCAAGGTAGATGTTACAAGCTACAGAGGTATGATTGGCTCCTTACTCTATCTTACTACAAGTAGACCAGATATTATGTATGCTACATGCTTGTGTGCAAGGTTCCAAGCGGACCCTAGAGATTTACATCTCGTTGTTGTGAAAAGAATCTTGAGATATCTTAAGGGTACACCTAATCTAGGTATCTGGTACCCTAAAGATTCTGGTTTTAATCTTATTGGATATACAGATTCTGACTATGCAGGTAGTGTTGTTGATAGAAAAAGCACCTCTGGGAGTTGTCAATTCCTAGGAGGTAGGTTGATTTCCTGGTATAGCAAGAAACAACAAACAGTTTCCAATTCAACAGCAGAAGCTGAATATATTGCTGCTGGAAGCTGTTGTGCTCAGATCCCATGGATAAGGAATCAATTGAAGGACTATGGCTTTGTATTAGACAAAATACCTATTTTATGTGATAATACAAGTGCCATAGCAATCTCCAACAACCATGTTCAGCACTCGAGAACGAAGCACATTGATATCAGGTATCATTTTATCCGAGAGCATGTCATTAATGGAACTGTGGAGTTACACTTTGTACCCACAGAAGAACAGACTGCAGATATTTTCACTAAATCTCTTGACGAATCCACATTTACTAAGTTAATTAGTAAGTTGGGTATGTTGAACAGTCTTAGTGATTGATAATATCTCTGTCATGTTTGTTCTTTTCTAAAAATCATTTTTCTCTTGTTGTTTTTAAGTGATATTACTGCCAATTCTTGTTTGAAATTACATGCTTGTTAATTTAAATATTTCTGAATAATTTATTCTCTAAAAATATTTTTCTCATATTTTTTTGAAGTGAAGAAATGTATTTTTATTGAAAATGTATTTATTTAGAATTATTTAGATGAGTTTCATATTGTATATAATGTTGTTTAAATTTTTCTGCAAGTTTATATTAATTCTATGCACTTTTATATTTTTATGCATATTTTTCTAGAATTTATGGAATTTTCTGTGAATTTTTCTAGTCCTGTAAATATTTTTTCTGTATTTTATTTTATTTATTTAGTTTTCTTCTAATAGTTTTTTTCTGTATATATATTATTTTATCTTTATTTTTATTTTTATTATTTATTATCTTTTATTTTCTATTTATCTTAGTTGTTTTTGTAAATATATTGTATATATTATTTCTGATCTAGCTCTTGCTTAGCTGGAACTTCAGTGCCAAATCCAATTCAGGTATTACTTTCTATCTCTCAATCCACTTCTTTTACTGTTGCTGAACCCAAGTGGTTGTTAGGGCTGACCAAGGGATTGTAGATCCACAATCTCTATCCAGGTCTTAGAGCCAAACAATGAGTCTACAACCTTCTTGACCTCTCAGCCCGAACAGAAATCAATTGTTAAACAAAGAAGAATTTTGATTGAAACAGTGAGTGATCCCACAGCTCTGCCTCCTCTAAAGAAATTCAACATATACTGAGGTATCTGTCAACCCATCTGTATCCTATCAATATGATATGGACTTTGAAATGGCCAATGAACTGTTTCTAGAGACATTCTCTCAACATGATGAATCTATTGAAATTCGCCATAGGGCCATGGCACTTTGTATTGAGTCAAGCACACTCTCATTACTCACAATGGGAGAAGACAATTCCATTAGATGAAACTCAGGACACAGTGAAAGCAGAGCACCTGCAACTGGTTACAGTGCCTACCATTGTCACGGTAGAAGTGTCTTCATAGGCATCTGAGGGAAAATTTGATTCTTTGCCAAATCAAATAGAATCATTTTCTCCCCTCCCAGAGGGAACATCTCTGGCTCCCTTAAAGGGATTTTCCACTCACAGATTTATCTGGAGAAAGTGGAAGGCAACTTGGTCAGTCTATCACTTAAGCAATTCAGATTTCAAATCTAAGTGATTTGATAGACATGATTGAGGATCGGGATTTGCGAACTCCCATTGCACCACCACTGACCTCTCTTGAAGAGGCTAGGGTGAGTTTCAATGCATGTACTGATAAAAAAGGAGCAAACATGCAGCTAATGTTGAGTGATGCGAGTCAAACGCTGAGTGAAACACATGCACGTGAGATGAGTGATACACTTACAAGAGAAATTCAAGTGAGTGCACACACAAACACATACACTGCAATGTAGTTAGCTCACATAGCTGATCTACAGGAACATCTATTCAAAACCCAGGCTGATAAAGAACTTTTGCAAGCACAAGTGGTTGAACGGTCTTCTTCTTCCACCTATGTCAACAATCAACTGGGACTACTCAAGGAAATTTTGAAGACAAATTTACTACCCAAGATCAACTCCATCAACAATCTAAACTCCTACTGGCTTCAGAGACTCAAAATGTTATATCTGTAGAGAATTCCTCAACTAAGGGGGAGAAGTTTATAGAGAAGTTTGGAGAAGCTAGGAAGAGGGAGCTGAAAAAGATATAAAAGGAAAAGGAGGAGTTTCAGGGGAGTAAAGGAAAGTTAGCTCTGTTTTGTAAATGTTATATGTATAGAGCTTAGGTAAATCAAGACAGGTTCAATGTTATCATACGTTCAGTCTAGAGGAACATCTGTCTTGTATTTATCTTTACTGGTGAAATCTGGAAATATCATATTTGATCCAGAACTTTCTAGTATTGACTTAGGCTTAAGAGTCCTATCTTTTTCTTGGTTTTAGTTGAGTGATCCTCTAGGTATTTGGTTGTTATTCTCTAACAAACAAATAGGGGGAGATTGAAAGGCATATGAAATAGCCTATTTGTAATTCGAGGATTCTACTCAACTTAAACAAGAATGTAATAAGTAAATATTAGATTAAAGGTCACGGGAATCTCAGAGAGTTTTATCAGTCAAGAGATTGAAGATTAAAGTCATCTACAGACTTGAAGTTATTCTACATTGAAAGAAGTTCAATTTATTGTTCAAGCCTCAGTGAAGTATTCAAGGAAGTGGATTTACTACAGTGACAGAGATTTCTAGTTGGTGACAGTGGATGTACAGGATACAGAGTTTATTCAGAGCTAAAGAAAAGAAGCCACAACTTTAAATGTTTGAAGATGAAGAATTATCACTGAAGTCAGTTATTCATGAACCAGACAGTACATCGAATGACGACATCAGTCAGTGGAATTAAATCATCTATATTCAGTGGTTTTCAGAAGATAGAGGAATGCTATGTTTTTAAGTTATCTTCTTTTAAATTGTTAATCAATTTAATTAATAAATTAATTCTCTTAGAATTAATTTATTTATTAAATTAATTAATTTGGTTGTTTAAATTATTTATTAACTTAATTCTAGAAAAGAATTAATTTAATTTAGAATTTAAATTAACTAATTTAATTTAAAAGAAATAATCTTAACTCAATATGACCTTGCTCTTTTATCAGCAGGTTCTACCTAGTAAAAGCTAGGTCATACAAAGGTAACCTTTGCTAGGTCATACCGACACTTTGCTAGGTCATACCGACACATTGCTAGGTCATACCGACACTTTTAAGAGGTCATACCGAATAATTTCAAGGTCATACCGAGTAACAGCAGGTCATACCGACTCATTCCTCTCAGGTCATACCGACTCATTCAGAAGGTCATACTGGTGATCCTAGGTTCTACCGAACAGAATTTAGCAAGTCATACAGTGTGATCTCTATTTTTAATCAGGTCATATTGGTTTTAATAGAGAGGTCATACAGGGTTGGTTAAAAAAAGATATCAACCCGAGGCTGGACAGAAAAGAAACAGATGAAATTATCAAATCAAGAAAAGCATTTCTCTCTCAAGAACAAAAAAGCCATTTGATCTCATTTCTTCTCAAGCAATTAATTCTAGTTTGTATTGTTAAATCCAAACCACTAGAAGTTGATTACTTGTATTGCTTTGATTATCTAGCTGATTTATATCCCTAGAATTTATCTCGAACATTGCTTTTAGCATTCGATCTTTTTATTACAAATATTAGAAAAGTTCATGTCGAATTTATTCTAAATTTGTATTAATTAGTTTGAGATAAATACTTTGTAATCCGTACTGTATTTGCAACACCCTTCAAGTTTAATATAGTTTATATTTAACTTGAATCTTGTTTCATTTATATTCCGCATTAATTTGTTCTTAATTGTTAAATTATTCAAAGGACAAATTCGATAAAACGGTATAGTTTGTATTCAACCCCCCTTCTACAAACTTATCAGGACCTAACAATTGGCATCAGAGCCTTTTGATTGATATACAAATCAAAGATCCAATTGTTTTGAGATTTTTTTTCTTAAACTCTGAATTTTTTATTATTCCTAAAAATCTCAAAAGATGTCTACTACACAGAAAGTGGGTACAGTCAAAATCCCAATGTTCAGCAAGGAGCATTATCCTATGTGGAAGAAGAAAATGCTCCTATTTCTTAAAGTTGCTAATGTTAAATACATTGATGTGCTGAAGAATGGTCCCAAAGTCCCTATGATTATTGAGGGAGAACTAATAGAGAATGAGGTTGTTACTAGGGCTGCTAGGATGTACCCTAAGGATCCCAAGGATTACACTCCTGATGAAAAAGAGGATGTTACCTTGGATGCCTGTCTACAGTTGATCCTTGTTGATTGTCTTGATCCTATCATGCATAATCATGTCCTAAACTGTGATACTGCCAAACACATTTGGGACACTATAGAGATAATCAATGAGGGGACAAAGGAAGTTAGAGACAATAAGCTGGAAATTCTCACCTCTCAATATGAGCATTTCAGATCAAACCCTGGTGAAGGTATCTATGAGGTTTTTGAGAGATACAACAAATTAATCAATGATCTGAATCTCAATGGGAAGCACTACACTATCAAGGAAATTAACAAGAAGTTCCTACTTACACTTCCAATTCATTTGGAACACAGAATATCTGCTATAAGAGATGTAACATCCCTAAACCCGTGGTCAAAAGATTTGGTCGTCACGCTGCAATCTCAATTCAAACAACCTGCTCAATATTAAATCAACACAATAATAACATCTGCGACCCCAACTCTACCAAGAATCTTTAAAGGTTATAGTGCTAGAAACAAGAATCCAAAATTCCATTACATAAAATTTTCTTCTTTACAACCATTCTCTTTACATACAATCTATAACACTAGTATAACTTCGATAAGAAGTATACCAAGCAACTAATCTTGTACAATATAATATTCAATAGAAATCAACTTTATACAAAACCTATCACTAGCTCCAAATATTCTGGATCAAAACGTCTTTACGCTAATATCATTTCCCGTCTCTGACCAGCTACGCGGACAATTCTCGCCAATGCACCTTCTTATTGAAAGGCTAAAATATATATAAAGAAAACAAGTATGAGCGAAAGAATTGCTTAGCAGTGCATTATCAAGTATAATATGAAAAGTTTCCAAAATAGCTTTGGATTTTCAAATAAACAAGCTTTTGTTTTAAACATTTGTAATCTCTAAAATTCTCAAATCAAGTTTGGTAATTTACCACAATTTCTCATTCAGCTTCTCGCAACTGAATAGTTTAAAACACAAAAAATATTTATATTGGTCGTCGCGGTTACCCGAACAACAATAACTACAATAGTATGTAGAAAATATGAAATAAATATAACTCATACGTCTTCAAGATCGTAGCTTGTACAAAAATACTAGTTTTGAAGATAACAGATCTATTCACAACATCTTCTAAAACCAACAAATCTGGAAGGGTAGAATAATCCAGGAGTAAGAATGAGCCAACGCGCTCGGTCATGGAATAAAGGACGTGCTTCACGACTTCAATATGATACCGTCTAGATATGCGGTATTAATAAAACTTATCAAGATATATATCTCACGATTGCCAATGGAATCAAGGAAGAGGATTTCGACTATTCGGAATCCAATATATTAAGAGTAAATGATTTCAGCAAGATTGAAACCATTACTTATCAATCAACGAACTAACAACTTCGAGCGAACGAATGAACCTGAGTATCAGGTCATAACTCACAAGTACAAAACATATGGATGTAATTCATCTCAGAAATAAGAATTGATATTAGAATTGGATTTTTCACATTTATCAAATCAAAGGTTGAGCTGCTGGCCAGCTACGCATCAACCCTGGACTTGCTTATAGCAAAGTCCTCTACTGGATCCTTGGCCAATCTGGGCCATAAGTTATTCCGACCATTACTGGTCCATAAAAAAAACATTCCAATCCTATATTATATACGTCAGGTGTCGGAACAATTGACAACCTTACTTCGACAATCAGGTGTCGGAAGAATCGACAAACTTAATACAACAAACGCTGGAAAACTCACGTTCGAGGAAACAATTCAACTATGAAGAATCCATCAAGGAATAACAATATAATCTAGTATTGACGAGATCGACACAACATTGGGAGGTGCATATGAAAAGTGACAATATAATAAACATCGACGAGATCGATGTAACAACTGGGATAATAATGAAGAATAAACAATGACATGCTCAACAAGATTAAGTCTGATATGAAACATGCATTATGATATCAACAAAATTTACAACAACTCAATATAGAGTAGGGTTCAAAGAACAGGCTCTAGCTGGCCTCAACAGTTCAAATTATCACATTATGGAAGAATTAGTTAAGATTCACCAATCTGGTAAGTGACAAGAAAGTCAAGTTCGAGTTCAAGGAAATTCAAGGTGAAGTTTATAAATAGGGAAAACAATGGGTTACCGACTTCTGGCAGAAATAGTTTAAGTCCTTCGAAAATATACTTATAATGGATAAGCCTTATATTTGAAGGAAATGAACTAAATCATACACATCATATATGAATTCGAATCAGGGACTGGATCAGATAATTGCATTAATAAGAATTGATAATCATACTTGCATAGGTGCAAGATGGGAAATAGAATATTGGTAGAATAAGTACCACAACTTCAGAATTTAAAATAACATTTTACCCTCATAGGGTTCACAAGTTCCCACTCACCTAGGGTTGGCAATATTCCAACCTAATATTTTTTTAAATCAAGATTTTTGAAAGAAAGCCTTACTATACGGCCCATAACTATCTTTTAAATCGTTTCAATACAATAACTATATTTTTCCAATCAACATGGAAATATGAATCTAAACTCAAAAGTTATAAAATAATACTCGTCAATTTACGAGATTAAATAACATACTTGCAATTCAATGCAAGAGAATCAACATTTGAAATTTAAGTGAAGGGTATGCAACTTGCATAATAAAAACTCAATATAATATCACTCAATAATATGTGAAAGGAATAGACACTTGCCTCTGGTCCTTAGCTATTTCGTAAGGCTGAAATAATACGATTCCCTCCTTATTCTGTCTTGTAGCACGATTCTCTATTTCCGTCCTTCTTCGATTTACCGCTATTATGAACACCACTAATTTGATCCTACCGTTTCGAATCCACGCATCGATATCTCTGTTGGAAGAAAATACTTGCACATGTCCTCTACGAGTGTTGACGTCCTCTTGGTGTTACGTCACCTCACAAATAACCCAATCAGTCGTAAACAATATCTCATCCTTCTCCGACATCTCTTATTTAACATACTTCGATAATCTGACTTGTCTCGTCCAGTAGCCTCTGTTGCATAGATAACCATATTTCAATTGATAGAATAATCACGGTTAATCAAATAAATAACCCACGTATCACGCTCGTCGAAAATCTCTATACCATAAAAGTCAATATCCAAGTCAACCTCTAAGTCAACGGTCTCGTAAATCTCATTTTCTAGCATTACTGACAAATTTCTATCCCAACTACCCCTCGTGATAATATTAGACACGACCAAAGTATTTAACCAAGTCTTAAAACAATTATTCGTATTTACGACTCACTAACCAGATAATTCACATAATTCACATAACACATTTTGTCATTTAATTGTGATAAATAAATCACATAAGTCTCGTAACATCTAAGAAATAATTTTAGAAAAATATTCGACTCTCGTTTCAATGAAATTAAACCTCAAAATATTTTTAGGTCAAAAATCGGATCATTTATCCCAATATAACGATTTAAAAACAATTTAATCAATTAATATAAAATTAATTGACAATTTCCAAACACTCAAACTATTTTTAAATAAATAAACCAAGCTAGAAAATAATTAAACTTAATTTTAATTAATTAAATCTAATTAATAATTAATTATTAAGAATTAACTGATTAAAAGAATTAAGCAATTAATTAAATAAAAAAATTATTAATCAAAAATAATTAAAATAATTAAATCTAATCAATTTTCGAATTTAAATAAATATTTATAAATTTATAAAATTTTCTGAATAATAAAATGTATTTTTAAATCAAAAATATGATTTTTAGAATTTTTAAACTATTTTTCAATTATTTAAAAAAATAATTCCAGAAACAGTTTTCAGAAATAGATTTAGGGTTTTTCTGGATCAAAACCGGGTCGGGGATTCGTGTAAACGGGTCACGAAGAACACCATCGGGTCGCCAAGAACAACCCGCCGGAAACTGGGTTTTCCCGTTTTCGGCCCGCGTCCGGCCAAAACTCCGATCAACACAAAACCAACACCAAACTCTGCGTTCTATATGCCAAAATGAAGCCTGAAACATGTACAATCAAACCCCCATATCCGTATACGCGAACAATCTACAGAATTTATGTACGAATGAGTCAAAGTTTTTGACAAAAAGTTCAACAATCGAACTAGCTTAAAACGGGTTAAAACAACTCAACTAAGCATGCAAATCGATTGTATGTGACCATATAAAGCTATTGGAACCATCAAAATCAACGAACGATTCTTAAATTGAAAAGCCCCAAATTTGAGCTCAAGAACCCTAATTTTCGAATTGGCTAATCCGGGATCAAACAATGAAATTGAACACATAATTGGACTCCTTACATCCATACGAAGCTGTACATATCATCAATTCACATGAACAAGATCAGAATCAAAAAGCCCCAAATTTCAAATGAACCCTAATTTTCCAGAATTAAAGAAAAATTCGTATAAAATTGAAAAATTACCAGATGATGAAACGGTTGGAGGATTCTGAAACTAGAGCTCAAGATCTTTGATTTGAGTATTTTAACTTCATATTTTGATTTCAATAACACCTTCAAAAATCGATTTTGATTTTCAAGAACACGAAGAACACGGTTCGGGGATTTTTATATTTTCGAGAATATGAAATGCAGTTTATACGTGGAATAATGTATGATTCGTCTTTTTATATTTATTGAAAATAATACCCCAAACAACATTTTTGGATCGATATAGATCCATTGGATCGTTTAAAAACCCTAATTAGGTTAAAAACACGTTTTACGAGATGATAATCATCTACAAAGACTGATGATTATCCAAATCAATACATATCATTATATAACTAATGCTCAATAATACTGGGGCAATAACAGATGAAATATTGACATGAACGATATATCAGTTATCCTAAACAATTAGGGTTCAGAATAATTTTTCCCTTTTTGAATAAAACGAATAATATTGACAAGATCAAATAACTAGGGATATAACGATACGAATAAATCTTCCGATAATGATTCAGAGACGAATGACGAAGGGATAATAATGTAGTACCAAATTTCAACGGGGCCCTTGAATTTTCAAAACGGGGCTCATAATTGAAGATATTTCCAAATGACAAGATATTCGAAAGGGACTCCCGAAACATCAATTTAGCACATAATCTTTCTATAACCGCAACTATTAATATTCAAAGACTCCACAATAATTATTCTCCATAAAATATAATTCATATTATTAATAAAATTCACGGATCTTACAAGAGAAGCAAGAGATCTTGGAGAGATTGCTTTGGAAAGACTTTATGGTGTTCTGAAGACCTATGAGCTGGAGCAGATTCAACAAAGGGAGCTATATGGAACTGGGAAGATAGTTAGTACTTCTACTGCATTGGCTGCTGAAGTCCCACAGAAACTGGAAGTGAAGGCTGTTCAACCTTCCAGTTCTAACATGAATGTTATTGATGCTGAATATGGATTAACATCCATTGATCAATCTGGTGGTGACTTCTATTCTTTAGAGGAACTTGATCAGCTGGAGGATGGTGATTTGGCTCTGATAGTCAGGAAGTTTGGGAAGTTCAGATTCAGAAGGAATCCCAATCTTAAGTTCAGGCCCAGATTTCAGAGAGGTGGATCTTCCTCTTCAAGTAGCACAAGAGGTGGCTACAAAACTGGAACTGTGGAAATGAGCACAATCAGATGCTACAATTGCAATGAGTTGGGTCACTTTGCTACTGAGTGCAGAAAGCCAAAGCAAGTGACAAGGAACACATTTGATTCTAGCAAGAAGAACAAGATTGGGAAAGCCTATGTTGCCGAAGGAAAGAGTTGGGATGACACTGACAGTGATGAAAAAGCAGGTGAGATTGAGAACCTTAATTTAATGGCTAAAGAGGCAAGCACTTCATCTTCATACATGTCAGAGGTAAAGTTCACTGATGATGAAATGATCTATCATCTTAGTGGTACTATTTCTTGTGCACGCACTGAAAATGATAGAATAATTCTTTTGAACACAGCTCTTGAAAAGGAGATAAAAGAATTAAAACTTGTGCATGTTAATCAGAATGAACTTACTGAGAAAATAGCATTTCTTGAGAATAGGGTTAAATGTTATATTCAACTGGAAACCATTCTCAAGGAAAAGATTAGTGAGCTGAAGACTAAAGCTAATGCTTACTTCAACTCTTGTAAGACGGCTAAAGAAATTATCAATAAACAAAGTATTAGTCAGACTGTAGGAATAGGGTATGACTATAATGAGTCTATTGGTAAATTAATCATAAATACCCCTAATAGAGTCAGTGCTAAAGAAAGGGGTATTCCAGATGTGTTAAGGGTATTGATAAACCCTTCTTTAGAGAATCTCAAGCAGGACCTTTAAATGAATACTCTATCATCATTGCAGAAGAGATTCGTGAAGAAGATCTTGCTTTTGAAGTTGAACAGTCCAACAAGTGTATGTCTGATAAACCAGTCAAAGTTGTTTCAACAACAGAGGCTAAATCAGATATCCATAAGTTGGATCAAAACAACTGTAGAACTAACATGCCTGCTGTTAATTCTTCTCATAAAGCATGTGGTGTGATTAATTGCATGTCTTGTGCTTTCAATGTTATGTATGCTTATTTTAATAGTAAGCATGTTTCTAATGATAGGACTGCTCCACGTCAACATGTTAATAATAAGAAGCATGTTAGAGCTAAGACTACTAGTCCTCCTAAGACTAGAGTGGATTCATTTATCCCCAAGCCTACTCAGAAATGTGTTAAGGCTGGCTATAAATGGAAACGCTCTTTTGTGAAAGAGGTTGAAGTAGTTGTATCTAAAAAGGTTGTTTTGCCTGACAAAGGCCAGTTCTTTAAGTATGCCGGACCCAATCAAGTTTGGGTTCCGAGGAAGGACTAATCAATTTGGTATTGCAGGGAGTTAAACAGGTAAACCGTGTTATGTGGATTCTTGACCGTGGCTGTTCAAGGCATATGACCGGAGATAGAGCCCTGCTATCAGATTTGGTTGAGAAAGCTGACCCATTAGTTACCTTTGGAGATAACAGCAAGGGTATTACGAAAGGATATGGATGTTTGAAGTATGGAAATGTTATCATTGAAGATGTATCATTTTTGGAAGGTCCGAGGTTCAATCTTCTCAGCATCAGTCATTTCTGTGACAGAGCTTATGTTGTTTCCTTTGAAAGAGAGAAGTGTCAGATCCTTCACAAGAAGAATGGAAAGCCTGCTCTTCAAGGAGTAAGGAAAGGTGACTTGTTCATAGCTGATCTGCACTCTGGATCCAAAGATGAAGTTAATTGTTTTTATGCTAAAGCTTCATCAGATGAAAGTTGGCTATGGCACAAGAAGATGTCTCACCTTAACTTCAAAACCATGAACTCTTTAGCCAAGAGGGAATTGGTTAGAGGTTTGCCTCAGATGGAATTTACAAAGGAAGGACTGTGTGAGGCTTGTCAGAAAGGAAAGTCAAAGAAAGCTTCTCACAAGGGCACTGACACATCATCAATAACTGAACCACTTCAGCTACTGCACTTGGATTTGTTTGGTCCAGTTAGTGTGATGTCCGTGTCAAAGAAACAGTATGCACTTGTGATTGTTGATGACTATTCCAAATATACTTGGGTTTTATTCCTACATTCCAAGGATGAGACCCCACTGATGGTGATTGATCATATAAAGTTGATTGAGCTGGATTCGAGATTCCCTGTTAGAGCTATAAGGTCAGATAATGGAACTGAATTCAAGAATGCAGTCCTAAATGACTTTTGTGCTTCTAAAGGAATAACAAGACAGTATTCTGCCCCTAGAACTCCTCAACAGAATGGAGTGGTGGAAAGGAAAAATCGTACATTGATTGAAGCTGCTAGAACTATGTTAAGTGAATCAAGACTTCCAATGTACTTTTGGGCTGAAGCTGTGAACACTACCTGTTATACTCAGAATCGAACTTTAATCAACAAGGACTTAATGAAGACTCCTTATGAGATCATGAACAACAAGAAACCAACTCTCAAATACTTTCATGTATTTGGTGCAAAACGCTTTGTGCTTAAGGATGACAATGTGACACGTGGCAAGTTTGAGGCTAAGGCACAAGAAGCTATTTTTATTGGTTATTCCAGAAGATCTTACAGGATGTATTTGATTGATGGTCACCATGTGAAGGAAAGTGTCAATGTAACATTTGATGACACTAAACTCCCTAATATCCAAACAGGAGATTCATCTGAGAAACTAAAGGTTGATAACTTTCCAGACTCAGATTCAGATGATGAAGCCCCACCTGAAGTTATTGTTGGTAATGATAATAACAATGATGATAATGATCATGGTGGTGGTGGTGGAAACATTGGTAACAATGGAGATACCACCAACACTGGAGAAGAATCATCAAGGCAATCAAGCAATAACTCAGGGGGAGCAAATGAAGGATCATCTAGTCACTCACAACATCAAAGTGAATTTCAAGGCGAATCATCAAGATCAAATCTTCCAAGACAGACTGTATGGAATAGAGCTCATCCTTTTGAGCTGATCATTGGTGATCCAGATGTTGGAGTTAAAACTAGAAGTGCAACTCAGAATGAATGTCATTATTCAGCATTTCTATCTGAAATGGAGCCAAAGAAAACTGAGGAAGCACTGATTGATCCAGATTGGGTGATTGCTATGCAAGATGAACTCAATCAATTTGAACAACAAGTCTGGAAGCTGGTACCCAGACCAAAGAACAAGAAAGTAGTTGTTACAATATGGGTATACAGAAACAAGTTAGATGAGGATGACATTGTTACAAGGAACAAGGCAAGACTGGTTGCACAAGGGTATTCACAAGATGAAGGCATTGATTATGATGAAACCTATGCACCAGTGGCTAGACTTGAGGCCATCAGGATGTTCTTAGCATTTGCAGCTTACTCCAATTTTAAAGTCTATCAAATGGATGTTAAGAGTGCATTCCTGAATGGTGAGCTAGATGAAGAAGTGTATGTGGAACAACCCCTGGCTTTGAAAATCAGGAGCTGCTGGACTTTGTGTACTTTCTCTTCAAGGCTATCTATGGTCTCAAACAAGACCCAAGAAAATGGTATGATACTCTCTCTGGTTTTCTTTTAGAAAATGGTTTTGTTAGAGGTGTCATAGACCAAACTCTTTTTTCAAAGAAACACAAAAATGATATGATATTAGTCCAAGTCTATGTGGATGACATCATATTTGGGTCTACTAATGATGATCTCTGTAAGAGATTTGCTAAGCTAATGCAGAGTAAGTTTGAAATGAGTATGATGGGTGAGCTGAAGTTCTTTCTTGGATTGCAAGTAAATCAAAGGTCAAATGGTATATTTATTTGTCAATCCAAGTATCTCAAAGAACTCCCCAAGAAATATCACATGGAGGATTCAGAATCAGCAAGGACTCCATCTTCAACAGCAGTCAAACTGGGAGCTTGTGATAACTCTATCAAGGTAGATGTTACAAGCTACAGAGGTATGATTGGCTCCTTACTCTATCTTACTGCAAGTAGACCAGATATTATGTATGCTACATGCTTGTGTGCAAGGTTCCAAGCGGAACCTAGAGATTTACATCTCGTTGCTGTGAAAAGAATCTTGAGATATCTTAAGGGTACACCTAATCTAGGTATCTGGTACCATAAAGATTCTGGTTTTAATCTTATTGGATATACAGATTCTGACTATGCAGGTAGTGTTGTTGATAGAAAGAGCACCTCTGGGAGTTGTCAATTCCTAGGAGGTAGATTGATTTCCTGGTATAGCAAGAAACAACAAACAGTTTCCAATTCAACAGCAGAAGCTAAATATATTGTTGTTGGAAGCTGTTGTGCTCAGATCCTATGGATAAGGAATCAATTGAAGGACTATGGCTTTGTATTAGACAAAATACCTATTTTATGTGATAATACAAGTGCCATAGCAATCTCCAACAACCCTGTTCAGCACTCGAGAACGACGCACATTGATATCAGGTATCATTTTATCCGAGAGCATGTCATGAATGGAACTGTGGAGTTACACTTTATACCCACAGAAGAACAGACTGCAGATATTTTCACTAAATCTCTTGACGAATCCACATTTACTAAGTTAATTAGTAAGTTGGGTATGTTGAACAGTCTTAGTGATTGATAATATATCTGTCATGTTTGTTCTTTTCTAAAAATCATTTTTCTCTTGTTGTTTTTAAGTGATATTACTGCCAATTCTTGTTTGAAATTACATGCTTGTTAATTTAAATATTTCTGAATAATATATTTTCTCTAAAAATATTTTTCTCATATTTTTTTTAAGTGGAGAAATGTATTTTTATTGAAAATGTAATTATTTAGAATTATTTAGATGAGTTTCAGATTGTATATAATGTTGTTTAAATTTTTCTGCAAGTTTATATTAATTCTATGCACTTCTATATTTTTATGCATATTTTTCTAGAATTTATGGAATTTTCTGTGAATTTTTCTAGTCTTGTAAATATTTTTTCTGCATTTTATTTTATTTATTTAGTTTTCTTCTAATAGTTTTTTTTTTCTGTATATATATTATTTTATCTTTATTTTTTTTTACTATTTATTATCTTTTATTTTCTATTTATCTTAGTTGTTTTTGTAAATATATTGTATATATTATTTCTGATCTAGCTCTTGCTTAGCTGGAACTTCAGTGTCAAATCCAATTCAGGTATTACTTTCTATCTCTCAATCCACTTCTTTTACTGTTGCTGAACCCAAGTGGTTGTTAGGGCTGACCAAGGGATTGTAGATCCACAATCTCTATCCCAAGTCTTAGAGCCAAACAATGAGTCTACAACCTTCTTGACCTCTCAGTCCGAATAGAAATCAACTGTTAAACAAAGAAGAATTTTGATTGAAACAGTGAGTGATCCCACAGCTCTGCCTCCTCTAAAGAAATTCAACATATACTGAGGTATCTGTCAGCCCATCTGTATCCTATCAATATGATATGGACTTTGAAATGACCAATGAACTGTTTCTAGAGACATTCTCTCAACATGATGAATCTATTGAAATTCGCCATAGGGCCATGGCACTTTGTATTGAGTCAAGCACACTCTCATTACTCACAATGGGAGAAGACAATTCCATTAGATGAAACTCAGGACACAGTGAAAGCAGAGCACCTGCAACTGGTTACAGTGCCTACCATTGTCACGGTAGAAGTGTCTTCATAGGCATCTGAGGGAAAATTTGATTCTTTGCCAAATCAAATAGAATCATTTTCTCCCCTCCCAGAGGGAACATCTCTGGCTCCCTTAAAGGGATTTTCCACTCGCAGATTTATCTGGAGAAAGTGGAAGGCAACTTGGTCAGTCTATCACTTAAGCAATTCAGATTTCAAATCTAAGTGATTTGATAGACATGATTGAGGATCGGGATTTTCGAACTCCCATTGCACCACCACTGACTTCTCTTGAAGAGGCTAGGGTGAGTTTCAATGCAGGTACTGATCAAAAAGGAGCAAACAGGCAGCAAATGTTGAGTGATGCGAGTCAAACACTGAGTGAAACACATGCACGTGAGATGAGTGATACACTTACAAGAGAAATTCAAGTGAGTGCACACACAGACACATACACTGCAATGTAGTTAGCTCACATAGCTGATCTACAGGAACATCTATTCAAAATCCAGGCTGATAAAGAACTTTTGCAAGCACAAGTGGTTGAATGGTCTTCTTCTTCCACCTATGTCAACAATCAACTGGGACTACTCAAGGAAATTTTGAAGACAAATTTACTACCCAAGATCAACTCCATCAACAATCTAAACTCCTATTGGCTTCAGAGACTCAAAATGTTATATCTGTAGAGAATTCCTCAACTAAGGGGGAGGAGTTTCAGGGGAGTAAAGGAAAGTTAGCTCTGTTTTGTAAATGTTATATGTATAGAGCTTAGGTAAATCAAGACAGGTTCAATGTTATCATACGTTCAGTCTAGAGGAACATCTGTCTTGTATTTATCTTTACTAGTGAAATCTGGAAATATCATATTTGATCCAGAACTTTCTAGTATTTACTTAGACTTAAGAGTCCTATCTTTTTCTTGGTTTTAGTTGAGTGATCCTCTAGGTATTTGGTTGTTATTCTCTAACAAACAAATAGGGGGAGATTGAAAGGCATATGAAATAGCCTATTTGTAATTCGAGGATTCTACTCAAATTAAACAAGAATGTAATAAGTAAATATTAGATTAAAGGTCACAGGAATCTCAGAGAGTTTTATCAGTCAAGAGATTGAAGATTAAAGTCATCTACAGACTTGAAGTTATTCTACATTGAAAGAAGTTCAATTTATTGTTCAAGCCTCAGTGAAGTATTCAAGGAAGTGGATTTACTACAGTGACAGAGATTTCTAGTTGGTGACAGTGGATGTACAGGATACAGAGTTTATTCATAGCTAAAGAAAAGAAGCCACAACTTTAAATGTTTGAAGATGAAGAATTATCACTGAAGTCAGTTATTCATGAACCAGACAGTACATCGAATGACGACGTCAGTCAGTGGAATTAAATCATCTATATTCAGTGGTTTTCAGAAGATAGAGGAATGCTATGTTTTTAAGTTATCTTCTTTTAAATTGTTAATCAATTTAATTAATAAATTAATTCTCTTAGAATTAATTTATTTATTAAATTAATTAATTTGGTTGTTTAAATTATTTATTAACTTAATTCTAGAAAAGAATTAATTTAATTTAGAATTTAAATTAACTAATTTAATTTAAAAGAAATAATCTTAATTCAATATGACCTTGCTCTTTTATCAGCAGGTTCTACCGAGTAAAAGCTAGGTCATACAGAGGTAACCTTTGCTAGGTCATACCGATACTTTGCTAGGTCATACCGACACATTGCTAGGTCATACCGACACTTTTAAGAGGTCATACCGAATAATTTCAAGGTCATACCGAGTAACAGCAGGTCATACCGACTCATTCCTCTCAGGTCATACCGACTCATTCAGAAGGTCATATTGGTGATCCTAGGTTCTACCGAACAGAATTTAGCAAGTCATACTGTTAGGCCAAATACACAATATATAATCAAGTATGTATGAGAATAACAATCAAGAACACAACAAACTGTAATTATATTAACAGTTTCTCTCTTAGTGATGTTAATGAATCACAAAGAGCTACTAGGTTACAAGAATAATATATTCAATGTTCGCGTCCCTTCTAGGGATAACCTATCTGTGTTTATATAGTACACATCTACATACAATCCTTATCTAATTGATACTCCTATAAATCAGCTATACAATTATTATCAATTAAGGATTGCTTCAGTCTTCTGTCCAGTCTCCTTAGCTGTATCAATATATTCTGCTTCTTTCCATCTTCAGAATATATTGCTTCTAGAATCTTTATCTTTGCACCGACAGCTAAGTCAACTATCACCCTGTCAGACTTTATCAAACTCTGACTGGCTTCTAGATAAACTCTTCACCCAGTCAGACTTTATCAAACTCTGACTGGCTTCTAGATAAACTCTGATATGTACCTGGTACTTAAACACTGATGAACAAACGTCAGCAATTATATCTAACAATCTCCCCCAACTTGTTCATAATAAAAATGTACAAGTTAAAAAGATAATTGATGATGTCAAAACATATAACTAATGCAGTGTTTAAAATATGTCAGAATTTAATTTTAAAACAGAGTTTAAATTTAACTTAGAACAGAAAACATAAAAACTTACAGTCAGACTTTACTGAATTTCTTGGATATCAGGTACAGTCCTGATATAATCTGACAGTAACTTTCTCTCAGCTCGATCTAGTTCAGCAATCATATCCTTCTTCAGCTCCTTCAATTCTGGTTCATCTTCACCAATTTGATAAATGGCAGCCCTTAAAGAATAGATGCTGTTCTTGTTCATTTCATTGCCAAGTCTGATATAAAAAGCCTTATCAGACTCTAGATTGAACTCTAGAACTTTCTTATTTAGTGCAGTCATGAATCTAGCACTATTTTTCTTCATTTCCACCAACTTTCCATGTGCATCTCTGTACTTAGGAATATAAGCACTGGAAACATTTCCTCCAAAAAGAACTTTCGATTTCATCATTCTGTCTTTTAAAACCAAAGCAGCATTATGAGTATTTCTATTTTTGATCTTCAGGAGATAGAGAACATAATCTAGCTCTTCCCAGAATTTTAGACAAATATCATCTTCTCCAATTCTGTAAACTCTGCCATCAGCCATAAAGTATAATAAAAACTCCTTCTTCAAGCCTCTGTGGTAAATCATCTGAACAGATTCTAGTTTATCAAGGTTTTCTTGAGTAACCCCAACACCAGGTTCTGCCAGTGATGTATGATCTAAAGGACTATTATTAACTCTTTTCTCTCTGTGGGAACCCAAACCAGATTTATCATAAGATTGTTTTCCAAGTACTGTTCTGGTTTGTAGAAAGTTCACCTGGCTAGGCTTCAGAGTTTCAGGTAATGAAGATCTTTTGAAACCTTGGAGTGGTGAAGATAGCTGAGTTTGCACAACTTGAGCATTGTCAGAGGTTGGCACATTCTTAACAATAACATCAACTTGAGCAGCGTCAGAGGTTGATTTAGCTAATCTTGTTTCAACTTGAGCAATGTCAGAGGTTGAATAAATCTTCTTAGGTAACTGTTCTTCTTCTACCAGTTTACCTTTTCCTTTGTCAGTATTTTTAATCACAGGCCTCCTTGAGTACTGTAAACTCTGATCAGAGTTTACATTCTCTTTGATAACAATTCCTTTTTCTTTCTTTCTAGGAGCCTTGATTTCCTTCTTCTTGTAGATTCCAGCTTCAAGATTCTTCCTGTGTTCCTCAGCAAGCATTTGCTCTTCAGCTTGGATATCTTCAATTGTAACATCTTTTCCATGTTCTGCCATAAACACCTTGGCAGTAATTTCCTATCTTTAGTAGGCTTATCAGAGATTATCAAACTTTTGAATCTTGAACCACTGGCAGAGTTTGCATGTCCCTTTCCAGAGTTTGATCTTTTATCAGAGTTTGATCTTCTTGAAAGTAGTCTGCTATCAGCATTTGACCTTAAGCTCTTTCCATCTCCCTTGTTTCCACCATCATTACCATCATCCCTCCGTCTCAGAGTTTGAGTGTCTTTGCATTTGTCACTTGGTACACTCTCCCCCTTTTTGACATCATCAGAAAGTAGTACTGATGTCAACAACTCAATAGCATTAGAAATTGATGTCAGTTGGGCAGACATAGCAGTCTGATTGTCCTCAACTTTCCCAAGCCTCTTCTGAATGGCATCAGAGTCCTTAGCTTGCTTCTTAAACATGGAATTGTAATAAGTTCTATCATTCTTCAGAGTGAGATCTCGCAGACCAACTTCATTCCTCAAAGCAGTGACTTCCTTATGAGACTCATCAAATCTGTTGTGGAGAGATTTAATTTGAATCACAGCAGCCTTCAGACTTGTAAGAATATCAGGAGTTGAAATCGTCTTCATAGAATCACCAAGAAAATCAGCAGCCCTCTGTGCTGAAAAGATACAATCCGCAGCAGCCCATCTATTGTAGTACATATCTTGAAAATGCTCAGCTGTAGCTCGATTGACCTCTCTTAGCTCATCAGAGTTTGCTTGACTCTCAAATAACTCCTCTTGAGAATGATCAGAACTATCATTATCATTATCATTCTCTGCTGTATTTTCTGCAGGAATATTCTCAGCATCACGTTCTGGAATCTCAGAGTTTGCAGTATGCAGGAACTCTGCTTCTTTTGTTATAATCTCAACAACAGATTGTTGTAGAGCTTCAAGAACAATAACATCCTCAGAGTTTACAACAAACTCTGCTTCAACAGGAACATTCTCTGTTGCATCCTTATCAGCAACATCAGGATTTGTAGCAACAGTTTCTGTAGCATTAGCATCCAAAGTCTGATCGACTTCCTCACCTTTCTCAAGATCAAAAGAAATTATTTCAGTGTGAGAAGCCATAGATTCTGCAAGTTCAACAGTATCTTGATCAGCTTCCAAACCCTCTGGGAAATGTTCAGAGTTTATAGAGAGATTTGCTTCAATTTCCATATAAAATCCTTGTGGCTCTGTAGCCTCTTCAACTGCAATCTCAACATGTGCTCTATCCTCTGTGGGCATAGGAGCTTCATTTGCAGCATTCTCAACTACATCATCAGACTTTGATGTAGGAGCTTCCTTATGAAGAACAGTCTCCATAAAAACTCTGTCCTCAGGAACAATTTCATCTTCGGGAATAACAATTTCAAGATCTTCAACAGCATTTGAAGAGATATTCTCAGCACCAAACAGATGTGCTGCTACCATTCTTCTCTTTCTCTGATGAAGAGTTTCTTCATCAGTTTCAGTCTCTTCATCAACAATATCAGACTTTGCCCTATTGGCTCTTCTTTTCTTCATCCTTCTCTTCTGAGGCATATCATCAGCATTTGATGCCCCAGCTTCAGTGTTTATCCTGACAGACTTAACAGCCCTTACTTTAGATTTCTGTGACCTTTGTGGTTGAGACACAGAAGGTCCAGCTTCAGTGTTTGCCAGTTGTGGTTGTTGTTGTTGTTGTAAGTTGACCATGAATTGTTGCACAGACTCAGGCAACATTAACACACCAACATCTCCTTTCTTGTTATCCTTGTTAGTGAGATCAGAAAATATGCGTTTATGCAATTTAAATGAGAGGATAACATCATCCTCTACAATCTCAACATTAGGACAGCAAAAGTTGAATATTAACTGACAAAATCTAGAGAAGTAAACAACATTCCTATTCTCTAGCATTTTCTCACCAATATTAGTTAAAACTAATCTAGCAACATCAAAGTGACTGCCATAGAGAAGAGAATACCCGATCTGTAGACTATTCGTGGGAATCGCATCCCAATTCGTGCACTTCTTTCCAAAAGCCCGAGTAATGCAATCGAAAAAGAAGCTCCACTCCTTGCGCAAAAATGGCCTTTTGAGTTGACCTATCTTTGTCAAAGGTCCAGAGTATCCTATCTCCCTCATCATTCTGACTAACTCAAAGTCTCCAACAATTGTGAATGCATTGAAATCTTCAAGACCCAAAGCATCACGAACAGTAGTAGGAGTAACAGAAAATTCATCTCCTTGAAACTCAAAAATGATAGATGGAGATCCAGACTCTCCTCCATCATCATAAGTACCTGTCTGCCAAAAAGTCCTTATTTGTGACGCAGATAGCTTCGACGGTGCGGTGAGAGCAGTGCCGATATCAGAGTTTGACAAGAAACTCTGAATCAAATGAAACGCCTCCGGTGCGTTCTCATTTGCCAAAGGAGCTGAGTAGTTATTAGGAACAAATTCTAATCCAAAAGCAATAAACATTGTTGTAGCCATTAGAACAGTGTAGTAGAAAACAAACAGAGAATAGATTATAGTGTATGCAGTGAAAGTGTTTGAGACAATGTGTGTGAGTAAAAGCTTATGAAAAGTTAAGGTGTGTAAAAGATTGAACCGTTTATGTGTAGTATATTTAAATAATAACTGTGAAGATTAAAACTCAAACGTTTTAATCATTACTACACACAGCAGGCTTCTTTGAAAAGTGTGTAAGTGGGACAGATGTCAAACGTGCATATGCTGACAGCTGTATGTAACACCTTCCAATACACACGCGCAGTAAAAATAGCCACAATTACCGCATGTCACATTGTTCAAAATACTTAATCTCTCTCTCCTCTGTTTAATACAAATATGAACCATTTGTTATCATACTCTTTTGAATTTCAAAACAAATGTCTAATCTCAAAATTATAAAATGTCTGAAACCAATAAAATTTATTTTAATCATCAGAGATTAAAATTAAATTACCTCGGCGTATTTCACACAATACATCAGTGTTTACCATTTGTCCTTCTTTGTCAATAAACTCTTTTCTCAAACTGTACAGTTGTGAATAATTGTGTGTGCTATAGCAGAGTTTACCGAAATCAATATTTAAATCATCTCAAAGTGCATAAAATCCACAAACTAAAGTAGTAAAAACTGGTTGCCTAAACTCTCATGTATAATATAAAATCTGATTTTTATATCTAAACTATGTATTCTGATATCCTTTCATTTGGATATATCTTTTATTTTTCACCCCCTTTATTATTATTATTATTATTTTTTCTTTTAATTTTTCCAGTAATCAGTGGTTGGCACTAGTCACCAAAAATCAAAGATTTTAGCCCTTATTTCATACAATAAGTTCCTGGATCTTCCTAGGCACAACATGATCTCAAAGGAATTTGTGCTCTGTTTGGCATCTTTTGATTTGAGGGTGAATTATTTGCAATTAATAATCAGAGTTTAGACTTTTCATCAGTTAATACAATTAATTTATGAGAGAAAATGCAAACAGCTAATACAGACTCAGTGTATAGGATCAATAAACTAAGAGATGCTATAAATATAGAGACAGTATCATGCTGTGTTAACTTACTGCACATATTTGAGATCAGAATCTATATAACTCTTAAGGATTCACAATTACTTACTGAGAATTATGTTCCATATAAATTTCTTCATTGGTCCTTATGGTTCAGACAAAATTACAATCAGAGTATAACATCAGACTTTAACCGATAGAGTATGACCAACACTTTATGACTAACAGAGTTTAGCATCAGAGTTTACTTTCAGAGTTTATGACACTGGTACTCATAACAGTTAATACATGCAAGGAATCATGAGCATAAAAATCAAACATGTATAGTTTTTGAGTCTAACCCGTATCTCTAGTCGAAACCAGAGATCATTCCAAGTTCATTTACCAATCTTGTAAAAGTAGCTTCACTCAAAGGTTTGGTGAAGATATCTGCAAGTTGTTGGTCTGTAGACACAAAATGAAGCTCAATGTTTCCTTCTTCCACATGTTCTCTGATAAAATGATATCTTATGCTGATGTGCTTTGTCATGGAGTGTTGTACTGGATTACCTGTCATAGCAATAGCACTTTGGTTATCACAGAAAATAGGTATTTTAGAGTACCTCAAACCATAATCCAGCAACTGATTCTTCATCCACAGAATCTGTGCACAACAGCTACCAGCAGCTATATACTCTGCTTCTGCAGTGGATGTGGAAATTGACTTTTGTTTCTTGCTATACCAAGAAACCAATCTGTCACCTAAAAATTGACAGCTTCCACTTGTACTTTTTCTGTCTATCTTACAGCCTGCAAAATCTGCATCAGAGTAACCAATTAGCTTAAACTCTGATTCTCTAGGATACCACAAACCCAAGGTTATGGTTCCTTTGAGATATTTGAAAATCCTTTTTACAGCTGTTAGATGAGGCTCTCTGGGATCTGCTTGAAATCTTGTACAAAGACATGTTGCATACATGATATCAGGTCTACTTGCAGTAAGATACAGTAAAGACCCTATCATTCCTCTGTAGTTTGTCATATCTACTGAGGCTCCTGTGTCTTTGTCTAGCTTTGTTGCTGTAGCCATGGGAGTTGTAGTAGATGAACTATCAAGCATACCAAATTTCTTGAGAAGATTTCTGGTATATTTTGCTTGATTGATAAAAATACCATCATCTGTTTGCTTGACCTGTAAGCCTAGAAAATAACTAAGCTCTCCCATCATGCTCATTTGATACCTGGATTGCATAAGCTTTGCAAACTTCTTACAAAGTTTGTCATTAGTAGATCCAAAGATAATATCATCTACATAAATTTGAACTAAAAGCAAATCATCACCAGAATTGAAATAAAACAAGGTTTTATCAATTGTACCTCTTGTGAACCCACTTTCTAAAAGAAATTGAGCAAGAGTTTCATACCATGCTCTTGGTGCTTGCTTTAGTCCATATAATGCTTTGTCAAGCCTGTAGACATAATCTGGATGCTTGGGATCTACAAATCCTGGTGGTTGTTCAACAAACACTTCTTCTTCAAGCTTCCCATTGAGAAAAGCACTTTTTACATCCATCTGAAAGACTTTAAACTTCTTGTGTGCAGCATAGGCCAGAAAAATTCTTATGGCCTCCAATCTTGCAACTGGAGCAAAGGTTTCATCATAGTCAATTCCTTCCTGTTGTGAATAACCTTTAGCCACAAGTCTAGCCTTGTTTCTTGTAATCACACCTTCACTGTCAGTCTTGTTTCTGAAAACCCACTTTGTACCTACAATTGATCTATTCTTTGGTCTAGGTACAAGTGTCCAGACTTCATTTCTTTCAAATTCATTTAACTCTTCTTGCATTGCTGTAATCCAATTAGCATCTTGAAGAGCTTCCTCCACTTTCTTTGGTTCTGTTTGAGACAAGAAAGCATGATACAGACACTCATTATTTGTTGCACTTCTAGTTCTCACACTAGCATCAGGATCTCCAATTATGAGATCAGGTGTGTGTGCCTGTGTCCACTTTCTTGCTGTTGGTAAGTGGTTTCTTGCATCATTATTGGATCCTCCCCCTTGATCCATGCTCTCCTGATTCATATGTTGACTTTCTGCAGTATCTGAGGCTCCCCCTGAATTGGATGGCTCAGAGTTTGAACTGTCAGAGTTTGAATCAGTTTCCTCAACTGACTCACTTGTTGTGTCTTGTTGAGCTTCTTCACGCTCCCCCTCAACTGGTTCTCTATTTTGTTCAATTTGAGAATTTCCAGTTTCTCCAGTATTTACCAGTAGAGGATCAGAGTATGCTTCGCCAGAGTTTATCAGAACCGCTTCACCAGAGTTTGTCGGTACTGCTTCATCAGAGTTTACATCATCAGAGAATAAACCTTCATTTTCAAAATGCAGTTGATCATATCCATCTAAGTCATCAAGTCCAGTTATTTTCTTGTCATCAAATGACACATGAATGGATTCCATGATCACTTTAGTTCTCAGATTGTAGACTCTGAATGCTTTTGTTGACAATGGATAACCAACAAAGATTCCTTCATCAGCTTTTAACTCGAACTTGGTCAACTGTTCAGGATGAGTTTTCAACACAAAGCATTTGCATCCAAATATATGAAAATATTTCAAATTTGGCTTCTTATTTTTCACCATCTCATATGGTGTTTTTCCATGCTTGTTAATTAATGTTGCATTCTGAGTAAAACAAGCAGTTTGAACAGCTTCTGCCCAGAAATAGGTTGGTAACTTTGCTTCATCAAGCATTGTTCTGGCAGCTTCAATTAAAGTTCTGTTCTTTCTTTCAACTACACCATTTTGCTGTGGAGTTCCAGGTGCAGAAAATTCTTGTTTCACTCCTCTTTCCTTGCAGAAAGCTTCCATGATTGAGTTTCTGAATTCAGTTCCATTATCACTCCTTATAATTTTGACTTTGTGATGTGATCCTTTGTCCAGTAGATTTACATGATCCATCAGAGTTTGAGCAGTTTCATCCTTCTTTGATAAGAAATACACCCATGTATATCTAGTATATTCATCAACAATTACTAGAGCATATTTCTTTCTGCCCATCGACATCACATTCACTGGTCCAAAGAGATCAACATGTAGAAGATGATAAGGTTCCACTACTGAAGATTCAGATTTGCTCTTGAAAGATGACTTCCTTTGCTTGGCCTTTTGACAAGAATCACATAGGCCATCTAGACTGAGTATTGATTTTGGGAGTCCCCTTACAAGATCCTTTCTTATTAGCTCATTGATGTTGTTCAAATTGAGATGAGAGAGCTTCTTATGCCAATTCCAACTCTCTTCATTTGACATTCTTGCAGTCAGACACACTGTTTTTCCATCAGAGTTTGTTACCAAACTTGCTTCATAAATGTTGTTGCGCCTGTGTCCAACTAGAACAACTTTTCCAGTAGATTTACTGATAACTTCACAGTATTCAGTATGAAAATCTACATGGTTTCCTCTGTCACAGATTTGACTCACAGATAGCAGATTATGCTTGAGTCCTGAGACTAGAGCTACATTTGTGATGATGACACTTCCAAGATTAATATTGCCATATCCCAGAGTGTGTCCTATGTTGCCATCTCCATAGGAAACCTTTGGGCCAGCCTTCTCCTTAAAGTCTGATAGCAGGGCCTTATTTCCAGTCATATGTCCTGAGCATCCACTGTCCAAGATAAGTGTGCTCTCTTTTATACCCTGCAATCACAAACAAACACTAAGTGTTAGTTTTAAGGACCCAGACTTGCTTGGATCCTTTGTCTTTCTTAACAGTGTTAGTTTTTGCAGCGGAATTACTATCAACAGAGTTTAAACTAACATTGTCAGACTTTACATTCGCAGAGTTTGCTCTAACCCACTTCAGATTGGGTTTTAGCTCATAATAGTTGTGATAAATAGCATGATAACTCTTGCAAGTATAAATGGAATGCCAAGTGCTCCCACAGTGTGTGCATAAAGTCTGTGGTCTAACCCTAACATAATCATTCTTTACCCCTGATGTAGAAGGTAAAGAATTGATATTTTTATTCTTTGTGCAGTAATTAGCAAGATGATTAGAACTACCACAATTATAACATGTTTTCCTTGGAGCAGCAGCAGTAGGCAAATGATTATTTCTTTTATTTATGCCTATCTTTCCATTCCTATTCTTCTTGGATCCTTTTGGTTTCATGGCAGATTTTACCTCTTTGAGCTTATGATTGAACTGTTTTCCTGTCATCAAACCAACATTAACCTGTTTTTCACAAGTTTTTACTGGCTTTCTAACAGCTTCTCTTTCCATAAGTTTTTCTGTTATAATATTTTCCTGTTTTTCACAGGTTTCATCTGATTTCATATCAGCTTCTCTTACTACAACAGATTTTAACTTAGTGGACTCTGGAACAAATATTACAGGTTTAAGTTGTGGTTTAACCTTAACCTTGTCTTTAAACCTAAGTTCATCATTTTCACAATAGCCTAAACCTACAGAATCTGTCTGAAACACTTGATGAGTGTCTCTTCCAGAATCTGTCCAAGTCTTGATTATTTTTCTTTCTTTTTCTAGATCAGATTCTAATTGCTTATATCTTTTGAGCAACTCCTGTTCTACATAAACAGCATCATCTCTTTCTTTTTGAATCTGCTTCATATTTTCAAGTTCTCCTTCAAGAAACTTGTTTCTATCTTTAAGACTAAGATTCTCAGATTTAATTCTCTCATTCTCTAAAGTCTGATCCCTATAACTAACATGTACGCTTTTCAGATATACTCTCAATTCAGATATATTATCAGTATCATAAGCATAAGTAGTTAGGGGTACCTTATTTTCAGATGATTCAGTCTCATCTCTGACAGTTGCCATAAGAGCATAATTTTCTCCATCATCAGAGTCTGAAGTATCTGCCCAGTCTTTGCCTTTAGAGATGAGTGATTTCTCAGATTTGCCTTTCTTGCACTCTGGGGCATAGTGACCCATCTCCTTACACCTGTAGCACTGGATTTCAGATTTATCCTTCTTGCCAAACTTGGTCTCCCTTCCATCAGACTTTCTAAAACCTTTCCTTTCAGAATTTGAATCTTTCCTTGAGAATCTTTTCCCTTTCTTAAAGTTCTTGAATCCCATCTTCTTGAAGGTCTTCACCATCAGTGCTGCCATTTGCATCATCTGTTCTTTATCATCCTCAGAGTCAGAAGCTTCATCAGAGTTTGAGTCATCATCAGAGTTTGATGACTCACTTTCAGATTTAATGACTAAAGCCTTTCCCTTGGCTTTCTTCCTTGATGATTCCTTCTTGATGGGCTTCTCCTCAACTTTGAGAGCAACAAATTTTGTCTTTTTGCTTAATCTTCTATTCCTTTGTTCTATCTCCAGTTCATGAGTTTTTAACAACCCATAGATTTCATCAAGATCTGTATCAGCAAGCTCATAATTATCTCTTATTGTAGTTGTCTTTAAATCCCACTTTTCAGGTAGAGATAACAGAAACTTGAGATTAGACTCTTCAAGCTCATATTCTTTATCAACCAGAGACAGATCATTCAATAGTTTGCAAAATCTGTCATAAGTCTCAGTCAAGGTTTCATTAGGTCTTGAATCAAAGTGCTCATACTCCTGTGTGAGTATTGTCTTTCTGTTCTTCTTAATAGCACCTGTTCCCTGGCATCTGACTTCTAAAGCATCCCATATCTCTTTGGCAGTTTTGCAGCCAATTACTCTGTTAGACATAACATTATCTAAAGCACTGTGAAGAAGATGTCTAACCTTTGCATCTTTTGCAATTGATGAGATGTCCTCAGGAGTCATATCTTTCTTTTCCTTTGGAACAGTCTTTTGTTCTTGACCATCAACAACAGGGGACAATTTAGTCGGCATATGAGGACCATCATAGATTCTGTCAAGGTATTCTGGATCTGTAGCCTCCAGAAACATGGTCATCTTCACCTTCCAAATTGGATACTCTACTGGCCTGAGTATTGGAACCCTGATTGTTTCATATCGACTCACAGAATTAGGCTTAACCTGTTCAGCCTTGGGAGCAGTTTGATTTTCTTCAGACATGATTATTACTGTGTTTGAATCGTAAAACTGTATATATTAAACAGCCTTGGCTCTGATACCAATTGTTAGGCCGAATACACAATATATAATCAAGTATGTATGAGAATAACAATCAAGAACACAACAAACTGTAATTATATTAACAGTTTCTCTCTTAGTGATGTTAATGAATCACAAAGAGCTACTAGGTTACAAGAATAATATATTCAATGTTCGCGTCCCTTCTAGGGATAACCTATCTGTGTTTATATAGTACACAGCTACATACAATCCTTATCTAATTGATACTCCTATAAATCAGCTATACAATTATTATCAATTAAGGATTGCTTCAGTCTTCTGTCCAGTCTCCTTAGTTGTATCAATATATTCTGCTTCTTTCCATCTTCAGAATATATTGCTTCTAGAATCTTTATCTTTGCACCGACAGCTAAGTCAACTATCACCCTGTCAGACTTTATCAAACTCTGACTGGCTTCTAGATAAACTCTTCACCCAGTCAGACTTTATCAAACTCTGACTGGCTTCTAGATAAACTCTGATATGTACCTGGTACTTAAACACTGATGAACAAACGTCAGCAATTATATCTAACACATACAGTGTGATCTCTATTTTTAATCAGGTCATATTGGTTTTAATAGAGAGGTCATACATGGTTGGTTAAAAAAAGATATCAACCCGAGGCTGGACAGAAAAGCAACAGATGACATTATCAAATCAAGAAAAGCATTTCTCTCTCAAGAACAAGAAAGCCATTTGATCTCATTTCTTCTCAAGCAATTAATTCTAGTTTGTATTGTTAAATCCAAACCACTAGAAGTTGATTACTTGTATTGCTTTGATTATCTAGCTGATTTATATCCCTAGAATTTATCTCGAACATTGCTTTTAGTATTCGATCTTTTTATTACAAATATTAGAAAAGTTCATGTCGAATTTATTCTAAATTTGTATTAATTAGTTTGAGATAAATACTTTGTAATCCGTACTGTATTTGCAACACCCTTCAAGTTTAATATAGTTTATATTTAACTTGAATCTTGTTTCATTTATATTCCGCATTAATTTGTTCTTAATTGTTAAATAATTCAAAGGACAACTTATCAGGACCTAACACAACTTTCATCCTTGCTTGCCTTACTGAAAAGACAAGTGATGGTGTCTGGACTTGTGCTACTAAAGTCATCAATGTACACAGTCTCTCTTCTGAATCCAGTCATTACCACATTGTTGTCTCCACCTTTAGAAACAACACATGCTTCTCTAGAAAAAGTAACTAAAATCCTTTGTCACAAAGTTGGCTGATACTAAGCAAATTGTGCTTTAGACCATCCACCAATGCAACCTCATCAATGATGACATTTTCTCTTGAAATCAAGCCATATCCCTTAGTGTAGCCTTTGTTGTCATCTCCAAAAGCAATACAAGGACCAGCACTTTCCTGGAACTCTGTAAGCAAGGTAGAATCACCAGTCATGTGTCTTGAACAACCACTATCCAAGTACCAAAGATTCCTTTTGTCTCCCTGGTTGCTTGAGGAACTTGCTTCCTGTTCATGATTGTTAGCCATTAGAGCCAAGTTGACATACTCAACATCATCATCTGAATCTTCACCATTACCAGCCCAATCATACTCTTGAGACATGAAAGCCTTTTCTTTTTGCTTGAGAAGTTCAAAGTATTTCTTTTTATAATCAACAGGTTCAAATTTCCTGTTGCCCTTCTCAACTTTGGGCTTTCTGCAATCTCCAGCAAAGTGACCAATCATTCCACAGTTGAAACATTTAGATTTAGACTTTTCAACCCAATTATTTTTGCTAGGTTGAAAGTCTCTCCTTGGTGGCCTTGCTTCTGAGTTTCTCTTGAATTTGAACTTAGAAAATTTTCTTGAAAGAAAAGCAATGTGTTCATCAATCTCATCTAAGTCATCCAAATTGGCTGGTTCTTCTTCTTCTTCTTCTGTCATCTTGCCTTTACCCTTGCTAACATCACTCCTACAACTAGCTCGACTAGTTGTGGCTTTTGCAGCTTCTTCATTGTCATCTTCCAGTTGGTTCACAGATGCAATCAATGCAATAGATCCACCTTTCTTTTGTACCTTCTCAATTTCTTCATCTTGCTCCATTTCCAACTCATATGTCTTTAAATAGTGTCAATTAATTTTTATTAATTGATTTAATTGACTTTAAATACTTATATTGGGATTAAAAATCCGATTTTTGACTTAAAAATTATTTGTGACTTATTTAAATTCGAATAAGCTTCGTGTGATGTTTTAAAAATGTTTATAAGTACTATATGGTTCGTATGAGTTATGTAATGTGTTTTATAGTCCGTATATGCCCGTACGAGGGCTAGTGTCTGAGTTTTAAATACCGTAAATTAGACCGGACGACCGATACGTAACCGATTACTAGTTTAAAATGTGTTATTGATTGATTGTGTGTCGAGGATAGAATGAGGATAGTTAGACTTACTGTGATGAGTTGTTTATATTATAGAATCGAGTTCCCGGAGCAAGGGAAAGGGGAAAGTTGAGTGATCAAAGTAGAACCGACAACGACGTAGACCAGGCAAGTATCTGTGCCTTTATTTGTGATAAATCGTTATTGTCTTCAATACTTACATGTTATTACCCCAGAACAATTCAGATTATCAATCCTTACCCGTACTTGGGCAACTGATTCCATTTTCGTAAATTATCTCAACTCTTTGATTTGATCCGCATCGGAAACCCTTATTTCCAAATTCATCTGATTTTGTCTACAACCATTGATTGTTGATTATCACCATTGGATTATTGCTTACAACCATTGATTGTTTGATTTCTATTATTGACTATTGATTACAGTCATTGATTACTGATTACAACTACTGATTACCTTCTTGAACAAGTACACTGTACCGTTGAAATTATTCCATGATTATATTCTCAATCTTGGTCAAAACGTGTATTGTCAGGACACGCAAGCCTGCCTAGTTTAACTTAACCAGGTCCGGCCGACCAGCCCCATGGTCAACACCGGCAGGTAAATCATGCTAACCGTGCGGTAAGACCCAGTGGCTGGGCTTCCCTGCGATACGCAAGATACACCACACCCTGTTTTGGTCAAAGTTTCCACTGTCTCTCCAACACGGCTACACGCAGGGGGCGGGTGAGGTTCGAACCCGTGACCCTTTGGATCAACGCTAGGCCTCGTTTCCACTGAGGCAGCTCTCACGCTCATATTCTCAATCTTCATTTGATACTGAGCAGTTGAAGCTCTTTTGCAATTATTATATCTTGACATTGTGCATTATCTTATTGAGCATGTTATTGCTTATACCTTGTGATAGAATTGGCATGTTTTTAAATAGGACCAGTAATGGTCAGGCCATACTTATGGTCGGAATAATTTAAGGCCCAGATTGGCCTAGGATCTAGTAGAGGACTTTGCTATAAGCAAGTCCGGGGTTGTTGCGTGACTGATCAGCAACACAGCCTTTGTATTTGAAAAATGTAGAAGTTCAATTCTAATTCCTTTTTCTTCATTAAAGATTGTTAAAAGCATATGTTTGACTTGTGTATTGTTGATTCAGATAGTTGAATTCTTTCCTTTCATTATAGAACTGTGATTGATACATATATCATGCTTGCTGAGCACATGTGGCTCATACTTGTTTTGTTTCTAACCCTATTCCAGTGAAGCGAGAGAATGAGCAGACACAGCCCTAGTGACAGTTCTCCTGATGCTAGGAGACCACCCCGAGTGATTGTCATTGGGCGGGTAGTTGTTTTACTTGGAAGTTAGACTAGATGTCTAGCTTTGAATATTGTATTGATGTATATACATAAATTGTATAATAATGATGATTGAGATGATCATATAATGATCATATTATCTGTATGTATACTGATATATACATGATATATTTTTGTTCTTGTTATGAGAATCGTATTCGATACGATTTCTGATTGGATGCGCAAATTTGGTGAAATTTGCATACTGTATCAGAATTTCTCCGAAAATACCTTTTCGGAAAGGGAAACGGGCGTCTAAACAATACAGACTATGTCACTCGTTCGTCTGTAAGGCGTTTGACGTCGTTTACTATCTGTAAACAGCAATTTATTATTTTCAGAATTCTGATTTTAATTTTCTGATTTACACTTTATTTGATTTTGTGATTGGATCGTGAAAAATATGATATGGTGTGATATGTTGACGCAATATGAGATGTTCTTAATTGTTATATGAGCATGGTGTATGGTTATGGCTCTAAGACCCATAGGTTAGTGGTTTTGATTATGGTTTTGGTTTTTAAATACGACTTGCATGTCGTTAATTCTTGTAATGATTAAATCTCGAATGTAACTCAAGTTTCACTTGTAAGTTTATTAGATTATCTCGTTTCATATTTTGTAATTGATAATATGAAGACATGGAGGCACACCATGGAGGCATACCAAGGAGGCGATCAAAGGAGTCCTTACAAGGAAGCATGAAGACATGTATCATTTATTATGTTGTATTTGATACCACCATAGATTGACCTTGATTTTTCCTTAGCTTGGAAAAATCGCATAGGATTGGGCCATAACCAAGCACGTTTACTTTACACACTTTACATATATGATGCATGTGATGATGATATGTATGCATAGCTATAATGATGTATGCTTTAATTAGATTAAACGTGTATGTATTAGATACATCACCCATGCCATGTTTGCTAAACAAGATAAAATCTGTAACGATTCAAGATTTTAAAATTGCACAAAATGAACATGAGATTCCTGTGTTTATGAAACACGGAAATAAGTATGAATTTTCAATTTTTTGATATGGGGCGATTTTGACAAAAAATACAAGCAGTGCTTGTAAGGAAGGCGGGTTTTAAGTGAGACCACTGTGTCTCCTCCGTTGGACTGGAAATCAAACCATTGGTGAATTTTGAATTGAAGTACTTAGTTAAAGGAAAAATTGGGAATCTCTTGATGATGGGATCATGGTCGTTTTAATAATAAAATCCCTAAAGTTAAAATATTAAGTCGATTAGATGTCTTCCAATGGGCAACACTCGTCAAGGCCTAGATCGAGAAAGAGTGGGTTCGCCAAAGTGAGGCACTCCAATCTATCGTGGTAAGACGCGATGAAGTAAATGTGATACTTAACTGTTAGACCATTGGGTTAGACTTAACTAAGTTACCACAATAGGATTGTGAACTTAGAGGCATGGAGTTTGGTATGATTTATTGGATAAATGGGAACAAATGTTGTTCTACCAAACTTTCCAAGAGTTATATATGATATAATTGACAAGAGTTATCTACCTAAATAAATCATGTTTTGGGAGTAAAGCCAAAACTGACCTTAAGCATGACGAAATATGGATCTTGGCTCACTAGAAGGATTTAAAGAAATGTCTTCCGAATTAATAGTTGGGGCTATTGATTTGATAAAAATAGTGGGAGATATATATTGTGAATATATATGGATAATCACTTGAACATAATTTAATAAATCTGCAACTAACTTATTTTATGCATTTTAACATTGTAGATATCTAAAATGGCAAACTCAAACAATTTCTCTGTGCGATCAGTCCTTGAGAAGGAAAAGCTGACAGGAACCAACTTCCTTGATTGGCAAAGGAATTTGAGGATTGTCCTCAGGTAGGAGCGAAAGCTTTATGTCCTTGATATTCCTCACCCTGGACCTCTTGCTGCTGAAGCAACTGAGGCTCAACAAAATGCTTATCAGAAGCATCTTGATGATTATACGGATGTCAGTTGTTTGATTCTAGCGACTATGAGTCCTGAGCTTCAGAAACAACATGAGCGTATGGACGCTTATGACATGATAAAGCACCTCAAAAGGATGTTTGAGGGTCAAGCTCGTCAAAAGAGGTTTGATGTAAGCAAAGCGTTGTATGCATGCAAACAGGGAGATCGTGACCCGGTTGGACCGCATGTTCTAAAGGTGATAGGGTATTTGGAAACCCTTGAGAATTTGGGTTACCCGGTTTTACCGGAACACCAAGCAGATTTGATCTTGCAGTCTTTGAACAACAACTACACTCAATTTGTCATAAACTATACTATGAGTGAGATAGACAAAACACCTACCGAACTTTTGGCATTATTGAGGACTACTGAAACCAATATGTCAAAGGCTAGCCCTGCTCTCATAATGATGGTGAACAAAGGGAATGCCAAAGGAAAGGGGAAATGGAAAGGCAAGAAGAAGATTGGATCTAAATCTGCTAATCTGAAGCCTGCTTTCAAAAGGTCTTTGAAGCCTACTGGAGGTGTTGCAAAAGGTGCTGCAAAGGGTGATGTATGTCAATTTTGCAAGAAGCCGGGTCATTGGAAGCGTAATTGTCAAGCTTATTTGGAGGATCAGAACCTGAAGAGAATGAAGTCTGTGAAGATTTCTGATTCAGGTATGTATGTTATAGAAGTCAATTTGTCTACTTCTACATCATGGGTATTAGATACTGGATGTGGTTCTCACATTTGTATAAATGTGCAGGAACTGCGAAGGAGTAGAACTTTGGCGAAAGGATAAGTCGACCTACGCATTGGCAATGGAGCAAAGGTTGCTGCTTTGGCTGTAGGGACTTATAATTTATCGTTGCCCACTGGGCTTATTTTAGAACTTTAGAACTGTTTTTACGTGCCTGCGATTTGCAGAAACATTATTTTTGTTTCTTGTTTGGACAAGAAAGGTTTTTCCTTTACAATTCAGAACAATAGTTGTTCCTTTGGTTTGAATAATGTTACCTATGGGGTTGCAAGTTTATTTAATGGTTTATATGTTCTTGATCTTGATATTCCTGTCTATAATATAAATAATAAACTTATTAAGGCTAATGACTCAAATCAAACATACCTTTGGCATTGTCGTTTAGGCCATATAAATGAGAAACACATTTCTAAGTTACATAAGGATGGATACTTGGATAAGTTTGATTTTGAATCATACGAAGAATGCGAACCTTATCTCATTGGAAAAATGACTAAAGCTCCTTTTACCGGAATTGGTGAAAGGGCCACCGAACGATTAGAGCTTATACATAGTGATGTATGTGGTCCAATGCGTACGATGGCAAGAGGTGGCTTTTACTACTTCATAACCTTTACTGATGATTTTAGTAGATACGGATATGTGTATCTTTTGAAGAACAAATCCGAATCATTTGAAAAATTCAAAGAGTACAAGGCAGAAGTGGAAAAGCAAATAGGCGGAAGTATTAAAACTCTACGATCTGATCGTGGAGGTGAGTACCTAAGCTTAGAATTTAAGAATTTCTTAAAGGAGTGTGGTATTGTGTCACAACTCACACCTCCTGGAACACCACAGTGGAATGGTGTATCTGAAAGGAGAAATCGTACCTTGTTGGACATGGTGTGATCGATGATGAGTCTAGCGGATCTTCCAATTAGTTTCTGGGGTTATGCTCTGGAAACGGCTGCACACACACTTAACCGAGTTCCTACTAAATCGGTTCAAACTACACCATATGAGATATGGACTGAGAAACGTCATAGCATGTCCTTTATGAAAGTATGGGGATGCGAAGCGTTTGTGAAACGTTTAGTCACTGACAAGCTTAGACCGAAATCAGACAAATGTAATTTTGTGGGATATCCAAAAGAAACTAAAGTGTATTATTTCTATAATCGTACCGAGAGCAAAGTGTTTATTGCTCGAACTGCTATATTTCTTGAAAGAGAACTGTTCTCTAAGAAAAATAGTGGGAGTATGATAGATCTCGATGAAGTTCGAGAACCACAGAATGACATTGAACCAGAGTTGGTACATGAGCACGAAGTACATGAAAATGTTACTGCTCAAGAAACACAAGTTGTTCGTAGATCTGGTAGGATTCGCCACGAGCCTGAGAGATATTATGGATTTCTCTTAACTCAGACTGGCGATGTAATGCTTATGGATGAAGATGAGCCTCTTACCTATCAGGATGCTATGAATAGTCCAGATTCTGAGAGATGGCTGGAAGCTATGAAATCTGAGATGGATTCCATGTATGAAAACAAAGTATGGACTTTGGTTGAACCATCTGAAGGGGTAAAACCTATTGGGTGCAAATGGGTTTTCAAGAAGAAAACAAACATTGATGGTAATGTAATGACCTACAAAGCAAGACTAGTGGCGAAAGGTTTCAAACAAATTCATGGTATTGACTATGATGAAACTTTCTCACCAGTAGCTATGGTCAAGTCCATCAGGTGTTTGCTTGCAATAGCAGCTTACTATGACTATGAAATCAGGCAAATGGATTTCAAAACCGCTTTCTTAAATGGGAGCTTAGAAGAGGATGTGTATATGATACAACCAGAAGGTTTTGTCGATCCGAGATTTTCTAGAATGGTCTGTAAGCTACTACGATCTATTTATGGATTGAAGCAGGCCTCAAGGAGTTGGAACATTCGTTTTGATGTAACAGTCAAAGAGTTTGGCTTTATTCAAAATGAAGATGAGCCTTGTGTTTACAAGAAGGTTAGTGGGAGCAAAGTGGCATTCCTAGTATTATATGTTGATGATATATTACTAATAGGGAATGATATACCTTCTCTTCAGGTTGTTAAAACTTGGTTGGGAAAAAGTTTCTCAATGAAAGACTTAGGCGATGCTACCTATATATTAGGGATCAAGATCTATAGAGATAGATCTAGAAGATTAATCGGCTTAAGTCAGAGTACATACATTGACAAAGTATTGCATCATTTTGGGATGCAAGAGGAAAATAGGGGATTTGTCCCTGTGTCTCATGGGATAGTGATCTCAAAAGAAAATTGTCCTAAATCATTAGATGATAAGGACCATATGAAAAAGGTACCATATGCTTCTGCAATTGGTTCAATAATGTATGTAATGATATGTACTCGACCTGATGTTTCGTATGCTTTGAGCATGACGAGCAGATACCAGTCTAATCCAGGTGAAGGTCACTGGACGGCAGTCAAAAATATTCTTAAGTACCTCAAGAGAACTAAAGATTCATTCTTGGTATATGTAATAACCCCAAATTTTGGACTTAATTAAAATTTTTGATGAATAGTAAATGTTGATGAATAGTAAATTTTGCCGATGAAAAATATTTTCAGACCACACTATATGGGAAGACATGGAATGAATGTTTCGAAGTTATATTAGTGATGTATAAGGAGAATAAGTGAATGTAAACGCGATCAGAATGAGAAGATTCCAACTTTAAATTTTGTTCACTATTCATCGGGCAGTCGATGATTTATTAATTGATCGTTATGAGAATTAAGAAAGCGAGAAGATCCATGATCAAATATTAAGCCAAGGCAATAAAGAATCAAGAGGATATCCCCTAGCATTAGTGCAACGAAACGTTTTCGGAATTCCTTGAACCTATCTCAAAACTTAGCAAAGGAAGCGTAACGAATTATGGATTAAACCCTAACCAAAGGGGGAGTATCCTATAAGATCATCAAGTGCAACATATAAGAGGATTGATGATACAATAAATGGCATAAGCATGACACAAAAGATGGCATAAGCATGACATAGGGGGTGACAAGGTGATGAATCACCACCTTGTCACCATTTCTCCAAGAATCACCCATTGCTTGACAAGTGGCAAGGGGTGACAAAACACTACCAAGACCACACAAATTAGAAGCTTGTATTTAGTTTTATTTGACAAAAGTAAGAAAAGAGAAAATCAAGAAGCAAAGCAAGTATTCTCCCCATTTCTTCAAATTCTGCCCAGCATGAGCAAGGGGCAAAGAAAATTTCATAACTCAAAATATACTCATCCTAAAATCGCCAAATTTGGACCATAGCTTCCTCATATCATAGTTAAGGTACGTTTAAAATTTCAAGATCATTTAACAAGTATTTCATGTTCAAATCCTTAGTCAAAATTGAGGGTGAATAGTAAATCCGGGAATACTAACTTGTTTTCTTGATTTCTTTTGAGAGTTTAAGGATGGTAAGGATAGATCAAGGCTCCCTTAAGGCTTACAAGCTTTTGTTATTACGTAAGACTTCAAGAAAGGTATGAACACCATCCACCCTTTTGATTTACCTTGAGTTTTATGCTTAAGTTTGTAGTATAGTTCGTTAAACATGTAGTATAAGAGATCCATGCATGTTTTAATGATTTTGGTTGGTTGATTGAGGGATGAGTTCTTGAGTTAGTATGAACTGTCCTAGAGTTGTAAATAATATATGGATGTACGGATTGTCTTGGTTGGATGTTTGGATTGGTTGTGAAATGGAAACATTCGATGTATAGCCGTCGTAATGATGAAATGTTTATTAACTGCCTTGACAGTGGTATTCGAGGCTCTTAATCTACTGTCAAGTGTGACCACTGACCATGATAGTGTAGTTCTTGTCTTTTAGTTAATTTTGGCGAAAGAATCGCATCGATCCGATTTACGGTTTAGGAGAAACACCCGTTTTAGTAAAAGTAGTTTCGGGAAACTAAGTAGTTCACTATGTGAACTTTGAGTTTATGATCAAGCCTCTTAAAAATGGACATAGGTCATTGAATTAAGGTGGATACTAGTATGGACAGTTAGAAAGGGAACCGAGAAGGTTTCGTGTTAAAAAGATAATTTTTCGATTTTATAAAAATGCGAGAACCAAAGTTGCGCAAGTAAATACCCTTAAGGGGATAGTTTAAACCATGAGTTTAGTAATGGTAAAGTACTTGGGTTTTGTGAACGGATTATTAACCAAACTTTTGACTTAAGAGTTTAAGGAGTATCATGAGGCTATGATTAACCAAGAACGAGACATTTGATTTTCATTAAGAGAACGTTAGTGCTTAAGTTAATGGCACTTTAAATGATTACGCTAGGGGACTGATCAAGTATTTCTTTGTTTATAGATTTCCCGACAAATTCTCGAACCCCTAACAACCAAGGACTCAAGGCAAGTTTTCTCATTACATGCTATGTTTCGATTTACAATATTCTGATGATTGCATATGGTATATGTATGCAAGTTTTCAAACCCTACATCTTACATAGATGTTGTGGTGTTTAAAACTGTTGAAATTATAATATTGCATATGATATATGTATGCAAGTTTTCAAACTCTACATCTTATAGAGATGCTGTTGTGATTAATGTTGTGATTGTGATATATACTATTTTATTGCTTTAAAAGAACTATGAACTGATTTATGCTTTTGATTAAAAGTTTTCGTAAGATTAAATGGTTTATATGCTATGATTATATTAGATATAAACCGAGGTTTTATAAAGGCTCTAAGCGTAGAGCACTTGTATGATGGTTTTAAAACTTAGACCGGGAGTCAAATTATTATTTTGTTTTGACTATACTGTCATAAGCTGGAGGGTCCAGAGACAGCTATATGTTAAATATTGATTAAATATTCCAAGATTAATATCATTGGATATTTAATGTGAGATATTTAAATAATATTATTATATATTATTTGAATATTTATTTAAATAAGTGAATATTATCTTGGAATATTCACTTAAGTAGAATTTTATTGAATAGTAATTCAATATTTATTATTTGAATATTTATTAAATATTCCCAAAAATGATTTAAAAATCATAGAACCTTATTTAAATATTACGTAAGGTTCCAATAGTTATTTAAAATATTTTCTGATCTCAAAAAGATTTATGTGATTATAGTAGGGGTTCCCAACTACTTTTAATTATCTATCTCAAATGATGATTATGGTTTTGGACTTATCAAAAATTGGGAATCCATTCCAGGAAGTGAACATATGATTTCACTTGCCTCTTTCATTAAAAGTGAGTATATTTTTGAGTTCTGAATTATCAGAACTAAAGATATTTTACAAAAACTCCCGGGTCGTGATTTCAAAATTTCCTGACATATTCCCTGTCAGTTGACAAGAGTCAACCCACATTGTGATTTACTCCTTTCAAACATTCTAGAGTAAGAAAATCTGAAGTGTTGCAAAGTTTTGACAAGTATTTTGTACTTGGGGAACCAGGATTAAATTCCGATTCCCGTTTCATTGATTTTTCATCCGGGACTAGGAGGAAACGTGTAAGAGGTTGTGGGACAGTCCATCAAATTATATGGCATAAGGGGCTGCGGGGCAGTCCAACAACTATCTCGCGTAGGAGGCTGTGGGACAGTCCAGCAGATACAAAGCCCGTATGCGGCTGGGCTGATAATCGTGTTAGGATATCGTCCATCTACTAGTAGAAAAGTGTGAGTTCGATACAACGACTGATCATCGTGTATCGTGGTGTGCTCCAGAAGGTCCCTTCCTTCCAATTGGAGTTGTGCTGCACATTTTAACGAAAGCCTAGGTGCTGAGTTACCGATAATGTGACAGTGATTGAACAGTGATGTTCTTCATCCAGTATTTGAATTGTAAGGCATGTTTTGACAAAAATATTACTCTAAACATCATTCTGTATACGAATGAGATTTCAAATGTTGCAAATGATATATGAGCTTGCGGAGCTTTATATAAGCCGTTATATATATTATCGTTGAGCTTTAGTGCTCATTCTTGTTTCTATATATCACAATACAACAACTTCAAAAAGGTGTTCATAATTGATATTTTACAGTGTTTTGAACAGTATGAGATATCTAAATAGATATGCGTATATATATATGTTGAGAAGGTATTTAATATATACAGTATGTTGAACTGTATAGTATTTTGAATCAATTGATAGGCTTTAAGCCTTGATTCCGATGTTAATATCTATTTTAAAAAGATATGTTTTGAGACTTGGTTTATTATATTGATACCAAGGATTTCTAAATGATTTACGAGAGTATTTGAGTATGATTATAAGTCATACAGTATTTTGAACTGTATACTATTTTGGGGTCAAACCCTAGTAGTGTTAAAACTTTGATCCTATATGGATTATCTACCTTAAAGGTTTAAAGATTTAAATTGGGATAGATTTCTTGTTGAGCGCTATTAGCTCATTCTTGCTTTATTAAAACTTTCAGCATAAAGAAAACATTGTCGATTCACCCCGTATTACGAGAGCGAGGGAATGGAGAGACCACCCTTGAGTTAGTTCAGCAGGATGGATACTGTCGGAGTTAGAAGAACAGTTGCAGATTGAATTAGTGAGAATTATTTTCGAGTAGGTTTGCATTATTGAACCTTGTATAGAATTGTGAGGTCTATTATTTTAACTTCAGGTAGAGGTTGTAAATAATAGATGAGATCCTGGATAGTACATTTGATTTGTAATAACAAGTGTTACTTATTGTTGCTCATTTCCAAGGCTATAACTTGTGTGTGTGTGTGCGTAACTGATTGGGGTCTTTGGAGTTGTATTATTAGAATATGGTAAGTGATACAGGTATGGTATGATTGATGGAGTGTGACAACCCAGATTCCTGACCCCGGATCTTGAGGTGTTACAGTATATGGAGGAGATGAGAAGCTAGTTGTAAGAGGTTACATTGATGCTAGTTTCCAAACAGACAGAGACGATACTTTGTCTCAATCTGGGTTTGTGTTTTGTCTAAATGGAGGTACTGTAAGCTGGAAGAGTTCAAAGCAAGACACAATAGCTGATTCTACAATGGAAGCTGAGTATATTGCTGCCAGTGAAGCGGCCAAAGAGTCTGTTTGGCTTCAGAAATTTATTGAGGGACTTGGAGTAGTTCCATCGATCACAGATCCAGTTGATCTTTATTGCGATAACAATGGAGCTATTGCACAGGCTAAGGAACCAAGGTCCCATTCTCGAGCAAAGCATATACTTAGACGATATCATCTACTTCGAGAGATTACAAGGAGGGGAGATATGCATATATGTAAAATGCATACTAATGATAACGTTGCAGACCCACTGACTAAGGCTTTGTCGCAGCAGAAGCACGAAAGTCACACTAGTTCCATGGGTATTAGATACATGGGTGATTGGCTCTAGTGCAAGTGGGAGATTGTTAGTACTTGTGCCCTAGAGACAATAATATAATGTTCTTATGGAAGACATTTTGATTATTAATAAATATGTTCTATGGATTTTCTTTTAGTTATTTATTATGTCTTTATTAACTGCGATATAAATATTATCTCTAAGTATGTGACTTAGAAATGAGATTATACGGATAGTGTTTATAATCCTAAAAGTTCCCTAGTCGAGTATTATTATTTGAGGACAATAATAATGCACTAAGACTAGTATGTTTGTTGACTGATGACCACATCTCATTGGTCATAGGTATGGTGATACTAAAGTCAAAGACATAAGTGCATGTTAGCAGAACATGGCATTGGATATACCCACCATGTGAATTCTTCATGGTAAAAGTTATCAAGTGTCATAAGCAATTCTCACAGTGATAATGGTGTAATGATCCTTAGACTTGAAATCATTATATTTCTTTATGAGAATTAATATACTTTGATTATACTCAAAGTTACCTTTGACCGGGTAATGATAAAGGTGGACATTGGGTATATTATGAATCATATGAGAAATATGAATGATAGATATATGATTTAACCCTCCTATTTTAGGAGTGATATTATTGGCCTCTTGATTGAGTGAGACTATGAAATGCATGGCCATGCTCAAATAGTGATTTGTTTAATAGTCTACTCATCGATCAAGTAAACCAGGATTAAATGTTGAAGAGGATGACATAAACCATGCCTCGAGTTTAATCTATAATATAAGGTTAAAAGGATTATATTACATGGAACATTATTCATGAAAGGTTTAATTGGATCATCAATTATTATTATTACTTGGGTAGCAATGATGCATTACTAGATGCCGCTCATTGTTTATAATTTTATTATTATATATTAAAATTATTGCCAACGTAATAATAACTTAAAGGGTCACACACTTAGAACGTTTTAAACGGAGCTTTAATTAAATTTCGAATTTAAATAAAACATTATTATTATTACTTTGAATTATTAGATTAATTAAGTAGGACTTGATTAATCAGATTATAATTCTAAATTAATAATAATAAAACTCAGAATTGGATTGGGTTTGTGAAGCCCACTCTAATTAGGGTTAAGCCCGGATTTCTCATCCCTATAAATACATTATGATGTATTATTTTAGGGTTCTTCTTAAATTACGTTTTTATTAAAAAAAAACCTTAGCAGCTCTATAACTTGGAGAGGCTAGAGAGAGAGAGAGAATTCCGAGGGCAGTTCTTGGCTAGTACCAACTCCGGTGATCGTTGGACGATCGGGCGTTCGTGTGGACTGATTAGAGACGTACATCGCAAGGCGGGATACGTGGTGATCATAGCAAAGGACCTCCATCTGTCAACCAATCGTAAAGCTTCTTAAAAGGTAAACAATTATGTTCACGAATTAAATATCGTGTTTCGCATGGATCCTGCAGAGGGTTTCGTTATTTTTCTGTTTTTACGCGTTTTTCCGTTGCGTTTTCATGCTCGAAACCCTTCATTGATAATGGATGTTAATGAAAAATTGGGATAACTCATCATCAGAGGGTAAATGATCAAATCTGTCCTTAGGAAACTGTCCTTAGGAAACTGTAAGACATCACAAAACATATCAAAAGTGACTGTATATTGTAAAAGATTTATATTAAAATGGATATTTAGTTTCCTCCATTAGTAAAGATTTTAAAGACAAGAATATTAAAATTATATATTTAGTTACCTCCATTAGTAGAGATTTAAAAGACAATTGAGATATCATTAGTAGAGATTTAAAAGACCGTTGAGATATTTTCTAATAAAAAATTTAGGAGAATATTAAATTGTATAATTTGTTTCCTCCAATAGTCAAGATTTTAAATGCTGGAATATTAAAACCGTATATTTAGTTTCCTATGTTAGTAAAGATTTTAAAGGTAGTTGAGAAAATTTAGAATATTTAATATTATTAATTCAAAATTTGAGAAAATTTGAAAAATATATCGAAGCCATTTGAGAGACGCCGCCTCACCGCCCATGTCTTCTCCTTTATATAAGTATATATTGATTTTTAAAGATAATAATATTAAAATTGTATATTTAGGTTCCTCCATTAGTAAAGATTTAAAAGGCAAATGAGATATTTTCTAAACTTTGATATTATTAATTCAAAATTTTGAGAAAATTAGAAAAATGGATCGAAGCGATATGAGAGCCGCCACCTCACAACCCTCGTCTTCTCCTTTATATAAGTACCAGTCGACTAAGCCGCGCTTCGCGGCGGCCCTAAAATATTTTTTGTAAAATTTTAAATATTACTATTTAAGAAAAAATTCGAGAAAAGTTATTATAAAATATCATATAAATAGTGAACACTATATTTTACATAGTAAACTTACATAACAATAAAATAAAATATTTAAATATATTTTGTGCCGATTTTGTGTCATTTTCTTGAGCTGACACCCGTTGCAATAAATACATATAAATAAAAAATACTCAAAATATGTAATAATAATAAAAAATTAAATATTAACCACCGCTTCAAACTTCAACCATTCGATGATCACAAATTAAAATTTTCGTAAATATCCCTCAACTTTATATGATGATTTTGTGTCATATTTACTTCAGTCGCTGCCCGTTGTACTAAATACATATAAATAAAAAATACTAAAAATAATAAATAATAAAAATTTAAGTATTAACCACCGTTTCAAACTTCAACCATTAGTATTATCACAAAAAATACAAATGTCTTAAATATTGTTATACTTTATATGCCGATTTTGTGTCATATTTTCTTGAGCCCACGACCATTTCTTAAATATCTCTATACTTTATATGCGATGTCATATTTTCTTGAGCCGACGACCATTGCACAAAATACATAAAAATTAAAAATACTAAAAATATGCAATGATAAAAATTTAAGTATTAACCACCGCGACAAACTTCAATCATTTGTATTATCACATAAATTACAAATTTCTTAAATATCCATATAGTTTATATGTCAATTTTGTGTCATATTTTCTTGAGCCGACGCTAGTTGCACTACATAGAAATTGAAAATACTAAAAATAAACAATAATAAAAATTTAAGTATTAACCACCGCTTTAAACTTCAACTATTCGTATTATCACCAAAATTACAAATTTTTTAAATATCCCTAGACGTTATAATAATTTTTTTGGGTATGTACATGTCCATAGTTATGATATAAAAGGTTAATCAGGGAAACATAATTGATTTTCATCTAATCATTGTCTTCCCTGTGAATTTGAATGTAGATAAGGGAATTCAATTTTATTTTAGTTAAGAAAAAAATTAACATTTGTTTAATTGAATTCTAAAGATGATTGACTTTTATATATTTATTATATTTAGTATGAATTTGAATGTAAATAAAGAAATTGAATTTTCTAAACATAATTAATTAAAAAACAAATATATAAAATTTTGAAAGTTATTATGTCTCTCATAAAAATAAAAATGAGATAATATTATTGAATATAACTCTAATTAATTATTAAATTCACAAAAAAATATAAAAAACTATATACAAAGATGACATTCAATAAATTATTATTAGCTACAGAAATCAAGTATAACTATATGTATGTAATGTTAATCGTCACATGCTTACATGCGACTATTACAATACTATTACAATAGATGTTTATCTTCTTATCATGAGTATTTAGCGTTATTAATGTACACAAATATACTCGTTATCAAAAGATCCTCAAATAAATCCACAAAATGATGACTTGTGATCCTCAAATAAATCCACAAAATGGTAACTTGAGAAAAACAAATCAGCAATGATTTTTATAGACAATTTAAGATATAAAAAATATAATAAAGAATAAATTCTAAATAGGATTTAAATAAGGAAATTTAATTGTCTTGAATAGAAATAGAGGAGTTCTACAGAAAAAGAAAAAAAATAATTTTTGTTTAGTTGAATTCTAAATATGATTGACTTTTATATATTTATTGTTTTTAGTATGAATTCAGATATAAATAAAGAAATTGAATTCTCTAAACATGATTAATTCAGAAACAAATTTATAAAATTATAAAGTTATCATGTCTCTCATAAAAAAATTAATGAGATAATAGTATTGAATATAACTCTAATTAATTCGCAACATCAGAAAAATTGTAATAACCCGGATTTTTGGTAAAATTTAAAACTTTTCTTATTATGATTAAGTGCATAAGTGAATAGTGAATTTGGTGGATGAATAGTGATTTTGAGAATTAACAAAGTTTTTCATGCCACCTATGTACGAGACGTAGTGTGGATATTCCGAAGTCATATTAGTGATCTACGGAGTAAATAAGTGAATGCAAAGACGATCGGAATTCAGAAATTCCAAATTTTATTTTGGTGTAGTATTTGACCGGGCAGCGAATTATATATTATTATATCCAAGAAATGAGATATTAAAATTAAGGATTTGAGGATTTAATATTTTTGGAATTTTATTATTTTATTAAAGTCGATTTAAGGATTCGATTGTTGAAGGGAATAGCGAATAGTTACTATTCACTGCGAAAATCGCGTAGAGTTTTATTCGCTCTTTTGGGAAATATTTCGAATCGTTTCAAGAAGAACAGGGCAACAATTACAGGATTAAATATAGACATGGAAGTAACATGTAACAAGATAAATACAAGGAATGCAACAATTGGATCATCCGTGTGAAAGGAAACGAACCAGTAAAGCAAAGCAGTCAAGCCACTTGCCCACCACTCTTGCATGTGTGACAAGTGTCAAGAGGACAATACACCAAGCCATGACTCACCACTTTTGACATAAAAATCAGCATTTCTAATTGACCAACCAAGACAAAAGAAAAACAAAAACATTTTCATTTTCTCCTTTTTCGGCCAAAAACAGACTGCCGGATTGTAAAATCCATATCTCCTTCATTTCTTGGTGGAAATTGGCGATCTATAGCTTGTTGGAAAGGTCTTGAGAGAACCTACATTTCCTATTGCACGAGTTTCTTCCATTTGAGCAAGGTAAGGCCTTCGTTTTTCCAGTTCTTTAAACCAGTGTATAGTAACTCCGAGAATTCATAACTTGTTCTTGATTTTCTTTTGCAAGTTTAAGGATGATAACCATGGATGAAGACTCTTTTGAGGCTTACAAGCTCTTGTGGTGTGTTTAAGGATTCAAGGAAGGTATAATGACCTCTGCCCCCTTTTGTTTATATGAGTTTGAAGTGGTTTTGATGTTTATGATCATGATTAAGTAAGTATATGAATTGTTGGTTGAGTTTGGGGGATGAGTTATGAATTTGGTTTGATTATTCATGGAGGATTTGACTGAGTGGAGGGTGTATAAGGTGGATGGTGAGTTTGGGATTAATTGGTATTGATTTGGTTGTGTTTTGGAAATGGAAAACGTTACGATTATAGCCGTCGTAATGCCCATTTGATTTAAGGTCGTTTTGAGCAAGAATTACGAACTGTTCTTGGAATATTTTTGAGCAGAACTGACCAGGAGCCTGTAGGTCTTGTTTTAAGGTTTGTTTTGGTATAAAGATCATGCCTATACGATTTACGGTTTAGGAGAAAAGTGAGTTTTAGTAAACGTCGTTCGGAGGAACCACCCTTCTCTGGTCAGCCACTTTGAGCCTATATTTGGACCACTTAGAAGCCATATTAAAATGTGAAACTTTGAGGAATAATACTAGAGACAGTTAGGAAGGCTCACGAAAAATATTCGGATTAAAAAGATTATGTTTCGATTTTATAAAAATGTTTTAGTCGAGGTCGCGCAAGTGAAAACCACTGAAAACGAGACTTAGAAACCAAGGTTCCAAATGGTTATAACTTGGATTTGAGGATGGATTTCGAACCAAACTTGTGATATAAGTATTTGACGAATAACATGGACTTATTGTGACGCTAGAGCGAGCAAGTAATGCCTTGGTTGTATTTCGCTTACGTGTTTAAGCATTGAGTTATAAGTGGTTATCGAGGGGATTAACCGTGTGTTTTCGTTTGACTTTGTCTAGGTTGTCCGACATCGTCGCGAACCCCTATCACTTCTCGAGCATCAGGCAAGTTTCTAAAACCATACTTTGAAGTATACATATATTAGATGCAAGTTTTCTAAATCCCATGTTGTATTTCAGATTACATTATACTGATGATGCATATGGTATGGTAGATGCAAGTTTTCAAACCTCACATCGTATATAGATGTGATAGTATTAAAACTATTGAGATTATAGTATATGCATATGATAGATGCATGCTTTCAAACCTTACATCGTATATAGATGTAACGGTAATAAAAGATAGTGAGATATATATGTTATGTGTTTCTGATTTCGAAATGATGCTTGTGGTGCTAAGTAAAAGTTATTGATATGAAGTTGAACTTATAAGCTATGGATATAGTAATTTTTTGGAGCTGATGTGCTAGGCAAAACCCTCAGTAAGGGGGAATATACTCTGCATTTATACTTGGACCGGGAATGGTATCAGTTGCTATCTAGGGTTATTTTATTGTGTTATTACAATTAATCTCGATAAGTGGTTTACGAATTAAAGATCATTTGGAGTTTAATCTATTAAGGGTATATTTTAAATATATGATGAATAGTTGTTATCTACCCTTTTTGATAAGAAAGTACTTGAGAATTATTTCTAAATAAATATTCTTTATTAAATATAGTTTGCATTAATTATTTAAAGCCCTACTTCTTAAGGAAGTATTTTGTGAAAACTATTTTAAACCCTAGATAGCTAATAAAGTATATTTCAGTCAATTTTTATTATAAATAGAGAAGGTTCCCAAATCTATTTCCCGTTTAAGTCTATATTCAGAAAGACTTAAATGTTCGCTCAAACTACAAATGCATGGGACCTTTCTCGAGATTTAATGTATGTTTCCAGTGGACTGCCCGGTCCTAAGCCTTTTTAAATCAATGAATTTATCAGTCTGGTTTACTACCATCAAAATGATTTTGATTACCTCCTCAAGATTCGAGGGGTAAAAATCAGTGAAATTAGTTGCATCCATTAACAAGCGTCAGCTTGGGAAATATGGGTGAATTTTCCTTTCCAACCAGATATGACTACTTTGTGGAGTTGTATTCTTGGGGAAAAAGGGAAAGGAACTTCATGTTTCAGTGTTATGAATTTACTCGAACTTGGAGAGTATGTAAGGGACTGAGTAGCGCCGGTCCCCTAAGGGAATTACAATATGGCCGACGGACTGGTGAACGGGTCTGTTCTTCCCTTAGTTTATCAGAAATTGCCCGACCGTAGGAAAGAGGAGAGCAACAGGCCGACGGACTGGTGAAACGGGTCTGTTCTTCCTCATAGGAGAGTCACAGGCCGACGGACTGGTGAAACGGGTCTGTACTTCCTGCCTACAACCGATTGGCGGGGAGGTAGGTCAGTCAGATACTGTCTATTCTTCCCTTCTACGTAGAAAAAGATCAGGGGGATACAGCTTGCGACTGATCATCGTAGGGGTATCCTTGGCGCCCAGAATCTCCATTTACAGTTCAACATCCATGAAAGAGCATGTTTCATGCAAGATTTCAGAAACAGAAAGTTTGTTCCAGCTATTCAGTTTCATGAAAGTTTTCAGAAAGGTTACTCAAGAGTAATCCAGTATATTCCAGTATATGAGTTTATAAGGAAGAATATGAATTTACGAAAAGTATATGATTTTATCTACAGGATATACGTGATCAGATGAGTTTAGAAAATGAATTGGAAATAAATTTACATTGTTTTATTTCCAGATTATATATGAAGTAAATGTTTCCTATGAAAGATGATATTTGGAAATTCCTACAACTTCATCTTTTATTTTATGAGTTATGACTCTGATAAAACCTGATTAAGGATATATATGCACAAGTGGATTTTGGGTTACGGAAACCTTATATTTTCCTTATAACTTCATCTTTTAAGTTATATGTTGATAGTCTGCTTATATTCTATATAGCAGATATTTTGCGAAAAGGATATACTGAGTTATCTTTCTACTTCATCCTTTATTTTATACTAGAACTTTGTTCTTAGTATGAATATCGAAAGTTTGCAGAATATTATGGAGATGATATTTGAAATACAACAATGGTATTTTTGGAATACATTCCGATAAGGAAATGATTTCAGTATCAAGATATTTTGACAAGTTATTGTCTTATACCCGCTTTATTTTTGGGTTGAATAAAAGGCAGAATTATGCCATACTTTCATTACCTTGCTGAGCTATCGCTCACTCTTGCTATTATTTTATATATATTATATAGCAGCGAAGCAGGATGCCAATGGGACGGCACATACCTCGCAAGGCGTTTCCATTAAACAGTTTCTAGCAGTGATCCCGGGAGTAGTACGAACCAAATGAATCAGGCTACGGCTTTTGGCATTCAACTTATGTATAGACATGAATGGTATTAGAGGATTGTGAGCATCAGAAGGCTAAGTGGGTAATGTAACAATACTTAGAAATTGTATCAGTAACATATTCAAAAGACATTTAGGTATTGTAATAAAAGTTAGTTTCCGCAGTTGTTGTATTGTGTCGTTTCTGAGACTCTAACCTGTGTGTGTGTGAGATATATGTTGTGGGGTCATGAGCAGGTAAATTATGAATGGTGTGAGTAATACAGATAAGGCAAGGAGTACATGGATTGTGACAACCCTAAATCCCTGACCCCGGATTTTGGGCTGTTACAGAGATGGTATCAGAGCCTTAGGTTACAGTCCTCAGAAACGATAGGAGATCGAGTCTTACAATACCCTTAGTAATGATGAGATCATCTAGAGCTCAAATTGAGTTCGTAGTCGGGTTAGAGGACATGACCCTGACTGTTTAAGATGAAGCCCGAGAGGGGACTTCTTTTGGGAAACAGTACTCAGGACTTCGTGGTTAGTCACCTCGATTCGTATGAGTTATAGATGGATGGGACTCTGAGATGCCAGATCCCGAGGCCTTCGAGTAGGCATTTGATGATGCGCTCCTTGAAACGGACGGAGACCCGATAAAGAAAGATCCATAGGAGGATCTAGAGGAAGACCCCATAGTGGGTCAAGGAAAGAATCTTGTAGAGAACGTGTTGATTGATAAAGATGTGGTATGTTACTTGAGGTCGTATAATAAGACCAGACGAACCTTCAGAGGATAAATAGGTGCCAATACGAGAGTTTAGGATCGTTATGATTCATCAAGAGATATGACAAAGAGAATGGAGTAGAGTCTCCAAAGCAGAAGAGGTAGAGGCAGTATAGCCAGTATCAGTGGATTGATTCGACTTGAACGAAACCTGTTACTCGTGATCGGTTATAGCTGCCCATAAGGAGGCGGCATACGTAAGAACCAAGATGTTCAGATTTTCACGAACGATTAAGGGTACTTAGTTGCCTAGAATAATGTAAGGAATTGTTTTGGGCTATGAGATTTCAAACCCCCACGACCAGCGATTCCACGGGAAATAGTGTCTATTATATCATTGAGGGATTTTATTATCTCAAGGAGAATTTTGGGTATATGTACCATGTAAATATTATGGTAAGACAAGCACGCTAAGACGGAATCGAGAACGAGATTTACCACCCTCAGGAAACCGGGAAGGAATTATGAGGATAGAACCGAAAGGTCGGAAATCAGATCCGAGCATTACTAGTAGGTAAATAGATTGATCAAATTCCCCTGATTTTGGGAAGAAATTCAACAAATTTTGGCAAACCTTGTCTTTCTGATTACCAGAGGATGTCACCAAAGAGAGTGGAAACTAGAGCGAACCCTGTGGATTGGGTAAGATGGCCGCTATATGGGCTGGTGGACAGACCTTGATTGCTACAATTGATTGTAGAGATAAAATGGTGAAGTTGAGATGGAACGGTAAATGCGAAATGTATTTAAGGACCAAGACGGACTGAGAAATTCCGGGATTGACTTAAATGAAAAGGCTATTGTGCCAAAAGTGTTAAGCTTATGTAGCACACAGGATTGATATGGGAGAAGGAATATTGGGTATACGGATGATTGAAATAGAGACCAAATTTAAGCTTGTAGTTTCTAACGATCTTCCGGAGTACCGCCCAGTTGACATATGGAATTCGTCGTTGCTATGGGCGACAACGGTATCGAAGTCTTCTTATAGAACAGAACGCTTACTTGAGATGTTGCGCCTAGTCGAATAGAACTCCCTGCGATTGCAAATGTTGATGGTTGAATTCTTAGCGACTATTATAAGTCGGCAATGACGTAAGTATCGAACACCTTAGGGTGCGTGGAAAAGAAAAGCTTTGGAATTGAACGATTATCCATAAGAGGAGCCGACATAAAAGGCATCCGTAGAGACCTTGGTAGGACCCTCCCCATTTGCAAATTATGTGGGGTACCTCCCCAATCTATGATCTATCTTGACCTCTCTCCAAGAAAGAATTCTGATAAAGGGTATACTCCCTCTTCGAAGTTACTTTATAACACTTGTGTTAAATCATATTTAATTTCACTTGTGTTAGAGGCTGTCACGATGCCTACTTTCAAGTTTTTTCGAAGCCCTGTCAAATGATGTTATTTAAGCTTTCACTTTTTCTTCAAATAATGAATGACCCTATGGTGATACCTCACCACTTGTTTGTTAAGTACCAGTATCTTTTGGTTATTCTTTTCTTTGTATTTTCTTTGGAAACCGCACCTTTGGAATCTGTTCAATTTTAATCCAAGGTGTTCCCTGGAGAAATATTGTCGAAAGGCGATAATCATTAAATTGATCTCGAATTGCTTTCATACTTTTCAACTTCCACTGAGACGAACAACCCTATACTTATAGGGGCTACAAGGACTATCTGTCTGTGTGATAGAAGTCGGATGGGACGCCATCACTTGTAAGTTGTGAAATACAAGAAGGCTAATTACCTTTAGTAATGTCTCAATTGAGGCACACAACGTTGAGTTCTTATGATCATATTGATCTCTCGGTAAAATTCTTTTACCTCCAATAAGGTTACCTTAAAACTCATAACCTTATGATCACCAGTGTGTGACATTTTCTTTGATATGGGAGCTATCTTTCAAAGCCCCATAAATGTTGTTATCCTTATTGAATTTCAAGGGGAGGCCAACCAGGTCAAATAAGTCAAAATTCGCTGATAGGAATTAGATTCGCAACGAAATCACCTATGACAGGAGCGAATCCCTAAGACGAATAGAATGTTAGTGACATATCAATGAAATTGGTTTATTCTCCCAAGGATATTACGATAATGGAAAGCATGTCAATCGATATATGTGAAAGGAATAGCGATGTGCCGTGGGCTCCAGTGACGACGGTGTTAGATAGATGCCCTATAGGGGAATTGAGATTTTGGAGGAGTTGTTTACGAATGGACACTACCTCTGGGTTAGCAAGATAAGTACTGACGATGGAGTCAGAGGGAGCTAATGTATCGTTGCATATCAAGAAGTTGCATGACGATTAAACCTTAAGGCCGAGCTGCTAAGGGAATAATTACAAGTAGAAATAATCCATCGAGGGATTTTCCCATAAGACTGGTACGTCCAGGTTGTGAACTAGAAATATGAGGTCGACACTTTTGATAGACCTGATTCTTTTCAAGTTGGGAGAAGTTGATATTATAATAAGAACGGGTTGGTTGACACCCGATGGAGCCCAGACTGGTTGTAAGGGAGAGAGAGTAATAAATAAAGAATGGAGACAGATTCAGAGATTCTTGAATATAGTTCAGACTAAGAAACTATTACGCCAGAGATATGAGGCTTAATTAGCTCTTATGGTTGACGCCAAGAAAAGAGATACCAAGTATAAAGGGAACTACAATGGTTTTGGGAGATTGTACAAGGTTTTAATGAGCTACCAGATATCGATTTGGATGACATGAGAAGGAATACTGAGTATTCAGAGTATAATGGGAATGAAAGAGTTAGTGACTCAGTTACAAGAGTTGTTGTATAAGGGTATGATAAGACCCACTGTACCACCATGGGGAACCCGGTGTTGTTGTAAGAAAGAAAGATGTTAGCACAAGATTATGTATCGAACCTCGAAAGTTGTATGAGTTCGACATGGAGAATAGGTACCCTTGTAAATAATTGTTTGATCAGCGGAAGAACGCTGTGTATTTCCAATTTATTTAAGAACTGGGTATCACCAGTTGGAAGTTAAATCCGGGGATATATCCAAGACTGCGATTCGTACTTGGAATAGACACTTCGAGTTTTCAGCGAAGATATTTTGGGTTGACTAATGCACCCACAAATTTTATGGAATGTAATGAATTGGCTTTGAGTTACCCGTGATAGTAGATAGCATGAGATGGAGAAATGGCTAGAATTGACCTAGAATTATGACTGTGAGATACACTACCATCCGGGGAAGGCCAATGTGGTGGCCGATACCCTTAATTAAAATGAGACAGAGATGGATTCCGAATGATCGGGAATTAAAGGATGAGATTTTACACAAAACCCAAGTTAGTCCAACAAACTAGAGAGACGCAAGATCTCACCAACAAGCGGATAGTGACAACCAAGACAGACGGAGAAAGTATGCGGACTAAGCCCACGAGTAGAGAGATAGTACTGCTATTGATAAGCTAAATGGCATGTTGATGGATGACAAGCAAGTTTATGTTGGTGTATTTTCTGTACAAACAAGATGGGGAATATGAGGTCAGAGATTCGTGATGCTAAAAGATATCCATGGAAAGAATTAATGAGATTTGGAAAGAAAGGGAAGTGAGCCCGAGATTCATTGGGCCATCTGAGATTTTAAAACGCGTCAGGAAGGTGGCCTACGAGCCAGCCTTACACCCCCCCCCAAACTTGTAGAATGGTCATAACGAGGTTCATGTGTCAATGCTACGTCAGTATACTATAGATGCCCGGCATATGTAGAGTACGAGCAGGTAGATATACAACCTGGTCTGACTTACAAAGAACAACCTGTGGAAATCACAGATAGAAAAGAGCAAGTGCTAAGTGACGAGGTTGCCAAGCTAGTGAGAGGTTTGTGGAAAATCAAGAAGTGGAAGAATCCACTTGGGAGTTAGAAAGTGCAATGGAAGAGAAGTACCCCAGTTACTCCTAAGTTGATTCCGGGACGGAATCCTTTTAAGGAGGGGAGACTGTAATAACCCGGATTTTTGGTAAAATTTAAAACTTTTCTTATTATGATTAAGTGCATAAGTGAATAGTGAATTTGGTGGATGAATAGTGATTTTGAGAATTAACAAAGTTTTTCATGCCACCTATGTACGAGACGTAGTGTGGATATTCCGAAGTCATATTAGTGATCTACGGAGTAAATAAGTGAATGCAAAGACGATCGGAATTCAGAAATTCCAAATTTTATTTTGGTGTAGTATTTGACCGGGCAGCGAATTATATATTATTATATCCAAGAAATGAGATATTAAAATTAAGGATTTGAGGATTTAATATTTTTGGAATTTTATTATTTTATTAAAGTCAATTTAAGGATTCGATTGTTGAAGGGAATAGCGAATAGTTACTATTCACTGCGAAAATCGCGTAGAGTTTTATTCGCTCTTTTGGGAAATATTTCGAATCGTTTCAAGAGGAACAGGGAAACAATTACAGGATTAAATATAGACATGGAAGTAACATGTAACAAGATAAATACAAGGAATGCAACAATTGGATCATCCGTGTGAAAGGAAACGAACCAGTAAAGCAAAGCAGTCAAGCCACTTGCCCACCACTCTTGCATGTGTGACAAGTGTCAAGAGGACAATACACCAAGCCATGACTCACCACTTTTGACATAAAAATCAGCATTTCTAATTGACCAACCAAGACAAAAGAAAAACAAAAACATTTTCATTTTCTCCTTTTTCGGCCAAAAACAGACTACCGGATTGTAAACTCCATATCGCCTTCATTTCTTGGTGGAAATTGGCGATCTATATCTTGTTGGAAAGGTCGTGAGAGAACCTACATTTCCTATTTCACGATTTTCGTCCATTTGAGCAAGGTAAGGCCTTAGTTTGTCCAGTTCTTTAAACCAGTGTATAGTAACTCCGAGAATTCATAACTTGTTCTTGATTTTCTTTTGCAAGTTTAAGGATGATAACCATGGATGAAGACTCTTTTGAGGCTTACAAGCTCTTGTGGTGTGTTTAAGGATTCAAGGAAGGTATAATGACCTCTGCCCCCTTTTGTTTATATGAGTTTGAAGTGGTTTTGATGTTTATGATCATGATTAAGTAAGTATATGAATTGTTGGTTGAGTTTGGGTGATGGGTTATGAATTTGGTTTGATTATTCATGGAGGATTTGACTGAGTGGAGGGTGTATAAGGTGGATGGTGAGTTTGGGATTAATTGGTATTGATTTGGTTGTGTTTTGGAAATGGAAAACGTTACGATTATAGCCGTCGTAATGCCCATTTGATTTAAGGTCGTTTTGAGCAAGAATTACGAACTGTTCTTGGAATATTTTTGAGCAGAACTGACCAGGAGCCTTTAGGTCTTGTTTTAAGGTTTGTTTTGGTATAAAGATCATGCCTATACGATTTACGGTTTAGGAGAAAAGTGAGTTTTAGTAAACGTCGTTCGGAGGAACCACCCTTCTCTGGTCAGCCACTTTGAGGCTATATTTGGACCACTTAGAAGCCATATTAAAATGTGACACTTTGAGGAATAATACTAGAGACAGTTAGGAAGGCTCACGAAAACGATTCGGATTAAAAAGATTATGTTTCGATTTTATAAAAATGTTTTAGTCGAGGTCGCGCAAGTGAAAACCACTGAAAACGAGACTTAGAAACCAAGGTTCCAAATGGCTAAGTATAACTTGGATTTGAGGATGGATTTCGAACCAAACTTGTGATATAAGTATTTGACGAATAACATGGACTTAGTGTGACGCTAGAGCGAGCAAGTAATGCCTTGGTTGTATTTCGCTTACGTGTTTAAGCATTGAGTTATAAGTGGTTATCGAGGGGATTAACCGTGTGTTTTCGTTTGACTTTTTCTAGGTTGTCCGACATCGTCGCGAACCCCTATCACTTCTCGAGCATCAGGCAAGTTTCTAAAACCATACTTTGAAGTATACATATATTAGATGCAAGTTTTCTAAATCTCATGCTGTATTTCAGATTACATTATACTGATGATGCATATGGTATGATAGATGCAAGTTTTCAAACCTCACATCGTATATAGATGTGATAGTATTAAAACTATTGAGATTATAGTATATGCATATGATAGATGCATGCTTTCAAACCTTACATCGTATATAGATGTAACGGTAATAAAAGATAGTGAGATATATATGTTATGTGTTTCTGATTTCGAAATGATGCTTGTGGTGCTAAGTAAAAGTTATTGATATGAATTTGAACTTATAAGCTATGGATATAGTAATATTTTGGAGCTGATGTGCTAGGCAAAACCCTCAGTAAGGGGGAATATACTCTGCATTTATACTTTGGACCGGGAATGGTATCAGTTGCTGTAACGCCTTAGAATTTTTGACTTGTAAATTATTATCAATATGTGAATACCATTAATTTTATATGTGTATGATAATTGTTTAATAGGCTCTTTGTGCTAATTTGAGTAGCCTTAAATTTATTTTGTTAATAACAACTATTTAATTTTTTTTTATATTTATTGCTAGTAATAGCAATTGAGATTTTATTCTTGAAATTTTAGTTAGCAATGATGATCTTGGTATAATGTGACTTATGTGTAAGCTCATATTTTAGTCATACTTATTTGAGATAAAAATAATTATTTGATATAGTTCTATAATTTTGAAATTTCTTTATGTGACATAATTGTTACGTGCTTAAAATGTGAATTATATGCGTGGTGAATAATTAGTTAATTGTGAATGTGGTTTCTAAATTTTATTTAAGTGCTCTGAGAATTTATTTGGGTCATATAATATTTATATTAAAATTAGAAAATGCTTTAATTATTTAATTAATAGCATAAAATATTTCTTAGCATTGTTTTATTCTATTTTAGTCTTAAACTCATGATTTAAATTTTATAACCACTTAATTATTTTAATTATTTATTTTGAGAGATGTAACACCTTCTAGATTATTTATGTTCAGTGGGTAATTTATTTATTTACCTAGAGAGTAATAAAATTTTATTTAAAATTGTTTTTGAGATAAAAAGACATTTTATTTGATTATTTCTTTGTAAATGTAATTTTATTTAACTAATCTACAAAAGTTATTTGTAGAATAATATTTCTATTGGATCTAGAAATGGGATTATGAATTTACATGAAAGACCTTGATTTTTATCATGTTAGTATTTTATTTAATTGGACATTTTTGTCATATAATAATTAAATAACTAAAAAGTGTTTACTTTTACATTACTTTAACTCCCCTATAAAAACCCCTACCCACCCCCCATCGGCTCCCCCACCCCGTTCTCTCTCTTCTTCTTCTTCTCTCCCCAACACCCATTTCTCTCTCTTGTTCTTCATCTCTTACAAAATCAAAACCACCATAACTTGTGTTTCTCTCACCCAAATTACAAGTGTGAGTAACCAAAACACTCCCCTCTCAAATCTCTACAACCCTCTTGTACTAATTTCGAGTTTTATCATAATTTCAAAATTAGGAATTTTCGGATTCTTCTTCCTTTTGTGTAAAACTTACATGCAATGGTTGATTACTAGTTATAGGGATGATTCTCGGTGAGATCCATCATTTTCGGCTCATCCGAGAAGAAACCCGACCATGGCAATGATCCTTGTGAGCCATGGTCTTGATTTCCATGTTTAAAAAGTTGAACTCAAGTTCATTTTGTTGATGCATGTCATTAATTTTGTGAACCATGATGATTTTGATTAAAGTTTGTTAGTGGGCTTTGATTCTTATTAAGTATATATGTTGTATGTAATATGGGTAGTAGGAATTTGAAATATTATTGGTTGCATGTAAGAGGTTCTTGAAGATCCTAGTGATTATGGTATTAAAGTTATGGGTTAGTAATTTCGAGATGAAATAGAACTTGTATATATGTTAATTAAGTGTATTGTGAGTTGCATGTTAGTTTAAGTGAAAGTATGATATATTTATATATATATATATATGTTAGTTACAATTGAAAAATTTGATTGATTGAACTTTGGGTTGAGATTGATATGGTTGTGGTTTGAAGGATGGGAGTTAAGGTGGAAGGAGGATAGTTAGAAAGAAAGAGAGAGGGAGAAGCCGAGGAGGAGGAGAGAGAGAGGCCGAGAGGAAGAATGGGGAGAGGTTGAGGGTGAGCCGAGAGAGAGATGAAGTTGGAAAGGGAAGGAATTGATTTAAAAACTTTGAGTTTGGAAGTGTGATTTTCAAAATGTATTCATAGGTGTGTGTATTTTCAAAATATATAGGTGTGTGTATTTTCAAAGAGTGTTCATAGGTGTGTATTTTCAAAATGTAATTTCGGTTTCTTTTAAAACTAAGTTCTTGAAGGTGTATTTACAAAGGAAGTATGTCATTTTCATAAAATGTGTTTAATATGAGTGTGTCTTGTTTTAGAAAATTATTCCTTTTCATGTAAAAGCTTCTTTCAAAGTATATGGTGTGTGTGAGGGTGTGAGTGACTAAAAGAATGATTTTAAAAGTGTGCGTGATATTTAAAAAAATGTAAACTTGGGTAATGTGTGTTTTCGCAAAGGTTGTGTAAATTGAGTTAGTATATGTGTATGTGTGCGTAGTCTTTTAAAATGTGTTCACCATTGTGTTCTTGTGTGTGTGTACTTGTTCGTGTGTGGTTGGTGTTAGCATAAGGTCGAGAGGCCGAGGGGGAGAGAAAAGAAAGAAAAGAGGGAGAGGTCGAGAGGCCGAGAAGAAGAAGGGAAGAAGGAAGGAGGGTGTTGATGGTGGTATTGTAATGACATAGTTTTATTCAATCTTAAATGGTATACATGGTCACTTCTATGCTAATTGTTTAGTTAAACTTTAACTGACATGGGTTGTCGTCAATTGAATAAGTATACATTATGATGGATTTATGTGGACGTCTTTAATTAGACTTTGTATTGCTTTAGCAATTAGGATTGGGTTTTGATTAGTTAAATCGAAACTTAATCGTAAATTGAATTATGTGATTGGTATAATTCTTGAGGTACGTATACATGGCTTATATGATTAAGTGTTAAGGATGTCATGCGATGTTAAGTGACTACATGATTGAATGTTAACTAAAGTTGTAAAGACACTATGTGCTTCTTGATTGTATATATATATAAGTGTATGAAATTGTATGACGATGGGGTAGAAGTATTTAGTAATACGTAAACAAAGTTGAGGTACTAAGTTATAAAGACTAAGACGATATTATACCTTTATATAGGTACAAGTAGGAGGCCAAGAAAGGAGCCTGTGTACGTAAAGTCGGAGTGGTGTACAAGTTATTGAGTTAGTTTATCGGCTTTTGAGGCAAGTGTCTATCCCCTCCACTTATTTTTCAAGTGGTAGTTTTCTTAAATTATGCTATGAACGTTACCTTTGAATTCTATTGCAAGTATACGTCCTACTTTTACTTATCTTTTACTTACCTTTATGCAATTGATCTCAATATCATGTTATTGTACCCTTTTTACCTTGCTCTTTCTTATGAAACCTACAATTGTTCCTTCACCTTTGATTTATTCATATAAACCTTTCTCTTGACTTATATTTTGTCGACCTTTGTTAACTTTTGAATACCCGAAACATACTTATCCCTTTGCTCATTTACTTACCATGTCTTTCAATTATCAAACTTTCCAACCCTTACAATAAAATCTTGAATTAGTTTGTACCCTGAAATGAATGTTGAAAATGTTGAAAGCCTCTTATTCATTTAATCCCTTTGTTGAACTACTTATGAATGGAACAAACTTTGACCGTGGCGGCGGTCCTGGTTACTTATGTATTTATTTTATGGCCAATGAGTGCCTATGGATCCTGAATGTTAGGACCTTGTGAAAACATGGTCTGGAGCTTTACGTGGCTGATCACCCATATAGCTCATACCGTCTTATCGGAAGTTCCAATTCAATTGCTTAATCTTATTCTTTGAATAGAAAAGTATATCTTGAAACTTGTTACCAATTGAATACCTTTGATTATCATTTGATTACCAGTTGATTACCAGTTGATTACCAATTGATTACCTTTTGATTAATGATGGATTTCCAGTTGATATTTACATACGTTGTTGATTACACTTGCTGAGCAAATTTTTGGCTCACTCTTGTTTTATTATTCCCCAACCTTTCAGTTAGGAACGGAGTATGAAGTTTTCGAGTATCCGTTAAGAGGACCGTGAGAAGGCCTGAATTCAAGATTCTAGGTTCTATGTTGCCAGGAAGATAGAATTCATTTTAGATCTCACCAATGGTTAGGTGATGACAAATGGTTTGTAATAAAATTGAATTAGATGTTGTAATAAACGTTGATATTTTAGATTCTTGTTTCATACCATAACCTGTGATCGATCCTTTGTTGAGGGGTCGTCTGTATAATTATGTTTTATTCAGAGCGATAGTGGCACCAAATCCTGACCCCGGATTTGGGGGCGTCACAGGTTGGTATCAGAGATACAGGTTATTGGTCACTGAAACAAGAATAGGTAGAAGAGTCTAAGATAGGAAAAACGATGAGAAAACTCACATAGAGTTTGAGTTAGGATCTATGAATATAGTGTTGACCAATAAGATAGGTTCGCTCTAGGACTTAAGCTTCATAGGTAAGATATGATTTGTTGATGTAGGATTACCTTTAGGATGAGTATTAGTAGAATTAAGATAACCCTTTACCGTTTAAGTATATTCTTGGTTTTTTAATGTGTTGTTACAGATAATGGTTGTTTCGAGAGATTAACCTTCATCTGAGATTCCTTTTCCTAAGCCAGAGTCGTCAATATCAGTATCAGTGCATGCACCCGACCAAGTGGAGATTTCCATTACCCCTTAGGTAAATTTATTTTCTTATAGTATAGCTGCATGTCAAGGCAGAGTTATTTCTTACATGTAGAATGAAAGGGATTGGAGATGGATGGAATATTGAACGAATTATGGATTATGTGTGGATGATTGAGTAAGTATTTGAGATATTGTTAAAACAGGGCATAGTCCATTTTATGAATAGGTCATGCCGAATTTTCTGTACAAATATTAACTTAAGTTACGCACTTCCATGTTATATCGTATTCCAACATATCGAGCGAGTATACGCTGGAACCATCTGAAGATCGGGTTGCGGACGAGGAAACTAATTCGAAGCTGGAAGAGTCAATCGGAGCGTCAGAGCTACCAGTTCAGAAGACATCACCTGTAAATCTTTATATACTTTCCCGAATTTCATCTGCGACTTCGGCTACATCGCGAACGCTATAGGAAACACCGCGCAGAGTTCCGAACCAAGTATAGTTAGAGTTGATTGAGAGTAGAAGCTCTAAGATAACGTTTAGAAAGACTTATATAGATTCTTTGCGATATGATGACGATTTTACCCCCGTGATAGGGACATTCATCCAGAGGAGCGGCTAAAGTGTAAATTCCTTCTTATACAAGATTCCATAAGTTGATTTATTAGCGGGACATACCTATAAGCTCAGACTAGAAATTTACTCCCCTAAGGACCATCTACATGAGACAAGGCGTGATTACCTCCATTCGTTCGATGTAAGGATAAGTCTATTCACAACTAGTCATTGATTTTATTCAATTTACCTTTTTCAAAGATTCAATTTTTCACTTCTATTATTTTATTCTTTACGAAATACCTCTATTGTTCAGGGGCTACTTGATCCAATATTATATAAACTTTTGAAACTCTTAAACCTTTCATATATTCCTCTTAAATTTTTGATCCTCCTTGTTGTAACTAAGATGAACAACCCTATATATATAGGGGATTCAGGGACTTTCTATCTGCGTGATAGAAGTCCGGTGGGACGCCACTGGTTGTGTGTTTGTCACAAAAGTACTAAAGGTTGGCCACCTTCTGTACTGTGTTGTTTAAAATGACAAATGCAACCTGATAAAGTTCGATGATCATCTTGATCTCTTAGTTAAATTCTTTTTACCATAAATTCTTACTAAACATGCTTGTTATATTTCCATGTTTGTTGACACCTTCTTATCTATTGGTTCATTTCGTCGGAAACTCTTACGACTCTTAAAGGTATCAAAGATTGGAGGTCGCAAAGGCGAAAATGACGGCATTCTGAGTGTTAAGCTGTACTTACATTGACTGGAAATTTGTTTTGATCGAGTTTAGGAAATTGTTTTAAAAGGAGGACTGAACGTCGAGTCAGATTGCTCATTAGACTTACAACACGATTACAAGGTTTATTATTACCGAGAATTTGGTATGGATAAGGAGAAGGTAACAAGGATATACCAATACTAATCATGATGAAGTATGAAATAAAGTGATATTGGAGAGGCATTGGTTATTGTTTATAGAGGACTGTTATTCTACTTGTCGGGCAAGTATATATATGAGCACCTGTTTATTCTATATTTCACTTTGAATATGGTAGTCAGATCATTACAAGGTTTTGAACGTCTTGAGACCACATATTGGATGTAAACTTAAGAACTGAAGCAGGATAAGTTGAGCATAGCGTAATGTGAAGCAAAGTTTATAGAGCTAGCCAGGGTTGTGTTCAAATATGTGAATATCGATGAGAAGAGAGTTAGGAGACTCCAACATGAAGTAAGATCATGGATTAGGAGTAAAGTTATTGATTACAAACATAAGAAGCTAGAAAAGGGAAGGCGGAGACACAAGAAGAAGACCAATAATTAAGGAACTTTCATAACCATTTCAAGATAAGGCCTGAGTTTCAGTCAAATAGGAATGTTGGATTTGGAAGACCAGAAACTGGAAGTGATGGGCAAGGGAACTGTCCATAAGATTTGGATCAACAAAGACCTCTAAGACCTCCGATACCAGAATGTAGAACTTGTGGAAAGAAACAACTGGGATTTTGTAATATATAAGATCAATATGGTACGTTACAAGGGTAATCAGAGAGAACACTACGCCAATGAGAGCCAGGTGTGACATGTCTTAAGAGATTGAGTCGTTAAGCCCAGTAAGCAATATGTTAAGGATAAATGGACCAGGGACAAGAACCCTTAATATGACCATGAGCGATATAGTGAAAATAAGGATGTAGTTACAGATATGTTTCACATAGATTACGGAAATGCCAAAGTGTTAATTTATTTTAGAGCTACCAAGTCTTTTACCTCTATAAAACTTGCTCATAAGCCGCGTTGTACGATTCAACTGCTAAGTAAAGCTTTGACTATAGGAATATCTAATCAGGAGCGTATATCGATTCATCTAGCTTTTCCGCATTGTGAGATTGATATAATAGATCACCATTTTCTTACGATTACTTGATTCCCGTCAAGTCAGAGAGATTTGATGTAAATTCTAAGAATGGATTGGTTAACAGAGTATGGGAAAATAGAATTGCGAGCCACCGATAAAGTAGAAGTTGTGTTCCTAGGTCAGAAATAAATGAAGAAATTCTAACTTGTTATATAGGGAAAGAGATTATACACAAAGTTTCCTAAGTGCGAGTTTTGGATGAAAGAGTTAAAATTTCTAGGACATGTAGATAGTAGCGAAGGAATCCAGTGAAGATTGAAGTGGTAATGAATCGGGTAAAGCTTAAGACACCTACAAAAATTTTACGAGATGAGATGGAGACTATCGAAGGTTTGTCAAGGATTTTCCAAGATAACCACACCATTAACCAAGCTTACCAGAAAGCTTTCAAGAGTTAAAGAGGAGATTGATAACTTCTCCGATGTTAGTGCGACTGGATAACAAGATATTCTGTGATATAGAAAGAATAAGATAAATGAATAAGGAAGTACTTAAATTGCTAGAGGAACGAAATTCTTTAGGTGAGCCATGTTAGTAAAATATATCCATTTCTAGTGGACCATTATGACTCATGTACCTTAGGACAATACCAAGAACTAATTTGAGATGGCAGCCTCATGTTAAGAATCAAGACTGACGCCACATGATAAGGTTATTTGCGTATGCTTCCAGACAACCGGAAAACCACGAATATAAATACTCAACACCTTATGGGGAATTTGCCGCAATAGTTTTTGCACGGATTTAGAGACAATACTTGTACGAAGAAAGGTGTGAAATTTATACGGATCAAAGGAGTTTGAAATATATTTTCACCCAAAGGGAGCTAAACATGACAAAGAAGATGGTTAGAGCTAATCAAGGATTACGACTGTATTACCAATTACCATTCAAGCAGAAAATAGGATAGCAGATGCTCTGAGTAAAAATGAGAGACTGAAAATGATGACTTCATCTGAAGAATTGACCCAAGGAATTTGAGAAAGTGGAAGTAGAGGTTCATATTTTAGATCCAGCTACGAAGATGATATATACAATGACTTTCCAACCTAAATTGTTTGAGAAGATTAGAAGATGTCAAGCTAAAGTGATGGGCCATAATACAAGTAGCTTAACCGGAGAAGAAAGAAGGATTCAAAAGGATGATAGAGGAATCGTAAGATTTTCTTTAACGATTTAGATACCCTAGGTGACAGACTTAAAGAATGAGATATTAAGTAATGCTCATAATCCGAAAAATTCGATCCACCCCGGGTGTACTAAGATGAACCAAGACCTACAGGAAAATTTTAGTGGACAGACATGAAAAGAGATATTACAGGATGAGTAAGTAAGTGTTTTACCTGTCAAAGACTTAAAACCGAACATCAGAGACTTAGTGGATTATTATAACCGTTAGAAATTCCTGAATTTAGGAAGGAACGACTCATGATGCCATTTGAGTTATGATCGACGGATTTACCAAGTTGGTACCTTTCTTTCCCATCAATGAGAAACTTTCATTAGATAAATTAGTTTATCGACTATAAAGATAGTAGTGAGGCATGTGATTCAAGTATTAATCGAATTTGACCAAGACCCGCAATTTTATTCAAGATTTTGGAGAAAGATGTTGGCACGTTCAGAAACCAAGTTGAACATGTGTACCATGTATCATCCTCAACCGTATGGTCAAAGTAAGTAGACTATTCAGACAATCGAAGACATATTTAGAGTTTGTACGATGAATTTTGAAGACAATTGAGATGATCGTTTGACATTAGTGGAATTCTTTTACCGCAATAGCTATAACGCGAATATTGAAATGCCAGCTTATGAAGCCTTGTACGGAGAAAGATGTAGATCTTCAATAGGTTGAAAAGAAGTTGATAAATGCAAGAGATTGGAACCAGAGTTAATGTATCATACCAAGGAAACTATTGAGCTCATCCAGAAAGGATTAATAGCTACTCGGAATCGTCGACTGTAATATGATGATTAAACCAGGGAAGGTATAGATTATAGAGTAAGAGAGTCAGTCCTATTTAAAGTGTCACCATGGAAAAGACTAACAGGATTTGGTAAGTAAGGAAGGCTGAGTCCGAAATTAGTTAGAACTTTTAAGATATCGAAGTGTGTGGGTAAGATTGCGTATGAGCTAACCTTACCTCTGTATATGCAACATATCCATAATGTATTTCACGTGTCTATGCTTAAGACGTAGTATTTCGATTCTAACCATGTAATAGAATACGAGTCGATAGAGATTCAAACTTATTTGTACTATGTTGAGCAAACAGTAGAAATTTTAGATCGCAAAGAGAAAGTGCTTAGAGATAAAATAGTTGTACTAGTAAGAGTGTTGTGGAGAAACCCCAGGGTTGAAAAATCAACTTGGGAGTTAGAAACTAAAATGTTAGAATAGTACTCTCAGCTGTTTACGTAATAGATTCTGAGGACAGAATCCTTTTAAGGGGGGAAGGTTGTAACGCCTTAGAATTTTTGACTTGTAAATTATTATCAATATGTGAATACCATTAATTTTATATGTGTATGATAATTGTTTAATAGGCTCTTTGTGCTAATTTGAGTAGCCTTAAATTTATTTTGTTAATAACAACTATTTAAATTTTTTTTATATTTATTGCTAGTAATAGCAATTGAGATTTTATTCTTGAAATTTTAGTTAGCAATGATGATCTTGGTATAATGTGACTTATGTGTAAGCTCATATTTTAGTCATACTTATTTGAGATAAAAATAATTATTTGATATAGTTCTATAATTTTGAAATTTCTTTATGTGACATAATTGTTACGTGCTTAAAATGTGAATTATATGCGTTGTGAATAATTAGTTAATTGTGAATGTGGTTTCTAAATTTTATTTAAGTGCTCTGAGAATTTATTTGGGTCATATAATATTTATATTAAAATTAGAAAATGCTTTAATTATTTAATTAATAGCATAAAATATTTCTTAGCATTGTTTTATTCTATTTTAGTCTTAAACTCATGATTTAAATTTTATAACCACTTAATTATTTTAATTATTTATTTTGAGAGATGTAACACCTTCTAGATTATTTATGTTCAGTGGGTAATTTATTTATTTACCTAGGGAGTAATAAAATTTTATTTAAAATTGTTTTTGAGATAAAAAGACATTTTATTTGATTATTTCTTTGTAAATGTAATTTTATTTAACTAATCTACAAAAGTTATTTGTAGAATAATATTTCTATTTTATCTAGAAATGGGATTATGAATTTACATGAAAGCCCTTGATTTTTATCATGTTAGTATTTTATTTAATTGGACATTTTTGTCATATAATAATTAAATAACTAAAAAGTGTTTACTTTTACATTACTTTAACTCCCCTATAAAAACCCCTACCCACCCCCCATCGGCTCCCCCACCCCGTTCTCTCTCTTCTTCTTCTTCTCTCCCCAACACCCATTTCTCTCTCTTGTTCTTCATCTCTTACAAAATCAAAACCACCATAACTTGTGTTTCTCTCACCCAAATTACAAGTGTGAGTAACCAAAACACTCCCCTCTCAAATCTCTACAACCCTCTTGTACTAATTTCGAGTTTTATCATAATTTCAAAATTAGGAATTTTCGGATTCTTCTTCCTTTTGTGTAAAACTTACATGCAATGGTTGATTACTAGTTATAGGGATGATTCTCGGTGAGATCCATCATTTTGGGCTCATCCGAGAAGAAACCCGACCATGGCAATGATCCTTGTGAGCCATGGTCTTGATTTCCATGTTTAAAAAGTTGAACTCAAGTTCATTTTGTTGATGCATATCATTAATTTTGTGAACCATGATGATTTTGATTAAAGTTTGTTAGTGGGCTTTGATTCTTATTAAGTATATATGTTGTATGTAATATCGGTAGTAGGAATTTGAAATATTATTGGTTGCATGTAAGAGGTTCTTGAAGATCCTAGTGATTATGGTATTAAAGTTATGGGTTAGTAATTTCGAGATGAAATAGAACTTGTATATATGTTAATTAAGTGTATTGTGAGTTGCATGTTAGTTTAAGTGAAAGTATGATATATTTATATATATATATATATATATGTTAGTTACAATTGAAAATTTTGATTGATTGAACTTTGGGTTGAGATTGATATGGTTGTGGTTTGAAGGATGGGAGTTAAGGTGGAAGGAGGATAGTTAGAAAGAAAGAGAGAGGGAGAAGCCGAGGAGGAGGAGAGAGAGAGGCCGAGAGGAAGAATGGGGAGAGGTTGAGGGTGAGCCGAGAGAGAGATGAAGTTGGAAAGGGAAGGAATTGATTTAAAAACTTTGAGTTTGGAAGTGTGATTTTCAAAATGTATTCATATGTGTGTGTATTTTCAAAATATATAGGTGTGTGTATTTTCAAAGAGTGTTCATAGGTGTGTATTTTCAAAATGTAATTTCGGTTTCTTTTAAAACTAAGTTCTTGAAGGTGTATTTACAAAGGAAGTATGTCATTTTCATAAAATGTGTTTAATATGAGTGTGTCTTGTTTTAGAAAATTATTTCTTTTCATGTAAAAGCTTCTTTCAAAGTATATGGTGTGTGTGAGGGTGTGAGTGACTAAAAGAATGATTTTAAAAGTGTGCGTGATATTTAAAAAAAATGTAAACTTGGGTAATGTGTGTTTTCGCAAAGGTTGTGTAAATTGAGTTAGTATATGTGTATGTGTGCGTAGTCTTTTAAAATGTGTTCACCATTGTGTTCTTGTGTGTGTGTACTTGTTCGTGTGTGGTTGGTGTTAGCATAAGGTCGAGAGGCCGAGGGGGAGAGAAAAGAAAGAAAAGAGGGAGAGGTCGAGAGGCCGAGAAGAAGAAGGGAAGAAGGAAGAAGGGTGTTGATGGTGGTATTGTAATGACATAGTTTTATTCAATCTTAAATGGTATACATGGTCACTTCTATGCTAATTGTTTAGTTAAACTTTAACTGACATGGGTTGTCGTCAATTGAATAAGTATACATTATGATGGATTTATGTGGACGTCTTTAATTAGACTTTGTATTGCTTTAGCAATTAGGATTGGGTTTTGATTAGTTAAATCGAAACTTAATCGTAAATTGAATTATGTGATTGGTATAATTCTTGAGGTACGTATACATGGCTTATATGATTAAGTGTTAAGGATGTCATGCGATGTTAAGTGACTACATGATTGAATGTTAACTAAAGTTGTAAAGACACTATGTGCTTCTTGATTGTATATATATATAAGTGTATGAAATTGTATGACGATGGGGTAGAAGTATTTAGTAATACGTAAACAAAGCTGAGGTACTAAGTTATAAAGACTAAGACGATATTATACCTTTATATAGGTACAAGTAGGAGGCCAAGAAAGGAGCCTGTGTACGTAAAGTCGGAGTGGTGTACAAGTTATTGAGTTAGTTTATCGGCTTTTGAGGCAAGTGTCTATCCCCTCCACTTATTTTTCAAGTGGTAGTTTTCTTAAATTATGCTATGAACGTTACCTTTGAATTCTATTGCAAGTATACGTCCTACTTTTACTTATCTTTTACTTACCTTTATGCAATTGATCTCAATATCATGTTATTGTACCCTTTTTACCTTGCTCTTTCTTATGAAACCTACAATTGTTCCTTCACCTTTGATTTATTCATATAAACCTTTCTCTTGACTTATATTTTGTCGACCTTTGTTAACTTTTGAATACCCGAAACATACTTATCCCTTTGCTCATTTACTTACCATGTCTTTCAATTATCAAACTTTCCAACCCTTGCAATAAAATCTTGAATTAGTTTGTACCCTGAAATGAATGTTGAAAATGTTGAAAGCCTCTTATTCATTTAATCCCTTTGTTGAACTACTTATGAATGGAACAAACTTTGACCGTGGCGGCGGTCCTGGTTACTTATGTATTTATTTTATGGCCAATGAGTGCCTATGGATCCTGAATGTTAGGACCTTGTGAAAACATGGTCTGGAGCTTTACGTGGCTGATCACCCGTATAGCTCGTACCGTCTTATCGGAAGTTCCAATTCAATTGCTTAATCTTATTCTTTGAATAGAAAAGTATATCTTGAAACTTGTTACCAATTGAATACCTTTGATTATCATTTGATTACCAGTTGATTACCAGTTGATTACCAATTGATTACCTTTTGATTAATGATGGATTTCCAGTTGATATTTACATACGTTGTTGATTACACTTGCTGAGCAAATTTTTGGCTCACTCTTGTTTTATTATTCCCCAACCTTTCAGTTAGGAACGGAGTATGAAGTTTTCGAGTATCCGCTAAGAGGACCGTGAGAAGGCCTGAATTCAAGATTCTAGGTTCTATGTTGCCAGGAAGATAGAATTCATTTTAGATCTCACCAATGGTTAGGTGATGACAAATGGTTTGTAATAAAATTGAATTAGATGTTGTAATAAATGTTGATATTTTAGATTCTTGTTTCATACCATAACCTGTGATCGATCCTTTGTTGAGGGGTCGTCTCTATAATTATGTTTTATTCAGAGCGATAGTGGCACCAAATCCTGACCCCGGATTTGGGGGCGTCACAGTTGCTATCTAGGGTTATTTTATTGTGTTATTACAATTAATCTCGATAAGTGGTTTACAAATTAAAGATCATTTGGAGTTTAATCTATTAAGGGTATATTTTAAATATATGATGAATAGTTGTTATCTACCCTTTTTGATAAGAAAGTACTTGAGAATTATTTCTAAATAAATATTCTTTATTAAATATAGTTTGCATTAATTATTTAAAGCCCTACTTCTTAAGGAAGTATTTTGTGAAAACTATTTTAAACCCTAGATAGCTAATAAAGTATATTTCAGTCAATTTTTATTATAAATAGAGAAGGTTCCCAAATCTATTTCCCGTTTAAGTCTATATTCAGAAAGACTTAAATGTTCGCTCAAACTACAAATGCATGGGACCTTTCTCGAGATTTAATGTATGTTTCCAGTGGACTGCCCGGTCCTAAGCCTTTTTAAATCAATGAATTTATCAGTCTGGTTTACTACCATCAAAATGATTTTGATTACCTCCTCAAGATTCGAGGGGTAAAAATCAGTGAAATTAGTTGCATCCATTAACAAGCGTCAGCTTGGGAAATATGGGTGAATTTTCCTTTCCAACCAGATATGACTACTTTGTGGAGTTGTATTCTTGGGGAAAAAGGGAAAGGAACTTCATGTTTCAGTGTTATGGATTTACTCGAACTTGGAGAGTATGTAAGGGACTGAGTAGCGCCGGTCCCCTAAGGGAATTACAATATGGCCGACGGACTGGTGAACGGGTCTGTTCTTCCCTTAGTTTATCAGAAATTGCCCGACCGTAGGAAAGAGGAGAGCAACAGGCCGACGGACTGGTGAAACGGGTCTGTTCTTCCTCATAGGAGAGTCACAGGCCGACGGACTGGTGAAACAGGTCTGTACTTCCTGCCTACAACCGATTGGCGGGGAGGTAGGTCAGTCAGATACTGTCTATTCTTCCCTTCTACGTAGAAAAAGATCAGGGGGGATACAGCTTGCGACTGATCATCGTAGGGGTATCCTTGGCGCCCAGAATCTCCATTTACAGTTCAGCATCCATGAAAGAGCATGTTTCATGCAAGATTTCAGAAACAGAAAGTTTGTTCCAGCTATTCAGTTTCATGAAAGTTTTCAGAAAGGTTACTCAAGAGTAATCCAGTATATTCCAGTATATGAGTTTATAAGGAAGAGTATGAATTTACGAAAAGTATATGATTTTATCTACAGGATATACGTGATCAGATGAGTTTAGAAAATGAATTGGAAATAAATTTACATTGTTTTATTTCCAGATTATATATGAAGTAAATGTTTCCTATGAAAGATGATATTTGGAAATTCCTACAAATTCATCTTTTATTTTATGAGTTATGACTCTGATAAAACCTGATTAAGGATATATATGCACAAGTGGATTTTGGGTTACGGAAACCTTATATTTTCCTTATAACTTCATCTTTTAAGTTATATGTTGATAGTCTGCTTATATTCTATATAGCAGATATTTTGCGAAAAGGATATACTGAGTTATCTTTCTACTTCATCCTTTATTTTATACTAGAACTTTGTTCTTAGTATGAATATCGAAAGTTTGCAGAATATTATGGAGATGATATTTGAAATACAACAATGGTATTTTTGGAATACATTCCGATAAGGAAATGATTTCAGTATCAAGATATTTTGACAAGTTATTGTCTTATACCCGCTTTATTTTTGGGTTGAATAAAAGGCAGAATTATGTCATACTTTCATTACCTTGCTGAGCTATCGCTCACTCTTGCTATTATTTTATATATATTATATAGCAGCGAAGCAGGATGCCAATGGGACGGCACATACCTCGCAAGGCGTTTCCATTAAACAGTTTCTAGCAGTGATCCCGGGAGTAGTACGAACCAAATGAATCAGGCTACGACTTTTGGCATTCAACTTATGTATAGACATGAATGGTATTAGAGGATTGTGAGCATCAGAAGGCTAAGTGGGTAATGTAACAATACTTAGAAATTGTATCAGTAACAGATTCAAAAGACATTTAGGTATTGTAATAAAAGTTAGTTTCCGCAGTTGTTGTATTGTGTCATTTCTGAGACTCTAACCTGTGTGTGTGTGTGAGATATATGTTGTGGGGTCATGAGCAGGTAAATTATGAAGGGTGTGAGTAATACAGGTAAGGCAAGGAGTACATGGATTGTGACAACCCTAAATCCCTGACCCCGGATTTTGGGCTGTTACAAAAATAATATATCAAAAATTATATACAAAGATGACATTCAATAATAGGATTGACTTTTTTATTTATATTGTCTTCTCTAATAATTCGAATGTAAATAAAGAATTTTTGTTTTAGTAAAGTAAAGTTGTGGAGCTGTAGAAAAATAAATAAATATTTTTTGGACGATCTGAGAGCTCCTGAGAGTTTCCTTTTATATATATAAAGAAGAAGATAAATAAAAGGAGAAAGAAGATAAAAATTGATAAGATAAAAAGATAAAGATGTTGAATATTAAAATAGTATATTTACTTTCCTTCATTATTAAAGATTTTAAAGGAAAGAATATAAAATTTGTATATTTAGTTTCCTCCATCAGTAAAAATTTAAAAGATAATTGCTATTTTTTTATCTTATAAATTCGAATTTAAATAAGGAAATTAAATTTTATTGAATTAAAACCCAGAAGCTCTAGAAAAATAGATAAATAGATTTCGGACGATCCGAGAGCTCAGGGGGGTTTTCCTTTATATATATAAAAATATTGATTCTCCTAAAAAAATTATAAGAAACTATGTTCACATAATTTTTTTTGTAAAAGGACCCACGTTTAATTTATCCATGTGTTTTACATATATGTTAAAAATTATTTTTTTTAAGTTTTACCTTCTAATTTATATAGAAGATAATACTCACAGAAAATGAAAGTTTCTATAAAATAAAATAAAATATATAGAAGCCTTTTTTTTTCATTTATTTTTTCGAGTACCTATATTTTATATAATAAAAATTAGAATTTTAAAAATAATTAAATTAAATTTTATGATATAATAAAATTGATTTATAGATGATGTAATTTATTTAGTAATTAATTTGTTATTTATTTACATTTGGTAACAACGAGAAAACGGATCACTAGGAGAAACATGTTTAACGAAATAGGGGGCATGTTATATGCTAGAATTTAATATTGATGTTATATTATGTATTTTAAAATAGAAGTTGCAACATGAATTTTGAGAAAAATAAAGTGATAAATATACTAATATTTGATATACATTAAAATAATGAAATATATTAAACAATTGTCATTTTCTATATTTATTCAAAATTTCGGTAAATGAACAAAACTAAACGAGAATTCAAAAGACACCTTAATTTTATGTTAGAAATATGTTAATGTATTATTTTTTATAAAAACAGATTTTGTAGAATAATTTTTTAAAAAATTTAGAGAAATTATTAGAGCGCCTGCGATGCGCTTCTTAGTAAACTAGTAACATATACAATACAACAAGGCAAAATGTGGTTGCAATTTTCAAAGCCAACCATATTTGTGTAAATTAATTTTCGAGACTTTATAATTTTATAATTATTTAGAAAACTGGATTCTTGCAAGTAGTAGGTTTTTATAAAAAAATATTTAAGTATGTCTCTTACCTCGATTTAACAACTTAAAATTGATCTATTAGTTAATTTTTTTTTTAAAATTCAGGATTTGAATAAACAAGAAAAGAATGATAATCTTTTTAACTTTCACAGAGATATTAAATTCAAAGTGAGCAGTAAGAGAAAAAAACAATTTTAAAAGTTTAAAAGTAAAAAATATGGATTTGACCAAAACATTGACCATAGGACTTGGGGAAAAAGAAAGGCAAAACCCTTGAAGCCCAGAATATAGCACAGCAGGAACTTAAAACCCCTTAAATCCCACAAAAAAAAAAAAGAGGACACAATTGTAGAGAGATGGATCACATAGCAGCAGCAGAGGAACGAATTGTTACAGAGAGATTGAGGCAGAAGCTTAACCAAGTTAATTCTGCTGCTCAATCACAACTCTCTTCCGTTCAAGACCATGTCAATTTCACTCTTCAGGTTACTACCACCCCCCTTTTTGTATACATAATTAATTGGGGTTTGCTAGTCACTTATATATTATCATTAATTAATGTTGTTTTTGTTGTAGCAAGCTTATTTTAAGTGTGCGTATGAATGTTTTGACAAGACCACAAGTCACGAAGACATAGGAAGGTGCACTGAAAATTGCAGTGCTCCTGTTGTTGCTGCTCAGCGTCTCGTTGAAGAAGAGATGGCCAAGTTTCAGGTTTTCTTTTCTTTTTATATTTGTCCTTTTCCTCTTTTATTAATTTTTGGCTACTTTAAATGATGTCTATAGTCTAGCAATCTTATTTTTATTATGTATATATTTATTTACATATTCCAAGTTGATAAGTGCCCTTTAGTTATTATAATGTCATCACATTTTTTCCCTTGGACATGTCATTGTTCTTATCTATTAGGATATACAAGTATTTTTTTTACCATGTCATGAGATGTAAAACTTGAAGGTGGATCTCATAATTTGGTCATCGAAGATTGATGTCACAATTTGGTCGGGCGACTAAATTCTATGATGACTGAACAGATTCTTTTTTGTCCATTATAAAGCATCAAGTAGTATGGGATTAGCACTGACTTAAAAGAACACTTTTTCAGTTCAAATCACAAGATGTTTAAGAAAATCAATTTATAGTCTAGTCAAATTTAACTTGTGTTGTGTGATTATATAGCAATTTCCATCTAATAACAGTATGAGTATCAAGTATCAATGCTCTTGAATCTTTTGATCAGAATCGTTAATGCTCAAGTTATGGCCCAAACAAGTCATGTCAAATGTGCAAGACAATGTAACCATAAATCCAACTTCTAATCAGTTTCTGAAAGTTGTAATCCTGTTAAATTCAGGGCTCTTGGTTTCTTACAATAAAACATTAAAATCTGACAAAATTAAATAGGATAAGATAGTTGTTTCCTATATAAAAAGCGTAAGAGGGTTCTTTCGGTCTCGACACCTGTACTAAGACTTTTAAGAAAGGTCAAAGCTCCATACTTGGCAAATACAAAGTATAACATATATATAGGCCTCAGCTCAAGAAGGAACTATAAAAATTGAGTAACCTAGTAACTTTCACTTTCAGCCATTGGATTAAAAAAGTTCAAGATTTAATCCTACTTTTAACAAAAAATGGAGTAACACTTACCGTTATTGTTTATGACTTAAAAGTTATTTAAAGTGATAAGTGAAAAGTGAAAATTATCTGTTTGAGTGATTTTGTATTATGGCTAACTTATGAGTTATTAAAAATATTAAAATAAAAATAAATTTAATGAATAGTATATTTGAATGATAATATTAACTTTTATCAAATAAAATCACAAAAATAAAATAAGTTGTTCAAAAAAGTACCTCATACCAACTTCTAGTTTAAGTTGTTTTTTCAACTTTAAGTCATTTTCTGACTTATTACACAAACAAACATTTTTTGACTTAAAGTCAAAAATCACTTTAAGCCCCCGGCTTAAAGTAGTTCCCCAAACCGGCTCTTAGACTAGAAACTAGAAACTAAATAATTTTTTTTTAAAATTGTGTTGAAATATAACATATACTAGCGTAGAAGCCCGTGCGATGCACGGGCCTGTTCATATAAGAAAATAATTTTCGCACAAATCAGCATCTTCGAAATAATTTTATAATTAAATATATGGTAAATTATAGTATTTCAACTTTATTTTATATTTGTAAATTAATTTTATAATATTGTATGCCGTTTTCATGAACCAAATATTTTATAATTTGATCAGGTTTAAAAAGTTGGATCAATATATCTATACGATAATAATTACATGATTATTATTATTAATAATTTCTTAAATAATAATTAAATTTCCAATGTCGTGAAAAGAAATTTATTAAAATGACATGATTATTATTATTATTAATTTCTTAAATAATAATTAAATTTCCAATGTCGTGAAAAGAAATTTATTAAAATGATCAATTAAGTGTAACATAAATAATTATTGTAGCATAATTGTTCGTGTATAACATAGATGTTTGTAAACTCATGTGATTTTAATGTAATAAAAGTATATTTGTAAAAAAAATAATCATGTATGTGAGATTATATATTCAGATATATTACAAATTTTCTTAATTTTTTATATCTTATACATAATATATTTTTTTTGATAATCAAGTAATTCATTAATAAACGGCCATACGACATCTACAAAAATAATCAAAATAGAACAAACACGTAATAAAATAGATCAAATCAGAATTTTCTTCACCCCGAACTATGATTGTTGAGCAAATCATTCATTGTAGCACATCACTCGTTCTTATCGCTGAAGTTTGCAGCATTTTTAGAGAGACAATATAATAATCTGTTGTAGTCGTGCAATATATATATATATATATATATATATATATATATCTAATTCGTCCATACGTATTCGAACAATTAATCGTAATTGAGACTCCATACAATCCAAATCAATGAACGACTATTATAAATCCTACAGATCTACGATCTCGGATACTAAAACAAATCAAACTCTCACAAGGAAAGATAACAAACCCGGAGCATGGGTAGAGAAAATCCATTAAACGGGGTACTAAAACTCTCAATAATGAGAGAGACCTATACAAATCGAAAACAAAATCAAAAGAAAACAGTAAAGAGGGGTCTTATCACCAACTTTTTGGTTAAGGACAACCCCTTAAATAAAAATTGTGAGTTAAGATTTTTTTGGCGGAAGTATAGATAATATATAAGAACGGTTATTGTATAATCACAAAGTCTACAATACATGTCAATAAGAAATTTTACGTTTTTATCATTTATTTTCGTGTTCGTGTAATTTCATGCATCAAAAATTAAATCAAACACTAAATTTTCGTGTCATAAATCAAATTTTTGTGAAAGATTTGAACGGTGAAGGAATGATAAAAAAATGGACAAATTAGTGACATGTGAGATTTATTAAAGTTGTAAAGAATAATGTCTTTTGGAAAGATAAAAATAAAGGAGTGTACATTTCGAAAATAAAACTGTTAACAAATGAATGAGACGAACAAATTGTATAATAATTATTTCATAATTTAATGAAAAATATCAACGCTAACTTTCTTAATTTAAAAAATATTAACTAACGAATAATGAGATCTTTGTATCTAATATGTAATTTATATTAGATCAAATATTATTATATTTTATGTATAAATATTTGACCAGTTCAAATAAATATAAATTATATCAATTAACAATATAATTGGTATTTTTTAATTGAAAAGAAACATGTATAATAAAAAATTTACAAACATGATCGGATATGTAGTTATATACAAAGCTACAAAAACAAACATAATGGTATATAAATAATATAAGTCAACGTTCTATATACTTGAAATTTAAATTATGAAAAGAATAAAAGGAGATAATGTTATTTACCTAATAGGAATTCTAAATTACAAATCAAAAGTTAACTTAGCATAGTGGTTAAGACATGAAATTGCTGAAATGAAGTTAAGGGTTCGATTCTTAATGAGAACACAAATTAATTAATTTTTAGCATAACTTATAGAAAGTGGCATTTTTGTGATTTTTCAACAAATAAGGGCAAAATTGTAATTTCACAACCATTTTTTGGGCTCAATTTGCCCTTAGACGCCTAAGTAGATAGATAGATTTACCTATATATATATATATATATATAACGTAAATAAAAAATACAAATTTATATAAATAATATGGACCAATATTTTATTTACTCAAAGGTTCAAAATAAAAAAAAAGAATATAGAATTAGAGAAAATAATGTGACTTATCTAATAAAATCTTTAATGTAAACTCAAAAAGCAACTTAGCATAGTGGTTAGGCTTTGGACTTCTTAGAAGGAGGTTGGGGGTTCGATTCTCTACAATAACAAATATTAACATATTTTTGCATAATAATATAACAATGGTATTTTTGTTATTTTTCAAAAAATAGGGGTAAAATCGTAACTTCACAAGCATTAAAATGGCAAACTTTGCCCTTGTGTTGGCCTATTATATATAGTAATAGATGGTATGCAAATTGATCGTTGGGAGATGAAGAAAAATACGGTGAAGTCGGATTTCAAAAAAAGCTCACCAATTGACGGGAAAAATCAAATTAAAAACGGAGGAAATTAGGTGGGGTTGTGTATAGGAGGGTGTATTTTAATTGTGTGTGCGCCTCTAGGGACCATTAGATTAGATTGATCTAATGGATTAAATTAGTTTCTAGTTTGTATTTTAACTTTGGTTTCTATTTGATCACTAGCACATATATATATATATATATAGTCCTACTCAAATAGAAACCAATTTAAATTAAAAACTATAAACTACACCCCACACAATTAAATACACCCTCTCACACACAACCCCACCTAATCCCCTCCATTTGTAATTATATTTTTCTCGTTAATTGGTGATCTTTTTTTGAAATCTAGCTTCACTGTATTTTTCTTCATCTCGCAACAATCAGTTTGCATACCATATTTGATATATTCTGACGATAAATCACTATTTATGTTTACGAGAATCACTAAAATGTTGGTGATTCTTGTAAGAATAAATAGTGATTTTTGCGTAAATGTAGTGATTTTTTCTCTAGATCTATACGTAAATTACATATTTTGTACCGCAAAATCACTAAATTTATACGTATATAAAAATAAATCGCTAGATCTATACTGAAATCACTATTTATTCTTACAGAAATCACTAAAATTTTAGTACTCCGTAATATAGCACATATGGTATGCATATTGATCGTTAGAAGACGGATAAAAATATAGTGAAGTCGGATTTCAAAAAAAGTTCACCGATTCACAGGAAAAATCAAATTAAAAACGAAGGGGATTAGGTGGGATTGTGTATGTGAGAGTGTATTTTAACTGTGTGTGGTGCAGTTTAGGGCCATTAGATTAGATTAATCTAAGAGCTTAGATTAGTTTCCAGTTTCTATTTTAATTTTAGTTTCTATTTGATCACTAGCCTATATATATATATATATATATATATATATATATATATATAGGCCATTGCTCACTCTTATATAAAAAGAATAATAAAGAACATCATAGAATCTTACATAAATTGCATGTTGATTCTAATTTTCTCACCAAAAAAGGTTTATTACGAATAAAAATAGAATCTAACAAAAAATTAGAATCAAATAAAACATGATTACATGTAATTTCATTGTGATAAATATATATACAAGATTCTGTACTGGATTCTATACTGGATTATATGTAATATTTAATTTTTAAATTTAGATGAGATTCTACGTTAAATTCGATATGTTAGGCTTAATTGTTGTTCAATTTTATGATTCTAACTTTAAAAAATCAATTTTTATGAAAAATAAAGTGTTTATGATGGTGTTCTTTATTGTTTTGTATATAAGGTGTTCTTCCTAGAGTGCAACACACACTCTCTCTCTCTCTCTCTCTCTCTATATATATATATATATTAGTAAGCGAGTTCTACTGTCCCACTTTGTACTTGAAAATAACAGTTCTTTCCATTAATATACAATAATATCTACAGATTGTTAGGTAAGAAAAATATGACTCAATGAATATTAAAAAAATCTTGCAACTTCAATATATGAATAATTTTTTTTTTGTTTGTTATAAACATGTTATAGATATAATATGTATATAGCATTGTATTACAGGCATATGTGTTCATCCATTGAAAAGAAGGCATATGTGTTGCTGGTGTGAGTTGTGACATACATTAATATTTTCACCTTTACCATATCTTATATTTAGTACCTCAAAAGTAGTTACTCTGTCCTGATTGGTCGATGGAAATAGATATAAACTTCTTTGACTGCATGAATACTTTTTACATGCTTGTGCTTGCCTTTTTTTTACTTCGTTTGATAATATTGTGATTTCTAAAGTTAAAGTAGTGGTGCTTTTTCTTGTATCTCTTTTATACATTTGATGCGGAACTTTATTCAGTTAGAGAAGCATGATAGAATCAAGAAAAGGATCTATTTCAGTGCCCAAATTACTTTAATAGATGTTGAGATTTTTTGGCTAGATATATTTTGTCTAGAGTTTAACATTGTTGATTTGTTTAATATATCAATTGAAGTAAATTGCAAACAGTAAACACCAAGCATAGGCATACCTAGTCATTTTGTTGCTAGATAAGCGGCAGACTCTACTACATTGGTTCCGTGGAGTAGAAGATAAAAAATTCTTCGGTGTAAACTGTGTTCATGTCATTTTTATTAAGGGGGAATCTTCAGTGGTGGTTATTGAACAATTATTTAAATTAGTGGTGCAGACATTTGATCTCATACAGCCTCCTGAAAGTTTCAATTATGTTCAAAGTTTATAAAAGTTTCTAAGGTTAGGCTATGTCTTGGTTGTGCACCACCTAACATGTCTTAAATGCAGAATGATTTTGGACTTGTGTTATTCACCCCTTCTCAAACTGCGACACCTTTCCACCTAAACATGTATTCTACGTATTATTGTTACTTTTCTATTCTTTAACTATTCATATGACCCTTCATCTTAACAAACTAATATAATTCTTGACATCCTCCTATAGTTATTGATATTAGATGGCACCCTAAAGATATAAAATGGGAAAAATGCTAGATAATAGTATAAATATAAGCGTGCTAGAATTATTTTTGTTCGTAGGTTCAAGGGTTAAGATGATACTAGTTTGTGTTTAACTAATGTGACCCTTCATACTCTTTTTTTTTTTAATGTTCGGGACTATTCAACCTTCACCTAGCTGTTAAATTATTATCTATATGATCTCAATTGGTTTTATACATAATTGAAATGATTTGTTCGTATTGTCTTAAACATTTACAGACCCACACTTAGAATAACTTGTTCAGGTTACCTAAGATTATAACTGACATTTATGTCACTGTCTATACAAGGTTACTGTTGGATGTATATAGAATCCCGTGTCTCTTTTTTTGCCAAGTAAAACAAACCTTACTCTGGACAACGGTTTATGTTCAAAGCATAGTTCCCACATGTAATAAAAACATATTGGAATAATGTTGCTGCTGTTGTAGGAATTGATAGTGAGCACAACAGCTCCCGGCTAATTTGCATTGCATATTTACTAGTATCATCTTTTTGATTATCAATCCAATATATTTTATTCAGTGTGTGTGGTTCCTGACTTTTAGTAATTTGAGGTGTGAAGGTTGGAGGAGTTTATTAGCTACCATCTTTTTCTAATAACCTCAAAATTTTTATGGGGTAGTAAGAAATAAGCATGCATCTTGCATTTGTTTCCCAAGATACTGAACCCTAGTAGCAAGTGATCTTAATGGTTATTATGAAGATGTCTAGTTGTCCACTAGTAGGCGACGGCTCGACGAGTCTTTTGAAGTCATTACATTAAATGGAGCTATGATTGTACGCATATAGGTGCTTTTGTTTGGCTAAACGTTTGATATATTGAATTATCATACCATGTAGTTAATCTAGCTTAATTTGAAGTTATTCTATTACTTTTGGTTTGAATTATTAAATTAAAGAGTTTAGTTATATTATATATTAAATTCACGACTTTAGTTATATTATATATACCATGTAAACACGACTAATTGGCGGACTAGTTGGATTAGCCTTCTCTAACTCTAAGGTACTCGGGTGTCAAATCTTGACTTGGTTCCGTGATAAAATGGTGATTGTAACTAATTACTATCATGTTGTGCTCCATTGGGAGTATTTAAAGAGTGGATACTCTGAAAGTTAACATGTATATGTATATAGATAATGGTAATGGTATAGTTTTCGAAGTTAATCAAATGGAACCTTATGATTGCATTATTTACTTCTGCATTCATGCCACCTCCCACTAAAGTTTCATATGTTCATTTTATGATAATAAATCAGATGTGTACTTTATATAGTATAATATATTTATCATGTTATGTGTAATAATTGAAATGTGTTGTGGAGTTTACAATTTTATGAATAAACTTACATCGATATAACTTGGCCACTGTCTAGGATTGATGTTCAAAACTGCTGTGCTATTAGAATAAGTGCGGGTGGAAAAAGTGCTCTTGGCAAAATCTGATGATTGATAATTTTTTATATACGCATGTTTTGAAAAGTCTGCTGTTGGCAACATCTGATGATTGATAATTTTTAATATGTGCATGTTTTGAGATTTAATATAAAAATTAATGTTTTTTATGAGATTTGGTAATGAAACTTGTTCCTATTTCGCGGAAAAGCTGAAAAGTAGATTTTTCTAATAGTAGATTGTTCTAAAAGCAGTTTTTAGGCCATCTACTTTTAAGAAATTCATTCAATAAAAGTAGAAATATCTCTTTAATTGAATCTTGACACAAACGGAATAAGAAAATGCATATTTCTAAATGATTACTGGCTAATTCTCATGTACATATATTATACCTACTTTATGAATTAATTTTCATTATATACGCTATATATGTAATCATGAAAATTCTGTTTGGGTCTGTTCTTTGCAACATTCTTTGGTCACCAGTGGTCTACTGTTAGGCTTAATAGATTAATGGAAGACAACCATTGATTCCGCTGTTTATGCACAGAGTTTCCTTGTAAAGGTTTCACCCAAACAAATACATATATATCATTTACCTACTATTATCAATTAATTTATCAATCTCATATATACAAACATGTGTAGCATTCAAGGAGAACCCACGGGTGAGAACTGTTAGGTCCTGATAAGTTTGTAGAAGGGGGGTTGAATACAAACTATACCGTTTTATCGAATTTGTTCTTTAAATGATTTAACTGTTTAGGAACAAATTGATGCGGAATAAAATGAAACAAGATTCAAGTTAAATAAAACTCTATTAAACTTGAAGGGTGTTACAAATATGATACTGATTACAAGATTGGATCTCAAACTAATTAAAACAAATCTAGAATAAATTCGACATGAATTTATCTATTTTTGTAATAAAAAGATATAACAATATTTGATAATTTGAGATACGTTCTAGAGATAAAAATCCGCTAGATAATCAAAGCAGTACAAGTAAATGAATTCTAGTGGTTTAGATTTAACATAAAGATTCTAGAATTAATTTGCAGAAGAAATGAGCACGGCAGAGTTCTTGACAGGAAAATGTTTTTGATGTAATGTTCTTGATGATCTGTTTTTCTTCTGATTACTTTTGCTTTTGTACTAATCAAGTGGATCAGTACACTTCTGCACGTTCTGTTTCTTTTTACCTTTGGAATGACTATCCGATTTGTACTGGAATGACTATCCAATTTGTACTGGAATGACTATCCAAAGGCTTAGCATGACTATCTGAATTAATGTGAATTATATTAGAATTACTTAAAATCAACCGGGATGACTATCGGGATGACTACCGGTATGACTACCGGTATGACTATCCTGGGTAGTCATTCCAGTTGATTTTAATTACATAATTCTAATTTAATTCAAATTCTAATTCTAAATTAATTCTAATAATTAATTTACTTCACAAATTAATTCTGAAGAATTAATTTATTCAATAAATTAATTACTTAATTTATTTACTAAATTAATTCTGATGAATTAAATTAATAAATAAATTAATAACTAATTTACAATAGAACTTAAATCCTTATAGAATAGTAAAACCAATGCTTGAACCACTTGATCTGCTGAAGAATATCCATTGTCTGATGTTGTCATTTGATGCACTGTCTGGTTCATAAATGACTAACTTCAATGTCTGTTCTTCATCTTGACTTTAAGTTGTGGTTCATTGTCTGCTTTTGACTGTTGATCAACCTTTGTAACCTGTACATTTGCTATCACAAATCTGAAACCTCTGTCACTTTAATAAATCCACTTTTTTGAAGACTTCACTGAGGCTTGAACAAATAATTGAACTTCTTTCAATGTAGTATATCTTCAAATCTGTAGGATGACTTTAATTCTCCATTCTCTTGACAGATAAAACTATCTGAGATTCCTGTGACATATTAACTTATTATTTACTTATTACAGACTTGTTTAACTTAAGTTGTTTCCTCGGAATATTAATAGGCCAAAACATCAGATTCAGGTGCCTCAAGTGCCTCAAGCAAATCCTTGTCCAAAATACGATCAGATTCAGAAGTA